>OU611859.1:2500000-3750000 GCA_914767755.1 Agrochola circellaris | reverse complement strand
GTACAGACATGACTTTTTATATACGCAGTTAATTATGATAGTTCGCTCTAAAGTCTACCGCATGACCTGGCTGCTGGACCTAAGATTGGCTTCAGACGAAGAAACTCGTCAGTGGTAAAATTTTATATACGCATTTAAATAAAATAGTCCGTTCTAAAGTCTAGGAGGAGCTCGTGGCTAAGCAATAACTGCCGCACGGGTCGATCCATCAGGTTAAGCTACGCTTGCCGGGGTTGGTCTGTGGATGGGTGACCATCTTTACATATCGAAACTCCTCCGTGCCTCGGAAAGCACGTTAAGCCGTTGGTCCCGGCTGTCATTTGTGGATTTTTGACAGTCGTTACGGGTCGTCAGAAGCCCGAAAGTTTGGCAACCAGTCTTACCAAGGGGTATCGTATTATCCATTTACTTGGTTCTGGAGGTCAGATAGGCAGTCGCTCCATGTAAAATACTGGTATTCAGCTGCATCCAGTTAGACTGGAAGCCCAATATAGTTGGGAAAAGGCTAGTCAGATTGAGTCCGTTCTAAAGTCTACCATGACCTGACTCCTGACTCAGGATTGGCTCCAGACGAGGGAATTCCTCAACGGTCAACAGTACAGACACATCCCTAGGAGCCGACAAAAAGAAGAATAAAGTCAATAAGTAAAAAAAATTGGGGAAAGCACGAACTCGCGGACGAAGTGCTAGTGCTCCATAAAAATTTAACCGTCGATTAAGTTAACGGGCGGTTACCGTGTGAATGGGTCTTAAAGGAAATGCATTAAGTACTGAAGTAGGAGGGTACTTGTACCACCGTGCCTTATTTGATAGTATCGCTTGAGGCGCCAGCACGCTAAGATTGGATTAGCGATAAGATTAGATGCTTAATACATAGATTGGATTAGTCATTAGGCTAAGTAGGGTATTAACTATGAAGGCTAATTATCCCGTATTATATAACAGGATTAGATAATTCAAAATGATGTAAGGTTTTAAAAAAAACCGGCCAATGAAGGGTTTCGTAGTTGGGATGGAATTTATCCTAAAAACAAACTTAGCATTCAAATCAAGCTGCCTAGCCTTTTCCCAACTATGTTGGGGTCGGCTTCCAGTCTAACTGGATGCAGCTGAATACCAGTATTTTACATGGAGCGACTGCCTATCTGACCGCCACAACCCTGTAACTGGATAATACGATACCCCTTGGTAAGACTGTTGTCAGACTTTCGGGCTTCTGACTACCCGTAACGACTGTCAAAGATCCACGAATGACAGCCGGGACCAACGGCTTAACGTCCTTTCCGAGGCACGGAGGAGTCTCGGTATGTAAAGATGGTCACCCACCCACAGATCAATCCCGGCAAGCGTAGCTTAACCTGATGGATCGACCCATGCGGCTGTTATTACTTAGACACGAGCTCCTCAAAAAAACAAACTTAGCATTGTAGTTGAAAAATATGTTCTTTCATACATCGATATACGTCACGGTCAATTCTCCACCTGCAAATGTAAGTTGGTAAACGCAAGAAAAAAATTTTTTTTGGGTGTTAAACTGCAAATTAACGATTTTCGGACTTTTTTCTTTACATATGCTGTGAGACCTTGCTTCCTGCCAATTTTCAGGATTCCAGGTCAACGGGAAGTACCCTGTAGATTTTGATTTATTTGCGAGTACCAAAATATGTGGCATAAAAGGCCGTATTTTTTTATTGCGTTGACTTAGAAGCTCGATTTTTTTAAAGGTTCAAGGGACCATAGACTTACGTATTTAGTATTAATTTTAACACTTGATAACTCCAAGCGTTCCTATGAAAAAAGGTCTTGACAGACTGACGGACGGACGACGAAGTGATCCTTATATGGATTCTGTTGTTTCCTTTTGAGATACGGAACCCTAAAAATGCAATTACGACAGAAGTTTTCGAGGATTCGATGGTTTAAAGCAGTGTTTTTTAACGTGTTGGTTGCGACCCTAGAGCAAGGGGGTCGCCGAGCTTCTATAAAGGGGTCACTGTTACTTTAAACAGGCGCACCCATTCACTGGTTGCGCCTGTTTAAAGCTAAACCAATTTTTCATCGCAAATCCGTTTTTCGAAACTTTAACTCGCACGACTAGGAATGGAATAAAATACTTCAAAGCTTCTGTGGTTTAATCATGGGTATTCTGTTAAAATAGTACCGAAAGTGACAGATTTGAATTCCAAGTTAGAGCTCATTCATCCGTCATTGACGATTCATTAAAAAAAACGATACGTCGTGACGGATGCACGTTCACATTGCATACAGAAACGAGTTTTTCCGCGATTCGTCAAAATATCCGAATAGCTGTTCACACTTGATTCGTGATTACAGAGTTCAATCTTGGACAAACGCTTCAGCGGTTTCGTCACAAAAAACTAACGATTCGTGTTTTTTGACGAACATGACTTTTAAAAGACTGTACGTCATTTAAGACGTATCCGTTATTTTTCACGATTCGTGATTCGTGTGAATACGGCCATTTAAAAACTACTGCCAAAAACCACGAAAACTCCTCTGCGCAACGCGGCCCCGCGAGACGTAGCGCGACCTCGCGAGGCGCATCGTGAAGTCGTTGCCAGCCTCACGCACCACGCCTCCTTGCTTCGTGATAGGTGATTCTAAATGTGTATCTTTTTGAGTAGTAAATAGAGTTATATTTTGTATCACTATCTTAAAATGTGCGCGCAGCGTCTGTTCGCATCACGTCTCGGTGTGAACTGAACCTAAGACGTTTACCGTTTATGAATAGTAAAGCAAGAACTATGTAGGCACTTACTGCAATATTCTTCATCAATTATGACGTTCTCCATGACGCCTCTGTCGCTCTGTGTCCCTTGTAGGAAGTGCCTTCGACCACTGGGCTCCTTTTCGCTGGATGTTATTTCCAAGAAACAATGGTTCCAGTGCACTGTGTCGTTGAAACTGCCAAACACTCTCAAATAGCGTTTCTGGTCCTGTTTAAGACGAAATTATAAGATCTTAGAAAAAAAACATTTTATTTCAGACAACACTAAAAGACAATATGTTGGCACTTAAAATACTATTGTTAGTAACTTTCACTACAGGCGAATTTATGAAAAGGCCACCACACATCTAGACACAACGAGAAATGGTAATGGTAAAACTATGGTATAGCTTGTCTAGTCTGAAAAGGGTAGGATGGTTTGCGGTAGAGGGGCGCGTCATTTCAGAGTGGTCAAGGTAAGTCTTCGCACAAATTGCCTATGGCGGAGGAAGTAGCTGCCGCCACAGCCTTCAGGATAGGTACTGTTGTGTCTGCCTCTTATTCTGCTCTCAGCAATGAGTGAGGCCGTTTTTTTGCGGATGATGACATGAAATCCATCGGTATGTGTACCGCGGCACCGCGAATATTTCTGAGGCACTGCAAAAACGAGGCAGTCGCAATAATATCCTAATAACATGATTGTATTCGACGCGTAGAACATCCAGCGGCCTTTTCGAATATTTGACCCAAAGATTATCGGTGTAAAAAGTCTAACAATAAGCTTTAAAAAGCGTTATCTTTACTTGGTCAGTACACTACTGTACTAACAAATCTTCGTGCCAAGCTACCCCCGACCCTACGGCCCTACGCTTCCCTCTCAATGTCACCACGGTCACTGAGGTCGTTGGTAAGAAAATGCCCAAGATATTAAAAATTTCTGACTTTACGTATTGGCATCTTATGTTACTGTTACAACTTTAAACGTTTAAATGTTTAAACTGTGAAAAACCAGTTTTTTTTTTAAACCGGTGTTTCGCTATTTTCAGAGTTGGTTCCACAGTAAAAGTAATGTGAATATGAACAGAAGTAATAATATAATCCCTGGAATAATTAGTTCAAAGTCAATCGATACAATCCCGTTAGTTACCATTGAATGTATTTAGACTACGCCGGCCTCACATAACACCGAGTGACGATATGTGACATGAGTCAATACCACAGCCTTGGCTTTGCTTGGAGGTATGTCATACCGAAATACATCTAAGGCATGTCTAAACGTCTCCAGTAGTTAGTAGATTATTATTGATTCGTTCTCAGACCAAATAAAAACCCAAGACATAGCGCTGTCAACAGTGACGTGAGGCCGGTTTCGTAAACATGTGTGCACTTAGTGAGGTGTAGTATGATTTTAAATGGTTGTAAATGTGTGCGTGTGAGCGTGTATGTGTCGTAGGATGATTTGATCATTTGAATTTTCGCCACGTTTTCAACATTGTCTAAGTATCCGTGTTTTTGCAATTTCCCAAGGGTTTTCGCGAAAATTCGAATCATCAAATCATTCTGCGACGTATGCACAGAACGGAGGTGTAGTTTTGGCATGCTTCACTGTATTGTTCGCAGCGCTATATCTTGGTTTTTTATTTGCCCTGAGGATTAGTTACACTGGTAGAAATGGCTTTTTATAAAGGATCGTAGATAGATTTTTGTTGGTGACAAAACGTAAGTTACCGTGAGGATTCATAATGTAATTCCTACTTATTACCAAGATATTGGAGCAACTTGATTGTGATGGCTTAACGCATCTTAAAAGTCCAAATAACGTTATAACACATGTTTAAAGTGTACGCAGGTTATATAATATATATAATTTACGTTTTACTCTTTAATTTTTCTGCTAGTGTATGTTGAGTCAAAATTACATAAGCCAGGATTAGAGCGTTCGCTAATGGTAAACAAATCTGTGGCCGATTTTTTGTAGGCGCTAAATGTAAAGATCAAATATATCAACCGCGTGCGTTGATACATTTGATCTTTACTGTTTCATTCAGACAATACGTAGGTCTAAATAACGTAGGGCAAAATAATTTGACCAATTGTTGGGCCTAGAAAAATGGCAACAAGACATAGCGCTGCCATCACCTCCGCTCTGTTTATACACGCTCACACGCACACACTTACAACCATCTACAATCAAACTACACCTCATTAAGTGCACACTTGTTTACGAAACCGGCCTCACGTCACTGTTGACAGCGCTATGTCTTGGTTTTTTATTTGGTCTGGGCATAAAATACACTTCATTGGTTTAAAGGTAAGAAATCTGCATACTTACCTTTATTTTTACTGCTTTGATCTGTAGTTTGAAACATTTCAACTTATTCGGCAGTCGATAATACACCACTTGCCACACGTCTGACATTTTCCCCAAATTAAAGGAATCCCCGTTCTTGTAATGTCGACATTTCTTCCACAAATCATTATATGATTGATTTCCTGTCTTTTCATTTACGCTTTCTGTTGTAGTTTCATTAGGATTAGCTGTTCCTAAGTAATTTGTTTCAAAATTATTCTCAGGTGCGTCAACTATTGCTTCAACTATCTCTGAGCTATTTTCATTTAATTCGAAAATATCTAAAGTATTACGTTCTTCAGGTATTATAAGGCTTTTATTAGTTTCAATTTCAAATAATCCTTTTATTTCTGTAGTAGTTTCATTTATTTCACGACTAGTTTGAGGAAGATTTGTGGTCATGGATATTCCTTCCGGGTCGGTACTAGTCACTGTCTTGGCAATGAACTCACTTGTACTGGATTCCTCCAACTCAAGCTTTTGTTTGTCTACACCGATATCTGTATGATTTAAATTACACTCGCAGCAATTTATAAATCGTAAAAATATCAAAAAATAAATATGCAGCACAGAACATTTCCACATCATGACTGGGTTAGTTCACTGACTGTTAGTAAATGCGAGCTAAAATGTCTTGATACTTATTTAAATATTTTGGTTGTTATGAGAGTATTTCTAGTTTAGGTTGTGTTGATATTTCGGCAAGAGTAATAGTAAATATAGAGTCCTTTCGATTGAGTAAGTCCATTGTTATTGAAGAGTTTAGGTATAATAAGAGATGCTATTGTTTTCTATTCTGTGAGAACAGCATTGTATTATTTATTAGGTTGAGAATGAATATTATGAACCTATTGTCTCATCTGAAATGTGTGGACTGTCGAATTTAGCTTAATTATCATAAACTATTAATTTAATACTATTAATAATGAGTTGTCTCCTAACTAATATTATTAATGCGAAAGTGAGTTTGCTTTTTTGTTACGCTTTCACGCTTTCACGCTAAAACACGAACGAAATGAACGGCGGATTTGGATGAAATTTGTCTCATGAGTAGAACATGACCTGCAAAAGGACCTTTTATCCCGATATACTAACGGGATCGAGACTTATGGGGTGAAACCGCGGGGCGCAGCTACTTATATATATAACGCAGCTATTTGGTTAAATTAGCCAGCTAATTGGACACCTAGGCCGTTCATTAAATGCTGGCATCCAATTAAATAGCTGAAGGACAATAATTACTAGCCAAGTCATTGAGCGCAACGTTTAACCAGATGGCTAAATGTCGTGTAGTAATTTAGTTAAACTGCCAAGTGAAAGTCAGCCCTTTGAAGATGTTGAAAGGGCTGACTTTCAATATGCCAAGTTGTTAAACTTTGAATGATTCTAGTTAAATTAACTATCGGCCTACGCACCCATTTGGATGCCATCGTTTAATGAATGGCCTAGGCGTCTAATTAGCTGACTAATTTAACCAGATGTCTGCGACATACACAAGGTGGCAGGGACATCGACGCGAACACTTATACGATGGATTCAGTACATGATTCTGAATCCCCTGCGGTGAAATCTTTCGCCGGTTATTAAAAAAACAAATCTGCTGTTCCATACACCGCACCACACCACGCCACGCCACACCACCCACTTCACTGATACCCACACTCTTCAATAATAAATTCAATTTTCGTATTTTTTGTTTAATTTTTATCTTCTTTTTTTTTTTTTTTTACTGTGTTCTCGTACCAAAGGTAAAAATACTTTGTACATATTATTTTTATGATACTCAAACACTGTTTTTATTTCCCTGTGCTATCGTAACGCCGTGGACGTCCACTTTAATATCGTCACGTTGGTTATAAAAGCACACATTTGACTGCTTTTGTGGCGGCATCTACATCGCCACATGCGAACTACGCATCAAAGATCTGAAGTCACACAAAATCCTGACGTTACACAAATCCTGCTTCGCGCAATTAGAGTTTACCGCGCGAACGACATAAATATTAGAATATCCGACATCAATCGTTGGGCAGTTGCCCGTCAGACGCGACACCCGTTTGGTCGGAGGATGATCCCTTTTCTAATGCGGATGAGTGAACTGTACACCCTGTTCCTCAAACCTCTAAAATTTCTATATTTTTATGAGAAAACAGCAAATTAGTTTCATTTATTCAAATTTATTAGATACTAACATTGAGCAGAAAGAAATATGTCAGATTACAGGGCTAGTTAAGTAAAGCGGGTAGTATGTTGTATGAGTTTTTGTATGTGTTTGTGTGAGTGTCTGTGAGTGTCTGTGGGGGTGAAAGTGTGAGAGAGGGATGTTGTTTTCTGGTACTTTGGCTTGTCAATAAACATTATAGAAATGATTCTGTTTCGGTGTATGTTAGTTCCAGAAGCCATTTCTTTAGTACACTTTTAAGGCGAGCGGTTACCAAATGTTTGATGTTCAGTGATTTGCAAACCTTGAACCTAACCTTTACCTTTAACCTTTTTAAATGTATGTAGGAGAGAGTAAGCTGGACTACGTCGGGCCAAAAGGGAATTCACAGGCGGAGTTGGAATTCTGAACACCCGCTTAGATAAGAGTTCACTATAGTCAGTTCTTTTGGGGAGGGTCTTGTGAGTGCGGACGATTGCAGTTAAAATGTATAGTTGCCTCACGCGGAGGACTTGGATTTCTCTTTAAAGCATTTCAGTTGAGGATCGGAATGGTTTCCTAAACGTGATCTAAAAGCTAGTATCTACTTTACTTTACCTATAACTGAACGCGCGGTGAGATCTAGAAATTGGTATTTTATTGCTATTGTATACTTGGAACATAGCTGCAGCAAGGATTTTGTTTTCTCTCGGGAATTTATTTTTAAAACTGCACAATTGTGAATGTACTTATCTAACTTTGTAACCGTGGCGCAGTAATATATTTGTATTTTATGTACTTTATATAAAAGTTATGGCAATAGTTTGCTAAATCTCTTCATATCAGTTTAAAAACAGTTCTGCTTTAAATGGTTGAATTTCTTCCATAGTTGATCTTGAAAATATACTGATTTTCTTATAAGTTTATGAATAACAACTTCTTCCCGCGATTTCGATCGCGTGGAAGTTGATAAAATTCATGTTACTCGCTGAAGCTTTATATAGATGAAAGAATTTTTTTAATCGGTTAAGTATTTTTTGAGTTTATCCATTACAAACAAACATACAAAAATAATAATATTAATAGTTTAAAAAACACTAAAAACACGCTTTTACGTGCACCTATAGGCGTATTCAGACCTTGAAACCTAATCGTGGTCAAAGTTCATTACAAGACCTTTCTAACAAGTCCAAACACGGCTATGATACGATCATCCATCATGAAGTTCCAGTTCATATCTTCCGGCTCCATCATCAGATCAGCTCGACAGTACCATGTTATTGTATTGTCATCAAAATCACATACAACTGCCAATTTTCATAACGCTACGATCTTTAGAAGGTGGTTAAATTAGTTTTCTTAGATTTGATTTCATAGTTACATACATACAGGTCGACCTAATAAAAGCATGTTAAAAATCAAATCTTTTTTCGTTATTTGTAATATATGTTTAGATTAGAAACGCGTTTATTTTTACCCGACTACGGCGAGGCAAAAAGGAGGGTTACGATTTTGACCGGAATGTATGTATGTATGTTCATCTGTTACCTCATAACTGCTAAACTATTAATCATAATTTGAAAAATGAGATATCGTTGAAAGTGTCTTGATCGTCTGCTGGTTTGTAAGTTGTGTGACGTCACATTATATTCAATATGGCGCCTTCTAGAGGACATTAAGCCTGGAACTGAAGGCGTGTGTCATTATAGCAAATAAATTTATTTACTGTTTTGTGTTGAATAATGTAAATTATTTTTCATGTTATTGTATAGAATCAAGTTATTTTTTTCTAACTGAACTGACAGCAGCCATGCCATGCCCTGCATAGCCATGTTGGGTATCTAATGAAAGGGCTTGACTAGTGTATTACAAATATGTATATTATATATCATATTATCTAAGTTATATATATATTTAAATTGTTAAAAAAACAAGCATAAACATCCCCACTTTACGTGTAAAGGAAATGTTTTTCTTGATTTTATTTTACCACTTTGTCGGTGTGATTAATATGTATACGCATGCCAAATTACAGCTTTCTAGTACTAACCGTCTCTGAGCTAAGCTGCGGACAGATAGACAGACAGACAGACGGACATGGCGAAACTATAAGGGGGTGACGTTCCTTGTTTACTACGGAACCCTAAAAATGGCCAAGGTAAAGCCGTGGTAGCATGCCATTATAATCTTGTAGGTGTACCTATTTGTGCATATTATCTTGTTGCATACTTTTTAGAGCGTGATTTTTCAGTAGGTACCTGGTCGAGTTTTTTGTTCCACTAGTTTTGAACTCGAACAGAATGCTCGGTCTCATGACCATAGATACTCTTTAGCTTTACACATTCAGAGGTATATTTCCTTAAAAGCTCCTACACACAGTGCCGGCGACAATGCGCCGCCGGCTTTTGCCGAGCGACACGTGCCCCAGCTTTTGCGCCTCCATTTCCTTTGCGATCCTTTGTGCGGCAGGGTCAGGCGCGCCGCGGCTTGCCCGGCGGCCCTGCCGTCGGCACTGCCACCGGCACTGCCTGCATTGTGTGTTGGAGCCATAATTTGCGGCAAATGTCCACCTCACACACTGTCATAAAAGTTAAACGATATCGACGAAACTGGGCAAATCTGTATTTATTTTATGTTAGAATCCAATAATAATATATGTTAAGCACAAATTGTAACTCTGCGCATATATTACGAAAATTTAACTTGTTTGTAGACGCCTTGGGTTGACCTGTTAAGTCTACAAATATTTAATTAATAAATAATCAAGCCTTGAGCAAACTATCATTCCTCTGATAAATAAAACCAGAGAAAAATATTCCAGAATATTTTAGTTTTAAAACCAAATAAAGTTCAAAGCTAGTTTCAAACATATTCTATCCACGCTTTTTCGGCATAAACTCCAACGCAAAACTTCCATTCCAACTTCCAGTTTTAAAACAAATATTCTACCAATTTACGTTGGTTGTCAATTCGTGATACGTAAATGAAATAAACATAATAACAGCCGCACAGGTGGATCGATCACGTTAAGCTACGGTCGCCGCGTTCAGTCCAAGGATGGGTGACCATCTTAACATACCGAGACCCCCCGTGCCTCGGAAAACACGGTAAGCCATTGGTCCCGGCTGTAACTCTTGGATCTTTGACAGTCGTTACGTGTCGTCAGAAACCCGAAAAGCTATGACAGCCAGTCTTACCTAGGGGTATCGTGTTACCCAGTAACTGGGTTGTGGAGTTGGTCAGATAGGCAGTCGCTCTATGTAAAATACTGGTATTGAGCTTCATCCAGTTGGGAAAAAGCTGGGCAGATTGATTGATATGCATTTTAGTAATATCAATCAGCTCCGCGATAGGTTAGTTGCGAACTTCAAAAGACAAAGTTGTTCGATGTACTTACTAATTTCCTGAAGAACTTCTTAGGTTTCTGTTTCATGTTCATTAAAGCCTAGTGCAGACTAGCGCGACGCAACGGCGCGACGCGACGCAAACTATACAATTTCTAAGAAAACTTCACGGTATAACAATAACCGGTGTCACGTCGCACTGTCGCGTTGCGCTAGTCTGCACGAAGCTTAAAGATCAGTTCCGGTGATTTAATGTGTGATACTTAAGCTGATATGATTATTATAATATTCTTAATTCTAGGACGAAATAACTAAGAGGATCTTTAAATAATTACCAATTACGTAATTCAGTGTCTATCACAATCCGAACGACTTTGAAGGAAATTCATAATCCAATGCATCATATGTTTGAATTAATGGCATTGGGATTATGTATGTGTTATGAAATACCCCACAGGTGTTTTAGGGCCCGATTTCATGTACCAGAACCACAACCCCACCACACCGACACCACGTGGATGGGCGCAAATTTATATGAAAATGAATAGTTTATTCTCACATACCACATCTTGTCAAAATCAACCTTGAGGGCGATAACGACCACATCAAGGCTACGTCGCAGCCACAACGTTGCCTCAAAACGACGACACCGTCACAGCCGCAGTCGATCTGTCTGCAAACACTAGCCACAACGTAACCACATCGCAACTATTAGCGACAACGTAACCACATTGAAATTTTGTAGTTATCACAACGTAACAAGAGCGTACAAGAGCTGCAACGACACTATTCACACATAACCACTGCTTGCCCACATTTTGTCGTTGCGGTGTAGTGTGTTTGTGGTACGTGTCTTCGGGCCCTATATGTGTGGGACTAAAACTGTTAAGATAGGTACTATAGTAATTTTTCATCTAGAACGAAGTAACTGGAGGACCTCATGACTAAAGGTAGCATTCCGTACCCGACCGCAGGAGGCAACTGCAGGTGACGTGCTGCCGCGACACGACTGATTTCTATGATTTTCTGTGAAATACCTTCCGTAGCTAGCGACACATCGTACGTCGGCGACACGTGCAGCCCAACCGCAGACCAGTAGTGCCGCCAACGCTCGACATGTTTTTCCGTTTGTTTGTTTTGAATACGGGCTGCTGCCGCTTGCGTTCAGGTTTGGAATCTTGAGTGCAGCGGCATGACGCCGCGACATGTTGCTGCGAAATGTCACCTGCCGTTGCCTTCTGCGGTCGGCTACGGAATGGTACCTTAAACAACCAGATGGAGCAATGTGTGCGGGGTTTATCTGAACATACCGCAGTCGGTGCCTAGATGGGTAACCAACCTAAACACAGTATCTAGTAACAAATTAGAGAGCATGTATTCTATCACATTAGATTTTTGTATTTTTGATTCTTTAAACTAACACAAGAAAAAGCTTCTTACTTTTTAAATAAATTCTCCTAAAAATACAGTCCCCGCTACAAGGTACGACAGTACAATTGCTAGTATTTTAACCTAGGTAAGGCAGTAAACCTTCCGTGGACCCGTTTATTACGGCACGTAACCAAACTACAGATAAAACTTGGCTCACGAAGTATTGCTCCAGAACACGTGGGTACCCACATTTTGGTCAAAATTGGATAGAGGTCACAAAATGGCAATCTTTGTAACGAGGGATAGGAAATCCTCAACATAAAAATACTTTTGAGTGGCGAGTAGGTAAAGCAATAAAAAGGGGGGATTCGGGGGAAAAAAAAGAAAGAAATAAAGAGAAATATTTCATTTGCGACAAGCACAAAAAAAAATAGGTACATTAAAACAAACAAAATCATGAAAACAATTGCAATTTAAGAAAAGAACATTAAAATTAATAAAAATAGTTAAAACAAAAAGAAGACATGTGCGAGGCCAAAAAGGCCCTATCTCAGGCTCTCAGCATGATGCTACGATATTTGAAAAAACCAATACCGCAGCGCTGGTATTCTGATAGTGCCTGCTGTGATGCCACTAAAATGAATATACTGGATGACTGAAGTGTCCACCAAACGTAATTTGGGGGACTGTCTTATGTAATTTTGACGTTCGAAAAGTACTGATTCCCAGCCTAGTAATAAATGACTTTTGAATTTGAAACAAAAAAATATTTTGTGCAGTGGGCTGCAGAGAAATCTCACCCTCTTTGCATTGTTTTTACATTGCTAAGGGATGAGATTTCTCTGCAGCCCACTGCACTACAACTACATAACTTATCGCCTATATTCCCCGAAGGATTAGGCAGACAAGTACGTATAGTACACCCACATTTCGCTAGTTATGTTTAAGTCCAATGTAACGGGGTCGAGCCTATTGCTATTAACTGAGCACCAATCCTGATTCCGGGTCTTCTGGCAAATCCTAGATGGAAAAACCCAATAACACTTTGCCGGGCCTGGGAATAGAACTCAAGACCTCATGCTCAGGAGTAGCGCTTGCGAGCACTAGCGATTTCGTACTACTAAACAAAAAAACAACTCACAACCTTTACGAGGTCATCGGTCCACCTTGGTGAGGGTTAACCCGCCCTGCGCCTTAAATCATTAAAAAACGACTTTTAGTTAAGCTGCCTACATTCTACATAAGTATGAACCTACGGTGATTTTCACTACAGATTAGTAGGTACGGTCAGTATAACTCGATTTTTATATCTGTGCGCTTGGAGCTGTCAAAATCCTAGGTGGTTAGTATTGAATTCACCCGCCCGGTTACCTCCTCAGTGCCCCGACGCCTCTTAATACGGTCTACACATCTCGTGTCCTCTCCACAGTGTTGTATTATTATTCGTTAAGTTGTTATTGTTAATATTTAAACCAAATACACTGTAATATTTTGACATTGACAAGCGCACAGTTATAAAAATAGAGTTATAACAATAATATCATTTGACACATATTTGTTAATTCAATACTAAAAGTCCGCGCCACCACTCTGCCCTCGTAATAGTAAATGCAGTACTTGCAAAATGACGGTTTCGAGAAAAACGCGGTAAAGTGTTTTTTTTTAATCTCTACTTTAACTGATATAAAACTCATATGTTTTGTTACGGAAAAGGTACATAAAAATACAAAGTATTGTTTAGTTTAGTTTTGAAGTAAATTTTTCTTATGTAGGTCTTTAGAAACTCGAATACTGCACTTATACCTTGTGTCTCTATTGGTAATACATCAAAGTAGTGAAGTGAAGTGCAGTACTCGTGTTTGTTACTGCATTTGTATCTAGGAAATAAATTGACTGCACTAAGCACTAGCAAAGTTATTTCCTGAATATATGTATAATAAAAGGCACAATGCAGTGTAAAAACAAGTTTTTAAACATTATATCGAGAAAAAAAAAGGAAAAACATGATTAATTCTGAAAATCTTTTTATTTTATAATTTAATCAGTCTTTGTTGGGACATAGGGAACTTTATAAAATATAATTGTACTGGGTATAGCGCATAACTAAAATGATAGAAAATATATATTTAGCAATACCTATTATATGAACAAAATTATCATCATGTTTATTACATGTGATTTAGTAACATAAAATAAATGAGATCATTCTTCATTCGCTTTCGCCTTAAATTCTTTAAACGGAAAATAATATTTAAATAATGGCACTGTAATAGTCTTTTAGTAGTAATTAATTAAAATTAAATCTCAAAGCCTTGTTTCATGTTTCATCACATTCTTCTACTTCTAAACTCTTCACAAGATCAGTCGAAGGATCATTGACGTGGAGGTTTTGCCAAAACGGTAATCTGTTTTGTGGTATTATTTTGGACACTGTAGAAAGAATACGATAGATATAGATTTTCTTGCTTCTGTTAAACCCCTTGGAAGATCGTTTTTGAAGGGATCAGGAATTGACAATGACTTTAAGTATTTAACCTTTAGGAACTCAATTCCGTGTAATATTCCATCTTACTCTGTCTTCACAAACAAGTTCATTTTATTTCTGTGTACCTCCACAATAACAATATTTTTTAAATATAGTCTGTTTGTGCTCTTTTTAAGTCTATGTTGAGATGAATGATCCATAATTATTTGCAGAAGTCAGAAACTTCCATAGCTTTTACTGTGACTTTCCCTGAATTAGCTAACTGCACACAATCAACGAAATCAGAAAAATCATACACCTTTCCTGCTTTTTGTAGGTAATTGATTTTCTTGGTGGTGAAAGCTGTCAGCCGACATATAAGTGTGTCCTGGTTCTAAATATTTTATTTAAATAGTTTCAGAACCGTTTCTTACTAAGTTATAATGCAGTAAGTACCAAGTTATAATGCAGTATTTAGATGAATACTGCATTATAACTTGGTACTAAATACGTGATTACTGCGTTTTAATCTGGTGTATGCTCATTGCTGCAGTCATACTAACAATATCAGAGAATTTCACGCGAAATGCTGCATTTTTCCTTATTATTTCACCATGTTCTAGCCAAACAAAAAAAAAAAAAAAACTACGTGTAGCTTAAAGTCTCCAGATGTTATTTTTGACAAAAACAGAAAATCTAAAAAATGTCGATTACTGCATTTGCTACTACGAGGGCAGCACTGAAGTCCGGCGGAAAATTGTGGTACTACATTTTTTTTAATGCAATTTGGTGCAATGACATAGACACTAGCGCCGCGTCAAAAGGACTTCAGTGGTAGCGCGGACTCTATATTATTAAAATTTTACATCAGGTCCGATTTGACTTTTTTTTACTGTTCAGCCTACCAGTATCACTAAACATGATGGGGTTACTTTAAACTTTTAAACTAACGCAATTTAAATTCAAAACGACTATAGGTACCTATATAAAACTTACTGTTGCCAGCTATAAAAACACACTCGAAGCCATAGCGCCAAAGTACGAACATGAACATGTGTTATGTAATAACTTTTTATGGTTCCTACATTCGGTTTTATTATAAAATGTTCTGGTACATATTTTCCTATTGATCGTGCTGTGGGGAATGTGAAAGAAGTACCAGAATTCGAATGTTACGCAGAGCCAAAGGAAAATAACCAACATCATAGCATAGCTCGCAGGACTTTGTAAGCAACAGTAAAGTAGTTTATATCACATTTATTCAAAAAGAGCTAGTTTATTCTTCGTAAACAGGGACTAAAATAGCTTTTTAATCACTAGGGACTTAAAGTGATTTGAATTTGGAATGTGGATATTGTTGTTCCAATCACTAAAGAGATCAATCACGAACATTGTATGAACAAGTAACAGGCTGGCAAGGGAGAGAGAAAGTGTGAATTTGGTCAAAATGAAAATCCAAGATGGTGGGTGCGTTTTTTTTTTTTTTTTTTTTCGTTGTTGGTGTCGTTTTCACAGTTTTCGGGGTGCAACACTATTTTAAGCTCGAGTGACGTACTTTGAATCCCTCGCTCAGCTCTAGATTCAAAGAAACACTCTCGCCTTAAAAATAGTTGGTTGCTCCCTAGGAAAATAATCTACTATTTTGGACCAGCTCGGGGAAGTACTAAAACCATAAATACCTTACGATGATAAAAACAAATACCAACAAATTCACGAGCAGCAATAAAATTCTAAAGTTAACATGTTACATTATACATGTGTCATCCTGAACATTTTAATCCTAGCTCTAAAAACACGTTGACAGTCGCTGGACGTACAAACACCTACAACAATGTTGTTTATCTCCTGTCAAAACGGAAACGAGCGAACACAGCAGCTCAAAATAAAAACTTTTCTTATTCTGGCACGGAACATAATGTTTTCGTTACAAAATAAAATAGTTTCGATACATTTTAGGTGACTCGTTGAAGTTTGCTTACAAAAATCGGTAAAAACATTTTGTGCTTTTATTATTCATTACTCTCTTTTAGGACTCGTGGGTAGATAATAACAGCTGCACGGGTCGATCTTCAAGGTTAAGCAACGCTTTCCAAAGTCGGTCCGTGGATGGGTGATCATCCATTGCATACCGAGACTCCTCCGTGCCTCGGAAAATACGTTAAGTCATTGGTCCCGGCTGTTATTTGTAGTTCTTTGACAGGCGTTACGGGTCGTCAGAAGCCCGAAAGTCTGACAACCAGTCCTACCAAGGTGTATCACATTACCCAGTAACTAGGTAGTACGCAATCGCTCCATGTACAGTAATGCTATTCAGCTGCATCCGGTTAGACTAGAAGCCGACCCCAACATAGGAAAAGGCTAGATGATGACTTTCTTTTTATCTGTAGTTTATGTTAGTAAGTACCCTAATACATAATTTAATTTACATCGATGAATTTCGCATCAATTTTTATTTGACTTATTTAACACCAGCTTTCCCGGACGTTATCCTGTCAAAATTTCAAAAAATCATCTTCAGTTTCAATTTTTCCAATTTTTCTATTTTTCCTGGCAACTTTGCAAATTATTTTTCCGTAAGAACCTAATGGTGTGGTGGTAAGAACCTGATTCAGACTATTACGACCATTTTGAAACAGAAATTTGCCAAATCGGACTTACCGGGCTTACCGAACAGCATTTCATTCTAATATTATATACTAGCGACCCACCCCTGCCTCGCACGGATTTCGCAAACAAAAAGTCTTTATGACAGCTGCGCGCACAGACTGTATTAAGACCGCGGCGCGTGAGTCGCCGACGGTATGAAATGTTACCATTTTATATACTATATTTTATATAAACATTTAGGACTAAGTATTGTGTTTATTCATTTTATTTTTGTCTTGTTTTGTTATTTCACTATATGCTGCACCGGTTGACGTCATTACGTCAACGCCGACTGTCGCTGAAAAACAGCGTTGGGGCTCTGTCTCGCATAAGGTCGCAGCATTATGCTGAGCGATGGCCGTTTTGCGTGGATGTGACGCATATTTTCCCCCATATTGTTTTTTTTCGTGTTTTGTTCTTTCTTTCGTTCTTTTTTCTTTCACGACATGGCAAAACATCGAGATTCCTTTATTATTATTATTTAAACCTTCCAGAATAAATTTTCTAAATGATGGTGATAACCGTATCAAAGTCCATTGGATAGTTTAAAAGAAGGGCACCCACACATACACAAACACGATAAGCGACTTTATTCTATTTTATTAATGGATGAATATGTCATGTTTTATTCAACTCGTATACAATAATATCATAGCAAAGAAACCAGCGGTTTCTTTTACGTTATTTTCCAAGCCTGTTGGTACAAAAGAATTATCATAAAAATGTCCGTGGGCTCATGAAAGCAGCAAGTAGGTATTAGTTGAATACAATATGGTTGTTTTACGAAACTTGGAATGAATAGGTAAGCTTTACTTTCGAAAGATTTGGAAACTTTTTACGGCACGTTTCGTTTGATTCTTTAGGTCTTTTGTTAGTTAAGTTGTAAGAACTTCAGACCTTATGTTACTGGGCATATCTGTAAGGGAAATAATACAAGTATTTTATACCACAGATACTACTCTCTTGGGTAAAAGTTGTAATGTCCATTTTCTGTTCCACTGTTTGTATAAAACTCTGCTCGATCATCTTTGGAGTTAATATTTTTAACCATAATCAATTCCGGCTTGACAAAACATAACGCCTTAATTACGTGAAGGGGTAGACAGAGTTTTATTTCATATTTTATAGACCATAAAGTCTGAAATAAAGTTTTATTTAATTTCTGTCTTTATTTGGGTTCCGTGCAACACGTATTTTTCTCCCATATAAACCCGCAATAAACCCATAAAAAACAAATGGCTTAGTAGGGGTTTAAAAATATCATGCATTAAAAAGAGAGCTTTATATTACGAATATCAACATGATGCTATAAGTAAAGGTTATCACAAGAAAAAATACCTCAATTATACTAAGATCTTAAAAAAATGCATCTCAAAGTCACAACAGATAAACAACAACAATTTTTTAAATAATTCTAAAAATAAATGTAAAGCTACATGGTCAATCATAAAAAATCATTCAAATAAACCTAATAATAGCAATTATATAAAAGAATTAATAATCCTTGATAAAAAAATCAATAATCCAAATGACATATGTAACCAATTTAACAATTATTTCATTGAGTTGACACAAAAATCCAACAATAATAATCATGACGTACACAATATTAACATTGACAATAATATAAATACTTTATTTCTGACTCCAGTCAATGAAATTGACGTTATTAAAATAATTAATTCATTAAATAATACAAATTCTACCGGATATGACGAAGTAACCACTACAATAATCAAATTAAGCGCGAAAATTATAGCACCCCCACTTAGCTACCTAATAAACCTCTCTTTTGAAGAAGGTGTTTTCCCATCTAGACTAAAAGAGTCTATAATTAAACCACTATTCAAAAAGGGCAAATGTACTGATATGGGCAATTATAGGCCCATTACACTGATCCCAATCTTTGCAAAAATTTTTGAAAAGGCAATGCATGATAAAATAAATAGTTTTGTAACTAAATACAATTTAATTGTGGAAAGTCAATTTGGTTTTAGGAAAAACAGTTCAACGACTCTGGCCTGTTTTTCTTTAGTGAAACTTATTACTGAAGCTCTTAATAAAAAAATGTCTACTTTGTCGGTATTTTTAGATATGAGCAAAGCATTCGATTTCGTATCACACGAACGACTACTCTACAAGCTAGAGAAATATGGCATAAGAGGCAAAGCGCATGATTGGCTTAAAAGTTACTTATCTAATCGCCAACAGAGAACTGTTATCTCTAGGATAGAAAATGATACTAGGACGACATATTGCTCAGAGCTAAAAATAAATGGTTCTGGCGTCCCGCAGGGAAGTGTATTGGGTCCGCCACTATTTCTATTATATATTAATGACCTCAAAAAATGTTTAAAATATGAATGTATACAATTTGCTGACGATACTACTTTGACGATAAAATGTTCCAACAAAACTGACATAGAAATTGATACTAATAATGAATTAATTAATGTAATAAAATGGCTGGGAGATAATAATCTTAATGTTAATATTGAAAAGACTAAAATAGTTCAATTTCAAACATGTAACTTGTCAGTAATACCAACAGCGATTAGATATAATAATGCAATTCTGCAACCAGGACCAAAATCTTTATTTTTAGGTATAGTCATTGATAACAAATTGAACTGGAAGGAACATGTAGAAAGAGTATGCAGTAAGCTTGATAAGTTTGTATATGCTCTTCGCAAGTTAAGACTGGTATCCAGTAAAACAGCAGTCCTAAATGCTTATCATGGGTATGTTTCATCGGTATTGCGTTACGGCCTAGTGATATGGGGTAACTCAGTGGATGTGGAAAGGGCATTCATAGTCCAAAAAAAATGTATCAGAGCCATGAGTGGAGCGGAATATTTGGACCATTGCAGGCCATTATTTAAGGAATTAAGAATTCTCCCGCTCCCATGTCTCTATATTTTTGAAGTTTGTCTATTTGTAAAAAAATACCCTCATTTATTTTTATTAAATGAACAAGTCTCTGAAAGACTGAACAAAAAAAATGCCGGGAAATTACTAGTTCCTGCTCAGAGATTGCAATTATACAGTAGAAATGCCAGTTGTATGACAATTAAAATTTATAATAAATTACCACCTGGCCTGAGAATGTTACCAATGAATAAGTTTAAATGTATAATGTTTGATTGGCTCTTAGACATGTGTTTTTATTCCGTCAATGAATTTTTAAACCATACTTTTTAATAATGTAATTAAAGATCTTAAAATGACATTAGTACTTTGACATTATTATGAATTCTCTCTAACTTTTTTTTTTTTTGACATTATGGTTTATTCTTTGACATTATGGTTTATATTTTCGACATTATGATTTATATTTTTGATTTAGCTATTGATATTTGACATTATATATAATGCATTTTGATGAAACTCATAAAATTAATTCAGGATTTCATAATTTTATATAATATTCTTATAATGTACCTAGTTCTGATTTGCATGTACCTACTTAATAATTATTAACTTATGATTTAATATTTCTACACCAGCAATGGTAGTATGTGTGAAACAGTGTTTAATGTAAGATCTCAATGTACCATATACTCAGAAATAAATAACATTCATTCATTCATTCATTCATACTTCTTTCTCTATCAGTCGTCATCTCGGTAGTCACCCCCCCTTTCTAGCCATATCATCTTTCACACAGTCCGTCCATGGTTTTTTAGTCTTCCCCTACTCTTATAGCCACTTCCGCATATACAAGGTGAAATTGAATTCATGGGCAACCTCTTAACGGGTCATTGTACTCATCATTCTGAACAACTTTCGATATGGGACCGACAATGAAATCGAGAAAAAAAAATCTCCTGTTCTCTACATTTTGACAAGCTGTGCGAACATAAATGAACAGTAGATTTTTTTTGACGTGACAACGTCTTAAATTAGGTTGCGGCTCGGAGTCACTCATGAAAAAGTGTAACGCCCGCTCACGTTTGTTACGATGAATCACCGCCGATAAAAAGACGTTGTCACGTAAAATCTTCGCCCGTAAAACCGACTTTACAGGCAACCATTTTTTTCAGTAGTTCTTGTGACCTCTATTACCAATGAGGCAGAGAGTAGGTATGGCTTGTAAATTCAATGAAAACAAAATGGCGCCATGGCCTAAGAAAACTGTCACCTACAAAAGTGAAAAACTTGTATGTTAGTAGAAATGCATAAAACATCGTGAATGTTCTAGGCAGCTCCATTATACTTAAAACTTATACTTTTACAACATTTTCCTTTTCTAGGTAAAAATTCAAATGTTACTTTGCATATTGCAATTTTAAACCTTATTAAGAAATTCGCTTTGTGAATTTTCAAAGCCTCTTTGGTTCCGCATCAACGAGCTACTGTTACGACCACATTCTTGTTAAAAGGTTTTTACTTTTTACATGAGTTCCTATATATAATATAAATTGAATTATATAGAAAATATATAAAAAAACACTTACTTAAAGGAAAATATTTACGTATTTAAGATATTGGAGAGACCGGAGTTTCCTAACTCAGGCTTATTTGCTTAAAAATAGGCTCCAAACTACAATCACTATAGTTGTTAATAAAAAACAATTTCTCATTACCCGACTACTGCGAAGCAAAAAGGTGGGTTATGATTTTGACCGGTATGTATGTATGTTCATCTGTTACCTCATAACTTCTTAACTACTCATTATAATTTGACAAATGAGGTATCGTTGGAAGCGTCTTGATCGTCCACTGGTTGGTGACTATATGACGTACCATTCACGAATATGGCGCCCTCTAGAAGCAATAAAGTAATGAATTAAAATATATATATATATATATATATATATATATATAATGTGTTGGTTATCATATGAAAGGGGTTAATTTGCACATTCCAAATATATTTATATTATATTTATAACCCCAAAATAATTTTTATTAAAATAAAAGTTATAAAATTAAAAACACACAGACAAATAAAAAATCTGGAGTCACACGTGATCTGTTCGATTTATGCAACACGTGTGACTCCGGATTTTTAATTTGTCTGTCTGTGATGTCTTGTTTATACCTTTTTAGATGACTTTTTTTGTCGTAGTTGGGTTTTAGTATTTTTTTCTACATCGCCACATACGAACTACGCATCAAAGACCTGACATCACATAACATCCTGACGTCACACAAATCCGATGGACATATATACGGATCGGTGGATCCTCCCTTTTCTATGGTGGATGAGTGAACTTAACACCCTGTTCCTCATGCCCCTAAATAATTATTGTTGTTGCAGAGAAACAGTTCATGCCGTGACGAAAAAAAATGTTAGTCACAAATGACCACGCAGGCTGATTGACCCAGATTGCGTAAAACGTACCTACTCTCTGCATTACCGATGATTATTGCGTTTCCCGGGATTGTATCCTCCATAAGTAAATCAATGGATTGCTAAATGAAAACATCGTGAGGACACTACATCTAGAGATGGCCGGCGTCCTCTATTAGAGGTCTGTGACCCAGCAGACGGCGCGCTATACAGGGTGGCATCGACGCGAAAATTGATTTTGAGTTTGAATATACCTAGATCTCTTAGAAAGAACGATAAAAGTCAATTTTCATGGAATTTTAATATTATTTGCATGAGAAGTCCTTAAGTAGACTATTTTAGAGTAAAGCTCATTACACACATTGAAGATAATATTATCCTATACTATTAAATGAGCAATATTTGTATATTTATATATGTAATCACGTTCTCGAAAACGGCTCAAACGATTTCGATGAAAGTTGCAATATAGGAGTTTACGCCGGGGTGAAAAATCGATCTAGCTAGGTCTCATATCTGGGAAAATTCGTTTTCCCCCGACCAGAGCTCGGTCGCCCAAAGTTTAGAACAAGATGGCTACCTTAGAATAATGACATGGCAGCATGGAATTAGTAAGTAGCTAGTATCATGGCAGCATGGAATTCATAAGTCCTAAAAGTAAGTATAAGGTTGCCTGTCCTTTGACGCGGAGCGAGGCAGCGGAGCGGAGAGAGGGAGTAATGCGGAGCGGAGTTGCGGACTGTGCGGAGCTAGGTCGAGTTCACGCGACGAGTAATTTGAGCGGGCTGCAATACTCCGCGGCAGGTATTTTCCGCTTCCCCGCTCCGCTTCCTCACTCCGATTCCCGGTTTTATATGAATTTTTAAACTAGTTGAAAAGTAGACTGGGATTTAAATGGCACAGCTGCGCTCCGCTCCTCTCCTCTCCTCTCCGCTTCAGAGGACAGTCAGCTTTAAATCAGCATTCTCAATTTTCACCAGAGCAGAGCACGGAGGTACTATTTTATATATTACGAGGGCGACCTAAGGATAAAATCTAATTTGGTGCATATACTCGTAGCTCTGCTGCATAACTTTGTAATATGATGTGCTGAATATTTTAAGTTTGCAGCAAACTTTTTGCACATAAATTATTCTATGAAGTTACCTAGATGAAAGTTGTCTTCATAAGTAACTAGGTATCTTGTTCATGACTGAATTATTTCTGCATTATGCAAAATTAGTAATTAGTTGCTCCTTCCGACTAAGGGCGATTTTCACCAATAACGAACGCGATCACCGCATCTAACGCCGCTCGCCCACGGCGACTTTTTGTAGCGATGCTGTCGCGCGTTTTGTAAACGCATTTCTGCATCACGATAGTAGGGCTCCAGAATCTGGGCGAAGGTACACAGTCAACGACAGCATCGCGGCTGTATCGATACACATGCGCGACAGCATCGCTGCAAAAAGTCGCCGTGGACGCACGCTCTAAAAGGCGTTAAGAGTTGTCAGTGTCATTGCTGTTGGGGAATATTAACACTGACTTGAAAGCAATTTAGATGTGCTGATTGTGTTCAGTTTCTTTGTTGAAATTGGTCTGAGAAGTAAACAGCTGAGTTGATAGGGGCTCGCTACCCTTCCTTAACTGCTAACTTACTGGCTGAAATACACAAAAGCTATTAAAAACCCTGCCTTGTTTGCCACTATACTCTATTTATTATATCATAAGACAAATAACGGTTATCATACGTTCGTTATTTCAATATAAACGTA
Source organism: Agrochola circellaris (assembly GCA_914767755.1). NCBI lineage: Eukaryota > Metazoa > Arthropoda > Insecta > Lepidoptera > Noctuidae > Agrochola > Agrochola circellaris. The sequence goes on along the minus strand of OU611859.1, from coordinate 3,725,907 downwards.
TAATAAACTCCGGCATTTCACGATAAATACAAAGTAATCTATTTATCACCTACATTAAATTCTTATTAATTTATTTAACAGTTTATGTACACACAGATAAACAAACAAGAAGAAAGGAACAGAAAAATACGTACAAAGGTGATGCTTATTTCTAAAGAAATCTCTTCCAGCATACCTGCGATAGGTAAGTAGTTAAAGAGATGTAGACAACGTGTGTAAGAGTAGAAGAGAAAATAAAAACACTTAATTATTCACTAATTTAAAAATAAACGTACGCACATACTTCTAAAATAAATATCACTAAAATATATACATACTTAATTATAACGTAATATAAAATAATAAATACAAAATATACAGCTATGACGAAGTGGAAAGATAGTGTTCTTTCACTCTTCTTTTAAAAACTGCAACAGTTTGGCAGTCCCTAATGTCAGGTTGAAGTGAATTCCACAACCGAACTACGTGCACGCTGAAGGAGTAGGAGTAGGAGTTGGTTGAGTGTGATGGTGGGGACCAATTTAATTTTTAACTTTATTTGATTTTATTTGTTGTTATAGCGGCAATAGAAATACACAATCTGTGAACATTTCAACTGTCTACCTATTACGGTTCATGAGATACAGCCCGCTGACAGACAGACGGACAGCGGAGACTTAGTAATAGGGTTCCGATTGGCACCCTTCGGGTATGGAAGCCTAAAAAGTAGCATCTGCTCGAAATTAGCATGCTTTTGTGCTAGTACATTGCATGTCGATTCCTGCCTTGGAACTGCAGCATATTTGGAATATCAGTTTATTTTTAGGGAATAAGGAGAAAAGGAAACGGGTTAGCCCAATATAAAAATTCATTAAATTATGTGAAATATTTTTCGTCATCCGCAAATTCATGACGTCTCGACTGTTATTTGTCTTATTAACGGGTCGAGTAGTTACTATCTTTGATGTTGCTCATGATGTTGAATCTACTCATAACTATGTACAATTTGGTTTCAGGTAAAGGGCGGGCCTTTGGAGCTCTCTGTTAATTGACTTAAGCCTGTTTTGAATATACTTTGAGCAATAAATGTTGATTTTGCTACCAGGCGGCCATGTTGGGAGAAGTTTAATTACCTCCAGATGTTACAATTGTGTACCAACAATATTTTTACTCATCTTTGCATCGACTTAAAATACTCTGTGGGATTTATTATTAGACACAGAATTTAATGTTTATTTTTATTTTTATATTACACATTATTCATCATTTCAGTCAAAAAAGGTTCACTGCTGGACATAGGCGTCCCCCGAACACCACCGCTTCGACTAGTTCCGTGCTTTTCGCATTCAGTGGATTCCTGCAGCCTTCACAAGATCAACGGTCCACCTTGTCCTTCCAACACAACGTATCCGGTACGCGGTCGCCAGTCCAGAACCTTTCGGCCCCATCAGCTATCTATCTGTTCTGCGAGCAATGTGGAATCCGCTGACACTTAAGTTTGTAAATTTTTTGGCCTATGTCGGTTACCTTGGTTTATTTATTTATTAATATATACTTTATTGTAAACCACAAAAAAAAAAATATTGAAAAAAAAATTAAGCACTACAAAATATACAATGGGCGACCTTATCGCTTGGTTCTCCTGCCGATATCTTCATTTCTGATTCGGTCACGCAGGGAAACTTCAAGCATAGCCCTCTCCATTTCCCTTTGGGAGACTTTTAGTCTTCTAAATAGGCCCATTGTGAACGACCACGGTCCAGTGCCATAAAAGTCATCACTCGGCAAAACGTACTAGTCAAAGACTTTCGTCTTGAGACACTGCGGTATGTGGGACGAGAAGATATTGCGTAGCCTCCCGACCGTTGCTCACCCGAGTCAGTTCGAAGATTGACCTCTATCTCGCAGTTGGACCTACCTAACTGGACAGTTTGTACTGGGAAAACATAATCCAGATTGGGTATTACACGGGCATTTAACATGACCTTTTTCTTGTCCAAGTTCAATTTAAGACCCACTCTTTCGGAAGCTCTACTGAGGTCATCGAGCATTGTACTGAGTTCCATCATAGTCTCAGCCATGACTACTATATCGATCGTCGGCAAACCGAAGGTTCGCGATGTACTCGTCATTGATGTTGATGAAAGGGGCTAGCCCTTTCCAGTCCAGATCATTGAAGACATCCTCCAGTGCAACGGTGAACTGTCACGGAAAGATAACGTCTCCTTGTCTCACAACCTTGCTTCAGAAGGACAGGTTTCGAGTTCTGGTCCTGAAGTCGGGCTGTCATGGCTGACTTGTGGCGTTTTTGTACAAATACTTCAGCACCTCGATGTAGCGATGGTCGATCTGGCACCGTTGAAGAGACTGCATGATACATGATATAATGTTATAATAATTATCAATCAAGGTTTAATGTTACAGAGAAGGTCAAATATATTTGATGTACACCACTTAGGAAATGAGACCATTTCCAAAACATGAACACTAGAATTATTTTGAAATATTTTTTTTGCACCATCATATTGTAGTACGTTTAACTAATATCTCACAATTTCAATAGATAGTTTAGCAGAAAGAGCTTTGCAATTCAGCATACAACATTTTTCCCCTGACTAAAAAATGTACACACTAGCAATTGATATCCCAGCAAACCATTCATACATTTACATACCCACGGAGAGTATTCATCAGTGTGGCTTACCTACTCAATTCAATCTAATTTCAAAGCGAGTCGCTTCGCTCAGGTACGTGAAAACGCGACTTAGTTCAATCTAACTAAAGGCTCAAATTGTGTGTGCTGCAACATGCAATATGCTTTGTCTAGCTGTTAGCACAAATTAGAGCCTCGGCAGACATGCAAGTTTTGGCAGCGATCACTGATGCTAAGAGTAGCAACTCAAAACTGCAATGGTTCTTTCTTCAAAAGGCTCTTCTAGACAGGGCCATATTGACCAAACTTTACTTGTAAAAGTTTAGTGTCTTAAAAGATTTATTTACAGAAATAAACATAATTTCAGCATGTTATATAGTTGATTTTTAGAAGCTCCATACAACTGAGCTCTAATCCCGCTCTTTTCAGCTTCACCAATCAGTGATTTAGTCGCTATTCGAAACCTCGATACAGCAACGGACAAAAAAGTGATCGATATAAAAAAGTGCAACTCTTATAAAACGTTCAAGCGTAGTGAATCGCCCAAACGCAAACGATACAGCATCGATGCAGTCGCTGAAAAGCGACATTTTGCTATACGCCAAAATTCGCTAAAACGCGATACAGCATTGATAAAAGAAGGATGTCCGTTAAGGCTGGTGTACAGAAACCTGACTTGTTACAAATCTGTGAACGCACGCACTTACCCACAGAACGTTATATGAACAGATTTTAACGGAGAATAGCGGGGACGCTTCGCGATTTTCACTTGTTTTCTTGCATAAACGATTGGTGTGCAAGTGTGAGTGAGCTTAGGTTCTAAATGTAGGAAGATAAAGTTTTATCTGCAGTGTTGACGACACGTACCTAACAGGATATTTATCTTACGCAAGTTATGAGTTCTGAACACCGAGACGAATCTGAGGTACAAAACGGTCGTGGAAGTTTCGAGTTATGGGCAATTTCAACTTTCGTTGGTACAATGTTTGTAGCGGTAATAGTTTTATGTTGCAATGTTTTCTCAACGATTATTCCAAGCTGTTCTTCCTTATTTGGTTGATCCGGTTATTTTTTGTTCGCTTCTGCTAGTTTAGCGTCTTCAGAAATAACTTAGACCTCTCCAATTACCTACCCACAAATTATTTATATTTACAAACGTTCCTTTAAAAATAAATAAAGCCAGTATCAAGTTAAATTAGGATCTTCACGCATTAAGAATATTATATTTTAGAAGGAAAGTGTCACAATTCATTACCTACAATGTTTTTATTACTTCTGTCAAAAAGGTAAGTATACTCCAATTTTTTTGTCTTTCCGCCCAACTTAGTCTCATTAGGTATTTAACTAACCTATTCAAAAGGATGAAGCAACATGAGTCCTAAGACAAAGTATCCATATTTGTATTATTAATCACCAATCACTAATTTCTCCTTCCAAACACATGAATTGAGTCGCCCTGCATTTTTTTGGCATGTTTATTTTTTTTTACTTTTATGCACGGTTATTTTGAAAACACACTTGCAACCAACTGTACGTACTCTATCATATTCATACTGCGCGGCTTCCCAACATTGCCAGCTCATGGACGTAAGACACTACCACAGGCATTGTAGCACAACTCCGACCAACTCCTAGTTTCCTGGTAATTATTAAGTACTTTGCGAGGCTTCCAAGTTCCAGTCCCGTTTGTCTTTGGGTTTGTTAATCGTTATTACGAGTATTAGCTCTCAGTTCAGGATTAAATTGCTCTAGAAGTTTTCTTCTGTAAATATCCTTGGAGGCTTGTTTAAACTTAATTTGCTTGATGAATGTGACTGTGAGGGAAGTAAAGAAGAAGTACTAAAGTCGGCTTTGGAGCTGTACTTTGTAGTCTGAGAGGAGATTATAAACGATGATAAGATGGTACACTAAAGAAAATTAGAGTGGTATAAGGTATTCAAAAGACAGATGCGAGTGGAAACACCGGGAGGGGACGCCCTAGAAGGACATAGAGGGACCTTATTGGTGATGTTCTTCAGATAGATCAGGTGCGTAGTACTCGCAATCGGCGTGCGTGTATGACCAGATGTATGAACGTAAACGCAGCAGAAGGAGTATGTAAGGATCTCTGCTGACCCCATGGGAACAAGACGTGAGTTTATGTATATATGTAAGTGTTGCAGTAAGATGGTTATGGTGTTGATATAGTTTAGGGATATAGCTTTATGCCGTAAATATAGTTTTATGAAAGCGGTTTTTATGTGTCGGAGTGCCCTAATTTTGTTACTGCGTTCAATTTCGACGTAGCGCTCGCCGGCCGCTGCCGCGGCGCCGCTCGCTTCGCTCGCTCGGCTCGTGCCTAGTTGGTCACCGTTCTAACCTAACCTATTTGGTCGGAGTGCCTTAATAGTTATATTAATAGATTGTACTCGTATCATAGTTATATTCCTAGTACGATAGTTATGAACCGCTTATATATAAGCGTATTACGATATCCCTAGGAAGGCTATAAACATCTTACTGCAACATAAATGTATATAATAAAGAGGCTTCTCATGAATGACTCGCATTCGAGGGCGATTTTCTTTAAAACATTTATTTTCAGACTGAAATATTTAGTTCTTAAAAGTATGTCATTTAGTTGAATATACTAATAGGGTGTAGTCATTTCTCACAAGTAACAAATTGTCGTTGTAGAACGCTGTGATTTGTCCTCGCGACGGATTTATCAACTTTATGAACTTACTTTTTGTTTTGAATTTATGTTTCTGTTTTTAGTTGATTTTCAACGGTTAATTTTATGCAGAAGTTAGTTTTTTAATAATATAATTTTTAAGAAAATAATGTTGAATATCTTCTGTGTGAAATGGATCTTGGTACAAAATTGCGGCCTGTTCGAGTATTTTTTTCAAATTGAATTAAGGTTTCCTTAAGTAGTTGTGAAAGACTCGGAAATAAGAGGCTTTCATCTCAAATATCTGTGAAGTAATGGAAAATCTATTTGCTGTGCTCAGTTTTGTATGTGAGCACTATTCTTTCAAGATAACCTGTAAAGTTTATAAAATTGTTTAAACTCTACAGTCTTCTGTCAGTTGCTGTCTTACAAGTTTTTTTATCATAAATTATTATTATTTTTATTTTCGAATCTCATCCATCGTCAAAGTTTTATTTTTAATCTAATGTTACAGGTCTGACTAACTGAGAGTTGCCAATATCTCACTTACAGGATCGTTTTTTTCAAATCTATGAATATAGTACGCAATATTTTCTGAAATTATTTATTTATTTTATTTATTTAACGGTTTATGTACACACATATAAACAGACAAGAAAAAAAGGAACAGAAAAATACGGACAAAGGTGATGCTTATTTCTAAAGAAATCTCTTCCAGCATACTTGCGATAGGAAAGTAAACAAGTAGAGATGTAGACAACGTGTGTAATAGTAGAAGAGAAAATAAAATACATAAAATAAAAACACCTAATTATTCACAAATTTAACTTTAATACTTATTAACTATAAACATACATTATGAGAATAAACTTACATACATACTTCTAAAATAAATATCACAAATAATAATAATATATATATAATAATTATATATTTATTGTTTTTTATATTTTTATTTATATATATTATAATTATCATTTTTATTAGAGACAAGACTTGTCTCTGACATAATTTAGATGCTTTCGATTATTCGGCTGATCCTTTGGGTTATTCAAATTTTCTTTTTCTACATTTTGCACCTAGCCAGAGAATACATCATTTGTATAGCAGGAATTTCAATAGCAAGGCAATCAAAATCTTCAACAATTAACCCCCCCCACGCATTAGAGTGTTGCCCACTAATAAATTCAGGAAAACAATATTTGCTTGGCTTTTAGACAACCGTTTCTATGAATTTTGACATTACATTTTATCAATGTTTTGTGTTTATTGACTTTTTATTTAATATTGTTTTTGCATAAAAGGCAAAAAAAAAATATTATAATTGGTAAATTTTGCCATTTAATTCATAAATAATAATAAGAAACTAATTCTCATTGACTTTGTATTAATAATTACCTATTTTCATTTCAAACTAATTTTAAATTATTAATGGGGATATTAATTGTAGGTACTTTAATTTTGAATTTAATATTTCTATACATGTTTAAGACAGATATAATTAAAATTAAAATCTTCACCTATACTATTGTTGCCAACAGTAGTATAGGTGAAGATTTTAATTTTAATTATATCTGTCTTAAACCACTCCAGTATGAAGGTGAACAAAATAAAATAAAAATATATTCAAATCGGTCGAGCTATTTTCGAGTATTGGCAATTGATTTTTATCTAATAGAATATAGATTATAGGTAGACTTCTGCCTTCACTTTCAGGATAAACAGGCTTTTAATGTAACTGATATCTAAAAAGTTTCCATGTTACAAAATAACTGTCTCTAATACACCATATTATTATTTTTCCCTGTCTCTGACCTACCTATCCATTGTTTCTATAATATTCTTCCCATATTTCTAGCGCATAGCATTTTCTTTTAAAAGCATCAACGTTGTATGCTGACATAATGAAGTTTAATTGAGAAGCAGCGCTTGTGTTTGACAGCTCCCGTCTAGCTGGAAGGCTGAAGGCAAAGGCAAGGCTAAAGAATTTATGAATCTATAGCCTATACAACGCTGCAAGGCTTTTGGCGCGTGGCCAAAATCGGAACTAAAGCCGGTATCTTGTTTTGTTAATACAATTTCTGTGACTATTTCACAAATGTTTACCAACAACGCCCCCCTGTCAATGTCATTCAGACGCCTAAAAAGAAGATCCAAAAGATCCTTGTAGCACTCTAATCTATAGTAGGTGTTATAGTCAACTAGCAGACCCGACGTTGACGTTTATGTTGACGACGTCATCGTGACCTTCATACAAAATTCTCATAGAAAATACATTTCCAGTTCTCCCGAAATTTCCAATTTTCTCGGCAACTTTTGACATTTTTCTTTCCGTTAGAACCTAAAATCGGGCAAAAAAAGAAACAAAATCGGTCCAGCCGCTCACAAGTAGTGCGCTTACCAACGAACAGTATTTCATTTTCATTTTATAGAGAACTAGCTGCTCCCCGCGGTTCCACCCGCGTAAGTGATTAGACCATGACCTGGACATTAGAGGATACAGGATCGAGCTGTATCCTCTAATGTCCAGGTCATGGTCTAATCATGTGCCAAACTTCATCCAAATCTGTTCCATCGTTTTAGCGTGAAACCGTACCAAACAAACAAACTGTAGCGGCATCTACATCGCCACATACGAACTACGCATTACAACATCCTGACGTCACGCAAATCCTGCATCGCGCAATTAGAGTTTACCGCGCGATGGATATATATACAAGCTCCCGACTTTAATCTCTGGGCAGTTGCCCGCCAGACATGAGACCCGTCTGGTCGGAGGATCATCCCTTTTCTATGGGGGATGAGTGAACTTTACACCCTGTTCCTCATGCCCCTAAAAAACTTTTGCATATAAAATATTAGTTAGGATAGATAAAGCATGGAAGACTGCATGAACGTCAAAGTATATTACAATGCACGATGGTCGGTTATTTTCATAGGCATTATTTAAATTATTCAGTGCATTTTCGTTAGGTAAAAGGACACTTAGCATGAATGAAGTTTGCAAATTCTTTACTATATAGTGTGTGGGTTTTATAATGGGCTTACCCTATTATTTTTATGCATTTTCCAGTAGTGAAGTCCGGGAAATTAATTTTATTGTTTATCAAATTTACTTAAAATCACATGCCATTTCTTTCAGATAATTTTCCTGCATAATCAGCCTATAATATTTCCACTGCTGAGTCACAGCCGAGAGGGAGTGGGCTGTAATCTACCTCGCGGGCCCAGTGCGGGTTGGTAGATGTCACATGTCTTCGAATTTTTGGTACTAGAACATGCCGGTTTCCTCATGATGTTTTCCTTCACCGTTTTGACAGCAGTGGTGATGAAATAATTTACACAAAGTAAAGCGCCTGTCAGGGTTCAAACCTACGACCTACAACTCTTAAGGCGCGGCCGTTACCACTGGGCCACCGCAATGCCAATTTCCCTGGCAGTACTTTATGGTAAAAAGTTCAAGATCTCCATTAAAACTTTTATTTTCATAGTCTGCCAAATAACCTGACAGAGGCACCTGAAAAAATTACTTCCAGTTACAAAAATCGTGATAGAAACAAACAAACAACAGAGTAATCATTATATTCAGAGGAAAAACATTTAAACAAACATATATCATAATATTAATTACTTAATGCGTCATGTTATAATTATTACGTAACTACTACATAATAACCAATACCTATGTCAAAACGTCAAACTAATAGTTTTTATGTCAGCTGCGCGCACAGATTGCGTCAAGTATGCGGCGCGTGAGTCGCCAACGGCGACGGTACGAAATTTTATCATTTTAAATATTATATTTTATACAAACATTTAGAACTAAGTATTGTATTTATTTTATTTTTGTCATATTTTGTTATTTCACTATATGTTGCATCGATTGACGTCATCACGTCAACACCGGCTGTCGTTGAAAACCAGCGCTCGGGCTCTGTCTCGCATAGGGTCGCAGCATCATGCTGAGCGATGACCATTTTGCGTGGAAGTGACATAAATTTTCCCCCAAATTATTATTTTCGTGTTTTGTTCTTTCTTTGCGTCATGTGTACCGCAAATAAACGTATTTTCTTTCTTTCTTTCTTACACAGGGCTAATTTACCGCCTCTAAAAAGAACAAAAGGAGCTTACAAGGTGAATAAAACGGACCCAAATAAAGCTCCACGTCACGGGTCCACGCCAAACAATAGTACCAGCACAGTATAGATAGGTACAGTAGGTTGGTTCCATACAAGAAGAGGAAACGCACGCACCGAACGCAGAAACGCTTCACGTGAAGCGAGTACAAGCGCACACGCGACTCGCGTTCGTTTGGCGGTCGCCCACGGCGAGTTTTTGCAGCAATACAACCGCGATGCTGTCGCTAGTGTGTCATACCCCCACGTAACCACGATTCTACATGGCTACTATCCCGATACAGCATCGATGCATGCAGTATCGATAAAGTCGTATCGAATCCTTGTCTGAACCTTCACAGCCACGGGCACTCTGCCTATATCCGATGTCGCCCGAAACAGTCGGACGTTCGTAGCGATGCTGAATCAATGGAGTCGCGCGTTTGTATCGATACATAAGCGATACCGAATGAATACTATGCGATTATATCGCTTTTGTCTCGCGTTGCAAATGCGAAAAACGGCCAAAAGCAGCGATACAGACGCGCTACTGAATCGCTGCGACCAACCTTATATTTCCGTTCGTACGCGTCTATGGTGCCCGTGTGTCTGTTTTCTTTCTTTGTAAGAAGCCGCCCTTCTGACCAATCTTTTTTGTGGTAACAGTATGAGAAACTTAATTTCGCAAGTTCCGGACGAAATATTAAAGTGCAGTTGTATTGCGTTCTCGCAAATTTAATATAAAGGAAGGTTTTTAAGGAATGGTCTTGAGAAATGAGACTAACGAAGCGAATTCTGCTGGTTTATTTAGCAGTTGTTATTTTTTTAAGAAGGAAACAGTCCTTAGAAGAAAATGGCGGACGAAAGAAATTATGGACGGATCGTCTGAATGATGAGATGGGTTTAGGGTTAAAACATCTTGTGTAAGAAATAGGTCAAAGCCTAGCGAGGAAGTTAATCCCAAGGCGTAAAATGAAAGCCTTTTAATTAAAGGAACATCTACGAGGTACAGCCGTCCAAGTCTATGATATAAATTAAAACCTTAGGTACAGTACGACACAACTTAGATGTAGCATCGGCAAAATTCGTAAAACCGATCACCATCCGAACTGAGTGCGCCTTCAAAATCACCAATACTTATTACTGCTTTAGGTGAAAATGATCTTTACGCAAACACAATAACTTGTTAAGTCATATAACTTTAGGGGCATCTACATCTACATAGTGATGTGGCGGCATCTACATCGCCACATGCGAATTACGCATCAAATATCTGACGTCACACAATATCCTGACGTCACTCAAATCCTGCATCGCGCAATTAGAGTTTACCGCGCGGTGGACATATATACAAGTTCACTCATCCACCATAGAAAAGGGAGGATCCTCCGACTAGACGGGTGTCGTGTCTGGCGGGCAATTGCCCAGAGGTTGAAGACGTGAGCTTGTGACATATATGCAAGCACCGCGCGGTAAACTCTAATTGCGCGATGCAGGATTTGAGTGACGTCAGGATGTTGTGTGACGTCAGGTCTTTGATGCGTAGTTCGCATGTGGCGATGTAGATGCCGCCACATAACCACAACATACATTAACATTCGTAGAATTGAAATGAATGTATGGAAATTTTCAAATTTAAGCTAAATCTAAGTTGTGTCGTACTGTACAGTTCTGACCTTGTTCAGGATAAATGTAATAAAATAGGAAATTACTAGATTTTCTACCACTTTGTTCTCGCATATTTCACTCTGATTTATTAAGTAATTTATGTTGAATTATCCTTTTGCTGTTTATTTCAGCAAGAAGCTGTCTGCGATGTTGAAAGAATGTGGCTGGGTAGATAGGATTTAGAAGGCAGAGTTTGTTTATCTTAGATAACCAGAATACGTAATTTAATACTGATTGGATTGAACGAAAACACTTTAATATAGGGATACAAATCTCGGACAACGTTTAAAACGCAGAATATACAATACAATGGATCCTTATAATATTTTTATATATAGAATATACAATACAAAGGATCCTTCTAATATTTTTATATTAATTGTTTGTATTGTATATTCTGCGTTTTAAACGTTGTCCGAGATTTGTATCCCTATATTAAAGTGTTTTCGTTCAGAAATGAAAGATATAGGTATCTATGAGCAAAAATGATGTATTCTTGGTCCTAGATACCTATGTTTGGAAGAGCTACTATAAGTACCCAGTTAACACTTTCAACTTCACCCACTTTTCATAGAACTCATACGCCATGCCGCCATACATATTGGAAGTGAAACCTCCGGGAGCCGGCATTGCGTTTAAGCTAAAGTTAACCATCGCGAACGGTCAACGGCATTAGCTTTAAAACCGTGTTATAAAACACTGTAAGGCGAAGTAAAATTGTGTTTTAAGGGGTCAAGAATACATAGTTTATACGTACCTTTAATTAACTAATAAATGTTGTTAAAATATACATCAGATATTATTTTCACGGCTTTTAATGCTGTATTCGCTAAGTAAAACCTACATTTAAAATGAGCCTTCCGCGAGGGCTTACGGCACTCAACGTGATAATCAATCAAAACACAGCTTTTCAAATGCAATGTTGTTTTCTCATAAATAAAACTAGTTCACATCATGGATATTGTCATGAAGAGCTCATAGCTAAGTTATAACAGCCGCACGGGTGGATCCATCAGGTTAAGCTACGCTTGCCGGGGTTGGTCTGTGGATGGGTGACCATCTTAACATATCGAGTCACTTCTGTGCCTCGGCAAGCACGTTAAGCCGTTGCTCCCGGCTGTCATTCGTGGATCTTTGACAGTCGATACGGGTCGGCGACATAAGCCCGAAAGTCTGACAACCAGTCTTATCAAGGGGTATCGTATTACCCAGTTAACGGGTTGTGCAGGTCGGTTAGGCAGTCGCTCAAGTAAAATACTGGTATTCAGCTACATCCGGTTAGACTAGGAGCGCCGACCCCAACATACTTAGTTCGGTAAAGGGTAAGCAGATTTATTATGGATATCATCATAATTATTGACAGCGTTGTTCCAGTCACGGCTGAGTATAGGCCTACTCCCTTTTTTATCATGGATTTAACAACCCATAATTATGAGTACCTGGGCGACCGAGCTCTGCTCTGATGAAAAAAGAGAATGCTCATTTAATAGTATAGGAAAGATCATACTAATTCCAAGAATAGTACATTCCACGTTCAAGTTTCTAGTATGTGGTAATAGGGTTGTCAACGAAGTTATCCGTATATTACTTGTCCCGCGATATTAAGACACCCAATAGTACATTTGTATTGTCTGAGTGAAGATTATGATAAGTAAATTAGTAAAATTTTTCGTTGAGTTTACTTGGTTTTGGTACAAGGTAGGTAATGTACTTTAAGTACCAATGTAACTTTTTCAATTCATATGTAATTTCTGAGTTTGTCTTGGACATTACTGACATCGGTGAAGGAAAACACCTTGAGGAAACCGGGACTTACAGTTAATATAAGTCTGAAATCACCAACCCGTCTTGAGCAAGCGTGGTGATCAATGCTCGTGCCTTCTCTGTATGAGAAGAGGCCTTTGCCCTGCAGTGGGACAGTAACAGGCTGGTATTATTATTTATTATCATGTTTTTTATTTAATTTAAATACTTACAAATTACATTTTGAAATATTATATTTAAAAAAAATATTAAAACATTTATTAATATAAAAAATATTATATTATTATTATTAGGAAATGTACATAAGTGAGTAAAAGAGATTTGTGTTTGGATTTAAAAGTTTTTTTTTTGAAGATTACTGTGATCGTTTGAAAGAGACTAAATAGTCTCGAGAGATAAAGTAAACAAATGGATCAGTAACTGTGGAATAGCAATTTGTAGTTCCACTTACAAATTGAGTTCTTTAATTTGATTATTTGAATACTTAAACCCGAAATTCTTAGTTTAAATCACCTTAATAAAGAGATTTTTCATTCCACAATCTGTGGCCCCGTCAAGTCGACCTTAAGGTTAATTTTTGTTTTATTATTGTTTGAAATAATTGTTGGAAAAAGTTGTGAGTGATTCATTGTTTTCTTGAATATATTAATTGATTGACGATTGAATATATATAACCTTCTAAATACAGATGTGTAATACTAATTCCCTTTAGTGAGTGAGTAAGAATTTAACCAGACAGGGTCAGTTTACACTTTCATCTGATTTTTTTGTAACAGACTGTACGTATGAACAATCACATCTTGACGCCGATATAGCAACACGCTGCATACGGCCTAAGAGGTTTATTAGGAGACTTCTGATACGATAACGCATTCGTTACGATCCATCATTGATATCATCGTTAGTAGTATAATTTGCCGAGTTAACAAGTGAGTGATGAGCGAGTAACTTTAAGTGATACATCAAATACAAGACATTGCCGTTAGGAATTATGTAGGTAGGTACACTCCAACAAGTTATTTGGTATACAGGCAAAAATATTCATAAAGAAAGAAAGAAAAATAGGTTTATTTGTCACAGAAACACGTGCGTACAAGAATATTACAACTCAAATAATTATGTAGGTAATTAAAAACAAAATGTACAAAATAGTTAGGTATATTATAATCACGAGCACAGAACAGAAATAGTCGGCAGCTGCACGTCGTGACTGACAAGAAGGCTTCCACTCAGCATGATGCTATGCTATGGGGAGCCACAGCATAGTGCTGATTTTCAGTGGTCATCTTTCCACTACTCTGGCCATATTCATTTTTATTGGGTGCGTAAGAACTTTTAAGCTTATGGCATACTTAGCAGAATCAGTCTATAATGTTCCCACTGCTAGGACACAGACCTCTCTGTGAGAGGGAGTGGGCTGTAATAATAAGGGCCCCATGTTGGTTTGGTAGATGTCAAATGTGTTCGAATTTTTGATTCTAGCCGGTTTCCTCACGATGTTTTTCTTCACTGTTTTAAGAGCACTGGTGATGAAATATTATCTACACAAAGTTAAGCGCCTACCTTGGTTCTGGTTCGAACCCGAGACCTACAACTCATAAGTCGGGGCCGTCACTACTGGGCTACTACTGCTCTCTCATACATACTAAAAAGATGGCGTATTTAAGTGATGTAAAAACATTGACACTCTTTCCACTCAGAACATGGTTCAAAATTAGTTGCAAGTTGGCTGCCTGGTTACCAAATAGTTTGTTCGACTGTACATGGGAAGTACACTTAGTTGTAATATTGAACCACATGTCAGACACACGTCTACACAACAACGGTTAATTTCCATCGAATCTTACGCCCACTTGCGCGTTCATGGGTTAGCTAAATAACTCGGAGTTAGCAGTAAAATCAGGGTTAATCCAAAGATAATTGTTGGATTAACCCTGAGTTAACAACTATTAACTCCGAGTTAGCTGTTAACGCACAACTAGGCTTTACCAAATGGTTTTAAGAGCGTTTTCCTTAAAGTTGGCAACATCGCAAATAGCTGCCAAAACGGTACCTGTTTGGATTAATTTGGCAATATTACTGTATGGAAATAAGAAACGTGGCTAACTAGCGAACTAGAATATTAATAATGAATTGCATCATTTGCGACGTTGCCCACTTTCAGAATAAACGCTCTAAAACCCACTAAACCGTCAAGTTAGCGTTTTCGTAAAACTTGCAGCAATTATAGCGAGTGAACATTTTTGTAACTTGCGAGGTGACGCGACTTGATCTACAGACGTTCACTATAACTTGTCCCGTGCCATCACGCTGGTACCATTGCTCGTGAAGCTTAGTTTCAATACTAATAGAGTTCAAAATGGCGACCGACAAAACATTGCTTTCAATCGCGGCAAGCGACAAGTTATAGTGAAAGGTGTGTGGTTGTTTGCGGTACTTCCGAGAGAAAAAGTATCCAGGTTATAAACTATCTATGTGCCAAAGGAGAAGTCTCATTTCCCATAGATTAATTATGGGAAATGAGATAAATTACCCCACGTCTGTCAGTAGAGAGAAGTATCTTTAAAATATCACTAGAGTGAATTAAAGAAAAATACATACTTCCGGTTTTAATACTTACTGTTTTAATACATACAAAAAAAATGCTCTGAATATTCATTCAGGGGTAAAGACAAAGACAAAGACATTTATTCGTCGGATATGGTACATACAAGTTGGTTAGGTATAATTATGTTCAGGACACATCCGCCGCTAAAAGCGGCATACGAATATTTACATTTACATGGTTATAAAACCTAACTTATTATTACATAAACTCTAATAACAATACAAAAAACGTAGACTATAGACATAACATTTAGACTCTATTATAATATAAAATTAAGATAGAACACAACAACAACAATATTCGTAAGTAGTTAAAAACTAAATAAATCTATAGTGTATTATCCTTATATTCAAAAAATTATTTTAATGTATAAAAATTATTTTGGATAAGCCATGTTTTTAGATATAGGTACTATATAATTTCGTCAAATCTGCACATTTTAGTGTTAGAACGACTAGAAATGCAATAAAAACATTCTTTCGATTTTAATCATACATACATAACATCACGCCTGTATTCCCGAAGGGTAAGGCAGAGGTGTACCTTATAGAACACCCACATTTCGCCAGATAAGTTTAAGTCCCATGAAATGGGGCGAGCCATTTACCGGGCACAAATCCAGACTCTGCTGGGCTGCTAATGAGAATTTCCTGATGGAAAAACCCAATAACACTTTGCCCAACCTGAAAATCGAACCCAGGAGCTCATGCTCAGCAGTAACGCTTGCACCAACTAGACCAACGAGGCAGTCGTTCTAAAACTTAAATCTCCAGATTTTACTAATTTACATACTATCCCTGAGATTCTACCTCAGAGCAATTTTTTCGTATGTGCCAGTAAGGATTAAAACCAGAAGTATGTAATTTTATTTTTACAAATTTGTAGCAATAAAAGCTCGTACAGACCAGCGCGACGCGACGCCGCGCCGCTACACGAACAATACAATTTCTAAGAAAACTTGCCGGTATAACAATAACCGGTGTCGCGTCGCGCTGGTCTGCACGAAGCTTAATTTGAAATATTTCATTTTCTTTTATTTATTTTTATGCCAGACGTGTGGTGTTTTTGAGCCTTCTCCTTTCATCCAAAATCCGTTCAGTCGTTTTAGCGTGATTGTTACTCAACAAACATACAAACTTTCACATTTATATTATAATATTTGTAGGATTGCATTAGGCATACACATTTTAATAATTACGTGCGTTCCTACAGCGTACTGCGTTTTACATCTAAATATCTTATAGTTTAATAAGAGATGTTTCCATTCCACAGCTCCCTTTGTATCTCTTGATCATTAAGCGTGCATACACTGGTGCAGCAGATTGGCTGTAACCGAATTGTCTGAACATTGCAGATGTTCAGCGAAATTGAATTTTGTGCGAATTGGAGTGTTTTGGGTTTTGAGAAACATGGCACCTATGTAATATTGTTGTTTTAGATTTGGCAGGAGAAATAAATACGAAAGAAGATATAAGATAAAAGATCGTTTATTTGTCCAACACATGAGTATACACACACATGGCATGCAAGATGTTACAATTAAATTATGTTACAGTCATTTTTTGCCTTAACGGCGTACAATTAGGTAGGTTATTAAATTGAATAAAATAATTATAAATTTATCCATTATTCAAATAATTAACAATTGCAAATTAGAATTTATAAATTAAGGATATCTATTTCGTAACCTAAAAGTCGACTTATTTTTAAGCTCAAGGCTGAACTAAATTCCTACATACGTGATTTTGGCATTGAAATAGGTACCTATTACGTTTTTTTCTCGAATCTCGATTTCTGAACATACAAAAAAAAAAAAACTATTGTATACATAGAATTAAGTTCTTCTAACGTAACAGACAGCTCTGCTTGCGCTGCCACGACATTTTGTCGCCCATTTCTTCCTAGCTAAACCACTGTGAAGGGCGGGTGTTTTGGGAAACTGTCTTATGTAATTTTGAGGTTCAGAAAGTGCTAATTCTCAACCTAATTTGTAATAAATTACTTATGATTTTTGATTTGATTTGAAAACACCCCAGGCAAGCATGGCACAAATGGGAGGATCAGCAGTGGATGGAACAAGGCTGCCAACGAAGATCATGGTGATGATGTGGTAAGCAAATAGAGTTGCTGATTTCACCGCCTAAGAAAATCTTTTACTGATAATAAAACTGAAGAGTTTTTGTTTCTTTGTTTGAACGCATCATCTCTGGAACTAGGTACCAGTAGGACTAGATTTTGTAAAAAAAAAAATATTATGCATGGGCCTGCTCATGACCTCGATCTCGCCTGATGGAAAGCGTATTTTCGCATTTGATAGTCCAATTCTTGAGGAAGGCTATTTAACATCACGCTAAGACTCTTAGGAGTCGAGCAAAAAGAAAAAAAGTCTGAAAGAACGTTAAGCAAGAAATTTCATCCGACGGAGTCGCGGGCAAAAGCTAGTTAGTTATAAGTCTGAACAGGCTCGCGTAGACTAGCGCGAATTGTCGCACGACGACACCGGTAATTGTTCTACAGGAGTT
This sequence comes from Agrochola circellaris, assembly GCA_914767755.1. Classification (NCBI taxonomy): domain Eukaryota; kingdom Metazoa; phylum Arthropoda; class Insecta; order Lepidoptera; family Noctuidae; genus Agrochola; species Agrochola circellaris. The sequence continues at coordinate 3,707,945 of OU611859.1, read as the reverse complement.
TTTTTTTTATTATTTTGTTAGAGTCGCGTCGCTCTGTCGCGCCGCGCCGGTCTGCACGACGCTTAACGCTAAACGTTTCCAAGTCTTGAACAATTGATGTCTATACCTAAACTCTTTACGCACACAATAGATAGCTACAGAAGGTTCGCTCTATACAACGAGCGGAAATGCACGCACTCATCAACACGCTTCACGTACAGCGAGTGCAAGTGCACTCGCGACTAGCATTTGTTTGAGATCGCCGGCGCCGCTCGTAGGCGTCCTGTTTCCACTCGTTGTATGGAGTTGGCCTTCTGTATCTCACTATTTTGTTCTTTATGTCTTGTTCTCGGCCTTTTCTTGATTGCAGATCGGGATTCCGTATAAAAATGTAACAAGATTCCTTTAGATTCGTTCTTTGTACCCTCTTGGGGCTCTTTGCTGAGATTGCATTTTAACCGGCCGTTAAAGCGTAAATAATGATACCCTACGTTCATTGTTTTAAGACTGAAAATTGTTTCGTTAGTTTTTTTCGGCTTCTTGATTTACTGCCCATTTTCCATGTTATAGGTATCAATCGAATATTATTTTAGTATATTTGGAGTTTTTCCAATTTCTTAAATCAGTAGTCCATTTTAATACTTACACCAAAATGATTGTGTATTTTTATGGAATGATAACGATTACTTTTCTTGTGTCTAAATAACAACAGTCGCTCAGGTCAATCAAAGGTTAAGCTACCCTTGCCGCGGTCGGTTCGTGGATACGTGACCATCGTGCCTCGGAATGCACGCTAAACGGTTGGTCCTAGCTGTCATTCGAAGATCTTTGACAGTCGTTACGAGTAGTCAGAATCCAAAAAGTCTGACAACAAGCAGTCTTACGGGGTATCGTGTTAAACTACGCAGTAACTGGGTTGTGGAGTTCAGATTGGCAGTCGCTCCATGCAAAATACTGGTATTCTGCTCAGTCGATTAGACCGGAAGCCGACTCCAACGTAGTTGGGAAAAGGTTAGGCAGATTGATTGATTGACGACGATTACTTCTGAAATGATGATAATATTCTTTTATTTTTTGAAAAAACCTGTACCCTAATTACGTAATACACGATCAATCAGAATCTGAATCGTTTTGAAACAGATTGCTAACCCATTGCTTCGTACGATCGAAAAAAAAATCTGCTCAACAACGTAAATAACACAATGAATGTTGTTGACCTGTCAAATTGAAACAGATTAGTCGGAATTGTCAACGAAAATGTGTTGCGTAATTAGCTATCTGGTCCGGAAAAAATTAAAGTGTAGGTATTTTCCAATCCCTTCATAGAAAAGGGAGGATCCTCCGACAAGACGGGTGTAATGTTGTGTCTGGTGGATTACTGTCCGACGGTCGTGTCGGGACGTTGTATATATGCTTGTCGCGCGGTAAACTCTGCTTGCTTTGCAGGATTTCACGTAACGTCAGTTTGATGCGTAGTTTACATGTGGCGATGTAGATGCCGTCACATACCTTCTATCAATAGGTACAAGATTCGTATCACAATCGAACAATAGACCCTGTTAGCCCCAAGATTGATAAAATCAATGCATAGCGCACATGAGGGATGTGTGAACAGCAATCAGACAATAGCGCCTAATTGATCATCTTTAAGATTCTACACAAGGTAAGCAATAATATGAGGGACGATAACGTAATTAACTATTGAGTTTGTTTCGCTATTTCGTCTCAGGGGTGATAGGAAATGTCGACTCCATCTTATTTTTATTTATTTTTTATATGACCTGTAAAAGTGGTTCTGATTTACAGAATATCATTTCAATTTTCGCGGGCCGCGCAGTGCGGGTTGGTGAATGTCACATGGCTTCAAACTTTTGGCTCGACGACATTCTAGACACCTTCTTACGATGTTTTAAAAGTATTTTTTTAATGTTATAAGATGGCAACCAAGTAGGCTGACCACTTGATTCGCCACTCCTGGGCGTCAGCAGTAGGTAGGTACCAGAGGCATCACAGGTACTTTGCCGTCCCAGGGATATAGATAAAAGGTTTAATGTGCCTAGAATTGGCACATGAAGAGGCTGTTCTCAAAACGGTGTAGGAAAATATCGCGAGGAAACCGGCATGCCCTAGAACTATAATATCGAAGACATGTGACATCTACCAACTCGCATCGGGCCCGCGTAGTGGATTACGGCCCACTCCCTCTAAAAGAGGGGAGTCCTGTGTCCAGGCAGTGGGAACAATATACATAATATAATGTAGAAATGAATTGAAATGATATTCAGTAAATCAGAACCACTTTTTAAGGCCATATAAAAAATAAATTAAAATATTTTGATGCACACGGGTAGACCATGACCTGGAGGACATAGGATACTTTTTATCCCAGTTGTACGTTTCCGTGGGATAATTTCCGAAGCCGCTGGCAAAAGCTACTTATAATATAATATAATATAAATCACGTATCAATTAGTTTCACTCAGTATCTTACACATACAATTCCAACATTTAATCAAAACAGTAGAGACAGCAAATAAATTCTTTACCAACCCTTATTTATGACATCTTCCCTCACCATCATAATATTAGTATTCTTCCCGTACCTCTACAATAATTTATGGCTATCTACAACATGCATCAGAAAGGTGTGGGCATATATAGGTCAAATTGAATTAGTTGGCTATCTCAATACGATAAAACAAAAAAGAAATTAATTTGATGTTATTTTTTTGGCGTCACCGACCGTAGGTACCTACGTATATCCGTTCGGTCCGGAAATATTCGTTTAGAAAATCTGTTTTTTGTGTAAACTTCACAGACGTTATGAGTATCAATATCTTAAGACGATAAAACAAAAAAATTACATAATTTCTCAACTCGTTCTTGAAGTAAAAACTCTACAATCGGTCAAAGACCCTAAAAAAAATAACATCAGTTCTCTTTTTTGTCATTTTTCGATATTGATACCCATCACGTCTGCGTGGGTGTGGTGCAGTGGTACATACCATCAAACTGAACAACTTTATACATTGGCAAACATACCCCATTTTTCGCGATTCAATTATCGAAACTTAATCGCGAAAAATGCGGTATGTTGAAACTGTTTGTACTTCACGTCACTTGTCCCTAAAGGACAAGTGACTTGGAGTACAATCAACGTTACGTTTCGGTTCATTAGAAAACCAGTGCCAGACAGCATCTGTCTGGCATTAATGCTGAAATGAGCCTTTTTTAAAACATTATTTTAATTTTTTTATTTAGTTATTTGTATTTTGTGTTACACGAACTGTGTCCAAATAAACTTTATTCTTTCTTTCTTTCTTTGTTTATTTTATACATTATCGCTTTGTGTGGATCACTGCCTTAGTGATGCAATAACGTCTTGTTCCGCATAATTCATCGCTAATTGGACGCTGGGTAGATATTGTTATTAACTCTATACACAACTGTGGTATTGATTTGTTGTGATTATAATTAATACCGAAAAATTTGATGTAACGGCGGCCATTTTAGCGGAGGAAGTGGAGGCGTAAGTGGAAAAGTAAGGAAAAATAATTATTATTAAACGTTATTTAAGGGAAAAATACGACTTATTGGTTATCAATATTTACGCGTGTAGAATTTTGATTCACCTGAGTCAAATAAATTTATTTTCTTTCCTTCTTTCAAAGTGAAGCAATAATTTAACATTATGCAGATGAGCTATTATTTTTCTGTAGCTATTGTGACAGGATAACTATAAAGCGTTACCTACATAAAGTAGACGGAAAATGCATCCTGATTTCCCTCGAGACTGGTAAACTCAGACTTCATCGGCTTTTATCCTTCCAGACGGATGGAGTTCTTAATCAGACATTCTGTTTACTTTACAAGAGGATAATAATCCCCTCGACAGATTCCGGTCACGGTGGTCAATCTCAACGGACAATTTCCAAGTACGCAGGAGAGAAAGAGAGAGAGAGACATTATAGAGCACAATTGGGTGCGCAAACAGGTGCACTCTCTCTTTGTTCCTCTATTCTAGTAGTCAGAAGGGACGGCGATCCCACACGACCGGGGAGAGATCATTCGCAGTACCAAGTATCACAACACCAACTTCAAAACTCCGGGTTGCTACTGAGAAATTCCTAATGGAAAAACCTAAATAACTCGACCTGAGAATAGAACCCAGGAACTCACGCTCAGCAGTCGCGCTGACCATGAGACTAACGGGGCATCCAGAGGATAATAATGTCTACAATATGAAATTAAATTCGTTTGCATCGTCTTAAGGGGTCATTGTACTCATCATTATGAACAACTTTCACTATGGGGCCAACCCTGGAAACGCGAAAAAAAATCAGCTGTTCCCTACATTATAACGAGCTATGCGAACGTAGATGTATGGAACTGCTGATGTTTTTTTGATCCTGATGATGTTCGAAGTCCTGGGAGCTGACCCAGGACTTAGATTTCGGGCAAACTTTTTTTGGGTTTTTCTGTCAGTGATTCCTTAGTAGCCCGGAGACTGGATGTGTGCCCGGTTGATGGCAATAGGTCCGCCCCCTAATACATGGGATTTAAACATAACATGTGGGTGTACTATAGTTACATCTCTGCCTTACCCTTTGGGGATTATGGGACATGTAATTCAGACCCTCATCCATTTTCGCCGTAGCAAAAATACAAAAACACTCCATAATGATTCTAAAGCTATTGAGTTACATTTTAAAATGCATTGCCGATAACGTAAAAACAGACGCGTTAAGAGGCCGTAAAGGCCTTTTTCAGTCCATTTCTTATTATTTTTGGCACTTATAGTATAGCGTGTACCAGGCTAACCAAGGGCACAGTATAAATAAGACATACTAAACAATTAATGAATACCTGTCGGATAAAAATTTGTGTGTTTAATAATAATACATATAATTATGGTGAATACTTGAGTCCGACTTATTTATTAAAATTATTTTATTTGTATTGTTAACTGTTAATTATGTGTTGACGGTTTTAGACTTAATATATAATAGTCATAGTATTAACAATGATTTTTTCGTTTGAGGTACGGAACCCTAAAAAATAATGAGCTGAAACCTTTACTATTGAAGATTTTCCCAAAAAATACAATGCATAGTCCCAATATACCGTAAACATCCCATCCCTTTGATGTCCAGCTACAAATTACTTTGTTCCAGTCAGACGCGTTCCAAATGGATTTTTTCCAGTTCCAAGGATTCTGCTTTCCACACTTTCATTCATTAAGAGTGTTTGTCGACCAAAGGACCAGAAAAAATATAAAACCTTTTTGGTTTGTAGATGTATTTGATTGGATGAGCATAATGATTTTCTTTGGTTCTGAAGGTAAAGGACAGTATTCAGCAATGTTGTATAGCATACATAGAATCCGGATATTAGAATTCGAATAAAAACGTTTTTATGAGAAGGTAAAGGTTTATAATATTAGGCAAGTATTTCTAACAAAATTAAGTATGTGATAAATTTTTTTATTTTTCTTTTTATGTAGAGTATAATATCATGTTCAAATAGATTAAAGAGGATACAAATATATATACACTGGATAAATTTCTTATTCTAAATTACCTAACAGATTATTAAGATAAAAATATAATAACCTAATCTAACTAAAACTAAATAAACTAAAATATGGCGTCGAAAAATTCCTCCGCATTGCTGTCAACTGATAATGTACCCAAGAGACTGGCGGCATTGCCACGTTGTATGGCAATGCTTAGCCTCTGGCCAAGGTAAAAGCCAGCCCTTGGGTCACGGGAAGTGTCAATCAGCCATTTGGGGATTTCGTTGAATAAACCATGAGCACTCGGGGTCCACGGCCCGAGGGTTTCAACCTCAAACGGGTCGAAAATATAATTACCGATAAGTTTATTATACTTTCGTCACTTTTTTTTTTGAGGTTGCGTAATTATCAAATAACTTCTCCCGCTCTGGGTGGAGCGGGAGGGCGTGTCAGGCTTTTACTGACTAAAACCCAACCGTGTTCTTTCCGTTGCCTGTGTGCTAGGGCCACGATAATCCTTTCGGACAAACTCGCAACCCTGGCAGGCATTGGCCCTTACGGACCCCGTCAGTTGGTGCTGACATCTCTTTGAGGCGCGCGTGGAACACAACGCGCCGTCGACCCGGGCCTGGTCCTTATACTTTCGTCACTTGAGGTTGTCCACAGCCACAGCAGCAGGGCCAGCACAACACATTCTAACTTAATATTATACATGCGAAAATGAGTTTATTTGTTTGTTTGTCACGCTTTCACGTTAAAGAAGAAAACCTTCCAAACGAAACAAAAAGATCTACATACCTATATGTTCAAAAATCCTCAATACGGAATTCGGATCACGCACGATGTTAGGAACACACATTATATCGGCCGATGTGTTCCTGTTGACTCTAGTCTTGAATAGGAATTGAAAAAGGACACCGTATCTACACTTTTATTTCTTTAGGTAGGAATATATCTATAAATATTTCCTTTCTTTCTTTGAAGTATTGTTTGTTGGAATGTATGGGAGTACATGTTTTTCAACTACAATGTTAAGTTTGTCCTTGGGCTAAATTCATCCCAACTACGTGGTCCGACACGCTCTAGACACTCGAAAAAAGTTGACGATTTTGGTATCGTCACTCCTAATTCCTCGCGTCACTTAATATATAAAAGACTTACTGAAATATAGAAGGAAATACCAGTTATTATGAAAAGCGAGTCGAATTAGCACACGATATATATTTTGAAAAATCCCGGAAAAAAACACGTTTGTCGTATTGTTATAGCGGCAATAGAAATATACACAATCTGTGAAGATTACAACTGTCTACGGTTTGTGAGATACAACCCGCTGGCAGACAGACGGAAAGCGGAGGCTTAGTAATAGGGTTCCGTTTGGCACCCTCCGGTTACGGAAATCTAAACACGAACTAGATAGGTAAATCAGATACCTAAAGTAGTGCTCGAGTCGGAGGTACGTACTATTAACGGGCAGACAGATATGGAGAAATGCTGCGTTATGTAAAGTCAGGGACTATTAATTTAAATTGTTCGCAAATTCAAATCATAGCTGTCATTCTTTGACATTTATATGAAATGGCTATACCACGGCGAATTGGCGTAGGGTGTCAATTTGCTTGATAATTAATTTTCCTAACTTAAGAAAAAATAAAACACTGGTTTGTGATGAAACTTGAATACTTATTTAGGATCTTTTAGTTGGCTGTGACAGACGAACAGACAGACACACTAGTGATCCTATAATGTTTCAGTTTTTTCCTTTTTAGGTTCGGAACCCTAAAAACGAATCGTGAAAAAGACGATTCGTCAAAAAACACGAATCGTCCTCGTGTGAACGAAACCCTAACATGAGATGTAATTTGTCAGCACGAGGGGCCCGACTGCCTTAACTCTTCTGCTATTCTTTATTTGTATCAACGTTTATCTTATAATTTTATGCCATAGTTATTAACTAGAAAAGGTTGTATAATCTTAACTAAATAAGTTAAGCTCTCTACAGTACCTACATGTGTAATGTAAAGATATTCCGTAGATATGTAACAACAAGACGACTAAATATATTTACAAGTGTGTTTACAAGGCAGATACGTATGAGTGAAAACGCCAGCACGCCGTAGCATGACAGCCATAGAAATGGGGTTTGTCGACGGAAGAATAGACAAAATAACAGATTGTGATTATAAAACTGTCATTTTGTCTATTCTTCCGTCGACAAACCCCATTTCTATTGTGGTCATGCTAAGCGCACTGAACGCCATAGAAGAACATAATATAGTGACCTTTTTGGTGATGTTCTTGAGAAAGATCAGCAGTGCTATTCTGTAACCATCTCACCGTGAAAACTTGGGTGAAGTGAGCGTGGAGTGAGCTGTCATTCCACAGGGATCGACACTATTGACAGCTCACTTCACCCAAGTTTTCACGGTGAGACATTTACAGAATAGCATGGCAGGGGTGTAGTACCTACTCGCAACTGGCGGGCGTGTATGACCATATGTATGAACGTCAACGAAGCAGAAGGAGTAACGAGCGTAGCAGTTGGCGTTTTATCGTTTCTGCGTATACCTAAGGGAAGAAGGCGTGAACTTATGTTAAACATGTCCCCTAATCGCCTTTTCCCAACTAAGGATCAGCAAATGACTCGACTCTTCCCCCCAAGGTGCAGGGGTGTGTCGGTTGTGTCAGTTGTGACACAGATGTGCGGCGGAACCCATTTGTCAAGTTGCAAAATTACCAGCGTGATATATTGTGGACACAGCGTTGGCAACTTCATTCATTAGACTTTAGTAAGGTTAAATTCATCATCGACTCGAGGATACGAAAGTATTCAAAATTATCAAAAAAGAAATCTTCTATAAAATATCTTATGGAGTTTTTTTTATACACATAGTTAAATACATAAACCCACGCCTGATATGAGGGTAGTTAGAAACAGAACGCCATCTGCTAGGGTGCGTATTTGAAAGCCTTTAGTTAAATACAGAAAGAAAAAGATTTTATTTGGGACACGCACAGGAAATACAAACAGTAAGTAATAACAAAACAAAAAAAAAACAAAAAATTAAAAAAACATAGAAAGAAAAAAAAAGAAAGCAAGAAAATCCATATATATATTTTCCATCTATTTATCTATATATCTTTCTTTATAAATAAGAAAGTAGGTCATAAAAGTCTTAGAATCTGTACCCGAATTAGGTTGAATCTGCTGTAACTGTACTCGTAGTTACTTTGATTGTAATGTAAATTCCATGTGAAAATTAAAGTTTTCCCTGTGAACATACAAAGAAATCCCATGATAACCCTTTCCTTGCCAAAAAATAAACGAGTACAATCACATACAAACGTAAAAATATAGTACAATAAAATAGCTTGCAAATGTTTTCAGCACAGCTGTTCCTGAGGGTCGGGTTATCGTGAAAAGTAAACAGGAAATGTTCCTTTACAAACAAACGATGAAATAAGTCAGCTAACACGGCTTTTTCCGGCACATTTAACACTTAAAATGGTTTCATAGAAAGAGTGTTGGACATTTTTTGCTATGTGGGGACCGATAACAACTACACGCAGAAAAATTGCAAATTTCAGAAAACTTAACGACTATTTTAACTTCGCGCATTGGACAGTTAACGCATTTGATGAATGTGAATTTGTATTAGGTCATTTTAGTGTGTGAAAAATATAAATTCTACGATAGAAAAAATTTAGATGCGAAAAAATAAAGAATTACTTACACAGCTTTATTTCACAATTCGGAAAAAAAATAGTACTTATATAATATTTTTGCATTTTATTTATGTTGTCCGTGCCTCGAGCGTTCGTTCTAAAAGTTGGCAATCTCGCTAATAGGAATCAAATATTTACCTGTTTTGATTAATTTGACAATATTACTGTATGGAAATATGAAATATCGCTAACTGGTGAACTAGAATATTGATTATGAAATACAATACCTAATTAGTTTTGTAACACCGAATAAAAAAAAGAAAAGAAAAAGGAATAGTATTTATTGAGACAAGCACAGAAGATCTCAAATTAAACTAAAAACACTAATTGAAACATAAATAGAAAAAAAAACAATAAAAATAAAATAATAGTAAAAAATAAAATAAAAGCAGAAAGTCCTGTGCGAGGCCAAAAGGCTCAGGAATCTCAGCATGATGCTGCGAAATTTAATAATAAATATCGCAGCGCTTGTATTCTGATAGGGCCCGCAGTGATGTCACGGATAGATAGATTACAGAAATAAATAAAAAATGAAATCGATGTATAAAACACATAAAAAAAAAGAAAATAAAAGTAGTTTTTGGTTTAACAAAAAGTATGGAAACTTTCCAAATGCCCTTTTTACACCTAAAACGGTTTTGCAGGGCAAATAGGCAGTCACCCTGTTTAAAATACTGGTATTCAGCTGCATTCGGTTAGACTGGGAACCAACAAAGTTGGGAAAAGGCTAGGCAGATTGATTGATTGTCTAATGTTACAAAAGCCAATGTACTTTATGGACCGGCGATTTTTTATAGTAAGAAAAATGTCAACTTCTAAAACGATATAAAATCAAAGGTGAAGTGTGCCGGTCGATTCTGTAAAAATATCACCGTGAAACATAGGTGAAGTGAGCTGTCAATAGTGTTAATCCGTAGCATCTGTATTTATTTAGTGTTAATTCCTAGCATCCTGCCGGTCGTTTTGTGACAGTGACAGCTCACTTCACCTAAGTTTCACGTTGATATTTTTACAGAATCGACCGACTGTTATTTCACCTTATGCTAGGGATTGACAGCTCACTTCAAGCTACCTACTCTACCTTAGCTTAGTTTTTACGGTGAGCTTTTTACAGAATATATCGGCAGGTAGCATACCTTACCTACCATGATAATACCAAATTAGTCCTCACATCTCTATTCTACCCCCAGAGGCGACCACGGAACCTTTTAGACCTAACAAGGCTATAAATAACACTCAGTCTTAGGAAAGTTCTATATTTCAAGACTATGCTGACATATTCCCTGGAATGGTCCTTTTAGTTCCCGTTGTATAGTAGCACTAGCTTTCGCCCACAACTTCATCTGCGTAGAAGTCGGAAATAATCCCATTGGATTTTTATTACCATCAAAATAAAAAGTATTGTACATCCTAAACCAGGTCATGGTCTAGCTAAGTGTCACATCGAAATCCGTTACGGGATGAAAACGTCAGACAGACATTATATTTTCGCATTGAAATTATTAGTATGGATTTCAGATAAAAATGGAGGTGGAATTTTCGTTTCGATTCGGGTACTCGGGTTTCAATCTTTTATCTTGATCCTCCTTCGTCTTATCGGCTTCTCAACTGGCTCCCAGTTAAACCCGATGCAGCTGAATATTAGTCAGTATTTACATAGTGCGATTACCTATCTGACCTCCACACAACCGCAGGTACTGGTTCACACGAAAGGAAAAGAGGTCTTCGACGTTCGGGCTTCCGACTAAACGTAACGACTGTCAAAGATGTTCGTCGTTCAAGTACCTACGTTCCCAGCATGTTGTTGACAATAGCTTATAAAGGCTCTTATTCATAGGTCGATAGGACCCGCATGTGGCTTCGATTTCTGTACAAAGCACTAGTTACATTCCATAACCATTCATAATCTCGATGCGTTTCTAAAAGTGTGAATCAGATAGAGCATCATCAATTCAGTTCTTAGAAACACTCGTTACTCATGTCAGAGGTGTACGAGTCTCGGCATGCTTTTTACCGACCGATTAATTTTATTGGTCTTTACGCCCGGGATTCCCCGCAGACGGTGTACCGACCGCGTTATCGACTTATGACTTTCATAAGTCATCGGGCTTTCCCCGCGTGCTGTATATCGACAGAGTTATCGAGTATAATGAAAATGATCCTAAACAACTTTTGCTACTAAAAAATAATAAAAATGTTTATTTTTCTTCCACAAATAATATAAAATAACACTTATTAACTATAACTTAAAAACGGAAAAAGTAATTATTATGATGACAATGTTCATTTGTGGGAGACTGGTGCCTAAACTAAGCCGTGACTTGTATTTCAGGACACCAGGGACTCCCTCCCCCCTAGAGGCAAAAAAGTTTAGTTGCAAGTTTTATCGACCATGAGCAAAATAGTGCGGATAGGGCAGGCATCCATCATACAGTGATAAACATCAGCAGGTACGCCATATTAGTTTACCTACCAAGTGAAGAAAAATACACTTTATTATGCTTCACTGACAGGTTATTTACGCTGAGTATAATACAAACAAAAAATGATTAAGGTAGTTTGCATGCTAGAATTAAAAAAACCGGCCAAGTGCGAATTGGACTCGTACACGAAGGGTTCAATTTGTAAAAATTGCAACTGTCTACATATTACGGTTCATCGATACAGCCCGCTGACAGACGGACGGACAGCGGAGGCTTAGTAATATGCTTCCGTTTGGCACCCTTCGAGTACCGAACCCTAAAAATGCTCATACAACTAGTTGGAATTTTTATGTTTTGCGTCGGTTTCGTAGTATTATTCTCTTAATGTATTTTTTATAAAATTGGATCTCGTTTTCATGAATACTTAGAATAAAATTGTTCTAAAATTGAAATATTAAAAATAATTAAATTTCAAGTCTTTGTATGGGTATTAAAATATGTACATAGCGCGAGGATTCAACAATCTGTGAGAGCGCACGAATAATTTGGTTCTACATTTTATTTTCGTCGCTGTACCATTTTATATTTGCATTTGAAAATTGCAGAATTTTCAAGCGAAATATAGTTATCACGTACGGTTTTTACAAGGACAGTAGCATAATATGAATAACAGCTGTTTCGAAAATAATGAAAATTCTGCTTCCCATGAAACAAGGAATAAGGAATAAAATAAGAATAGGAATAATAATTGTATTCACTTGAAAAAAGCGGATGCTGGTTTGTTCATAACCCTTCCTTTACTAAACTGCTGTCGGATTAAAAGATAAGAGATTATTGATAAAATGACTAAGAGTAACATAAAATAATGTTTGCCACCACTGTGTTTATAATAGAAAGAAAAAAAAAATCTTATTTGTTACAGAAACACGTGCACGCAGAAAGATAATTAACTTAAATAATAGACAAAAATAAAAACGAAATATCACGAGCACAGAACGAAATGATCATCCCTCCATACATTGTTAAAGCATACGAGGCTCCTAAAGACCACGTTGCAGTACTCGTAATAAAAAGTTTATTTTACTTCCCCTCTAAACAAAACAACAAAGAGGCCATTTATTAGATTCTCCACAAAATTGTTTACTCATTAAAAACTGCTCTTCGAAACTGCAAACTTTGAGCAACAGAATCCAGACACTAACAGTACATTATCAGACTGAAGTGTTTGAAAATCGCTTCGGACTTGCCCGAACTGCTACCAACTCGTCGCGTATTTCGGGCCTTATCAAACTGGCGATCGTGTTTCCAGTGAGGCGATGGTTGAAGTGAAATCTTCTTTAGGCGCCCTTTGCGCTGTTTCTAAACAGTGAAAGAAATTGAATCATCACGGTCGGGTTGGTGACGCTGAATCGTGTATACGCGGCACCAGTCGGTCGGTGTTGCTCGATGGCGTATACTCGGCGCTGAATCGGGTATATTCGGCTCCAGTCGGCAGGTGTTGCTAAATCGCGTATACTCCGCGCTGAATCAGGTACACACCCTCTTTTTTATCGAGCTCACTGCGTACGCATGCCACTTGTGATCAACATATTTTGCTGAGTTTGCGAAAGGACAGCAATTGACATGAATGTACAAGAGAGAGCGAGAGAGTCGAGTTTACAATATTGTGAAAACGCAGAGAACACGTCGCGTAGTCGCGGCTAGCTCGCTTCGCACCCGCGGAGAGCACGTTCACAAAGCTCCTCTTCGGAAACACACTGACGAATCTTCAGTGTGATAACGCTCTTAGACCACCTAACAATATTATCTAGCTTTCATTACGATTCGGTCTGTAGAGCCAGATGGTTCATTGACTTGCAAATTCGTTGTCACACTGCCATTGTCGTCGGAATGGGCTGAATAATACCGATTGTTGTGTTTTTATTTCAAGGGATTACCGCAAGGGATTCCTCCGTTTGGCGTGGCATGATGCCCGAAAGTTTGGAGGATAATCTGGTAATTTACATGCTGAATTGGACTCGAAAGGGAAATAAAAGTGTGAGGTCATTAAAGAGTTTGCTTGTGAAAAACTTCAGGGATTTTTCCAGGTTTTCATAAACCTATCTATACTAACAATTAAATTCAGTAAGTCTCCATCGGTTTTTTCATGTGGAATAATTTCTCTGTAGCAGCCGGATGTCTGGATTTATGCCCGGTTGACGGCAATAGACTCGCCCCCTATTACATAGGACTTTAACATAACTGGCTAAATGTGGTTGTATTATAGGTACCATCGAAGAACTTCATATCTATACACCGTAAGGACTATTTCTGCTTGCAGCGCTCGGCGGCTATAGAACTGGGGCGGTAACAGATATAGTCATCATGTTCACGGGATTTTGTTTTCAAACTGCTTAGATATGAAGTTCCGTACCTTTGCCTAACCCATAAGTGAATCCTAGCATGATGTTATGTTATACACTGACTCACTGTTGGGCAAAGGTTCATACAGGGAGGACGAGCATTGAACACCATTCTAGCACACAGCGTGGTCATGATTCCAGAACATTAAGTCCTTGTTACCTATTGGTAAAACAGTAACAACCTCTTAAGAGGTCATTGTACTCATCATTATGAGCAACTATTACTATGAGACAAAACAAGATGTCGCGATAAAAATATCAGCTGTTCTCTACATTTTGACGAGCTTTGCGAACATAAATGTAGGGAACAGCTGATATTTTTTTCGCGATTGGATCGGTTTATAATGATTAGTACAATGACTCCCTATGAGGTTGTTAGTGTTTTATAATAATTCTGTATACTGCCCTGCTAAGCCAAAAGGCGCTATCTCAGAGATACGCCCTTTTCGTTTTTTTATACCATTCAATAGCTATAACAATTTCGCATCTAATGGTATAAGCCAAATATCGCTATCTAACAATAAACCACTCGGAAGTTTTTTATCCTGTATTATTTTTGTTTCCTTAAATTACAATGGACAAAAACTCAATTTTCTCAAAACTTACTTCGATTGAGATAGCGCCTTTCGGCTTAGCAGGGCAGTATATGTACTCAGAAATCTAAAAAGAACATTGTGTTTAAAAGCAAGTTAAAAGTTAATTTCCTCTATATCTGAACATTTCTCCAAGTTTTTATAAGCACCGTTTTACTTAAAAGGGGCACTTGATTAGCAAGTGCTTGGCTTGTTGCTTTGTTTGCTTTTCCTCAAGAAATATAAGCAATTTAAAAGCTTTAACATGAATATGGGCCACTTTTGAGCTTTATACAAAAGAACCTATAAAAAGTGCACCCGAGCATCTAGGCACTCTTATTCTGAAATGTCTTATTCAAGTTTATCGTCTAGAAAATTGGTATCTTAATTAATTTTATGTTTAGTGAATTATTTCAGCAATTTATTTATCAAATAAAAGTTTAGTTTTTCTTAACAAAGGAGGTCACCAGGAGGCTTTATTTTAATGTATAGTTTAAAAATCGACTTCTATAAGTACAATAAGCTGCTCGTCAATGGTAACAAAACCTGTATAAGCTGGCCTTTCTATCGAAACTCCCTACAACGCCAGGCTACCTCAAAGTCAAACTGTTGCTTTCACGCGACTATGCGCACGCGACTATGTCTTTGGTGCGCAGCAGGGTACGGATTAGCCCCAACATCGTACTGGCAATGATTGCGGGAAGGCTGGACTGCCCCTTCATCCGGCTTTGTTCCAGCAGACATGTTGCTGTAACAGGGTCGAAGAGAAGGTAACATTTTATTGTTTTGATGACATTATTTAATTTTATTCGATTTATTTTGTTTTAATTTAAGTTGATTAATTTTGTTTCCATTTAATTTGATTTTATTCGATTTATTTTGTTTTCATATAAATTGATTAATTTTGTTTCCATTGCATTTTATTTGATCTTATTTGGTTCTATCTGTGATTTCTATTAATTGATGATTGGCAATGGGTGTTATTTACCTAAAATAAAATAATTTATTATGATACAGACGAGCGAGACTATACTATAATTTACAATTCACTATAAGGATAAGTTTGAATTTTATTGTAACCTTAATCGCCTATTAACTTAATTAAGTTTGCCTTTAAACTGCAGGTATCACTGAACAACTTGGGAGCTGTTAAAACTTGAACCCCTACGAAGTCGATAGCGAGTAACATGTGGTCAGAACTTAAGCAATAACGTGTAATCAGGTCAGACTTAGTTGCCTGCAGTTCCGTATGAGCTGTCTGAGAGAGTGTAGATAAGCGATAGGAATCTAGACTATCTAGGTACGTTGCTGGAGATAGCTGAAGCAATTTCGATAAAGACAGCTTTAGTGTACATCTGGGAACGGGAAAACAGGGGTTTTAAATGGAAAGAGTAATTTTCTAAATTACGTATTAGGCCGCTTCCGAATTAAGTCTAGACAATTATGTCTATGTGCTAGCCGGATAAAGGACCCTAATAAACAGTGTTGGCGTGTGCTAGCTGACGTATGGCAAATAATTTAATTAATGTTTTGTATTTCGTAATGTTATTTACTTTTCATACTATTGTATAGAATCAGTCTCACCTAGGCGTATCGTATTATCCAGTGACTGGGTTGTGGAGGTCAGGTAGGCAGGGGATCCGGGTATTCAGCTGCATCCGGTTAGACTGGAAGCCGACCCCAACATTGTTGGGAAAAGGATGATGACTATTGTATAGAATCAAGTTGTTCTAATTGAACAGACAGCTTTGCTGCTGGGGAGTTTGTTGCGCCACTTCTTTCCAGCACTAGGAGGTGGTGAAGAGCGGGCGCTTTAGGGGACTGTCTTAATGTCATGTTCGAAAAATGCCGATTCTCAGCTTATGTAGTTTGAATAAATGACTTTTGATTTTGAGTAAATCGTAGCTTTGTGTTTTTTTTTAATGGGACAACAATTGAATGTGGAAAGCAAAATACTGCAGGTTTTTGCGCACCATTACACTTAATGCAGTATATTAAGTATACTAGCAAGATGAAGGTTTGTTGCCCAGTAACATAACTATTTCGATCGATTTGTATTATTCTGGACAATACGCTGTACCTACTTGTAAGCTTCCTATTCTAGTCGTATTTAAGCTATAGTTTAGGTAAGTGGGTACCTACGCTACCTACTCATATTTGTATTTTGTCTCATTCGTACATTTATTTTAACATATCTGCCGTCTCCTTGGATAGCTTTTAAATAAAAATGTAAGCTTATTTAAAAATATCCATAGTAGTTAGGTACACGCAAAAGAAAATTCAGTTTTTTATTGAAACCATACAATAACGGATTTTATTACTGTTTGTGAAGGCGACTTAACCGAGTCTTCTAAGTAAATCATATCAAGAATTTTGTACGGGACGGCGGCGTCTTGGCAATATTTATACGGGTTGAATCTACGACGCGATGTCGACCCAAAGGAATTTTGTTTGTCTACCCCTGTCATATATATTTGGGAGCAAATTCTCTGATGCGGTATTTAAATAATATCGCTGAATTTTTTGGCTATCGGTTTGGGAGTAAATTGAGAGAGAAATAACAAAAGAAGGGTCGGAACACGGATATGTGTACAGGGTTTTTCATTAAGGACGCTCGAACTTTAAATTTAAATACAGCAAGTTGTGTACTCATTGCGGACGAATTTTTTGATGTCCTATGATTGTTCCCCCCAGCCCTTTTTATATACTTATTCACAATTTAAATGTAATTGTTTAATTTAATTTGATTAATAATTCTTTAATATTATAAATGTTATTAGATTGTATATTATATGTAATTAAGTAACTTAGTAAATATTGTGATCCCAGCATAAGTAACAATTAAGTTGTGTACTTATCAAATAAGTTTTACAGCTCATTCACACGGGACCCGTCTAATAATTAATATGTGGTGGCTAAATGTTTTGTCACTTATGGCGTACAAAATTAGTTGCACTAAACAAAGAATACAAAAATTAAAAAAAAAAAAAAATGCATTTATATTACAATATCAAAATTTAATTCTATTTG
This sequence comes from Agrochola circellaris, assembly GCA_914767755.1. Taxonomy (NCBI): domain Eukaryota; kingdom Metazoa; phylum Arthropoda; class Insecta; order Lepidoptera; family Noctuidae; genus Agrochola; species Agrochola circellaris. Next base: position 3,690,298 of record OU611859.1, on the reverse strand, counting down.
AGTAAGACATACAGAAAAAACAAATGAATACGCACAATCAGAATTCTATACAAGCAACATATCGTTTAAAAAATCATCTACGCTGTAATAGCACTTCTCTACTATTAAGCCCCTTTTTTTTAGGGTTGGAATATGTCAAATAACGAAGCGACTTTTTAAATTTCAGATTGTAACGTTTCGTAATTTTCCTACGAGTTCACGGAAGCACTGTCTACTGCAGTTTCCAAAACGAAATGTATGTATAACTTACCTACTTTATGTAAAGACTGACTTAATAGTCTATTTTCCATAAAAAATATGTAATGTAGGTAAGGGTAAAAAAGCCTGCAGGCATCTTTAACATTTTGGGTTACGAATCTTCAACCAGATAAATCCAAGTCCATATTTTTACGCGCTATGGCTCCCGAATTTATGTTTTGATTTGTCCCTAGCCTGAAGCGGTTTCACTTAGCCTTTTGAGGCAGCCGTCTTTTTTGGTAGCTCTCATAATTCGCCAAATAAAAAAATATTTTGAATTTTAGGTAGAGCTAATTATTTATTATGATGTAATTCCCGTAGGCTGGAGTTGTTTATTTAAATTTTGACGGGTATTTTTTTTATTACAGCCTAATTTGTCGTGAGGTTGGGTTTCGCTGCCGGCTGTAGGCTAATAAACATCGGAGTTTTTATTTTGTATTGTTTAGTAATAATTAACCGCTATACAATCTAATTCTTAAATCGTTCGAATTGACGTTAAGAGAGGCTTACAACAGCTAAAGCGCGGTCACTGTCGGACTGCATAGAAATGAAAGAGAAGCGCGATGACACGACGCAGGTAATTTATTGCAAAATATGAAGCAGTTAGCGATTTACAAAAAATCTATTGATTGGACTGGAAAATCAAAACACTATTATGCTAATATGTAGCTTGTAGAATAATCTGACAAAAAATCAGAATGATTGCATGTAAATTAATATGATTTTTAATCGTTAAAAGAAATTTTTAGAGGTATCTTCATGATTTTTTTCTATCATATCAAATTAGTTGTATTATGTTTTCAACACACTATCATACTAGCATATATCCTGAACAATATCATATATTTTTCTGATTTTGTTTACGGCAGTGGATCATATTCTTTTAGGCATTATAAAACTTGCGTTTAGGCACGTTTAGGTCCTGTAGTCCCCTTATGGTACGCTCAGACAATACGAAGCTAGTGCTTCGAATGGTAAGCCACGCATGTGACACGTGCCTCAGGCCTCAGCCTGAGGCCTGTGTCATATGCGTGGCTTATAGATGCTGAGGCATCTGATATCTGGTAGTATATAAAAAAATGCATTTGCGGCGCGTGGCTCGTACTGTCTGGAAGTAAAATAGATGGACTTTAAAAAGTTTACTATAGGGTGATTCTATAGGGCATGTATTTTATCGAACTTTAAGTAATTCCGTTTTGCTTAGTTAAGAATATTTTAATTACGAGTTTTAAAGGGTTAGTTAAAAATATTTTCTATTCCATAGTGCAAAAGTGTCAAGTGAATTCTAAATAGTGATCGAACGAAGTTTCATTATCGGCCATTATCGGCCAAAAAAAATATGATTCGGCCATAGTTTTCGTTTTCGACCATAGAAGCTTCGGCCAAGCCGAAAATCAGAGGTTCATGAATTGTCGCAATCAATACAACAAGACATACAAGAAATTTTTCGTTTTCGTTTTCGGCTGAAAATCCATTTTCGGTCGGACAATAATTCTCAAGTCTTTAACTAATAAATTACTTAACAAAAATGCTGAATATATTTCAATATTATCTCTCAGATCTCTAGACCTCTCGCCTAACTAGACCAAGGAGACCGTTATAAAGCAATTACTTACCTACCGTTTCAAAACCTATTCATTTTTTCAGACTCAACAAAATTTTATCTTCAAAATATTCAGCCAACGTTCAAGTTCGCTCGTTTACACCAGTTGAGAAGCACGTCGTATTAATTTGTAGCAAAAATATCGACTGGGCTCGCTCTGCGATACTTTTAGGGTTCCGTATACAAATGGACAACGGAACTCTAATATTATGCCTATGCTGTCTGCCTGTCGCAGGTTGTATCTTCAAACCATTTTATGTAGCTGAAAATTTCATAATTTAAGCGTAATTATCGCTGCTATCAGGACAAAATACAAGAATAATATTTTAAAAAAATCCTTACAGTAGTCGCATATGACATGTCACATCTCATCTCTCCATGTGACGTGTGACTTCTGACATCTCACTTTGGTAATAAGCAACATCAAAGGGGCGGGGCTTCGTCAAGGTCGTTTCTGACAGCTAACTTTAGAACCACGCGCGATTTATAATTATCTAGAACATGCGTCAATCAGATCACGCTGTGCATGTACTACGTTAGCAATTAAGTTAGTATATAAGATCAATATTTTGTTAACTACAAAACAAGCTAACAAACTAACTAACTTATTAACTTTATTCCGACAGAGTTACAGCGAAACAGTAATTAATTAAATCTAACAAAATATTGATCTTATATACTAACTTAATTGCTAACGTAGTACATGCACAGCGTGATCAGATTGACGCATGTTCTAGATAATTATAAATGCTGATCGCGCAGTGGGGAAATTGGGAAATAATAATCTAGTAAATACTTATTGTCTGACAAAGCTAATATTGGTAGGTTGGGGTTCCTTAACTCGCGCTCATTCGTCAAATCAAATAGCACGCGCTTTCCAGGCTTCCTGTGACATACTTCCATCCCTTTTCACGAAATCACTCCCACAGATTTGATTAGTTATATGTTTTTTATTTCGATTTTTATTGCAGAAAAGCGAGAGGAAAGATGTTACGTATACATCAAAAGTCCGAACCCAAGAGGTGGAGGATATGAAACCAATTTTTTCTCTTCGCTTTTAGGTACGAAGTTCCATAGCGCACACTATACTCTGCACACTTGTCGAATGAAAGCTAGAACGCAAAAAGTGTAACATTTTGACTGTCATGACATATGCACATATGCTATAGTACCTACTCGTATGCGTGTTTTTCGAGAGGAGCTCGCGGCTAAGTAATAACAGCCGCACGGCTCGATCCATCAGGTGAAGCTACGCTTGCCGGGGTTGGTCTGTGGATGGGTGTCTCTGCATAACATACCGAGACTCCTCCGTGCCTCGGAAAACACGTTAAGCCGTTGGTCCCGGCTGTCATTTGTGGATCTTTGACAGTTGTTACGGGTCGCCAGAAGCTCGAAAGTCTGACAACCAGTCTTACCAAGGGGTATTACCCAGTTACTGGCTTGTGGAGGTCAGATAGGCAGCCGCTCCATAGCTCCGCTCCTAGTCGCCGCAGGAGACGCCCCGCGTCGGGAGTCGAGAGCCGACTTCCGGCCACCGTAAGCGCGGGCTTGCGGACGGTGAGCAATGGGTAGCTCGCCGTCCGATAGGGACTAGGCCCGGGTCGACGGCGCGTTGTCTTCCACGCGCGCCTCAAAGAGATGTCAGCACCAACTGACGGGGTCCGGAAGGGCCAATGCCTGCCGGGGTTGCGGGTTTGTCTGAAAGGGATATCGCGACCTCGGCACACAGGCAACGGAAGGAACACGGGTGGGTTTTAGTCAGTAAAAGTCTGACACGCCCTCCCGCTCCACCCAGAGCGGGAGAAGTTATTTGATAATTTCCCATCCTCAAAAAAAAAAAAAAAGCCGCTCCATGTAAAATACGTTATTCAGCTACATCCGGTTAGACTGGAAGCCGACCCCAACATAGTTGGAAAAAGGCTAGGCAGATTGATGTGTGTTTCTTTTTTCGATTTAGTTACTCTCAAACGTTGTTAATTTATTTCATTACACACTGCGTTCGGTGCTTGACGTGATAACACGTCGTGTCAAGTCAATCGTCATCCTGAGGATGCCTCGTTGAGAGGTGAAACACGTGTCGATTTCTTACAGGGTTCTTTATGACTCTTTAAGAACATTTAAGCGAATTAGGTTACTAACTATACGTCGTCTATTGTATTATATAATGGATTTCCGCAAAGTCACGCTTGAGTCAATATTTCATTATCCCTGTTATTTAATACATAATGTACTTCGTTCTAACCGGCTGCCCCGACGCCTCTCGACTTTTTTCAACAGATAGGTACTTTATGACGTGTTGTTTGACGCAGAACCCTTTTACTACGCGAATCCGACTAGCACTTGGCCTTTTTAACAGTTCAGTCACAACTACGCCTCGGTTGAAGTTGCGGGTAGTTGATACTTTTTGAATTCGTTCCTAGTTTTTGGCATTTGGCACGTTTGCACAATTTTTCTCTTTTTAGTTTGCGATGGGAGATATCGAAATTGATGGTACTGGTTGGCTATCGTTAGATTGAGCGGATAAATGTGGATGTGTATTTCTGTAGGTATATTCATAAAAGACAATTACGTATAATGTAATCCCATGGTTATCCGGGATTCTGTCCATGATTTCGATAAGGCTCATCATAACCTGCCTAGTCTTTATCCTAACTATGTTGGGGTCGGCTTTCAGTATAATTGGATGCAGCTGCATACCAGTATTTTATATGGAGCGACTGCCTATCAGACCTCCACAACCCAGTAACAGTGTAATACGATACTCCTTAGTAAGCCTGGTCGTCAGACTTTCGGGCTTCTGATGACCCATAACGACTGTCAAATATCCAGGAATGACAGCCGGGACCACCAGCAGCAGGATGAGTTCATTGAAGCTGTGGTCAAATGCATGTTTTCATGAAACTATTTTTGCTGACCAACTAAAAGTATTATCTCTATTCTAAACGTTGCTAACAGTATTTTTACAATAAGGAAGCAAAAACATTGAATTCCTCTATAACTATTTTAATAAAAATTCTTCATCCATGCTATCGGCATTTTGTACTGCATACTTCTTCAGATGTCGCATGCCATTTTTATGAACAACGTACGCTCCAGCGCTTCCATTTTTAGTTCCCGCTGCAAAAGTCAGGTAACTGACTTTTGCAGGACGAAGCGTAGTTCTATAATTACTCAGAGTTAGTTAACCAGGTGTTCAGTTAATTTATAGGCAGCTCATAATAATATATCGTGGAACAGTAAAGTGAAATTAGGACTTGTAGCTGTTTTGTTCAAAATTTATGTGGGTATGTGGTTTTTAGGTTATGAATTGAAGTTCGGTACTGTTTATAATGGGTACCTATTTGTTTAGGACTCGGTAAGTTTAGTAGGTATAACTCGGTGCTCGGTGCTCGGTGCTCGTTGCTCGGTGATCGGTGCGCCTGTCAACGTCAAAATATTACAGTGTATCTGGTTCAAATAATAACAATAACAACTTAACGAATAATAAGACATAACTGCGGAGACGACTCGAGTTGTGAAGACGGTATTAAGAGGCGTCAGGGCACTGAGGAGATAACCGGGCGGAGGATTCCATACTAACCATCTAGGATTTTGACAGCTGCAAGCGCACAGTTAGAAAAATCGAGTTATTTATGATATTTAGAATTGTATTTCTTTTTTGTTTATATTTTGCAGAATTTGTTGTGTGCCATTTAGTCTGTGCTTAATAGATATAGAGGCAATACGTCGTCTTTATCAGAAGAGGACTTATTGTCTGTTATGCGTGGGTTTGCGGGCTAGGAGATGAAACACAATAATATTCTGAATAATCACATATCTCTGACATTAGGGAATTAACAATAATGTAAACGACATTCCCCGAGAGTGAGTGAGTTGATTGATGTGATGTGCGCTCGCGTCTACCGTTCGTAAGACGCCAGCGCACATCAATCAACTCACTGCACTGCAAGTGTAGTCTAGTCACCAATCACCATGTGATCATGGTGATTGGTGACTAGACTACACTTGCAGTGCAGTGAGTTGATTGATGCCATTATCCCTGTCGCCATATCCCAGTCATTATTAATTAATCAATGCCTACTTCGCGATCCTTTCTTCTGACAGGGGGCTGCCTTCCTAGCACTCGGGGTTACGTCAAGTTGACGGCTGTCAAAATCGTTCAAAAATCAACTCCGTAAGTTTAGCGTCGTAGAAGCGCCGTCAAATATATGATTTATGAACGTAAACGCAGCAAAAGGAGTATAAAAGGATCGTAGCAGGTGGCGTTCCGTAGTTTCTGCTTACCTCCATGGGAAGAAGGCGTGAGTTTATGTATGTTACATACATACATAAACTCACGCCTTCTTCTCTCATGTATGTAATATATATCTCTAGGACCGCCTATAGAAAAGTTCGAAGTGATCTTTCTATATATACAAATAAATAAATTTGAAGTGTCTGTTTGTAATGTTAAAATATCAGCTTTTTACTAAATACATAAGAAAGTATATACGGTCCTAATAAGACAAAAAAACATACTTAAAACAAAATTAACTATAGAAATGTAATAAAATAAAACTAAACTAAACTATTCTAAAGCATCATAAAACTCATCCTCAACGCTGTCAGCTGGTAATGTACCCAAGAGACTGGCGGCGTTGCCTCTTTGTATGGCAATACATAGCCTCTGGCCAAGGTAAAAGCCAGCTCTTGGGTCACGGGAAGCGTCAACAAGTCTCTTAGAGATTTCTCTGTAGAGGCTATGAGCACTCGGACCCCACGGCCCTAACGTTTCAACCCCAAACGGCTCAAAAATATAGTTACCACTAAGGTTACTATATTTCCGGCGCTTGAGGTTCTCAGCAACCGTAGCAGCAGCGCCAGCAGAGCACGACGAACTTGGAAGATGGGATGGCGCAAGAGTATCGACGCAGGTTGCGTCCCACACTAGAGGCCTACCCGTCTTCCAAGGAAACAAAGACATACCGTCTGGTCTTTTGCCATCGTCGCGTACCAAGCCGTTAGGTTCTAAAACAGCTGGTACGCCGACGGTAACAAGAGCTCGACGAATAATGTCGTTAATGCTCGCGTGCCGTGCAAAACGGCCCGCACTGCGGCTGCAAGACAGGCCATGGTGTCCGAGGCTGTTGACAACTTCACCACAGCGACAGCGATGAGGAGAGCAGAGTGGGGCACCTAACCGGAGAGAAACAGCGAGACGGAAGGTGGTGTCGTCGAGTAAGGTACCGATGCTCGACGACGGCAGTGCGTGGAGCCAAAGACCCGACTCCCACTTACCCACAGCCAGCAGGCGCGCACGCTCAGCAGTAGTAGCAGATGTATTTAGCAGGTTATTCTGAACTACACTGCAGAGCGGCTCATCCCACTGCCTCTGGGAAGATGGATTGCCGGGTGGATCGGTATTCGGGCAAGCGATTTTCCAAGCATCTAAAGCCTCAGAGAAACACGGCACATCAAAATCAGTCAGTGTGGAAGCCAGGATATTCCTGACTAATTTTTCAGTGCCGTGGACCGAAGAAATGAACGCCGGTAAGCTTATACTGGTAATTTTGCGGACGCCGAGACCTCCCATGCCAATGGGAAGAGTAGCTTGAATCCAAGCTCGGTCGTCCAAAGCCACATTTAAAATGGATGACAGTGTAAGTCTGATGATGAGGTCAATTTTGTCCAAAAGATGATTGAGCTTCCATAAATGGGAGGCACGAAGGAAATATATCAATTTAGGGCCAAAACAACAATAGCGGATTAAGGTAATGGCTGAATGCATGTTAATTTCGAGCAATCTACCTGAAACATCTTGAAAATTTTGAATTTTTTCGTCAATAAAGCCAGGAAAAGAATTTTCAAAAATTGGCGACCCAAGGAGGTGAAGAGACGTTTTATCAATAATTTTGATGTCTGGGGCTATTAAGTTAAATTTAGGAATTGTTAATTGTCTGTCGGTGCTGTCCGCTAAAAAAAGTTCACATTTTGAAAGGTTGAGGTCTAAGCCAATGGAATGAAGTTCATTCTTCAGGAAAATGAGGTCATTCAGAACGGTGTCAACATCGCCACCCAAGGTCCCATCATCAAGGTACCAAACGTTAAATTTAGAATTTAGCTGTCGAATAATTGGGTGAATAGCCAAGCTAAAAATCACTGGCCCGAGGGGGTCACCTTGTTGACAGCCAACAGCAGATTCTAAAAGGTTGTCCCGATACAATAATTTAGATGGGTGTCTATAACATTGCCAAAGAAAACTATAAATTTGGGGTAATTCTTTTTTAGTTTCAGCCAACAAGGTGTCCCTGTTAACCGAATTGAAGGCATTCTTGATGTCAACCTTCAGGATGACCTCGCCTTTGCCATAATTTAGGTAGGTCGATAAAGCGTGTACGGCAGCCTCACAGCCCCCTTTAGAGCCGTAACCTAGCTGCAGGGGCTGAAACTTTTCCGAAACAGCCTCACCAAAAAATTTACAGCAAATCTTGGCTGCCATACGACGGTACGTTGTTCCCACGGCAATGGGACGAATACCGCCATCCCTCTTGCGCAGGGCACATAAATTTGCCCCATACAAGACATCGATGACAGATTCGTTCACATTGCCGGAGAGCATGAGGTTAATCAGAGCCGTAAGCTCCCTCAACAACGACTCACCAGCTTCCCCGGCGCCCACACAGATAAGGTCCTTAAGATGTTGTGGACTTAGGCCGTCGAGGCCGCCGGCGGAGCCGCTCCGGAAGGAGCAAACGGCTGTGATCAACTCTCGACCTGTAACGGTGAGGCAGTGAATTTCCGGGTCAGGAGGGTCGGGAAAGGAAAGGTCATCTGCTGGGGCAGGGTGCTTAGATTCCAGAGCTGTGAGTGTTTCTGGAGAACACGGTGCCACCACATCGCTACTGAAGAGAATCCTGGCTGCACCACTTATGTCACCTTCCCCTAACTTACATTCCACCAAGTGGGATATGTTACTATTATTAAAAGCATATTTCTGTGTCGGTAATTTTGAATCTAAACTTAATGCCGAAACGTTACAATTTTCTTTAATTTGTGTAGTTAAAGATTTTTTGGTTGCCAAATTCTTTTGCACATGAAGAATTCTATAAGGGAAGGTGAGCAGTTTTACCCAAGCACTAAGCGAGTTCTCCCGGGCGGCAAGGCCAACACAACTAGCCAAATTTTGTGCAACCAAAGGTCTGGCACCTCGGGGAATTCGTTTTAAAACAGGGACAGAATTTTTAAATTTTGAGAGGATTTTCCAAAGTGGGTCAGAAGAGGGTGTTGTAGGAATAGAGGGTAAGACAGAGTCTGAGTTTCGTACATTTTGATGTTTGTGCGCTTTACCGATATGCACGTTCAGACCCCGCTTACCTTTAAAAAATCGTGCCTGGGAACAAAGTGGGCATCTCTCCAGGGAGGTCAGCGATGTTGAAGTTTGACATGCACTATCACCTACCGCATCGTTGCTGGTACCACTCATAAGTTATTTAAACAAAACGCTTAAAAATAAATATAATTACTTATAATAAACTAATTATAAAAACACTTAAAGTGACGTGTATAAATGAAGTTAATTGAAAAAGAACACTAAAAATGGAAGTCTGGAGCACTTGCACAGTTTAAATCACAGAAAATGCAGCACAGGCAACGGCTGCAGGTGTCCTAGACCGGAGCCCAGCACCGCGAGCTCGGCATCACCCAGCACCGGCTGCACACACTAGTAGTCGAGAGCTGGGCGACTACCAGCCTCAGCTGCATGCATCCGGCCACCGGGATGCCTCCGTCGAGAAGCACGCCCACAACAACATGACTGGAAGCCAACTGCCGCCGCGCCGCGTCTTCTTTCACGTTTTCGGGTTTTTTTTCAATTGGCGTAACGATTTTTACTAAAACGTTTATTTGTGGTACCAGGTCCAATTACGTTACGGAACAAATGCCCTTTTATATGGGCATATTAGCGTATCGATAAAAATAATTTTAGAAATCAAAAATTTTACGTGTCACGCCACTGACAGCTGACAGTTTTTTTTACGGTCCTTATTAAATAACAAAAAAAATAAACAATTTTTATATTTTTTGGTTCTCTGTTTGTTTCGGAAATCGTAATCTCCGAAACGGCTGGACCGATTTTGAAGGGACTTTCAGATAGATGATGTTATAAGGAGTAACTTAGGCTACTTTTATTTTAGAAAAAGAATGCGCGGGCGAAGCCGCGAGCAGCAGCTAGTAGGTAATGAAACGATTAGAAAAGTAAATAAATTTCAGGGACATGAAACTTTTTAAGTCGGCAATCCATGGCCTACTGTAATTTTTTATGACCGTCTCGACTTTTTATAACCGAATCATCATTATAATATAAAACAATATGTTTTTACGACCGGTCTTGCTTCTAAAATATTTATGGAGCAGAACATTCAAAGCGAACAAACAATCGATCGTAACAAATATTGGGTTCCCACCTATGAAATTGGCGTTTTTTTTCTCACTAATAGAGAACCTCGTCACTTCTATGATTTAAAATATTCATCAATTGCTTGGTATTATATCGTATAATGACCATCATAGACAACTATCAATAGTAAAAAAACCTTATTACTTATAGTTTTCTAAACATAGAAAATACCTTAAAAATTACTCCTCATTTTGTTAGCAGAAATGACCACTATTTGTTTTAACTTAGCCAAAACTTATTTTCGTCGCTTAATCTAAGTGGCATATTACGTTATCTTAGTTTTTAAACAACAGTGCATAAAAGTTTAAAACATTAGTGTTCATGGTTGTTATATAAATTGAGAAAATGTTATTATGAAAAATGCAACTTCTTTAAAATTCTCCATACAACACGCTGATTTCATAGGACCTAATATAATAATGTCATTTTTTGTTTCATTTACCGGTAGTTAGTTAGCCCGAATGTGTGACAGCCAGTCTTTCCAACCCCTTGGCAAGACTGTTACTGGGTAACACGATCCCCTATCGTGTTATCCAGTAACCGGGTTGTGGAGAACAGTACCCTAATTGCGTAATACACGATTAATTAGAATCTGAATTTGAAACAGATTGCTGATCAATAGCTTCAAAAGTTTTAAAAAAAATCTGCTCAACAACGTAAATAACGCAATGAATGTTGTTGAACTGTCAAAATGAAACAGATTAGTCGTAATCGTTTACGAAAATGTTTTGCGTAATTAGATAGCAGATAGGCAGTAATTCCATGTAGAATATTGGTATCCAGCATCCGGTTAGACTGGTAGTTGACTCCAACATAGTTGGGAAAAGGCTAGGCAGATTCATTATGGTTTTTGATACGAGAACCTACCAAGCCTTATAAAATTGTACCTTGGTGGTGCTATAGAAATATGAGGATCAGGGTATAAAGTTCACACAGTCATCTTCATTAGAAAAGGGAGGATCCTCCAACCAGACAGGTGTCGTGTCTGGTGGGTAACTGCCCAACGATTGATGTCGGGAAGTCATATATATGCTGATCGCGCGGTAAACTCGGCTTGCACGATGCAGGACTTCACGTGTCGTCAGTGTTATGCGTAGTTTGCATGTGGCGATGTACATGCCGCCACAATTTCAACCTTATTAATAATGTATAAATAATATTTTATCAAAACAAAGAAAAAATCATAATTTAATATGCTAAAAGCAATGGTCGTCTTCATCTAATGAATAAATTACATTTTCATTTACTTTAAGTGTCACAAAGATTAGGATAATATTAGGTAACTTAATATTACTTAACTTATTAAAAGATATTTTATAGAACCGAAAATAACTAAGCGAAATTAATTATCCCGACTACATTAAATCCGTAATCTCTTGATAAAACTGAAAAACGTTAATCAGCTTAACTCAGCTCTGAAAGTGTATTTTTATATTTTATCAACTTAAAATTAATATCTTTAAAAAGTTGCAAAGACTTTTCCAGACTAACTATTAAGACGGGCTATGACTGGCTTTATAAAATAAACAAGAATAAACACTGAACAAGTTTGGGCAACGTTGCACTTTGCAGGCAGGAAAAAAATGGGGGGAAGGAGGACGTTACCTAGGGAATGGAACTCCGGACGCAGATGTGTGAAAAGGTCTTTATTCCGTGGCTACGAGCTTCACGCTCAAGCGACACGCGTCTTGCGACAGCGACTGAAAAAAATGGGGGGAAGGAGGACGTTACCTAGGGAATGGAACTCCGGACGCAGATGTGTGAAAAGGTCTTTATTCCGTGGCTACGAGCTTCACGCTCAAGCGACACGCGTCTTGCGACAGCGACTGAAAAAAATGGGGGGAAGGAGGACGTTACCTAGGGAATGGAACTCCGGACGCAGATGTGTGAAAAGGTCTTTATTCCGTGGCTACGAGCTTCACGCTCAAGCGACACGCGTCTTGCGACAGCGACTGAAAAAAATGGGGGGAAGGAGGACGTTACCTAGGGAATGGAACTCCGGACGCAGATGTGTGAAAAGGTCTTTATTCCGTGGCTACGAGCTTCACGCTCAAGCGACACGCGTCTTGCGACAGCGACTGAAAAAACAGCGAATGAAAGAAGGTGTTTAGAGCGTGCCACTACTCACCGAGACGGGACTTGCAGAGCGACCGTACGGAAACACGCTACGCGCACGCGTGTCGCTTGACGCAAGTCGCGTCGCTCGAAGCCGTGAACCTGACGCAAGTCGCAACACTCGAGGCGGTGAAAGGAATCCGATGCAAGAGACGCGTCATAATCGCATTGCACAAAGCCGTGAACGGGGCCTGACGCAAGTCGCATCGCTCGAGGCCGTGAACCTTACGTGCAAGAACACGAAGGGACAGGCGGCCACTCCCTAGTGTATCACAAATAATGATGCAAGAATGTGCCCACTTAATATTTAGAGAAAGAACAAATTGCCCTTTGAATGGGAACGTGGGGAACGTGTTGCCAAAAGTGGTGAGATAAGGGCAATGCGGAGAAAATGTGTTCGGAAAAATATTGGAGAAGTGACATGGAGTGACAAAAATGTAGGTAGGTATATACATATATATCTGTAGTGTATATTTACCGGTTGATAGCTTTGGGAATGTAATAAGTGACTAGAATGAGTTTGAACACAAAGTAGATAAGGCCTTAAGAGGCCGCCCAATGGTACACTAGCGCCACTCCTTTAAAATAATATTATCTCGTGACTGAGAAGGAATTATGAATAACGGCTAGTAAGGACCCTCGGTAAGTGTGTCTAGAATTTTCTAATACCTTTTATAAAGTTTCATATTGAGAGACGAAGCAACAAAATACGATCTAGAGGAATGTGGCCGCTTTTCTTTAGATCGAATTTTGTTGCTTCGTACGCAATTAAAATGGCGCTACTAAATGAAATCGTGAAAACATAAAAGTGAATTATTGCCTTACATACAACCTTAGTTTTTGTTTACCCTAAACCTCGCGCTGAAACGCAGAAATCGCGAAAAAAAATTCAGCCGTTCCCTACATTTATGTTCGTCTATCTCGTCGAAATGTAGGGAACAGCTGATTTTTTTTTCGCGAATTCAGCATTGGTCCCATAGTGAAAGTTGTTCATAATAATGAGTACAATGACCCCTTAAGAGGTTTAGGGTAAACAAAAACTAAGGTTGTATAAACGTTGTTTGAAGTAAAGGCACATTTAAACTTCAAAAAATGTGTTAGTAAGCATACGTTAATCATTACTTAAGCACTGTTTGAAATTATAAGTTATGGCGGCCATGCGATAATTTGTCGAGATTTCTGTCTTTGGAGTACTCCCAACTCGCAACCCAGTACCTATGCGTGTAAAGCTTGTCCACTCTGAAAAGGATCGTAGCATGTAGCATTCTGCGGTTTCTGCCTACTCCTCTGTATTTCTGTCCTTTCAGTCAATTCGATTGAACCATAACTATAATACAATTGTTCATTAAGAAAACAGTACTTTTTTGCACCATTTGAATAAAAACTCGCTGACTTTTGAATTTCAAGGTGGCTGCATAAATAAGACATTGTCACAATTATTCAGGCAAGGCAGTCTTCACAAAGTTTAAAGATATTTTATGTAACTTTTCAAAATGTAGGTAATTTATTTAAAGTTAAAACTACATCTCGAAGTTGTTGTAGCGTTCGTTCCCTTTGGAGTTTAAGTTTGCATTGTTCTAGTTTTACGCCTTATTTTTAAACTTAGTCAGAAGGTCGACTTTTGTTTTTTGTGTTTCAGGCAGGTAGCAAATAGGTAGACTGGGCTGCCTGTCCATTGATGCAGAGCGAGGCAGCGGAGCGGAGCGAGGGAGTTATGCGGAGCGGAGTTGCGGACTGTGTCTGTCCATTGATGCGGAGCGAGATAGTGCGGAGCGGAGTTGCGGACTGTACGGATCTACGCGATGAGTAATAGGAGAGAGTTGCAATACCCCGCGGCCGGGTTTTTCCGCTTCCCCGTTCCACTTCCCGGTTTTGTATGAATTTTTAAACTAGTTCGCAAATCCCTGTCCTCTGAAGCGGAGCGGAGATTGAATGCAATTCCATTGGTTAATATTGCCACAGCTCCGCTCCGCTCTTCTCCTCTCCGCTCTGCTCCTCTCCACTCCGCTCCAGTGGATAGTCAACCTAGCCGGCAATACATGTTGGTCATTAGCTCGCTGAGCGAAGGCGAGTACCAACGTACCGACAGAAGCCTCCACTCGGTAATTACGGCCAACATGTGGATACTCCATAAAAACTCGTGAACATTGGCAGTTGGCATGGATGGTCTCTTTCGAACTCTACCAACATGTGGCCGCTCATATTGGCTGAGGCTAACGTGGCCAACATATATTGCCGGCTTTAGAAGGCTGCCTTTATTACCTCATCGGCTAAGCAAATGTACTTACCGCAAGCATTTACTTAAAAAATACAATAGACGACGTACATTTAGTAACCTAATCCGCTTAACAGTACTTAAAGAGAACTCGAGTTCGAGTTACTAAATATACGTCGTCTATTGTATTTTATAATGGATTTCCGCAAAGTCACGGCTGAGTCAATTAACTAAGCATTTACTTTTTGGCTAAATCGTATTTATTAAAATAAAAAATAAATTATATTTAGTTCTAAATTTTATATGTAATTCTAAATTTTATTTAGTTTTGAATTGTATGAAATCGGTATACATGAATGTCTTACGAAAGAAATGTTTAACTTACATACAAAAAACGGTGGCAAATCGAAATTCTATCCTTAATACAATGGCTAATTTAAAAAAAGAAAGTAAAAAACTTAAACCCAACTTTGACAAAAATGCTAACTAAAAAGGTATAAACAAGACTTCGATATCGATTTTTTTCAGTTTTCATATAGCCGGAGTCACACGTCAAAATTAATAAGTCATGTAAAATCGTACAGATTACGTCTGACACCGAAATAATTATAAACTTTCTATAATGTCGGCTTACAAATCATCCAGATACTTTGAAAAACGTATATATTGCTTTGAATTTAGTATAAAAATAAAAATTCCTGAAAAGCCTCTAAAACCTTTAGATACTAAGCAACAAAATCTCACAACTTCTTTATTTTAATATCGATCTGAAGTCAACGAGGCTCTGCCAGAGGGCCTTTGAAAGGGTCTTCAAGTGCCTTAATTAATAAGCTCAGCTGCCGTTATAATATTTTAACTGCCCATTGAATCAGGGTCTCATTCATACAACTTTTAATTAAAACTGATAACAGTGCATGGTGTAAGCACAATGGTTTCAGAAACAATATGCTGTAGATCAAAATTGGTGATTATTTCAAAGCGGTATTTTAATTATAGTATTTATCATTCTGATGGCTGGCTGGGGATTTGGGATATTTTGATATTTTTACCTACTTATATTGAGAAAATGAGAAATATCGTAAAAGAGAAATAAAGTAATAAAATTCGTGAGTCTTCTTTTTAGTATTGATAAAATCGTAGTCATGGAATGGTAATAAGTTAAAGCTAAGCTTTATTACGTTGGCAGGTGAATGCCTGGCTTATGAATTAGCTGAGCGTGACAACATCTAAAATACAATATAGGTACATATTAAAAAAACCGGCCAAGTACGGGTAGGACTCGGACGCGAATGGTTCCATAGAGTATTAAGATCGAGCAAAAAACGCCGAAAACAAAACACGTTTCTTGTATGTGGGACCCTTTAATTAAGTTATTTTATTATTATTTATGGTTATAGTTGCAATAGAAATACACTTACACAATCTGTGAAAATTTCAACTGTCTACCTGTTACGGCTTATGAGATACCCGCTGACAGATAGACGGACAGACGGACGAACGAACAGCGGAGGCTTAGTAATAGGGTTCCGTTTGGCACACTTCGGGTACGGAACCCTAAAAATAAATGTAGCACTATGATTATTTTGAAGAATTTACATATAAAGGTCTCAAGCTGTTAAAACGATATAAAAAAGTGGAATGACTTTCCATTTGTAGTTTTCAAGAAACTGGGTGAAATATGCTGGTTTGTTTCACGACAAAACGTTGTCTAAAAATGAATAATTTCTCATTCTCTTATATAGTATACCTACCACTTACATTTTCAAGATAGTATTTTCCAACTTTATAATACAATTCTGTGAACATTCGCATTTCAAAGGGTCTTAAGATTTACGTTCACCTCTACACTGACTGAATCGAGTCACCACACCAAGGTTTGCGAAGAAATTCAATTTTGTTAGGTTTCGTTACAGTTTTGTACCTAGGGGCCTCTCACAACTGCGCGAAGTACCTGAACGTAACGTAAGTAAATTCAAACGGATTTGAATTTAAAAATATTACGCCAATATTTATTTAGTTTTAAGATTTAATTTATATCTAAGCATGTTCGTCAAATTGCTTATTAAAAATATGGGACACGTATTTTTCATTTTGTATGTAACCAAAAGATTACATACAAAATGAAATTGAGTTTAAATGTGACATGACGTAATGGCGACGATGTGGTAGATTTTATACTTAAGTCACAATTAAGTAGCGATCCCCCACTCCCCAATTTTAATGCGTTTTATATATTTTTTTTATTAATATGATAAAGCAAAAAATTCGTGTCTATTTTTTTATTCTCTGACTAGCGGACTAAATAGAATTTCTTTTCTTTTTTACCCAGCATCATCCTTATTGTGCCTCATTTCGTAAAAAATACTCCGATCTAAGCTATAGAACAGTTTGTATTTTCGATTAAAAAAACCATTCGAATTTAAGTCACGAAGGAGAAGTAGAATGTACCAACGTTCTTCTTCTTCTTATTTCCGATTTTGTTGGGCCAAAACTTCGCCACACCCACGTTTCATTTACATCGCGCGTTCCATCTAGGACTACAGAAGTAGTGTAAAATAGTGGTGTCTGCCTCTTTATTTAATAAAAATAGATGGAATCGCATTAGAATACTAATGTATACAAGACATTGCAGTGCCCCAAAAAATCTTACCTTCCTTTAGAGCTTCACCGTAGTTGGGTAAAAAGCCCATAAGTCATCTCTTCCCAGTGTTTTTGCAGTCTGTAAAGGCGACGTGGTTTGATGACTTAGTCCCCATTGGTTAGCCCCGCTTTTGATGCGACTATGCTTTTGGCTAATAATAAGAGATGGCGAAGGCTTTTCTCAACTGAGAGACTCATGTTAAGCTTTATGCAGACTAGCGCGACGCGACGGCGCGACGTGACTCGAACAATACAATTTCCAAGAAAACTTCATGGTATAACAATAACCGGTGTCGCGTAGCGTTGTTGCGTCGCGCTAGTCTGCACGAAGCTTTACGAAGACAGGAATAAAATAACACATTAGATAGGTACCTATCTGTATAAGGCATCTGTCCCACCGCCGACGAGGAAGCCACTAGCTATCAACGATTTCCTCGCTAAAGAAACGTACAAAAGATTGTCCTTCCGTCTGCCACGTACCATCGAAGAAGTTCATATCTAACCACCGTAAGGACTATTCTTGCTTGCAGCGCTCGGCGGCAGTAGCACCGGGCCGGTAACAGATGTGGTCATCTTGTTCACGGGATTTTGTTTTGAAACTGGTTAGATATGAACTTCTTCGATGGTACATGTACTTTCCTGGCTTACGGTAAAATCATAGCCTTGTATGCGTAGCATCATGCGTTGGAGACGCGTGGGGATCGAATCTAGCGGTTTTTTAAACAACGCCTCCAACGGCTTATGATGGGATTCCACAGTGAGGTCACGACGTCCATAAACGTACTGATGGAACCATTCGAGAGCGTAGACAATCGCGAGCAGCTCTTTCTCTATTCGCGTATACCATGGTCTGGGTGTCAGTGAGCGTGGCGCAGGCGAATTCGACCGGGATTATTGGGTCTTAATTTTAATTCATTACTCAGCACCGCTGCCACCATATTGTAAATGAAAGACGGGTTGCCCAAGACAATTAGGTGTAGATAACCTAACTATTATTCCAATGACAAGACATATCTGTCAGAAGCTACCTACATAGTATAAGACACTGTGTAAGTAAAAGAGAAACATAATTATATTAATAGTTGATTGCTGACTGTTCACTCCGGCGCGGCGAGTACTCGTTTGTCGCAGCGACAAGAGCTATCAAAGAGAGTCCTCGCTCAGCGACGCTCGCTTGACGGGCAGAACACTCACTGAGAGACTCACGCTTGGTACCATCGAAGAAGTTCATATCTAACCACCGTAAAGACTATTCTTGCTTGCAGCGCTCGGCGGCTATAGCACCGGGCCAGTAACAGATGTGGTCATCATGTTCACGGGATTTTGTTTTGAAACTGGTTAGATATGAACTTCTTTGATGGTACATACGCATACCAGCGACTCGTCACCGTCGCGGATTCGCTGCTCATGGCTCGCCAACGACTAAGTTGCTAGTTCTGTAGGACAGGCGCCTATAGGTTTGTGGTAATGTCATGTAGGTACCTACGTAATAACTTTTAGATTAATGTGGGAACGATATTTTTTACAGAAACCCGAAGTGGCAGTAAAAAGGATGAGTACCTAATAAAATATAATAGGTACGTTGGGTGCTGAAATATTTGTAATAGGTTTTGGAACTTCAGTCTGAGGTGCTGATAGACTTGAGCATTCTAGCGAATGTTACATGACAGAAAAATATACGGGAGCGTTTTTGCGAGCATTCTAGCGAGCGTACTAGCGAGCATTCTAGCGAAAGGACAGTTTTGCTTCGAGTATTTTACCGACCCGAGCCATTCTGTCATTGTTCCGCCGCCGTCCCTCTATGCCTCCCGCACCCCTGTCGCTGTTCACTAGAATGATCGTGAAAATGTTCGTAGCGATGTTCGGTTCTATGCTTGGCTCTGTTCGTTGTTCAGTTCGACAAATTTAAAAACGGCAAATGCTCGATATTATGTTAGAAGTGAGTACTCAAGTTTATCAGCAGCTTCAGATAAAGAATTTGTTGCGATTTTTTTATGTTTAGTGAAACGCATAATGCACTAAGTCACCTACAGCAATTTTTATAGGGTTCCGTACCTAAAAAGGAAAAAAATGGAACCCTAATAGGATCACTTCGTTGTCCGTCTGTCCATCTGTCTTTATGTCTGTCAATACCCTTTTTCTCAGGAACGCGTGGAGGTATCAGGTTGAAATTAATATCAAATACATGCTCTAAAAAAATCAAGCTTCTAAGTCAACGCAATAAAGAAATACGGCCATTTATGCGATGTATTTTGATACTCGCAAATAAATCAAAACCTACAGGGTACTTCCCGTTAACCTAGAATCATGATATTTGGCAAGAAGCAATGTCTCACAGCACAAGTGAAGGAAAACGTTCGAAAATTGTTGAAGTAGTTTTATCACATACTAGCTTCCGCCACAGGGTTCGCCCGCGTGATATCTATATAAATTATAGCCTGTGTTTAAAAAATAAGTCTTTAAAAAATAAGTTTTAGCACAAACTGAACCTTTTGAGTAGGCATTACAGTTGTTTTTCCTTAAACTCGTGTTTGTTTACATGTTTGACAAATAAATTACGAACGCAGATAATGTATGTATCTACCAACATACCATCAAAGAAGTTCATATCTAACCAGTTTCAAAACAAAATCCCGTGAACACGATTACCACATCTGTTACCGGCCCGATTCTATAGCTGCCGAGCGCTGCAAGCAAGAATAGTCCTTACTACGGTGGTTAGATATAAACTTCTTCGATGGTACATCAAAATTCAAAGGCCAATTTCTCTATATTATGTTAGATAATGAACTGTGCTAGTTATTAAAGGATTAATATCACAAATGAATGTAACATTAGAACTACAATGAAACTATTATGTATGCACGTTTATATTTGCCCTCCATCACAGGCCTGCCTACAAACGGGGTAACGAAAACATCGGTGCATAAGTAATGAGAGCCTGCAGGCTGTTGTTTTAGTAAACTTCTATGTAAACCGTATTATTAATTATATATCCTACTAGCTTCCGCCAGCGACTTCGCCCGCGTGATATGTTTATAAATTATAGCATATGTTACTTAGTGATAATATAGCATTCTACTGGTGAAAAAAAAAATTAAATCGGTCCTGTAGTTTTTGAGGTTATTCATTACAAACAAACATACAAAAAATTAAATCTTTTATTTGTATAATAAATAAAGAAAGAAAGAATATTGTTTGTTTGGACACAGTTCGTGAAAAAAAAAAAAAAAAAGTGAAAATAATATTTTTACAATAATAGTGTGTGCCTCACGGCTGCGCCAAAAAGGTTCATTTCAGCATTAATACGAGACAAACGCGGTCTGAAACAGGATTAAAAAAAAAAATTGATATCATAACTGACGAAAGTTGGTGATATTGAAAATTGTTTTTTTTACAAAGTACCATCCACTCGAAAAGAAGAAGAAGAACTCAGAATGTGGGTGTTCATGAAAATTCACGCCACCAGTTGGCGCGACTTTGACAAGAGGTCTTACTTTTCAACAGTGAATTTATAATATATGATGACGTTCATCATTCGGTCATCATCCAGTCACGTCTTAAGAAAATAAAGTCGCTAAGACACTATTGACATGACCTGACGTCTAAGTGCTACTGTACAGCTTAGACGTTATTTCAGAAAATTCTCATTGAGTCCACTAACAGCAAATCTTAAATTGATATATTTAAATTAGTCAATATACAGAATATATCCACAATACAAAATATACACACCGTGTCACTATGAGACGAGATGATACTTGAGAATTCACAAAATAATTGTTATACAGGTACCAAATATAGAATCCTGTTGAATACTTACATCATTACGCTGGCTCATCACCACACCAAGCGTCTTGTCCAAGCCCGCTCCACTTTCAACTATTTCCCGCCATTCGTGATGAACTGACAGTTGACATTAGTGACAGCGACCTCACTGCTGACGTGCTTGAGATAGGATAGTGTTTACATATATATTAAATAGATACACTACAACTACACCAACCATCCAATTTCTAACATTTAAATCCTTTTCGCATTGTTTTAAACTTTAATCCCCAATGATCTGTAAGTAACTCTTTTCCCTAATATCATCTGCCTAGCCTTTTCCCAACTACGTAGGGGTCGGCTTCTAGTCTAACCGGATCCAGCTGAATACCAGTATTTTACATGGAGTGACTGCCTATATGACCACTATAACCCAGTTACTGGGTAATACGATACCCCTTGGTAAGACTGGTTGTCAGACTTTCGGGCTTCTGACTACACGTAATGACTATCAAAGATCTTCAAATGACAGCCGGGACCAAGCTTAACGTGGTTTCCAAGGCACGGAGGGTTCTTGATAAGTAATGGATGGTTATCAATCATGGACCGACCTTGACAAGTATAGCTTAACCTTCTATTGACCGGTGTGGTTGTGATTATTTATCCACTAGCCCCTCTGTTCCCTAACTCTTTTTCCTAATATACATGGCTTATTTCTTACCTTACGTAAGAATGCAGAATAAAGTACATTAGTAAAGACATTTCCACCCCACACGTACTCAGCCGGCACCATTTATCAAACGAAAACCACGTCGCCTCACGTCTTTAAAAAACCTTTGACGGGAAGTAATTATTTCGTGCAGCCGCCATCTTGAAGATCATACGTCAAATGACGTCATTATATAGAGGGTCGGTGTATTTTTGGTTTTGGTTATGAAATTATTCTAAGTAGGTACCTAAATATATTATTATAGTTTTTCGTCAATGGGTGCCAGAAGATGGACAGCGCCGTGGCGGCCGGCTCAGAAAGAGGTGGTGCGATGACCTGGACGTGTACCGTGAATGCTGGTTTGAGGTGGGGCGGGAAAAGAGTTCCAGCCATCTAAGTGCGTAAATATTTTCGCCAAACTATTAAGATCTGTTTTATTTTGACAGTTTAACAACATTCATTGCGTTATTTATGTTGTTGAGCTGAATTTTTATTCGAACTTATGAAGCAATGGATTAACAATCTATTTAAAAATGATTTAGATTGTGATTGATCGTGTGCCTTTGCCCAGCAGTGGGATAGTACAGTCTAAAAAAATAATAGTATCAGTAAATATTTAGGTAAGTATGAACATTAAAAATATTGGTAGTACAGTCAGTGAAATTAATTGTTGAGCAGATTGAAAACCAACATCAAGTTGCCGTGTTATAGCCATTCAAAATCAAAGCGTTTATTTCAATTAAACCCATTACAGGCAGTTTTGAATTGTCTGGGGTCAGTCAGAAACATGAAGCTATTTGCCCATTCCAAATCGTAATAAGTTCCTATAGTGATGAACGGGCAAGACACTCCACGGACACTCTATTGAATCAAAATATTGGTTACATCGTTCATGTTGTAAGATATAGAAAGAAACTGTAACAAAAGAAAATGAAAAAAAAATGAAATTTCACGCAACTGTCAAAGAATGAGAATTGTGATTTGAATATGCAAACAATTAAAAATACATTTACTATTTTTTTTTTATGCTGCGATTTTTTTGCTTTTTTCCCTTTTTATATACTTGTAAATTATTATTATTAATATTTCAAGACCTTTCTTTAGCTTTTAAATTACTTAAGTAAATATTATCATGGAAATTAAAAGTAATAATTGGTAGTCAATTTGCTCAACAATTAATTTCCCTGGCTATCCTATCGTTAAGAAAACTACTTATGTAAGTTAGGTACCTACTTACATACAGAAAACAAAATTGTTTGTACCAAAAAGCAAGATAGGGACAAAATGCCCGATGGGGAATCCGTACCGCTAGTAATGACCGCAATAAATAAGCGTGTAGCACATTTTCTTGTTTAAGACGAACTTATCTTCACTTTAATGGTACAATTATGACCATTTTTCACGCGAGGTTTTTTTACTTAAAATCGTAAGAGTCATTTGAATGTGTAGTTAGTTTCATTTAAAGTTTTTTTTTTAAATATTTTAGTGGTATTAGGAACAGGGTGTAAAGTTCACTCATCCACCATAGAAAAGGGACAGATCAGACGGGTGTCGTGTCTGGCGGGCAACTACCCGAAAGTATTTTTTTATTTTATTTTTTATCTATGGCATCTCGCATGTGACCACTAAGGTCGTGGCTGCTTAACCGGGCTTTCCTGTGGCTGCCTTAAGCTTCTACACTCAAAGCCTGCAACCAGGGGCAAAACTAGGTAATAGGTAATACGGGCTAGTATCCGCAACTCCACGTCAAAGCGCGTATTTTGCCTACGGGTGGGAAAATCGGTTATTCGATCCACCCCAGCTCCTCAAAGAAGGCCAGCATCGCCTTGGTGTCACTGACAATCTCACGTAGGGTACCTGGGTTACCGAAGTACTTTGCCCTGTATGTGGCGACCACCGGGCAGTATAACAGCACATGAGCTGCTGTCTCGTCGTCCTCCATGCAGGCTCTGCACAGCGGACTGTCTGTGACTCCTATGACAAAGAGGTGTTTATTAAATGACCCATGGCCAGTTACAGCTGCTGTAAATGTACGCAGCTGTTGTTTCGTTAGTAGGAGAACCTGTTTCGTGAGGCGGCCATCAATTATAGGGCCTCCTTGGCCTGCCTGCACTCACCGTGGTTCAACCATAGTTTGTGATGTTGGTCCCTGGTTCATTTCCTTACCAGAGTGCGTAGGTACCCGAAGGGGACTGGCACAATCGCTTCAGACCCCACTGCTGAGGGGCAAAACTATTCTGATATCGGATAGTCTTATATATATATATGTCGTTCGCGCGGTAAACTCTAATTGCGCGATGCAGGATTTGTGTGACGTCATGGTTTTGATGCGTAGTACCTTTGTAACGGTGTAACCGCTACAATATCATTACTCTAATCCCCGAAGTATTAGGCAGAGGTGTACCTGTAGAACACCCAGATTTCGCCTGTTATGGTTAAGTCCTATGTAATAGGGGGCGACCCTATTGCCATCAACCGGGCATACATTCAAATCCGGGCTGTTACTAGAACCCAGGACCTAATGTTCGGCAGTAGTTTGGAAAACTGACTAATGTTGCCATCTTGGTTGCTGCATGTGGACACCACGAGATTACATTGAGAGAGATAAAGGCACCCGTAGACAGCGCGACGCGAAACCGATAGAACAATTTTCGTGAAAGTAAAAGTAAAGTTTTCATAGAAATTGGTTAATCAGAATCGCGTCGCGTTCGCCTGTTCCCAGTTAATTCGTAAGAGACAGTCTGGGAATCTCATGGTTGAAAACCAACTGAACCAAAGTTAGGTACCTATGTGGGACCACCGCACGTGCTTCCTATATGAACTCATGGAAAAATCGTTACTCATACATACCTACATTAAAAAAATCGGCCAAGTGCGTGTCGGACCACGCACAAAGAAGGGTTCCGTATTTGGGATGAATTTATCCCAAAAATAATCTAAACTTTGTATGAGAAACATGTTGTCCCATACATCGATGTACGTCACGGTCAATTCTCCAACTGCAAATGTAAGTTTTTCATCGTAAATTTTATATTTTTTATTTGATTAAACTACAAATTAACAATTTACGGCCTTTTTCTTTTCTTGTGCTGTGAGATCTTGTTTACTGTAAAATTTCGTGATTCTGGGTTGGTGGGAAGTATCCTGTAGTTTATATTTTATATCTTTTAGTTTTGATTTATTTGCGAGTCTTAAAATATGTCGCATAAATGGCCGTATTTTTTTATTGCCTTGACTTAGAAGCTTAATTTTTTAAGAGCTCCAAGGGAATATAGATCTACATATTTGATATTAATTTCAACTTGATACCTCCACGTGTTCCTGAGAAAATGGATCTTGACAGACTGACGGACGGACAACGAAGTGATCCTATAAGGGTTCCGTTTTTTCCTTTTGAGGTACGGAACCCTAAAACGCAATAACCTATAACCTCCTGTTTTTTTGTTTTCATCGGTTTTTACCCAAATTTCGTCGAAGTATCGATAACATAAGGTCCTTGACACACCGTTGCTAGCCAACGTTATTTATTCCTTACCTTACATGCAAATGTGCGTGTGTTCCACGCTTATTACCGTAAACTTTCCTTCCCGTTTGAGTTATAATTTTCTTATTAGTTCACAAAACGGTATGTTGTTTTGGTTTACCTCGTTACGGAAGATTTATTTAGCTCATTTATTTAATGTTGGAGGAAGTTGTAACGAGAATATTAAGGATGTGTGCAAACTTGATCATAACAGTTTTTTCTCATGCTCATCTCCCTAGCCTTTTCCCAACTATGTTGGGGTTGGCTTCCAGTCTAGATTTAACTTAATACCAGTATTTTACATGGACCAACTGCCTATCTGACCTCTACAACCCAATCACTGTGTAATATTGGGTTCCCACCTATGAAATTGGCGTTTTTTTCTCACAAATAGAGAACCTTTCCACTATGATTTAAAATAATCATCAATTGCTTGGTATTATATAGAATAATGACCATCATAGACAACTACCAATAGTAAAAAAACCTTATTACTTATAGTTTTCTAAACATAAAAATTACTCCTCATTTTGTTAGCAGAAATGACCACTATTTGTTTTAACTTAGCCAAAACTTATTTTTGTCGCTTAATCTAAGTGGCTTAATACGTTATCTTAGTTTTTAAACATTAGTGCATAAAAGTTTTAAAACATTAGTGTTCATGGTTGTTATATAAAATTAAGAAAATGTTAGTATGAAAAATGCAACTTCTTTAAAATTCTCCATACAAAATGCTAATTTCATAGGTGGGGACCTAATACAATACTACTTGGTCAGATTCAAACAGTTTTTCTATCGTCGACAAAACACTGTTTTATTGCGGTTAGGGCACCATTATTACTTTGGTACAGTCATAATCTGACTTTAGACGGGCTTGAATAGGCCACGCAGCCTTAAAGAATGACAAGTTAATCTTTTATTTTCACATAAACTCACAAGTTTTATTGGACTCATATCGATCTGAGTCACTGTTGTGACTAAATGCTTGTTCTTTCTTCACAGGAGAAAAGTAGTTTCTTTTGCCCCTTTGTTTCTCGAGCGATACCTTAACTCCTCTGTCTGGAGCCTGGGGCGAAAGGACGGTTAAATCAGACTCCACCGACTTAATAATAATAATATCATTTATTTCAGGCGACACAGGCCCATAGAAAAATACCTTAATATAAACAAAAACTTGTGTTAATAAATAAGGCTTAGGCTATGTTAGTAGCACTTCACTTTGCACTTGACTTTGTGCTGTCGTGTGGAACTTGTCCGCGGAAGCGACGGAACACCACGTCTTGCGGCCAAAAGTCTTCTTCCATGACGAGGGGCAGATAACAGTTCGGTACACGCACGACGAACGCCTTGAAGTTGACGTTTCGGTGCGATTCTAGTAACTGCACCCTCGGTGTGTACCTCGTCTTTTGACGCACGTACTCCACGATGTCTTCCGCCTTAGTGGTGTAGTGCAGGCGGGAAATGTAAAACCGGTGTGTTCGGCTTTGCGGCACGCAAGCTCACTTCGGGGTCCGTAGGAGCTTTGCCGCAGCGGTTCTTGTTTTAAACCCCCACAGTTTTCCTGTTGCTACCATAAACTAGTTGCAAGTGCGGGGTATTTCCACAAGCCTACAGGTAAGTATCCACCCAGTCCTTTGATCTGTCATAAAGGGAATACGGTTCAAATATTAATATTATAATATTTGGGTCTTATTATCCCTTTGTTTGCAAAGACAAAGTAATCTTAAATTAAATACCTGTTAACGATCATAACAGCACAGTATTTCATATTTCTAAGCAATCTAAAATGGCGGCCGTGATACACATTGTAGGCAGATTGATCATGAAAGGTTAATGTAGGTCGTAAATGTATTGTTCCACGAAGTAATTTCATACATTGTAGTGTGGAGTTAATTTACTGCGACTTCCTGTTGTTTTAACCCTCAGGTAATAGGTATCGTCTACTGTATTTTATGCTGTTTGTATCAAACAGTCAGGGGCTGTACTATGACTTGTTAAAGCAATCATCGTTCCTGTGTCAGAGAGAGAGATGGAGCTATACAGGACGAATAGCGCTATCCTTATTTCACAACGGAAAAGTGATGGTTTTAACACGTCATAGTAAGGCCTTTGGTCCATTTGAAGGTATGTATTAGTAACTAAAAACTGTTATCCACGCCTGTGGAATACCGATGGCATCGCCGGTGCGTTGAGAATTCTGGATTATCTACGCTCTAAAGCGCACATTTCATTCGCGGCGGGCCGCAGCGCTTCGCATTGCAAATTTGCGCCAAAGCACATTAGGAGTTCCGTCGGGCCGCGCCGTAAGGGCGTTTCCATGTAGAACGTTGGTAACCGGCACCGATATGCCAGTGCTTGTCGCGACAAGTTGATCTGATTAGTCAGCGCTGGTTCGCACTGATTCGACCTGAGTTGACAACCAGCGCTTGTCGCCCAACAAGCGCTAGCATATCGGCGCCGGTTACCAACGTTCTACGTGAATGCGGCCCTAGCAACCAGCGCTTGTCGGCGCCGACAAGCGCTGACACAGCTGCGACGTTCCACCCCAGTGAAATGACGCTCGCGCATATTTAGGTGGGCCGCGCCACAACGCAAAGCATGGCAAAATTCCTCTTGCATCACATTTGTTTATTTTGCATGAACCATCGCACACTACAAGCGGGCCGCACCAGGCCGCAGCGCAACGCACTGGCGGATCGCTCGTTAAGGTTCCCGCAGACAGGCGCGACTGGACAACGCGACGCGATTCTAGTAAAACAATTTCTATGAATTGATATTGTCTTCATGGAAATTGTTCTATCAGAATCGCCTCGCACCGTCGCCGCGTCGCCGCGTCGCGTCGGCGCCTTCAGGAGTATTTTTACGGCTGCTGTTATGCGTTGCGTTGCGATGGTACTGATGGTCTCATGTGTACTGGGCAACCATACGCCTGTCCCATTTCAAAACCTAGTAAGGGACAATTTTTACAAAAATCGTTTTATATTGCAATAAAAGAGATCGTGGAGACCACAATTTTACGTTATATTAGTAAAACTGTGGTTGCTGTTAATCTGTGACCATGGAGCGTGTGCGCGGTCACGAACAGGGCGTGTCAAAAACAATTTTGTCATTTCATTTATTCCAATGAAAATATAATTATTATGAATGTCTATGTAGCACTTCTGTACCCCTACAATTTGTACCTGCTGATACGACGAGGGAAGTCCCTATGAGCCAAAAAACACTTGCTCACGAAAATTTACAAAAAAAAAATGCCGATAGGGATCTTCAATCTAAAGTAATGGGGTCTCATAGCACCCATCTTTAGGGCAGTGGGTTAGATGAACTAGCGTCCTGATTGGGGGAGATTCGACCAACGGGGAAATATTCACCTTGTTAAAATGTCATGAATGTAAAGAACTTTTTGTTCGGTAGAAGATGCGCAAAGAATGAAATAATAATACCCACCAAATAATTTATTTTCCAAAAGTAATGTAGAAAGTAGGTACTGCACAGCATTTACAACAAATAAAGTAGGTACTATGCGGACCTACTTATACCAAAACGTATATTATACAGGGTGTCAGGGACATCAACGCGGGAACTGTTACCATGTATTCAGAACGACGATACATGATTCTGAACGAAACTCAAACTCAAAGCATTTATTTGTCTGTCTCTTAAGATACAGGCCTCCTAGTTTAAGAGACAGGGTTCATATATTTTTTTTTATACATAGACTATTTCTTGTAGACTTGAATCTTTTGTGATCAAAGCTATATTATTATGCTCATTGTATTTCTGCCACTTTATTTTGAACTTTGTCTATGTGTATTATTATTTGGATAAATAAACAATTTTATTATTATTAAACAATTTTATATTATTATTATTTCAAATAAACCAATTACAGGCACTTTTGAATTGTCAAGGGGTCGGTCAGTCAGAAAGATGAAGCCAGTTGCCCATTCCAAAGCGTAGTAGGTTCCTATGGAGAAGAACGGGCAAGAAACTCCACGGACACTCT
Source organism: Agrochola circellaris (assembly GCA_914767755.1). NCBI lineage: Eukaryota > Metazoa > Arthropoda > Insecta > Lepidoptera > Noctuidae > Agrochola > Agrochola circellaris. The sequence goes on along the minus strand of OU611859.1, from coordinate 3,661,048 downwards.
TTTAAATCAAGAACAGAAAAGAAACGCATTAAAAAAATATCGTTAATTTTACAATTTTTTACGGATAACTCGCACTTGACCAAAGCATTAATGATTCCAAGATTTCATGAACAAAGAGACAATGGTTTCGAAGACGGTTTCCCCATTTCGCTTATGGATTCGTATTTCCCCATAGGTACAACATCGTTAAATATACAAAATGCCTTTAATGTTTTCTACAATTATTTCATGATGACTTATTTCTTGATAGCTCAAAAATTATCCCACGGAACGTACTCAATCTGCCTAGACTTTTCCTAAATATGTCGGGGTCGGGTCCAGTCTAACCGGATGCAGCTAAATACCAGTATTTTACATGGAGAGAAAGCCTATCTGACCTCCAACACCCAATAGCTGGGTAATACAATATCCATTGGTAAGACTGGTTGTCAGACATTCGGGTTTCTGATGACCCGTAACGACTGTCAAAGATCCACGAATGACAGCCGGGACCAACGGCTTAGCGTGCTTTCCGAGGCGGTAGGTATGTAAAGATCCACGGATCAACCCCGGCAAGCATAGTTTAACCTGTTGGATCAACCCGAAACGTAACCCTACGGAACGTAGTACCCGGATGAAAAGTTCTATGTCCTAACACGGATCAGGTCATGATCTACCTGTGTGCCAGTGTTTCCGTTCAGCCGTTAAGTTGTGAAAGGTAAAAGATAGACAACTCTGTCTTTTGGTTACCTTTACATGCCATAAGTATCTCTACTTTAGTATGAGCATACTTCAACCGCCTCTGTAGTCTATTGACTAGACCACCATTCACAGACACAGAGGTTTCGGGTTCAGCCCAGTGGGGGCAAAAATTTCTGCTCGGTTTGGTTGACCATCTTATCTAAGTCTATCGCCACAACAAAAATGTTAACATCATTGTTGTGTTTTGGTTTAGTCCAACATGCCCAGTGTGTGTCTAGTTAAGTTTAATATTTTATTTTTCTATTCTTATCGTCTTCGTAAAAGATTCTAACAATAGCTTTGATCTGTATCAGACTAACCCTAAAATGTTCGTGTTATATTTGTGTCTGATTGACAAGTCATAATGTGATGACAATCTACCGTTATGTTCATATTTGGAAAAGTCGACACCATTAACACATTCTCTTTGATGTTGTGTGAATTTGATAGTTTTGTATCGTCACGTCATTACTGAACTTTATCACACGAATCGTATACTTTAGTGTTAATCAAATGTTTAACAGCGTGATAAATTACCCTGTCATAGGAAATATATGTATTTAGACTCATATGAGATGCTTCGCTCTCCATGTAAAATACTAGTATTCTGCTGGATCCGGTTAGACTTGAAGCTGACCCCAACGTAGTTGAAAAAGGCTGAGCAGATGATGATATGCTTTGATTCGTGGACTAGTTTTTATTATTTGTACTTATTACTTGTTGATAGGCCTAAACTGTTCTCCCATAGTAGGTATAGCTTGTCCATTCTGAATAGACACGCCCCACTACCGCAATTACCCTTATACCCTATTTACACTCAGCTCACTTCCACGGCAGTGAGCAGGGAAGTAGGCAGGGAAGTGTGACGAGAATGTAAACACGATACTTCTCTCGTTCTGCTAAAGTTCGCGTCAAATAAATTTGCCGCTCTGAAGTAGGCTACAAATGACTGCGCAGTAGTCAATCTTCCTTATAAAACAGTGGCGCGCATGCTAGCGCGCAAGCGCAACCTAACTTCAGAGCGGCAGAGTTATTTGACGCGAAATGTACGGTAGTATTTAAGGAATTATTGCCGATAGCGCGAAGAACAGTGGCAGGGGCTGAATGTAAATGAGGCAATAGAAATCTGACGATTCAACGCCAGCTGTCGCTGAAAACCAGCGCTGGGGCTCTGTCTCGCATAGGGTCGCAGCATTATGCCGATGGCCGTTTTGCGTGGATGTGACGCATATTTTCCCCCAAATTGTTATTTTCGTGTTTTGTTCTTTCTTTGCGTCATGTTTACCGCAAATAAACGTATTTTCTTTCTTTTTTGCTTTGCCGTGTACGTAAATGCGGTAGTGGTGCGCGTCATTTCAGAGTGGACAACTCCAACACTGCAATTTGAAAATATTGTAAAAGCCAATTATTTATAAAAGAGTAACCGTAGAGCTTCTTGCTGGCTCTTATCCATTAGAACCGTGCATTTAGCTACTGACGTTTCATGAGTGCCCATTTAAGTTTATGTGAAATGAAATATTTTGAATATGGTTTACATAACATCTCGCCAGTACCCCCCGAAGAGTTAGGCAGAGGTTAACCCATAATTACCCACATTTCATCTGTTATATTTAAGTCCCTTGTAATAGGGGGCGCGACCCTGTTGAGTCAACAGTTTTTCTTGGAATAACTATTGACGGTAAATTACAATGGGGCCCACACATAGAAAAATTGTCAGGTAGGCTCAGTTCCGCCGCCTATGCTGTTAAAAAAATTAGACAGATAACTGACGTAGATACAGCTAGAATTGTTTATTTTAGTTATTTTCATAGTCTTATGTCTTATGGGATTCTTCTCTGGGGAACCTGTGCGGACATTAATACTATCTTTGTTCTACAGAAAAGGGCTGTTCGAGCCATTTACAACCTCGGTCCAAGAGATTCCCTTCGGGAGAAATTCAGAGAAATAAATATTCTGACTGTAGCCTCACAATATATTTTTGAAAACCTATTGTATGTACACAAAAATATATCAAATTTTAAGAAAATGTCCGATATTCATAGTTTAAATACCAGGAATAAACACAACCTTGCTGTACATCGCACACGTCTCCACAGAGTAGGCAACTCGTTCATGGGTCAATGTATACGCTTTTACAACAAACTTCCCATTGACATTAGAAACTTACCCATTAAACGATTTAAAAACTGTATTAAAACCAAACTTTGTAAAAAAGGGTACTATAAAATTTCAGATTATTTAGAAAATAAAAAAGCTTGGGATTGAGCTGCTCGCTCTTGCCTTGTGAAAACCATAAAACTTGACATTTTGCTTATTCATCACAATAAACCAGTTTTATATACATATTGACATTGTTGAAAATTATATTCAAACTGCACACGATTACTTTGTAAAGTATTATATTATTTTAATTATTGTGAATGTGAGGACTATGTGGATATTTTATTTTTATTTTTTCTCTTTCATTTATTTTTTCTTTCTCATTTAGTTTTAATGATGGTCTGGCAGTTTGAGTAGTTGATGCGGCCTAGACAAATATCCTTTCTTTGGTATTGTTCGTCGAGTTGAGCTCCTTCAGTTTAGAGTTGAGCTCCACGATTACTGACAAATGCTTGCACTGACTGGACAGGTCCACTCAAATCTGTGTGGTTCTTTCCTCAAAAGAACATTTCAGACACTGATCCACATGGTCCTCATATGACTTGACCAAGATTATGTCTGGACTTTAAAAGAGACTACGACCTCTGAGTTTGTTTCGGCCTTTCTTCTCAGAGTAGTCAGATAGGAAACTCCGACCTCATCTAGCTTATTTTTAATATTTTTTTATATGACGTGTAAAAGTGATTCCGATATCCTATTTACAGAATAAACAATTTCATTTCATTACAATTTCATTTCATTTCATTTCATTTCCTATTGCCATCAACCGAGTAGAAATCCAGACTCCGAGCTGCTACTGAGAAATTCCTAATGGAAAAACTCAATGACACTTTGCCCCAACTGGGAATCGAACCTAGGAACACTAGACTAATGAGGCGGTAATATGGTTTAATGCAGAGTTAAATATGTCTGTTTAATCATCTGGAATTATTGATGAAATTAGGTGCATGAATACAAACTATAGCTAGACTACTAGACTTTGCCTTTGATTCTGGGTCAAAAAACCTCATTCTATAGCAAAAGCGTCAACTGCCATAACTATATGTCTTTCACGTATTAGCGACTATACTCTTGCCACAGTATAAATAAGTACAGTATTCTATCTTCCTAGAAAATGGCCGAAAGGACGCGCTTCGAAATCTCAGTGTGTAAATCAGTACGCGGAAGGTTTATATAAAGGTTTTTAGGCCGTAGGTAATTATTTCAAGGTCACTGCTGAGATATAATCAATCTGCCTAGCATTTTCCCTACTATGTTGGGGTCGGCTTCCAGTCTAACCAGATGCAGCTGAATACCAATATTTTACATGGAGCGACTGCCGAGATATAATACTGCTACTTATTTATTCTGCGTCTTACGCACCCAATGATAAAGATATTTACGCGGTACCGTGGCTGACTTGGAAATCCCTAAAGAGACTCTGAACCCAGGTCGGCCGGAGCAAGGAGAACCTCCACAGGTAGGGGTCGACCACCTTCCATCTTTCGCCACATGCCCTGTCATCTGTGCACTTGACGATCTTATGCCTGCGTCAGCGAACTCAGTTGGCGTGGCTGAAATTGGTCCAAACATAATATTCGAACTTGCCCAGCAGCTTTTTTATTTACCGTCGTCGAAGAAGAACTTAAAGATATTCCGTACATCTAACGAAGCTTAAGCCATTTTCACTCAACACCCTTAGAATAATCCACTTTTGCGAAACATGAAAGCTTTCAAGAGTAACAAAATCAAAAAAGGATCCCTTTCAGAGCCCTCCGAATTCCATAAGTCATCTATTCAGCTGCCTACACGCAACATGATTTATCATTGGCACAGATTAATACAGATAGAACACTCCGCAAAATCATTTAAATAAAAAGTGACGCTTGCTTCGACACAATAAAGTGCAATTCAGTTTGCGCAGCGCTAATTACCTACAGTTATATTCACCTAGAAGTTGCCTCTCTTTCTATCGCGTAGCTCTTATATATTCTGACTACGTTACACTCACTGAATTGATCCAGCAAGACGGGCCCGCCGCGTACTTGTAGCTTCATACCTAAACTGCGGAGTGTCCCATCTGTATTCATTCGTGTCTGTGGTAAGATTCTTCAACGAATGTGGTATAAAAAATGTAATTTGTCAACTTATATTGGGTTCCGCTTTGCAGATATTGAGGTTTTTGGGCAGAGGCACGATAGGTCTTTTGTCTGAATACATGGTTTTTGATTTGAGATTTTCATTGTGTGAAGCTTTTCGATGTAGGTAAATCAAATCAAATCAAAATATTTTATTTCACATAAACCTACATGGGCACTTATGAAACGTCAGAGGTAATTCGATTTAAAATAACAGTCGGTCAAAAATGGTTTAATGTTAGTAGTAAAAGCGTTTTTTGGACTTGTTGATTACTATCTTGTATTGTTTAGAAAAGATCAAATACCTAACTCGTTGAAATAGGAAAGTACTTTTCATAAAATTTAAATCGCATTTTCAGCTATCTCCAAAATTAAATCGAGGTTTTTTCACTCGTTGTGGCTCTGAACTCCCATTTCATAAAACCATCCTGTATACAGCAGTAGATACTTTTAACAGTAGATATTAACCTATTTTGTTTATCGAAAGAAAGCATGAGCTGACAAATATAAAAATCAAACATAAAATAAAACTCTCATTCTAACCTAAGTTAGCTAGACGTTGATAAATGAGAGGTACTACCTTTAATAATATCTTTTTTTACGTTGGCAACGAAGGTGAGATGTATAGCAAGGGTTACGGTTGACAGCTGTCATTATTAACCGTGCCGGGAAATAGCTGTATTGCAGGAACACGCAACTATATATTTTTTTGCTGTTCGGTTCGTTCGCTTATCTTTTGTTTCGTTACCTTTTTTGTTTTCATGGTTCCTTTGTTTTTTATGTTTGTTGTTTTTACTCGGTGATATAGTATTGAACCAATAATAATATTACATTTAACAAGGTATTAACTTCTCTCAACTTTAACACACAAACCGATACTTAAAATCTATATGAATAAAAACCCAGCTAACTACGTGTCGGACCACGCACAATGAAGGGTTCCGTAGTTAGGAATCAATTTATCCCAAGAAAAACTAAACGTTGTAGTTGAAAAACATGTTCTCCCATACATTTCTACTGCAAATGTAAGTTTGTACGCACAATATTGAGAAAGGCATGTTTTTTTGTAAGTTCTTATAAGTTTTTTTTTTAATTTTAGACGCTGTTATTTCGGAGATAAAGGGGGGTGGGTGGAATGGTCAATTTTCATCTATTTTCTTAAATAACTATAAAACTATTTATTTTAAAATTACAAAAAAATATGTTTGAGACACAGTAAGCCCTTTCGGTGTTCGGTGGGTTTACGGTGATGCCTGCGGATAATTATTTATATGTTATGTTATGTATTTGTTCACACTATTGGTTGTATATTTACTATTTTGTGTACTATTTGTTTTATTGTATATTTATGTAAAATTCATTCAACCTGACTTGGTCTCCGTACGTCTCTTTCGGGTGACCACTGAAAATCAGCGCTGTGCTGTGGGTCTCCATAGCACAGCATCATGCTGAGTGGAAGCCTTCTTGTGACAGTCATGACGTGCCAGCAGCTGCCGACTATTTCTGTTTTGTGCTCGTTGTTGTATTTAAATCTATTCTGTTTCATTTTCCTTATTATTTACTCGAGTTTATCATCTTTTTTTTTTATGCACGTGTGTCTGTGACAAATAAACTTATTTTTCTTTCTTTCTTTTCTTTCTTTCTTTCTTTCATTTGATATGTCACACGGTAGTTTGAAAAATGATGTTCGTTGGTAAGCGCATAACTTGAAAAGTGCTGGACCGATTTGGCTACTTTTTGTTTTAAAATGTTCGAATTAGGTTTTTAGGGAAAGAAAAATTTGTAAAGTTTTCGAGAAAATTGTATAATTCGGGAAAAACTGAACGTCCTTTTTTTCTATAGGATTTTTGTTTTGGACAGGACTACGTCTGACGGGTCACTAGTTCTAGATCAAAAACACAGTCATGCAATAATTGTTGTAAAAGGTACCGACTTATAGGATGTCAAACAAAGGAGTCGTTTAGTTTGAGTTTAAAACTAGTCGAGAATCCCGAAACTACACGTGAGGGTTATAATTATCAAGTTCGCATGGTGCTAGCACCAACCAGTCAATAAATTGTTAAAAACACCAGTTACACAGCCATTATTGAGCCGAAACGACCGAATCATCAGTGTTATCGCCAATTAAGGTAATTTATACATTGGACTGAAGATTAAAGACCTATTATCCAATGGGTCTAGGCTTATAAATGGACGAGAAATTTTCTAATTCTACTGTAAACATATTCTTGAGTAGACTAGTTTAGTTTATGTTTGCGGACACTATTACTGGCAAGAAAACTTAGTAACACGATGATTCTAACTATGAATAAATTGCAGAAATAAATTCGGTTCACGTGCCAACAATTGTTAGCTATAAATTGTAAAACCTCATTATGTGTGATAAAAAAAGCGAGGAACAATGTAGGTGAGCCAAAATAAGGTCAACCAATCATGTGTTTTCACCAACAAAGCAATCACTGGATTGTTGTAGCCCCGCCGATCACATCAACTTCGTCATGCTTACATGTAGGACTGCGACGGTATTGTACCTACAAAACAAATGCTACTACCTATTTCGTTACAGCACAGTGGAAGGTTTTTTATAGCTGTGTTCAGCGCAAATTGATACCCTGCATAGACGGGTAATTTGATCGACAATTGTACGTTTTATGCTGTGTTTTAAAAGATTTATTGCCTTTTTGCATTTATGTAGGTAGTAGGATTTGTATGGGTTTGACTGGTGGTATCGAGTTGATGAATAGTTTGATTTTTCGTGTGTTAAGGTGCCATTATAATGTAGGGATATGGTTTTTAATGTTTCTTTTAGCACACACTTTGTCCCACTGCTGAGCAACCGACGGCTGTTAAAACTGTTGTGATCTTTCATGAAGCAGACTAATTCTTTTGGCCATCTGTGCCTGGAAAGGTGAGTGAATTAGGAACGCCTGTGCTTACCCCTGAACTATACTTTTTACACCACGAATACACAGTATAAAAGTAACAGTATTATGTCTCGGCAATGACCTTGGAATAATTATTTACGGCCGCTCGTTAGATAAATCTTCCGCGTCCGTGCGTAACTGTCGCGCACTGATAAACACTATGATTTCGAAGCGTGTCGTTTTAGCCGTTTATTATGAAGTTATAATACTGTTACTTATATATACTGTGACGGATATAACCTATACCACATTGAACGTTTTTATTTACAAAAAACAACACCCACGTTCCGTTACCGAATATTTATAAAGCAATTTGATCGTCTGTATATTTCGTTTTGATCTTTATGAGTTGAAAATACGTTTTGTATTTATGAGATTGGATCATGGTTGGTTTACCTAACAAGAATAAAATTCCTCATAATTTATTCGTATTTATTTGCGTATGGAATATTGACAAGATATTGTGTATGTAAAAAAAAAGGGCAGAAAGAAAAAGAATCACAGGGCATAAACAAATTGAACCAATTTTAATTGTTTGCCTTTCTCATTCTTTGACAGTTGCATAAAATTTTGAATTGCTTTTTTCTTTTAATCTTTTCATTACAGACGTTTTTGTGATTGTGATGTTACCAATATTTTGATTTAATAGGGTGTCCGTGGAGTGTGTTGCCCGTTCTTCATCATAGGAACTTATTAATAACGCTTTGAAATAGGCAAATAGCTTTATGCTTCTGACGGACAAACCGCTTGGCAATTCAAAAATGCCTGTAATTGGTTTAATTGAAATAAATGCTTTGAGTTTGAATGGCTATAACACGGCAAATTCATGTAGGTTTTCGTTCTGCTCAACATTTAATTTCCCTGATTGTACTACCAATATGTTCTTACTTACCTATATATTTAACGATTTTTTATTTAGACGGTACTATCCCACTGCTAGGCAAAGGCCTTCCCCAAGTCCTTCTAGCAACCTAATTGCGTAATACACGATCAATCACAATCTGAATCATTTTGAAACAGACTGCTAATCCATTGCTTCATAAGTTCGAAAAAAAAAATCTGTTCAACAACGTAGATAATAATTATAATTTATTTTTTATTGACACCAAAAATATTAACACTAAGTATAAAACAACCAAATTGCGTAAAAAGAAATCTGTAGGCTATAATGAAAATAGTACAACATGGGAATAATAATATTTTATTTAAATTTTTACAAAAATACTGTATATTAATAAATATTCTGTAAGATTTAGAATATTTGTTAATATACAGTATTTTTGTTATTAAAATAGAAAATTTATTGAAAATACTTAAATGATTTGTGGAGTGTGCACGGAAGTGGGTAAGTCGGTGTGTATGGTGACTGTGTATGTGGGTTTGTGGGGATAAGTGTTTATGTGTGAATGATAGAATACGTCTTGTCCCATGTATCGGCGGAAAAGAGGAGAGCTGTATCATCAGCATATGATATTATATCGCCTCTGGGAATGATGATACTTGTGAGATCATTAATATATATGAAAAAGAGGGATGGGCTCAAAATACTGCCCTGAGGAATGCCGAAGGAAACCAGGAGATCAGCGCTAACATGCCTACCTATTCGAACACTAACGCAATGAATGTTTGTTGAACTGTCAAAATTAAACAGATTAGTCTTAATCATTTACGCAAATGTGTTACGCAATTAGATAGCTGGTCATCCACCCACGCCGGTTGCGAGTACTCTTACCTGACCTTCCTCAAGAACATCACCAATAAATTCTCTTTATGTCCTTCTAAGGCGTCCGCCCCTGGCGGTGGAATAAATGTACCTTGCTATTCTGCGTTTATGCATGTGGTAGAACTTCACAACTTCAGAAAATCGAATGCAAGCACGAATCGCAAACCCTACATTGCGATTTGCGGTGTTATCAACGAAAACGGAACGCGAGGTTAACGAAGCCAACGTTTTGCACATCGCTATCTGATTTGTCAACGAACTTCATTACCGAAACGTGGTACGACTGATTTGATATGTCTATTATGGTTTTACTTTACTAGCGACCCGCCCCTGCTTCGCACGGTTTTTATGACTTGACAAAACATCAAGATTTATTTATTTTTTATTTATTTATTTAAATGCCTTAAAACTACCATTACAGGTCTTAACCTAATGCGATAGCTAAGTCACACTTATGTTTGTGTAAGTTTAATATTAATCTACACTTATCTTAACTAATATTATAAAGAAAAACTATTATGTATATATATATATTTTATTTAAATTTTTGTATGTTTGTGTGTTACGCTTTCACGCTAAAACGGCTTAACAGATTTGGATGAAATTAGGCACATAGGTAGACCATGACCTGGGTTAGGACATAGGATAGTTTTTATCTCGATATTCCCACGGAATCGAGACTAATTCGGGTGAAACCGTGGGGCGCAGCTACTAATATTATAAAAAGAAAAGATTTTTATTTTAAAACTACGGGACCGATTTTAAAAATTATTTCACCAGTGGAATGCTGTATTATCACTGACTAACAAAGGCTATAACTTGTAAAGATATCACTCGGGTGAAGCCGCTGGCGGAAGCTATTTATGTATACACATAGACATTCCTGAATACTTTCAGCCCCATTGACTCACATTTTTTTTTTTTTTGAGGGTGGGAAATTATCAAATAACTTCTCCCGCTCTGGGTGGAGCGGGAGGGCGTGTCAGACTTTTACTGACTAAAACCCACCCGTGTTCCTTCCGTTGCCTGTGTGCCGAGGTCGCGATATCCCTTTCAGACAAACCCGCAACCCCGGCAGGCATTGGCCCTTCCGGACCCCGTCAGTTGGTGCTGACATCTCTTTGAGGCGCGCGTGGAACACAACGCGCCGTCGACCCGGGCCTGGTCCCTATCGGACGGCGAGCTACCCATTGCTCACCGTCCGCAAGCCCGCGCCCCATTGACTCACATGTGAGTAAGAGGTGACTCTCATGAGAGTCATCGGGGCTTTATCAATCCGTTACGGGGTTTTAAAGAACAACACGGTGACAGTGACAGACGCGAAAGGTGACTTTCAATTATAAATATGCAGATGTGCCGATGCCATTGTCCAATGAAATGAGTTAGATTTTTCAACCGATCCAATTAAAATTGTTATTGTGATAGACTGTACTTTCCATCCATCCAAGCCATCTATGAAATTTATATCAATATGTAAAACAATACTTCAAATAAAACATGAATACAACGTACATACTTCAAATAAAGACCGAACCGTCATAACAAAGCATTATGACATGATAATATCCTGTCGTGGTCCGGATATTGATTCGTGGCTCCAACACATTTTCGTTACGTCACTTGTGTCACAGTATAAAATATTTTTAACAGAAAGTCAAGTCGATGCAATTGGCTAAGCATGAGCACAAGAAACGAACGTAATTTGTTCGTATTTTTTTTAAAGAATTATACGTTGAATAAAATTGAAAATCCTTTTTTTGTTTCCGCGGTCCTACCACACACCGATTACCCAATCGGCTGCCCCAAACATGTAATGATAATGTCTAATTTTGTACTGTACCTACTGTTTATGTTTATTTCGTTATCTATGCGTTATTATACTTATGTATTTATTCTAAGTTGGATGTATAAATAAACGATTTCATTTAATTACATTTTTTACTAGTTTCCGCCAGCGGCTTCGCCGGCTTGATATCTTTATAAAATATAAGCCTATGTTCCTCAGTGATAATATCCCATTCTACTGGTGAAATATATTTTTTTATCGGTCTGGTAGTTTTTAAGTTTATAAATTACTTACCTACTTATTTTATATTATTGATGTAATGAATTGAATGAATGAATTGTATATATTTGTGATTAGTATATTGGGACTTGGTGCCTTAGTAAATAAATAAATGAATTACAAACAACAAACAAAAATGCAAATCTTTTCTCTTTATAATATAGTGTAGATAATATTAGTGTAGAAAATGCTGCAATTTAGCATAAACTTAATTTTGTTTTTCAATACTCACACTCCATTCGCATACCTTCGTGAGTGTCTGACACTTGATGGTTACAATTGAGTATTTTACGAATGACGGAATAAGCTACCTTCGACAAATCGTGATAGACTGAGTTCTCTCGCTTGTCATGTTAGCTCTGATGGAAGTGGCCTTTCTACTCCTTTTAATTTCAATGTGGAACCGCCGCCGCAGTTTATATTCGGCTGCTTCCTTTTGTTTTATGATCCACGTAGAAATGTTATAGCTGGTAATTGTCTTTCGAATACTTCGAAAATAATGGAAGAATTTTTGTCTCTTTTTGTGGTTAGAATTTGCGGTGGGTTTTGGGTATACTTTTCCAAGGTCTAAATAATTGCAAATATATCATTCTCGACTCAACTTGACCGTCTTCTCAAACTCGATTATTATTTTTATCATGATAGTTATTAAAATAATGGTACACCATAGATTGCCTGGAGGATGGTCTCTACTTCTCCCTTAATTCTACCAAAGGTTGTCTTTTATGTTTTTTAAATGTCGCGGCATCATGCTGAGATAAGAGCCTTTTGGCCTCGTACAGGACTTCCTTCTTTAAATTTTAATGTTACTCTGTTTTTTATTTATGTTTAGTGTGTTTTTAGTTCAATGTGTGATTTCCTGTGCGAGTCTCAATAAAAACTTTTTCTTTCTTTCTTTAAAAGATCGCTGCTCCGATAAAACCGCCTATTGTGTAAACTTTCTTTGTAAAATTTCTACATATCTGTAATTTTTATGGTGTATAAAGAGTAGAGGAGTTCGTGCCTAAGTAATACTTGCCGCACGGGTCGTTCTACGCTTGCCGGGGTTGGTCCGAAGCTGAGTGACCATCTTTACATACCGAGACTCCTCCGTACCTCGGAAAGCACGTTAAGCTGTTAGTCCTAGCTGTCGTCGGGTCGTCAGAAACCTGAAAGTCTGAAAACCAGTTTTACCAAGGGTTATCGTATTACCCAGTTACTGGGTTGTGGAGGTTAGATAGGCTGTCGCTCCATGTAAAATACTGGTATTCAGGTGGTTAGACTGGAAGCTGACCCCAATAAAGGCTAGGCAGATGATGACATAATAAAGAGTATTCTATCTATTACATACCTACAATTTAATTTCAATACTATATTAGTGGCTTTTGTGTACATGATAATTATTCAGGTTTGTTACAGTTGTAATAGCAATCATGTTATTTCGTTTAAAGTTTCGTGCAGACTAGCGCGACACGACAGCGCGACGCGACACCGGTTATTGTTATACCGTGAAGTTTTCATAGAAATTGTATTGTTCGAGTCGCGTCACGCCATCGCGTCGCGCTGGTTGGCACGAGCCTTAAAATAGGTTTTTATTTTTATTAATTTATTTTATTATAAATAGATTATTTTCTATTTTGTGAATGTGAGAACGTTGTAGGCTTAGTAGACTGTAGATTTATTGACTATCTTCTATTTTGCTAAGTACCTGGTACTTGTTGAAAGACCTACACTGTCCTCCCATACCTATTAATACTGTTATTTGAAAATTTAAAGACCAAATTATTATTTTTAAAAGAGTAACCGTGGAGTTTTTTGCCGGCTCTTCTCCATAGTAAACGACAAATTGGAACCGTGCACCTAGCTTCTGACGTTTCATAAGTGCCCTTGTAGGTTTATGTGTTTTTTTTTTGTTTTTTTTTTTAATTTATCTAGTAACGAGGTATTTTGACATCGACACGACATTTGAATCTTCTGATACCCGAACCCATTCATATTGAAAAGATAAAATTAGAATTCAGAGACAGTCAACTGCAGTAGAGCATATCTTCCGAACCGTTATACACAGTGTTAAATTCAGTCATGGCGTGAACATCGTCACATATCAAAGCCACATTTCATTTGACAAGGGATCCAATTTAAATGACATAGTGAAATGTCCCAATAGATCCCCGTAAGCCATAGAAATTCCCATTATTACATCCGTGTGTAATATCATCTTAGCTTTGATGGGCCATTTCCCATTCATTGGATTGGTCCCATAAGGACCCGTACAGCGGTTTAGTCCCATAACATACATACCTTCATAAATCATTATTTATTCCCTTTAGTATAATCAGTTAAGATTTGGAATATCAGTAGGTATTATTGCAAATCTAAAAATGGAAACCCTAGTATTTCTCATTGAGTAAACTCCCTAACTACTTGTTCTTAGTGCCTTCATAGTACTTTTATGTTAGTAAAAATTGTATTAAGTTCAGTATAAATGAGTTAAGAGCGTTTATTCTGAAAGTGGGCAACGTCGCAAATAGATGTCATATATTTCACTGTTTTTTTATTAATTTGGCAATATTACTGTATGGAAATAAGAGATGTGGCCAACTAGCGAACTAGAATATTGATTATGAAATGCAATAATTAATATCGTAACACCGAACATTTAGTTTTAGATGTAAAAAATGTATTTGGAAGCTTTCCAAATGCCTTTTTACACCTAATACGGTTACAAATTTATTAATATTATAATTACAAAAAAATTACCCCAAATCCATTAAAAATTATCAAATTTTCAACAGGGGTCATAAGTGATGACTTTGAGACACCCGCTAAACGACGGCCACTCGCGCTCAATGTAATCAAAAGTGGCGATTTTTTTTTCTTTTTTCCTGGATATTTCCACTTAAATATACTCCAAGTATGATACCTAACAAGAACTTCACGGATCGGTCAGGGTTTTTTTATTACATGTTGTATAAATGTCCATCTTTTACGAGAATTTTTATTCCAACAACAAAATATGATGTCCTAAGATTCGTTCCCCTCCCTTTTTTATATAGGTACTTTTATAAATTATTATTATTTTTAGACTTCCAAAATAATATTTACATAATTTAAAAGCTAACTTTTAAATTATGCAAATATTATTTTGGAAGTAAATCCGACAAATAATGTCGAATAAACCAGCGATTGTTCTTAAGAAAATACTCTCGAAACGATAATAAATTATAATTGTAAAACCGTCGAGTATTTACAGCTTCTAGCAGAGTAGATAAAATATTAACAAATAGATATACGCAGCAACCAAAGAACCTTTTCAGTTTTGATGATACTTAAATATTCCCTTTTGAATTGAAAATAAATACATACCTTTAATATATTAGGTATATTTCTGCGACAGAATTCCTAATACTGTCTGTAGGTAAGTCGAGTTTATTATTTAGGTATAAGTTCTAGTAGCTAAATCTATAATTATCTCTAAATATCAATTGTTTAATACAAATTGTTTTACGTGTCTGTCTCTGTGACCGTTTTGATATTTTATACTTCACAATGATAATTAATTGAAAAATTATTTTATTTCTGTAAGTAGTTTGTACAAATAATTTTGTACGTCAATCATATTTTAAAAACTAGATGAGGTCGGCGTTCCCTATCTAAGTACTCTGAGAAGAAAGGCCGACACATTCATAGGTCACAGTCTCTTTTAAAGTCCAGTCATAATCTTGGTCAGATCATGTGAAGACCATGTAGATTGGTGTCCGAATTGGTCTTTTGAAGAAAGAACCACACAGATTGAGTTGACTTGGCTAGTCAGTGCACGCATTTGTCAGTAATCGTGCAGCTCAACTCAGAACTTAAGGAGCTCAACGATTCGACGAACAATACCAAACAAAGGACATTTGGATCGGCCGCATAAATTACAGAAACTGCAAGACCATCATTAAAACTACCTGAGAAATAATGGATTCCGATGTAGTTTTCACCATCATTCAGAGCATTTATTCCAAAAGGTTGACCGATGACCTTGTGAAGGCCGCAGTAATCTGCTGGATGCGAGAAGCAAAAACCGGTCGAAGTGGCGGTGCTTTGGGGAGGCCTATGTCCAGCAGACGTAGGACGTCTTTCGACTGAAATGATGATTCCAAAAGGTGAATGTGTGTAAAACCTTAATATTTTACCTACATAAAGTACAGAAATATTGATGTTTTGACATGTCGCCATTGCACCGCTAGTTGGCACCGTATTCTGTTAACCTCAGAATAACTTTTTACAGCTATTGATTCGTTCAAATTGCAAGTCATTTTTCCTCCGCAAACTGAGTGCTCGGATAATTTTTATATTGAACCAATTTACAGCATTATCGAATGAATAAATTCTGTTTAGAAAACCTTAGAAAACAGACATCATGTCAAGTTTGTGGTATACAGCTTGAAGGTGCTCCTCTGAAGGCCACCGCAGCCGCAAACCGCATATCAATGCAGAACGGCAACAGCAAGCAGGCAATGTCTCCATCTACGGAACCGTTTTCATAGAGTTCCATAGAAAACATTCGTGTCGCTGCCATCTGACATCTCAATTAGGCGGCGTAGCTACGCCAACAATTTGATCGTATTTTTTCTATTATAAAAAATCTTATGTTTAAGTACCGCTTTAGTACTGGATTCCCAGCACGCGAAGCTCACCCCCATAAAAACGGATTTTGTCAACGGAAGAATAGACAAAATGACAGATTGTGATTCTGAATTTGTCATTTTGTCTATTCTTCCGTCGACAAAACCCATTTCTTGACGCGTGCAGATCAGGTAAAGTGTTATTGTTTTGTTCCTTCAGGAATTTCTCAGTAGCAGCCCGGAGTTTTATCTTGTGCCCGGTTGATGGCAATAGGCTCGACCTCTATTACATAGGACTTGGCGAAATATGGATCTACTATTGGTACACCTCTGCCCAAACCCTCGGCGAATACAGGCGTGATATTATGTTATGTAATTACTGTTATAGTACAAAGCTTACAATTTCCTTTTTAACATAGCTGATTACTCTTTAACCAGGAAAATAAACCACAGTGACGTTCAATGAGAGGTAGAAATCCCTACTCTTTTTCGCATATGTACGTGTGTGATATTTCTGAAGATTTTCATTGGAGATCTGCAGGGTTTTTTGTGTTCTAGAAAATGAAAGTCGTTTTATTATTTACATACATTTAATCATTGCCTATTATATCTATAGTATAGCGGCTTAACAAGATGAAACCTTCATAGATTCTGGGAGCACAAAACGTTTGATAAGAACAATATATATTATATAATAAACATTTTATATATAAACATAAATAAAGTACAACGGTTAATATGACTAGAAAGTCTAAGGGCTACTACAGACAAATCAACGACTCCAGATTTAAATATAATAAAAAATTATTTTATTTTTATGTGACACGTACTTTGTAGTAACCCTCATTTTATTCTAGTAACAACAATATTAGTTATTTTATATAAAAACAAAGCTATCCAATCGTTCAAAAAGAGCACATAATAGGTGTTTTTAATTCGGATTAAGCCGGCAGAGAAACTTGTAAGATTCATTAGATATGACTACGAGATATGCTATATAATAATGAGTAAGTGAATAATTTCATTCGTTGTTATTAGAAATAGTATCTAAAGATTGAAAAGTTCTAGTAAACTTGAGCCTTAGTAATAAAACGTGAATTTGAAATTGTTCCACTATTAAAGAGAAATATGTAAGAATTATTTCTATCATGAACACATACACACGTAAACTGAAAATTTATTATATAAACCTCTGATCCACAAGCGAGAGTACCAACTCGCATTTTTTTGTTTAAACCTTACTCCAATTAGTGTTTCACTAGAGGTCACTTTGGACCTCTAACGATTACGATTAGAGTTCTCGTGAAATCTGGGCACAGAATCTAAACCTAGTTCGTTATCCATTGAGCTTTCCTTAAAAAGCATCCGAGGCGGTCTCAGTTGCGACTCGTGAATGGATCAAAGGCTGTAAGATATTGACACATAAAGGGGTCACGTACTCGGGCTTCCGAAGCTTCGAATAGCTTAGCTCCATCGCTGCGATAACTAAAGCGCCCGTGTGAGAGACCCTTAAAAGCCGAACCTCGTCATTTTATTACATCTATTTTTGTCAATGGAATGTTAGACGGTTTGTCTGTGAAAATCTTCATCTCTCCACGCTTCTCGTGGTGTACGTGGTGTGTTGTGAACTATAGAGCTTAGAAGCTAGTTCTGCCGAATATAAAGTTGCCGGGAGCGTTAGGGTCCTCGGTGGAGAAGTACTCCCTCCATAGCTCCTGGAACTCTTCCCAGGAAACGCTGCTTTTACCCTGGTGAAGAGAATCGAGAATGAGCCGTTGCACAATACACATTCTGGAAAAATACTGGTCTGATTTATTAAATTGTTAATACATTTGCGCCCACAGAAAGCTATCAATCATAATCTGACAAAAAGATAAACAAAATGGTCTACAACTCCCACGTTCAGCTCAACCTTTTCTAAACAATACCATTGGATAGACAGGTAGGTACAGTAAACCGCACGTCACTGGGAATAAAACCAGTATTTGCTAATCTCGTATTCAATTCAAACTCTGTATCTACGCTAGGCCAGCTTAAGGTCAAAGCGGTACCACCGAACGCCGTGCAGTCAACTGTAGGTACCTACTTCGCCAATACACAAAAAAACGAAAAGTAGTTTAATACATTCCATCTGATCTACATTCAGATCAGCATACAATTGTAAACATGTTGGTCTATTAATGATCAGTAAACAGTGGAATGAAAACTTCGTTGTTGACGTAAACCGGAGTCCCGCGCTCCATTGGACGAGTCAACATTTCACAGAATTTATGCCCCCAATTCATTCCATGGCAGCAATAATAAAATTGGAGCTACAAAAAGTCGTGACTACGCAAAAATGAATTACAAATGTTCACCTATTAAAAAACGTGTGAATATCTCGTATTATAAATTTTTATGGACGATTTGAATGGATATCGAGAAAACGATTCGAATTGAGTATTGTACTCAGTTTAATAAATCGTAGAACATAATTTATACTGGAATAAAAATGGGAACGATTTGATTTTTGAAGCGAGCATTTGTATTGATATTGTGTGTATATTTTTTACTTGATATTGTTTTATAGAAGTACTAGCTTTTGCTAGCGACATCGTCTGCGATCCAGGAGGAAAAGTAACCTATTTGTTTCTTCTGATGCCAAGCTACCTATCTGTCAAATTTCATAACCCACGGTTCTGTAGTTTAGGCGAGAAAAAATAACAGCCAGACGGACAGATTTTTTTTCGCATTGAAGTATAGATTACTGGCAATAGGTTATGGCTGGCAAAACCTAGACGAATGAATAATGTATGTGGCTCATAAAAAAATATCATTATGAAGGTTGAACGTGTACAAACATTACTCAAAAATAAACAGCTTTTTACAGAAAACTTCCTAAGACCGAATTTCTCGTTAAAGTATTTTCATGAACGTAAAACCAAGACTAAATTCTCGTGCCCAAGTCTAATAACGCTCTAAAAATAAGTAGTAAAATAATCTAGACTTCACTAAACATAATTTTAAGAATCATGAAAGCGAATATACTAGAAATTATAGAGAAGAATCACGCTAACATAGTACTTACAGCCAAAATAACGATACTACCTTCTAATTACTACTCGACCCTTACTCTTGATAGTAATATGGCTATAAAAGAAAACTTATAGTTATTAGTACCCATAAAATTTTGAAATTACCTTTAACGAATAGTAATTTTAGCTTCCATTCTTAGGTCGATGGGGATAAGTAGCAAAAGTTATGGGACGAAAGTAATACTTTTATCGATTGACTGAAATAGGCCTCGCAAAATAATGTTTTTTATTTTGTTGTTTTATTTTGTAGAGCATCAATCTGCCTAGCCTTTTCCCAACTATGTTGGCATCAGCTTCCAGTCTAACCGGATGCAGCTGGATACCAGTATTTTACATGGAGCGACTGCCTATCTGACCTCCACAACCCAGTAACTTGGTAATACGATACCCCTTGGTAAGACTGGTTGTCAGACTTTCGGGCTTCTGACGACCCGTAACGACTGTCAAAGATCATGATTATAAAAATGAAGAGAAGAGAGGAAGAGGAAGGGCAAAGAAAATATGGATGGAATGTGTGAGGAATGATACTAAATAAAAGTGAGCGAATGATAACATGACGGTTGACAGGGGAGAATGAAAGAAGAAAACGTGTCACACCGACCTCAAGTACCATGGCGCAGGGGCAGAAAGACCATTATCTCAAAGACACTTACCTTAGCCATCTTAGTGAAGGCGACCTTACACTCCTGAGGGTCGATGCCGTAAGAGGAGCAGACAGTGGTGAATTCATCGCTGTCAATGGTGCCGTCAGCGCTGGCATCCTCCAGTTGGAACATGAACTGGGCGTACAGCTGCTGCCACTTGAGAGCAGCTGAAGGGTTCTGAGCGTAATCGTTCCACATGGACGTCCATTCTTCCACTGAGACCTGGAGGATTGAAGGATTAGTACGGTTGGTTGTCTAACGTTGTTAATAGGCCTCAAAAATTCTGTTCTATCAATGTGTAGCCACAAAACATAGTATACATTAAGTACTTGTTTGTACATTGATACAGTATTATGGAACTCAAATTGTAGACAGACAATCAAATGAGTTTTTGTCGATGAACATCGTTTTGGACTCCGCATGCTGCATAGTCCAAAACGATGTTATGGTTGCGACAAACAAATACACGACAAATGTTAGGGCGACAGTACGATATGCTGAACATCAGTAATGCGACAGCACATCAGCTCGACGTACGTTGGTGCGACTGATTGTTTTCTCGACGACGGTAGGACAACGGAACTTTTGATCGACGAACGATAGCGCGACACAGCTTTCGCTCGACAAACTAAAGCGCGACAAACGTTACTATACTTTGTTGCTAATAGCAGATTTTTTAAAGAATATTGTAAATTTGTACTATGTATTTACTCTTCCTATAGTTTTCATTTCAAAGAAAAAACGAGGGTGTGTGCTTATGAACACACGATAGAAGGAAAAACTAACGACTGGAGCCGAGCACATGAGATTCAGCGCCGAGTATACCCGATTCAGCGTCATCGACCCGAGCGTGACTGATCAGTTTCGTTCACTGTTCAGAAACAGCGCAAAGTGAGCCTAAAGAAGCTTTCACTTCAATAATCTTGAGAAACGACACCAAACTCTTAAGGCGGAGACTGACTTGCAACGTTTGTTTGTAATGTATCGAGATTTTCTAACGCGTTATAATAGTCAATGCAGAGAGCCCAACCGCTCGATGCGAGTATTGCGAGCTTATGTTTACAATTAGGCACGCTGCATGCTCGAAGCGAGCGTTCGCCACGTTTAGTGTATCGCCGTTTTGTAACAAGAAATGGAGCGCGCTTGATGATACATTATTTGTAATGTATCATCAAGCGCGCGCACAAACGTTGCGAGTCAGTCTCCGCCTTAATGTTTCGCAGCCTCTTCCAAAACTTGCTAAGCAGGATAACATTGAACCAATAAGTAGACTCGGTAGTGACAACAATTGATGGAATAAGTTCACGTGAACTTCGGAAATCTCTCGAGAGTTGAAAGGGTTAAGTCATGTGCAGAGTTTTGGAGTTTTGTGGTCGAAACTTTAGGCTTATACTTGAATTCGACTGAATTGTGTGATGGAAGGAAAGAGGTCTATTTGTTTAAGAATTATTCATTACTAGCTTTTGCCCGCGGCTTTGCCCGCGCGGATATCGCAAAATGTCCCACGGGAACGTAATACCTGGATTACATACCTAATAGTCGATGAACAGGTCATTGACTCCTACCGCGGCGCCCGCGTAGCCGTCAACCATAATTATTTTGTTCCGCGTAATTTTGAATCTGTGATATCTTTTAAACTATTCATTTAAATGATTTGATATCAAGGCATATTTTAATCTAAATTAAATGCCCAATTCGAATAACATATTTTATTGGATACGGATTAATATACTACTGGTCAAAATGGCTTCAGAGGTAACAATTACATTTTTATCAAATTCTGAAAGATAATGGTTACTGTGGGTCATCCTTAGAAGATAGATATATGCCATCGCGGACTTTTTAAGATGAACCATTCTGTAAAACATAATTTTTATCTATCTTTTACGGCTCCCAGTCGGTATGATTTTTTCCGACATCTTCAACAATAATCGTTATATTTCGCCAATTTACACAAAAACCTTAATGAATTATACATTAAAACCTTCCGCATGAATCACTCCGTCCATTGGTGAAGACCGTTTGCAAATCCGTTTGGTAGTTTTTGAGTTTATCGCGTTCAGATAGACAGACGCGGCGGGGAGAGTTTGTTTTATAATATGTAAGGATGATGAAAAATAAAATACAAAAACACTAACAAAACATAGGCAGTCAAGGGGACTGCCGACATAACTGAAAACTAATAATATTAATAATTTAAAATACACTAAAAAACACGCTTTTACGTGCACCTATAGGCGTAGTCAGACCTTGAAACCTAATCGTGGTCAAAGTTCATTACAAGACCTTTCTAACAAGTCCAAACACGGCTATGATACGATCATCCATCATGAAGTTCCAGTTCATATCTTCCGGCTCCATCATCAGATCAGCTCGACAGTACCATGTTATTGTATTGTCATCAAAATCACATACAACTGCCAATTTTCATAACGCTACGATCTTTAGAAGATGGTTAAATTAGTTTTCTTAGATTTGATTACATAGTTACATACATACAGGTCGACCTAATAAAAGCATGTTAAAAACGAAATAATATTTATATTCACATTCACTGCTGGCCATGCGCAACACGACATACTCATAGCTACAGATATACTGTCAACATTAGCACGTGGGTGACGCGAACCCACAAGATTTAGCACTATCAAAAATCGCTCAAGAAGACATTTTCACTTCAAAACACATTAATTGAAAATTTTACTATGTTACCTAGGTTATTTTATTAATTACTTTGTCTAAACCAATCTAAAACGAGCTTTAAATACAATAATATCAAATTTAAAATTCCACTAAAATATTTAGGCCTAAACTAGAAATTAATCAAAATATCTCTGTACATCACATTAATCTTCTCTCAAACTAAGATCACAAGATTTATGAACACTGGAAGCTCGCATGATTAAATCGTTTCGGTTTTGGTTTATAAGCCTGAGAATTACCATCTCGACAAGTCACATACTTCATATATAACGACTAGATTCTGCCAGCGACTACGTTCGCGTGGAAGTCGTAAGATACACAATATAAGTACTAAAATAACAGCCACATATTTATAAAATTCCCTCTGCCGCCGATATACCGCGTTGCATTGCATCGCCCGCCCGTACTGTTACTTAGTTTTTTCTTAGCATTCTTTCTATTTTTTTTATTTTTGCTCTGCTCCTAAGGGTCGTAGCCTGAGGTTAAATAGCCTACAACCTCACTCAAGAATTGGTTTATCAAATGCAACGAATTGATCAATTCTGACTGATAGTTCCAACGAAAAATACGAACTCTATTGCTTTATTATATTCGTATCTGGGCGACCGAGTTCTGCTCTGGTGAAAATAGAGAATGCTCATTTAATAGTACAGGATAGTTCATACTAATTCCATGCTGCCATGATAGTAGGTACTTACTAATTCCAAGCTGCCATGATAGTAGGTACTTACTAATTCCAAGCTGCCACGATAGTAGGTAATTACTAATTCCATGCTGCCATGTCCTTATTCTAAGGTCTTGTTCTAAACTTTGGGCGACCGAGCTCTGCTCAGGTGAAAATACGGAGAAAACGAATTTACCCAAATATGAGACCTATCTAGATCGTTTTTTGCTCCCGTAAACCCCTATACTACCTACAGGTTATATGAAGGTATCAAACAAAGCATAATATAATACCTATGTAATACTTAACGAACTGACGCATGACGTCGTTTAAAAAGCGGTGGGCTCCAGCTCGAACAATAAGTGAATTACCGAGCGAAATTCTAATAAAGGGCCCCCACGATAACAATGCTTGAAAAAATGGATGCGAAATTAAGCACGGTAGGTCATTTGGCTAACACCCAGCGCTGACGGGTTAATAAATAGGATTGAGTATAATTAAAATTTGTGTATACGATTGTTACTGTATACATAGAATAGGGGGATAATGCATGGGTAAAAAAAAAGAAATTCTAATTTGTCCGTCAGTCAGATAATAAAAAATTTTTAGACACAATATATTTTTTGCATTATCATATTAATAAAAAATACTTTGATAAAACGCATTTTTAGTTGGGGATTGGGGGTCGCTACGTCACAAGTAAGTATAAAACTGCATACTCGTGACGTCATGGCACATTTTAACTCAATGGATCAAATACATGCCCAATATTTTTGTTATAATGTCCAAGACGGACTAAAAAAAATTTTTGTCATTATCACTATTGTAATGGTACACGTTATAATTATGAATTTTTGGGGGAAACAGAAAACAAATAACAGTTTGTAGCGGTATACGAACTGCTCCGGCCTGACCTCCGTGGCGAGATGTCACTAATATCTATATGTCAAGAGGTCTGACAGATTGACACGTATAACATGAGCTTGCCAAGACGCCCCGACACGGGCATGTTGTTTTTTAGTTATAAGGGAGTCGCCCATACTTCTATTTAGCCATGTCCTTTATGGTGAAACAATATGAATGTTAGTATTACGTGTATTAAAAAAAAATCTCTTTCATTTATATTATCTTTCTCAGTCAGTTTTAATGATGGTCTGGCAGTTTGAGTAGTTGATGCGGCCTTCCCAAATGTTCCTTCTTTGGTATTGTTCGTCGAGTTGAACTCCTTAAGTTCTGAGTTGAGCTCCACGCTCAAATCTGTGTGGTTCTTTCCTCAAAAGACTATTTCAGACACTAATCTACATGGTGCTCATATGGCTTGACCAAGATTATATCTGGTCTTTAAAAGAGACTGCAACCTCTGAGTTTGTTTCGGCCTTTCTTCTCAGAGTAGTCAGATAGGAAACGCCGACCTCATCTAGCTTATTTTTAATATGAAGTGTAAAAGTGATTCCGATAACCTATTTACAGAATAAACAATTTCATTTCATATAAAAGTTTAACCCTCAAGGGCAGACCTTTCAATAACCTGACCCACAAAAAACTTACTAGTGATCTGTTTTACAAAAATTCAAAAGCATATATAATTTGTCTAACCTGAGAATCAATCTACGCAGGGTCTCACAATTGGGCCTTGAAATTATAGCAGCAGAAAATTTAATAAAGGCGCGCCCTTATTTAGAAAATTATAGCTGCCTTTTGTCAGATGAGCCACTTCTGTTTTATTAGACATTGCTGCAAGTAATCTCTTCTAAAGATAGTAAAATTTCGTTCGCGCGATATATTGAAAATGTTAAGAACGGTTTAACTAGATGGAAATGAAATTTCGTTTTAAAATTCCCCGACAGCTCAGGGAATAAAAAAGGTAAAGTTACCGGGAAAAATGTCCAAGACCCGTTTGAATCATAACCTAAAAATAAATAGCACTAAGAAATCGTTAGAGGAAAGTGGCGAAAAAGTCAATTTTGTAAGAAAAACAATTTCAAGTTTTAAATTTCGTTCATTTTCCTGGGTATTGCTGTTTTCCATTTTTATGGGCTTTGAATGCAAAATGGGAACTAGCGAAAAATAATCAGGATGGAGGTGTTCCTAATTCCGTAGGGTGTTTGATGAGACCCGCGGAAATGTCGGCTACTTACAGGTTGGTGACAGTGGAGTACCAAATGCTGTAAGTGTGTCTAAGAAGAAAAGATAGAAAGAAAGAAAAAGAAAATACGTTTATTTGCGGTACACATGACGCAAAGAAAGAACAAAACACGAAAATAAACAATTTGGGGAAAAATATGCGTCACATCCACGCAAAACGGCTATCGCTCAGCATAATGCTGCGACCCTATGTGAGACAGATCCCCAACGCTGATTTTCAGCGACAGCCGGCGTTGACGTGATGACGTCAACCGGTGCAGCATATACCGCATATGCATGCGGCGGTGCATTTCATACCGTCGCTCGGCGACTCACGCGCCGCGGTCTTAATGCAGTCTGTGCGCGCAGCTGTCATAAAAACTATTTGTTTGACGTTTTGACATATTGGTTATGTAGTAGTTACGTAATAATTATAATATGGCGCATTAAGTAATTAGTGATATGATCTGTCTGTCTGTGTCTGTAACTGTGAAGGTATTTTTAGATCGTGTTTTGTTTCTGTTTCAATGGGGTCGTTCACTGTCAAACTAGTTCCGCACAGATGGCGCTAAGTGTTAGTTACACACGTAGGTAGTTATAGTATTGTAAAGATTAGCTCTCAGCGTATGCCTATGAGATAGCGATAGTCTTTGACAATTGTTGTAAACTGATTCTATTTAATATAGTCGAGTAATACTTTCCAAAGACATAGTACAGTGACAACTGGAGACAGCCGTTTTGTAGGGCCTCAGTTGTTTGCAAACAACTGCGCCCGACAAAAAGTTTTCATACATGAAAAAGCTGGAGAAAATATAGGTATCTCTGTCTCGTTTACTACTGGATCTAATAAGTGTGTCCTTGGTCCATTGTTATTACTATTTAGGGACTTGTCTGTTGCTTTACTCTATCTACGTTTACACAATTATATATAGTTTGACCGAGACCGCTGTACCGCGCCTTAGGTATTTGCGCGCCGAGACGGGTCCTGGCAGGCCGCTCATACGTTAACGCTCACGGCGTTCCGCCGCTTATTCGTCAACGCTGCTCCCCGCCTCGCCGATAAAGCTGCTAATGAGGTTTTGACTTACGGCCGATTGGCCACTTTTTGGTCAACAATTTCGATTTCGACAAGTGACAAACACTCAGCGCTCTCTCGTTGCGAAGTTTTCATCAAGCATTCAGAAATTTACCTGTCCATCTTTATTGGAGTCGGCTCTCTTCCGAAGTCCATCCCAGATCTTGATCATGATCTCGTGTGTCTCCGTGTTCTTGGGGTCACCTGGCTTCCATCCCCGAAGGTGGCAGATTTTCTGTATGGAAAGTAGAATCATTATAGAGACATCCATTACTTTGAAAATAGTCTGTGTCTTTGGGCTGGCAGACACTGTTTAGTTTAGCAGCAGCGCAAGATTATTAATTTAGTACTAAAATCCTTATTGCCATGTGTACGTATTGATTAAAAAAGCTATGATGATAATAAATAAATATTGAATAATTGTATAAAATTCATTATTATTGACATTTAATTTTGACATACTTAACAATAATTTCTCGATTTAATTGTACTAATATAAAAGAAAATAATTAAGTAATAATACGAAATTATAAAAATGTTTTTTTTATTTTATTATATTAAATTATGTATATTTATGCATACTAAATTAGGATGACAGGCGAATTTAAGAAACAGACGAATGATAATTGCAATGCTTGTAAAAGGCTGCTAAGTCATAAGTACTAATATAACATAAAACCAACATTGTACACTTAGTTCGCAATAAACGTTTTGACTTTGACTTTGTCTTTGACTTTATTTTTTACTATTGTCGTCGTTATAATATTAATTTGTCTCTTAATTAAATTGGTAGATAACTAGGTAGGTAATCCATTGGGATGTCGACAAAAAGTAAGCACTAACAGCTTTATTTAGGTGTTATAAAGCTACAAAAGTGTTACAAAAGCGCCATAACAGAAAAAAAAAGAAATTGTGGGCCACACTAATGCCTATAATTTTTAGCATAAACCTTAAATTAATACTCGTGAAGTTTCGATTCCAATCCCACATGTTTCCTCCAATACTGATTGATTAATGTTCACCGAAAATACCGAGATGAATGATGTGCAAAATGATTGCTATTAACGTCAATCATTTTGGCTACCAATCAATATGTCCATCTCCGTAATGGAAGGCGAAATAATCGATGATGTTCAAATTAGTATCGATTGCAATCAATCAGAGGTGGCCCCACTTAAAAATTGTGAAAGGTATGACGTAAGAAGTTTAGCCGGCGGTCAGGTGCATATTGAAATATGAAAGAATGGCCTAGTTTTTGAAATGAAACAAATGAATCTGTTTCTAATAATGGATGAGGTCAACGTTAGTCCGGATTTTAAATTAAAACTTTAAACTATCAACATGAATATCATCACAATACGATAAGGAAAGAAGGATGGAAACAAAAATATGGTTCACTATAGGAACGTGAAGCTTCGTTCAGACAAGCGCGACGCGACAGCGCGACGCGACACCGGTTATTGTTATACCGTGAAGTTTTCTTAGAAAATGTATTGTTCGAGTCGCGTCGCGCCGTCGCGTCGCGCTGATCTGCACGAGCCTTTACACAATCGTGCGTATTCCGTCTTTATGAGACTAACTTATAAATGGCAAGGATAGTTTTTACGCCATTTCCACTTCTTACTTTGTGTATTTTCTTGGTTCATACCCCACCAAATACTCGAAAAAAATATATTTCGAGAGAGCTCGTAGAGAAATTATAGAAGAATAAACTTAAATTTAAAACTACATTAAGCAATACCGACTCCAAACCATTCATCTCGCTAGTACAGAAAAAAACAATTGACACTAAAATAGGACCAGAAACATTGGCTAAATAATAACAGGCGTACGGGTCGATCGGTGGTTAAGCTACGCTTGCCGCGGTCGGTTCATGGATGGGTGACTGTCCATTACATATCGAGACTGGCTTTCATTCGTAGATCTTTGATAATTGTTACGGGTAATCAGAAGGCCAAAACTCTGACAACCAGTCTTACCAAGGGGTATCGTGTTACCCAGTAACAGGGTTGTGGAGGTCAGATAGTCAGTCGCTCCATGTAAAATACTGGTATTCAAGTGCATCCGGAGACGGACACAGCTGGGAAAAGGCTAGGCAGCATGATTGAACCAGAAACATTCAAATTAAGGTACTACCGGAATCAACATTATCAGCCTATAACGTCCCCGCTGCTGGGACACAGGCCTCTTCATTGTGAGAGGGAGTGGGCCATAATCCACCATGATACGTCTTCGAATTTTGTTCTAGGACGTGATGGTTTCCTCATAATGTTTTCCTTCACCGTTTTGACAGCAGTGGTGATGAAATAGATTACACAAACTTACATAATTGCCTGGTCCCTATCTGGGTTCAAATCCACGACCAACGACAAGTAATTCGGGGCCGTTACCAATGAGCCCTCACTGCTGTACTGCCGGTATCAATGTTAAACTAACTCACATATACCACCAACCTCACGAACAGATAAACTAAGCGGTCGGAAGCCTCTGTGGTTTACTAGGCAATATCTTTGGTGCGGTCGAAACAACCCTATAATATATGTCTATTGGCAATCGTGGACCAATCCGAATCGATTGCCTATCTTGGTGCAGGGAAATATATTTCGAATACAGGAATGATATGAGAATAAGGAAAGCGATGATTGCTGTAGTTTAGTTGACTGAAAGATTTTAGGAAGAACTCAACATACATTCTGGCTCGGAGCTATCCCTTTTACATTAAGATCCGCAGTGGTAGCCCGCGAAATTCAAAGTTTGTTACGTTTTTTGCAATTTGCAGTTCAGTGTCAGGTTGTATCTTGATCAAAATATCATTCACGAACACAACAAGTAAAATAATTGAAATCATGACATTTGAGAACAAATCTAACTTAGAGATGTATTAATGATTCTAATGATTAAAATTCTAATTTCCAAAAACTAAAATTTAAATTCTTACGTTTTTTGCAATTTGCAAATTGCAAAAAAACGTAAGAAAATTAGAATTTCGCGGGCTATCACTGCGGATCCTCCTTAAGTTTTAGCCTCCAATTTCGGACCCTAAGGTACATCTAGTCTCGTATTTAATCGGTTGAAGGACACTGAACGAGACGCAATAGAAGTTTTATTGTTATTACGTCTGGGGTCGTTAAGTGTCCCGCAAAGTGTTAAGCTTATAAAGGGCTGATTTTACCAAAGCCAGCGAGGTAATTGCGTAACACTGTAGTAGCAATGGATTTAATTTTGACAGTTAAACAGGATTCATTGCGTTATTTACGTTGTTGAGCAGAAACATTTTTCGAACATACAAAGCAATGGATTAGCAATATCCTTCAAAATCATTCAGATTGTGATTACAAGTATTTTACGCAATTAGGTTGCGGATCGAATAAAATTGATGTCTGACAGTTTTTGTAATGAAATACTGTCAATAATTGAAAAACTATGCACATGGCATTTTTTATGCAAGTTTCTTGTAATTGCGTCCAGCGTCTTCTGCATTTTTAAGGCAGCGCTAGTTGCGTTTGCAGCGCGTATAAACATTAAAAAAAACAGCATGATGTATTTTGCGTGTTTGAGGCTCTAAAAGTTTGTTTGAATTCGTCCCTAAAGACATACTTATTACAAGATTAAAATTAAAACTGACCTCTATAGCCAGTTCGAAATCTTTCCTCTCTATCGTGCCGCTCTGATTGACATCTGAAAAAGAGGAAAAGTTTTAACAAGGCCTATAAAATGTCCCTTTTTAAAACTCTCAAAGAAATATCCTTTTATAACTTTACCAAAGAAAACGTTGAACACGTAAAGGAGCTTCTTCCGCCGGAATTCCGAGATAGACATGTTTTAAAATCTGCAACAAAAAAAAAAGAGGATTAGTAAAGGACTCGGGCAAATACAATTTGAGAGAAAAAGTAATTAAAAATTCACAACTTTGTCCAATTAGAACGTTTAAGTTAAAAAATGTTTTTTATTTTCTAGTACCTAAATACGGTTTTTTTTAATAGGACATTTACATTACAAGTTTCTTCATAGAGTAAAAACCACTTTGAAGTAAGCAGTACATTTATTGCTGTAGTACCTACTTTTTAGGTACCTACCTACTATTTTGAATACCTACAAAGATTACAATATATAGTAAGTGTAGTGTGTTTGTGTGTGTTTTGTGTGTAGTGTAGGTATGTGTAGTGTAGTGTAGTGTGTAGTTGTGTAGTATTATTAATAGTTAGTGTTTTCCCATTATTTCTCTTATTTGTTTAAGTATATTTTTGTGCTTATATTTATACCATATAATTAGGTATTACCATATTATATTCATAGTTTTTAATAGGTATATGTATATCCTTATATTTATTCGAAAATTTGCGTTCCTGCTACCACTGTTTGTCTCTGCTTCATCCAAAGGTTGACTGGTAGAAAATGCCTGTGGCATTAAGTCCACCTTTGTACATTTTTAACTCATAGGCTTTGGTATGATGTAGGTAAGTACGTAGTGTGTGTGCTCTTTCCCGAGAATTTAAAGCCAACAGAACATTTGAAATCATTACTCAATAATAATACATAGGTATTAGAAATTGAAACAGATCTTAAATTTATTAACCTAATATTTGCATTAAATTTTCGATCGATCTTCAACTATACACATACAGCGTGTATCAGAAATGTGTGGTCATATTTAAGGGAGTGGTGCAGATCATCAAACTGGATAACTTTCTCCTTGGAACCAACATCGGAATCGAGAATAAATTATCAACTGTCTCATACAAAACTTCAATATCTACTCGAACCAAATGTATGAGACAGCTGATTGTAGAACTATTTTCTTAATGTCCCTCGGCAAACTTCGTGTTTCGTCAGTCGTCGGATTTCTATCAATTGCCCTTTGCATTTGGTGCTTGAACGTATTGACGCCTACCGCTGCACCCGCGTTGCCGTCAACCATAATTACCAAGTGCAAAGGGCAACTGATAGAAATCCGACGACTGACGAAACACGAAGTTTGCCGAGGGACATTAAGAAAATAGTTTTCTTATAGCAACAAGAATACATTTACAAGTCGTCCATGTTCTGGTTACAGTGTTGGATAGATTCCAACGGATCCAACGCTCTTCAATGGACCATGGAAGGCCATTATTTTGACCAATCGAACCACAACAATGCAATCAGCAAAGCGTTCTACGTTTATACAACATGTAAACGAAAAATATATGCATAACTATATAGTATGTAATATCAAGTGTAAGGATTCTTTAGATTAGACGATAATTAATTAACTAAATATTCAGCAACATTTATTTATTTGTTTTTACATTATTGCGGTAACCAAGCTTGAACGAAAATTCCTCGATATATTTTGCGATGCAAATTACGCTGGATTACGCTCATATCGCCGACCCTAAAGCTTTGTGTAGACTAGCGCGACGAGACAGCGCGACGCGACACTGGTTATTGTTATACCGTCAAGTTTTCTTAGAAACTGTATTGTTCGAGTCGCGTCGCGCTGGTCTGTACGAGCCTTAAGGTTTTTTCGACCGAAAACGAAAATTGCCGAAAACCGAAAATAAATACGAAATCCGGTACCCTAAAGTGAGTAGGTATATGGTTCTACTGACGTTGCAATTATGCATTCTGACTGATTGTTTGAGTGGAGTTTGCCGGCTCTTATCCATAGGAAACGACCAATCGGTTGACAGCGCCATGTCTTGGGTTTTTATTTGGTCTGAGTCATCACTCAGACCAAATAAAAACCCAAGACATGGCGCTGTCAACAATGATATGAGGCCGGTTTCGTAAACATGTGTGCACTTAGTGAGGTGTAGTTTGTTTGTAAATGTGTGCGTGCGAGCGTGTATGCACAGAGCCAAGGTGTAGTTTTGGCATACTTTACTGTATTGTTCGCAGCACTGTCTTGATTTTTTATTTGGCCTGAGGATCATCATCATCATAAAGTAGTGGGATGGTCCGTGGATGGATGAACATCTTTACATACCCAGACTCTTCTATGCCTCGGAAAGCACGTTAAGCCGTTGGTCCCGGCTGTCATTCGTGGATCTTTGACAGTCGTTACGGGTCGTCAGAAGCCCGAAAATCTGACAACCAATCTTACCAAGGGGTATCGTATTACCCAGTTACTGGGTTGTGGAGGTCAGTAAGAGAGTTGTTCCATGTAAAATACTGATATTCAGCTGCATCCGATTAGACAGAAAGCCGACCCCAACTTAGTTGCGAAAAGGCTAGCCAAATCGATTGTTATTAAAAAAAAAATACCAATTTAATCTATATTTTGATTAGCATCAACCCAAAACAAATAAATTCATAAAATCCCTATTAAATTCTCGTTTGAATAATCACAAAAGCACCCTGGTTTAGTAAAAAGTCATTAATATTTGAACGATACGGAATACACAAATAATTTTATGGGACACAATAGGAGGGAATCCCTACCGGAGGATATAAATTCATACATTTACATACACCAGGAATTATCCTTGAATAATAATTAACTTTAGTTTGTTATTACGTTAGCTTAGGAGTAATATTATATTCGGTGTTTTATTATTATACTAAACAAACATTGCATGTATGTACTAAAGATAATTGTTGTTAAAAGTGGTCTATCAATTAGAGTTTAAAAGTGGTCTATCAATTCGAGGTCAACTGGCGTGCAAAGCTTCGTGCAGACCGACGCGACGCGACACCGGCTAATGTTATACCGTCAAGTTTTCTTAGAAATTGTATTGTTCGAGTCGCGTCGCGGCGTCGCGTCGCGCTGGTCTGCACGAAGCTTAACAAAAACCGTGTCCGATCTGTGAGGGAGTTGTTAGAATTGTTGTTGTTGTACTGAGAGTATATTTATGAGGTAATTTTCTGGAAAAAAGAAAAAACGATAGGGATGATGACTAAAAATTTTTTTTTAGTTCGCCTTTGAGATTATAAAAAAATATTGGACACGTATTTTTTCTTTTTTTACGTAATCTATAGATTACGGCGATACATTGAGGTGAAATGAAGATTTTACACATACTAGTGACATAGCGACCCCCACTCCCCAACTTAAAATGCGTTTTATCTAAGTATTTTTTTATTAATATGATAAAGCAAAAAATACGTGTCTAATATTTTTTTATTATCTGACTGACGGACTCATTAGTTTTTTTTTTTTTACCCAGGCCTCATCCGGGTGTCTCTACGAGTCATACCTTATTTATGAACACCTGGTGAAAATTTACAAATTTATAATGGAATTGGGATAAATGAATTTAAAATAGCAATAACTTTTTTATTTTCAATAATAATAAGTTTTATTATTACTTGTTGGTAATGTTATTGCAGTACCTATGTGCCCTTTTCGGATCGGTCAGGGTTTTTATAACACATTGTATAAAAACATCAAACAAAGAACAGGCAAAATTAATAGTTACCAACATTTACAATTATCAACTAGCCCAATCTGCCTAGCCTTTTCCCAACCATAAAGAAAGAAAGAAAGAAAATACGTTTATTTGCGGTACACATGACGCAAAGAAAGAACAAAACACAAAAATAACAATTTGGGGGAAAATATGCGTCACATCCCCGCAAAACGGCCATCGCTCAGCTTAATGCTGCGACCCTATGCGAGACAGAGCCCCAACGCTGGTTTTCAGCGACAGCCGGCGTTGATGTGATGACGTCAACCGGTGCAGCATATAGTGAAATAAGAAAATAAGACAAAAATAAAATGAATAAATACAATACTTAGTCCTAAATGTTTATATAAAATATAATATTTAAAATAGAACTGTTTTGCATTAAAACAAAACAGTTATTATGTTATGAAAAACATAACATTTGATTTGAAGAAGCTGTCTTAAATTTTACCGATAATAAGCATAAAACGTACTTACGGATGCCAAAAGTTACCTGTGCACCTTTCACTGAAGCAAGTTTCGGCTGCGGGCTCGATCTGTCACTCATGACAAGTGTCAATCATAGAAGTCTTCAAAAATTCAACAGCAAGCAAATTGCTCAAATGTTATGTTTTTCATAACATAATAACTGTTTTGTTTTAATGCAAAACAGTTCTATTATGTTTCTTCAAAACATAACATTTGATTTGAAGACCTGTTTGGTATCTGCTGGTGAAAGAGTACCCGAAGGATGTAGACGCTATGTGAATTAAATATTATATGGAACGAACGAATATTTCAGTCTGTATTAATTAAATGTTCCAATAAAACAATTAAGTGTTTTCAATATATTTATCTTAGTAGATGCAGAAATGAACACATCTTCCTTATGATGTTAAAGATTAATGGCAAATTTATTTGCCTTATTTAAGGTGAATATAAATTATAAGGCTACAGTATACTGATAATAGAAAATCAATGGGACTAAACTGAATAATAATCTCATCAATAAAGGAGAATTGGATCACTCATATCCTTAATTAATATAAGTTTAGTTACTTACTTGGAAATTATGAGATCAATCAAATGTACAGACATTTCTGAATGTCATAGTAAGCAATTTTATAAAGATGTGGAAACACAAACTCAATGTCATACATACATGACAAAGTTAAAATTTCGTTGAAACTGAAATTTAATTAGGACCTTTTATTAAAATGGTCAATAGGTTAGTCAAGTGGTGATGCATGTAAATGAAGTCTCATCATTTGTTAATTAAATTAACTTGAAATGTGAATCATGTACACAAACATAATTTTAATATTTTCTTAGGGGATTAAAAATTATCATATAATAAATCCTCTTCCTCTCTCACAGAGAGACCCTTTGTCCACTCAGTGGGAACATAATAGCCTGAGCATTACAATAATAATAATTCTTTATTTTTCGGACAACATACATACTCGTACATTATACATTCTCTTGAGAGGTAGCCCTCTCTTTTACTACATTACGAAAGTAATTTTTCTGTCTCTAGCGGCTCTTCCAGTTTCATTTCATCTGATAATCTATTTTCCAGCCAGCCTTCCGAAGGCTACCACAGACCTTATACTTCCTAGAGGCTCCTCAATCTTAGTTTGTTTAAAAATGAATCTAGTCCATTCTAAGGAGAGGCAGTGTTGTCTTTCAAGGCAAGCTTAACCACACCTGTTATTGCAAACCAAAATCAACAAGGATTATGGTAGCTTTTAAGTAAACATCTTGATTGTCAGTGTCTTTGAACCCTATTTTGGTCACACTATTATTCAAAATCTTGAAAGTTGTGAGATGTCTTATATTATTAGGTTAAGCATGTAAATCTACGCCAAGCAAGGGGTATCTTTTTATCCCATATGGGTGCCTGGGTAATGCTTTTGAAACTTACAAATGGACAAAATCTGTTTAGATGCGATCAGGTTATTAAGGGCTAATGCCATGCAATCTACACTATGAAATTCACCTCTGAATAGGAGCTTTATAAGTAAGTAGTATGGATTATCTCCAAATAAATTTTAGCAAGTACCTTGTTCCTCTATCGACCACTGCCCCTTGCAACCTGACTGCCCCCCTTCCCCAACTTTCCAAGCTAGGAGTTGCAGCTTGTCAGGTCTAAGAGGTTCTTACATGGATCCTGTACTGGTACTGGGTCTAGTATGGGGCGATTTATATATAGTACGTCCCCATCCCATTACCGAGTTCAGATGGCTGAACGGTCTTAAATTGGGCGAAGAGAGAACACCCATGCTAGTCAATGCTGTCACCTCTGACTAAAAGCATCGTAGAAGCATCGCAGAAGCTTGCCAAGCCATCGTTTGAGTCCCATGTGACGTACTGTCGCACAACGGCCGACTTATCTTACACGAAAAGGTCGTAAACGTCGAGGACGCCCCACTTTGAAACATGGCCTCCGAGGCCTGGGGCCTGGAGCAACAGGAGCCAATCAGGCTGGTCTGTTCTTAAAAGCGGTCGGCTAAGCCGTTATAACACTTAACCTCCCCGGGAGGTAAACCGCTGACAGAGTGATGTTAAGCTAACTTCGTCGTTTTGCAAGATAGGTTCAGGAGAGCTAGGAAAATGTATCCCTCGCTCATCCTTGAATGTACGACAAATGGTCTGTTGTCGGAATGAATTAAATTACTAGAATATTTGCACTCTGAAGACTGGCTTTTGTGGCTGCTTATTACTGCGTATATGGCAAACATCTCTCGCAAATTCGAGTGCCATTTTTTTTCTGGTTTGGTCAAGTTCCTGACAAGAGTAGAATACTCTTTATAATTTACACCATACGAATTACAGATATAAATGTAGAAATTGTACATACGGTGACACAATGGGCGGTATTATCCCTAAAAGCATCTTTTGGATGTATAGAGTGGCCCATTTATGTGGGCTTACCTTTCCTCCACGGCATGTGTGGACAGGAAGTGGGTTACCTTACCCTGTGTAGAGGAACTGAGCTGTGGTCTATCAATAGCCTTTGGCCACCACATTAACTCTTGGCAAACCAATGGAGCAACCTTTTTTAATTTCTCTTGGTCTGCCCTTTTCAACTATTTTGCAGACAGGGCCTTGTGACTAGTATCAGTACACAAAAAGGCCTAAATCTTCTAAATCCTGATTGAGATTTAGAATTTGCTTAGGAAATTTACTTCTCATCCAAGCTTTTTTAGGAGTTCCAGTCTCTGAGACATAGAAATAAAAAATTTACAGGCTCGCAAATTCTCTATTCAAACAAAAATCTAATTTTGTGATGGCCCAGTGGTTAAGGCCTCGACTCTCATGCATGAGGTTGAGGTTTCAAATTCAGGCAAGTACCAATGTGACTTTTTCAATTCATATGTATTTTCTGAGTTTATCTGGCACATTACTGACATTGGTGAAGGAAAACACTGTGAGGAAACCTGGACTTATAGTTAATATAAGTCTGAAATCGCCAACCCGTCCCGAGCAAGCATGGCGATCAATGCTGGTGCCTTCTCTGTATGAGAAGGGGCCTTTGCCCTGCAGTGGGACAGTAACAGGCTGGTATTATATTATAAACAAAAAGACCTAACAAGGGAACTGTTTCATGAACAGCTACCCTTCATTCATTAATAAAACATTGCTTCCATTTTACTTTTCAATTGTCATCATCTTACTTGAGTATAAACAATAGGCTATTTGATTATAATATCATAATATTAGAAAACCACATAGATTAATATTTTGCGTTTAATAGAAATTTGCAGAATTTTCTGAAACCAGAATTGTTCTGAATATTAATATTTTCGGTCTTTGACTTAGCAATAGAAATTTGTGGAATTTGCTAAAAATAGAATTGTTCTGAATATTATTAATTTATTTATTCGACTTCTTGTTAGGATCTTATCATTCCCAAGCTTTTACATGGTTCTTTAGACGGCCTGAATCTTGTCAACAATATGAATCTAGGCCTAGTTATTCTTGCTATGATCCTGTTTATCATGTTTTTTAATATAAAAGAATTAATTCTTATAAAACCAGCTTTAACTAAATATACATATTGTGAGTTTTAAATTGTTTAGTGGCTGTATTTGTTCCATTTCTAATTTTGATAGAGCAAGCTAGGTCCTGATGATCATAACTATAAGATTTTCTTAATTATTACAAAATACAGCAAAGAAAAATACAGTATTAACATTATAAATTATAATGTTGTTTAAATATTTAGTATTTCCTAATAGTTATAGAACTTAATGTCATATTTAATTAGTAATTTTAATGTTCTGAATGCAAATTAGAGTTCATAAGAGGTGCTGAACCTCTTTAATGTAACAACTGCATACCACATGAGAGTATTGCACTCTATTTTAATTTAAATACACTTCTGGATGGGTGTGTCCGGACTATTTCCAAAATGGAAAGTAGGATACTATCTCAGTGGGTAGGTTGCTGCCCAATTAACAAGTCCCTGTGGACGTTGCTTTAGCAGCTAGCTCCATCTGCACTAGACCCATATTAGAGATCCCAGCCAAAACCCCCCTCCGCAGGGGCTAAATAGTCTTTAGTTTTATTTAGTGGCATAAGTACTCATTTACTTCTAATTCAGTGTGTGAAACACATGGGCTGGGTGAGCATACCTACAGGTCTTCTTATAATGGATTGTTTTATAAGATGGGATGTCAAAATAAAAATAAAACTGCTTGAGTAGTTTTGCCTCCTCAAGACAATCTGTTTTTGCGTTAGGAATTACCTAATCACAATATTTTACACTGAAACCTTTAAGTTGTAGTGTTTCAAGTCTCTTTAGACATGACCGGATTGTTTAGAAAACAACAATGCGCTTCTGAAGTAGATACTAGCAAGAAGCAATTTAGAAGTTAGTTGATAGTGTTTCTGAGTAAGATTAGTGATATAATGTAGAAATTGTGTCATTGTTAACAGATTTAACACTTACTTGTCTACTCGTTCAATTGTAAATGCGTGGGCCCGACTTACAGGAAATCGTTTCGATCTCTTTGCCGTTGTTCGGCAGTGGGAATAGGTGCCTTCTTCCTCCGAGGATAAAGAGCATTCTTCACCACTATCGCACTTAGGAGAATCCGCAGGCACCGGTGACAATTTCGATTTAATGTGACCTTTCGATCTCCATTTCGGCATTTCGCTGGCTCAACTATCAGCGTAACACTATATATCACTTACCACAAGCACTATTATTCACTTTCTATAAGTTTTTTCTGAAACTTTACAATTTTCTTTAAAGAAAATTATCGAAAGAAAAATTTTCCGTACGTTAGCGGCAAAATTTTTAGACGCTATGATTGACACTTGTCATGAGTGACAGATCGAGCCCGCAGCCGAAACTTGCTTCAGTGAAAGGTGCACAGGTAACTTTTGGCATCCGTAAGTACGTTTTATGCTTATTATCGGTAAAATTTAAGACAGCTTCTTCAAATCAAATGTTATGTTTTGAAGAAACATAATGGTAACATTTCATACCGTCGGTGACTCACGCGCCACGGTCTTAATGCAGTCAGTGCGCGCAGCTGTCATAAAAACTATTTGTGTGACGTTTTGACATATTGGTTATGTAGGTGGTTACGTAATAATTATAACATGGCGCATTAAGTAATTAGTGATATGATGCAATGCATAATATGTAAAAACAAAGGATGCATTGGGTGATTGTGTAGCTATGGTTCTTGTAAATAGTGTTTGTGAAAGTGTTAGAAGGTGAAAATGGCAAGCTCGGTGACATATATGAGATCAATGGTAAGTGCAGAATAATTGTACCATGTTGGGGTTGACTTCCAGTCTAACCGGATGCAGCTGAATACCAGTATTTTATATAGAGCGATTGCCTAACTGACCTCCACAATCGTGTTACCTCTTGCTAAGACTGGTTGTCAGACTATTTGGGCTTCTAACTACCCGTAACGACTGTCAAAGTTAAACGAAAAGCAGCTGGGACCAACGGCTTATTATGAGCGTGCATTCTGAAGACAACGTCGGTAATAGATGTCTAATATTTCGCTGTTTTTATTAATTTGGCAATTTTATTATATGGAAATATGAAATAAGGCTAACTAGTGAACTAAACTATTGATTATGAAATGCAATAATTAATATCGTTACACCAAATATTTAGTTTTAGATGTAAAAGAGTCATGATTTAAAAGAGTGTCCGTGGAGTTTCTTGCCCGTTCTTCTCCATAGGTACCTACCTACTACGCTTTGGAATGGGCATCTAGCTTCATCTTTCTGACTGACCGACCCCCTTGACAATTCAAAAGTGCCTGTAATTGGTTTATTTGAAATAAATGCTTTGAGTTTGATTTTAAAACAAGTATAAAATTTGAATACCTACTTTCCAAATGTCTTTTTTACATCTAAAACGGTTACAACATCAAATTCAGTATTATAATTGCAATTCTTTTTTAAAATTCTGGTTTGCTAGTTAGCCACATTCCTTATTTTCATACAGTAATATTGCCAAATTAATCAAAACAGGTACATTTTTGACAAGTATTTGCGACGTTGCCAACTTTTAGAATGAAAGCTCTTAACGTGCTTTCTGAGGCACGGAGGAGTCACGATATGTAATGATGGTCACGAACTGACCGCGGCAAGCAACCGCAACCTTTGATCGACCCGTGTGTCTGTTATTATTTAGCCACAAGCTCCTCAAACTCTAAACTATGTGTTTTTAGTCGCGTGTTTTCTTAAGGTACCATTCTGTAGTCGACTGCAGGCGGCACTGCAGGCGACGACGTGTCGCCGCGACACGACTGGTTTCTATGAATTTCTATGAAATACTTTCCAAAGAAACCAGTCGTGTCGCGGCGACACGTCGCCAGCAATTGCAGCGCGCGGTCGGCTACGAAATTGTAACTTAAATCTGAAGAGATCCCTTTCAATTCCACGAATGAATATTAAATAGAATGTTGATTTAGGATAGTTCTACTAAATATTTAACTGTATGAATAATTAAACATATTTTTGTGGGTGTTATGAAATAAAACAAGAAGTAACTTTGGTGGTACTGTTACGTCCACTCGTAGTGCAAAAAGGTAAGGCTATTTTAAAAATTATTTTCACTATAGTCACCGTTTTTGTTCGCGGAGTACTTAGTCGAAAACATTAGAAGTTACATTCACGGTGCAATTAAAAACTAATTTAAAGGTAATTAGCCATTTCTTCAACCGTACATAGCATCACGCCTTGTTTTCCCAAAGAGTTGAGCAGAGGTGTACCTATGTCCACCCACATATCGCCAGAGTCGCATAGGGGGCGAGCCTATTGCTATCAACCGGGCAGATCACACTCCGGGCTGCAACTGAGAAATTCCAGATCGAAAAACCGAATAACACTTTGCCCGACCTGGGAATCGAACCCAGGACCTCATGCTCTGCAGTAGCGCTTGCGACCACTAGACCAACGAAACAGTTTCCGTACATTATTATGAAAAATACATAATAATAGGTATACAGATTGTTATCGAGTTCATTTTTATCTCTTCTTTTGCGTCTAAATCAACGCACACGTGTTATCCTAAAAATCTAATCCCGCAGATTTTTGCTGCATGATTAAGTTACACCTGGCTCAGTACCTACCATTAATTCCAAGCTGGAATTAACTCGGGAGGGTAGAATTAACTACAGTCCTACCCGCATCAAAATGACTGACGGAGAAGAGACCCGCCGTTTAGATTTTGTACCAACCAATAAAACCGTAATGAATGGAGTTCTGGAATAGAACGGACTTTGGGTACTTTTGATGCGACAATGTCGAATGTTTTATGACAGAATGGAGATAGCGACTTACAAATCGCTAACTCCATTCTGTCCTTATTTGGCTATTTTTTTAACTTTATAAATATTGGCTTTTTAGTAATCATGTCGGGGTGATTTTCAGTTGATACTTTAGAAG
Source organism: Agrochola circellaris (assembly GCA_914767755.1). Taxonomy (NCBI): domain Eukaryota; kingdom Metazoa; phylum Arthropoda; class Insecta; order Lepidoptera; family Noctuidae; genus Agrochola; species Agrochola circellaris. The sequence goes on along the minus strand of OU611859.1, from coordinate 3,619,176 downwards.
TTCATGCACACACGTCAGTCACGTCAATTTCAGGGACGTATGTGAACCGATAGTCAATCAGTCAGTCATAGTAACGCTATATATACATATATAGGTATATACATGTTTCGTTCGTAGCAATATAAAGGCTCGTTCAGACCAGCGCGACGCGACGGCGCGAAGCGACTCGAACAATACAATTTCTAATAAAACTTCACGGTATAACAATAACCGGTGTCGCGTCGCGCTGTCGCGTCGCACTAGTCTGCACAAAGCTTTAGTTGTGACTTGCCGGTGATGCGACGTCGACTGAGGCGCGCCAGTAGTGACGTGACGTTATGAGCGTAGCCAACGTCCTACAACTTCTACGTAACTATATTTTTTGACGTGACTAATCGATGACTGACGTGTGTGCATGAACCTTTAATGTTTTATGATTGCACCAGCAACACAGCGACACTTATTTTTAAATGTCGCAGCATAAAAGCTCGTACAGACCAGCGCGACGCGACGCCGCGCCGCGACACGAACAATACAATTTCTAAGAAAACTTGACGGTATAACAATAACCGGTGTCGCGTCGCGTTGTCGCGTCGCGCTGGTCTGCACAAAGCTTTATGCTGAGGTATGAGCCTTTTGGCCTCGTGCGGGACTTTCTGTTTTTTTAAATATTTTTTTTATATATTCCTTTGTTTTTTATGTTCCAATGATTGTGTTTAGTTTACTTTGTGATCTTCTGTGTGAGTTACAATTAAATGGAAATACTTTCTTTCTTTCTTTAAAAATGTGTTTGAATTAATACATAGTACACAACAAACACAAACATAAAAAATGTACCAATCGTAACAAGTACCGCCAAATTCTCAAACGCAAATCAGTCAATCAATCAGCAGTCGTGGCCCAGTGGTAACGGCCGCGACTTACGAGTTGTAGGTCGTAGGTTCGAAACCTGACAGGCGCTTTAGTTTGTGTAAATTATTTCATCACAGTGCTCTCAAAACGGTGAAGGAAAACATCGTGAGGAAACCGGCATGTCCTAGAACCACCAAAACCAAATTTGAAGACATGTGACATCTACCAACCCGCACTGGACCCGTGTGGTGGATTACGGCCCACTCCCACTCACAGATAGGTGGCCTGTGTTCCAGCAGTGGGAACATTGTAGGCTGATAATGTAGCGACAACGTCTTAAAGTGTCGTTTGAGAGCAAGAGAGTTAGTTAAATAAACACTCTTGGAATCTACGGGAATTCGATTCAAATAGCTAAATAATTCATATCCCGTAATAGACTCATTAATTACTGATGATAACAAAGTAAGGTACGGGAAGCCTCCCAAGGTACCTTTGACAGGGATAGGGACGTAAATTGCTGTAATGGAGACCCAGAATTAGTGCCGTTGGGTCCTCAAATATGAGATGGGACTTTCGATAACTCTTGAAAGGACATATTATGTAAGTTCTGGATAATTAGGAGCTTTTTGATGATCGTTGTAGTTGATTGCTATCTTTACAGACATTAATTTTAGGATAAGGATGCTTTAACACGACTGCGGCGGCATCTACATGGACACATACGAACTACGCATCACTCTGACGTCACGCAAAATCCTGCATCGCGCAATCAAAGTTTACCCGACATCAATCATTGGGCAGTTGCCCACCAAACACGACACCCGTCTGATCGGAGGATCCTCCCTTTTCTATGGAGGGTGAGTGAACTTTACACTCTATTCTTCATACCTTTATACCATTATCTTGTCCGAACCATAGAATCGCTTTCATAAATATGAGTGAAGCTACGAATCAAACTCATCCCTCGCTACGTATAGCCTCGCTCATGGTATTGCACTAAATAAAGTGTAATAACATTCAGAAAACTATTCAGGTAAATTTGTGTTACGACATAAATGTCCGTATTACGTATACCGCATGAATTTTTTTACCGTCTCGAGAATAATATGGTGTGTTGTGTAAATGGAACAGAAGCCATACCCGGTAATATTTGCTTAGTACCATTGAGATACAAAAGTTCCAAATATCCTTAAAAAAACATGAAAACTATCCATCATTATATTATCATGATAAATTCCGCGCATCTAGTAGGGTGCGTATGAGGGTAGGGTTCTTTTTTATTTTCTATTTTTAATGTTCTGGAATGAAAAGTTCACTTTATATGCTTGGTATTTATCGATAAATCAATTTCATTCTAGGTTATTGAAAAAAATTAAAACATTAAAATTTCTATGCCATAGGCTTCTACTCCGTTCACCTATTATACCCAATTTTTTTCGAGACGGTAAAAAAAGTCATGCGGTATATACATAATTATTTATCACAAGCTGACCCGACGGACGTTGTTCTGTCCAAATTTTAATAATTCATAAAAAATAACAAAAATAAAAAATAATTCATAGGTATTTTGTACCGACCTTTCTTTTCGTTTTTATTTTTGTGTTTAACAGTGAAAACTTTTAAATGGCCTTCAATTTTATATTTATTTATTTTATTATTTATGTACACACAGTAAAATACACAGAGATACGACATAATTATAATTTGAGTACAAAGGTACTGCTTATTTCTTATATTGTATCAGAACACTGTGTAAGTTAGCTGTAAGTTTCCCAAATATAATAAAATAAATAAAATTCACATTAAAAAATCACTTTCAGTTTGCCAGAATTTTCCAATTTTTACGGCAACTTTAAAAAAAAATATTTCCGTAAAATCCTGATTCGGACTATTACGAACATTTAAAAAAGAAAAAAAAAACAAATCGGTCCAGCCATTCTCAAGTGATGCGCTTACCAACGACCAGCATTTTATTTTATAGATAGATATGCCTAAGACATTTAAATTCGATTCTGTACATTAATAAGTGCTTATACCTAAACATTATTTGTAACATCCAAGCTACAACAAACTACTTAACCCCTCGACAACTCGAAGGCATTATTTTATGTGAGTGTATACTAAACTATATTTGATACAACAGCATTGGGACCCGTTAGAACAAAAGTTTACCAATGAATGTTTCCCGAACTTCTAAGGGCGCGTCCCTATTGGCTGTCCCAAGCGATAGATTGGCGACACATGGGCTCTGTAATAACACGGATATTGATACCGCTTGCCTTTACGTGCCTATACAACGTGTATCTCAAATATGTCACATTTGGGTCAAGTAGGTACCTATTGAAGTTTTGTATGGAACAGCTGATTATTTTTTCGAGATTACGATGTTAGTGCCGTGGAAAAAGTTGTTCAGTTTGAAAGGCCGTACCACACCCTTAAATATGACCACACATTTCTGAAACACGCTGTATAAATAGATATACAAGGTTGTGTGACATAAGGTCGTGCGTAGATGGTTTATGGTGGTAAGATAACATGGAAGAAAAGAATAGTAGATAACAACAAGTTAGTTTGAAAGAAAGAAAGATAAAAAGAAAGAAGTAGTTATTGTCTTTTTTTTTTTTACAGCCATTCTTCGGAAGATTCTCGAAACAGAAACAAAAGAGACTTTTCAATTAAAAAAAAAGATGTAGGTAAACCAAGAATAGAAGGAAAAAAAATACAATAATAAATTGTCTTATCCAACTCTTTAGCAACATGGAAATAACGTTTTATCGATAAGTATACACTGCTATCTAATACAGAGTGTAACGGATATCGACGTGCAAACAAGTATTAGATGCCTCGCCCACGGCGATTTTTTGTAGCGATACTGTCGCGCATGTGTATCGATACAGCCGCGATGCTGTCGCTGGCTGTGTACCTTCGCCCAGATTCTGTATCGCTACTATCGCGATGCTGTCGTGCTTCAGGGCACATTCCCCAGCACCGCTCCCTCCGCCTCACCCTTCGTTCCCCCGATGTCGTCAGAAACGGTCGCGCGTTTGCATCGTTTCTGCCGCACGTTGCAAAGGCGACTATCGCGCGATAGTAGTAATGCAAAAGCACGTTTACAAAACACGCGACAGCATCGCTACAAAAAATCGCCGTGGGCGAGGGCCCTTACTATGAATTTAGCACATAATTCTAGACCCTCCAGGATAGACATCGTCGGTAATTAAAAAAAGTCAGCTGTTTCATACAAAAGTCAAAATGTAAGTATGTAATGTATGGAACAGCAGATTATTTTTGCAAGTCGACGATTACTACATGTATTTATTTCCAAAGTTGAGCCGTTAAAGTCAGTAAATTAAACGATAATTTTACTATACTCCATTCGAAATAAGTTTAGACATTTAAACAAACCTTTTTTTATAGTCCGTTCAATCGATTCTGACTTTTATACCGTACGCATAAGGTTGGTATTAAAAGCCAAAAAGTGATTTCAATACCAACTGTTTACTTCAGCTGGCACTTGTCATGCCACCAACGCAATAGAAGTCAAAATCGGTTGAACGGACTTTAAAAAAGGTTTAATTAAATTTCTAATCTTATTTCAAATGGAGTATACATAAGTATAACTAACAGCAGAAAATAATGATAGATAAAAATAAAAACAAAATAATGGAGAGCAGAAAGGAAAGATTTTTGTTAATAGTTAATAAATAAGATTAGACGACCTAAAACTATCGTTGCCGAATAAAAGCCGCGTAGACCTATCAATCTTAAGCTAAGACTAAGACAAAATTCTCCAAGAAAATGGTGCTAAAAGCGGACGATGTAAGACTATCTCCTAAAAGTTTATTTAGGCCAGGTCTTCGCCTGCTATAACTCTGACGTAATCTTTGTTTCCTATGTTCTTCCGGATTTTGGAACGAACCTTATCGCACGATATATGTACTCTGCACACTTGGGGAATGAGACCATAATGTATATATAAAACCTTGTTTCCAATTGATGTTATTTCCACTTAAACAAACATCAACTATATGAAAGTGTATATAAAGTTGATTTTAGACTGACTAGTACTGTTGAAAACATCATAAAAATATGAAGTCGTAGCGCAAACTGAACCTTATGTGTGCAGTTTGTGTACATGTTTGGCAAATAAATTCCGAACGCAGATTAGACCACCACACTTTTGCAATGTAGCAAGTGTCGTGATCGTCAAAACGTATAGCGTACGTTCTAGCGTATGGCACTCGTGGGTTATAGCTAAAACTCCGCGTCAGGTGGTATACCTTATGTTGCCATTTGAAATAATGCTGAGATGCGGCCTTTTTGACATCATTGTTTTCTGTTTTTATAGTTTTAACTTTAAGAGCGTTTATTCCAAAAGATGGCAACGTCGCAAATTGCTGTCAAATATTCATCTGTTTTGATTAATTTGGCAATATTAGTGTATGGAAATACTAAAAATCGCTAACTAGTGAACTAGAATATTAATAAATGAATTGTAATTATAACATTGAATTTGATTTTGTAACCATTTTAATATTCGAGGTTAAGATATTAATTATAATCAATATTTTAGTTCACTAGTTAACCACATTTCATATTTCCATACAGTATTATTGCCAAATTAATCAAAACAGGTAAGTATTTGAAAACTACACTCGAGAGCAATGAATCCGGGTCACTTAAAGAATGTTAAAAATCTCGGAAACTAAAAATGATAGGTTAATGCAATAAATTGTATTTAATAGACAATGTAATACTCCTTAAATGAAAGTAAAAAAAATATGAGTCACCATACATTTTATTAACACAAAATTACATAAAGAAAAAAACTGCTGATCTCTCCTTAAAACAAAAATAGGAAACATGAAATTTTTGAACTTTATTACGATTTTCTTGAATTTTAATACTTCGTATTGCCTCGCTCGTGCTTCCATTACTGCGTTTACGCGGTTTGGCATGCTGTACACCAAGTTCCTTATACGATTTTGGGGAATATTCTCCCATTCCTCTGTGAGAGCAATTTTGAGCTCACGAAGCGTGATTGGGGGAGGGTTTCGTTGTTTTACGCATCTGCCTAGCTCGTCCCAAGCATGCTCGATCGGGTTGATATCCGGGCTGCGCGCTGGCCACTCCATACGAGTAATGTTCATCTCTTGAAGGTAGTCATTCACAATCCTACCTGTATGAGGTCGGGCATTGTCATGCATAAATATAGCATCCTCACCTAAATTGACCATAAATGGACCAACGTGATCATTGAGGATTTCTTCCACATATCTTACGCTAGTTAAAGAGCCGTTTTCTATGATCACCAGCTCTGTGCGACTTTCAGAAGAAATTCCGGCCCACACAAGTACAGACCCACCACCGTAGGCTACTTTTTCTTCGATGCATGCTTGCTTGAATCTTTCCCCTGGTCTTCGATACACTCTGTGTCTTCCATCGTGCTTGTAGAGCATAAATTTTGATTCGTCGGAGAACATAACTTTTGACCAATCTTCAATACTCCAATTTACGTGGCTCTGGGCATATCTTAGTCTTGAAATACGATGCCCACGCTCCAGTTTAGGGCCGTTTGCAGGTCTAAGGGGTTTTAAGTTAGATTCAGCAAGCCGACGTCTTACTGTCCATGCACTTGGGTTACTTCCTCCGAGGCGTCGAAACTGATTTGTGAGTTCAGTTCCTGTGAGAAAGCGATTTCGAAGCATGGTGTTAACCAAGTATCGGTCTTCTCGTGCTGTGGTACACCTGGTTCTGCCCGTTCCTGGTCTGCGTAGGTTAGAACCAGTTTCTTCGTAACGTCGGAGAACTCTTTGTACTGTTGACAGCGACACACCGACAGTCCTGGCTGTATCGCGCTGACTCCGGCCGGTTTCCAGCATTGTAAGTATTCTGGTGCATTCTTCAGGCGTAAGCGACATAATTTCAGCTTGAATAATGAATATAGAGCACTATCAACATGGTTTATGTACCCACATAAATGACAGATTACAAACAAAAGCAAAACCAAATGCTGTAATTTCGTAGTTCCATCTTCGAAAGTGGCCCTTTTTCAAATTTGATTTTTTTATGATATAACTTTACAATAACTAAGAAGTTTTAATACCTTCATTTAAGGAGTATTACATTTAATATTAAATACAATTTATTGCATTAACCTAGCATTTTTAGTTTCCGAGATTTTTAGGATTCTTTAAGTGACCCGGATTCATTGCTCTCGAGTGTATTTGCGACGTTGCCAACTTTTAGGGTAAGCCCTCTTAAGGTGTATTTTTTTTTTCTGTAATGCCAATAAACGATTTTTTCTTTTTTTCTTATTTCAAAATGTTACACTTTTTTCGGTCAAGCTCTCATTCGCCAAGTGTGCAAAAGCTAAAGGAACTTCAATCCAACTGGGTGGTTCTATTTATAAGGGGTGATTTTGGGTATGGCTAACGTGGCGTCAATAGATTGTTTATGAAAAAAAAAAAAAAACCTAACTATAAAGCGTAAGCTTGTTTGTGTATATGTCGCAGGCAAATTGTATGATTCGTCATCATACAAACGACGCCGTCTGGCATTTTGCATAACAGCGAGCGTTTATAAACAGACGAAGCCGTTTGTATGACGAATCATACTAAAATCTGTCTGCGACATATCTATTTTTTTTTTTTTGCATACAAACAGCAAAACATGATTTCGAAATTTTCTTAAGTTTGTTGTTGTTGTGTTGTGTTGTTGTTTGTTGTTGTTGTTGTTTATGTTATTTTCTTAGCTTCCGCCAGCGGCTCCGCCCGCGTGATATCTTTATAAATTATAGCTTATATTACTCAGTGATAATATAGCATACTGACGAAATAATTTTTTAAATTGGTCCAGTAGTTTTTGAGTTTATTCATTTACAAACAAAAATACAAATCTCTTCTCTTTACAATGTTAGTGTAGACTATAATTCTAGATCTGTCCGAGAATGTGCGGTGAAATGATAAATATTTTTCATAAAAGCGACTTCACGAGTATGTGCCATTCGAGTATGATAAAATTCAAACATTTTACAAAGGAAAATATTTGAAAAAGATTCCAGGTTGTGTGCAATACACCGTAGGCGCGGGCTTGCGGACGGTGAGCAATGGGTAGCTCGCCGTCCGATAGGGACCGGGTCGACGGCACGTTGTGTTCCACGCGCGCCTCAAAGAGATGTCAGCACCAACTGACGGGGTCCGTTAGGACCAATGCCTGCCAGGGTTGCGAGTTTGTCCGAAAGGGATATGGTGGCCCTGGCACATAGGCAACGGAAGGAACACGGGTGGGTTTTAGTCAGTAAAAGTCTGACACGCCCTCCCGCTCCGCCCAGAGCGGGAGAAGTTATTTGATAATTTCACACCCTCAAAAAGAAAAAAAAAGGTTTTGTGCAATCGAATATATCGCATTTACTTACACATTCTTAAGTAGTAAACCAAGAGATAACAAAGAAATAGAGGCAGATAAAATATGGGAAGATGACTTCAAGAAAATAGCTGGTCCTGTTTAGCAAGAGACAGGAACACGTGGAAATCTTTAGAGGACGCGTTTGACGACAGACAAGCTGTTCCACACAAAAAACCAGTTGCCGATAATTCAAATGCAAGTTAGAATTATGTTTAAATAAATTTAGTATTTTAGTAAGTAGGCATTTATTTATTGTGAGAAAGAAACAGCAATAATGGCAATTTTATTTTATTTTGATATTTATTAAGTAGTAAACATGAGAAGCAGAAATACATAATATATTGGCATGTCTACTTCATTCATTTACACTAATATAACAAAGAGGTAAAGTTTGTAAGTTTGGATGTTGGAGGTAATCTCTGGAAGTACTGATCCATCATCATCATTGTCTGGTTTTGCCAACTATGTTGTGGTCAACTTCCAGTTTAACCGGATGCAGCTGAATACCAGTATTTTACATGGAGCGACTGCCTGTCTGACCTCCATAACCCAGTTACTGAGTAACACTAAGACTGGTTGTCAGACTTCTGAAGACCTGTAACAACTGTCAAAGATCTATAAATGACAGCGGGAACGACGGCTTAAGGTGCTTTCGAAGGCCCGAGGGGGTCTTGGTATGTAAAGATGGTTAGCCATCCACGGATCAACGGCGGCAAGTGTAGCTTAACCTGATCGATCGACCCGTGTGGCTGTTATTACTTAGCCCCTCTGGAAGTACTGATCCGATTCCACTGGCAGAAAGCTACTTTATTGCCGAGTGTCATAAGATATATAGTATAGATGACTACAACGCGAGCGAAGCCGCGGGCAGTAGCAATTTTTTCATGCATTCATAATTGAGGAACCAATACAAAACGTTCTTTGGCGTTTTCTACCACACATTACACACACACACAGTACTTTTTATTTAAAAATAATCCAATTCATATGATATTGTGTTTTTTACGTCATACGTTACTATCTCTGTAATCAAACCGCACATTATACGATCTAAGATTAACACAATACATACACACCCACATGATACACACCCCACACTTGTAAACACATATCCCGCCATTAAAATCTTCAAGATTATTATCAGAATCCAAATATACATGGAGCGAGGTTATTAAGCTCATATCTTTATGTAAAACAATGAATAATTCACAATTTCCAAATCCCTGGTGGTGGTGTTTAATTTATGGCTCTCTGTAATTCCCTGGCACAAAGATTTATGATTCTGGTAGAACAATTTCCATGAACTTTTCATAGAAATGGTACTAGGTACTGGAGTCGCGTCGCGCCTGTCTCCGGGAGCCTTTATGACCCACTTTAATATTATTCGATGATTTTTGTTTGTTTTTTGGGGTTCCGTACCCCAAAATCAAAAAACGAAACACCTATAGAATCACTCGTATGTTTGTTTGTCTGTCCGTCTGCCCGTCTGTCACAGCCAATTTGCTCCGAATATAATGGACCGATTAAGTTGAAATTTGGTACACATATGTATTTCTGTGACCCAACCGTGTTTATCGGTCGTAAATGCGTGTAACGTAAATAAATGAATTTTGAATATGGGGGTAATTTTTGAGGGGCAAACAAGAAAATTAAAAGAACATGTTTTGCAAACTGTACCGTGTGACATATCAAATGAAAAGGCATAATGCAAGGATCTCAAATATGTTGTTTTTCTCTGAATAAAAAGTGGTTCTCAAAAATACAGAGAATGGTTCTTTACTCATAGATTACAGGGAAGCCTTTAAGAAGTCTATGGTCCCTTGACCGGTTTTTTATATAAATGTTAAAGGACGAGGCTTGACGGTTGTGGGCGATGGCACCGATTCGGCCGTTGATCCTTTGGCGGTCAAATAAGTGTATCTTCATAGCACACAACATCACGCCTGTAATCCCCGAAATGTAAGGCAGAGGTGTACCTATAGTACACCCACATTTCGCTAGTTATGTTTAAGTCCCATGTAATAGGAGACGAGCCTATTGCCATCAACCGGGCATAACTCAAGACTGCTACTGAAAAATTCCTGATTGATGGAAGTGCTATCTAGTTTTATGTCTTTTCTGTCTTTCACCAATTCTCAATACAGCATTATTATCGTTTAATAATTTTAGCAAAAAATGCACAACGTAAAGGTTCTGTGGATTAAAACCGTATATATACTTTAATTCAAACGTTTGCCTTTGTGATCCATTTAGAGAGTTAAGCTCGTCTCGGCTAAAATAGGTCCAATATTGGGTCAGTACCAGGTTCTGCGCTACAAATAGCTGGACTAGAAAAAACTTGCAGCTTTTTATTTTGCCCATTTAGTTAAGGTACCTACAGGTAACCATTATAATATTTATTAGCTAAATATAGAGATTTTGAAGTGAAACTTTAGAAGTTACCATAATTTGTTAATGGATTTGTTTGGAATTCAGTCTATTTTTAACAAAATACTTTTTTGTGAGTTACTTTGGTAAAAGTTCAAATAACTTCACCTCAACTCCATTACAATACAAAACACGACACAAATATACAAAATCACGACAATCACGCACCCCTAATAAAATATAAAAAACAACTCTAAAACGCGCCTCGTGACTGTCGATATTAAAATAAATGAACGAAACAAAAGCACACAGAATTTACCTTTCGCATGTGTAGAACGAAAGTCGAACCGAGACCGTATCAAATATTTACATAAGAAATTACACGTTCTTTGGAATACGTGAAAATTCCCGCGGCAACGGTAGGGTTAGCGAAATGGGTTTGCGGTTTCGCAATTTGAATTTAGAATTGTTGGGTAGCTAGTTTGAAGACAATGGACGTAATGTTGACATTACTAGAAGGTTCATTCATTGTGTGCGGCTATGCGGTATGTGGGGTTGTAATGTAAGTTGTTGTTGTAATGTCGATGGGGGTGTGAGTGTGTTTGAATGAGTGAGCAAGCTTAAGTATGCATGTTTTTCCGCTATTTAATAAAATAAAATATTTGTATAACTAGACCCATGGTTTGTTAAAATAAATGACAATTCCACATAAAGAATGCAGAATTATGAAGCTTGCCCATTTTTTATTTAAATTTAAAAAAAAACATTGTTTCAGTCAGTTGAAGTTTCTTCTAATTTTAATAAACCAAAAAAAACTGTTGATCGAACGTGAGAAAAAGTATTCAAAGAAGTTTATGAAATAAATTGGAATTTATTCCTGAACAGGATTAATTAGTAGATACTGAGTTCCTTAGCATAAAGTTTACTTAAGAAAATTAATTTCAGCAAGATTATTATTTTTGGTGCTTAATTAAATATTTTTTGAAGTCCTTAAATTTAATATTAAAGTGTTATACCGGTTTTAGATTCATGACAATCACAACAGATTACGGAACGATATTTTGAGCAATGGAGAAATGTGATGCATCCGTGAAAGTACCTACCAACACATAAATATACTAAAACTATACTAGAGAACCAACTCTAAAAATAGAAATGAATATAGACAACATTTAGAAAAAATCTATTTCATACAGTTCCTTTGCGGTGGTTATATTTTTTTTTATGAAACAGCGGAATATTTTTTAAACATTTTTTCAAGTTGATCCTATAGTAAAAGTGTTCATGAGTGCTTTTAGCCCCTGAAAGGGTGCTAATGAATTCAAAGTCAGCCGACAAGTACTATGTCCCTGACTAACTTACGAGACCGAAGAATAAGATTCTATCTCACAGGTTATATCGAAATAAAGTAATGTCGAGAAAGCGAGGAACGTGACATTTTGGATCCATCACATTTATTATGCACACGGGCAAAGTGTGGAACTCTCTGTGTTCCCTTTCCACGTATAACCCGCCAGCCTTCAAAGCAAGAGTGAACAGAGATCTTCTGGGCTTGCTCGTTCCATCGTTAGACTTCATCCATCGCTTTCCGCCAGGTGAGATCGAGGTTAAGACCAGGCCCACAACAACAAAAACCGGCCAAGTGCGTGTTGGACTACGCACAATGAACGGTTCTGTAGTTGGGATGAATTGATCCCAAAAACAAACTAAACATGGTAGTTGAAAAACATGTTCTCCCGTACATCGATAGACGTCAAGGTCAATTCTCCAACTGTAAATGAAAGTTTGTAATCGCAATTTTCTTTTTTTGTGTGATAAAACTACGAATTAACTATTTTCGGACTTTTTCCTTTATATGTGCTGTGAGACCTTGCTTCCTGCCAAATTTCATGATTCTAGGTCAACGGGATGTACCCTGTAGGTTTTGATTTATTTGCGTGTATCAAAATATGTCGCATAAATGGCCGTATTTTTTATTGTATTGACTTAGAAGCTTTATTTTTTTAGAGTTCCAAGTTATCAATGTTATCATAGACCTACGTATTTGATATTTATTTCAACTTGATAACTTTACGCGTTCCTGAGAAAAAGGGTCTTGCCAGACTGACGGACGGACAACGAAGTGATGCTATAAGGGTTCCGTTTTTCCTTTCGAGGTACGTAACCTTAAAAAAAAAATTAAAAAAATCTAACCTAATTTTATTATCTGTAGAAAAAAAAATGGTGCTAAGCAGTTTCTGTCAGAAGAAGTCAGGAATGGTGCGTAGACTATTTTGTTTTGAGTTTGTAAAATATTAGAGAAGATTGCTGGGACACAGGCTTCCTCTTTGAGAGGAAGTGGGCCGTAACGCAACCCACCACGCAGGCCCAGTGATGGTTGGTGGATGTCACCATAATATATGTATTCGAATTTTTTGGTTCTAAGGCAAGCCCGTTTCTTTACGATGTTTTCGTTCACTATTTTATCAAATCAAATCAAAAGTAATTTATTCAAATTAGGCTGAGAATCAGCACTTTTTGAACGTCAAAATTACATAAGGCAGTCCCCCAAAACGATTATGAAATAAATTATCTACGCAAAACATACAAAACGTTGTTAGTATTATTATTAAGTGTTTTATCATCGATTATATTTATAATCGAGTTTGTTGGCTAACGAGATTTTCTGAACCTTCGTTTCTGAATTTTACATATTTGTATGACAATGTATATATGTATAATGTGTTCACCTTGTTAGGTGTGATTTATTGTTACACATTCGTTTTTATCTTGTGTACCTTTGAATTCTGGGTGACATTTGTTGGAACGTAGAGTGTAGATTTTTCGGCTTAGGATTGCCATTGTAACGTTTTTTGGACAAAACGTTTTGAAAAACAAATAAAGTAATAGTCGCCCCCTATTACATGGGACCTAAACAAATCTAGCCTACTATAGGTACACCTCCGGCTAACTCTTCCGGAAATCAAGGCGTGATGATAAGTAAAGTATAAAAAGATTATTTTATTATATATGTGTTTGTAAGTAAGGATTCGACAAGAAAATCGATTAAAAACATTTTACCTCTACATCAGATGCCTTAGTAAATGAGCACTAACAGAACATACACAACCGTAAACGGCCTAAGGTAAGGCTCGTGCGGACTAGCGCGACTTGTCATGCGACGTGACACCGGTAATTGCTCCACCGTGAAGTTTTCTTAGAAATTGTTTTGTAAGAGTCGCGTCGCGCTGTCGCGTTGCGCCGGTCTGCACAACGCTTTAGGCTCCTGAGGTCCTAGCCGGGGGAGTGTGATGGACTGCGCAAGTGCTCCAGTACACCGGACAAAGGTAGTTAAGAACACCGTTTGATTTTATTTAGTAATGCAAAAGATACACGAGGCTAGTTTTTCAAAGCTAGCAAGCTAGATCCTCGGTATGCTATCCTGATTTAGCACATGCTAGTGCTGTTTACACGATGCCAGATAACTTATAGCCAGTACCAAAGCATTGTGATTATGGTAACAACACGTTCGTGAAGTAAAATGAACTGCATTTGTAAAAATCTAATACTAGGTTCGCCGGCAACACGAAGCTACTACACAAGAGTCATAAGAGGGTCAAAGGTCAAAAGGCTTATTAGTCAGGCAGGAGCTCGTGGTCAATAACAGCACCACGGGTCGATCGATCAGAATAAGTTCCGCTTGCCTAGGTTGGTTCATGGATGGGTGACCATCTTTACGTACAGACACCCTCCATGCTCCGGAAAGCACGTTTTAAGCCGTTCGTGGATCTTTGACAGTCGTCACGGGTCGTCAGAAGCCTGAAAATCTGACAACCAGTCTTACAAAAGGGTATCGTGTTACCCAGTTACTGGGTTGTGGAGGTCAGATAGGCAGTCGCTCCATGTAAGATATTGGTATTCAGCTGCATCCGGTTAGACTGGAAGCTAACCCCTCAACATAGATGTTTTTTTCTGAAATGACTCCAGGAGAATTTCCATAGGTACGCAAAAAAGTTCCTGTGGTAACTTATTTCCGGCACGCTGAATACAAAATAATGGCTTGAATCTAAACTTGTGATTTTGGTTCAACCATGATGTTCTAGTAGCAAAGTAAGTGCTATGTTTTAATTTACTTAACTCAAGTTTAACGCGTGTCGTATCCAAAGTACTGAATCTATACTAAACAAAATATTTAAGTATGTATTCTGTAACAATAAAAAAAACGAATACTTTACATACGTTAATCGGTCAAGTGGTTTCCAGATTTATTAAGCACGCAAACGGACAGACAGACAAATGTTACGATAAGAAAAGATAATGTCTCTAAATTATTAAAAATAATTTTGATACTGGAACATGTTTAATTAAGTAGATGTTTGACCTATATTTAGTTGGTTGTTTTTCAAGACGATGTTGTCGAATACACGACACGCCGAGAATATCTCAACACGATTTTCACAAAGGCCAAGAACGAATCGAAGGACGATCACGAATCCGTAAAGCGCGAGAATCGCCTTCATAGTTATTCATTTTCCATTAACTTTCCCACAGGAATATAATGCAAAAAAGTAATCCAGTGCGCTCCTTGAAATATTGTAACTCAACATACTAAAGCTTCGAAGCTCAACCTACATAAGGTAATAGCCAAAAAGTTGTATTATCGCTCCATTAAAGCGAGGTGATGTAAGAACTCTTTGGAGCCAGAATAGCACGGGTGTAATAAAAAAAGTGATTTGAGAAGTATTTATGATAATATTTCGCTGAAGAGCTTAAGGTATGAAAATAATTTTCTTTGTACATACCCACCTATATTGGAAAGAGAAATTATGTTTATAGGTAAGTGAAAAAATTTAGTATTTATACGCGAAAAAAAATATTTTACGTTGACGTTATGACAAAACATTGTAAGTACGTAATATTTTCTTATACCTACTCGTATTATAAAAATATACAAACGTTTTTACAAAAAAAAACGACCGACTTCTAAAAAAAAACACTTCAATCTGAAAAATATCTTTAAGGCTCGTGCAGACCAGCGCGACGCGACGGCGCGACGCGACGGCGCGACGCGAACAAAACAATTTCTAAGAAAACTTCACGGTATAATAATAGCCGGTACCGCGTCGCTCTGTCGTGTCGCGCTTGTCTGCACGAAGCTTTAATATCGGAAGTAGGTATCTTTGGTTTTGTATTTTCGTATTTTGCCATCGACTCCCGAAATTACAGTTATTTTTCACTTTGTAGTGTTTTCTGTTAAGTCGGTTGTTTTATTTTTAAAACAATTTTTTTATAAAGTCGCTTAAAAATATATTATTTTCTCCCACGTTTAGTGAAACAAAACCTTTATTTTCTCCTTACACTGTTTACAACTTACAACAGCATAGTATTATATTATTTGTGACAACAGTAAGTATTTACGGGCGACCATGAACAAAAGAGTAGCTCGAGCCAAAATGTCGAACGCAAAAGAAATTCTCACAAAGAAATTAATGGCAGGTACTGCATAAAATATTTCCATACTGTTATTATTGTAACAAATGACAAAGGAAAATGAGTTATGGCGGAACTCGCGAACGATGGATTAGCTACCGGGGCGGCAATTCCGTAAGGCTATTCTCGTATTTTTAAGAACGTTCGCATTCTAATCTCGAGTTCAATCTGTCTACTGTCTATGCTTGCTCGTTTTCACTAACACTAATTTCCCTTAATTTTTGACAAGTTGTTTGTCGCCGTTATGAGACTGCGACAAGATTTTGAACGGGTTTAAAATGTCCTGCCTTATGTTTTACCGTACCGTTTTAATTGCGTAACACACTTTTTTTCATAATCCGAAGGATTTTGAAGGCAATTCGTAATTCTTTCAGTTCAGAAAATCAAAACATCAAAATTTAAAAATCTTCAGTTTTCAAAATTTGTCTGCTCGGCAACGTAATTATTGCAAAGAATGTTGTCGAAATGGAAGACATTGCAATTGTTGGTGTGTTACGCAATAAACCCGCTAGTTTCCTCACGATGATTTTTACCGATGTCAGTAATGTCCAAGATTATGAATTACATAACAATTATTATTCATTTATTTAAAAGGTGAAGAATAGAAATACAAATACGGAAACAATACTGAACAAAGAAATATGATGAAAAGAAAAACTCAGAACAGTCTGGCTAGCTCGGAAACTTGCAGAGAACTTCTTCTTTTGTTGAAAAGAAGATTTTTTCAAATTAGGCAATTAGATAATTGTGTTGCGGTAACATTGTGAAAGAATGTGTCCCGAAGTTTCTTTTTTGTTGGCTGCAATTAGTGTCCCGGCTGAGTTGTGTACGACATTCACTGAGGAATACTTTTCTTTTTTCGTTAGTTAGGTATAGAAATTATTTCTATGACTCAGTGACTGATATCTCGAGTCCGACCGAAAAAGGTATATTTTTTGGCCGCTTATGATATCCGCCCCGATTTGCATTTTCGACCAAAAACCGAAAACGAAAAACGTAGTATTTATAAAGAATGTTTCCTTAAAAAGGGTAAAATAGCGATTGTTTATACTGGAAAGTCCTAAATCTACGCCGCGGACAAAGTGCTAATTTTGTATGATTCCCGAAAAATACACGTTAAGCACCTTGACACAGCACAGGAGAGTAAGGGAAATTAATTGAAAGCAACTTGACACCCTTCGTCAATTTGTCATGTAATAGCCATTTTATACAACCGTCGAAAAACTATCATTGTGATTTGAGCATACGGACAATTTAAGTTGCATATGATATGCCAGTGACCTTGATTCGTTAGCTTGCGTGTTCTATACTGAGCTCACGCAACGCGTCGTACGTCCAGCCAGTAATAGGACTCGCCCATCAAGGAGCGCTGTCCGCAATTTGATGCATTATTAATTTATTATACATAAAACAAACGGTATTTTAATAAAACACTAAAAGATCAATAATTAAATTATGATAGATTTTGCGTGATTCTCAGTTTTTTATTCGCGTTAGACATAACTTCACAAATTAATTTCACTATGTAATATAAACATAATCTAAAATATTCATATATATAGTTATAAAAAAATGCTCTAATTTAACATACATTTTTTCCAAATTATTAACACTACTCGTTTACACGTGATCTTCAAAAATCATTAAAATTCGGTTATCGTCGCCTTAACTTGGTAGTCAATCTGCTTGAAAATTAATTGCCCTGACTTTGCATAATCATCATGCTATGAGTCTCAAAGTATATACAACTAGTAGGATTGGACGAGGGAAAATTAGCGGGTTGCGTGTGCCATGTAGGGGAGCGGAGAGTGGCCTTAATCCTTCAAAAGGAATATTATATATAAGATTGCGTGTTCACGAAGGATTTGGTCATGTGAGAAAGAGAAACATGTTTTTTTTTTCCTGTGTTAATAAGTGATTACTCAAAATAATCAGCCTATAACGTTCCCACTACTGGGACACACGCCTCCTCTCTGTTAGAGAGAGTGGGCCGTAATCCACCACGCGGGCCCAGTGCGGGCTGGTAGATGTCACATGTCTTTGAATTTTTGGTTCTAGGACATGCGGTTTCCTTACGATGTTTTCCTTCACCGTTTTAAAACGACTGTCTGGGTCTAACCCACGACCTAAAACTCGTAACTCGGGGCCGGTACCACTGGGCCACCACTGCTTTTAATTTGATTACAATCTAGCTTAATAGACTAATAAGCAATCTAATTCTTGCTTATTATTTTAGAAGATTTATTTTGTTTTATCTAAAGATTTAAATCATAGATTTGCCCTCACTATACTAAGTCGCACAAAAAATCGTCCATAATAAGAGGAGCGAGCTCACACATTAACAATGGCGTTTCCATGACAACCAAGTCAAGTCTCTGCAGGACTGTCTGTCTCAGAGGTGTCAAAACGAAACAGAAACCCGACCATCTTTTGACGCGGAAGGGCAAATCTACGATTGAAATCTTTGGTTTTATCTAAGAATAGTGTCAATTAGCCGCGCTTATACACAATTCCGTGGCTCTTTCTTAGGGTCTAATTAATTAAAACATTTTGGTCATGTAATACGGTAAAAGAAACAAGTGAAAATATATGCATTTACTAGCTTTCGCCCGCGACTTCGCCCGCATGGATGTCGGGAATTATCCCACGGGAACGTACTACTGGGATAAAAAATATCCTTTATGTTAATCCAGGGTATAAAATACCTGTGTGCCAAATTTCATCCAAATCCGTTGAGCAGTTTTTGTGTAATTGAGTAAAAAAGATAAAAAATTTCACGTTTATAATATTAGCAGGATAGTTAAGAAATGATGGAAACTTGAAGTTATCAAACATAAAAATTTAATCTAATTATTATTATAGACCATACTGGGATTTATGATTTACTAGTGACCCGTACCGTAATTAGGTAATACACGATCAATCACAATCTGTATCGTTTTGAAACAGATTGCTAATTGCTTCAAAATTTCGAAAAAATAATCTGCTGAACAACGTAAATAACGCAATGAATGTTGTTGAACTGTCAAATGAGAAAATATGTTACGTAATTAGATAGCCATGCATGCTTCGCACGGCTGCAAAGTATTGACAAATGTCAAAACATCATCATCATCTAAGTTAATTAGATATACAGCATAGAAATCTTAATGTTTTACGTTATTATTGAGTTGTTAGTATTGACGTTATTATACACATAAAACTTCCGGAATAAATTCATTAAATAAATTGGTGAAAACCACATCAAAATCCATTGCGTAGTTAAGAAGAACAACGCGGTCACAAAGACAGACAGGAAAAGCGACCTTAATTTATAAATTCAAAATATGTTATATTTTTGTTTATTTTTTAATTTCTTTCTTTTTTTCACATAATCCTACATGGGCACTTATGAAACATCAGAAGCTAAGTGCACGATTCCAATTGGTCGTTTCCTATGGAGAAGAGCCGGCAATAAACTCCACGGTTACTCTTTTAAAAATAATTTATGGTTCTACAATGTTTTCAAATTACAGTGTTAATAGGTATGAGAGGACAGTGTAGGCCTGACAAGTACCAGGTACTTAGCAAAATAGAAAATATAATATAATCTGTATAGATAGATCAAGAAATCAAAAGGCAGAAAAAAATAACGAATGAAAAACTTGTACAAAATAAACAATCCGATTCCCTTATAATTAAACCCTTTGAATACAAATAAATAACTAACTTCAGACACGACAGAGCATTATTAAACAGTCTCAAATCTTCGACTACTTCAAACAAGGGTCCAATTTGCAATGTAAATCAGTCCAACTGATTATATACGATTAAGGCTCGGTTCCATTGCTGCCCACGGCTATGCTACGCACGCGTGTTTACTTACCCACTACTACTTACATACACTATAAAACTGATTTATATCCGTCCGTCGTTGAAAACCAGCGTCAGCGTCAGCGTCTGACACTAACACTGAACTGGGCCTATTTGGCGCAGCCGTGAGGCACACAATGCTTTATTAAGCTTTTTGTTGTTTTTGTGTGAATATTTTGTGCCAGTAAAGTACCCGCGCCGATTCGGTGCAGCTGGTCCTTTACCTGAACCTGGGTCAAATAAATTTATTTTCTTTCTTTCTTTTCTTCTTTCTTTACCTGTGTTTGAAAATAAAGGCGGGACCATCCACTGCGACACACAGCCACGCTATATAAGGTCCCATTAAAATAGATGGACAAACTTTTAGAAATCATTCAGACCACCAAAATAAGGACAATGATAAAAAAAAAAATAAGTAAAACGCATTGAGTACTTACAAGAAAAAAAATCTGCTAACGACAATACACTAAAAAATGTTGGTTATCCATTTATTATTATTTTAGGTCAAAATAAAATCACTTTAATCAGTGTTTTTATTTGCTTGGATATCTTTGGTTAGACATACTGAACGTTGTGTTAAAATTTGTTCATTTATTTTAGTGGGACCTTGTATACGGCGCAGCTCACAAACAAATGAAACTGCACAGATAAAGATAAAAACAGACACTTCAACTTCTGTTTATTTTTGCCTTTTATTCGGTATCTTTCCCTCGAAGTGAAACGTTTGAACACAAAATGAATCAAAAGTGCAAAATGAATTCATTAGTGAACCGATAAAACGATGTTCCATTTCGGCACTCGGCATCTGAACGTTCATCTGCTTCTTTCATTTCATTATTCGATGAATGCGATATTCCCTAAATAATTTAGTAGGTGTCGTGTGAACGTGGAATGAAACAAAAATGATTCACCTTCACTCGAGTGAAGCGTCACAATTCGGCAAACATCTCAGTGCTTTTCAGTTTTTTTTTCATGACAGCCATCACTGCAGCCGTTGTGTGGCGGCCACCGCTCTTCTAAAAAACCGTAGCTTAAGCAGCAGTGGAACTTGGCCTTTATTCACGACATTACTACGACTCGATTCTACCAACGGATATCCTTTGATTTATTTAACAATTAGTTTAATCTCTCGTTATAACGAGGGTCGGTTTTAATATTAAACAGCACGGAGGTCAGCAGAAGGTCGTTTATTGCTCTCCGTGAATAGTTGGGGATTATGAATATTTATACTGAGTCGTTTGCCTTCGGAAGTTACTTAATAAAGCGAGATAAGGGTGTGAGGAGATAGTTTGGTATCTACACTAATAATATGAAGAGAAAATATTTGAATTTTTAGTAAGGAATGAACTCAAAAACTATTGAACCGATTAAAAAAAATATTTCACCAGTAGAATGATATATTATTTATTTCCTAACATGTAAAACACTGGTTAGTAGGCATGCATTAAAATCATACACATCACACACATGCATGCGTGCATTATCACCGAGTCCTTACATATCTATACATAACATAAAACAAAGTCGCTTGTCGTGTTTGTCTGTATATCCGCGTTGTTCTTTTAAACCACGCAACAGATTTTGATGAGGTTTTTACCATCGTTTAGAGAATTAATTCCGGAAGGTTTATGTGTATAATATGATATTATTAAAGATACGTTTACCTAAGAAATCTCGATGTTTTGTCAAGTCATAAAAACCGTGCAGAGCGCACTAGTATGTTATTATAAAACAAAGTCCCCTGCCGCGACTGTCCGTCTGTACGCGATAAACTCAAAAACTACCGAACGGATTTTCAAAAGGTTTTTACCAATGGACGGAGTGATTCATGAGAAAGGTTTAAGTGTATAACTCATTAAGGTTTTGTGTAAATTGGCTGAAATATGACGATTATTATTGAAGATATCGGAAGAAATCATGCTGACTGGGAGCTAAGTGCGCCACGTAAACCGTAAGAGATACGTTAAAATAATGTTCTACAAGATTGTACATGCAATACCTACTCGACCCAAATGGATATTTATTTCGCGAAAACAATGTTGTCCCATAGAGAAAGTTGTTCAGTCAGATGGTCTGTACCACAAAACCTTAAATATGACCACATATTTATGATACAGGCTGTATAATGCAGTTTTATCGTCTTTAAAATTGAGCTAATGGCTCTTCTGACCACTTTTTCTCTATTTCTCTGGGTTTAGGTTTTTTGTCTCAATTTGACGTAACACGTAAAACAAAAACCCAGCAAACGAAAAAAACGTGAACAATAGAATTAGGCAAGCTTAGAGTAATGAGATGAGAAACTTAATCGTTTGTTAAAAGATAAATGGTGAACGTTACAGGAAGTGCGTGAATATTAAGTTGGTGCCCTTGTTTTTGTTTCACGCCGGCCTCGGGGTGTAAAAAATGACATTTCGTTTTAGGTGTTTTTACAGAGAGTGTATAAAATTACGGTGGTGTTCTACCGCACCATAAAAACGGGACATATTAATTTTCTGAATATGACAAGTATTTTTTATTATTTTTTATTCATGTCCGACCGTCAAGTTGTTACGCAGTCATTTTACTCGGAGACTTTTTGCACTATCGATGAAAATTGGAAAGAAGGCGTATTCTGTGCACCGATATACAAATACTTGTACCCGAAAGATGAAAAAATATTATTCATGTGCATTTAATTTTTTTTTGTAAGTGTGTGTGGGTATTGTTCCACATTGCATCTCATAAAGGCTCGTACACACCAGCGCGACGCGACTCGAACAATACAATTTCTAAGAAAACTTGACGGTATAACAATAACCGGTGTCGCGTCGCGCTAGTCTGCACAAAGCTTAATGAAAAAGATTATAATGTTTTTAAGTGACTTTTTATTTAAGTCAAAAGTTTTTGTGATTTAGGATCTTTGCGGTTACAACAGCAGTAAGTTCTTTCGAGAAATACTATGAAGTTCAAACATATTTTTGCAGTCGATAAAATATATACTCTGCATGTTATTAATGATGATAATCATCCCAACTTGGTCGGATTTTTCTATACCTACGTATGTATGTATAGAAATCCTGTTTCGTTTTTTATTTTATTATTTATTTTTATTATTACTTACTGTTTGTATTTCCTGTGCGTGTCCCAAATAAAACATTTTTCTTTCTTTCTTTCTTTCTTTATTTCTTTGTTTCTTTATTTATGTATAAGTAGGTACAAACCTATTATAAAATCTATAGCGAAACCCTTTAATCCTAACTAATATTATAAATGCGAGGGTGTGTTTGTTTGTTTGTTACGCTTTAACGCTGAAACGGCTGAACGGATTTGAATGAAAATTTTCACACGGTAGACATATGATCATGATCTTATTTAGGCCAAAGGATGCTTTTTATACCAATATTCCCACAGAATCGAGGATTATGCGGGTAAAACCGCGAGGCAGATTCTAGTAAATTATAGTTTCATAACAGTTGTCTCATATTTGAAAAATGGTTCAGAAATGATCGATTTATCACTAAAATTACTCATTAATAATTTAATATAACATAGCGTGAAATATACGAGCACAACTTCACCAAAACATAACCCTTATTTGCCGTCGGGTAAAAACAGATAGCCCATAAAGTCCATACATTACGATGTTAGTGCAAAAAGTCGGAATTCACAAACAAAAGTCACAATATCGCTCAAAACGCTTGCCCCGATTCACAATTGAATGACAGCTGACGATTTTTCATTTTGCAATGGCCGCGTATAGGTCCCGCCTTTTGTCCGGACGCGATAACTCAGTCAACAAAGCTGGGTTTTTTTTTAAATTTTCCGAATAGTTAATCCGTGACGGGCGGCCATGACTTTTGTCTTTTTTATTTCTGTTCATTGCTTTCGGGCACAGGGAAAATAGTGGTCTGCGAATTTGTTTTGTTTTCAAACTAAACGGAGGTGTACTCGTATCAATGGTGTTTAGTATATTTTTATGATTTATGACAAATTAGGTTTTGCCCCTGACTTCGTCCGCATGGCTAGTGTAGGTTTTGTACAAAAATGCCAAATTACCAAAATCTCAAGACACAATGTGAAATGAATTAATTGTGAATTATGAAAGTAATTTGTTCAGAATTGTTAACTGAACCGATTTCTGTAATTTTTAATATAGCTTTATTTTTATCCCAAAAATGATTAAAAATACTTAAATTACAGTTACTTTCCCCTGTACAGTCAAAACAAAATCAAAATGGACGAAGTTCCTACTTCACTAGACACTTAAGTTTCGTGCAGACCAGCGCGACGCAACGCCGCGACGCGACTCGAACAATACAATTTCTAAGAAAACTTGACGGTATAACAATAACCGGTGTCGCGTCGCGGTGTCGCGTCGCGGTGTCGCGTCGCGGTGTCGCGTCGCGGTGTCGCGTCGCGCTGGTCTGCACGAAGCTTTCTACGAGTGGAACTGTGTGCGTGCAGAGATTTGTAATGTGACCACAATTTTTTTCCACAATAAGTTTAAGTAATATTATAAATAAACAATTTTTTATACATAATAGTAAAAATTCCGTGTATGTAATATGATAACATCATTATATTCTCATTGGCGTGTTTGGGGTGACATATTGTAGATATTCCAGAGAGAATAAATGAAAAAAGTTAAACTTGTCTTCAAATTAACTAAGGAGTGAAGCGACACTTAAGAAATAGTCTTTACTGTATTTTTCCAATCGCGATGAAATCTATTTCTGTGAAGTTTTCAGTCGCTATTCATTCACGCACTAAGTACCAATTCAGATATTGGGTTTTTCGTTCAGGAAATTCTCAGTGGAAGCCCGGAGTTTTAATAAGTGCCCGGTTCGTGGCAATAGACTCGCCCCTACACAGGATGTCAGGGACATCGACGCGAAGACTGCCATGCTATTCTGTAAACATCTCACCGTGAAAACTTGGGTGAAGTGAGCTGTCAATAGTGTCAATCCCTGTGGAATGACAGCTCACTCCACGCTCACTTCACCTAAGTTTTCACGGTGAGATGGTTACAGAATAGCACTGCTGTTACCGTGGATTCAGTACATGACACAGCATGCACTGAATCCACGGTAGGAAGGCATAAACACACACCTATCTATTTTTATTTTTTATTATATTTATTTAATTCTGTATCTATCCGTGACACCCTATCAGAATACCAGCGCTGAGACATTTTTTTTTTTTTTTAATGTTGCGGCATCATGCTTAGATAGGAGCTTTTTGGCCTCGTACGGGACTTCATTCTTTGAATTTTAATGTTACTTTGTTTTTTATTTATGTTTAGTGTGTTTTTAGTATAATGTGTGATTTCCTGTGCGAGTCTCAATAAATACTTTTTCTTTCTTTCAAACATGCAGGGGGTTTCAGAATCATGTACTGAATCCATGGTAACAGGCTTCGCTTCGATGTCCCTGCCACCCTGTATATGGGATTAAAAAACTGGTGAAATCTGGGTGTACTATCGTGGAATGTGGTAAATCTCCGCCTAACCTTTCGGGGAATATAGGCGTTATGTTATGTTAAGTACCAATCCAAACCTTTATTTTTCGGTAAAGAAGTGCCACAGACAGTCGCGACGCGACAGTGCAACGCGATTCTGGTAGACAAATTTCCATCAATTTTCATAGTTATTGTTCCTCTACTGTCGCACCGCGCCTATCTGCGCGACCCTCTACTGAGGACATAAAAATACTAGCTTAGATTCTATGCTTTGATAAAAAGTTATAGTAATAAATAGTTATATTACTATCGTACGTGACAACTTCATAATTTGTGATCGAACTCGTGCAATAAATTACCCATGCGTGCTATAGTTGTCAAATTGTTGTAACTTAGTTGGCCGGATTGTAACTTAAGTGTACATGCTTCACACCACTGGTTAGCAAAGGAGCTAACAGGAATATTATGTTATACATAAATTGACGTCTTCTTCCCATAAGAGTTGCCTTTTTATCTGTTTATTCTTTTCCTAACTGTGTTGGGGTCGGCTTCCAGTCTAACCGGATGCAGCTGAATACCAGTATTTTACATGGAGCGACTGCCTATCTGACCTCTACGATTCAGTTACTGTCTAATACGACACCCCTTGGTAAGAATGGTCGTCAGATTTTCGTGTTTCTGACTACCCGTAACGACTGTCAATGATCTAAAATTGACAGCCGGGACCAACAGCGTAACGTGGGGCGTAATTTCCACGCTTGGAGGGGTCAAAATATTAGAACTTTGCATGCCTGGCAATAAATAAAATACCGGTGTGCGACGTGCGTGTGTTCGTAATTCTTCTTATCCTAAACGGCTTGACTGATTTAGATGTTTTTTTTAAATTATTTTGCGTCACTTGGATGGTTGTTAGCTATAGTTGGACCCGGGTGGCGCTGTTGTCGCAGGACAACGTCTGCCTACCAGTTCCGCTAGTTTTATTTTGACTGTAGGTTTCATAGTCTTTTTTTAAAAATGAAAGCTTCTTTAAGCGCGTTGAGTGATTTTTGGTAGGGGAAAACTTATGGGTTCGCGTCACCGACATGCCCGGGCCGATATGCTGTAGTAGCAATAAGTGAAGTATTTTTTGGATCGAATTTCTTTAAAAGAGTAACGGTGGTGTTTCTTGCCCATTCTCCTTAATACGAAAACTTGATTTTGGAACGGGCCACTCACTAGAATCAATTCAAATTTTTTGAAAAATTTTACGTTCAAAAGTGACTTTTATGTGCCTCATTGAAATAAATTATTTAACTTTGACTTTGAGCCACTTTCTAACTTTTGGCTCCTTAAAAAGCTCGTATCGAATTTTAACGAATTATAATAATAATATTAGGCATAACATGTTATATATAAAAATTTGTACCTGGTTGACCGAGCTCTGCTCGGGTGAAAATAAAGAATGCTCATTTAATAGTATAGGATAGTTCATACAAATTGCATACTCCCATGATAGTACGTACAAATTCCATGTACTTACTAATTCCATGCTGCCATGATAGTAGGTATTTACTAATTCCATGCTGCCATGTCATTATTCTAAGGTAGCCATCGTGTTCTAAACTTTGAGCGAACGAGTTCTGCTCGGGTAAAAATACGGAGAAAACGAATTTTCCCAAATATAAAACCTAGCTGGATCAATTTTTCGCCCCCGTAAACCCCTATAAAGCAACTTTAATCGAAATCGTCAAAGCCGTTTTCGAGAACGTGTGATTACAAATCTATATACGTATATATAAATACCGATATTGCTCATTTAATAGTATAAGATAAAGGTAAAGTACCAAGTTTCTTAAAAAAGTATCTGTCTCACTAAAAACAGAGAAAGTATATTTTCTCCGAAAATAAGCCAAGAAAAATTATAGCAAACAATTTCGGTCGTAACTAACATTCACGCGGTATCTACTGTTCCCTACTTATGCAAATAGCTTCTGAGTTACTACACTTTACATTATCCGACTAGGTACCCTTCATGCATACCTACTGTGAATGAAGATATAGCTATGATACCTACCACAGTCATATCGTCTAATTATTCAGTCGGGACTGAGAGGTCGTGGTGATAACAAATTGGCATTCAACAGGACATTTAAATGTATTTTAAACTAACTGTTGCCCGCTTCTTCGTCTGCGATCCAGAATGAAAAGTAGCCTATGTTCTCCTCCAAGTTATGGTCTACTCATATGCCAAATTTCATTCAAATCCGTTCCGCCGTTTTATCGTTAAAGCGTAACAAATAAACTCACTTTCGCATATATAATAAGTTAAGATTAAGATGTCCTTTTGAATTTCAAAGAATCTTTTGACGCAAGGATTTTTTTTTTAAATATTTCCTATACATTTCAACTATATTAATTATTATTGTAATTAGTTGAACCAACTGCTCAAAAATCCGATTGTTAGATTTCCACCTGGAGCCGTGTGCAGGGCCACATACGATGTCAGTGTATTTACTTTCGGTAAATAAAAGAAATTAGAGTGTCAACATAAAAAACATTTTTAAAAGAACAACAAGTTCCAATTTTAAACTATAAACTGTTGTTAAAGTCAAAGCTGAAGTTCTTATCTAGAATCGTCCCATCGTCACTTACATTAATGTCAACGTTCCGTAGATAATTTCGCACTTCAGGTAGTGTTCGAGATACATAGGAAGAGGAAGCACTTCTAAAGTAATGGCATATCCAGGAAATAGTCCTTTCAACATTTATGTCCTTTATCTAGGTAATCTCGGCTTTTATCGGTTTAATTCTACTTATACACTGAACAGTAGCGTTTGAAAAGACCGATCGTTTAAAAAAATAACTTAGGGATTGGATATAAAGACGATTTGTTAGGTAGGAATGCAAAACCAACCATTTAGCTGGAGGGCACTTGACTCTAACTGCTTCATATTTTGCAATAAATTACCTGCGTCGTGTCATCGCGCTTCTCTTTCATTTCTATGCAGTCCGACAGTGACCGCGCTTTAGCTGTTGTAAGCCTCTTAAAAACTTTTTATTTCACAAACGAATCCCTGAATCCAAAAATGGTTTGGACACAACACTCACATCACATTACACTCATAATATTTTTGAAAGGCCTTTCCAACGACACCCCACATCATGGGATAGACGAGAAAAAAAAAAAACATTCCCACTTTACGTGTGGGGTACCAAGGTTTTTTTATTTTTCATTATTTTGTTTTCCACTTTGTCGGCGTGATGAATATGTATACCCATGCCAAATAAAAGCTTTCTAGTACTGAGATTCTCTGAGCTAAGCCGCAGACAGACAGACGGACTTGGCGAAACTGTAAGGTTTCCTTTTTGACTACGGAACCCTAAAAAGATTCTACTATGAGGAACAAAATAATATGACTTTAACACTTCAGAATACCACGGTTTCTTTACGTACCAGTCAGTCATGCACGTGCCGAATATTAGATTTATCTAAGGTAAAAGTTCTAGTAATCTATTTTTGTAGTGGCAACACAGACTACATGAATATTTCCTGTGGCAGTCCTTTGACATCTGTACGATACTCGTGCCGAATATTAAATAATAAAGGTAAAAAAAATTTGGTAGCTAATCTATTTTTGTAGTGGCAGCACCGACATCAATATTTCCTGTATCGATGTTGCCGTATGGCGGGTTTAATAACAAATTCCTTGAACATTCTTTTCTTATTACTAGTTTCTTTTGGCATTTTCATTTTCGCAGAGGAATGCCAATTTATCTTTACGTGATAGTACTATCAATATGAGACGCTTGCGTCATTATGGCAAAACGATTGTGCCAGCCGAAATTAAATTGAATGTACAGTCAAAACCGTTTATAACGATATCGCTTAAAACGTAGCGGTTACTACGACGAAATTTTGAGGTTCCAGCATTTCTGTTTACTTAACATTTACAAGTTTTTGGTTATAACGACTATCGGCTATAACAACATTAATATGTTTTACAATATTTTGTACAAATATTTGTTATATAATTATATGTGAAGACGATGCACCTAGAATAAAATTACTATACCACGCTACGTACTAACGCCCGATTCCCTAATCGATCGTACTCACAGGTACAAAGTAAATAAACTTAAATCTTTTCTGTCTGCCAATTTCATCAATGAAACTGAACGCGATCAGGACATCTAAACTGCGTTCAAGAGCTGTCAGTGTCAAAATTCCATAACAATAGTGACAGTGACAGTGATTACTCAGCATTCTCCTGTCCTTATTTCAATGTATTTGAGGACGTCGCAATATGTATTTTTCTCATACTTCTCTGTTAGTCGTCATCTCGGTAGTCACTCCCTTTCTAGCCATGGAAATCATCTTTCACACAGTCCATCCAACGTTTCTTTGTTCTTCCCCCACTCTTAAAGCCCTCCACATTCATACTCAAAACTTTCCTCACGATATTTTCCTCATTACTAAATTAATAATTTCAGATCCCCCTCTCCAAAACCCCTCAGACTCCTCTTTTCAGACCCCTTGCAAAAATAACCAAATCAGGATGTAAAATTGTTCTTTTTAATCATGAATTTCAAAAACTCTTATTCAATTAAAATCATAAGCCTTCTTTGACTTTGACGTAGTCCTATGAAAATGTGATTAGTGTCGACGGTCATTTCTTATCGGAAACAGTTTTAATTTCCCTAAAGACACGACGAAGGAAACGGACGACTTTCAGTTTTAAAAGTAGATTAAAATAAAATTAATCCAATGAATGAATCTTCTACCTGTTTGATACAAAAAAATACGTGTGGCACTCGAGGACTGCCGCGGTAAAGCTATTGCATAGCATATATTCAAAAATAAGAAGATAATATTGTTGATTTAAAATATTTTTTAAAAAAAATACCCCTATACCCCCCCCCTAAATCGCAGAATTTACACAACCGTCAATGACGTCTGCCCTCACGCGTCTGCCCGCGTTCGGGTCGCGCACTCGGCGATCGCGCGTCATTGCCTATCCCGCCCCTCCACCCTCGTTCTGCGCGCCCGCCGTCGACTCATCGCAGGTCATTCTATCGTTCTAACTTTTAAAATATTAGTCCAAATTACTTAGTGTAAAAGACAAATTTTATCTACATTAAATACCGAAAGCGATGAAGGTATTTATTTTGATACGAATTAACTAAATACTCTAAAATATGCAACTTAAAAAAAGTATTCAATTTAAATGTATTTATAGCTCACTATTTTGGCTATAATGGCTTCCACATAAAAGGTAGATATATGCTGTTGCGGACTTTTATTTAGAACTCTTTAAGACAAACAACCCCACAATACATTCTTTTCATGTAACTCCAGCGGTTTAGGCAGCGCACGCAAAGATAGATCTCAGAGGGCAGGATTTTTTCCGACTTACTGGATACTTATCGTTATATTATGGCTAAATCACATAAAATCTTTATAAATTGTAGCCTATGTGTTATTCTGATATATAAGCCACATTACTGTAAAGTTTCATTAAAATCCGTTTGGTAGTTTTTGCGTGAAAGAGTAACAAACATCCATCCATCCATCCTCACAAACTTTCGCGTCAGGTTTTTTTTTCGTTACGGAATTTCTACATTCGGTCGCCGCGCTCAGAGTCTCCGATAAAAGCTATGCAATAGCTTAAAAGAAATTCACTGACAAACAACGCGCAGCCTAAATAGCACGAAGGTGAGCACTAAGCCCGCCATAGAGGATAGGTTTTTTTAAAAGTCTATTAAAGGGTATTTAATTGACTCAGGCGTGACTTTGCGGAAATCCATTATAAAATACAATAGACGACGTATATTTAGTAACCTAATCCGCTTAACTGTTCTTAAAGAGTTATAAACAATCCTGTAAGAAATCGACACGTGTTTCACCGCAGAGTGTTTGCACTCTGCTCTCGACGCTTGACGTGTCAACACGTTGGGTCCGGGTTCGCAACAAGTCAATCGTTATCCTCAGGATGCCTTGTTGAGAGGTGAAACGCGTGTCGATTTCTTACAGGGTTCTTTATGACTCTTTAAGAACAGGTATATTTTCTATTAAAAGGAACTTTGATTATTTGTATGTCTGGATAGAGTGTGGCACTGCAATAAAACTGAAACGAACAGGCCAACTTTTTTATGCTGGTGTGCGTCACAGCTACGTTTTACACTCGCGCCACGTCCTTGTGCTGTCATTATGCTTTTCTAGGGCCGCTTTCCGAATTAGAACATAATCGCTCACAGCGCTGACATCAATAACTTGCGTACCGATTTAGATATCATGATTATGACAGCTGAGGGCTGTCAACTATTCGGAACGCTGGTGAACGCGCTTACAGTGCTCGCTCAACGTCAAAACTTGCATATCATCATTTCTTTGTGTATACACCACAAATTTCTTCTTCTTCTTTGGTTGGGTGGCGAACGGTAGCCAGAAGCACAATTTTGAAAATGTCACGTTAGTTTATAGATATTATTATGATGCGACTCAAAACAAAACAGCACAACTGTCATTTTTGACAGCGCTCACGGTGATACTAGTAAAAGGCATGGTCGGCGTTATGGCGCATGTCATGACGTCATCTATGACTATTCACGGCACATCGTTATCGAGCTCACGTTAACTCGGTACGGGAGTTAGCACGCTCAAAGCGATTACAGTGTAAAGCTTTGTGCAGACTAGCGCGACGCGACACCGGTTATTGTTATACCGTCAAGTTTCTTTGGAATTGTATTGTTTGAGTCGCGTCGCGCCGTCGCGTCGCGCTGCTCTGAACGAGCCTTTACTCGGAACGCAGCCTAGATTGCGTGCTTTTTTCGACGAGTTCATAGCTTTGGCTATCTAGACATATAATATCTTTGGGGATATACAATAAATGTTGTTATGGAATTTCGTAATTTTTGGCGATAGGAAATCCCAGGCACACGGTTTGTTCAACATAAATTAAGTAATATTTCATGCTTAACCATTCATTATCGACTCACCGGTTAGATCTGATCACTCTTCAAATGAGACCTGAAAGCAAACAATTTAATTAACTGGATACCAGCAACATTATAAATACAAGATGGAGATGACAATAAATGAAAACAGTGCATGATAATTATCATATAAGACATGTACATATTTATTTTTTTCCAAATTTCATCATTTCCATTTTTATTTTTATCCTGTTTACACCTAGGTATATGTTTATGCTGTAGTGCTGTCCTGTTATTGAAGGTGCACAAGTAAAATAACGTTTTTTTATTATTGTGATTTATATTGTACTAGCGACCCGCCGCTGCTTCGCAAGGTTTTTATACGACTTGACAAATATCGAGATTCCTTAATTATCTTTATGTTTAATATTATGTATTATACACATAAACCTTCCGGAATACATTATCTAAATTATGTTGAAAACCTCAACAAAATCCGTTGCGTATTTTAGAACAACAACGCGGACATACAGACAAACGCGAAAAGCGATTTTGTTTTATAATATTTTAGAGATGTATAATTATCTGTATCCTTTGTTGGAGATCCCAAATAAAAATAAAAAACCTAATTTAACCTATTTCTCAAAGTTAGTTAACTTTTTTCGTTTTAATTTTACGAACCAACTGTCATTCGTTTAAATATCATTAACTTTTTCATTAAGGCCACTTGAGTTTATTTATTAATACGATTTAATATATTTTTTTTTTTTTATCATCGGATTAACTATATTTATAACTGGAATTTCTGCCAATACTTACTACTTAATGAATTTGATTAAAAAAAAAAAAAAAAAATTATCGACTTTAAGATAAATATACTAAAATAAAATTGAATTATATTTTTATTATACTATTCGATATAGTTTAATTCTATAAAATACAATAAATGTAAAATAATTACTTAATTTATCCTATCAGAATAACCCTTTAATCAGGCACTCTAATAAAAAAAAAGGTATTCAACACTGTCATTAAAAAAAAGTTTGACATAACGTATCATAACAGTAACTACATAAAAAGCGGCAAAGTGCGAGTTGAACTCGCACACGAAGGGTTCCATACCACCGTACAATATTTAACACTGCATATTTATTAACAATTTCGTGAAAAAAATTGCAAAAAGCGCCGAAAAAATCATGTTTCTTGTAGGGGGTTGGGGACCCCGCTTAAACTTTTACTTTATTTTATTTGTTGTTATAGCTGCCTTAATACACACTCTGTAAAAATTTCAAGTATCTACCTATTACGGTTCAAAAGATACAGCCCTGTGTGTGACAGACGGACAGACAGCTGCGCTTAATAATAGGGTCCCTTTGGGTACGGAACCCTCAAAAGGCTGTACCTATACAAAAGAAGGAATACCGTTAATCCCCCATGATCCCATTTTCGCATAAACCTGAGTTTAATTGGTCTTTTCTCTCTAACTTTTTATTCAGTTGCTTCCACACGACACGTTTCTCTGAATTTCTTTCGAATTCTTTGACAGTTCATAAATTTCGCACGAGCTCCTTGACTAATGTCTTGTCTTTGGCAATCTTTTGCCACATCCCTAGGGGTTGACTTAATATTTTTAACGTTATATCCCAACCGAACCGAACCGTTCCTTTAATTTATCAAATTCTGCCAATATTTTTCGTGGCCCCTTTCTCGCCTTCTGATAAATTATCTTCCTTCTTTTAATGGCTATGGGATGAAATATTGAGTGTTTCTTGGTTATGAATAGCAGCACTTAAGGGCCTTTTAAGTTACTTATAACCCGAAAGAATGTAACGTTACGTAGGTTATGACAAAGATTCAAACTCACGAGATCCTATCAATCTTGTTTACTAACGCGATTATAATATAATTATTATATATATTTTTATGAATATTATTAAAGTACTAGCTTCTGCTACCTATCATATCAGCAGAGTTTCGCTAGCTAATCTAATTTGACCCTGTATTTGAATACAGGGTCATATGAAATTAGCTAGCGAAACCCGTACCGGATCGGACAGGTACTGCAATAACATTACCAAAAAGTTTTTTTTTTTAATTATTGTAAAAAAAAATGATGCTTAAAATTCACATTTTTAGTACCAAAATTACCCCAAATTCATTAAAAATTTGAAAATTTTCACCTTAGTCATTAGTTATACTTGTAGACACCCGGTAAGCGACGGCCACCCGCGTCCCATGTAATAATCCGAACAAAGTCCCCATAAAAAAAAAAGTGGCGATTTTGTTTTTCCTGAATATTTTCACTTCAATATTATTATCAGCACGATGCTTAACAACACCGTCACGGATCGGGTAGGGTTTTTATTACATGCTGTAAAGCTTTTCTATAGACAACGGTTCCGAGAAAGCTCAAGTGTAGGCAATAACTCAATAAGTTATACTTCATTCAATAAAAAGTTTGAAAAACCGTATTCTTGAGCGCTGTTTCTAGAAATCGCTGGTCGCGTGCTGTTTTTGCTTGTTCATTTCCATTCATTAAAATTCAATTATCGATACGATCACTATGCCTGGATTTCAAGAAGCAACTACGAAAAAGCGACCAAGTGCGAGTCAAGTTCGACTCGCACTTGGTCGCTTTTTCGTAGTTGCGAACGAAGGGTTCCGTACCACCATACAAATATTTAACACTACTTTTTTTACCCGCTTGAGGGGCTTATGGCTAAGTAATAACAGCTGCACGGGTCGATCGATCATATGAAGCTACGATTGCCACGGTTGGTCCGTGTATGGGTGACCATCTTTACATACCAAGACCCCTCCGTGCCTCGGAAAGCTCGTAAAGCTGTTGGTCCCGGTTGTCAATTGTAGATCTTTGACAGTCGTTACGGATAGTTGGAAACCCAAAAGTCTGACAACCAGTTTTACCAAAGGGGATCGTATTACCTAGTAACTAGGTTATGGAGGTCACATAGGCAGTCACTCCATGTAAAAAACTGGTATTAAGCTGCATCCGGTTAGACTGGAAGCTGACCCCAAAATTGTTGGGAAAAGGCTAGGCAGATGATGATGACAATATTTTACCCCCTTTAAAATTTAACTTTATTTTATTTTTATTATTTGTTATATATTTTATTTCTATTGCTGTTATAGCGGCCACAGTAGTGCGTACTCTGTGAAAATTTCAAGTGTCTACCTATTACGGTTCAGAAGATACAGTCCTGTGACAGACGGACGGACCGACAGCGAAGCCGTACTAATAGTGTCCCATTGGCACCCTTTCCGTACGGAACTCTAAAAATGCAATAAGTTACCGATTCTACAAAAACTCTTGCAAATTATTCGAAAGTCGATAGAAAGTAATGATGGAGACCGAATAAATTGGCAATGCAAATGAAAAATTCATTTCAGTACAGGTTGAAAAGAATTCTGAATGAAAGTAACATTTTGATAATATTTGCATATTTAAAGGTAAATCTGCATTTGGGTAACAGCGGTCCGTTAATCCGTGCCACAGAAATGTGGCTTTATGTAATACCTATGTTTTACATTCGTATGCGTAGAGTCCACTGTAGATACGTACCTACCGTATACAGGGTATACAGGTTGTAAAAAGACACATCACGACCCCGTCATCTACGCATTCTGTATCTCAAACTCAGTAACTTTGTGTAAGTAGAATCACTGGGAAACGACTTTTATTTTTGGCGTGGAAATTCGCTTTCCACCATAGTGCGCAATAAGTACGAAAAATTTCAACGCCCCCAGCGTTGAAATTTTTCGTACTTATTGCGCAGATCAAGTTGGTTCAGAATCAAGTACTGAATTCATGGTAAAAGTTTTCACGTCGATGTCCCTTACACCCTGTATAATAAGCGACCTGCTCTGCGAATTTCATTTTCGATAAAAGCGCGATGCACCGCCTGTCCAATAAAAATGATGATGGCCCCGCTGCTCAACTAACGTCGCCGCGTCGCCGGGTATTTGCAAATTTTATTTGAAATTATCATATACTACGGCTGATGCAACTAAAAATATTTTGATGAAAGGCCAGAAAATGCTATAAAATGAATCTGCCTAGTCTTTTCCCAACTATATTGGGGTCGGCTTCCAGTCCTAACCGAATACAGCTGAATACCAGTATTTTACATGAAGCGACTGCCTATCTGACTTCCACAACCCAGTTACTGGGTAATACGATACCCCTTGGTAAGACTGTCGTTACTGGTCGTCAGAAGCCCGAAAGTCTGTTTCGGGCTTCTGACGACCCGTAACGACAGTCTAAGATCCACGAATGACAGCCGGGACCAACGGTTTAACGTGTTATCTGAGGCACGGAGGAATCTCTGTATGTAAAGATGGTCACCCATCCACAGACCAACCCCGGCAGCGTAGCTTATCCTGATGGAGCGAGCCGTGCGGCAGTTATTACATAGCCACGAGCTCCTCGAGGCCAGAAAATGCTATAGTATAAAATAAATGTCGTTCTAACATTTTTAAGTCTAATCTAAGGAACAGTTATTTATTATTTTACAAGCGTGCCCCTACTTCGCAAGGTTTTTACGACTTGAAAAAACATCAAGATTTCTTCATTATATGTAAGTCAATATTAATGTATTATATTCATAAACCGACCAATAGGTATGATGACTAAAATTTTTGTTAGAGATTATTAAATAATATTGGACACGTATTGCTCTTTCTAGAATTTAATTATTTGAATTGACTTGGTATCTCGTTAAAAATACGCACGCACATTTCTCTCAGTTCTTATTGTATTTGGCAAATCTTGGCAAATCATTAAGCATTAATTTAAATGGATCTCGTCTATTACGAGGATTTACATCATTTGCAGTCTTAAATAACTTTTTATTCTTAACTACGAACACACATATTTCATAAATGTACAGAGATGGCAGCGGTAACAAATCAAGCCTTTCAAACACTAGTTGACATGAGTCATCAGGTTGAAGGCCACATATTGCTCTTACGCACTTTTTTTGAGCTACAAATCCTCTGTTTAGATCGGTTTTCGATTGTTATTAATATGATAAAGCATTTTTTTATTATCTGACTGACGGACTAATTAGATTTTTTTTTTTTTTTACCCAGGCGTCATCCCTATTCTGAACTGGTAGAAACTTGCTTGTGACGTAACGCACCTTGCGCAAATACTAAATAGCCTGCCTACCTGCGAGAAACTTGAAAGTAGCGTTTAGTCACAGATCTAACCTGAACTGACCCAGTTCATCCAGTTCACTATTTTTCGACTGTTTATAATCTAACATAAACTAACGGTTCTCACAACCTTACCGGTGACACAAATAAACCCACTTTTTAACAAGCTATAAATAACTCTTGCAATAACTTAATTAATTTTATTTTCATTACATTGTGGTCCAATTTACACCTTTCTACGACTGCCCAAAAGTGCCCTCTAAAGGGTCGGACTGGAAAAAATAGACCGCAGAATCTCCAATTTTACGCCAAGCCATGCATGGCATAGTCCAAGTATAACCCTATTTGCTTCTTCATTGAGACCAGCGGCGCCACACTTCAGTGAAAAGACACGTACGTTTAACACGTACACACGTACTTTTCTCGACAAAAAGACAAACACTTGGGAAAAAAAGATAAAAATGTCCCGATGCTGCTATCAACGCTGATAAGTGATCGAAACGTGGGGGAAGTCTGAGTCTGGGAAGTACGAGGTATCATGTAGAAGTACCTGCGTGCATTCTGCTCGCTTTTAAGGTATCAAATTACTTTAAAATTTAGAGTAATTTATGTACATAATAGTGACACCTAGCCAGAGAACAATTATAAACCGTTAATTAAGAAAAAACAAACACATAAGTCAGAATATGCATTAAATCATATGACTAAACTAAACATAAAAAATCTAAACAATAAAAACAATTTAAGAGAATAAATGTAAGACATATTAATAATTCAAATAATTATGATTCTGTAAATACATATTTGATATGGTCGCGAATCATATTTTGATCAAGATAAAAACTGAAACTGACCTGAAAATTGCAATAAAACGTAAGAAAAGTTTAATTTCGCGACCTTTTGTTGCGTATCCATCTTAAGTTTGAAATATGGTCTATAATATATGATAATATCGACGTTTTTTATGATATCGTCACCAGCAGGTGTTCCTGATGGTGATGATATCGCCAAAAAAAAAACCTGATAGGTGAGTGGTACCACAGACCAAAAAATCGCCGCGCCGCTACCAATAGCGTCAGGAGACGGCAGTAGGTACTAAAAAAATTCGTGGCACTGGAAGTGCCCCAAAAGCCATCAGTTTCTGAATCCCGAATTTGAACATTTTCCGGGAAACTTTTTCAATTTTTCTTTCCATAATAACTTAATTCGGATTACTACGAACATTTTAAAACAAAAAAAAATCAAATGGGCTCAGCTGTCTTCAAGTGATGCTTACATGATTTCATTTTTATTATTTACATAAATAGAACTAGCTTATGCCCGCGGCTTCGCCCGCGTGGAGTTCAAACTACCGGTATAAAAAGTATCCTGTCATGATGTACCTGTGTGCCAAATTTCATTGAAATCTGTTAAGCCGTTAAGACGTGAAAGCGTAACAAACAAACAAAGTCACTTTTGCATTTATAATGTTAGTAAGAATACAGCATGCCCAACAGTTACGTCGTAATTAGAAAATAATTATCTTAACCACACAAGTCACAACATTTCAATCCCGTCAATAAAGATACTAGTAAAATAAACTATACTTTTATGGTGACACTTCACATCGCTATTCGCGTTTTTTACTATGTTTTATTCAACTATATTATAGTATAGAAGTCCGAACAACTCGAACACACCGTCCACACATCGTCATGAACAGCGAGTATGCCGAACATTCAAGAATATTTTTCCTATGTTTTTGCTAATCTGAAGACAAAGATGGACGTGTTGACGGCAGCAGCGACTTATTATTTCCTCTGCATTAATTACTATTATACATGTTATGCGTACATAAAACACCGCACCTTACTGAGCAAGTCATGTGTGGGCGGTAAACGAACTTATTCGGTATATTCGCAATCCTTTGATATGTGACCAAAAACCGACAACCCCAGCGGATACGAGTGTTCGTGTATTTGCGTATTCATCTTATTCGTGAAAATAGGCAAATGTCGGCGAATAGAGTAGGTTCACATCGTCGTATTTGGGCAAATAAGACAAATACGCGAACACGAATAGCGATGTCAAGTGCCACAATTAGAAAAAGACCATTTCAAATCTACGACTAGTTACTCTTCAAATCTTTGGTTACGTAACCCTAAAAAGCAGAAGCTACGTCGCTAATTAGAACTGCAGTCATTATTATAAACTACTTCGTATCCAAGCTTTAAGCCCATTTACCGGTAATAACGTCTCTATTTTTTTTCAGTTACGTTGAATGGGAAAGTCTTGCAATCCAATTAAGTGGAAAGCTCGAGGAAATCGGAACGTGGAAATCGAACAAAGGTATTTTGTATTGTAAACGTAATTAAATCGATAAAATTGGAGATAATGAGCTTGAAGATATTAAAGAATACAAAGAACAATGCTGAATTTGTTTTCGTTTATAGAATCAACAAGATTGAGTCAGGATTTTGTATTAATTATCTTGATTTATCAGTGTGTCCATAAAGTTCCTTGCCAGATTTACTCTTTAGCTCATACTTTTTGACTAACTGACCGACTCCTTGGCTATTCCTGCTTAAAAGGTTTTATTTAAAAAAATACTTTGATTTCAACTTATGACTTTAACCGAAGTGGATCCATTGTCTCAACATGATAAGTATGACACGTTAGTGACGAAATTGAGTGACTGCATTGAGAAATGGCGATGCAGAACTGTCCAGCAATTGCGTAACACCATCAATCACAATCTGAATGATTTGAAGGATATTGCTAACGTATTGCTTCTTAAGTTCGAAGAATTTGTCTGCTCACCATCGTAAATAACGCAACGAATGTTATTGAACTGTCAAAATGAAAGCCATTGCTACTGTTAGTATGTTACACAATAGGGATGTTGACTGGGTAAAAAAAATACAAATTAGTCCGTCAGTCACATAATAAAAAAATTAGACACGTTTTTTTTGCTTTAGCATATTAATAAAAAAATATTTAGATAAAACGCATTAAAGGGCGTGGGGGATCGCTACGTCACAATTCAGTATAAAATCGAATGGAGAGTGTCGTCATGCCACATTTTAACTCAATGTATAACCGTAATCTTTTGATTACGTTAAACAAGAAAAAATACGTGTGCTACATTTTTTTATAATCTATTTGACGGACAAAAAAAGTTTTTGGTCAACATCCTTTATGCTTTAGTTTTGAATTATATTAACTTTTACGTTCAATAGCAGCACGTCTATTTAACCCAATGTGGTAGGTGGATAGTTTTAAGGTTCACCCACATTAAACCCGTTTTTTTTTTTAAAGCGCAGTGGAGCGATCCTTTTGCTGAGAATTCCCTAATGGAAAATGCTAAACTGGAAGCAGTCATCATTTGTTGAAGTTGTTGTTTTAATAGTCTATCAGGATTGATTATTTTATTTTGTTCAAATCTAGCTAAGCCCTATATTTGATAATATCTTAGCGAAGCCGATGTCCAGCTGTGGATGCTTTTTAACCGAAATAAGGATGATCCGATACACTAAAAATGTTGTTATAAATAATTAATTTGACAACGTATTTGAATTAAAATATTTTAAGTTTTCAATTTATGAGTTAAAAATCGTGTGAAGTAATATATAATTTTTCATACTTTATAGATTTTAAACAATGATTGCGGTAGAAAATGTGTGCTCAAAAAAACAAGCACGTTACATAAAAACTTAATAATACGTAAAACCTTTAGAAATCATATTAAATCATTAACTTTAGATAAATAATTGCTAAGCATATCACCGACAGCACAAGTCAACAATGTATCGTAAAATGATTTTAGTACGTCATATTTTAGACTGCCAACGCTTGAATGATTGATTTTTTTTATGCTTGCTTCTAAATCGGTGAAGGAAAGTGAGGAACCGCGATACCTGAGAGATATTTCTTGACAGCATGTGAAGTCAGAGGCCCAGCATAAAAACTCTGACATCAAGTTAGTCACTAACCACACGAAAAAGAAAGACTGCCAACGTTTCAATTTATAATTTTCAAAAGAAGAACTAAATGATCGATTAATTTTAAATAGGTAACAACTCAAAACACGTACCGGGCTTATTGTGAGAATGAAGCAGTTTCACAGAAAAACTACAGGGGAAAACAGAAAACCCTGAAACAATAGTGGTGTTTTTAAGTTTTAAAATTAGTTGTGGTATCAACAATTTTAATTTCTTATTTTGTTAATTAAAATTATTAATTCAAATATATGCTTTCACTGCTGGCCATGCGCAACACATTATACTCAAAGCTGCAGATATACTGTTAACATTAGCATGTCGGTGATGCAAACGATTTTCCCCTACAAAAAATTACCCAACGCGCCTAAAGAAGCTTTCACTTTCAAAATCCTCATTGCGAATTTTAGGTATGCAAGAAAAATAAATGCCAATTCACCTTTTTCCTAACCCTTTCGCTCAATATGTAAAACGACAATTTATTTATGCAAGCGCACATTAATATTGGATCTCGATATTTTAAACTGCCCGAACGAAATCGATCGCGTCCCTTACCGAATTTATTGCAATATTATGCGCATAAAAACGGAATTTCCTCATATATCTCGAAAACCAATAACGACACGGTTACGCGAACTGTTATCATAACTCTTACACATATGTTAAAAGATAAAAGCAAGATCTACAAGTGCCTTCTGGCTGTTCGCAATAAAAATCCCTTACAACGTCTTGCGTAACCCGCCCTACCTAGCAGCGCGATATTACAGAGGCGACGTGTACTGAAATGTAACTCCCTAGGGTACCTGTTATGTTGACTTGGTACATTTGGAACAGAACATACGAGTACCTTTGCCGTCACGCGATTGTTCAAAAGTAAGGGCCCCATAATAAGGAAACTGAATTATTAAGTCATGTGTTATTTATACAAAGGTTTCGCTGCAGTTTTCTTCCAAACGAACAAATTATTAGTTTAGGTAATTCAATGATGAAATATTTTTTCATAAGTTAGTTAAACGTTTGATAGAATCACGACGTTAGCAGTGAACAGGCATGGCTCTTTTTGCTGATTGGCTCATTGTTATTCATCGGCTCTCTTCTTGAGCTCGTACAGACCGCGCCGCGAGAAAACCAAGAAATTTGATCGTATCTAACATTTCTAGCACCAGTGAAAAATATAATTATGTGTCGCAACTCAGGTCCCCAAGATAGAGGCGCCGCCTAGTTTGGGGACCACCGCACATAACATAATGAATGTCTCCAACAGTTACTGACATATTATGTTAAACAAATTTTAAGGTAATTAATTGTAACAATGTGTAAATAGGTACGTTTTTTTAATGATTATTATTTCAATTTAAGTGAATTTAACTCACACTTTAAATGGCGTCACAAACGCGTACAACAAAGACCTATTAACTTAAATTCCTTTTCTAATTTAGTCAGTAACAGCCACATTAATTCTGCGATACGGAATACCTAATCGCGCGTCGATTCGCAGAATACGAGATTAAGATCTGACTGAAAAGTTTTACAGAGCACTACTAGGTTCTTGTGAAAATACGCTGTAATAGTTTCCGA
Source organism: Agrochola circellaris (assembly GCA_914767755.1). NCBI lineage: Eukaryota > Metazoa > Arthropoda > Insecta > Lepidoptera > Noctuidae > Agrochola > Agrochola circellaris. Next base: position 3,576,172 of record OU611859.1, on the reverse strand, counting down.
CTAATCATTTGATTCGTAGACTTTCAAAAGTTTACTAACACTTCCAAGCAACAAAGTAAAGTGAATCAAACACTTTTAAAATTTACTGACGCTATTAAAAAATGTCTTAATTTTGTACTACATTTTTTTTAATATAAATTACCGCATTTGTTATTTTTTTTCGTTCTAGTGATTCTATATGTTCAAATACACTTTAAAATGTTCGTAGAAGCAAGCACAAGTCGAGTTACGGAACGTACCTGGTTAGCGGGTAGCTTCGCTGACGGCCGGACGTAGAATGCCGTGCGGCGAGGAAGATCCTCCTACTATACTTGTATCGCGCTGCAGTTGCAAAGAATCATAGGGCCGAAGATTGATCGCCAGTGCCCTGGTATGCCCTGGATGCTCTGCACCTTCGATTTACGCACAAATTGACTTCGTGTGAAGTTTAAACGAGGTTTCCGCACGATTAGGCGGAATGACTTGAACATTCGATTAATTTCGATTTAGAAGCTAATTTTGGGGAACACGATGTATGAGCAGGATTGTCGTGGCTTTTGTGATTTCTACCTTTTGTGTTTTAAATTAATTATGGTGTTTAAAGGAGTAGAATATGCAAGCTAATGGTACCTATTTTGGAAGTGAAAAGTTCTTTAGGCGCGTTGAGCGATTTTTGGTAGGGGAGAATATAATTATTTCATGCAATGTTAACAATATATCTGTAGCTATGCATAGATTGCCTTTGTTATTTATTTACTAAGAGCTAATAAGACGACATTGTTGTAGGTATCTGGGGAATAATCTGATGACAGTTGTATTTAAAACGACATGTTTTTTATTAATAAAATATTACTTTTTTTTTTTTTTTGTAAAAAAAAAATAGTCTATTTGTTTTTTATTGATTGACATGGAATTATAATGTATTTAATTTTAATGATTGTAATGAATTTGAATGTATTTTATTTTAATGATTGTAATGAATTTGAATGTATTTTATTTTATTGATTGTAATGAATTTGAATGTATTTTATTTTAATGATAGAAATTAAGTTTTTGTGTTTGTGATTTGTATATTGGGACTTGGTGCCTTAGTAAATAAATAAATAAATTATGAGCTGTACAATGAAAATACTTTTTCGATTGGGGATCTAAAATCAGCATTTAAAAATAGCTGTATTTTTCAGCACATTTTCTTCCGCATGTTCCGTCTGTGGTTTTTAATGGTGTGGTCACTTTGAAAGCGAGCGATGTGGTTACTGCTGTCTGCAGTTCCTTTGATGGGAAGGCTAATGAATCGAATATTTTATTCTCAAATATGCATAAATAAATAGTGGTCGACATCGTTGGTTGATGAATATTTAATTTAATTTTATATAATGTTTATGACTATGCTTTAAAAGCTTTTGCTCGATCTTTTCCATTACTGAAATCTTTGCTTTGTACGGAATCTTTGATGTATTTGTTATCCTTCATTGCGATCTGAACATGAAGAATTATTGTATATTTATTTAATTTTTATATCTTATTTATATCTCATTGTATGCTGCACCAGTCGACGTCATAACGTCAATGCCGGCGGTAGCTGAAAACCAGCGCTGGGGCTCTGTCTCGCATAGGGTCGCAGCATTATGCTGAGTGATAGGCGTTTTGCGTGGAAGTGACGCATATTTTTTATTGTTCTTTTTTGTTTTGTTTTCTTTCTTTCTTTGCTTCATGTTTACCGCAAATAAACTTATTTTCTTTCACCAGCTGCGCCGCGGTCTACCTCGGCGATATACCCCCTCAGGCGTCTAGTGAGTAACGATCTTTGCCCAGCTCTACGGGTACATTCGTGCGTCGTGGTCCCATCCTATTCCTAATCCTTTTTTTTTGTTTTCCGTTTTGGGTCATTATCAAATAACTTCTCCCGCTCGCTCTTGGCGGAGCGGCAGGGCGTGTCAGACTTTTACTGACTAAAACCCACCCATGTTCCTTCAGTTGCCTAGACATTTCCAGGGGCCACGGTATCCCTTTCGGACTTTCCCGCGACCCTGGCAGGCATCGGTCCTAGCGGACCCCTTCCGTTGTGCTGACATCTCTTTGAGGCGTGCGTGTCTTACTTCAGCCTGGCTGTTATTTTCTCCAGCAGCTTTATTATTATTTTTTATTTTAAAAAGCACAGCCCCATCACATATTAAATCACTTATGCTATAAACAATCTTTATTAAGACCTGTCTAGACAGTATGCTGTCGCGCTCGGTAGCGATACTGGGTTCGCCTTCCGATTAGTCACTTTGGACCAGTGTCGCTACCGACCGCGATAGCGATATCGCTTATATCTGAACAGGACTTAACTAAAGGACACACACATGTCAATAAATGCGTAGGTACATAGCATTCACCACAATGAAGGGTCAAATTAAATTAGCCAGTAAAATGTATGTCACAAGCAAACAGACAAGAAAACGGAAAACAGAAAATACGGGTATTCAGCAGGATCTGGTTAGTCAACCTCAACATAGAGCCCTAGCTCTATGTTGAGGTTGGCTTCCAGACTAACCAGATGCTGCTGAATACCCGTATTTTAAATAAAGAGATTGTCTATTTGACCTCCAAAACCCAGTTACTGGGTAACACGATAGCCCTTGGTAATACTGGTTGTCAGACATTTGGGCTTCTGAATACCCAAATAGTCAAAGATCTACGAATGACAGGGAACAACGGCTTAGCGTGCTTTTCGAGGCACGAAGGGGTCTCGATATACAGCGTGTTACAAAAACCCTGTCCGATAGAGTGTTGTTAAGAACCATACTGAGAGTTAAGTGGTAATTTTCTGGAATAAAGAAAAAATAAAAACCATCGCATTTTTTTTTCAGTGGGGAATTTTGCTGGGTTGTAATGGGGCACGGGCGACCGTCATTTAGCGGGTGTTTACAAGTCATAACTTATGACCTCTGTAAAAAATTTACTAATTTATAATTAAATTGGGGTAATTTTGATACTATCAACGTGAAATTTTAAATAGCAATAACTTATTATTTTCAACAAAAAAAAAACTATTTCGTAATGTTATTGCGGTACCTATGCATCCCCTTTCGGATCGGCTAGGGTTTTTATTACATGCTGTATAATGCATGGTCACCCATCCGCGAAATGACCGTGGCAAGCGTAGCTTCGGTCGATCGACCAGTGCGGCTGTCATTATTTAGCCACGAGCCCCGTCTACTTTCATAAACACATAACAAAGTGATTTAATAAAGACATTGTTATAATCCTTTACAAAGCAGTAAGAATAATAGATAACAATGCGAGCAAATGAACCGGTCAAAGCGGATAATTGGACCGTCAAGTAGGTACTTTTTATACCTTTAACGTGGCTGTAGCAAGAATTAGGGATGGGCACAAAATGTATCGACAATTATTTGTAATTTACTTTTTTGTGTTTTGAGTTGTAGGTAGTTTTCGAACAAATTTTCAACCGAAACCGTAACCTCCTCCCTCGGCTCCTCTTCTAACTTCGGCAGAAACCGAAACAGCTTCAAGCTTCAATAAGTAATAGTTAGATCAAGTTTGAAACCCATCTTTTTGCTTAAGTCCTGATTTTGCAATCATCAGTTTTCTAGTGGTAGATTTTGTGTAAAAAACTGTTATAATTTTAAAACTAAAATGTTTGGGAAATTTAAATAAAAGCCTTAATAGACATGCTACTGTTAGCATCTGTGATTAGCGATTTAGTAGTTTTTCAGATGCCGAACTGAGCTCTTAACACCGCATAACTATAGAATCAGCAATAAGCCATTTAATCGGTTTTCATAAACTCGATACAGCGACATCACTTTATCTCTCCGCCTAACAATTCAGCATGATTAGAAGACACAATTTTTAATCCAAACGGAACGGAAGTCGCCGAAACGCCATGCAGCGTCGAAGTAATCGCTGGAACGTGTGATCTTGTTATCGCTACCAAACGCAGAGTCGCTAAGAACCCATCTGCTGTTACCCTTAGAGCTTGGATAAATCTTCTGGAAAGCGAATACATCCCTACTTGCTGATAATAAAAGCAGTTTGTCTGCCAAGAATCTAAATGACTTCAATTTATAAATAAACACTAACCATTTTGGGTTTTCTACAATAAGGGTGAAAACGGTGGATACGCTGTCTATCTGTCAGACGTTCCTTTTCTATCAAAACCAACAGCTCACTAACGCTATCTCGGTTTGGTCAACGATTCAGCCACTTTTTGCCCGAAACCGAAACTGGCCGAAACCTAATTTTTTGGCTGAAACTGCCCGAAACCGATTTCGGAGTACCGAATTAGCAGCAATGGTGAATATGCAGGTAATTCAAAACGTTTTGATTATTCAAATATACATCGTATAGGAGACAAGAAACAAATTACTACTTTACAAAAGTTAAACTTATTTTATTTTGCATTTTTTTTGGTGTAACGGAACGTAAACTCCATACGCGTCGTCTTTGACAATGCTGAAAGTGACGTAAAAAGCCATTTGAATAAACACCTATTTGCAACAAACTGCTTGTAATCTCATAAGCAAGTGAGATTTCTGCTTGAATAAGACACAAGAATATAATATTATTATACTATTAAATGAGCAATATTTGTATATATATATATATTTGTAATCACGTTCTCGAAAATGGCTCTAACGATTTCGATAAAACTTGCAATATAGGGGTGTACGAGGGCGAAAAATCGATCTAGCTAGGTCTCATATCTAGGAAAATTCGTTTTCTCCTTATTTTTACCCGAGCAGAGCGCGGTCGCCCAAAGTTTAGAACTACACCTTAGAATAATGAAATGGCAGGATGAAATTAATAAGTAACTACTATCATGGCAGCTTGAAATTAGTAAGTACCTACTATCATGGCAGCATGGAATTAGTAAGTACCTACTATCATGGCAGCATGGAATTAGTAAGAACCTACTATCATGGGAGCATGGAATTAGTATGTACTAAACATATAATACAAACCTGTTCGTGCTCGGGGGCGCGCCAAATGCACGGGAGGTGGTGTACCGACTAGGCATATTGCCAAAAACATTTAGTGGCTATCTATTTTGTGGTAACTTAACACTAACCTTGCTCCTGGGAGTCGAAAATTGCACACAAAGCTAATAAATACAAACAAACTTCTAACTCTTATATCTCATTTCAGAAAGAGTTTAGCATGTGAAATCTGTTACATTATTCTGTACTAGAAAAACAAGATTTGGATGAAGGCCGCGAGAAAAAAAAAGACGCCAATTTCAGGCATTGGCTTTTGTTACACTAATTGTGGTCATATTACAAATCTACGCACGCACAGAGTCGCACACGTAATAAGGATCAAACGTAGTAGGTACTCCGTTAAATAATGCTAGAAATATACCGAAGGCAAAATGTAAAGCCTTGTCACTTTATAAAGGCGAAGACTGACTTGTAACATTTGTTTTTAATGTATCAGTAATGTATCATTCGCGGCGATACACAAGACGTGGCACACGCTCGCTTCGAGCACCATGAAATTTTCGTCTCTCATATTTCCGTTCCAAAGGAATTCACGAAACAGCCGACAGTCGAGTGAGGATCGGCGCTCGCATCGAGCGGCTCGGCTCGCTGCACTGACTACTGTAACGCATTACAAAACTCGATACATTACAAACAAATGTTACAAATCAGTCTCCGCCTTTGAATGTCACAACATTTCATGAACAATTCAAACGCTGTTTACAAAATGCCGCGCCAAATCGAAGTATTTAATTATCCAGCACGTAAAATACGCTAAGGAGTCCATGGAATCTGGTACTCGGAGTACTCCTGCGGAATATCATTGGTACACAAAAATTTTGAACTGCAACACTCCATTTACAATATAACGCATTATTTTTCGAAAGTTTACAATCTAAAGGCGGAGACTAACTTGCAACGTTACAAAAACTCAATACATTACAAATGTATTGAGTTTTTGTAACGCGTTACAGTAGTCAGTGGAGCGAGCCGCGCCGCTCGATGTTCGCTCGACTGACTACTGTAACGCTTTTTCGTGAATTCAGAGTCGCTCGATGCGCATTGCGACCGCATGTTTACAAACAAGTCAGTGCGCGTCGTCGCAAGCACAACGTATCTCGTCTTACTCTCTTTTCCAAAATAAAAATAGGTATACTGTTCCAAAGTAAAAATGCAATGGGATCGTGAAAAAACACTCATTTATTGACAAATACAAAGAATTTTATGACTCATTTTATGAGTCAATCAAAATCTATCGACGACATTCGTACAAAGTCTCTGTACTGACCAGTAAACTCTTGATTTCTGAGAATGTTAATTAAATTCGCACCACCATTTTCATTTCTCCTTTAGTACAAATTGGACGTCCAATATCGTTTTGGTTTTTTCTTCTTCTTCTTCTAATAACAATAACTTAATAAAATTAATGAAGCATACACAACCTCTACGTCCACCATTTTGAATAAAAATGGAGCGCGCTTGAGTCAAGTGCTCGAAGCGAGCGTTCGCCATGTTTAGTGTATCGCCGTTTTGTAAGCAAGCTCGCCTTGAATGATACATTACAAACAAACGTTACAAGTCAGTCTCCGTCTATGCTTTTGTTACCTCTGAAGTTCGGCCTACTGTACCTAAGAATTAGAGGCCATCTTATACTGGTTTTGTTACCTCTGACGTTCGCCCTACGGTACCTAAGGGCACTTAGGTACAGTAGACCAACAATTTTTTTAAAGTGATCCTGTGATCTTCCTAAGCTGTGTAGTTCCCGTTAAATGCATTAAATGTAATTATTTCATTTGGGACCCAAATCACCTGAAGATTGTAAAAAAGCGGCCAAATGCGAGTCAGATTCGTACCACCCGTACGATTATTTTGTTATTATTATTTACTGTTATAGTGGCCAAAGTAGTCTACACTCTGAAAATTTCAAGTGTTTAACTACTACGGTTCAAAAGATACGGCCCTGTGACAGAGGGACGGACGGACGGAGAAGCCTTAGTAATAGGGTCCCTTTGGGTACGGAACTCTAAAAAGCACAGTAGTGACGTGTAACAAACGTGAGAACGAAATCACATGTTTATCATCGATTGATCCGTATTTCCACACGTGATACAAAATGAAGGAAAATCATGTAAATAACTTAATTTTCGACTTGAAAGGTTGATGCCGATCGTTTTTCCGTAATTGGGTCATTTCAGAATTTTAATGTTAGCGTCAAACGTTAGTAAGATTGTTATCCGTATTTAAATTAGTATTATTTACGAGTCGAGATTTTTTTTTTTGTAAGTATCGTCTTTCATTTGAAAATCTATTTTTAACAATAGGAAGCGATAATGTTTAAAAAAAACAACACGGCACACGAAATCACAAGTGTAGTCAATTTATTTTAATCCACACGTTTTTAAATTATTACAACCGTTACTTTTACACAAGCAACTAAATTATAAACACTAAAACAAACACACCACTGATAATAACTAATACAATTATCATCTAATTATCTAGTTTTGACAATCGAAAACAACTATAGGAAAATACTAGCTTCTGCCAGCGACTTCGCTCGCGTGAAATCTTTATAATATACTCAGTGATAATATAGCATTCTACTGGTGAAAGAATTTTTAAAATCGATCCTGTCGTTTTTTACTTTATTCATTACAAAAAAAAAAAAAACTATGAAATATACTTCATTTAATTAAAGATAAGTTTTACTGCCCTTTGAGCGACACCCGACAAAAGAGGAAATAACTTTTTAGATTTAGATTGTATATGACATTTCGCAGGTCAACCTAGTAGGTTGTCGGCTGCTTAACCAGACTTTCCTGTTGGTGCCTCAATAAATGAAGGCCTCCAGTCAGGGCATAAAACTTAAAACCCTGTGGGGTACGGACCTCGGATTAAGGCGTCGCTGTGGGAGGACTGCAAGGGACAGGCTGGATAAGATTAATGCGGAAATAACGACGTGCGCGCTCCTTTTATATCAGTCGGTCGATTCTGTAAAAAGATCAACGTGAAACTTAGGTGAAGTGAGCGTGAAGTGAGCTGTCACTGTCACAAAACGACCGACAGGATGCTAGGGATTAACACTATTGACATCTCACTTCACGCTCACTTCACCTAAGTTTCACGGTGATATTTTTACAGAATCGACCGGCAGGTATCTAATTGCGTAACACATTTTCGGTAAAAGATTAAGACTAAACCGTTTCATTTTGACAGTTCAACAACATTCATTGCGTTATTTACGTGGTTGAGCAGATTATTTTTTTTGAATTTATGAAGTAATGGATTAGCAATCTCTTTCAAAATTGTGATTGATCATGTATTACGCAGTTAGGATGAAAATTAGAAATTGTCACAAGATTCTTCTTTAAACTATATAAATAAAAATAAAATGCTGTTCGTTGGTAAGCACTTCACTTGAGAACGGCAGGACCGATTTCGCTATATTTTATTTTAAAATGTTAGTAATAGTCCGAATTAGATTTTTATTGGAAAATTTCCCCGCAAAGAAGGAGAACTCGGGAGAAAATAAAAGTGTTTTTTTCTATAGATTGAAATTTTGACAGAAAAACGTTTATCGGATCATCTGCAGACGAAGACGCGGAAAAATAGTAAAAAGTCAACAACAACTTCAAACATGCAAGATTTCCTTCTAAAATTGCGGAAATAACTGAGTGCTCCAATTTCTTGCAAAGCGTGTACCTGCCTACATATTTCTGTATTAACAAACCCGATAGATGTTCCCATCTGCAAATGTGATGAACGTCCATACAATTACTTTTTTTAATCCTTCTTTAGTGCTAGTTTTCAGTAATAAACTTTCTCTCTTTCGGTACTCTTGTGCAAAATAACATAACATTTTAATGTAATATATTTTCATTTAATTCTTCTAAACAAAAAGCGCCTTCATCCTCTCTCCTATTATCATTTAATTAACTTTGCTGTGCCCGACAGGGTCCATGATTGATACAATGTCTAACATACCAACTGTTTTATCTCACATTATGGAATGCAATAAAGTATTGAGTATTAAATTTCAAGTTTCTCAGAATGATTATAGGTTTTTTTTTTTTTTTATTATGATTTACATCGACAACGCAGTTCCCACCATTGGTTGCAGAAGGTAGTTAAAGTTTAGGAACTCACTTTGTCGATAAAGAAGCAATTAGTGGTGAGAAAACTCAGCAGCAGTCTCATGGATGTGAAAATACAATAACCTCTTGTAATGTAGTTATCCATTTTTAACGTGTTAGCTTATTTCATAAAGATTCCAACAACATAAGTTTTATAAGCATCTCCTATACAATACTTTTGAGATATAGTCATTTTAATCTCAAGTGGTCACGCTTTTGTGTGGCCCCGGGACCACCCCAGGAGTGGCGTGATGGAAGCGCGTAGTACGCCTAATATGCCCGCGACAGATGAGAGGATAATATCTTGCAGTCTTGCTTATGCTTGCCAAGCAGGTACGACTTCAGATTGTGTAGCCACGTTGACACTAAGGACACACAATTAATTAGTTTAAATTCAATCGAATTGATCATACTTGATAATTTAATTGATCATACTATAAATTTTGAATAAATGTTAGTCTTTAAAACTATCGTTTGCCTATTATTTATTCTGAAAAATCAGGCATTTGTACATCTTAGACAGTCATCCTCCCTTACATAAATGGTCACTCTACTCACAGGGGACCTTTTTTTTTAGGTGGGAAATTATCAAATAGCTTCTCCCACTCTGGGCGGAGCGGGAGGGCGTACACGCCCTCCCGCGAAGCTAAGAGTCTTACAAGACTCTTACTGACTAAAACCCACCCGTGTTCCTTCAGTTGCCTGTACCTTGCCAGGGGCCACGGTATCCCTTTCGGACTTTCCCGCGGCCCCGGCAGGCATCGGTCCTAGCAGACCCCTTCAGTTGTGCTGACATCTCTTCGAGACGCGCGTGAAACACAACGCGCCGTCCACCCGAGCCTGGTCCTTATCGGACGGCGAGCTACCCATTGCTCTCCGGCCGCAAGTCCGCGCGTACGGTGGCCGGAAATCGGTTTGGGATTGCCGACGCCCAGGGCGTCTCCTGCGGCAGGTAGGGGCATGAGGGCGCGAAATTTGCCTCTCCCTCACGCTCTCCGCCTCCTCCTTCGCGAGCATTACTGCTTCGTAGATGGAGGTGACAGGGACCTAACAACACATAAAAAAATCATTGTTACATGCGCGTTTGCAATGTTTGAGTTTGTTATTGACTGGGCTACAAAGGAAAATAGCCGGTCCATAGTAGGTAATTAAGGGCACACACGGTTCACTCGTTAACCATTTCAAACACTGGCACTGACATGATTCCGAACGACATTTTTTCGTATAATTACTGATTTTTCTTTGTTTTCTCAAATACGCGCAGTTCACTCGGTGGGGCATAAGCTACGGTTTCGCAGAAGAGCGCTGGCCGTCATGAAAATCTGTAATTTTCACCAGTAGGTATTTGACATTATGGTGTCTAAAAACGCCCTGTATTTGGACAGCTGTGCCCTAATTACGTAATACACGATCAATCAGAATCGTTTTGAAACAGATTGCTAATCCATTGCTTCATAAGTTCGGAAAAAAAATCTGCTCAACAACGTAAATAACGCAACGAAAGTTGTTGAACTGTCAAAATGAAACAGATTAGTCGTAATCGTTTGCGAAAATGTGTTGCGCAATTAGATAGCTGTTCAGCCGCGCGCGCGATAATAACTGTACGTAAGTAAGTATCATATTTGTCCAAATCTAGTTAAACATAGATTCAGAATTAGCGCAATGAGCTGTATGATTTAATCTGACTGCCATTTTTCATTGCCTGGAACAGACCTTAACGTAAAACCTTTAATTGCTAATAAGGATAACGGCAGTAAGTCGATTTTATGATAAGTTTTCCTAAGCATAACAGCAGTAACCATACCTACTTACGGCGAGTTTCTAAGTGCGGTATCATCATTCATGTTTTACTTCTGCTAATTATATGAGCAGTAACTTCACACTTACTGCGCTGCAGTTATATTAATTGATTGATGCTAAAGTTATTAAACTCATACTAGATATAAAAGAAACCTAGTCGCCGCAGGCGACGCCCCGGGCGTCGGGAGTCGCGAGCCGACTTCTGGCCACCGTAGGCACGGGCTTGCGGACGGTGAGCAATGGGTAGCTCGCCGTCCAGTAGGGACTAGGTCCGGGTCGACGGCGCGTTGTGTTCCACGCGCGCCTCAAAGAGATGTCAGTACCAACTGACGGGGTCCGTAAGGGCTAATGCCTGCCAGGGTTGTGAGTTTGTCCGAAAGGGATATCGCGACCCCGGCACACAGGCAACGGAAGGAACACGGGTGGGTTTTAGTCAGTAAAAGTCTGACACACCCTCCCGCTCCGCCCAAAGCGGGAGAAGTTATTTGATAATTTCCCACACTCAAAAAAAAAAAAAAAAAAAAGCTTTTGTCAATTAAAAGTATTCTAATAGGTAGAAATAAATACATATTTAATCATTACACTATGAAATAATACTTTACTTAGGCTACACATTTATTTCGACAAGTCAGAAAAGTTAAAAAATGTTTAAAAACTTTGCGCGCCAATTACTCGAAACTATGAACACGTAGGTACTCGTACTAACTGCCATTATCGCTAGCGCGGCAGCGTTACTGTTTGACTAATTACAGCTTTATACTAATCTGTGGCTGTAAGTAATTAAATCTATAATAATACTACGGTACAATACGATACGACACAACGACGAAACGACACAACGACGAAACGACACAACGACGAAACGACACGACGATACAATACGACACACGATACAACGACGACAACACGCCACGACGACACACACACCACACTACGACGACACACACACACGACACCGTACCCCACACCACCCCACACCACACCACCCCTCACCACACCACACCACACCACACCACACGACACCACACTACTACGATATAATATATTATTTTATTTTATTTTGTAGTATTTATATTATAAAGAGGTAAAATTTGTTTGTAACTTTGTAATGTCCGGAACTACCAGTTGGATTTAAACATTCTTTTACATTGAATAGCCCAATTCTTGAGGAAGGTTATATAAGGCTCGGACGAAGTCGCGGGCAGAAGCTAGTAGTTAATATTCTTTTGAAGCCCAAAAACTAAGGTGTAAAATTAATAAAAAGCGGACTTAGCTATAATCCAAACGCGACTGCTAATCACCCCCCATCCTCCCCCGTCTCAACGCTCACATACCTCAGACGGTGACTACCAGTCGCGTGCGGAAAAGGATAGAAAAATCAAGAAATGGCATTTTTGTTTAAGGGGCTTATATAAGTTTAGAAATGTTGTCTATTGGAAAATCGAACTAGCCTGCAGCCAGTCAGTATATTCATTCAAAGTTTAAACTCACCACACGTAGCTTCGATTCGAACAGAGTGGTCACGTGAGTGCCGTTCTGATTTCAACTGACACGAGTGACGTCATCAGTGCAGCCGGTCCATAGGTCACGTCTTGTCGACAGATGCGGAACTCGGTTCAATCGAATACGTAAACGCTAGGAAAGTCCAGGAAATTCGTTGTTTTTTGTTATTTGTAGGTCGGTTGTATGTTGATCAATATATGATTCGCGACCGTAACAACAACTTCGCGGACTATAGCGCATCCCATCCATAAAGGGGACTTTTTCGCCGCAATGAAGCCTTGTGCAGACTGGCGCGACGCGACTCTTACAAAACAATTTCAAAGAAAACTTCACGGTAGAACAATTACCGTTGTCGCATTGCGCCTTCGTGTCACGCCAGTCTGCAAGAAGCTTGATTCTTAAATTATCTGAATGTAATGAAGATATTCGGGAAAAAATGCTTTATTAACTCGCTGCTTCATGCTTCGCACGGTTTATACGACCAAAAATATAGATTTTTTAAATAATATTTATGTTTAATATGAAAGTATCATACGCATATACCTTCCGGTAAAAATTTGTTTGATGGGTGTTGATATTTCATATAGAGACCCTTCAGTGCCTCGGAATACACGTAAAAGAAATTCTAATCAGTCAGATAATAAAAAAATATTAGACACATACTCGTACTTTTTGCTTTATCATATTAATAAGAAATTACTTAGATAATAAATCGCATTTTAAGTTGGGGAGTGGGAGACGTTACGTCACAAGTAAGTATAAAATCAACATACTCGTAACGTCAGGGCACATTTTAACTCAATGTAGGTATCGCCGTAATATTTAGATTACGTAAAAAAAAAAAAACGTGTCCAATATTTTTTTATTAATCTACATGACGGACTAAAAAAAACATTTTGTCGTCATCCGTATGAAGGAGTGTATCAAATTCGCTTCTCAGATCCAATAGAAACAAAAACAACAGTGCCTAGGTACTTGGAACAAATGCGCAGTCCAATTTAACTATCAGTCTAACTGAAAGCTAATTTACAGTCGCTTGTACTCGAGTAGGAATCTAATTTATTTCTCATTATTCCTGTCTGCTATCAGTAAAGTGCTGAAAATTACACCGTTTCTCCAGATATATTGGAGTCGGGCCAAGATAAGATACATGCGGGACTTTTTGATATACCCTACATAGTGTCCCACTATCGGGCAAAGGCCTTAACTTTCTGCTTCAAAGTCTTTTGTAATTTCTGGCCATTTCTGTCCATCTCATATAGCCTGCATTTCTAGACGGTAAATATTGTGGTAATTTTTTTTTGTTTTTGCTTATGATAATGCAACTATAGCTTCATATTTCTGACTGACCGACTCCTTGACAATTCAAAAGTGGCTTACCCAGAGGGGGGCAGAGGAGGGCTGCGGCCCTCCTCCTGGATTTTGTATGCCTAAGTACAGATGGACATAAAAGAGTCTGATGTGGTAGTTGGTTTTGAGTAAACCACAGTAGCGTTTTTAACTATTTGTTTAAATTCTTTTACTCATTTCTCATTCGAAGTGACCTAAGTGCGATAGTGGCGCCCTCATTTTTCCAGACTCTTTTTTGCCAAGCTGTACCTACTGTTGTCGATAAAAGTTTTGTTTACGTTTAGTTTTTATTTCTGCCCGAGTATAGTTCTCGATGATTTTGTTTGGTATATTGGCATGTGCTAGCTAACATATGGATAATAATTTAAATTTGGTTAATTATGTTGAATACAGAATAGAATATAGAATCATTTTTTTCTTTCTAACTGAACAGAAAGCTGTGCTGCTGGGGAGTTTGTTGCGCTAGGAAGTGGTGAAGGGTGGGCGTTTTGGGGGACTGTCTTATGTAATTTTTACGTTCGAAAAGTGCTGATTATCAGCCTAGTTTGAATAAATGACTTTTGAATTTTGAATTTTGAGTTATATTAGAGTCACGTTATGAGCATTTATACTGAAAGTGGGCAACGTCGCAAATAGCTGTCAAATATTTCGCTGTTTTGATTAATTTGGAAATATTACTGTATGGAAAGAAGAAACATGGCTCATTAGTGAACTAGAATATTATTAATGAATTGCAATCGTAACACTGAATTTGATGTTGTAACCATTTTAGGTGTAAAAAGGGCATTTGGAAAGTTTCCAAATACTTTTTTTACATCTAAAACGTAATATTCGGTATTACGATATTAATTATTGCTTCTCATAATCAATATTTTAGTTCACTAGTACACACTACATACACCTACCTCATATTTCGTGTAGTGTGTAGGGTAATAAAACATGCGCAGGGGCACGGCTTAAAAAAATCTGATTTGCCCCCTTAGTCCAAAAGCTGGGTACGCCCATGTGCCTGTTAATAGTTTAATTGAAATAAATGCTTTGAGTTTGAATTTGAATGCCGAAACAATACTGATCCATGAGAAACTAAATCAAAACGCGATCCTGAACAACTGAACTTAAGGGGACTACAGGACCTAAACGTGCCTAAACGCAAGTTTTATAATGCCTAAAAGAATATGATCCACTGCAGTAAACAAAATCAGAAAATATATGATATTCTTCAGGATATATGCTAGTATGATAGTGTGTTGAAAACATAATACAACTAATTTGATACGATAGAAAAAAATCATGAAGATACCTCTAAAAATTTATTTTAACGATTAAAAATCATATTAATTTACATGCAATCATTCTGATTTTTTGTCAGATTATTCTACAAGCTACATATTAGCATAATAGTGGTTTAATTTTCCAGTCCAATCAATAGATTTTCTGTAAATCGCTAACTGCTTCATATTTTGCAATAAATTACCTGCGTCGTGTCATCGCGCTTCTCTTTCATTTCTATGCAGTCCGACAGTGACCGCGCTTTAGCTGTTGTAAGCCTCTTAATGCTAACATAAATACCTTTATCCATAAGATATCTTAGCTCGACTGAAGCTAGTACGTAAGGTAGGTTGTTAGACTCAAATATAATCTAAAAAAATTGGGCTTTAAAAGATACGATGATCTCTGAGTTTTATTTCGGCATTTCTTCTCAAGGATCAGTTAGCTAGCAAATGCCGGCGCCATCTAATTACAAGCTCATAATTAACTTGTCATGTTAGTTAGTTTTATTATATGGATCAAATGTAGCAAGTTGAATTAAAACCACTTTCTCTTATTCTACGGAGATGATTATTTTATAAATATTGACAAAATAATTGACGTGTAAAAGTAGAAGAACATATACTTTCAGAAATAATTATTTTATTTTATTTCTCTAACCTCGCCACGAACCAAGACAGACGTTTTGACGTGAAGACGGCTTTAAATTTGCTTCCATAGGTAATTCAAAAAACTGATTACAACAAAATCAGGGGATACAGTTTGATGCTGCAGCTATGTATCTATCATCTCCATCCAAAATTTAATTACACCACTCGACAGGTGAAGGATCAAAAATTCGTCTCAAAAAATATTTTCTTTGAGACGAATTTTTTGAATAATACTCGTAACGTACCTATAACCTACCGTACATGTATTTACTTAAAACACACGGGCGTGTCCACAACACAACCACACCCCATCTTTTTCCACCGTCATCATAATCAGCCCACTGTTTGAACACAGGCCTCTCGTCGTTACGTTATATCCAAGAACGTTATACGAAATAAGTTTTAGAATATATAAATGTTATAAGTAAAGAAATTATATCAATAGTTGGTATATCTCACGTTCATAACATCTTGTGAACGTTATTGAAATGAAAATATACCAAATAACTTTATATGATATGAGACGCACTCAAACTCAAACTCAAAGCATTTATTTCAATTAAACCATTACAGGCACTTTTGAATTGTCAAGGAATCGGTCAGTCAAAAATATGAAGCTAGATGCCCATTATACATGTGAGAACAATGTAGAAACACGTGCACGTTAGAAGCGTCCGTAATACAAAGATAAAAAAAAGAACAATTCAAAAATTAAAATCAGCCATGGCCGCTAAGAGTTGACCAGTCCCAACTAACGACGACGGCACCCGTTCACGAACATGACGCATGGATCAGCACCATTCAGCTCAACCATTTTGAAGGGAGCTAAATTATCCAACACACGCGCCACCATCAGCGAGACATTTGAGTGAGCATGACATACTCACAGCCGCCAGGGCACATTCAAGTCAATAAAAGAAGTATTACCCGGTAAATGGTAGCTCTTTAGTACATAGTACTCACACCTGTGCTCTGGAATTATATACTACAAAGCACCCAAATAATTTGCGTAGGTAACTGTCATCATGTACCCATGATTATTGCGTGTTATGTTTAAGTTGTTAACAGTTATAAAAATATCCCTTAAAAGCTTTGAAAGGTGAATCGCTAGCCTCATAAAGTGAACTTAATTATAGTGAGATAATGTGACTTAGGTTAAGTGCATTTTTTGTTCATTGTACTGATGTGAAATAAAGATATTTGAAAATGAAATGAAAATGAATGAGTGACTAATCAGAGTTTTAACGCCGCCCATGGGCCTCTGACTTGGTTTCACATGCCGTCGAGATAGATCTCTCAGGCATGCCGAGGATTACCATCTGACAGGCATTTTGCGTATTTGACAGGCATTTTACGGTTAACACAGGCTTGCGGCAGGCGCTAAACGGAGACAAGCATTTTTGAATTTCTTTAATAAATGCACAGTTGAGTGAAGAAAGGAATCGTCTGACAATAGAGTCGGTAAAGGCTTTAAGTAACCCGAGAAAACTTTAAAAACGTTTCGTTTGAAGATTTTTATATTTATATTTAAGAAAAAAAGAAAGATTGAAACAAAAAATGTCCTCGGAAAATTTTCACCTATTGTGTAGTAAGTTCGTTTTTTTCTAAATTAGTTTAGTGTTCGTAAATTGTTCATACTTTTCATTTTGAATAAATGTCAGTTTAAAACTATTTGTTGCCTTATTTATTTTAGTTTAGTTAGTTTGTTTACAATAGTCAGGCATTTTTCTGAAAATGAGGCATTTTCTACATCCCTGCCAGGCATCCTCATCTACATAGATGTAACCCTAGGCATTGGTAGTTTAGGCTGGTCCGAGGATACCGCACGGTCTCACGTGAGGCGGTGAGCCTTCTTGCCGGACTACCGCCATGGGATCTGGAGGCAAAAGTCCTCGCGCACATCTGGGAGTGGCGCGAGGAGGCGAAATGCCGGGGCGAAACTCCGCTCCCGCGAGAAATCACGGCACAGCGGACAGAGCTCCTAATTTTCGCCTCTTGTGTAGAGCTGGTAGGTATTATTTTTTTACTGTAAAATTGGATCGATACTTATTTTTAACTGTTTTGCATTTCGAATGCTTGCTTCTGTGTTTTGCGTCTTTACACTTAAATTAACGAGTTAAATAAGATATAACGCAGATGTGGCCAATATTTAATACGTGAATTTAAATGGGTCATTATTAACGACGTTAGACCTTAAGCGATAACTCGACTGGCGGGTTTTTCGACACTTAAAAGAGTTTTATCACATTGACTAACGCATCAAACCACGTGGGCTACATTAGCGCGTGTATTCCCTTTCGTCCCACTGCCGTCATCCTACTGGCGGGACGAACCGGAATAATTTAATAATTTTATTTTTAATTCTCGTTGGTCACACCAATTTATTTGAGTCCGTTTATTCGCTGGTAAAAAACATTTATTATCTATTCTTTCTTATGTAAAAGGAAACCTTGAATTACTGAGATCTACCACACGGCTTCCTTTTACTATGTAGAGGAGCACTAAGAAAGGGTTTTTGGAAATTCGTCCTTTAAGGGGGTACTAACAAAATCAGTGGGACGAACGGGAAATAAATATAATATTATTTATTAACTTCCCGTTCGTCCCACCAGTGGGACGACCGCGACGGCAGAGGGACGAACGGGAATACACGCATTAGCGCTGGCTCGGGCTGTGCGCTGCACACGTCGAGAAAGGGCAACAGTGTACAGCAGCTTCTAGCTCCATTTTGAACGCAGTAAACGCACTAACTTTGTAGGAATAACTTTTAGAGCTGAACCACATTAATGCAGCCAATCTTGAAATTTTTGAACGCCATACTTAAGGCACAGTTTGGCTCAGACTTTAACATTAACATTCACACTGGTGTAGCAGGATCAGAATAGAAATAACGAAGCGTAATTTTCGATATACGTCACTCTTGATTTCATCTGGCATCTATGACAGTTAAGAAGATATAGCCCTGTGACTGACAAATAGACAGACGGGGAGACGAGACGATGTAATCGCCTGGGCTAGGTCTAAAGTAGCAAATTAATCTTTATTACTAACTCCATGAACGGTCTGTATGGTACGCCATCTGCTTTTTATAGCTGTATAGAATTTTTAGGACTCTTTTCTTAGATTATATGGACGGTCTTAAAATCAAATTTTATAACCTATAGAACGATTCGGTTGGCCTTTATAAGGACATAAAGCGTCTGTGGGCCTAAAGGGAAAATGTAGGAGTCAAATAAGTAGCAGTACTTACTATAAAAAATTATGGAGTAGGTAGGTAGAGTTGACGGCAATTACTTACTTATATTTTCTTATAAACTTCTGTTTATCATTTCAGAACTCTCGAATGCCGATGAATAATCTTAAAAAATAACCGACCGACCGATCTGTATGCCTGAGATATTTCTCAACGGCATGTGAAGCCAAGCCCATGGGCGGCATAAATACTCTGACACCAGGTTAGTATAATCACTAACCACACGAACGAAAATGAAGAACATCTATATAAATAACGTGAAGCAAAAACTTTGTTCCCCTTTTTACGAAAATTACGCGGACGGAGGAGTATGAAATTTGGCACAGTTAAAGTTTATATGGAGAAGGAGTGCAGAAAGCTAATATTTTTATATAATATACACTAGAAATAAATTAAATTAATAAAAAAAACATTACACACTACCATGTGTTTGACAACGTTTAAGACAAGATAGCTACCTTAGAATCATGACATTTAAATGAATTATGGTCGAATTTCGACCTCTGGGCGACCACTAGTATAAATAAAGACATTCCCTCCTCCTGGGGCAGTCGGGTGATAATTAAATGCTTTTCGTTGGTAAGTGCATCATTTGAAAATAGCTGGAGTACTGGGCCGATTTAGTTAATCATTTTTTTAATGTTCGTGATAGCCCGATTATGATTTTTTGTTCTGTTTAAAATAAGAAGACATGTCGTGACATCTAGCAACCCGCACGGAGCCCGCGTAATGGATTACGACCTACTCATTCTCACAGAGATGAGACATGGGTGCCAGCAGTGGGAACATTGTAGGCTGATTATGCTGACCACTCATAAATACGTCGTGTTACAAATGCATGGAATGCATGACTTTTTATTATGAAGCTGGTGTCAGTGGATACATCTTTGGTCCAAATACAATTTAAAAAGTTGTATCGATGATATCAATGATCATTATTCTGTAAATAGGTACATTCGTAACTGTCGCGAAACTTATTTTATCAACATAAAACCAAAAAAGAGGTTTTATAGAGCTGCAAAATTACATTATTAAAAAAAAACCTACACTTATTTCACAAAACTTTGGTAGATGTTGAAATATAAATTTAAAAAACCAGAGGGAATTTTTGATTACACTGGCAAAACTATGTATCGGCCCTAATTACCAGCTAAAAGTAAGTAGGTACTGGTAATCACGGAAATTTTAATCACACATATATTAAGTTATATTTCTTAGTAATTAACGTTATTCTTTCTTTCTTAATACAATGCTAAATCCCGAGCAGTGGTAACCCGGTGGTAATGGCGGCGACTTACGAGTTGTAAGACGTAAGTTCGGACTATGTGGATATTTTATTTTTAGTTATTACTTTCATTTATTTTTTCTTTCTCAGATAGTTTTAATGATGGTCTGGCAGTTTGAGTAGTTGATGCGGCCTACCCAAATATCCTTTCTTTGGTATTGTTCGTCGAGTTGAGCTCCTTCAGTTTAGAGTTGAGCTCCACGATTACTGACAAATGCTTGCACTGACTGGACAGGTCCACTCAAATCTGTGTGGTTCTTTCCTCAAAAGACCATTTCAGACACTAATCCACATGGTCCTCATATGACTTGACCAAGATTATGTCTGGACTTTAAAAGAGACTACGACCTCTGAGTTTGTTTCGGCCTTTCTTCTCAGAGTACCTAGTCAGATAGGAAACACTGACCCCATCTAGCTTATTTTTTTTATTTTTTTATATGACGTGTAAAAGTGATTCCGATATCCTATTTACAGAATAAACAATTTCATTTCATTTCATTTCCTGACTGGCGCTTTACTTTGTCTAAATTATTTCACCACCACTGCTCTCAAAACAGTGAAGGAAAACATCGTGAGGAACCGGCTTGTCCTACAACTAAAACTTCAAAGATATGTGACGTCTAACAACCCGGACTGGACCCGCGTGGTGGATTACGGCCCACCCCAAATCACAGAGAGGAGGCCTGTGTCCCAGCCGTGGGAACATTATAGGCTGAGTATGTTATGGCAAATCCGTACATGCAAATTTTCGTTCTCTAAAAGAATTCTATTCTGATTGGACGGACCGTGTAAAGTTGATTTTGGTCGCAAACTCGAAAGAATAAAGGAATTGATTGCATTGCTTTGAACTCTGTCCTAACAACCTCCATTTTCAACCGTATACTTAACTGATAAGGTTCAAAATGGTAATGAAAGTTTCATAACATCGAACAACCTGATAACAGGCTTTACACTTTTCAGCGTTATTCCCAGGCGATAGAGTTTAAAAACGTAGTATTTACCCTAATTTCTGTCATCTAATCAAACAAATTTCAGTCTTGTTCTGATAGAGGTAAAGTTCAAATATATCAAATTAGTATGGCTGGTTGTAAGTTTGGCAGAAGAAGTTGTTCTGGCATGGGACCAACAGAGATGTCGGCGATTCGATTCCGTTCTAGATAACTGACAACTGGTTGGACAGTAAGACGAGACTTAAATCTTCGCTTACCTTACAATTAACTAACTGTCCAGGAACCATCTAATGCCAGAATACAGTCTATAACTAAAAAAATACTTATATAAGTAGGAAATTCATGATTTTCTGGAACACTAGTGAAAAAATCACAATTACAACTATATTTTCTACAGTAATAGAAAATATAGGTTTAATTGTGAACACTTTTTTTCTACCTCAGATCAGATCCGAGGTTTCTGCGATAACTACAAAATCATTTTCTTTCCTATAATTTGCAATAATTTTCCATTGTGTTTGTAGGTACTTTTTAGCCTGCTTGGCCTTTTCCTAACTATGTTGGGGTCGGTTTCCAGTATAACCGGATGCAGCTGAAAACCAGTATTTAAAGGCTTGTAAAGACCAGCGCGACGTGACTCGAACAATACAATTTCTAAGAAAACTTCACGGTATAACAATAACCGGTGTCGCGTCGCGCTAGTCTGAACAAAGCTTTATAAGGAGCGACTGCTTCTCTGACCTCCACAACCTAATAACTTGGTAACACGATACCCCTTGGTAAGACTGGTGGGCTTAACGTGCTTGCCGAGACACGGAGGGGTCTCGATATACGTATTGCGATGGTACCGAATGCTCACCTTCGATCGACCCGTACAGCTGCAGTGCTATTCTGTAACCATGTCACCGTGAAAACTTAGGTGAAGTGAGCGTGGAATGAGCTGTCATTCCACAGGGATTGACACTATTGACAGCTCACTTCACCCAAGTTTTCACGGTGAGATGTTTACAGAATAGCATGGCAGATATCGTTTGTCCACGAGCCCCTCTAATCTTAACCCTGCAGGTACATGTGAATGTTCCCTTTTATCGTGAGCTGTATAGGTACCTGTACCCATTGTGATTAATGGTGTGTTGGTTTGATTAATGAAGGGCTCAACATTACGGGTGACGGTAAGGAATATGCAACACATTGTTTTGTGGCGTGATATCAGCATTTTTTACCCGACTACGGCGAACCAAAAAGGAGGGTTATGATTTTGACCGGTATGTATGTATGTTTATATATACATAATGTATGTTCATCTGTTACCTCATAACTTCTTAACTACTGATCTTAATTTGATAAATGAGGTATCGTTGGAAGCGTCTTGATTGTCCGTCTATGTGACGTCACATTAAAACATCAATATGGCGCCCTCTAGAGGACATAAAGTCATAAACTCTTCTTTTTAGGGTTCCATACCTTAAAAGGAAAAAACGGAACCCTTATAGGATCACTCGTGCGTCTGTCTGTCCGTCTGTCATAGCCAACTTGCTCCGAATCTAATTGACCGATTAAGTTGAAATTTGGCACACATATATATTTCTGTGACCCAAACACGAACGTGTAACGATGGGCAAATAAGAAAATTAATAAAAAAAGTTTTGCTAAATGTACCGGGTGATATACGAGTATCAAAAGAAAGGGCTTATTGCAAGAATCTCAAATACATTTTTTTAAATTATTTTAAAATGAATAATTTTAAAGATATTTAAGAAAATTGATGAAAATTGACCATTCCCCCCTTATCTCTCACTTAATAATCGGTTTTTAAAATAAATAATGATAGTTAATTGACTCAGGCGTGACTTTTGTACTAATGAACCTTATTAATACTACCTACAAAATAGACGGTCCATCTCATAGACACTGGATCACACTCTACGTGTCTATTTGATTTCGTTTTTTTTTTGTGGTTTATTATCATAGTTCATAAGGATGTTCTGTAATGGATGATCTGAAATAAAGTAACTATGTATATTACTAAAATATCAAAATTATTTTATTTTGCATATTGCGCCCACCGTTGGAAACCCAGAACATCTTCAATACCTCTTGTATTCCAACAAGATAAGTTAAGAAATCTGAGCTTCCATTAATTTTAACGTTCGCAGCATTGCGGAAATCCCGTGGACTCGGATTGAACACTCTTTCCATATTTCAGATAGCAAATTGGAGCTTCGCGAACGAGCTTTTCGAAGTACTATCCACGGAATTATTCATCAGAAGTACGGCTGTGTAACTGTGAGAGCATATTTCTACAGTACAACTATTTTCTTAATGTCCCTCGACAAACAAACATTAGTACAATAATATTCCAAAAGAAATAAGGGAACTCCCTCTAAAACATTTTAAATCCCAACTACACACATGGTTTATTGGAAATTGTTTTTATAGTGTAAAATAATTTTTTCATAAAAAAGTACTTAACAGATTAATATGAGATAAGGTTTTAATTGAATTACTTTATGTACCTATTTATTATTGTTAAGTGTTCAAATAGATACGAAACCCTAATAACCAATGTTAATAGAAATGTATTAAAAAAATAAAATGTGTTGTATAAAATTTATAAATTTAACATGTTTAAATATTTGTATGCCAGTCCATGGCGAAACATGTAAGATCATTGCTATATTATAAAACCGTAATGTACCATAGTTTTAAAGCAAATAAATATATTCTATTCTATTCTATTCTAAAGAACTTCCCTCTAATATTTATAAAAGAGAATAGACGACGTATATTTAGTAATCTAATCAGCGGATTAGGTTACTAAATATACGTCGTCTATTGTATTTTATAATGGATTTCCGCAAAGTCACCTGAGTCAATTAACTATCATTATTTATTTTAAAAACCGATTACTAACTGATCTAAATGTAAACGATGACTTCTTGTAAGTAAGTAGGTAAACAAGTAAGTTCAAAAACTAAAACGCGACTACTGAAAAATCACGCTCTAAAATGTATGAAACTAGAAAATATTTCATACAGAAATCAAGACTTATGTACAAAAATGGTCAAGGTAAAGCCGTGGTCGCATACTCGTACCTACAAAATTATAATGGCATGCAAACTTACTTTTTATTTAAATTATTATGGGGTTATAAAATTTCATGCTTCTAGACCCAGCGGGTGAAGCTGTGCATTCTCTCTCAGTAAATTCAACATATTTACTAAGTAAGTCGTGATGGCCCAGTGGTTAAGGCCTCGCCTCTCATGCACGAGGTTGTGGGTTCAAATCCGGGCAAGTACCAATGAGACTTTTTCATTTCATATGTACTTTCTGAGTTTATCTTGGACATTACTGACGGAAAATAACATGAGGAAACCTGGACTTACATTTTACTATAAGTCAGAAATCACCAACCCGTCTTGAGCAAGCGTGGTGATCAATGCTCGTGCCTTCTCTGTATGAGAAGAGGCCTTTGCCCTGCAGTGGGACAGTAACAAGCTGGTATTATTAAATACGATGTATTTAACCTCGGCAACAATACTAAGGCACCGACAATTACGTACCTATACTGCCCATAAGTAACCCTGTAACCGCTATCGCCGTCCCACTGTTTTTATTTTCCTTTTATAGGCCAATAACAATCGCGCCGAGTGTTGCAGGGTTCAGCGATAAGATTAGTGACAAGAGAACGATTATGTTAACGGTGTTCTATTCATGGAGAATGAGAGCGGAGGTTTTGTAATGTAGGTTCCGTACTTTTTAGTCCACGTTCGCACGGGCTTAAAAATATCGCGGCGGAATTTTATTGTGCACTGGATTTTGAACTCTCGCTGTAGAGCCGAGTATTGAGAATCCGACAGAGTGCATCCCAACGCGTCAAAAACACGCTGTTGGATTTTCAACCCTCTGCGCCAAGCGGAGCGTTGAAAATCCATTGCGCAAAAAAAAATCGCCACGGGAAAAGATAGACCGTGCTAACCTGGGCTTCTATACTCCATAGGTTTCGTTAGTTATATAAAAGTAAACAAATCGTAAAAAGGGTTTTTATAGATGACACTTTCTTATTTTAATAAAATACGATAAAACGAAATTAAATTTATTTTAGATTTTTGCAATAGTTTCCCCTTTTATTAATGTATGTTAAACTTTATGATTTATTCTTAAACTACTCTTCATAGACTTAACAGCTTGAGCTCATTTTTTAGTTAGATTTATAATAATAACTATTTTGTAATCTATCTACTGTAAAGAGCCCAAACTCTAAATGTCAACCTTGCTAAATTGAAGAGTACAACTGTGACGTAGCTCGACAACTGAAGTGACAGGTATTACTTTCAGTGGGTTACTTGACAGCTGTCACGTCACGTGGTTTTTCTACCTAAACCTATGTAGTTTTTGTGATGTGACTACATTGTTAAATGCATATTAATATAATCTTCACGATACTTAACTGCACGTCCAGCACACCGTCAGTCAGCGTTAAGGCTTTTACAAACAGGCGCGACACGCGACGCGACACAAAGACACCGCACGTCGCGCGCCGAGCGGTGTCTTTGAGTCGCGTCGCGTGTCGCGCCTGTTTGTAGGAGCCTTTATTTGTGTCAAAACATCCAAAGGTAAAATTAGAATTTAGGGTTTAAGAATTCAAATAATCCAATTTGTGACACTACTAATTGGCATCCACAGGTACGTTTTCTGTGAGGACTAATTATAAAATAGTAGGGAAAAGGCTGACTATACCCATATGCATCCGGTTAGACTGAAAGCCAACCCCAAAATAGTCAGGAAAAGGCTAAGTACCCATATGGCATCTGACTATGTAACGACTGTTAAATATCTACAAATGTGAAGCCGGGATCAACTGCTTAACGTGCTTTCCGAGGCACGGGCGGGTCTCGGTATGTAATGGATGGTCACCCATCCACGGACTGACCTCGACAAGTGTTGCTTACCCTTAAATATCGATCCGTGCGTCTGTTATTATTTAGCCACTAGGCTCTCCATCATTCATCCATTGCAGCTGTAATTAACTTTTTTAATCGATGTAGTTTTACTAGAAAGGTTATTTGAAATAGAAAATAATGAACTATTAACCTGTCCGTACTAAATGCTTGTAAGTATAGTCTACAATCGAGTCGAACTATGCAAACAAATCAATTTGGACGTTTTAGTATAGTATAATTTTCACATTGAAAGGCGAACATCGTTATATTGTTCTGTGTTTACTTAAACCTCAATTAAAATCTATAGATACGAGTACTTACTATATTTTAGGGTCGATTTTTCAATCAACTGATAACCATAGTAAGTAGAAGTAGTGTATCACCATATTCATTAAAATGTGGATAATTAAAGAAAAAAATACCTATACAGGGTGGCAGGGACATTTTACCATGGATTCAGCACGTGATTCTGAACCTCACTGCGTTGAAATTTTTCGTCGGTCATTAAAAAAATAATCTTCTGTTCCATACATTTTGACCGCGTAGGTATTGCACGTTTCTATGAATCAGCAGATTTTTTTAAAATAATCGACGAAAAATTTCAACCCCGGGGCTTCAGAATCATGTACTGAATCCATGGTAACAGTTTTCTCGTCGATGTCCCTGCCAGCCTGTATAGTTACTATAACTTTATTCGAGAATTATAAACAATATAAAAAGTACTCTGTGATTATAATTGAAATGTTGACAGTGTTCTATACAAAACCAGTCAAACGTCAATTTTATTCCTCGGAAAAAATATATATTATGACGATAGAAAAATCAGCCCTAGTTATTGTAGTGGTGTACCTACCTACCTACCTACCTGCCTACCTAGTAGGCTTTTCTTGCACATTTTTTTTCCTTTTGCCCGTCCTGGAGAAGTAATTGCTGGTACTTAGCGCACTTATCCCCACTTTATCCTCTTTACGACAAAGCAGGTCTGAGAAAGAACTGCAATAGGTATACCTAGTAAAATATGTCTAAGTAGTTGCAATGCCTTGTAAATAGAAAACTTGGTCGTATTTTAATAAGGCATGTATATAATTGAACCTCTGATAATTCCAATTTGGCGGTCCTAAAAATATGATTG
Organism: Agrochola circellaris; assembly: GCA_914767755.1. Lineage (NCBI taxonomy): Eukaryota > Metazoa > Arthropoda > Insecta > Lepidoptera > Noctuidae > Agrochola > Agrochola circellaris. The sequence goes on along the minus strand of OU611859.1, from coordinate 3,548,937 downwards.
AAAAGAATGATTGCGCCTCTTTTTGTGAACCTCAAATAATTCCTATTTTGGGGTTCGAAAAATACTAAATAGCCCAGTAACTGTGACCAACTTAGATGTAGCGCTCGCCGGCCGCTGCCGCGAATCCGCTCGCTTCGCACGTTCATCTCTCAATTGATCACAGTTCTAACCTATTCTAACCCATTTGGTTGGGGTGCCCTAACTCAATTACTGCGATCAATTCGGCTCGCGTATGGCTGGTCACAGTTCCAACCTAACCTAACCCGTTTGGTCGGGGTACCCCAACAACAATTTCAAAGTATATTGCAATAAAACACTAACTGTTTTTGGCATCTGGCATCAATTTTTACAACATCGCCACGCAATGCCAAATGTCGGTCGTGTAGTGATGATTTTGTTTTTATTACCCGGTCACCGTAACTCGCCGTCCGATAAGGACGCGCATTGTGTTCCACGCGCGCCTCAAAGAGATGTCAGCACAACTGACGGGGTCTGCTAGGGCCGATGCCTGCCGGGGTCGCCGGAAAGTCCGAATGGGATACCGTGGTCCTTGGCAAGGGCAACATACAGGCAACTGAAGGAACACGGGTGGGTTTTAGTCAGTAAGAGTCTGACACACCATTCCCGCTCCGCACCGAGCGGGAGAAGTTATTTGATAATTTCCCACACAAAAAAAAGCAGGAGTCTGGATTTGTACCTGATTGATAGGCTCGTCTCCTATTACATAAGACTTAAACGTAAATAACTGGTGGACGTGGGTGTAATATAGGTCCTCTGCTCAACCCTTTGGGGAATATATGCGTGCGTTATGTTATGTAGATTCAGCAATACTTGGTTGAGGTCCTTTGTGGGTGCCGGAGACACGCGCACAAGGACCACTGGAGAAAATTTATAAGCCATATCTGCTCGGCAACACCCACGCTGGGAGTCGTTTCTCAAATTCGTTAAAGCTCATTTTCACGAAGTTTAATCTAAATTCTACTGCAGTCTAGAGCAAATCGCTGAATTGCAATTCACACGCAAGAGTTGCTACCTAGATTTAACTAAGTCTGGTAGGGAAAACTCCTATACTTTGAGGAATTGACTTAGATAACGAAGACCCAAGAAACCTTAGTCTCAGATAACGTTCCACAAAATCCTTTCAAACTGAAGACTACGTTCACCAAATCACAATATCACTTTCCTTTGTTCCACAGTCCATGAATGGCAACACTTACTCTACGTAAACCTCAATTTAGCACAAAATAAACGCACAAATGGCACCAACAGAGCTTTCTGCCAGGTTTTGGCACGCCCGTAGCCATGGCGACGTGCCAGTAGCTAGCCGGTAATTGTTGGCATTTGTGCTACAACTGCCATTTCGGTGTCACTTCACACTCCGGTGGCTTGGACAAGCCAGGAGGGGGTGGTTTTTATCATTTCGAGTTACCTTTGGAATAATAAAATGATAGCAATCAATATCGGGGTTACCGCGATAACACACGCACCGGAATTTTCATCCGGAATCTTTTGGACGCTGCGTCGTCGATTCGTTTGAAGTTATATGCGCGTTGTCACACGCAAAGCGATTCCGGTTATTGTAACTTCAAACGAATTAGCACCATCGATATATGATAAATAATTGAATGCGAAGTGATGCTAATGTCATTGTGATAATTGTAATCTTTAATAATATTGGTTAAGGAAAATAAATAATTGGATGATGCAATGATTGAATATAAGAAATTTGTTTAACAGTGACTGATATTTAATGTATGTATAAGTAAAAAATAATTGATTCAATAGTAATAATTGTACCTAAGATATTTGCACGCCATGAGAAATGGCAAACATGTTGTGAGCCACTCTTATTTAAGATCTTGCATGCATGTATTATTTTAATTCTGTATGTATACACATGTTCGAGCAAATAAAATTTCTTTCTTTCTTTCTATACCTATTTCAGTTCTTTCTCAGACCTGCCTTGTCATGAAGGGATTAAAGTGGGGTAAAGTGTACTAAGTACTAGCAATTGCTTCTCCATGAACGGTGTAAACGAATAATAAAATTCTGCAAGATAAAGCTTAGGTAGCGTAATGTACAACACTGCAATAACTAGGGCTGATTTTTCCATTCTTCAAATTATATCTTTTATCCGAGGAATAAAATTGACGTTTGTCAGTTTTTATAGAAGAAGCAAATAAAATTATATCATGTACTCGTTCGATTTGTTTTTTTTTGTCAATGTTCGATAAGTCTATTCATCGTAAAAAGTAGGTTGGAATCTCATTTCCTATGAAATGTATGGGAAATGTTTTTTGCAATTTCTGACTTTTCTACTGGAAAAAACCAAAAACTCCAAAAAACCAAAAACCAAAAACTCCAAAAACACCAAAAACCAAAAACTCCAAAAACAAAAACCAAAAACCCAAAGGTGAGGCACCCTAAAGTTTGAGTAGTTTGGTCCAATAGAGTTTTTGATCCATAAAAGAATCAAGATCCATTACCATCAAAAAAAGATTTTGTGAAAACTGCCCATTTGCTGACTGCATTGTGTGTGACTACATTGTTTCAAAATTTGTGAATGCAGATCAAAATATCTCAAAAAGTTAAAGACAGTTTCCTAAGACCGTTTTCCTGTAGCTACAACGGTTAAGGTACCTAGCTGCCCTTACTGTCCAATCTTAAAAATCCATCCTGTATAACAGTTTAATAAATAAATGATGATATTATTAAACACTACTTACTATGGTTATCACTGGATTGAAAAATCGACCCAAAAAAATTGTAAGTAGGTATTATCTGTAGATTTGAATTTAGGTTCAAATAAACACAGAATAATGTAACAATATTAATATCGCCTCTATCCGCCTTTTAACATACAAATTATAGGGTTAGTACTACGTGATCAATTTGAACATTACACAACATTTGAACATAGTAGATACCAAAATGTTCAAATTGATTTGTTTGCATAGTTTGATTCGCTTGTAGACTTTACTCATTTATCCCTTTATCGTCCACTTCAAAATTAACATCACGCGCACGCAACGAATACAAATAAAACAACCGATAAAGTACGTACAGTCGGCTAAATTAAAATGTGTACGTGTATGGAGTGATAATGACGCGGCGCAATAAGGCCACATTTCGTGGTGCCGTCATCGGGAAGGGGTCTCTTCCCGTTATTGCACGTATGTGCTGCGCTGCTATTGGATGATTTCTTTCTATTTGCGGATATGTGGTTTTCAGTTCTTCAGCGTTTTTTCATATTCTTCTTATTTAGGTTTCTTTATTTGGGGTTCCGTCATTTTAGTATTTGCCCCCTTTCTAGTCACATAACTATCATATTTGACACAACATGCCCACTCTATTCAATCATCACTATATTTTGACAGTTGGACGTCAATTTTTAATCGAAAACTGGAATCGACATTTTCTATCTTTGAGAATAAAGGTTATTTCGAGGTTGTTTTTAAATTGTGAGACCCACGCATATTTTATTATAAATACCTAAAGCAAAATAATAAAGCTAAATTGTAACCCAATTATATTGTAAATGCAGTCGCTCTAAATTCGTGCCAGTTTGCGGTAACCCCGCCGCCCAGCCGCGCGCCGCCCCGCCGCCGCGCTGTCACATCTGATACAATTTTAATGAAGGCTAGTTCTTAGTCAGATTAGCTGTTGTAGTCAATGATATATAAAACTATAGATACGTTGTCCGCACTCTAAAATGACAACATGAAATGAAGCCAATTGGCCACATCGCGCTTAGTTACGCACCAACCTGTCGCGCGCCAGTACGTTTGTTTTTAATTTATATTGTGTGTGTAAACCTAGATATTGTATATGTATCTCCCTCTAGCAACAGGCACCCCGTACGGTGTCATATTTTCTTTCCCTTTCTTCACGCGTATAAGTAGCTATCTAGTATTTTCGCCGTTTTTAAGCGCCGAGATGTTGGTTTATGACGTGTCTATATATAATACGTCATTGGTTGTAGTATTTTTAAAGTTATTTTAAGGTACGTATCTTTCAGTTTATAAAACAGCAATGGATATTATAGAAGAATTATTGAAGACTTAATATATAAAAGATGACGACAAATAAAAACACATTTACACACCGTATTCGAATGTCGATACTAAAGTAGGTACACACGGCTACACATCAAGCTACACATTTCCAGTTTAAGCTGACCTCGCATTCTACGGAAATTCTATACAATACGAGATCAGCATAAACTGGAAATGTATAGCTTGATGTGTAGCCGTGTGTACCTCACCAAGTTTTTATTAATATATTATCCTAATCTTTAATGTAGGCACATTAGCCATTTATGAACCATTATAGGATCACTTCGTTGGCCGTTCGTCTGTCTATCTGTTAATATCCTTTTTCTCAGGAATGCTAGGAGGCATCAAGATGCAAATTCGGCAAGAAGCAAGGTCTCACAGCACAAGTAAAGGAAAAAATCCGATAAAATACGTAAGTATTTTTTTAAAATAAAAATACAACTTTATTTGTGATCTACCTAAGTAACTACTTATATTACATTTTTTTTTGTGATTACAAACATACATATGCAGTTGGAGAATTGACCGTGACGTATATAAATGTATGAGAGAACATTTTTTCAACTACAAAGTTAAGTTTTTCTTGGGATTAATTCATCTATCAATACGGATTATCAACTACGAAATCCTTCATTGCGCGTGGTCCACACGCACTAGGCCGATATTTTTTTTGTTGAATTACATCGCTACAAACATCTTTTCGCGTGTGGCCAAAAACGGAACTAACGCCGACATCTTCTTTTTCAATACAATTGCTGAGATAATTTCTCGTTGTTTCAACAACGCCCCCCGCCCCCCTATCAATGCCATTCAGACATCAAAAGATTCTTGTGGCACTCTAAAAATACTTGGTGTTCATTCGGATGCCAATGGAGGATAGCATTTTGTTTTACGAAGGTGCACTTAAACCGTCCACTAAGCGATTAGTATTTTATTTACTTACGAGCGACTCACTGCTGCTTCGCACGGGCGTGATCTACTAACAATGTGACATGTCAAAGCATCGAGATTTCTGTGCTATATCTAAGTTAAAATAATAAAGCACTATCTGACCCGACAGGCGTTTTCCTGTCAATAAATACAGGAATTCAATAGTAAAAGGACGTTTTCTTTTTCCCGAATTACTTGGAAAGCCGCGAAGGCTAATTGGAACTGGGCCGACATGTCTGCCGCATTTCAGAAGAAGAACCATCGATTGGGTCCAATTAAAGGCACGATTATATTGCGACAGGCCGAGGAGGGACGAGCTTGACTCGCACCGAAAGGACTGGCAAAAGGAGATCCCAGGCCTTTGCCCTGCAGTGAGACAAGAAACAACACATATTAGTTAGATTTAATGTATTATGACGTATAAATGCAACTTTATTGATCGTGCGAGTACATCCTATTCATATTCTTTCCCCACCATCAAAATATGTTCACAGTCGAGTGGCGCCATCTATGCTTCACACTTTTACCTAATAGAAAAATATGCCTTTCTTTGCTGAGAAAATTCTCAACCGTATTAGTTGATGTAACTTTCACTAGATGTCGCTTTACTCAGACATAACATACTAATTACTACGAAGGCTACGCGGAACCATTTCGTAGCCGCGTAGCGCGTAGTAGATGATCTCGTAGCAGCGTTCGAAACTACACAGATGGAGCTACGATAACCTGAAGATCATCAAACATCTACGTTCAACAGAATCTTAACATCATCCTTGAACTAACTCAGGGTCAGAAAGAGATGTATAGTTAACTCAGTAATGCAGATACAACTATAAGGTCTATTCTATACAATATCATTATACAACCTTGTTTCCAATTGATGTTATTTCCACTTAAACATCAACTTTATATAAGTGTAAATAAAGTTGATGTTAGACTGACTACTACTACTGTTGAAAAAGTCTGTTTTATTGTTGATTGAAAAATATGTAGCGCAAACTGAACGTTATGTGTAGGCATTACGGTTGTTTTTCCTAAAACTCGAGTTTGTTTACATGTTTGGCAAATAAATTGCGAACGCAGATTAGATGTATTATTTCAAACGTATAATACCTATAACTATGGGTAATACAGTAGAATGACAAATCGAGAGTTAGAAAGAGATAGTCAGAGAGATGTGAATGACATAGGCGAAGCTATACAAAATCGGACTAAAACTATATGTCATTATAAGATATTTTTATTACAGACCATAAAAATATGCAAGCTTGTCGAACTAAAATCATAAAACGTATTTACGGCAGATTATATTATTATCTTCGAATGTGACCTTTCATTGGTTATTTTAGTACCCACCTAAGACCGTTAAAAACGAGTGACAAATATTTTGAACGCCCTCTACCTCCTTTTGCAAACAGTCGTAAATTAGCTACGAAGTTTCCATGTGTTGCCAGGTTAATGGATTTTAAACAACTAATTTGGTATTTTTTTTTCAGAAAATTATTTTTTATAATTCAACACATGATATAAAAACTAGACAAAAATTACGACTGATAGTCGTGATTTGAAAAAATAGTATTACTGTGAACAACTACCGCAAAAAAAAAAACTACGAAACCTCATGATTTTTTTTTCAATAAGGTCAAAACGCAAAAGGTACGTCTGTCTGTCCATTCGTCTGTCCTTCCGTCTGTCCAGAAGTCAAACAGCCATTTTACTCGGGAGACTAAGGCACTATAATATCGATGAAAATTGAAAAGAAGGCCCACCTATACCTACTCGTATTCTGTGCACCGTTAAACACTAGTGTGAAAATATTCGAGGGAGGCACTCCCGATACATATAACCGAGGGATGAAACCAAATTCAATACACTTATTCGTGTACCGTTGGATCTCATTATTAAAAATATTATATGTGACTTTTTTATTTAAGTCAATAGTTTGTGAGATAAGGGATGTTTTCGGATACTACCGCAGAAATTACCAGTTTTTTTACACAAAAATCAGTAACCTACTCAAAACACTATGAAAACGTAGTCGATAGAACTGGCAACCCTTTTCCCACAGACTTGGGTACAGACGTAGATCGTAAAACGGTATGTATGCCCAATAAATTGGCACATCGTTACGATAGAGTGTTTGATATGCCATTTTATCTGGCACTTTATTGCCATACAGAGCCAGGAATTAGTGTTGTGTAGTTTTGATTAGATCGGATACAGGCTACAGAGACAAAATAATTAAAATATTCGTTTTAAACATAATAATTGTCTGTGAATAAGTAATATATTTTATTTATTCGAGTACCGAGTAAGATATTTTTTACTTTTATAAGCTTACAGTCTAATAATAATAATATGTACATGCTGCTAGCGACCATTTCCGGGGGCCCAACACTGAGTGTGCAAGTCACCCCTTGCAATTTTATCCGTGTATATATAAAACATTGATCAGGCAGGGGCCATAGTCGTTCCATAGTTTTAGGTAACCAGTCCACTTATGCCACACAAATCTATAGTCCATAATCTGTGTAATCTTTGTTTATCATAACCTGCAATAGTCCTGCACCGACCAGGGGTTGTATAGGTGCACTTGCATAGTGCGTACACGGAAAATCGTCGGTTGGTGCCTCACCTCATTTGAATGAAAGCGTCTAACGGGTGTCTGCAAGTTGGCTTCGGCTTCGTACGCCTTCCAAAGGTCCGGGATCTCAGCGTCCCGAGATATGTCAAAGACATTTTTTAAACACGGTAGTTACATGTATTTATACATAAAAAACGAGGGGACAGAATCATAGGAATGATGATCCGCATATATACCTGCCTAGCCTTTTCCCAACTATATCGAGGTCGGCTTCCAGTCAACCTGGATGCAGCTGAATACCAGTATTTTACATGGAGCGACTGCCTATCTGACCTCCACAACCAGTAACTGAGTAATACGATACCCCCAAGGGGTATCGTATTACTCAGTTACTCAGACACTCTAGTGGATAGTGCAGCATTCCGCCGCCAAATGGGCCTCTTTACACGCGAAAATGGCCAAAAATTTTATTTGTAAAATATTGTCATAACTAACAAATTTTTGAATTCAGTTTTGTCGAAGCAGGAAAAAAGGATTCGCGTTTATTTGAAGTCAGTCGTCAGCTTCCCGGGCTTACTTGAACATGTAAATTGACTCTCTACTAAATTTTTCCTCTGTGTTTTTTATATCTTGAACGGGCAACTCACAGCGGTTCCACATCATATATTGCCTTTTCTTTTTTGGATCTTCGAATAATTTTTACTTTAGTTTTCCTTAATCTCTTATTACTTCATGTGTTACCGTCAACTAAATTTTTTGGGGGTCATAGTTTTTAACTAAAGACAGGTTGATTTGCCTTGTAGAGGCGTGGGTTCATCGCGGCTGATTTAAATGTGATCTTAAATACGGACGTTCACGGGAGCTTTACGAACGTTGGCCATCGTTCACTCGCGTCATGCTACTAAAATCTTGAGATGAGAAAGAACGACAGGCCCATCGGGATGCGTTAGTTACCGGCGCATCCCTATGGGCCTGTCATGCCTTTGCCAACAAAAACCTATTATAATCCCTCTAACATAACTAACAAATAACCATCTTATCCTACGCTGGCGGCAAGTTTCTTAATCGTGCAATTTTTTTAATGTGTTATTTTATATTACTACCTACTACAATATACTTTGTGTTCTTCACCAGCAGTGCTATTCTGTAACCATCTCACCGTGAAAACTTAGGTGAAGTGAGCGTGGAGTGAGCTGTCATTCCACCTAATGCTAGAGACTGACACTATTGACAGCTCACTTCACATATGTCTTCACGGTGAGTTTTTTATTTACAGAATACGTCGGCTGGATACTGCCTTTCATTATATGACTTATGTCGTGCCGGGTTCGACTCCCGGGCGACCTTTCACTCAAGTCTTCCAAATATTTTTTTTTTTCTCTACAGTTTTTTTGTACCAGTTTAATAAACTGTTATTATTTTATTATAGCGACTTGCGACCCGCTACTTAGCACTGTTTTCACGACTTGACAAAACAAAGAGATTTCTTTATTATAATATCTTAGTTTAATATTAACGTAATATTATAAACATAAACTTTTCGGAATAAATTCTATAAATGATGGTGAAAAACCGCATCAAAATCCACTGCGTAGAACAACACGGTAACACATAGTCTCGGGGTCTACCCCTTATAGTAAAACTTTTTATGTCATAACATTATTTTGCTTAACAGCGGATAGCATAAACTTCATTTCGCAGAAAATCGTTTGGCATACACTCATTTATAATACATTAAAAACGCATAATTTTGTAAGTCAGAATCATCTTTAGGCATAAATTACATATCCATAATAATTAAAAAGTAGAACCATCATATCGCAGAAAGTTCACACAAATATGCATACACCATGCATGGAAGCAAGCATGGATCAAGCAGCAGGCATAGTTTCTGTCACGACTCCGGCCCTGCGGGGCTCCGGCGGTCCCACGCGAGCTTATCGTCGCAGATGGTTATAACGCTCACCACCGCGGCCGCGGCAGCGAGCTTTAAAACCACCTGCTCCTCACCTCGAGGGGCCGCCTCGCCTCTACACGCCTACGCGGGCTTTAATTATACTTTAGGGCTAGGTCAGCCAAGATTACATGGAGTCGGTTTTGCAGAGATTCGTTTTTGTCACTAACATTTGTAGCACAACATATTGAATTTTTAAGACAATATTTTAATTTTAATATAAGGTTAAAAATGCTATTTTATAGAAATGGCAATATTCCGAATGAAATTATTCCAAATAAAATTCTGCGATCTTAAAAGTATGCCATTGTAAATTCGGACATATAAACATTCGGCCAAACAATAATTATACTAAATATTTTTATGTTTAAAGAAGATTATGCCAAGTGTGTTATGCCAGATCAATTTCGGAGCATCAAAATTCTGACAAATAGAAAAAAACACAACACAGAAAGACACGAAAAGAGACTTTAATTTATAAAATGTAGGTATATAGATGACCATTATGACCGTTCACTGATCAATAGGTTGACTTCGACGACAACCGATTACGGTGGTCTATTACGAGAATGTTGCCATAATTGCCACGCCTGCCCAACGGATGAATGAACTTTACACCCTGTTTCTCATATATACTGTGTGACTCGCCGCTTGAGAGCTTGAGGAAATGATGATGACGACGTCACGCTGAACTAGCTGCTCGAAGGCTGCGCCGATGTCCATGTTCTGGATCACCAGTATTGAGGTATGAGGAACAGGGTGTAAAGTTTACTCATCCTCTATTAGCAAAGAGGTACACACCCAGGTATAGAGTATATACCTTAACCACATCCTTTTTTTTTGTTTTTTGTGGGTGTTAAATTATCAAATAACTTCTCCCGCTCTGGGCGGAGCGGGAGAGTGTGTCATACTTTTACTGACTAAAACCCACCCGTGTTCCTTCCATTGCCTGTGTGCCGGGGTCGCGATATCCCTTTCGGACAAACTCGCAACCCTGGCAGGCATTGGCCCTTACGGACCCCGTCATCAGGGCCATCCCTAATCTTTAAATAAATAAGAAACTGCTATACATTTTGATTTCTCAATAGAAACAAACCATAATAATTTATAGAAACTCAGGTGCTAAACGAACATAAACAATTGAATGAAAGCCTTATTCATCTTGTCTTACAATTACCACAGTCAATTTGTTAGTAATTCATCAATGAATGCCGATTTAAATAATTGCTTATTGACCCAATTGAAGACCGCTTTCACTAAGAAGGTAAATCTTATTTTACAAATGAATGTTCAAATGTAAGAAAATGATCATTATGTTTTCGAGTACCTATTTATTGCCTTACGCTTAGACAATAGACGAATTATTTTCTTGAATTCTTCTTTTATACAGAATCTGCGCCTGATTTAATAGCAAAAGGCTCGCCCCCTACTAAATGGAACATAAGGTGCTCTTCCAAAGGCGACCGCAAACTGCAAGCACCTTTGCTTGCCATAACAAAAAATGTATAGAATTGAATTATGATTATTTATAAATAAAATCGCTAGGACAAATCTATAGCAATTTTCCATTGCTTACGAAGATTTTCTTATTTTGTGAATTAATACGATCTACGAACCTATACATATTAGTATTACAAAAAGCAAAAAATAATAATTTAAAGAAATACCAATAGTTTATGTAAAAAAAAAAAAAACACTAGAAATACCAATTGTTGGTAATCGAACTTACGAACACTGCACTAGTTTGCAGAGCAATCATCCAACCACTTAGTTATTTGCTGTTATCGAAAGTTAGCTAAAATAGCCGTTCTTATATATTTTCATGATTTACTGCTTAGCTCCGTGATGATATCATTTAAAAAGTTAAATCGGTAATTCTGCAATATCCTAACATTTTGGCGCGTCCTTTTACAATTTGCGGAGAAGAATATGAACATATAATACATTATGTTGCTCATTCCCTATATCAAATAGCGTAATAGTTTATACCCTACATTTTGACCAGAATTATAGGGCATATCTAAGCAAAATTTTAACAGAATATATTCAGTAGAATTTGCGTCATGCTGGAACATACATACAGACAAAGAGACAAAAATTCTAAAAACGATATTTTCGGCATTAGAATCGATCCGAGACCTCGTAGCAATGTGCAGTTTTGGCTTCGCTACAATTTTATTATAGGTATTTATATGTAGATAAACAGATTGACCTTGATTGACCTAGATTGATTGACATGTATGACCTTCTTTTTCTTTTCGAGTGGTTAGTGACTGACCTGGAGTTAGTGCTGCTAGTGGTGGTGACCTATTAAAACAGCCTTAAATATTATATTTGAGTAGGAGTTAGCTGCCCCGCCATTTTGTTTTTAGCACCATCAAGTTATGTGGCCGTATAAACTGGCAGTTAAAAGGTTTTATTTAAGCCATATGTGGGCGGTATTGTCCACTTAATTTGTGAGTTAACCCGTTGCGAGCGATGCGGTATTTTTGGTTATTATACATCCATACTCACGCCTCCTTTCCATGGGGGTTGGCAGAAACTACAGAACGCCACCTGTTACGATCCTTACAGATTCCTTTTGCTTCGTTCACGTTCATACATCAGCCGGTCGATTCTGTAAAAATATCACCGTGAAACTTAGGTGAAGTGAGCTGTCAATAGTGTTAATCCCTAGCATCCTGCCGGTCGATTTGTGACAGTGACAGCTCACTTCACGCTCACTTCACCTAAGTTTCACGTTGATATTTTTACAGAATCGGTCATAGACACGCGCACCGGTTGTGAGTACTACGCACCTGACCTTTCTGAAGAACATTACGAATAAGGTCACGATTATATCAATATTAAAATAATTATATTGACAGCTCGATTTCCGTACAAAATAATATAGGTACCTGAATGATGTGGATTGCAATTAACACTAGAGGGTTTAAACATATTCACAAAAATACCTTTAGGTAATTAATAAAACTGCTCAATTTTAATTCGGTTGATTTTATCCATATTTTTTTTTTTTCTATATAAATTAAGAGCGTTTATTCTGAAAGTGAGCAACGTCTCAAATAGATGTCAAATATTTCCCTGTTTTTATTAATTTGCAAAATTTCTGTATGGAAATAAGAAATATGACTAACTAGTGAACTAGAATATTAAAAATGAATTGCAATTATAACACTGAATTTGATGTTGTAACCGTTTTAGATATAAAAAAAGGCATTTGGAAAGTTTCCAAATACTTTTTTTACATCTAAAACTATATATTAGGTATTACGATAATTATTGTACTTCATAATCAATATTTTAGTTGACTAGTTAGCCACATTTCATATTTCCAAACAGTAATTTTGTCAAATTAAGCACAACAGATAAATATTTAACAGCTATTTGCGACGTTGCCAACTTTTAGGATATACACTCTTAAGTGCAACGAATAAGTACCTACCTACTTATTATACAAGAATGTATTTTCTGTTATATACAAAATAATTCTAAACCATAATAAAATTGACATTCGACCCTAGTATTAAAAATTAATTTTAATGCCAATAATGTTAGTTACGTGACGGTTTATCCAAATACATTAATTATTTAGAATCGTTTCAAAATTCTCATTTCAACAAAGGGCATTCACATTGTAATTATAATAATTATTTACTTACTTTTCGTAAATATAATTATTATTCTATAATGATTTAAACTTAAGCAACGTGATACACAAAGTATAAAGTTCTTAAAAAATAGTAGGTGTAGCTTTTTATTAATAACCAGTGTAAAAAGAAGCTTAATAAAGCCGAAAGTCGTTTGTTCTTCTCGCTATTGCAATGGACCATACCTGGGAACCATCTAGTGACGAAGATATTGAAGACCAAAGTTTTAGACCCCCTTTTTTTTTGTTTTGTTTTAGTTTTTATAAGTTTGCTTTAATTACCCCAAACACCCATGTACCGTCGCATGGGGGGCATAAGCATACTGTTTTGTATGCGTTGCAATGTGCGCCATCGTACACAGCGATTTTTTTCAAAGTAATAGATGTTATATGATTTCACACCAAAAAATATCGTTACCCAGCATTTACAGTCTTACTTAGTTTCAATAGCAGGATGCGGCTTTGTGCTGGATATTTTTACATGCTACATAAAAGAAAAAGGTTAGTGATAAGGCATAAAACACAAATCATTTACCCACATTTACTGTCGAGTCAAAAGAAACGTGAAAAGGCTACCAGCATTGTACTTGCACGTTGCATACTGAATGCTGCATTTTTTTGTACGAAAAATGGGCCAGCCAGAGACCAATCGGTTCGGGATGTCCCGAAAAGCTAGGGCAACATTAGTGGCCGTAAGTGCTTGCAACCCCAAAAATGCTCGAAGATATAATTATCGGTAAGGTAAGCCTAACTTATATTATAAATGCGAAAGTGAGTTTGTTTGTTTGTCGCGCTTTCCCGCTAAAACGACTGAACGGATTTGGATGAAATTTGGCATAAGGGTAGACCATGACCTGGAGAAGGACAAATGATGTGGGGCGCAGCTAGCCTAATGATATATTGGAGCCGTTTGAGGGATTCTGCAGCTGTAGCAGCCACTCCAGTGCAGTCCACCGTGGTAGGAAGTTGTTACTGGGTTGTGGAGATCTGATAGGCAGTCGCTCTATGTAAAATACTGGTATTCAGCTTCATCTGGTTAGACTGGAAGCCGCAGATTGATTGACAGTTACCAGGCCAGATGGGCTAGATTATAATACGATTAGCTGTTACAATACCAGTCTATTATTATCCCATTGCAAGGCATGGGCCTCTTCTCATACAGAGAAGGCACGTACATTCTCTTTGTTGGTTAATATTTAATTTCAGATGTAAACACAATGGTATTTACTTGAGGAAGTTCATCAACTAAAACAGAAATACGTCAACTTAACTAATCACATTAAGGAGTAGTCACAGTTTTCAGTTTGAACTTCGTATGTACTCTTGAATAGGAAAGCTGTCGTCAAAACTAATATGTAGGTAACGTCGAATTGTGTTTGTTTTCGCAAATATTCTGCGGTTGTCAAACTTTACATCCAACTATACTTCTATACATATTATAAATTAAAGTCACTTTTTGTGTCATCATCTTTTTTGATTGATTTTGATCATCATTTAGAGAATTCATTCCGGAAAGCATATGGTCGTTTAAAAAGTATATAATTTTTCATAGCCTAAATGTTTTGTTGATTTGGGTACTAAGTACAAAAATGTTGAACACTACCGCAACATTTGTTAGTGTTTCATCTGAACAGAGCGGTAGTGCGCGAAATTAGCACAGTACAGCCAAACGCCCGTCTATGGTAACACTTTGACGTTGACAGCGTCTTTGTCACGTAAAAATAAGGGCGCTTATTGCATTTCAAGAGTTGCTACTGACGCGTCTGACCGTACTAAATGACACTGTGCACTGATTATTTGTTTTCGGATATGCAGCTGCAGTGCGAGGGTTAGCAATTGACATCAGATCCGAGTTTTATCTCCGGTTTTTTGTTCGAATTATGTAACTTCTGAGGTATATACTTATTCTAGATTTAGGTCAGATATACTGTTAAAAATGTTGTATAGTACCTTTTAATAGAATAGATATTATAAAATTTTCCATCCCTTTGAGAATCAGTTTTTTTCTAGATTTTCTGCGAACAAACCTAAAGAGCAGCAGACGTATTCTAAAAAAAAAACACTATTTAATCAGCTTTGCATTTATTATACCAAGAATTACATCCTCTTCAGTATCAGCAAATTATTAATTAGAACTAAATTTTTCCTCTACTGCCAATCCTAAAATAAACTCAAAGCCGATATGTATCAAGAAACTTCAGTTGCAAAAGGCAAATAAAACTTATGTGGGTAAAAAGAACTCTTCGGAGGGAAGGAAGTAATCAGACGCTAGCAGGGCCTGCTTTGACGTATCCTTGGCATTTTTTTTTAAAGTGCTTCGTTATGTGGTTGGACGCTTGCAGGTTTTATTAAAAAGGTTTTGCTTGTCAATATTTTTTCCTGATTCGAGGAGTCAGCACAGATAATAAGACACAGAATGTGTGAACCTTTCAGCCTAATATTTTTTTCTGTGCGTCTGAACATTAATTTTCTACCCCACACAGTGGTCAGAGTAGAGTCGCAGTAAAAATTTATTGAATGTAATAATTAATTAATTTAATCTACTATGTTTTATCGACCATTCATTCAAGATGGGCTGATTTTTCCTAAGACAGTTGTCCCGTATCTCTTATGGATTCGGAAATCCCACTATCGTCCCAGTAAAAAAAAAAAATATACTTGTCAATTTAAGTTATTGATTGAATAATTTTATGTGACGTAGCTTAGTCTCAAGGATAGAGCCATATAACAATGCCTATGACCCTTGACGGCTTTGCGATCAAAATGAGCAGATGTGGTCAAAATCACAGCAGTCGAGAATGTGTCTGCGGTCGATTTTATTTTAAACATAAAATGCTGTGAATTTCTAATTTGGTGTGATCTCGTGCGTACGGACGGAACAGGCAATAATAATAATATGGATCTGTTAGATGATGATCTGATCCTAAATACACAATAATTATTTTATTTATTTATTTAACTTTATTCTTAAACCCTTGAACATTATTTTAAGCATTGTAAAAATTGGATATAAAAGGCTTTTTTATTTTATTTTTATTTATTATTAAACCCTTACCCCTTTATTCATAAACAAGGGAGTAAAGTAACAAACCAGTATTAATAACGTTCAGATTACCACACATTTTTGGAGGATTAGGTAAGTTTGGCATAACTTTACTCCGCGTTTTTCAATAAGGGGATTAAACATAAAGTTAGGAGGGCATTTATGTAGTAACACCAAGATTTTCTCTAATATATAATTTATTGTATATTTGGCTTTTACTTAAGGTAGCAAAAACAAATATTTCAAATACTATTTTTTTGTTAAGGCAACACAGAAAAACGTTTCAACAACCGAGATTTGTGAAATAAAAGTACCTATGCTTATAGTTCCTGCAACATACGACGGAAGACGACTTCTTCCTCGAAATATGAACGTAGTAAGTGCTGAAAAGGGTTTATCGCAGTAAATCCAAAAATAAAAGGCATTTCTTAAAATTACTTGCGTTTTTGGGGGACTGTCTAATGTAATTTTGACGTTCGAAAAGTGCTGATTCTCAGCCTATTTTGAATAAATGACTTTTGAATTTGAATTTTGAATTTGACTACACAATTTTTTTCCCCTTGTATTAATGCAATTAGTTATCAAAGTAGTCATTAGCATATTAAGTTTTAATCAAACATGCGTGGAAATTAGAGGTAGCTCGTGATGTTTTTCTATCGAGATTATAATTTTATGTTTCTGTTTCATTAAAAGTTTGGAAATATCATGTAGTTACTGTCATTATTTTTATTTTAACCCAAGGTTTGTCAGTTTTATGAAAAATTTATTTACGATTGGCAATTTTACTTTAGGCCCCCTCAATAGGACAAGGAGCGAATACGAAACTTCAAAAAGGGTTGTTATTAAACGAAATAAGGTGCTAATTTAGTTAAATAACACTAATATTTTATAATAGTGGAATATAACTCTATAAGATGAATCGCCTCAGTTTTCATACCCACTCCCGGTTCCAATGAACATTAGTTTTTATTATTTCAACTAGCTTTTGCCCGCAGCTTCGCCCGTGTGGATGTGGGAAAACATCCAACAGGTACGTATAACCGAGATTAAAAGTAGGCTCCCAATTAGTTAATCTAGGTACACAATGTATTCATTTTGTAATACATTCTTTTCATATAACTATATTGATCCACGCGGCACACGCCAGTAGAGCTTCCAGTCGGCATAATTTTTTCCGACATCGTCAACAATCAACTCTTTATTAGTTCCTATTGTGGACATGATAATTATTCAGATTTGTTACATTTGTAATAGCAATCATGTCATTTCGTTTAAAATTGGTTTTTATTTTTGATAATTTATACATCTTTTTTATAGATTATTTTTTAATTTGTGAATGTGAGAACGCTTAGGGCTTAGTGGGCTGTAGATTTGTCGATCATCTTCTATTTTGTTAAGTACTGGTACTTGTTGAAGGATCTACACTGTCCTCCCGTACCTGTTATTTGAAAATATTGTAAAAGCCAATTATTATTTTTAAAGAGTAACCGTGGAGTTTCTTGCTGGCTCCTCTCCATAGGAAACGACTAATAGGTACAGATTTATGTGTTAAAAATATTTAAAAAAAAATTCATTTTGAATCTTCGTCATATTTCAACCAATTTACACTAAATCTTAATTAATTATACACCACCTTCTTCATGAATCAGTCCGTCTATTAGTGAAAACCGTATGAAAATCCGTTCGGTAGTTTTTAAGTTTATCGCATTCAGACAGACAGACGCGGCGACCTGACCCTGGGTTTTTACGACATGAAAAAGCATCGAAATTTCTGTGCTATGTCGAAGTTAATTATTAATTTATTATACACATAAATATTTCGCAATCAATTTTCTAGATGATAGTGAAAACCGCATCAGAATCTGTGACGTAGTTTAGAAGAACAACGCGGCTACACAGACAGACATGGAAAGCGACTTTCATTTATATATATGTTTCAATATAAGTACTTAAGAGCGTTTATTCTGAAAGTTGGCAACGTCGCAAATCGATGTCAAATATTTCGCTGTTTTGATTATTTTAGCAAAATTACTGTATGGAAATAAGAAATGTGACTAACTAGCGAACTAGAATATTAATTATGAATAATATTTCCTTTATCAAAATATGTAAATTTTTGACAGCTATTTGCGACGTTCCCAATTTTTAGGATAAACGCTCTTAAGTGATATCGCTTCAATTATACTTCATCTTGCCCTTGCACTGTCTAAACTCGTGGTTAAGTCATAACAGCCGCACGAGTCCGCACGGGTAAGCTACGCTTGCCGGGGCTAGTCCGCGGATAGGTGACCATCTTTACATACCGAGACTCCTCCGTGCCTCGGAAAATGCGTTAAGCCGTTGGTCCCGGCTGTGATTTGTGGATCTTTGACAGTCGTTACGGGTCATCAGAAGCCCGAAAGTCCGACAACCAGTCTTAACCGAGGGGTATGGTATTACCCAGTTACTGGGTTGTGGAGGTCAGATAGGCAGTCGCTCCATGTAAAATGCTGGTATTCAGCTGCATCCGGTTAGACTGAAAGCCGACCTAACATAGTTGGGAAAAGGCTAGGCAGATTGATTTTGACTAGGTTAGTTGATTTAGGGCTGATTTTTCCAACGTCAGATGACGATGATTGACTTCATTGTGCGTGGTCCGACACCCACTTGGCCGGTTTTTTAATATAATTTTACATTTTCTTTAATTACTGTAATTGGTTTTTAACCGTATCAAATATAGTTAATAAATAATATCAGTTATGGTTAATAAATAAATAAGCATGCTTGAAAGTTATATAAAAGAATTGAATATTGAGCACACTCAACATTGTTCAAAAGTTCCAAACTAGCTGCCCGCATAAAATAATATTTGCTCGACTATTTATAACAATACGAAAAAAAAACTTGAAACTGCTTGATGTGTAGATCAAGTATAACACAATCAAATATACAGTTTTTATCACTACCTAAAATACATTTATTTTTCTTTAGATTTGCTTCATTTGAAATAGAGGTCGAGTTTTTGGAGTATGGAGACGTTTGGACGGAATTCCATCCATGATACCCCAAGCATTCTTCTCCAGCACCACATTTCTAGAGCTTCTACTTTTTTCTTCAGTTCTCTTAATATCCACGTCTCAAATGCTTACAGAAATATGGGGAATACGAGGGTGAGCCTGATCTTAGCGGAATTAGTTATGTTGCGATTCCCACTCCCACTTTTTCTTTAGCTTCTTCTGCCATAGAATTACGCTGTTTTACCTCATCCACGCAGCTGCCGGTGTTCACGATCATAGCACCAAGATATACGTAGGACTGAACTACGTCGCAGTTCGCTATATGTATGTGTTAACAATTTGAACAGTACCTATCTACAAATATTGGAACATAATAGAACCTCAAATCAAATTCTGAGATGAAAAGGTTAATCTTCACCACTGTGCCATTTAAGTGACCAAATGTAATAACAAAAGGGGAGGTATTACAATTCTAAGCATGTATGCCTACAGCAGCCTACGCGCTACGAGGCGCTACGCGGATTGGCTACGAAGTCCCGTAGGCCGGCGCGCGCCTACGCAATGTCTACGTCACTCCGCCCACTCCGAAAACTTGTAAATGTATGTTAAAAGTTTATCTTTTGCTAAAAATAGCTCTCATACAGACTGACTGGTCTTTATTTGTGAACCTTATTACAATATAGTTAAGGTTTTCTTTTCGATATATGCCTATTTTACAGGTATAAAAGAGGGACCTGCTTTCCAGGTGCAGGTTAAGTAATCACCAGCTGATTGTCGTATCTTCCTCTTAGACATGTTCTTATAACAAAGCGGTAAACAAAGGCGGGCGTAATATACAGTACTTGTCCTATGTTTAAGGGGCGATCTTATAACTGGGTACAAGCAATCAACAAACGGAGGCTGCTATTTGGAATTCCTGTAAATCCGTTAGCAACCAGGGACTAGAACCTAAGAGCTTGCCCTTGCGACCACTAGACTAATAAGGCTGGCTACCTCATGAAACCATTAGTAATATAACCAATCAGGCTTTACCGGTAAACCTCAAAGATAATTCGATCAATGAGGCAATTAAACCAAGTCAGGTGAATGATTATAGTGTTATCGATATATATCTATACATATTTATAAAACAAATTCGTTTGTCGCGTCTGACTGTGTGACCGCTTATATAATCAGCCTATTTTCCCACTGCTGGGACACAGGCCTCCTCTCTGTGTGTGGATGTCTCTCTGCGTTTTGTTCTTCAAAACTGCTTAATGAATTTTGATGCGGTTTTTATTTATTTACTTTTTCTTGTTTATTTTCTTTTTATTTTTATTTGTTTTTATTTGTTTTTGCTATCATGTAGAGCAAACTCAAACTCAAAGCATTCATTTCGTATAAACCAATTTCAGGCACTTTTAAATTGTCAAGGAGTCGGACAGTCAGAGAAATGAAGCTAGTTGCCCATTCCGAAGCGTAGTAGGTACCTATGGAGAAGAACGGGCAAGAAATCTCACGGACTCTTTTTTAAATCAAAACATGGTTAAAATATTAATTGCATCTTTATTCCGAAAGGTAAATAATACATTAATATTTAACTTAGATAAGCACAGAAATCTCGACGTTTTGACATTTCGATATCGCACCCGTGCGAAGCAGGTCGGGCGCTAGTAGCATTTATAATAAATGCATAGGCAATTAGCTTAAATCTGTAATACCTAATAGAATGCTAGATTTATAGATCACAATATGGTGAATCATAAGTAGAACAGTCTTTGCATATTGAGTTTGATTTGTTGGTTGAAATTACTTATTTATTTATCTAAGCAAATAACTGCCTCGGTGGTCTAGCGGTCGCAAGCTCTACTGCTGAGCATGAGGTCCTGCTTTCGATCCAAGTTCCGGCAAATTGTTATTGAGTTTTTTATTAGGAATTTCGCAGCAGTAGTTCTGAGTCTCGATTTGTGCCCGGTTGATGGCAATAGGTTCGCCCCCTATTACATGGGACTTAAAAAATAGCTGGCGAAATGTAGGTGTACCTATGTAATATGGGTAGAACTCTCACTTACCCTTCGAGGTAACAGAGCGTGATATTATTTATGTTATTAAGCTAATTACGTAAACTGCAGACGGTGGATCGAAAAAAAACCCAAAGTGATTTCAAACTAATTTAATTAAAATGAATTATACAATTTAAAAATGGTGAAACTTATTCGATGTTAGAATATAGAATTATTTAAAATACTTAAAAATAACTAATAGCTACTATTGAGTTTTGCTGCGTCGGCTGCTCTTGGCTCGACGGATGTCATAGCTTGCAGTTTTTAAGCGGTTGGCGTAAACACGTAGGAATGTGCGGCGTCGTCGATATCCATTAGGGATCCGTATTTAACAAGCTCATAAGTTGAACTAACAATAAAAGTTGCACGGTATAAACATTATTTAGACGATGCCATTCATTTGTAGCTTCAGTTTAATTGCATGCCATAAGCATGAAACTTGCATCGTCTTTTGGGCTGTACTTTTAGGAAAACTCACAACTGCCCAATAAGAGTTTGTGATACCTAGTTTGCTATTCGCCAAGCTTCCATGTCATAAAATAATGTTGAAATAACACGGTTGGCGCAGTGGCTAAGTCTGCTGCTCCGCTAATACGGGTGGGCTCGACTACCCCATGGATTAAATACAAGTACCTCTACCCAATAGATAAGCTTTTTCTCGAGTCTAGATGTTTGTGCACTGCAACAACTAAAAAAATTGTTTAATAACGTGGCGAGCATTTAATCAAAGCCATTTTGGGGTCCTAAAAATATTGAATAAACAAGTGACTGCGACCAACTACTATGTTCTCCAAACGTTTCTTTTGTTACCTTGGCCGCTGTATTTACAATAAAATAAATAGAACGCTCCCGATTTATGATCTTACCAAAACTAAGTGTAAAATGAAGGTAAGGAACTGACTCCAGGAGTTAAATTATGAAACTACGGAAAAACTTCTTGCTGCCACGGTATAAATTGTTTGTTTTGAATACTAATAAATTAATAAACAATACAATATAGATATTTATATACATCACCTTTCTATGCATTCAGGCACGCCATACACACACGCCCGCTCACACCCACACACACGCCCACTCACACACACACCCCCACACACCACATACACTCACACACATACTAACCCTAGAATAAGTAATATTCATAATCATTACATAGTGTAATCTCTTTTTTTTTTTTTCTGGTTTCATATAACTTACCGCATTTCTGTACGAGTGCATAATCCTTATTAAATGTAACTGCTTCCAAAGCGGTGGAGACCTGGTGTCCTGAAATACAGGCCTTACGCCTAGCTTAGGCACCAGTCTCCCACAGTATAAATAAAACTATTATGTATTGTCATATGATCATTTATAAAATGTACTTTATACTGTGGTGAGAAATAAATCTTATCTTATCTTATCTATCTTAAACTTGCATTGCCATTATAGGTAAGTGTGTTTCGTAAAAACCCCGCAGGTGTCATTGCGTAACAGAAGATGCGTTGCTATCCCAAAGACGAATCAAATGTCATTACCTGTCTGCGTGTAATTACACGACACGGCAACATTACGACATCCATACCCTTCAAACTGGAACATAGCAAATCTATTACTAATTATAAAACTTATTGAAAAACGGTGTTATATTAACTAAATGAAAGTTTCAGCAATAAGTTGTTACTGTTTGCCTGGCGTAAAAATAAATAAATAAATTACATGTATCGCCTGGGAGCTCGTGGCTAAGTAATAACTGCTGCACTGGTCAACCCGTCAGGCTAAGCTACACTTGCCGAGGTTGGTCTGTGGATGGGTGACCATCTTTACATACCGAGACTCCTCATTCCGAGTCATTCATGGATCTTTGACAGTCGTTACGGGTCGTCAGAAGCCCGAAAGTCTGGCAACCGGTCTTACCAAGGGGTATCGTATTACCCTGTTATTGGGTTGTGGAGGTCAGATAGGCAGTCGCTCCATGTAAAATACTAGTATTCAGCTGAATCCGGTTAGACTAGAAGCCGAACCCAATAAAGTTGGGAAAAGGCTGGACAGATTGATTTTGTATCGCCTGAAAACATGTTCTTTATAGGGCTTTTTTTCATGTTAATCACATGAAAAAAAGTATCGTAATCACATGAAAATAAGTCGTATACCGATTAAGTTAAAACTCCATTCCGAATCAAAATAGATTTCGGTAACATACACAAATACATAAACGCTCGCCTTCTTTAGATGGAGGTAGGCAGAAACTATAAAACGCCACCTGTCGTATATTCCTTTTGCTTCAATAACGTTCATACGAGTATATCTGGTCGTACACGCACGCCGCCGCCGGTAACAATACAGTACAGAACAACTATTTTCTTCATGCTCCTCGGCAAACTTCGTGTTTCGTCAGTCGTCGGATTTCTATCATCTCCCCTTTGCACTTGGTAATTATGGCTCACGGCAACGCGGGTACAGTGGTAGGAGTTAATACGTACAAGCACCAAGAGCAAAGGGCAACTGATAGAAATCCGACGACTGACGAAACACGAAGTTTGCCGAGGGACATTAAGAAAATAGTTATACTGTACATAGTTTTACAAATACACACGCTAGTTATAAAATAACTACTTATCATAACATCACGTCTGACATCCTTGAGGGGTTAGGCAGAGATGCATCTGTTACAATAAATACCCATGTTTCGCCAGTTCGAAGCAAAAGGAATATATTAGGATCGTAGAATGTTTACATTGTCTACGTTTCAATTGCATAAGATAATGACAAGTGGAAGCGCGGAGTCTCCTAACACAAGCAATTCCTTGCTTAAAAGGTGTTTTCTAATAATAATGTATCGTAATGCCCTTTGAAATTGAAATAAACATTTTTTTTTTGCAGGTGATTTTTTGTAGGTTCTGCTGGCCCCATAAGGGGAGAAGGCGTGAGTGTATGTGTGTTATTGTTGGTGTTTTAATTATATTTAATAAAAGAGTTTTAAAATATTTATAATGTTCTAAAGTTTGAAGCGAAATCAACACTAAATTGTAATGGTATTTAACTCAAACAAATGTCAGAACTAGATTTTTTTATTCACAAATTGTTCTTTGTTTTCGAATTCTTAGCTTGTTTTTAAAAATCAAAGCCGTAAATAAAGTCTTAAAAACACGATGAATCAGTTAATTTCGTCGCCTTATACCCTTATATCTTACCCCTAATTCTCATCAAATAATATCTTTGATATATGATGTCATATGACGTCACAAGTCGTTATAAAACACATAATACTTTTTAATCTGGCGGCGGCCGTTTACGAGTGTTGGTCGCTGGCAGTATATAAGGGGAGGCGATGTAGAGCCGAGGAGTAGACACCTGTTCATCGTCGACTGTGCGGACGGGACTTGCGGACGAAAGTGAGTACAACACTATTTTATATATTTTCATTCATTTTTTTTTTTTAGGATAGAGTGTTATTGTCGATTAGAATTGGGGTGATTTGTGTCGAGTAGAACTTTAATTTTCGCAGTTTTTGGGGGGCTATTTTTATGTAAATATAAAAGTTGGTAAAAAGGTTATTTAAAAAATACTTTATAAGAAACACATTTTTAAAATCTAATAATCATTTTTAAACGTGGTTCTTAAAAGGCATTCTACATTCCTTACCTACAAAAAACAAAAAACAACACACAAAAACTTTTAAGTGCTTTATAAACTATTTTCAAACATTATTTTCAAAACGCTTCATAAAAATATAACCAGAGTATTTTTTTGTATTTTAACTTTTTATAAATAGTGCTACATAATTTTTCTTTGTTGACGGTAGTTTTAATCTATCTCAAAGAGCTACTGAAGTATCTTTCAAAGGCATTATTAGCTCTGAAAACTCTCCAGTGCATTAATAATTTGATGCTAAGGTGCAAACTTTAAACAAGAAAACTAAGCGACTGGATATTTCAGGTACTAGTTAGCCTTCAATTCTCTGCATTAAATCATCACCCTTTGCTTCTAGCGTAAAGATATTTATTAATAAATTGTTGTTGGATTTTTATCATGTTACGGTAACTGGGTTGTGCAGGTATGCTGCTGCATTCGGTTAGTCTGAAAGCCGACCCCTACATAGTTGGGAAAAGGCTAAGTAGATTGATTGATTGTTGGATTATTTCAGGCTTGTTTTTCGTATAACTTCAATGTGTTCCAACAATTATTATTCTGCGATCAAAAATCTCGTGTTTCTGAAATAAATACCTAATTACCAAAAACTACGTTTTCGATGTGCCAACAATTCAAAAGATTCATAAATTTATTCCAATTGATATTTATTTAAATAATTTCCCGTTCGGAAAAATTTATATAAAAACAAAAACTACACAGTTAAGATTCTGTATTAATACCAAAAATAAGACGACAACTTTTCAATATTGAATAAAAAAATATAAAAATCTAATAAAGGTAAAGCGTTGATGTCTTCCGGTTGAAAGAAATATCTACAGTAACTCGATGTAGCCTGTCGCTTTTTTATCTTTTTCAGCCTAATTATGATTCGTGAAGTAATCTTATCATTTTAAAACTAATAAGACTATATTAACATAAACATAACATCACGCCCGTATTCCCAAATGGTTAGGCAGAGGTGTACCTATAGTAGGGTAGGTACACCCATAATTCGCCAGTTATGTTTAAGTCCCGTGTAAAAGTTCGCGAGCCTTTTGCCATCAACCAGTCACAAATCCAGTCAGTATCTTTGGTCAAAGCTACATAAGCATAAAACATAATCAGCCTATAATGTTCCCACTGCTGGGACACAGGCCTCCTCCCTGTGAGATAGAGTGGGCCGTAATCCACCACGCGGGCCCTGTGTGGGTTGGTAAATGTCATGTCTTCGAGTTTTTGGTTCTAAGACATTTACGTTTCCTCACGATGTTTTCCTTCACCGTTTTGAGAGCGCTCCATATCAACCATATTATTACAAAAATATTTAAAAATAAATAAATGAGATTATAATAAATATGTTCACTTTTTTCTTTTGAAAAAAAATATAATTTATCCAATTTAATAATCTGAAAGGTTGTCAATATCTACCGTGTAATATTATTTCAAGCTTCGAGGAATCTTTGACTACAGATATCAACATTATTTTCTTTTGCATCTCAATGCTATATCAAATAGAAAATACCTACTTTATATGCCCGATTATCGGCTTACCAATATTTATTGGTAAAAATAAGCCTCTTATGCCCCAATATTGACGATTGATGCATTTTTGTCATATTTTTTTTTTAAAGTGTGTTCGATTCTCTGTTCGGTTCGATTGGGTTTACCATCAGTAATTTTTCAGCCTGAAGTTTGAAAACTTTAAAAAAAGATTAGTCCAGAGGACCTAGGCAAGTGACAATTGCTTCAAAGCGTTTCGTATTTCTACGACTACTTTCAACAGGATTAGTGTTCAGGGACAAGACGCCGTTGCCGCGCCACCGCTGCTCCGTCGCCGCGCCGTCTTTGCGATATCACTTATAAAGCGCATGCATTTTTGCAAGCGCCTGGCAATGGAATAAAAAAAATCTGTTTATCCAATACTAGCGGTGTGGTGGCGGCGCGGCGGCGGCGCGGCAGCGGGCTGGTCACGTTACATGTACACAGCTTAGACGCGCGGTGTTGGCGCGGTGGCGGCGCAGCGATGGCATCGTGTCGCTGAATACTTAGGGTTTAGGACATAAGATTCTCGGTAGCTTATGCCAATCCAATTAGGTTTTGACACATCATCGCTATCGCTGGTAGAATATGACTTTATCTAGACCCTCTGAAATTATAAATGATTTTATTTCTGTAAGTAGGTTTCAACAAACACTATTACATGACAATCATATTTTAAAAACAAGATGAGTTCGACGTTTCTGAGAAAAAAGACCGAAACAAACTCAGAGGTCTCTTTTAAAGTTCAGACATAATCTTGGTCAGATTATGTAAACACCATGTAGATTAGTGTCTGAAATGGTCTTTTGAGGAAAAAACCACACATATTGAGTGGAACTATCCAGTTAATGCACGCATTTGTCGGTAATCGTGTAGCTCAATTCAGAACTTAAGGAGCTCAGCGATTCGACGAACCAAAGAAAGGAGATTTGGGTAGGCCGCATAAATTACTCGAATTTATAAATTACTGCCATAAATAATGATTACAACTAACTGAGAAATAAACAAAATACCGATCGATTCTGTAAAAATATCACCGTGAAACTTAGGTGAAGTGAGCTGCCAATAGTGTTAATCCCTAGCATCCTGCCGGTCGATTTGTGACAGTGACAGCTCACTTCACGCTCACTTCACCTAAGTTTCACGTTGATCTTTTTACAGAATCGACCGCGAGCTTGAAGTGCTCTGATGGACAGATGATTGTACGAAATGATGATTTTATGGACACGGCATTTTCTTTGTTTTACCCCATGTTTCTTTGCCGCTGATACAATACCTACAAACGAATTTGAACTTAAGGCTTCGCAATGAATTAAGCAACTGTTGGGCTAATTTCGCTTAGTACAAAATTTTCAAGAGTGATCAGGCATCTTCTGGACACGCTTGTACCATGGTAGACCTCATCCATCGCTTTCCATCAGGCGAGATCGAGGTGAAGAGCATTCTGTAATAAAAATTTGGCCCCGAATAGTGACCCCTATATTCAAAATTCATTTATTTTTGTTACAAGTCCGTGTTTGGGACACAGAAATTGAAATGTGTACCAAATTTCAACTTAATCTGACCATTAGATTCGAATCAAATTGGCTGTGACAGACGGACAGACGGAAACACGAGTGATTCTATAAGAGTTCCGTGTTTTCCTTTTTAGGTACGGCACCCTAAAAATAAAAAGTAAATGTATTTTCGATTCACAAATCGTTCGAATTTATGTTGCTTTATCATCGCGTTTTCGTTCCTCCCACAAATTTCTACATGGTATTGTGTTTCTGACGTTTTTCAAATGAACGGTTAAATCATTTCATCATTTATTCTATTTATAAGTTGGCCATTTATTATTTTTGGAAACCAGAAAGCCTTTCCCACCGCCCACAGATTTGATAAAAAATAACAACGAATTTACTACAAACGATATTAATTTTTGCACTTAATATTTATTAATAATTTTTGCGGTTGGGTGTGTAATAATAATATTGTCGCTGTGTTTCAAACTGGAAGTAAATGATGTTCAAAGTTTAGTAATTCTTGCCCTTTGTAGAAAACAGACACGAGCCTGTTTCTTTTAACGTTCCTACCTATTTCTACAAAAATTTTAACGTTCCAGTTTTATCACGTGATTATTTAAATAAAATCAAATTATATCATTTACCACGACGACGATGACGCACTCTGTCAGCTCTCCAAGCTAAGTCTCTTATTTTCTATCTTCTAAATTCGAAATAGTGTTTTTTTTTATAATCTAAAGGTACAATTCCATTGCACACATCGCACTGTGGATAAAAAAGGCTCTCGAAGATATTGGAGCTTAAATTTTAAAGTGTCCCTTTTTCTTCGCGTTTTAGTCACACTCAATCTCGTTTTATGAAGTATGTCAAAAAATCATTAATAAATAGTTACATAACCGTATGCCAAGATATACCGGCTATTTAATTATTATTTTTTTGCAGATATAACCAGTAGCCCCATACATTTGTTTTGTAAAAAATAATATAAGTTGGCACATTGCCTACCAGATTCCTATGATATATTTAAGCATAATATTGGCTATATAGAGCCATAGAAGCCATTTCCAGCAAAAAATCGACACTTTACAATTTAAGATCCAATGTCTTCAAGAGCCTTTTTTTGATCCACAGTGCAATGTTTCGCCGCAACACGACTGGTTTTTATATATTTCTATGAAACCGACGTGAAGCTAGCTACAGAAGGTATTTCATAGAAGTTCATAGAAAAACTGTCGTGTCGCGACACGTCACCTACTGCCGCCACCTGCGATCGGCTACGGAATGATACCTTTATGCCATTATCCTACAAATACCATACAATAAAGTTTGCTTACATCATTGAAGATACCCGAAAACATTTAAATAGGTGGCCCCTACATCGGAGCTGAACGTTTACAAAAGTTTCATTTAAACTACATTGACTTAAAGGCTCGTGCAAACCAGAGCGACGCGACGGCGCGACGCGACACGAACAATACAATTTCTAAGAAAACTTCCCGGTATTACAATAACCGGTGTCGCGTCGCGCTAGTCTGTACAAAGCTTTAATAGGGATGTAGAATGGGTAAAAAAGAACTATTTAGTCCGTCAGTCAAATAATAAAAAAATATTAGACACGTATTTTTTGCTTTATCATATTAGGGTGAAAATCATTTAAAATGACCATTGTGACAAAAATGAAACAAAAATGGAAATGTAACAAAAATGAAACGCGTAACAAAAAATAACAAAAATGAAATATTAGGGCTCGGTTACAATACACATTATTATCTGACTGTTATTTATTTTATTGATTTATCATATGGTGTTTCGCAATAAAACACTGTTTATTTCTTTTTTATCATTTGTTTTATTAATTAATTATGAGGAATCTATAAAATCTGTAAAATAAACAAGGGCTAACAAATGACATTGTACATAACAAACAGAAAGACATACGGACCCATATTATATACACCGAAAATTCACTCACATATTTTATACAACATTAAAATCACTCGCTATTAATAACATTTTATCAGCAATGTGATTGCGTCTTTGTTTCACTTTTGTTATTTCATTTTTGTAACGTAATTAAATCATAACAAAAATGAAAAACTGCTGTACTTTGAAAGTAATTTCAAATACGTTAAGCCAAACAGAAATCGCAATGAGTTACAACCACCTAGCATTTCAATAAATGTCAACAATAAAGTACCTAATTGCTTAATTTAATAATATAAGTGTTCACTTACCTGCGTTGTTAGAAACAAAACAAAACAGATAATTTATAATTGGAATTTTTCTCGCCGACAAAAAAACACACGTCATTCACTATTTTCACTCGAGGACAAAATGGCCGACTCATATTAGATTCTGGCATGTGATTGGCTCGTTATAGTTTGAGTGTTGCCATTTTACAAATTCTATATATTACCAAATTGGGCGTGACAAAAATGAATAACAAAAATGATCAAAATAATGGACATTATTTTGAACCCAAAATTTAAATATTTTAAGTAATTAATAAAAAATATTTTTAACCGTAATCAAGGGCCATCAACAACGATTTGGCAAAAAGTTCATGAATAAGTAAATACTGTAGCTAATAAATTTATTCAGATGATTTTTGTAACGTAGCCCGTGAAGAGGACAAATTATTTTGTATGGAGATTATCCGACTTTGATGAGAACAAAGCAATATAAAGAATTTATTATGCTCAACAGATATAGATGTGTGTGTTATATAGTTAGATAATATACATCAGAGTACTAATAGGTAGTTTTTACATAGTAAAAATAACTGTATCATAAAATATCGGGTGTGGACAAATTTTGCAATCAAAATGGTCATTTTAAATGATTTTAACCCATTAATCAAAAATGATTTTGATAAAACGCATTAACATTGGGGAGTGGGGACTCGCTACGTCATAAGTTCAGTGTAAAATCTACCGGGGAGTGACGTCATGCCACATTTTAATACAATGTATTGCCGTAATCTTTTGATTACGTAAAAAAACATCCCTTTTATTACTTTACAGCTTTTAACATTCCTGAAGTAATTATTTCCCTATTACTTGAGACTTGTCAAACAAATGTATTCATCATAATAATCCCGCGGTTCTGTAGCGCATCGGGCATGTTTGCTGAAGCAGATACAGATAGCTTTCAAGGTATACAGGTATACATATGGAATGCAATTAAAAATTGAGTATTGAGTATTGAGTATTGAGTATTATGCGAAAAAGAACAGCATCCCTGATGCGAAGGATTCGGGGGAGCACCAACAGCATTCTAAAGGTGATAGTGAATAAGCCTGATTGCCCGTTCCTGGGGCACTGGACCAGTATGCACAGCTGCAGGTCTGGTGCAGCGGGAATTGGATATAATTTTACGTTTTTAAACTAGTTTTATTTTATTTATTTTAATTAGAAATGTTACTAACATAGTTTTATAAGTATTACTAACAACAATATGAATAACGTGTGTCAGATAAAAAAAAAAAAAATAAAAAAAAAAAAAAAAACATTCTCTGCCTCTTTCTTCCATACTTATCTAATAATCGTCATCTCAGTAGTCACCCCCTTTTTAGATATCGTCTTTCACACGGTCCATTCATAGTTTCTTTCCGTTCTTGAACAAAACAAAAGGTGAGCAGAGTACTACTCCTACACCTCTGTCCATCCCTACGGCGAATACCAGCTTGATGATGCTATGACAATGGTAGTTCTACAATGTGTCGTAGGAACTGTAATAACATAAACCTTATTTTACACCCACACAATAGGTGTGGGTGTAAAATACACCCACATTTCCGAGACAACGAAAATAAAGATCAATTTGGTTTTGGCAGTGATGCTAAACAACTGTGAAAGGACTGTAGGTACCTTCGATTTTCAAAAATAGATCTCCGACGTAAACTGTCACTCAAATTCCACCAATAAGGTAAATGTTCCAAAAGCAACTCTCAAAACAGATACCGGCCTACTCATAATTAATTTAAGTCTAACGTGTTTGTTTAAAAAATAACGAATTTTAAAGGCTCACAGTCCATCGATCATGAAAGTAATTAATTCATCTTCTCCAGTTGTTTCATATATCTATTAATAACTTTTCGACATGTTTCCTGTCTACTTCGTTATGATAAAAAATTGTTTATTAACTGGCAATATTTTAATTAAACGTTCCTCATTTTCAAAAATAGAGTGTAGTATAATCTTCATGGTTAAGCAATGCTTCCCGAGGTCAGACTTTGCTCAGCTCTCGATAGTGCCCGGTTAATGAAATTAGGCAAGAACACAGACAAATTGTAGGTGAACTAACTAACTAACCTTTTAGGAAAACTTAGAAAAACTTCCAAATTCGGTGGTTCACCCCTTACAATAAACAAAGAAAATGCATTAAAAAAAAATCACCAAAAAATCATCCTAATTCAGTGAACGGACATTTAAACTAAGGTTTCATAGAAGAGCGGTGGCCGCCATATAACGGCCGCAGTGATGACACTAAACGTATGGCACACGATAAGTAATTATGACAGCGGGGTTTGACTTCACGGTGTCAAAAAACGCTCCCTAGGAAAACACACCAACTTACTTTCATAGATAACGTTTCAGTGACGTCATTCGCCGGTAAATTGCGTACGCTATTTGGCTCCCACCGCTCTTCTAGGAAACCGTAGCTTTCGTTCTTATCGTAGATTCCTTCGCCTCGCCCCGCCAGTTTTATTCATTCGTGAATAGGTATGTAACAAATACCACTCATTAATAGAAGACAAGCTCAATTAGCCAACGTATATTAATGGCATTTACTTTCATTGAATATCTATGTGTAATATCTGCTTTCACTAACACTAAGTGACACCTTTTCAAAAGCGCACTGTTGGATTTCCAACACTCAGCTCAGCGAAGTGAGTTGAAAATCCAACGTGCTTATTTAGGCTTTACATTAGTGTCGTGTAAACGGGCACGGGCATAAGTCTGAGCATAAGGCACATAAAAGTCAGTTCTGAACGTCAAAATTTACAAGAAAATAGAATTGATTCTAATTGCCTCTTCCCAGAGGTATTTTCGTATGGAGAACAATGGTCAAGAAACTTCATAGTTTCTCTATTAAAATGTTTTACAAAATTTATATGCTAATGCAAATATAATAATTATATAATATTATGTATATAATTTTTAAAGTGTTATGGGTAAGCTATACCAAGCAAATTATTGGAAATAAGTTTAGTAAAAGTAATACCCACCACAAACTTTAAAGTTATCGGGAAAAGCCCATATTCAAGACTAGCTAATATATTTAATAAGCTACCGTAAATTTTAAAATCCCTACCAAATGATTCAATTTTCTCGAAGCACTTGAAGTAATGTATTGACCTTGTAATAATATGCTTGACGTAAATGTGAAATAATAAATGACTTTACTATATTATGCTTACCTATAGTGACTAAAATTAATGAATGAATTAATAATAATGATTTATTTGAAATAAAATGTAATACTTAAATAAATTAGTAATGTTTATTAAAATTTAATGAATTGTAATCATTAGAATCAATATTATATTAGGTATGTAATTTAATCATTTGATATGAAACATTTGCAGTGCCCTTACAGGGTGGGTGCATGTCTTAATACTGTGTCATGAAATTTTAATGCATGCCAACCAGTGTTTTATAAGATAGCAAACTAAAAAAAATGGGATTAAAATAAATTTTGAAAATGAAATGAAATGAAATTAAATGAAAAAATTAATGAATGTTTGTTCTAATTCTTTCAGTAATTTTCAGGGCACTTGTAGCTAGGTACCACGTTCGGCATAACATAATCAGCCTATAACGTTCCCACTGCTGGGACATAGGCCTTTTTTTTTTTTTTTTTGGATGGGAAATTATCAAATAACTTCTCCCGCTCTGGGTGGAGCGGGAGGGCGTGTCAGACTTTTACTGACTAAAACCCACCCGTGTTCCTTCCGTTGCCTGTGTGCCGAGGTCGCGATATCCCTTTCAGACAAACCCGCAACCCCGGCAGGCATTGGCCCTTCCGGACCCCGTCAGTTGGTGCTGACATCTCTTTGAGGCGCGCGTGGAACACAACGCGCCGTCGACCCGGGCCTGGTCCCTATCGGACGGCGAGCTACCCATTGCTCACCGTCCGCAAGCCCGCGCCTACGGTGGCCGGAAGTCGGCTCGCGACTCCCG
The DNA here is from genome assembly GCA_914767755.1 of Agrochola circellaris. Classification (NCBI taxonomy): domain Eukaryota; kingdom Metazoa; phylum Arthropoda; class Insecta; order Lepidoptera; family Noctuidae; genus Agrochola; species Agrochola circellaris. The sequence goes on along the minus strand of OU611859.1, from coordinate 3,514,843 downwards.
ACGCCCGGGGCGTCTCCTGCGGCGACTAGGGGCGCGAGGGGGCGCATTTTGCCTCTCCCTCGCGCGCTTCACACCCGGGCGTTTCCTCCCGCTTTATCCTGAACAGGAACCTCCCGAAACAACCATGTCCGGTGAGGACCTGTGTCAGGCGGAAGGTGAGGACGCCGTGGCGCCTCTCTAGCCACTCCTCAAAGAGGGGACTTATCGCCACAATTGTGGCGTGCTGGGACATAGGCCTGCTCTCTGTAAGAGGGAGTGGGCAATAATCTCCCACGCGGGCCCAGTGCGGGTTGCCTTACCAACTTACATTTTGGACTATACCAAAATATTTTTCTTTGGAACGTAGGTACTCTGGCAAGTTTATTCGAAGTCTATCCAAATTGAATAGATTTAGATTCAATAATAATAATATCAATGTAATATGCATGATCTATTAGGTTTAAGTTCCCATTGAATAAATACTGTTTAGTCTAACTACCTTGTGTAAGTAACAAGAGGTTCAAAGGTATAATAATAACCTTCCGAATCCCGACTGATTTTGGTCACGGTGGCCTATCTCAACGGAGATTAGTCGGTTACGCGGGAGGTTTATAGTGCACAAGTGTGTGCGCATATACAGGGTACAGTTTCTGTTCCTTTAAAATAGTCCAATGGGACGGCAATCCGACACGACCGGGGAGAGATCGGGCGCAAGACCAACGGCTTCACTTGCTTTTCGAAACACGGGGGTGTGAGAAATTCTTAATGGAAAAACACAATAACGCTTTGCCTGACCTGGGATTCGAACCCTGGCCCCCACGCTCAGCAGCCGCGCTTGCGACCATGAGACCAACGAGGCAGTCAGTTCAAAGATACAAAATTTATTCAAATATTATTGTCATCTCATTGGTTCAACTTAGTCGAGCCGAGTCGATCGAGCGATAAATTCGCTAAAACTAAAACTACGTACGTACGGAAAAAATTGCACCGTTTTCTTGTGTCTCGGTCATCGGATTTCAAAAAACCGGATGAACGGAAACGCACTGATATTATACCATATACCACCAAAACTATCATAGATAACCTTCTTTTTTAATTAAAAAAAACCGACTTCCAAAAAGGAAGAGCATAGAACCTGTTCCTTTTTGGAAGTCAGTTTTTTTGCCTCTATCAATTTTATTTTTATCTATGTCCATCGATATTTTCGCCAATTTTGGACCGATTTGAAAGAAAAATGTTTATTTGGTAGAAACTTGCGCGATGTTCCCATATAATTGTATTTACTTTCCTTGGGTAGCTTTGAGTTAGCTTCAATAATGCGTATTTTTGGCACTTCGTCTATGTGGATGATGTTATAATAAATTCCTGCCACTGTTATTTACAAAGCCGGTAGTGGTATTCGAATTTTTGTGGGGTAGGAACCTACTACAACACTGAAATTTAAAAACAAAAAAAAATACTACAAAGTGAAAAATAACTTTGGTTTTGGAAGTCGGTGACAAAAAACGAAAATTCTAATACAAAGACACCAACTTCCAAAATTAATTAAGTTACACACTTACATTACTGACATTGATGAAGGCAAAACATCATTAGGATACCTGGACTTTTTAGTTAATATAAGTCTGAAATCACCAACCCGACTTGAGCAAGCGTGGTGATCAATGCTCGTGCCTTCTCTGTATGAGAATAGGCCTTTGCCCTACAGTCGGATAATAATAGGCTGGTACAAAATAAGTAATGTTGATCAGTAGTCGAGATTCAAAAAGAAACTATTTTGGTAAGTCAGGCTAGAAAAACTAAGTCAAAAACAACTTTAGAGGAGGGAGGTTCCTCCCCCTCACTAATCTCCATGTTCCTTACATGGCCTGACCAAGATTATGTCTGGAGTTTAACAGAGATTTTGACCCCTGACTTTGTTTCGTCTATCAGGGGTAGTCACGTAGGAAATGTCGATTCGATCTAACTTTTTTTTAATATAACGTGTAAAACTGATTCCGAAGTTACTTTTTTTTTTTCGTGCACACTTGTTTTTCCAGTGCACTTTAGACATTGGCCGAATAGTCAACATTGGCTTTGCTCGCCATTTAATAAAAAATATAATAAAATCCTATTTACAGAATAAACAATTTCATTTCATTTCAATCCCTACTCGGGTTTACCAATTAATAAAGGATATCAAATATTTAAAGTTGCACTTTCCAGCAAAGTAAACCGAGTTGGAAACTACTAATTTAATTAAAAAGAATGAAAGTAGGAATGTTAATATTTATAGTTCCTACACAAACAGGCGGCAGTTTTTGTTGGAATTAACTTGGTATCGTATCCAAAGAGCTTGAATAGATTATTATAATTAGTTTCCCTACTTACGGTTATTTAAAACTAGCGACCCGTCCCAACTTCGCAAGGTTTTTACGACTTAACAAAACATGAAGATTTATTTATTATTATCTAAGTTTAATAATAATTTATTGTACACATAAACCTTCCGGAATAAATTCTCCAAAGGATGTTGAAAACCGCATCAAAATCCGTAGCGTAGTTTAAAAGAATAACGCGGACACACAGACAGACACAAAAAGTGAATTTAATTTATTATAAGTAGAAGGCGATAGGCTGATTGACATGCTGTTATTCCATTTTTTTTTTGTTATGTTTTCTTTAACCGTATTGACATATTTTGACATTTTAGTAAATTAATAAGACATTAATCCTGTAATTCAAACGGTTTGACATTAATTTGTATGTACTTTTATTATAATTTCCTAATTCTTGTTTAAAATATTATATTATATTTTTTGTGTAAATTAAATATGAATGCAAGCCCATGCGACGGTAGAACAGGACGGGTTATTATAAAAAAAAATAAAAAATTATGTACTAACTACTCATGTTTGCACACTAATAAATGATTTGATTTGAGGAGCGTTCTCACAGCATCCCCGTCTGCTAAAAGTACAAAAACTGAAAATCTTCTTCTTAGCGTGCCGATGTCAATCTAGATAGAGTCGGGTCAGAAAGCGTCCACGACAACATGCAGGGAACACGATGTCGTGTTCCCTGCATGTTGTCGTGGACGCTTTGCTTTTTTTGCTGGAAATGATATTAAGTGCCCCATTGTTTGTGGAACAGCACCACATTTACACCCCAGGGCGGAGTCATCTGTGAATCTCCACCTGAATAGCAGTTTGTTACGGCTATACAGGGCGGCCCATTCACAGTGGTCCAAAACTAGTTTTTAGAAACCTCTCTTCAAGAGCTACCCAAACACCCATATAAAAATGATCAGCAATGATTTATAGTTTAAGAGCTAGATCTTATTAAATACTTTTTAAAGTTTTTAAGCAATTTAGGGTCACATGCCAGTATGTCAGTATATATATATATATATATAGACAGAATAATCTTTCAATCTCTTTTAATTCAATCTTATTTAAGCAACAGAAGACAATTTACAGAAATTTCGGCAGTAAATAAAAGCAATAAACATGAAATAATTCATAAATCCAAAGAGCGTGTAGTAAAATTTGGCGTACCGCAAGGTACAGTCGTAGGACCACTATTTTTTATACTGTATATTAATGACCTACCCAAAAGTATCGACCACCCAATGACACTTTTTGCCGATGACAGTACCATTACAATTGCCTGTAAAAATAGAGACACATACGAAGCTGACATTAACAATTCTATAGAAGCAATGATAAAATGGCTAGAAAACAACAATCTTAAGATAAATATTGTAAAAACGAATATTATGCATTTTGCCCAAAGATCAGCCATTCCAAACGTTAATGTACACTATTGTGATAATAACATAGAAAAAGTTGACACAACCAAATTTCTTGGGGTAACTATAGACAGTAAATTAGACTGGAAAGCACATACGGAAGCCTTAAGCAAAAAAAATAGTAATTCCACATATGCACTGTACAAATTAGCCCCCATGTTAAATGTCGATGCGCTGCTAACTGCTTATCATGGCTTAGTGTCCTCTAACTTGAGATACGGAGTAATCTTTTGGGGCAATTCAACAAATAAGAATGTAATTTTTAAAACCCAAAAGAGGTGTATTAGAACTATGTTTGGACTTCATGTTACTGAGAGCTGCAAACCATTTTTCAAAAGATATAAAATTTGAACCCTTCCATCCATGTACATTTTAGAGACCATAATGTTTGTCAAATCAAACCCAAATCTATTCCCTCTATTATCAGATAAAGTTATTCGAAATAGACGCGACAATAGTAAACTCTGCATTCCTAGATCCAGGACAGCTCTACTGCGGAAAAGTATATTCTGTATGGCGCCAATTCTGTATAATACGTTGCCAAAATATTGGAGGGAATACACAATGGAAAAATTAAGAAGTAAATTAAAAAACCTTCTTTTAAAGGAAGCATACTACAGCACTGACGAATTTCTGAAGGATAAATTAATCTAATTCTTGTAATTGTATATTCCTAATTACTTTGACATTCAATATTAACAAATTTTTATTTTTATATGCTGAGTTGTTGACTATTGACTATTCTGTAGTACATTTTAATTTATAAATTCTAATTTGCAATTGTTAATTATTTGAATAATGGATAAATTTATAATTATTTGATTCAATTTAATAACCTACCTATTTGTACGCCGTTAAGGCAAAACATGACTGTAACATAATTTAATTGTAACATCTTGCATGCCATGTGTGTGTATACTCGTGTTTTGGACAAATAAACGATCTTTTATCTTTTTTTTATCTTATCTAATCTTTATTATGTACACCATAAAAAATATAGATATAAATGTAGAATTTTTACTTAGGGTGACACAATGGACGGTCTTATCGCTAAAAACGATATTTTAAAGACAACCTTTGGATGGATTAAGGGAGAAAGCACAGACAATATTACAGGTAGTTTGTGGTTTAGATATTTCTTGTCATTTTTATTTCGTTCAGACTTTGCATAGGTTCCATTCTGATGACAATCCATTTATTTGGTAGCGATGGTGGTGCAGCTAAAATCATTTCCGCACGGGGAAATTCACTGGAAACTTTTATACCTTGAAATTATAATAATTCTCATGTTACATATTATTCAAAACATTTGCGCGTTGAGGTTGGAGAGAAGAAACTATTAATGGGTCGGCACGATGACCAGCAGCATTTAAAAAACCGTTTTTTTAAATTATTTTGTAGCTTTATTTACAATTTTAAATACTGCAAGGAAACCCACGTAAGTTCAGTAGCTGCCACAAGCAATCTTGTCTTAGAAGTCGTATTATATGCTTTAAAAACATACGTATGAAAATAAAAGCCATTCAGTTGCAAGATATGGTTGTCTCGGCGGTCGGCGACATGCAAATGTATTGTTTAGATAAACGTTATACATCTACGAGAAGTGGTCCAAGTTATAAACGTGAGCGGCAGGATACAAGGAAAATTGCTCGAAATTTGGTGATCTTTTCTTTCCTTTTCGTGTGGTTAGTGACTAACCTGTCGATCCATTCTGTAAACATCTCACCGTGAAGAGTGAGGTGAAGTGAGCATTAAGTGAGCTGTCAATAGTGTCAATTCCTAGCTTCAACTGCAATGAAAGCTCACATTAAGCTCACTTCACCCAAGTTTTCGCGGTGAGATGTTTGCAGAATAGCACGTCTGGTGTCATAGTTTTAAAGCCGCCCAAGGGCTTTGGCTTGGCTTCACATACCGTCGAGAAATATCTCTCTGGCATGCCGGTTTCCTCACGATGTTTTCCATCACCGTTTCTGACGCAAGTGATAATTTTACAATATGCACAAAAATTCATGGGTGCGTGCCTTGGGTTCGAACTCAAGACCTACGACTTGGGTGATAGAAACTACATACTACCTATATAATCCTTTTAAATAAAAATTGCCGTTTTCTTAGAACAAAACTGGTAATAAAGATTATTGAAAAGCCAACATAAGGAATAAGTAAGTATAATTATATAACTTTTAATCATAAAAGGTTAAATATGATTCAGATTGTACAATTTCCCTTTTTCTGAAAAAAATAAGATTTCTTAATTATTTTCTTCTTAACCTACAGCCAGTTACAAATAATTTATGTTTAAAATATAAGTTCATGCCATGACCAACATAGAAATAAAAGTAATGGACAGGTGCCTGTAAACTGTTTTATAATTGTGTAAAAATCTCTGCGTTCAAAATTAGGTGAAGTGAGCTGTCAATAGAATGAATCCCTAGCATCAAGTGGATTGACACCTCACTTCACCTACTCGTAAAGATACAATTCCGTAGCCGACCACCGGCGACAACTGCAGGTGACGTTTCGTCGCGATAGGACTGGATTCTCTGTTTTCTTATGTGTTTACCTATATGAAGGTGACGTGTCGCTAACTACGGAAGGCATTTCATAAAAAAAAACATTGAAACCAGTCGTGTCGCGGCGACACGTCACCTGCAGTTGCCGCCTGCGGTCGGCTACGGAACGGTACGTTTGGTACGGTGAGATTTTTACTGAATACCGGCTGGTATGATATAAATCGCTTCACCTCATGCACTGTACTGTACGCTTAGCACCGATTATGATCTCTTGCATTTTTCTGCAGAAACACATCCTCGATTAAAAGGCTTACCTTATGAGATTTATAATTCCAAGTCTTAACATAAGTTAAGTAACTGCTCTAAATTAAAACGATACGATATTTTTAATGAAAGGGTTTGACTAGTCAGCTGATTCTTTTTTACACGAATTTTTTTTAATAAACTTTCTGCACCTCACGATTTTACCTGCGTAAGTGTCGATGCCGTGGGAATATAGGCATAAAAAGTATTCTATGTCCTAACGCAAATCATGCTCTACCCATGTGCCAAATTTCATAAAAATGCGTTCAGCCGTTATAGAAACACGCAAGCAACAAGCTAACATACAAACATACAAAAAATCTAATCTTTTCTCTTTATAATATTAGTTCTCGAGTTCGAGCTCATGGCCTCTGACTTTTCAGATTCATGTGCGTATTGTATAATTATCACTTGCTTAAAAAACGGTGAAGGAAAACATCGTGAGGAAACGGGCATGCCTGAGAGATATTTATCGACGGCATGTGATGCCAAGTCAGAGGCCCATGTCTTTCAAACTCTGACACCAAATTAGTCACTAACCACACGAAAAGAAGATAAGTCAAATCATTTATTTCAAATAGGCCCTTGTAAGGCACTTTTGAACGTCAATCGATAATAGTTTAGATACTTACATAGTTAGCAGTCATTTCAGCAAAAAAATCATTGAACCAAACGTCAGCGCACTTAAAATTATATCTTCAACCCAAAATAATTTCCAAGGTACAAAAAAGGGGTGTTTTAAATAATACCACAGTTTTATGGCGTAAATTAAAAAACACAACCTTACAGCCGACGGCCCAAAACTAAACAATCTAAGAAATAAATTTTGTATTTTTAATTTGTATTATTATTGGTTGAAACGGACCAAGTTTCTCGGAACTTAATCAGATCCTGCAGTTAGATTACAATAATGTTATTGCAAAACTTGCCTAGTGCGAGTGAAGCAGGTAGTTCAGGATCGAGCTAATTAGTCCGGGCTACCACAGACTGTCTAAGTTTGCAGCTTACCTTGCATTGAAAGTAGTTGTAAACGCACGGAGAAGTAAGGCCGTGTCCTGTTTAAGAGTGTTTATTCTAAAAGTGGGCAACGTCGTAAATGGATGTCAAATATTTCCCTGTTCTGATTAATTTGGCAATATTTCTGTATGAAAATAAAAAATGTAGCTAACTAGCGAACTAGAATATTGATTATGAAATGCAATAATTAATATCTTAACAGCGAATATTTAGTTTAAAATGTAAAAAAAGTATTTGGAAGCTTTCCAAATGCCTTTTTTACACCTAAAACGGTTACAACATAAAATTCAGTGTTTTTTAATTGCAATTCATTATTAATATTCTAGTTCGGCACGTAAAAAAGCAACTTGCAAAGTTATTTTTTTTATATTGCTTGTCAGTGTAGTTGGGAAAAGGCTAGACAAATTGATATTGAGTAAATAATAATCACTATTACAATTTATTATTATAACGTTGAGTTAGTATCTATTTTTATTATGACTCTTGAGACATGCGATAAATATGTGATATGATATGTACAAGATATTTTATCGTATTTATTGAACACTATTTAATTATTATTAACGTCGGGAGCATTGTTGACTCATTTACAAATTGCTCCAACGTTTGTGCGCCGTCAGTACAACGAAGATGAGCTGCCGAGCTGAAATGTAGCTGTTTCATTTGCAAGGAATTCGCTCTTCCTTACTGAATAAATAAGGGCTTAATAAGGAACGTGTTGAAACAATATAGAGTGAACTGCATTCATTCCTGTGATACATCATAAGGATAATTAGAATGAGACAAAAATTTAACAAGCATACATTACAGCATCCTGTTGCCATCATGGATTCAGTAGATAATTCTAGCCAAAAATTTCAACGCGGAGACAGTTGAAATTTTTCGTCGGTTATAAAAGAAAAAAATAATTTTGACAGCATAGGTATTGCAGCTTTTTTTAAATAAACGACGAAAAATTTCAACACCGTGGGATGCAGAAGTATGGACTGAATCCATGTCCAAAGGCTGTGCGTCGATGTCCCAAGCCATCCTGCATAACAGGTGTAAAAATACCGAATACAAGAGTCACCTTTTCTTCCCATTATTATGAGGTTTTTTATACTGGACCTCGCCTGGAAACCTTTTGATTACGGAGATATTGAAATACATAATTTCTAATTTCTTTTATGACTTAACTTTAAATATTCGAACGATCCCTGTACCGCTGCATGCACCCAAAAGCACAATGTTTTGCGTTACACTGCGCACTACCATAAAGAGCGAATTTTCACACCAATAATAAAAGTCGTTTCGTACCAATTATTTTTTACAGAAAGTAGTTTTTATTTTTAGTAGTTTAGTAGTTTTTATTTTTTACTCAGTTTGATGTAAAGAATTAGTAGATGCCGGCTTCGTGATGAGTCTTTTGACACCCTGTATAGAGTTTATCAAGATTCTGTGAAACTGGCATTTAGCCTCTAATTAATGTCTCGTCCTCAATTTTTCTTCGTCTTTCCCCAGCATGATTTTTAGTATAATCAACTACACCACCATTTCATTCGAACTTTTTGTTACAGTAACTAGCAGAAAAAGTACCGTTATGGATCGCAAATCAATCAAGACCAGCTCGATGGGCACCACTGCTGTCACGAAACTGTTCGCGTTGCTGCTCGTTATATGTCTCGTGGAGTGTGCTACAGGTATGTTTGAAGTCAACTTTATTTTAAATTCATGTATTAAAAAGAACCAGAATATCAATTCCCGTAATTAAAACGTTCAAAATCTAGTCGCAATCTCATTTCAGCAACAATCAATGTCAAGGACTTGTCAAAATGTAGGGAAATTCGAAGTATTTTTGACAGATTGAGCTTGTGATTACATAGACTGTAAACGTTTTTAAAATTTCGGGAATTGCCCCTCTGCAGTTCATGAAGTTTACGTGATATGTCTATGAATGAAGTCAACTGGCATTAAAAGTACCATAGCAGATCCCACAAAAAGTAAGAGGAAAAACTTTGGTACACCGCTTTTCGCCACCTGCTACCGATGGGTATCTTTGAAAGCACTTAAATTAGCACTAAAAGTACCGTGAAGGATTCGAAATTAAATAAGACGACTGTCGCCGAGACCAATAGCCCTCCGTCAATTGTATATTTGCGGCCACGTAAGTTCGTTAACTGACACTTAAAGTGACGCGATGAATCACAAGATCTATTAATTTAATGATTCACGCTGCATCTTCTGATGTTGGTAGAAAACTTTGAGATATTAGACATAAAAACAAATGTCAGAAAAAGTACCACAGTAGATCACAAAGCGTATAAAAGCCCAGTAAGTACCACTGAGAGTAAAACGTCTGTTATTATGTCTTACTGAGTGCCCGGCGAGTATCGCGCTTGGTGCTAAATGCATCATTTGTTAGACTGTACCTAACCATACGTATTAGGTGTGTTAGTAACTTGACAGACAGCTGTGTTGCTGGGGAGTTTGTTGCGCCACTTCTTCTTCTCAGCTAAAGCACTAGGTAGTCGGGAAGGGTGGGCGCTTTGGGGGACTGTCTTATGTAATTTTGTCGTTCAAAAAGTGCAAATTCTTAGCCTACCCTGAATTAATCACATTAGATTATTTCCCGTATACTAAAAGTCTATTCAATTAAATAGAGTGTCAAACATCTTACTAAATATAGATTCAACTTAAAACATGTTCTTAAAACAACGCAAGCGGCGATCATCATCAGCCTACAGTAGTCCACAGCTGGACATAGGCCTCTCCAATGGCACGCCATTCAGCTCGATTCTCGGCAACTCTCATCCAGCTGCTACCAGCCACACTGCGAAGATCGTCCGTCAACCTAGCCTGAGTCCTACCTTACGTTTGCCGATTCGTGGTAGTCATATTTTGTGTTCTATGTCGACAACTTTGGTTCTCTGCCGTATCACCTCGTTCCGGATTCGATCCCTCAGAGAGACCCCAGGCATTGTACGTTCCATAGCTCGCTAAGCGAACTTGAATTAGCGTAGCGTGTTGCTTGTAAAAGAGTAACAATTGAAATTAAGTGAGGTTATGATAACTGTAGAGGTATAACGAACCGTGTATGGATAAATATAACTGAGTACCTATAGACAACGAATTTATGCATATTTTCATACGATCAAAGAAACATTTAAATCACCAGACACCAGGCCGTCTAAGTGCTCACACAAGCGAATGGCACGCGTCAACGGTAGAGGCAACTTCAGTCGCCAACACGTCTACGGCTGCGGTCGACAACGTGTCGCTCGTATATTTGAGCACCGTACTCAAATATAGGGAGGAGGTTGGACTGGGAAACTGTGTGTGTGAACAAAATACAAGCCAACACTAATATTGGGCATCAAAAAACTTATCCGCATCGCTGTCAGTGGGAAAGTTCCCGAAAGGCTGACAGCATTTCCAAGTTGGATGGTAATGCTGATTTTCTGGCCTAAAAATAGGCCAACCCTCTGGTCACGTGAAGAGTCGACCAACCACTTGGCGATGTCCCGAAATACTCGATGAGCACTCGGACCCCACGGCCCTAGTGGTTCCTTTTATAAAATAAAAGGGATAGCTACTTTTGTTAAATCAAAAGTAACTCTCTCTCTCTCTAAATGTGGTGACCCCTCGCGATAAACGTTTCTTTTTAATACCGCCGGGTTCAGTCGACAACCAGTAATTTCACCGCGCCCAATTTGATTAAATACTCTTTTAAATTAATATGATTGGACTAAGTAAATTACATTTTTGTTTTGTTTCCCGACTGGCAGTAAAAATTGCTATCGATTCGGGACCGACTGCGGCCGAGTCCAAAGGAAGGTAGTTAAAGTTATAAGCCTATGCTCTTCAACTGCAAGGAAAAGACATCCGTTCCCTTTTTTGCCAGATTTCCTGTCGGCCAAAACTATACCCTTTTTTTTCGGCTTTATGTGTTATTAATAGAGAACTCTAACTTATCTTTCTATCCAAGATAGCCTAACTATACCTAGTGGCAGGGACATCGACGCGAAAACTGATACCATGGATTCGGTACATAATTCTGAACCCCTGCGTTGAAAATAATCGTCAGTTATTAAAAAAAAAAACTGCTTTTCCATAGAAATGTGCAATACCTACGCGGACTAAATGTATGGAACAGCAGATTTTTTTTTCGCGTCGATATTCATGCCATCCTGTATATAATGTTATAAATGCAAAAGTGAGTTTGTTTCGCTTTCACGCTAAAACGGCTGAACGGATTTGGATGAAATTTGGCACATGGGTAGACCATGGCCTGAAAAATGGTTGCCTGTAAAGTCGGTTTTACGGGCGAAGATTTTACGTGACAACGTCTTTTTCGGCGGTGACTCATCGTAACAGACGTGAGCGGGCGTTACACTTTTTCATGAGTGACTCCGAGCCGCAACCTAATTTATGACGTTGTCACGTCAAAAGGACATAGGCTACTTTTCATCCTGAATCGCAGACGAAGTTGCGGGCAACAGCTAGTATTATCTATATAAAAATGAAATGCTGTTCGTTGGTAAACGCATCAGTTGAGAACGGCGGGACCGATTTTGGCTGCTTTTAAAATATTTGTAATAGTCTGAATTAGGTTTAAGGGAAAGGAAAATGTTTAAAATTTCCCGGAAAATGTTCAAATTCGAGAAAAATTCAACAGAATTCAATTTCTATGGAATTGTTGTACGAACTTAGGTCAGGACGACGTCTGTCGTTCAGCAAGTTACATTTCTATAAAACTCTAATATAAGTAATATGGCATCGTGATAAAATCACAAGCGAATCGAACATTCTTCAAAGGCACTCTTATTGCAATCTTACATTACTTTAAGAAAAATTGGATTACCTATAGAACCGCGGACTGTTATTTTTGTATTATGTCGAAGAGAAGCGGCATCCAATATTGCATACTGTGAAAATACATGGAAATACCGCTGAAGTAGGCATGGACACTTTCCTATAAGTACTTACCTACCTAGGTAACCTCATGGTCGATTACTCTGCTTTATCTTATACTATTATCAATCTACGTAGCCTTTTCCCAACTATGTTGGGGTCGCCTTCCAGTCTAACTGGATTTACATGGAGCGACTGCCTATTTGACCTCCATAACCCAGTAACTGGGTAATACGATACCCCTTGGTAAGATCGGTTGTCAGACTTTCAGGCTTCTGGCGACCCGTAACGACTGTCAAATATCCACGAATGACAGCCGGGACCAACGGCTTAACGTGCTTTCCGAGCCACAGAGGAGTCTTGATATGTAAAGATGGTCACGCATCCACAGCCCAACCCTGGCAAGCGTAGCTTAACCTGAGGGTTCGACCCGTTCGGCTGTTATTACTTTGCCACGAGCTCCTCCTAGATAGAGCTTTATCCTATACTATTAGGTCCCCCACCTATGAAATCAGCGTTTTGTATGGAGAATTTTAAAGAATTTGCTTTTTTCATCCTAACATTTTCTTAATTTATATAATAACCATGAACACTAATGTTTTAAAACTTTTATGCACTAATCTTTAAAAACTAAGATAACGTAATATGCCACTAGATTAAGCGACAAAAAATAAGTTTTGGCTAAGTTAAAACAAATAGTGATCATTTCTGCTAACAAAATGAGGAGTCATTTTTAAGGTATTTTTTATGTTTATAAACTATAAGTAATAAGGTTTTTTTTACTATTGGTCTATGGTGGTCATTATTCGATATAATACCAAGCAATTGATGAATATTTTAATTCATATAGGTGACAAGGTTCTCTATTTGTGAGAAAAAAACGCCAATTTCATAGGTCCGGACCCAATATTAAACGAGCAATATTACGAAAACGGCTCTAACGATTTCGATGAAAGTTGCAATATAGTGGTCTAGCTAGGTCTCATATCTGAGAAAATTTGTTTTCTCTATTTACACAGCCTCGGGAATGTGATACAACAAAATTAAAAAAAGATTCAAAATTCAAGTCATTTATTCAAACTAGGCTGAGAATCAGCACTTTTCGAACGTCAAATTTACATAAGACAGTCCCCCAAAAACGCTTACCCTTCACCACTTCCTAGTGCTTAAGCTGGGAAGAGGAAGTGGCGCAACAAACTCCCCAGCAGCACAGCTGTCTGTTCAGTTGGAAAAACTTGAATCTTCTATAAAACGTTGTTATGCCTGGACGATATGTTTATCTATTTGCACCCGAGCAGAGCTCGGTCGACCAGGTACTAGAGATAAATCAGAGTAGTCGACCATGAGGTTGCATTAGTAAGAAAAAGAAAATAAAGAAAGAAAGAAAACGTTTATTTGGACACAGTTCGTGAAACACAAAATACAAACAAGAGAGAGTCAGAGAGAGAGAGATGTAGAGTCATCTCAATTACCTCATTTCCTTTGAATTTGTATTCTTATATATATATATATATAATGTAGGTATATATTATAGTAAATATGTATGTACGTGTATTATAAGTTTATAAACTATATATTTACTTGTGTACCTATTTTATTTATAATTCATTGTTATCTTTTTAATATTTTTTATTGTTATTATCTCCTCTAAATCGGAGCACCTGCCATCTTATATCTTCACCACCCTTGGTTGACTGGTAGAGAATGCCTAAGGCCGCCTTTGTACCTTATTGTGTGCGAGAAGTTTAAATAAATAAATAAACAAACTAAAAGTACAAGTAAAGTAGAGACTAATTTCAACGTATGTTCAGTTAAAACATAATATAGACTGCCTCGTTGGTTGGTCTAGTGGCTGCAAGCGCTACTGCTGAGCATGAGATCCTGGGTTCGATTCCCAGGTCGGGCGAAGTGCTATTGGGTTTTCCATTAGGAATTACTCAGTAGCAGCTCGTTGTTTGGATTTGTGCCCGGTTTTATTTATTTATTTATTAATCACCAACTTGCACTAACAGTAGTAAGACACCAAACATACAAGTTATAGGCTAATAAGAGACAGTCATGAAATTAAATTAAAACAATACAAAACTAGATTTACCCGTAATTATAAAAAATTCTATAAAATTATACAAAATTTAATAGTACTAAACAAATAAAATAGAACTATACAAAATAAAATAATATAGAATTAGGATGGAATTATTAATAGTGTTTAATTAAAATTAGTACACAAATATCAATTTAGAGCAGCTTTGGTTAATCAATGCAATGAGATGGTACTAGGTGCAGCTATGGACTCAAGGTAACGTGCAGCAGTGGACAGGAATCTCAGCTCAGTACTAGCGAAAACATCTAATAACTCGTCATATAGTAAAATGTTGTTTATATGCGTGAGGGCTACATACAACGAACTTGTTTTAAGGGTCACGGAACTGATATGAGGAATTGAAAAAAGGGGACGCTGTCGTGGGCGAAGTGTATTTCGTTTAGATTTGCGGTTGATGGCAATTGACTCGCCCCCAATTACATGGGGCTTAAACATAACAGGCGAAATGTGGAAGTACTATAGGTAGGTACTATCGAAGAACTTCATATCTAAGCAGTTTGAAAACAAAGTCCCGTGAACACGATGACCACATCTGTTACCGCCCCGTTTCTATAATCGCCGAGCGCTGCAAGCAAAAATAGTCCTTACGGTGTATAGATATGAACTTCTTCGATGGTACACCTCTGCCTCACTCTTCCGGGATTACAGGTGTTATGTTATGTAACTTACATATTATCAGAGAAATCTCGATGCATTTTCAAGTCGTAATAACCGTGCGAAGCAGGGACGACTCGCTAGTAAATTATTACTTAAGATGCAGATATATGCCAGTGACCTTGAGCGGTTAGCTCACGTGTTCTGTACTGAGCTGACGCAACGCGTAGTACGTCCACCTAGTAATAGGTCTCCCCCATCAAGAAGCGCTGTCCCAAAAGCACGTATAGTAAAAGATCAATAATTAAATTATCTTTAAAATTATGAAGAAGAAAAATACGCTTGATAGATTTGCGTGATTCTCAGTTTTTTATCCGCGTTAGACATACCTTTACAAATTAATTTCATTAAGTAATATAAACATAATCTAAAATATTCCTTTATTAAATGATTAAGAAAATTTTCTAATTTAACATTTCTTTTTTTCCAAATCTACTCGTTTAGACGTGATCTTCAGTATAAAATCATTAAAATTCGGTTATCGTCGCCTTAATAGCCGAGGCCTAGAATATAAAATACTACCTACCTATAAATATTCCTAGTTGTATCTTTAGAGGTATGAGGGTGTAAAGTTCACTCATACACCATAGAAAAGGGAGGAACCTCCGACCAGACGGGTGTCATGTCTGGCGGGCAATTGCCCAGAGGTTGAAGTCGGGAGCTTGTATATATGTCGCGATGCAGGATTTGAGTGACGTCAGGATGTTGTGTGACGTCAGGTCTTTGATGCGTAGTTCGCATGTGGCGATGTAGATGCTGCAACATATCTATAGCCTCCGTGGCGCAATAGGTTATCGCGTTCAGCTGATTTAACCGAAAGGTTGGTGGTTCAATCCCACCCGGGGGCGATGACTTTTGAACTTTTCATTGCTAAAAGTTACATACACATAGGTAAATTAACTCACCTGCCACGATCCTAGCTAAAAGTTGTCAAACTAAACTAACCGTAATCACTGCAAACTAACATAAATTACGAAAGTTAATTAGAAACAATTCTGTCACAATTCGTGAATTTGTGTGTGTGTGTGTGTATGTCGAGACACCTTGATTTGCTTTTTTTGCTCCTAACTAATGCCCATCGTCCACGACGCTACTCAAACGTAACTTGTTACGAACTTAAATCACCAAGTAGCCAGAATGTCACAGCACTCACAGCACTAGTACTTCCATAGCGGTTCGTACAGGATACGAAGGCGTCATTAACTAGTTTGTGATTGGTTGGTAAATGAATGGTAATTGATAAATGGTGTTATTTATATACTCAGCTAACTCAGTAGTGCCAGTTTAGTAATACGTACATAGATATACACACATATTTAAAACATTTACACCGCACAGATAAACGCACGCACACACTTTAAATATTAAAATGATCACTCTCTGTATTTCTTATTTTTTGTATACCCGAAGTATAATGAGAGTGTAAATAAGAAATGAGAGTGAATTGGCGTAATATTTAAATTAATACTAAATGCTATAAGTACTTACTGTCAGCTGTGAAGCTACCTTACATTAAATAAATAAATAAATTTCTGTAAATAGGTTTGCACAAACTCTTTTACACACCAATATTTTAAAAACTAGATGAGGTCGGCGTTTCATATCTAACTTCTCTGAGAAGAAAGGTCGAAACAAACTCAGAGGTCACAGTCTCTTAAAGTTAAAGTCCAAGTTACGTTGCGTGGGCGATGGGCATTATGTCTGCTAAAAGGTAAGGAAATGGTTGTAAATATTTTTTCAAATATCACGAATCTCATGAAGCTTCGGTAAGTCACCACAGAAAAGAAAATAAATCATAATAACACATATAAGAACAAGAAGGCTTATCCACGAAATCCTCGTCCAATCTCATAAACTCCTATTTCACTTGCAAATGGCTTACAATGGCAAACATCGTGAAAATGTCTTGGAAAAATATTGAACAAATGGAGGTGTTACTTTAATTTTATAAATTTTATCCTTATGCCAATTTGTGGCAAAATGAAACAACTTGATGAGCATATTTTTTCATGATTATGGAGTCTTATTTTGAGGCTGGATAATCTTGTACATGTTTATGAAACGCCATCAGCATCACATAGTAATTTCAAAATAATGAACATCGGCTCAATATATCATTCATATTCATTGACTGCCTCGTTAGACCAGTGGTCGCTGCATGCGCTACTGTTGAGCATGAGGTCCTAGATTCGGTTCCCGGGTCGAGCTGAGTGTAATTGAGTTTCTCCGTCTGAAATTTCTCAGTAGCAGCCCGGAGTCGGGATTTGTGCCCGGTTGATGGCAAAAGGCTCGCTCCCTGTTACATGGGACTTAAACATGACTGGCGAAATGTGGGTGTAAACTCTGCCTTACCCTTCGGGGGATATAGGTATGACTGGAGCATAGTGAGCATTAGAACCAAAGGCTTTAAAAGAAAATAAACCTAAATACATGTAACCGGTCATAAGCAATATATATTTCTTCTACCGTCTTATTACCAAACTAGTTTTTTAGACCAAACCCAGCCAGTTATTGTATTTTGGACTTTATTCCCAAAAAATAAAAGTTCTAAATACAAAATTGACAACTTAGACTCAGTTAGTTTTTGTAATTAGAACTTTAATCTTGTCGGAATAAAGTTCAGTATCGAAAAAAGGCTCGTGGTTTATTTAAACTTTGTTTTGTTATAAGGCCTCTAGAGTCTCTATGTGCCTCTTATTGTTAAGTTATAGTAGTATATTTTGACAAATCTTAAAAATTACATACTAGCTAACACTAAAATATATAAATACTTATATTATGTACAAGTATATAAAAAAGAAAGCAGTGGTGGCCCAGTGTAACGGCCCCAAATTACGAGTTGTAATAATAGTTCGTGGGTTCTAACTCAACCAGGCGCTTTACTTTGTGTAAATAATTTCATCACCACTGCTCTCAAAACGGTGAAGGAAAACATCGTGAGGAGCCGGCATGTTCCAGAACCAAAAATTCGAAGACATGTGACATCTACCAACCCGCAGTGGGCTCGCGTGGCTGATTACAGCCCACTCCCTCTCGAAGAGAGGAGGCCTGTGTCCCAGCAGTGGGAACATTATAGGCTGATTATGCATGCATATATAAAACGGAACAGCTTCATTAAGCTCTTCCCTTGCGAATTTGTTGATGCCCAATGGCGTCAAAAAATTCGTCCGCATCGCTGTCAATAGGAAAAGCCAGGGGCCTGGGCCCTGGGCAGTCACGTGAACAGTTAAGAAAGGTAATTTTGAAGCGAATAAAAACAATAATAAATACTCCAGTCACGTACGAGGAGAATTCGTAACATTATTACATTGATAAATGTCACAATAACTACAACATTTTATTTTTTGACAAAGTTACGAGCTCACGCTTGACACTTGTCGAATGATTCGATTTCGTTTGCTTTGATAAAACTTTTTTCATTATTTGCGAGCAACTGTTTTTGTTTTAATTGTGGTCAAAGAAGTGTTTTTGTAACTAAAATGGTATTTTTCATGTCACGAAACTATTCTAAAATAAACCGAAAGTTGGTCTTTCAAATTATTATTTTCCACTGATCTTTCTTCTTCCTCAAACTCTTTTTAGACAAACAATCTTTAGTTTTAATTTAGAATAAGGTACATAACAACTTATAACTAATTCAATTAATCTGCCTAGCCTTTTCCCAACTTTATTGGCGTCGGCTTCCATTCTAACCGGATTCAGCTGAATACCAGTATTTTACATGGAGCTACTGCCTATCTGACCACCACAACCTAGTAACTGGGTAATTCGATACCCCTTGGTAAGACTGGTTGTCAGACTTTCTGGTTTCTGACGACCCGGCAACTTATAACTAATTAATTAATAAAAATAGCAAAATTAATTACTAACTTAACTAAAACTATTCAAAAACCAAAATATAGCATCGAAAAATGCCTCCGCATCGCTGACGACTGATAATGTACCTAAGAGACTGGCCGCATTGCCATGTTGTATGGCAATGGCCTTGTAACCAAATAAATAAATGTAACTACCAATTTCCATCTGTTGTAATAAATGTAAATCATAATTTTACTTTACATTGTTTTTTTATTTATTTTTTATTCGGTGAAGCGGACGATTTTTTTATGCTTATGATTCCTTCCCCTCCCTTTTTTTATACAGCATGTATCAGATAGGTGTGGTCAAATGTATTAAAGGTGTGGTACAGAGCAACTCTCTGAACAACTTTTTCAATGGGAACAATATCGTAATGGCGATGAAAATGATCAACTGTTCCATACAAATCTTCAACACTTACTCAACCCAAATGTATGGAAGGGCTGCTTATTTACTCGGTACACGAAATGAAACAAAAATATGATCAATAAAGATTTCTGTAGTAAGTATGAAACAAAGTCCCCCCGCCGCGTCTGTCTGTCTGAACGCGATAAACTCAAAAAATATCGAACAGAATTTCATACCGTTTTCACCAATGGATGGAGTGATTCATGGGGAAGGTTTAACTGTATGATCCATTTTGGTTTTGTGTAAATGGGCCAGAATATGACGACGATTGTTGAAGATGTCAGAAAAAACATGCTTACTTGGAGCTTTATTGGCGTGCACCTCGCAAACCATAGAGTTATATGAAAACAATGTATAACGGAATGAATACATTGTTTACCTGGATTAAACACATAGGTTTCTTTTAATCCCGGCAGTACGTTGCCGTGGGCTTTTATCCACGCGGGCGAAGCCACGGGTAAAACCTAGTCTATTATAGTTTCCTATGTTACAGCACTATCAACTCTAGTGGGATTATAACAGTTAGTCAATTAGCATAACCACGCACCAATTTGTAGGAAGCTCGTCCCTTAAACCTTTTTGTTTAATAACAAGAAAATTCAAATTATCATTGAGACCAATTAATTCATTTAACATAACAATAGACACTTAAAATACCCTCGATATTTAAACAAATAAACATCTTGAAACAACTTCTCATTGTATTCGAATTAAAACAATAAGTACTATTTAATTTGCTTAAATTATTCAAAATAAATAGCATCATTCAGTTTCAGAGATTAAATGAAAACAGCATTCAAATAAATATTTAGAGCGTAGTAGAGCACCCTGTGATATATTTAGATTTAATAACAATAATTATTATTTTTATTTCGGATTTTTTCCTTTTCCCAACTATATTAGGGTCGGATTCCAGTCTAACCGGATGCAGCTGATTACCAATTATACATGGAGCAACTGCTTATCTTACCTCCATAAACCAGTTATTGCGTAACACGATACCCCTTAATAGACTGATTGTCAGACTTTTTGGGCTTTTGATGAAACGAATGTCAAAGATCTACGAATGACAGCCGGGCCCAAACGGTTGAACGTGTTTTCCGAGGCAATTAGGAGGGGTCTCGATATGTAACGCATGGTCACCCATCTACGAACAGACCGCGACAAGCATAGCTTATGCTAGCATAAGCTATACCTTCAATCGACCCGTGAGGCTGTTAATAATTAACATTGAACTTTATATCTATAATAAACTAATACATCATTATTAAAAAGATTAATCTATTAATAACTAACTACGTTGGGTCGGCGAAGTATTGCGCTGAGTCGAGGTGTTATGTAGCCTTCCGCGAAAATGTTCATACACGACACCCTCGGCCAAATTCATCCTTCATGAAGGTCTCCAGGTGATGAGTCGGAACGCGCACCACAAAAGATGTAAAGTTAACTTTGAGGCGCGATTCCAACTTCTTGACTCTTAAAGTAAACGTGGTCTTTATCTTTATGTCCTCCACGATCTCCTCTGTCTTTGTGGAGTGATGTAAACGCGTCACGTACAGCAGCGTCGCTGGAATAGCGGGATGCAGCAACATGTACGGACCAGTCAATGCGGTACCGCATCGGTTGCAACAAGCAGGCTTCTTCTTCTCCACACGTATGAACCCTTCTTCATCGGCCTGTCCTTGACTTGTTACCTACGGCAACGAGCTTCGAACTAGTTCGGAAGACCTGGGCACCCCTCGTATGCTTAGGTT
The DNA here is from genome assembly GCA_914767755.1 of Agrochola circellaris. Lineage (NCBI taxonomy): Eukaryota > Metazoa > Arthropoda > Insecta > Lepidoptera > Noctuidae > Agrochola > Agrochola circellaris. The sequence goes on along the minus strand of OU611859.1, from coordinate 3,493,576 downwards.
GCTACTGATGTTTTGCTGGAGTTGCAATAACAGCAGGCGAGTAAGCTCTTCCTGGCTGGTCCTAAGTTAGTGATTTCAGACGTGGTGGCATGACTCTCATGCCACCGTACTTATTTCACAGCTGTGTTTCAGTTTAAAATGTATTGGTGGTGTTGCCAAAATAACTGAATGATCTTAGTAATGTCCAAGATAAACTACGAAAGATTTTTTTTCAATTTTTCAAATCGCACGTAGCAGTGCTGCCAGCCATTTGGGCACTTTTCCTGTTGACAGCGATGCGGACGAATTTTTTGATGCCCTATGACTGGTCACCCCTTTCTTATACAGGGTGTTAAAGTAATTGCGTGCCATAGCTTCAGGGTGAGTTCAGAGTCGATAAAGGAACCCGTAAAAAATAAAAAATAAATACCTTTAAAAAAAGTTTTAAAATAACCGAAAATTATCATAAGATGAACCTAATGTACCTACTAATTAAATAGCAATCGTTTAGAATTGATTAAAAAATTGCTTATAATAAGTTTTTATTTTGTTTTAATGCTAATGAACCTACTATCGAACGCAATGAAAGTAAGTAATTAAAGCATATAAACAAATAAAATAATTTTAATTCTAAAGGATTGCTATTTTAAGTTAGTAGGTACTATTTTTTTTTTCTGGGTTCCTTTATCGATACTAAACCTACCCCTAAGCTATGGCACGCAATTTCTTTAACATTCACATCTTATGACAATTTTCGTTTTTTTTTAAACCTTTTTTAAAGGTATTTTTTTTTTTTATGGGTTCCATTATCGACTCTGAACTCACCCTGAAGCTATGGCACGCAATTACTTTGACATCCTGTATACTTGTACATATTATTATTATTATAAGTCCATTCGTTTTTAAATCATGTAAATACTTGTGTGACATAAAGTCTAGATCATAAAAAAAATTCAAAACACAATTATTTTAATTTATAGTTAGTAACCTACATTATTCGTTTTAAAAACCTTGCCGTGTTGTGTTGCTCGTTAATAGATATAGATACCTATCTGAACTACGTTAGTTCCCTGTGCTATAGTTAAATGACAATTAAGGGACTTTCCTGGTAATAGTCCTTTGGGGGTAGGTATATTTAATGTCGATAGCTAGTTTTTTTCCGGACTAATAAAATGGTGTAGGATCGTTAAAAATTCTGAATAGTATTTTGTTTATAGAACAGTATAAACAAATTCGAAAACCACCTTTTTTATATAGATTAATACTAGCACTAATCCGTTAGATAAATAGATAAATTTATTGCACACCAAATAAAAAAAAAACAACACATTAACATCAAAAAAATAAGTGTGTTACAATGAGCTGCCCGTGTATTGCGGATTTTCCAAAAAAAACTTCAATACCCCATTTCACCCCTCTATATCATAATCAGCCTATAATGTTCCCACTGCTGGGACACAGGCCTCCTCTCGGTGAGAGGGAGTGGGCCGTAATTCACCACGCGGGCCCGGTGCGGGTTGGTGGAGCACCCCGCACCTTGGTTTCACCCCTCTATGATTTTTCTATTTACTTATTCCTATTCTCAGGGTCCAAAGTTTCTGTGTACCAAATTTCATCAAAATTATAGCCGTGTAAACATAACATAACAAACAGACTGAGGACCTAGTACGAACGCACGACGTAAATGTAACGGAAAACCGAATTTCCCAATTTTTTTATTCACCATACAACTATTCGCAGCATTATGCTGAGCGATGGCCGTTTCGCCTGGATGTGACGCATATTTTCCCCCAAATTGTTTATTTTCGTGTTTTGTTCCTTCTTTGCGTCAGGTGTACCGCAAATAAACGTATTTTCTTTCTCTCTTTCCACTATCCAACAATACAATTAACCCATAGATATGGATCAAATTCTTAAAAATAAGTAAATTTTATGTGCAATTCAATTTTAAAATTAGTTGAATTTATGTTAAGACTCTCGCAGACAGGCGCGACGCGACACCGGTAGAAAATTTTCCGTAAAGTTTTCATATAAATTGTTCCACCAGAGTCGCGTCACGCCGCCGTCACGTCGTCGCGTCCTAGCGTTCGTGCTACGCCCACCACAATTTCGCATAATATACTTCTAGGTTTTTACTATCCCTTATTGGGCCATTGGCTAGTTTAACTAACAACGTATTCGCGATCGTAAATCAGGAGAATGTTTGTCAGAGATATTAAATGTATCTTTTAATGGTGTCATAAAACTCATAAATATAGGAAATATTATTATCGGTTTGGGCAATCGTTTAGTATTTATAGTGCAGTACCTAAAGATACTATATTATAGATCTTTGACAATCGTTACGGGTCGGCAGAAGCCCGAAAGCCTGACAACCAGTCTTACCAAGGGGTATCCTATTACACAGTAACTGGGTTGTAGATGTCAGATAGGCAGTGACGCCATGTAAAATACTGATATTCAGCTATATCCGGATAGACTGGAAGCCGACCCCAACATAGTTGGGAAAAGGCTAGGCAGATTGAGTACAGCACCTATAGATTTCTATAATAACAGTTTTTAAAATCATTCATTCTCGAATAGACAACGCACTGCCTGAACCGCCGCTTAGTCTAGAAACATGAAGTCTTCACAAGAGTTAAGAGTTCTATATACGCCGAAGATGAGCAAAAAGGATTTGTGCAAAATTCTCCCCCAAAAGCGGTTTAACGGGGATGAAATTTTGTATGGAAGTGTATCAAGAAGTGGAAGGAGGTGGGTGGGTGGGGTGGTGGGTGGTGGAAGTGTGTTTTTTTTTAATATCGCCGCATTATGCTGAGATAGGAGCCTTTTTGGTCGTTATAATTCTTTTTTTTTTTTGTTTTTTTTTTTATAATTTTTACTTTTTTTTTTTTGTTATTACCTACTTACTGTTTGTATTTCTTGTGCGTGTCCCAAATAAAATATTTTTCTTTCTATCATTTTTTGCCGATTGCGTAATCCCATCGGTAAATTCCATCTCATCTAGCAGTAGATTTTCTGTTGAAAACAACACCTATTTATTTATTATTTAATTAATTTAAACTTTTCACACTGCCTTAGGCATTCTCTACCAGTCAAGCAAGGGCGGTGAAGAGATTACATGGCAGGTGCTCTATTTGAGAGGAACAAAGGAAAAAATAATAATTTCTGGTTTACTTTAACTACCTACAGTCAAAAGTTAAAACGACACAATAATGTAGTTATCATTATTAACTGCTACATTCCCCTTTTTATTTTCTGATGGGGGCCTTCGTTTGGGGGTGAATCTAGGGTTGTGACGGACTGTTGCCGACAAAACAGCTCCTGCTGTCACGAGTCGGGAGCGCGGAAATTTTTCGCGCACGCTTGGAACTTAGGAAACTTCTTACAAAACTGACTGACTTACAAAACTTCAATACCTACTCGACCCAAACGTATGGGACGACTGATTATTTTTTTCGATAACGATGTTGGTATTGGAGAAAGTTGTTCACTTTGACAGTCTGTACCACACCCTTAAATTTGACTAAACCTTTCTGATATAAATATGTACATTGAAAAAAACAGTCTGTATAACTAATAACTAGTATTTCTAATGACACATAGTTAGTTACAGGTATTACACATAATCGGTGACAAAGGTCGTGAACTTCCATATTATAACATTTATTATTCATTAATTTGTCGCAAGTACGTCGTGTGACGTGCAAATTGTGCATTGAGGTAGGTCTGCACGATATTGCACAGAGTAATTAAAATTGTCAGAGGTTTGATACTTGTTTTTTCGTTTCATGCCTCGATTGATTCTTTTCAGTCTAGTTATTCGAAGTTACGTTAATAAAAATGCAGGAAAAAGAAATGGTTGTAAAAAAAAAAAACTCGAATAATTTCTCGTTTGCATGGGGCAGCGTATAAAATATAATTATAATAAATATTTACGTATAGGAAAGTATGTAGTTTCCAAATGGATATTTAATCTGGTTTGATAAGATATTTAAAATGTCATCTCAATAGAACTTAGATGGTGTATAACATCACCCCAAAAGATTATTTCAGCATCCAAAAACAAAACCACTAAACATAAAAAACGTCTTTCTTCAAAACAGAATCCAAATAAAACAACCAACCCTTTAATCAGCCGGTCTATTCGACCATAAACAATAAAATTCCAATAACACAATACATTTAGACACCGTTTTTAATCTGTCAATGGCATGAAACGTTTTAAAGGCAATATAAAGCCGCATGAAAGCGCGTCTCGATGGCTGACACGCCGGGGACTGCCCATTTCCGATCGCAACGACCAACAATACGGGCATAAATGTCACTTTTAATCTTAAACGCTGTTTAGCCGTTGATTAAAAATTGTTTAGAAGTGGCTGTGTGTTATGAATGCGGCGTTTTAGGGTTGAAATGGGGTGTTGTGGTTTATTGAGGGGTGAAGTGAGTAGGATTGCAAGTTGGCTCAGTTTTGGTGTACATAGCCAACTACATACTGTGGTCGTTTTGAGTGTATTTTTTTTCCATAACCCACTAAGCGGGCCCAGTGCGGATTGGTAGATGTCAGAGGTCATCGAATTTTTGGTTCTAGGACATGCCAGTTTTCTCACGATGTTTTCCTTCAACGTTTTGGGAGCAGTGATGATGAAATAATTTAACCAAAATAAAGTGCCTGCTTGGGTTCGAACCCACGACCACCACGACTCATAAGTCGCGGCCATTACTACTGGGCCGTCCTTGCAATAAGCCGGGACATTTGCTCAACAGTGAGACAATAGGCTGATTTATTGTTACTGCTTTGCAATAATCTTTTATTTGATCAAATACTGTCAATTGCTTTTACTAATAATGTCTTACAGAAAAAATACGGCATCGACATACGATATTATTTAGCTAACTCAAATGCATTGTCTGATAACTTCAATTGCAAGTAAATAAATATAAGCCTAATTGACTTGACTGATTAGCAACAAACGCAGTAAATTCAATAAATAAGGTTCAGAAAAAAAATATTAAGTAATAATTCGTTGACCCGACTGAACCCGAACCCGTCTTGAGCAAGCGTGGTGATCAATGCTCGTGACTTCTCTTTAAAGAGAATAGGCCAGTGGGACAGTAATAGGCTGGTATTTCATAATTATGTAGTTGAGATGGCCCGTTCAATTTGGACCTGTATTTAAGAATCAAGCTAACAAATTATATTTTCTCAAACATACTTGGAAATTTTAGCATTATTTTGACAACCTTCTTTGAGAAAAATCGAAAATGCTGTACTGGTCGAATACATGCGAGCAGCGGCCGGCAATGTTTGTATGAAAATCCATAAAAATGAAAAATCATATCTGTTATGTTATTTTAAAAATGGAACACCTGCGACCAAGGAGATAACTTATCAAAGAAATTGGTTTGCAAATAGAGCTGTTAAAAGTAAAGAAGAAACAAAGTCAAAGTCAAATCATTTATTTCAAATAGGCCCTTGTAAGGCACTTTTGAACGTCAAAGTTTACAAAAAATTGAATTGATCCTAGTCGATCCTTCCAAAAGGTAGTTTTCGTATGGACAAGAATGGGCAAGAAACTCCACCGTTACTCTTTTAAAAAGTGTTACAATATTTTGTATATGTACGTACATTAGTTACATAATTATATGTGAAGACGATGCAACTAAAAAAAAAAAATACAAAAATACGTAACCACCATAGGTAAAAAGAAGAATTAATACAAATGAACATATTGGCGCGTGAAAAATTAATGTTGTTCGTCATTGATTCTGGAATTTGTAAATAATTTAGGTACTTAGTTTGCATTTGCACGCATTATTTGAGAAAAGTACAATAAAAACCTTGACCGCAACGAGGCATTGATGAACTTACGTATTTAATAATATACGATTTTCACGATCGTCCTTCAATACCCCTGTTGCAGGCCGCGACAGTAATGTACTATAAAAACACTACTCTGGTCTAAAAAAAACCGTAACTAACCTTAGATATAGAGACTGTATGAGATGCCTTTGCTCTGCAGTAAGAGCAACTAAAGTCCGGTCGCGAAACAGAAAGAATTTCGTACAATGACCCCTCATTACTAACAAACTAACAAATGTATTGCCGTCGCGCTCGCGCATTAGAAGGACCTTCTAATGCGCGAGCGCGACGGCAATACATTTGTGCGCTAGCGATAGAGATAAGTACGTAATGAGGGGTCATTGTACGAAATTCTTTCTGCTTACCATACACTCTTAAAAGAAGTCAATCATCAGCCTAGCCCTTTTCCCAACTGTGTTGCGGTCGGCTTCCAGCCTGACCGGATGCAGTTGAATACCAGTTTTTGTCAAGGAGCGACTACTTATCTGACCTCCACAACCTGATACCCCTAAGTAAGACTGGTTGTCAGCCTTTCGGGCTTCTGAGTGCTCGTAACCACGCCAGCCAGAAACAACGGGTTAACGTGCTTTCCGAGACACGGAAGGGTCTCGATATATGCCGAGGCGAGTCGAATAGACGAAAAATGAATGCGACGTATCATGCGAAGTGACAAGCGATTTTGTACCATGTGCGCTACATATATGATGATAATGGTACGGGCCGTGGTGTTATTACAGTTCATATTTCTTCGTCTTAGCCTAAACTAATGTCGTCTATTTCATCCACAGAGCAGAGAATTAACAGTAGAGGTAGCAAAGCGTCGACCCTTTTAGAGAAAGTCGGCGGTTGGCGCAGTCAACGAGGAGGTATGTGAGGAATGAACGAAATGAATGAACTGTGAACGAAACGCATGCGCTTTCGCTGTACATAACGCATCACTCGTAGAACAAGAATGAAGTTGTTTGATGCACGTACTGTTTTCTGTTGTGTACATTAAATTGTAATGTTTCCTATTTTTAGAGGATTTTCTAAAGTTAGACAGCACGAAATGTAGGCGGTATTATGTGTGTCGAGTAGAATACAAAAATAATTGACTGTTACTCGAGTAATAAGTCCAAAATAAATGCTTTGTTTAAATAGGAATGAAGGACCAATCGGCCATTCTTCGAAATAAATCACACCTTTGTTCCTATTTTAACAAAACTTTGTTATAAGTCTTTAAGTGAGGCTGAGTAATAAAAGGTAACATTGTGCTGAAATCATAAGATTTCGGTCGTTGTCTTAATTTGATTTCGTGAAACCATGAATTTTAAAAAGGTTTTTAATTGAGTCTTGGCTTTAGTGGTAGAAAAATCAGTAGGTATACATGACATTCAAATATCAATTTCTGAAACATATTTTTGTAATAAGACACGACTCTTTGACTACACTATGGATTCAGTACATAGGTACAAGATAAAAAAAAAAAAAAAACTTCTACAAAAAACATCTTTGTTGTTCCATACAGTTTGACCGCGTAAGTATTGAACTTTTGTATGAGACAGCAGGTATTTTTAATAACCGCCGATAATTTTTTTTGATCATGTACTGAATCCATGGAAGATTGTTAAAGAGTGTGTATATTCTCTTTATAATATAAAGAGTTCAAGTTTGTAAGTTTGGTAGGGTATGCTTTATAATATAGTTGACAGCAACGCGAAAAACGTCGCGGGCAGAAACTAGTTTCAAAGAATAATAATAAAAAAAAACAATAACAAAAAAAAAATCTGCTACCTCTGCGTTCATTCTCTACTCTGTACAACATAATAATATTCTAGGAGCTAGTTTAAAAGTCACGTGTGTTTTGTCAATTTTATAGGAAACACGCTATTGTTCGCTGTTACCAAGCAAAAGCATGTTAGTTAGCATGCGTTTGCATACTGATTCCTTCATTTCCATTACGCTTTCCATGAAATCGAGTATATTTATTAGTTCTTAGTACTTAATTGTATTAAACGCTTGCCCAGTAAATTAGTTTTCCGAAGTGCGTCAAGGCTAATTTCGTAGTAGTTTATTGTAGAGATTATTTATTGTAAAATTATGGATGTAAACGTTTATGGAAAATTCCAGATTTTGAAAATAAGTTCAGTAGTTACCTACTCAAAGCAAAGTTGTTGCAGAATAGGTTTCGAAATATTACTAAATCAACAGACCAGTTGCAGAGAATCTGCAATTGGTATTAGCAAAGTTAAACCTTAGATGTCACTTGCACGTCACAGAACATCAATAAACCTTGATGCTTTAAAAGACCAATTAACTATTGGAGAGTTTCAACCTTAGTGAAGTTTACTGGGAGTCAAAAGTAGTAAAGCAAATACAAAGACGACTGTACGGAATGGAGGTTGTTGCAACAGTACATACTGAATAAAGTTTTTTTTCCGTTTCATTTACCTTTGATTGGATGTGACAGTCGTACCCGCGTGTTGACACATAAATATTGAACAGTTTTAATTACTCGAAGGACATGCAATTCCAACATTAATTTGCTAACGCATACCGATGGAAATGTTGTCGTAGTCATTTCACTATTACAGAAATTGTTATTATTAAAAGGCATGTATTTATTCGAACTCTAACAATTCCCATTTACTGCGCGTAAAAATATTATTGAACACTCTAACATAATGAATGCGCCTCTTTTTGAGGACCTCAAATAATTCTTTATTTTTGGGGACTTAAAAATACTAAAAAGCCACCACTACAACCAACTGTTTGTAAAAAGAGGGTTAATTATTCAAAAAAGTGTGCATCATTAGAAACGCAGATAGTTTTAAGAGGATCAATAAAAAAAATCCCTTAGGTATTAAAATGATAGCCAAGGGTATCGTGTTACCCAGTAACTGGGTTGTGGAGGTCAGATAGGCAGTCGACTCCTTGTAAAATACTGGTATTCAGCTGCATCCGGTTAGACTGGAAGCCGACCCCAACATAGTTGGGAAAAGGCTAAATCTGTACAGGTAAAACCTGAAAAAAGGTCGTTGTACGCATCAATATGAACAACTTTTATACCATTCCCCCTCTAAAAAGCTTATTTTATTCACTGAAAACAGTGAATAAAAAGCTCTTTTAATCACTGTTTTGGTGTTTGAATTTAGAACACACCAATATATTCGACCTCCATCTAAATGCTATACAACCTCCTTGCGAAAAAATACTCGATACACAGGAAATATATTTATAGCGCTTCACAAGTTGACCAGCCGAATAACAATAATAAGAAAATTACTCTTAATTTTAGTAATTGTTTCAATTGTAATGTACATTTTAATTAATTTAACCTTTTTTTAGGGTTCCGTAGTAAACAAGGAACCCTTATAGTTTCGCCATGTCCGCCTGTCTGTCTGCGGCTTAGCTCGGAGACGGTTAGTACTAGAAAGCTGTAATTTGGCATATGTATACATATTAATCACGCCAAGAAAGTGGTGAAATAAAAAAAAGATTTTTTTAAGGTACCTCCCCTACACGTAAAGTGGAGATATTTTTTTTTTCTCATTTACCCCGTGGTATGGGGTATTGTTGGAAAGGTCGTTCAAAAATATTGTAAGTTTGTGAAAATCATTTTTTAATTAAGGGATCCGTTTGCGAAATAGTAAGGTTTTAACTGAAATTTTTTGTTAGAGTCAAGTGTCCCCCCCCTGCCAGCTAAATGGTTGTACTTGGATTTGTGAAAAAAATCATAGCAGTAGTATATATAACGAAATTAACCGGTAAAGCCCTGGGTGACCCTCAAGCACGTCAATTAGCACGTTAATTAGTTGTTTATCAGGCCTTTAACGGTTAAAAGGAAAACTATCACTGCTAATTAGGCTTTATAGGTTAACGAGTAATAATCGACCAACTTCAATTTGCAGTTTGGTAAACATGATCTTCCCATACATTCCGTATGGGAGAAAATGTTTTTCAACTACTTACATTGTTAAGTTTTTTCTTGGGATAAATTCATTTCAACTACGGAACCCTTCAATGTGCGTGGTACGACATGCACTTGGCCAGTTTTTTTTCTTAATTAAATGTCTATTTTCGCTTAAATCTTTCTTTTTCTCGTAGTCATGGTATAAAGTATAGTATGCAACTCATGAATAAAACGGATTTATATCGAGGGCCATGAATCACTCGCGTCGTTCAGGATTCTAACACTTGAATCACTCGCTACGCTCGTGATTCAATCATCATGAATCACTCCCTTCGGTCGTGATTCAGTCGTTACAATCCTTCACTTGCTCGTGATTCATCTATGGCCCTCGCTTTAAATCCGTCCTTTATTCACTAATTGCATAATATACTATTATTTTATGGGACCAAAAAAGAAACCGTGAAAAAAATATTCTGTTTCTCCATATATATTTATGTTCGCATAACTCGATAAAATATGGAACAGCAGATATTTTTATCGCGATATCGGGTTTGGTATCGTAGTAAAAGATGTTAAAAGCGACGAGTACAATGAGGTTTTCAGTTTCATTTAAATATACCTTTTATACGTGAAAATATAAAATTGGCAATTAAAATCTCTGACAGGCAAGCTTTGGATGGACAAAAAAGTAAAAAAATAACTTAGTTTAACATAAAAAATACAGACGTATATTTAGTAATCTGATCCGCTTAACTGTTCTTAAAGACTCATAAAGAAGACACTGCGTTCGTCGCTTGGCGTGGCAACACGTCGTGTCAATCGTCATCCTGAGGATGCCTCGTTAAGAGGTGAAACACGTGTCGATTTCTTTCAGGGTTCTTTACGACTCTTTAAGAACAGTTAAGCGGATTAGGTTACTGAATATACGTCGTGTATTGTATTTTATAATGGATTTCCGCAAAGTCACGCCTGAGTCAGTTCTATTTTAGTTTAACATAACTAATAATGCAGCCGACTACTGCCCCACTGCAGGGCAAAGGCACAAAACAAAGAAGAAAGAAGAAAAAAACAAAACAAACAAACAAAAAAGAAGGCACGAGCATTGATTACCACGCTTGCTCAAGACGAGTTAGCGACTACACAATTATATTGACTATAAAGTCCAGTAGTGCTATTCTGTAAAATAGTCACCGTGAGAACTTCGGTGAAGTGAGCTGCCAGCAGCGTCAATCATTGCATCAGGTGGAATTACAGCACCGTGAAAACTTAGGTGAAATGAGTTTAAAGTGTGCTGTCATTCCTTTCTGTAAAATTGTCGCCGTGAAGAGTGAGGTGAAGTGAGCTTAAAGTGAGCTGTCAATAGTGTCAATCTCTACCATCAGGTTGAAATGACAGATCACATCAAGCTAACTTCACCTAAGTTTTCACGGTGAGATTTGTACAAAATAGACAAGTTTCCTCACGATGTTTACCTTCACCGATGTCAGTAATATCCAAGATAAACTCAGTAAGTACATATGAATTGAAAAAGTCACATTGGTACATTGGTTAGGTTAGCGTCATCATCTGCCTAGCCTTTTCCCAACTATGTTGGGGTCAGCTTCCAGTCTAACCGGATGCAGCTGAATACCATTATTTTACATGGAGCGACTGTCTATCTGACCTCCACAACCCAGTTACTGAGTAATATGATACCCCTTGGTAAGACTGGTTGTCAAACTTTTGGGATTCGGACGCCCCGTTCCGACTGTCGAAGATGACCACCACGAATGAAAGTCGGGACCAACGGTGAGGTATTGAGGGATCGCGGTATGTTAAGATGGTCACCCATCCACAGACCAACCGTGGCAATCGACCCGTGCGGCTGTTATTGCCTAGCCACAAGCCCCATAACACGAACTAACAGAATAAATAAATCTACTTATTTAACACACTTTTACTTCACGCTAAATCCAAGCTAACAGAAAAAAAAAAACAATTGAAATAATATATCAAAATTGCTTTATAAAATCCAATGGACAAATTGTTTGCACTGAAGAGAGGCGTTCTCATTCAAAGGGAACTCTGATTATAGGGCCATGGGGAAATCTCTGCATTCACAGATTTATCTACGTATGTACCAAACAGATTGGATTGGACCAGCGATTGTGCCTTTCAATACGCTGTGAAGACGACATTACGAGAATAAATGAAAACCTGGCAATACTAATGCATTAGGCCCATTTGCGTGTTAACAGCTAACTCAGGGTTAATCCAGTAAGGCCCACTTGCGCGTTCATGGGTTAGCTAAATAACTCGGAATAAACAGCTAACTCAGGATTAATTAAAAGGGAATTATCGGATTTACCCTGAGTTAGTTGTTAACTCCGAGTTAGCTGTTAACGCGCAAGTGGGCCTAATTCTCTTTGTTTTAACCCTGAGTTAGCTGTTAACTCCAAGTTATTTAGCTAAATCATGACGCGCAAGTGGGCCTAAGAGTATTTTGTAACTATCAAATAAATCCCATATCCCAGTACTTACTGGGATATGGGTCACCTACACTACTTAGTGTAGGTGGCCCAATGGTAACGGCTCCAACTTACGAGTTGTAGGTCGTGGGTTCAAACCCACGCAGGCGTTTTACTTTTTGTAATTTGTTTCATCACCACTGCTCTCAAAACGGTGAAGGAAAACATCTTGAGGAAACCGGCATGTCCTAGATCCAAAAATTCGAAGACATGTGTCATCTTCCAACCCGCACTGGGCCCGCGTGTTGGTTTGCGGCCCACTCCCTCTCACAGGGAGAAGGCCTGTGTCCCAGCCGTGGGACATTGACATTATAGGCTGATTAAGGTATGGCTTAATAAATCCTAACATGAAAATTAAAAAAGTATTTTTTTCAAACTCAACTAAACCGAGTTTAATAGCTGTCAGTGTCATTATTGTTGTGAAATATTGACACTGACAGCTCATGAAGGCAGTTTAGATGTGCTGATCGCGTTCAGTTTCATTGGTGAAATTTGCATTAAGGGATTTGCCGATCTTTGACTAGCTGTAGTGACAAAAGTATTGGATATATTTGATTGAATTTTTGTATGCTGACTGAACATAATTAATTATAAGTATATGCAGTTTCATATTGTTGTATCTACCTTGTTTATGACACAGTTGTGTTAAATAAAATTACAGTATGATGTTTCGTCTTGTTTGGAACGTCGGCTAATCTTATACGTTAAAACTCGGATTTGAATTCCGATTTAAAACTAGATTTGGGCTGATTATTTATTTTGAGTATTGTTCTAGAAAGTAGATAAATAAGGTCAGAAGGAAATATTTGCCCATTCAAATCAAATCAAACGTTTATTTGCTAGAAATATTGTTTTTATACATGCATTGCATTATTTTTTATAAAAATGACATTCGCCCAATACAGTTGGGGAAAATAATTGTCAATATTTATCAGTCGTAAAACTTAGTTTTATCACAAAGTGTCACTCTGCTAAGCTATCTATTTCCCTGACTTTAAGCTGTTGTAACCGTTACAAAGAATGGCAGTAGGTCTCGCAAAAAAAAAACGTTATTTTCAGTACGAAAAACCTCTATCAACCTTTATTTAATTTTATGGCATTCTCAACTACAAAAAAGAAGAAAAAGCTACTTAATAAATTACGTAGCTTTTATGTATTTATTTATTTATTTTATTATTTATGTACACACAGTAAAATACATAGAGATACGACATAATTATAATTTGAGTACAAAGGTACTTCTAGTACTGTTTTACTTTTTCGTAGTTATTAATTAGGTATTCTTGTCTTGTAGTTAGTCTTTGTGTGTAGTTAGTTTCTAGCTCTTTCTTATATAATCTTCATGTGTAGTTTCTTGATTATGTACCTACCACACATATACAAAACTTATTGCACCGAAATCACACGGTCTAAAATCCATAGGCTAAGCAATTTTTATTCAGATTCTTCATTCTTCATTCCGCATGGCCGCACATGACATGTCATTTCACAATTTTGAACTGTCATTTTCACAGTGCGTGGTCAAAAAAAAATCTTTATCTTTATGGTATACTTTCCACCTTTGATCTTTAATGTGTAGGGGGTATTGTGAACCTGATAACACTTCCATTATATCAACTATGACCTGAATTTACCGATTTGAGGTCAGGTATTCACTTATAGGACAACTCGATGCCACCATGATTGTATTAGCGCGACACTCACTGCTAATGCATCTCTAGTTTGTAAAGACAGAGTATCGAAGTGCCGCTAGGGGTGGAACACAACGGAGCCATCACTCAATGATTGATTCTATTCCTACTCTCTGGTTATTTTTTTTTATTTTTTTATTAATCTTACTGTTGTCTCCTATAGAGCGTGTATAACTAGGGTGTGTTCATATTTAAGGGTGTGCTACAAACTATCAAACTGAACAATTTTCTCCATGAAAACAACTTTGTTATCGCGAAAAAATAATCAGCCGTGCCATACATTTAGGTCGAGTAGGTATTGAAGTTTTGTATGGGACAGTTGCTACTTTTTTCGCGATAACCATGTTGGTCCCATAGAGAAAGAGGTTCAGTTTGATGGTTTGTACCCTTTAAAATTACCGATAAATATGTGGTAATTTTAAAGGGTACAAACCATAATACACGCTGTGAATCCTAGGTTTTTTCTCGGCTCGCCTTCTAAAAGTGCCAGTGAAGAAATTGAGTATTCGGTACTTCTCAATTCAGTAAGACTTCGGATATTTTTATTTCTAAATCTAAATCAATAGCAATGAATTCTGAGGGCCTAGACACTTGACATTCTTCCAGCGATAACAATGATGGAAAAGTCAAAAATGTATGAGATTGACATAAGCAACTGAAAAGCTTAGCGAATTGCTTTGAAAGCGTTTGCCACCTGTATAGGCCGTCTGGCAGCAAGTTTAATTATTTCTATCAAGTAAATTCAAGGTGTGTGTTTGTTGATGTTGTTTCGAAAAATACTGGCATGAATATGCATCACAAGCAGGATTTATTTAACGAACCTCTAGCGCACTCATGCTGAAGAATCGCGAAACGATTTTTTTTAATTGTTATAAATTGCACCGATTTAAAGCCGTTCTTTTTTTAAACAGCTTTTTTGTGCAATTTGTCGAATTCTAATAAGTAACACGTTATTTGTTTTAGTTTTTTTTTTAATGTTAGTAGGTATCGTTAAAAAACCAAAGCAAATAACGCGTATACACAAATATTTTCTTTGAATAACTTTTTTGTATTTAATTTTCTTCAAGATCTAAAGGATTAAAAGAAAAACGAATCTAATTAGCCTGTATAGTCCCTGTCCCTTTTCCACACAAAAACCAGAAAAACCAATTTTTGTTAAGTCAAATTTTTTCTGAAATAATATCTTTAAAAAAAATATATATATTTAATAAGTTCGTAACTAACTGTAACATTAACTGGGGATTTCTATTTTTTTAAACGACTTCACCTTTCATACGACGACACGCAATACATTGAAAAATAAAATAATTAATAGAATCTGATTGGTAATCTAATTGTTATTAGGTAACTTATTACTGCTTTTTAATATTTCAGGTTCGTGCCTAAGCTACGGGCATTCCTGCTGGGGAGGTAAGTTCAATGACCGTTTATATTTTCTAACTATAAACGAAATATCAAATAACACGATGTATATACCTATACCTATAAAGAAAAGTATTGAAATAGGAATCTGAAATTAATAGAGTTAAAGAAAGTTCTAAGGAAGCACATCGCCAATTCTATAGTCAAACATTTCTAAAAAATCCATCCAGCATAAACGATTACTGTGGGTTTTTTTTTAAAGCTTCAATTATATTTTTTCTCATACCTACGGCTCGTAATGTGGCCAAATGATTAGCTAGTAAGAAATGTTGGCACTGAAACTTGGTACTCACGCCAGAAGAAAACATAGGTACTTAATTTTGCGCTACGTCACAAATATTCATTGTTTTTACGTGCGTAATAACTACTCTTATATTTTATACGTGCTAATAACTAATCTAATTGAGAGAGTTAGGTAAAACGAGATATTACGCTGGGCGAAGTTTCTGCTGGCGGCAACGGATTGTGTTTTGTTTTCGGGGTAGGCAAGGGCACTCGGGTGAGACGCACCCTTAAGGGAGGTAGTACTCATGTAAATTAACAACTTCTTATATGGGACTAGTTATGAAATTCCAAAAATAATATGCTGTTCCTCACAAGTGCGTACGCGATCAAATTTTCGTCCTCCTCGTTTAACCTAATATCGTTTATATTACACAGTGCTTAAGACACAGACGAAGCAGTATCCGAAAAGCGGTTTTCTGGCCCTTGAGAAAAAATATATTTCTGAATATAAAATTCGCGAATTCTCATAATTAAAAACTACTCATTCATTTCAAATAGGCACATAAAAGGCACTTTTGAATGTTAAAATTTACAAGAAAATAGAATTGATTCTAGTTGCCTTCCAAAAGATAGTTTCGTATGGAGAAGAGTGGCCAAGAAACTCCACAGTTACTCTTTTAAAATTTTGGGATATATTAATTATATAATTATATGTGAAGACCTAGAACACAATTTCTATACCACATCACTTAACATAAAGAAATTTAAACTAAAAATAAACGCGAGACTTGAAATAACTGCGTATTAGAATTCGGCGGTTAACTTCATAAATCTATTTAACCAAGATAAAACACCGTCAACCAATTCGAGGCTCAATCGAATATCACCCACAATGGACGCCGTCGTTTTTATAACGCTAACCGGCAAACTATTATCATGAATATTGGTTCCATTTTAATCCCACGGCTTATTGCACGTAATATTGCCGGACACTCCCATACTCCCATGATAATATGGGATTATGTCCATTTATTGACACTTATGTAGTTTCAAATGATATCTTTGGATCTGCATCGGGGGCTTTGGATTTGAATATGGACTTTTTGGGACTATTGCCCTGTCTGGCGCCGATAGCATGATTAGATGCAAGTTTTGGAGTTTGTTGTCCGGTAGCCAAGATATTTTTTGTTTTAAAATATAATAGAATTCTCGTTATAATGGACACCATATAAATTATAGATATAATAATTGTAGAAATTTGACATCGGGTGACACAATGGGTGGCCTCATCGCAAAAATCGATATTTTAAAAACAAGGGATAAAAAAACAAAATCGTAGGTAATGCTTAAATAGTAAAAGATTTGTTACTATAAAATGTAGATAAGTACTAACTAATGTCAATCATGCGTCACGAATGACAAACCTAAAGTTAACATTACCTATCTATAACTAGTAGGTCTGCGAACAGTAGGCCTCGCGATCACAATTTTTTTTGCATCAATTAATATAGCAGTAATTCTGATTTTTTTTTTCAGAATTCTCTAGTTTTGTGATGAGGTGGGCCCAGCTGCTCCTTATATACCAACCTAGTAGTTAAAAGGGCTGATTCCACTGGTAGAAATCTAGTAAAGAGAGCAATTTACTGCATTTTGAGGAGCTATTCTGCTCATCACGCCGAAGAACCTCATCAGATCTTCACCAAATTTTTATGAGATCAATTTATAGTTACTAATTTTAAAAAACCATCGAAATCTCATAAGGCATATCCATATATATCAAAAATCTTCGACGACAAAAATTCAATAAAGTCGGAAAATCTGTATGAGTACCAAATTTCGTCCAGATCGGTTGTAAAATTCGACCTGTAGAGGAGCACCAACAAACTAACAGAGGAAAGCAAATTTTGCCAGACGTGAAGCAGAGACCCTTCGGTCGCTTCGCTCGCTCGGTCAATAATAATTACTAATGCCAAAAAAGTATATCAAAGTTTTGATTTTTTTTAATACTGAGGATATTTTCTATAAATAGGTTCAATAGGTACCTAAATTTTAACTTCAGATCTGACTAATTTTTTTAATTAGTTATAAGATGTACTTCTATTATCTATTACTTATCGCTGTGCACTGTATCCGACACTAAGGTAAAACAATATTTTCCGGCAGAAACCATAAACATTTCTCTTCCCTTTTCAAGAAAGTTCTACTTTGTGTATTGGCTATTACCATTGGAAAGATCAAAAGCATATATATATATATCGCAAAGAACTTAACTGAACTCCTGAACTGCTCAATATATATAGACCTTTCGATGATTGAAAAGTTGACGCGTCCATTCACACGAAACGTGGAAAAAGAAGAGAAAAAATGAAATGAAATTGTTTATTCTGTAAATAGCACATCGGAATCAATTTTACACGTCATATAAAAAAAAGCGGCCAAGTGCGAGTCGGACTCGCCCATGAAGGGTTCCGTAGCAGCAAGTAACATAATGTAAAAGTTCTTGTAGTTCGTTGTAACTTTAATCGATGTTTACAATTTATGACGTATTAAAAAAACTACTAACTAGATCTCGTTCAAACCAATTTTCGGTGGAAGTTTACATGGTAATGTACATCATATATTTTTTTTAGTTTTATCATTCTCTTATTTTAGAAGTTACAGGGACACACATATTATCACTTTGGAAGTGTCTCTCGCGCAAACTATTCAACTTAGAAAAAAATTATATTAGAAACCTCAATATCATCTTTGAAGACCTATCCATAGATAGCCCACACGGGTTTGATGAAAAAAAAAAATTTCAGTTCTAAGTATGGGGAACCCCCAAAATTTATTGTTTTTTTTCTATTTATGTGTGAAAATCTTAATGCGGTTCACAGAATACATCTACTTACCAAGTTTCAACAGTATAGTTCTTATAGTTTCGGAAAAAAGTGGCTGTGACATACGGACGGACAGACAGACAGACATGGCGAATTCATAAGGGTTCCGTTTTTTGTCATTTGGCTACGGAACCCTAAAAATGGAGTCGACATTTCTTATCTTGCGTGAAATGGCGAAACAAACCCAGGGGTCAAAGTATTTTTTAAAGTCCAGACATAATCTTGGTCAGGCCATATGAGGATCATGTAGATTAGTGTCTGAAATGATCTTTTGAGGAAAGAACCACACAGATTGAGTGGACATGTCCAGTCAGTGCGAGCATTTGTCAGTAATCGTGGAGCTCAACTCAGAACTTAAGGAGCTCAACGAATTTGAAGAATAGTTAGCTTATTTTTGGTGTTATAGATTGAGCTTGCATAATCAGCCTAAAATGTTCCCACTGCTGGGACACAGGCCTCCTCTCGGTGAGAGGGAGTGGGGAGTGCGCCGTAATCCACCACGGAGGCCCAGTGCGGGTAGATGTCACATGTCTTAGAATTTTTGGTTCTTCGACATTCCGGTTTCCTCACGATGTTTTCCTTCACCGTTTTAAGAGCAGTGGTGATGAAATATTTTACAATTTCAATTTCAATTTATTTATTCACAAACAATTTACATTGTGTTTGAAATTTTCTATGTGATAAAAAAAAAAACAAGTAAGTAAACACATTTAAAAGTTAATAACAAAAAAGAAAAATAACATTCATAGTACAAGAAACACATTTGAAAATTAATAACAAAAATCACATCATCATCAAAATTAACATCATAATAAAAATTACCTACAATAAAAAATATAAAATAAAAATCCATGTCAACTCATTAACAATATAAGATTAGGAATAGAAAATAAAAAAAAAATATGTCAAATTAAATAGTTCAATGTCAACTTTACACAAAGTAAAGCGCCTGTCTGGGTTCGAACCCATGACCTGACTCATAAGTCGCGGCCGTTACCACTAAGCCACCAGAGCCAGGCCATTGAGCTTAATTAAACGTAATACAACTAACTTATTTGTATTGAAAAAGTAGGTACTTACCTACTCCCTAACTACCTTAAGACAACTTATACCTTACTTTGGATGTTTACTTGAAACAAAACCCTAAACTTCAAAAATGGTATCAATATTACGTTTAGCAAAAAAATTACGTAATCTTTTCTATGCCTTATAATATTTCTGCTTAAATTAACTTTCCGCTTTTTCCTAGCAAATGTTACGACATGCTAAAATTTCGAAAGATCCCTAAATAATAATAACATTATACCTCATAATCTCCGTTATGTTAAAACTCTAATACAAGTCACCTGTCGACGTTTTAATCCGACATCAGACCGTAATGAGCATAATCAGGGCACGCTGTTATTGCTAAGGCTTCGTTCAGATAAGGCTACAGAAAGTTGCGCAGACTCTGTTGAACAGCAGTGTCTTTAGGCAAAAAAGTTGCATTCTCTTTCAAATGATTCGAAGTCAACTGTTTGTGGCACGTAAAGATTTTATGCGTCTACGTGATTGGCAGTCAGACGAGTGTAAGTGCGACAATCGTCTTTGGGTACATAAAGAGCTGTCACTCTCTGATAATTGCTGACATTTAGGCCCCAGCGTTTTTTTTACGCGACGACAATGTACAATATACATACAATACACGCAGTACAGTAGCTTACAGTATACGCGCTGCAAACACTTTTTTTCAAGTTTAATAAGACAAAAGACGAGCGACAGACGCGCAGTGGACGCGTGTTACATTAAACGCGCGTATTAAAAATACCGCGTGTAGGTCCTTCGACTTATCGGAAAAGACCTATTTTACAACACTGTTTGGGAAACGATCTTATACGGTTATTGAACTTTACTGGCATATGTTGCGCAACTGTCGCCCAGTGTGGATACAGCTTTATAGGGTTAGTGTTTAGGGAAAACACGGGCATGTTTAGGGATGAATATTAATTTGAGGGTTACAATGAAAATAATTAGATGTCTATCGACGGAATTTTAAATGGAGAGGAAATTTCGTTTTCTAATGGAGCTATAAAGAATGTTAAGTGATTCCGATATCCTATTTACAGAATAAACAATTTCATTTCATTTTATTTCATTTCAATGCGTCGGTGGAGAAATTGGCTCAGATTTTTTAGAACGTAGGTATTCTAGTTAGGTACTTTACGTAAGTAGGTACCTGTTCATGTTTTACATATACAAAAAATACCATGATATGATGAACAAAAACATTAAAAATACACAAAAAGATTTTAAAGATTTCAATTTTTAATCGTCTTAGTAATGTTTAGAGCAGAACTTGTAAACCAATTTTGTTTTCGTTCTGTACTTAGTAACAAGCCACCTAAAAACTACATAAAATAAGCTTTTACTTAGCAGAGCTTTAAAATTAGGTTTCATCAAATGGCCCCTTGACTTCGTGTTTAAGGAAATATTAAATACAGCATTTAAATGCAAAATCAAAAAAAAAAAAAAAAAAATATTTTTATTTCACATAAACCTACAAGGGCACTTATGAAACGTCAGAAGCTAGGTGCACGGTTCCAATTGGTCGTTTCTTATGGAGAAGAGCCGGCAAGAAACTCCACGGTTACTCTTTTAAAAGTAAATGGTTTTTACAATGTTTCCAAGTTACAGTGTTAAATGTTTTCGGTATCTGCTCAAAATTCACTGGAATATAGAAGACAGAGAATTGGACTGAGCGTTAAAGCTCGTGCAGACCAGAGCGACGCGACAGCGCGACGCGACTCGCACAATACAATTTCTAAAAAAACTTCACGATATAACAATCACCGGTGTCGCGTCGCGCTGTCGCGTCGCGCTGGTCTGCACGAAGCTTTAGCCTTTCAAAAGTGACCACTCTCTAGAAAAGGACGAATCGTCTGTGCGGCCAATACCTATAGTACCTAAAGAGACAACTAGAGTCTGGCTACGCTAACTCTGCATAAGCAAAAATAATGGTAGAATTTGAAAATCTAAAGACGGCAACACCGTCTGTACTACGAAAAAAAAAATTGATACTTTGTTTATCTTATTGTTTTTGATAGGTTATTTTATTTATATTCTGATTATTTCCTGGTAAAGAATAGTCACTTTAGCACGATGCAGTGTGGATTTGATACAGTTTTGTCTTCGTATGGAGGTACGCATAATCTATTAAGCAAATATCAAAATCATTAGATCTACAGGTCCCGTCACGTAAAAAGAACGCTGGCCGTTTACCTGCGCACTGAGCGATTTATCGATTCCAGTCTATTCCATAGTACTATGTAGCTAATAAAGAACTTATTATGATTCTACAATAAAACAATTACACTTGTAATTATAAAACAATAGCCTAGTACTTTAGGATGCGACTGTATCCGTGCGCAGATACATCCCCTGCACTGTCGCTCAGCGTTCTTTTTACGTGACGACAACTGTACTTACACGTCAAATTTTCGGTATCTTGTAATCATTGTCGTTTTTGGCTAAGTTATGACTTCGTGCTGTTCCTTCTCATATTGGAATTTACATATTCTAGTATATAATAACTCCCGCACTCTACTTTTAATAGATTTAACCATTTTTCTATTTTTTTTTGTGGAAACAACTTACCTACAGTGACAGCTCAACTACCACGAAAATAACTGATTAAAAGTATACCATCTCTATTTGTTAAGTTAGTAGATACCTTCTACCAACACAGAACTTCTATTAAAATTAACGATGTGTCAAAATCAGGATGCTAAAATGTGTTATCAGTGTATCTCTTTCACTCGTTAGCTAACTGACAAGGACGGATCATGACTGTGAGTAACAAAACTTCCAACAATGCCTGTCCATTGTTATTATATTGAAAGATTGAAAGGAATATGTCATGTCCGGTCGAACATGTTCAAAGCGGTTTGAATTTAGAATTCTATATAAAGCAGGCGCTAGACGAAGCTTCTACAATTTTGAAAACTTATTTTTGGTACCTAACATACTAAGTTTTGCAAGACGGGATGGCAAAGTGCAAATATACAGGTGATTTTGGAAACAATCGACAAAATTTAAGGGGGTGTTCTGCCCATCAATATGAACAACTTTTACTGTGGGACCAACTTGGAATTCTCAAACGCATTTTTTTTGTTTTTGGTTAATGGGCCTAAGTGTAGATGCTTGGGGGAGGCCTATGTCCAGCAGTGGATGTCTTTCGGCTGAAATGATGCTGCTAATGTGCGTAAATCAGTGAGAGTGCAGACAAACTCGTTAATCTGCAGATTATCTGATTAAGTCCGTTAAAGTGGAAAAAATTGTTTCAGTTCTTACATTAACTAGATAATCTTCAGAATTACTAGGTAATTTAAGTTAATAAAACGCAGATAATTATGCAATGGTGGAATATTTTCTGCGAGCAACTTGGAAGTAACGCTCGCTCGGCTCGCGCGCGGTTGGTCACAGTTCTAACCTAACTTAACCTATTTCACCCAGTTCAATATGACAAATCCTACAATCTGGCTGCGACTAGATAATTAGACCATGGTGAATAAAGCGGCAGATTATATGATTACCGGCCGGCGAGCGCTACTTCCAAGTTGCTCGCAGAAATGTTTCACCGATTGAATTGATTGCTCACTGTCTTCCGCGATTTAACGGTGTAGCATTCGTTATTAAGCAGATTAACTATGTAAAGTGCAGCAGTGCCATTCTGTAACCATCTCACCGTGAAAACTTAGGTGAAGTGAGCGTGGAGTGAGCTGTCATTCCACAGGGATTGACACTATTGACAGCTCACTTCACCCAAGTTTTCACGGTGAGATGTTTACAGAATAGCATGGTAGATATCTGCTACTTATAGTAAAATTTCGCACTTTAACGAACCGTACCTGGTAGTTTGCAGATTACCTAGTTAATGCGCATAATCACGTATTTGATAGATATATAGTATATATAGATAGATAGATATATAGTATTTGATAGAGATACTTATTTGAAGCTATGTCGGAGTTCAGGGTCACAAGCAATTTAGTACGCTGCGTTACATGAACAAGTAGGTAGGTAGGTACTTATAGGTAATCAATTTTGGCCGTGCGAAAGCTACCTACTTAATATTTCTGTTACACAATTTGCTCCGCTCATTTAACCCGTTACTCGCCTCGCTTATCACACCAAATCGAACCTGAACAATCAAATTAAAATCTCTTTTTTTCCTCTTCCAGCGCACGGCAAGAGATCCGGCAAGCCACCAGTGTCAGCCCCTGACTGGTACCTCACCAGACTGCTCCGACGCATGGCCGCCAATGCAGACTTAGTAAGAACCGTTTTTTAAATTAATGGATGGCAAATAAGCCAAGGGCTTGCTTGATGTTAACTGGTGGCCTCACCAATGACATCTGTAAAATTACAGAGGTACCTACTTATAGCAGATGCGTTGCCACCCTGGAGGAAACTGAAATGGTTCATGTGATTAAACCGGCACACATAGCATAGGTACCTTTCAAACCAGAACACGGCCATGCTGCTTGGAGGTTGAAATAGAAATGGTTGTAGTCTAATTCTCGGAAGAGCTCCTTCACAAAAACTTTTCAAATTTTGGCTTTTACATCAAAAGTCAACACATTAGACCGATAACCGACAAATAAATAATAATACCAGCCTATTTCCACAGTATAATTAATATGGACAGTACAGAAACTACGTAGTAAACGTTCGAAACAGCACACTCACACAGACGCGCTCATTGACAAGACCCCAAGCGATTGTCGCGGTGCTGTCACTTGCGGGTGCCGTGTAGCGACGAGTGGTCGTCGCGATATTTTTAAAAGTGGAGCGTTGGTAATTATTTCAACAACTACGCCTAGTTTCCATACTGTCCTTATTTATGCTGTGCTATTACTGTCCCACTGCAGGGCAAAGGGCTCTCCTCATACAGAAAAGGCACGAGCATGGATCACCACGCCTGCTCAAAACGGGTTGGGCGTTTCCAGATTTATATTGTTGACTATAAGTTCAGGTTTCCTCACGATGTTTACCTTCACCGATGTCAGTTATTTCCAAGATTAACTCAGAAAGTATATAATTACTATGAAATGAAAAACTCACATTGGTACTTGCCCGGATTTCAACCGCAGCCACGAGCTTGTGAGGTAAAGCCTAAACCACTGGGCCATCACGAGTTGTATTAAATTTATAACAGCGTCATCTATCCTGGAATTCCAGAACCACGCGAACCAGTTGACTACAAAGAACGACGACATTGACGCCATCTACCAGATGAACATGCAAGACGACTCGCCCGCGACTAATAAACTGATGTGAGTATTGTATAGTGACTGTGCATAGATGGGGCTACATGTCTCGCTATGCAAGCCCTGTCTAAAATTACACCTGGAGAATAAATATAATATACATTTAAGTATGTACTTCCTTGTTATTTATTATAAAAGTCGGTTACAATATAGACCAGGGTAGAAGCCTTTAAAAATAATAAAAAGTGAAAAAAAATTATAGTAGGATGAAACCCATTAGAAAAGGAGGGAAATATTATAAAAATGAAAGGAAAAATAATTTACGGGCGATCTGAGGTCGGGAAGGGGATGGGGGTGAGTTTTTAAGGGTAAAAAACGGTTTTTCTCGATTTCCGGCAAAACTAAAAGTCCTATCGAAAAAAGTCAAATGGCAAAGTTGTAGGTAATAAAAAGATGTAAAACTTTTGTATTTACACTTTTTTCACATAACCTCAAAATTTATGTGAAAAATTCAAAAAACCAAGTTTTTGGTTTTTTATTTTTATCTTTTACAATTTTTTTTTTTTCGTAACGAAATTTGGTGAAAACTTACCTTTTTATGTCCCAAACACGCTGTAATTTATTTGATTAAAAATATTTATTTTTTCACCTTATTTTGAATTAATATCGAAAAATCACCCTAATTTTCAATCGAAAATTCACCCGTCAAAATATCAGCTTTTTTCAAAAAGTTGGTATGGTTTCTGTTCGTTGAAATCTCTACTTTCCGATGGTGAAAAAAAAAATATATGTTACTACAGCAAATCTTCTCAGAAAATGCAAAAAATTAAAAAAAACTCGAATTCGAAAGTTTTTTTTAAATTATTATAAATAATTTATAGTATTAATTATTATATATTTATAGTATTTATCGTCGATTCTTTTCTTGCTGAATACCACTAAACGATTCAAAGCTGCTTTTTTTATTGCATACACTTGCTTATCATCTGCCTTATTGCAGATGATACTCGTACAAACAGATTCATCCATACTGATAATCTGAAAAGACAAAATAGAATTAATAATGCCTTCACTATTTTATCGTGAATCCCATGAAAAAAAAAATATTAAAGAAATAAATGTCAAAATGTATAAAAAATATATTATAAATCTATTAAAAATGTATAAAATATATATGAAAATCGGCCAAAAGTTTGTTATTAAAAATATATTTACGATATATATTTTATATATTTTTTATAGATTTTTAATATATTTTTTATGTATTTTGAAATATATTTTTTTTTCATGGGATTAACTAAATTTGTTTGTGCAAAATTAAGGAGATTATTATTTTTGTATCTTGTACTAAAATATCATTTAATTTCAATCTTTAGGTTATGTTACGTTAAGCATACTATTTTTTAAAGAAAATATTACGATTTTTATGTTTGAGTTGATTGATACAGATAAAAATAGAGATAGTATTAACCTTCCTATGCAGATTCGAAAAGTTTTTTTGTTTTTTTAAGTAAACTTGTCACAATTATCTTCAAGAAACTCAGCGTGCACGTGTATTTTTATAAACGATGTTGTATACTGTACTGTATTTCGAATACTGGTTAGGCTAACGGTTGTAACAGCTGCTACGAAATATATAGTATATAATAGTAGGTATGTATGTAGACCCAGACCCGCCTAGCCCCTTCCCCACTTCTCCACGAAATACCTTTTGATGGGCTACAATTTTTCGTAGGTCACTCAGGTGTATCTACTCAGGTATATATAATTTATCTTAAACTCAAACTCAAACTCAAACTCAAACTCAAAGCATTTATTTCAAATAAACCAATTACAGGCACTTTTGAATTGTCAAGGGGGTCGGTCAGTCAGAAAGATGAAGCTAGATGCCCATTCCAAAGCGTAGTAGGTACCTATGGAGAAGAACGGGCAAGAAACTCCACGGTTAAAATAGTTATAAATAGGCATCTACGCATATAATTTAAAGAAGATTCGCCAACTTTCTCCAAATATTGTAGATGTCTTATTAAATATTAATTTTATTAACTTATATGTTTGTTAATTATAGTAGTATATTTTTATTTGCAATTTTTTTGTTATCAATGTCACATGTAATCTAACGTTTTTCGAGTAATTAAAGTGTAAATTTTAATAAATAGCTCAAAATTATTTATAATAATTAAAAAAAAAAAATCGAATTCGAGTTTTTTTTGGTTTTTTGCATTTTCTGTTAAGATTTGCTGTAGTAACATATATATTTTTTTTCACCATCGGAAAGTAGAGATTTCAACGAACAGAAACCATACCAACTTTTTGAAAAAAACTGATATTTTGACGGGTGAATTTTCGATTGAAAATTAGGGTGTTTTTTCGATATTAATTCAAAATAAGGTGAAAAAATAAATATTTTTAATCAAATAAATTACAGCGTATTTGGGACATAAAAAGGTAAGTTTTCACCAAATTTAGTTTAAAAAAAAAAAAAAAATGTAAAAGATAAAAATAAAAAACCAAAATCTTGGTTTTTTGAATTTTTCACATAAATTTTGAGGTTATGTGAAAAAAGTGTAAATACAAAAGTTTTACATCTTTTTATTACCTACAACTTTGTCATTTGACTTTTTTCGATAGAACTTTTAGTTTTGCCGGAAATCGAGAAAAACCGTTTTTTACCCTTAAAAACTCACCCCCATCCCCTTCCCGACCTCAGATCGCCCGTAAATTATTTTTCCTTTCATTTTTATAATATTTCCCTCCTTTTCTAATGGGTTTCATCCTACTATTATTTTTTTTGGTTTTAAAAATTATCGACCCTGGTCTATACAATAACTGGTAAATTCTGGATTAGACCCCTCAGGTTAGTTAATGCCACATAATAAGCAATATGGCAAACCCTTTCTTTACCTACTTATTGACCAAAATCGAAAAGTTTTGCTTCAGCTAGTCAATTCTTTGTGAACATTGTCGTGTTTGTTATTACTAATTTACATTATATTATAACTATATTCTTTTGTTATGTAATTTCGGGATAGGGTCAATATTGGAGGTGCCTACTCGAAACAGTGGCTATACTTTCTTCCGTTGTATTTTTTTGGATGTATGGCTAAAGACCGAAATTTATTGAAGCTAAACCGATATTCTAATAATTTACGTACTGTGAATGGATACGTATTTTACACCAAGCTTACAAACAATACATGTTTAATAACGGCGACTCTGATATAAAGAGACATAAGTTAAATTTAAAAATACTATTCGTTACTATGTCCATTTTGAAATATTAAAAAGCCAAATCCAATAAGTTCAATTTATTTTTGATCCAAAGACTACCAATATTTTTATGTTAATTATAGTGCTCACTAACTTTTTGTACTCGTTTTTCCGACCTAGAATAAGTATTCGATTTCTATTTTCCATAACGTGTTCCTTTTCGTTTTCAGGGTTGATAACGACGAAGGTCCCGTAGAACTGCCACTCAGCAGGAATATGGAAGCCAAACCCATGCTAGACGACGACCTGCTATCTAAAATGAAGATCTGGCAAATCATGGTACGATACTTACTTGTTACGGTGTATCCAGACTGCGGTCGATTGACAACACCGTGACATATTTTGAGACATGCAGTTGACCGCATGTCAGTGGCAACACTATCTTTGAGCTGACGTTTTGACCGAATAAGAGGCCAGGTTATAGTGTTATTGTTACCGCTGACGTGCGGCCTGCTGTACCTATGATATATGGTGGGAAACATTCGGAGCCGATGGGTGACGTTGATCGACCGTGATCTGGTTGCACCCTTTATTCTTTTATAATAATTATTTTTATATATCAAAGAATAATATTTCACAAAATATTGGTCTAGTGGGGAAGACATTCATTATTTTCGATTCCCAGCTATAATTTTAATATACAGGCGTAAATTTCCACCATTGAAATTTCGCCATTAAATTTTTAAAATGAAAACTAAATGCTAAATATTTCCCGTTTTTACGCGGTGTTAGTCTTTAACATATTTTTCTTATAACACATTTGTTTCTTTTTTTTTCAGAGGGAATCGCCCGAAGAGAAATAAATAAAATAACCTATAAACAAATTATACCAAAGATTGACTGACGTTATTAATTTCAAAATTTGTTTTCTTATATATTTATTATTCTTGTAATTCAGTGCGTTCGTTCCATATTTTAATTTAATACTCTAATTTTAATTATTGTATTTAAAAACGTCAATTGTAAGGTTGGGTTGCAATTGGCTAATAGTTGTATAGAATAGTCTTTAAGATAAAATGTGCCATTTATAAAAATATAAGGTGTTATTATATATCCTTAAAAAAATACATTACACACATAAAATATATCAAAATACATCACCTATTTCTACAAACCTACATGTACCCATTTAGCAAACTGAAAAGAATTTTAAATTGTACATTTATTCAGTGTTTTCGTGCATAGCAAACGAGAGATTATTATGTAAGCAGCATTCGTAGAACATATTTACCTAGATACAATATTTAATTTCATAAATCAAAGTAAATCGACAGTTTTGCTATCTTTACTTCACGAAAGCAAATCTATACACAACCAAAAATAGTTTTGTAATACCTAATAATAAATTCTGCATTTATAATTTTATATGTAATGGCAAAGGACCCGACCCTAATAAATTTATTATGTATATTCTAAACTTATTAATCTGATATATAAATTGTTAATCAAAAACTGTATCTGATTTGTGTGACCACCGGTAGATGTCACTATATTAAAATAATACCAGAGTCAAATAAAAATGATAACCTAATGTCAATTGCCTGTTATGAATGATGTTACCAATAGATGTCACCACTGGTCTGACCTACAAATTCAATTAAGTACCTAGAATAAAATTGTTTGGAAAAAAAATATTGTTCTACTAAGAAGGAAAAACCCATGATCTTAAATCTATTTCATATTTATACCCAATTATTTGTATAATAAAGTAGAGATGCAAATGTTCATAATTGTTGGTGTTATTATATAAAATGAAACTGTAAAATATAAGGCAGATTCATCTTGGATTGGTTGGCTGTTTTATTTTTAAATCCTTATCAATACAGCGGGGCAATGCAAACACATAAAATGACAATGGGTTTCATTTTGACAGTTCATCCCACGTTCATTGCGTTATTTACGTTTTTGAGTAGACAAATTTTTCATACCTTTGAAGCAATGGATTAGCAAAATAGTATAGTGTGATACGTAATTAGGGTGCAGGTAACGTTAAGAGATAACGATAGAAAGAGTGGCAACTTTTAGGGAAAGTATCCTACGTTTTAAACCAGGTCACGGTAGACCCATCCAAATCCGTACAACCGTTTTTGCGTGAAAGCGTAATAAATAAACTCACTTTATAAAACAAAATAAACCCTAAGTACGGTGTTAATACTCCACGAGGGTCATCAGTTTTTTTAATAAAAATAAAACTACATGTTTTCTATAACGATTAATTTTATATTTTGAAAATGTGTATTTTTTTTAATAATACGAAGGAAATACCTAAATTAACGCGCGAACCGCCCATTCTTTATTCCGCCCATCCAATTAATTAGCGCCAGAACCTCGGTGCGCTCTTAACCATCACGACAACTTACATTACTTACTAAGTTATATAATAAGTTAGTTGGTTAAATAGTTCATCCAGTAATTACAACCTATTCAAAAAGATCGTTACGACAATAGCTCCCAACTTTTAGTTTTGCACGCACAAATGTAAGTTTGCACTAAAAGCATTGTTGGGGCTACACTCGTAGGGATAAAGGTAAGGTATAATTGTGCCTTATATCAGCTCTAGTGCGGTACAAGTCTTAGCAGGTTGGAGGGATCAATGCAGACACTTTATTAATTCAGTCTTAGTATAGGCAAACTCAAAGACAAAAATATTGCCCCAAAATAGTGTAGATATTCTAGTATCTCACACAACTTAAAAAGTACTTCTTTAAATTTACCGTTTTCAAACAAATTAGGTAGGTGTGTGTTAATAGTACACCCTAATTCTGTCAAAAGCCCTATTGCCTCTAAACGGACACAAATTCAGACCACAGGCTGCTTTTTTTAAAACTAGCCATTATTTGGCCACTGCTGGGTAGAGGGCCTCCAAATCCTTCCAAGTTCTCTTTACCCAAGCCGTCTCGAACCAGCCCTCTTGATACGCTTCTAAGTCATATCGACACCTCTGAGACGACTGCGGCTGCGGCGTCTTCCATCTTCAGGCACCCAACGTGTGGAGTTTTTTGCTCAGCAGTCACTAAGTATGCATATATCCACGGTGACCCGCCCAATCCCATTTTAGCTCGGCAGTATTTTTTCCTACGAATATTATGCTCGTTTCAGACCACAGCCTGGTATTCCGTGTTCGGGCTGCTACAGAAACAATCAATCTGCCTAGCCTTTTCCCAACTATATTGAGGTCAGCTTCCAGCCTAACTGGATGCAGCTGAATACCAGTATTTTACATGGAGCGACTGCCTATCTGACCTCCACAACCCAGTAACTAGGTAATACAATACCCCTTGGTAAGACTGGATGTCAGACTTTTGAGCCTCTGACGACTCGCAACGACTATCAAAGATCCACGAATGATAGACGGGACCAAATCCTTAACGTGCTTTCCGAGGCACGGAGGAGTCTTGGTATGTAAAGATGGTCACCCATTCACGGACCAACCCCGACAAGTGTAGCTTAACCTGATGAATCGATCGCTTGCGGCTGTTATTACTTAGCCACGAGCTCTTCCTAAGCAGCTACAGAAACTTTTTTTCTAAATACTTCTTTCCATTTCACCTAAGCTAAAACAATAGGATTTCCCGCTTTCCGCTCCTACCTTGCGCTATTATTATACAAGCTATGAAAAGTAGAAACGGACCCATTTAGTACAACGATGATAGAGGGTCAGTACTTGCAGGCCTGATACCGATGTATCTAGTCATACTCTTGCAGCTCATTCCCACGAGACCCGTCATTGACGATTCGTAAAAAAAAACCATACGTCATGACGGATTCGCGTTCACATTACATACGGAAATGAGACATCGCAGGTTTTTTCGCGATTCGTCAAAAGATCCGAATAGATTTTTCAACACTTGATTCGTGATTCAGGGGCCTATGTCTTTTAAAAATCACGTTCGTCAAAAAACATGAATCGTGATTTTTTTGTGACGGAGCGCTCGTCCAAGACTGAACTCTGGGGGCCTACTCCCTAAGCGAAATCCGTAGTTTCGGCCGTCGTCACGGGCGCTTCGCTCTCCTTCTCACTTACGGTATGTCTGTAAGTGAGACGGAGAACGAAACGTCCGAAACGAACGAACGAAACTAAAGACAGCAAAGAACAGAAAACTAACAGATTTTTTTAATGTTTTCCCATAACATAACGTGAAAATTCAGAAAATTTCCAAACTTTTTTTTAACAATTATTTACAAGTCTACTACTATTATTTTTGTACTAAACTTATCCAAAACCCATGACACGTTTTTCTGGTGAAGACCCATAAAAATGTTTCCAAAACAACAGACATTTACCAGTGCTCGTAATCGCACGTTTTCTCCCACAGGAATTACAAATAATCTAGTATAGTGTTGTTTTATACTCAAAGTAAACCAATTCCCAATTTTTCTGTATTATAAATGTGGGTGAAACTGAACTATAATAGGTCATCTCTACCTAACCCTTTGGGAATCCCCCGGGCGTGATGATATGTTATGTTAGGAACCATTACTATTAGTTTTGTGCCCTGTGAGCATTAGCCTAGCATATATAAAATCTTACCAATAAAAAGTATTGCTCATTGGACACGCACAAGTTGCATTAATAGGCACCTACTAATGACACTTTCTAATTAATCAATTCTCATTTCCCTGTTACTTACTTCCGAGTTCCGTGAGGAACATTCCCGTTAATGTGTTTTTTATGATTCACGAGGTAATTTTTCGGACTTGAATGAACTCTGAAATCAGTCGAAGAATCCGGAAACAACGACGTGATTGAAACTGAAAAACTACAAAGTTGAATGATTGGAGAGTAATGTTTCATGCCTGTAGCAATATCATAAATTGGCGCAACAAAAGAGGCATTTTATTGCTTCAACTTAATTGTATGCCCAGGCATAAAACTAGCATCGTGTGTGTGTACTTATTATTTATTAATCATTTATTTCAGAATACAACAAAACATTTCATACATTGTTAATAAAAAGTACATATAGTCGGTATAACTAATAATATTTTGATGCAATAAAGCCAATATTAATAAATAATAAATATACATTTATTCCTAAACCAGCTTCGCAGAAAAGTATGAGTGTATAATACCATTTTCAGATGTGTTTTCCAACTCTTTATATATACTACTGCTATAACCCTATGACTTCGGATCCAGGTTAATCATCTATATAAATAATACTGTTCGTTGGTAAGTGTGTTCGTACTAGAAAACTGCTGGTCCGATTTGTTGGAACGAAGTTCTTGCGGTAGAAGTTGACTGGTAGAAATAGCCACGCAACGAAAAAGCGTTATGCACGAAAAAAATCAGTTTCAAAACTCAAGTTTCAAGTGTCAAAAGTGTTTGTTTTTGTTTTTTAATACAGAACCACAATACATAATATATAACGAAAGGAACTTCATTCCAAGTTTCCAACCGAGTGTCCCACGACACCAACCACGACTTTTCTCGTAATAAGATTTTTAGGGAACAAAAAATTATTGGAAAAGTTGCCCGAAAAAATTGAAAGTTCGTGAAAGTGCTTTTTTTCATTGGATGCGGACAGGAACACGATTTTCAGATCATTTAGTAATTTAATAATTATTTTAAACGGTAAATAATAATAATAATATTCTTAATTAGACGTGCCAACATTCTGGCTCAATCGCTGCCTGTGGCAGCGATTGAGGGATCTCGGACAATAGACAGCCACCACCACGACCACGAATCGCGCACTTCGTCGGCTAGTTGGCCGTTGCGACCAAGTGCGCGATTCGTATCGGTTTCTATGGTTTTCCTGGTCAGTGTGACCACTATTCGTGGTCGTGGCTGCTCTAGTGTGCGCGATCCCTGAATGGAAACTCTGCACTAGACGTTATGATAATTTCCATTGACTATCAAACAGTCGTAGTTCAACTTAACTACAGTCATCCTAAAAAGATTATTCTTATCGATACATATTTTCGTGGCTGGCTGAAACATTTTTTTTTTTCTAAAAAAGGTTTCAACTTCATATCTCAGCCCTCTTCATATTTATACAGATGAATGAGTTACTAATTAACATAAGTGAGCGAACGCGTTGTTTGTTTGAAGGATATAATCAGGAATTAAATTATCCGGAAATGAACCGGAGTTACTGACATAGCTTGCAGAGTGAGCAAGCTGAAGTGGCAGTCGGCTGGCCATGTTTGTCGAAGGACTGACGGCCTGTGGAGCAGACGAGTCCTGGAGTGGAGCCCACGTGTCAGCAAGCGTAGTGTAGCGTGTGGGACGCCCGATAACCTTAAACAGGTGGATGGGACAGACTGGATGCGGAAGGCGGAGGATAGAGTGTTGTGGCGCAGCCTGGGAGAGACCTATGTCCAGCAGTGGACAGCGATAGACTGTGTTGATTGAGCGATTGCGTAAATTTAACCTGAACAAGGTTTGTTTACACTTTTATTAGACACTTTTCGAACTAAGGACTCTTAGTTACGTAGGTACAAACGCTTCTAAGTACACACGTCCTTTTGAAAGGAAAAAGTATAAAGATACATCGCCATTCCTCCTTAGTGTCTCGTGTCGTAAATAATAGTTTGTTACAATTTAATAAAAGATCATTTATCTCTCATTCTTGTGTAGACACTATTTGTGGTACAATTATGGTGGGGTTACGCGGTGATTTTTCACTGAATACTGGACATAGCTTGGTGTATTGTTACTTAAAAACATTTTGCACGAGAGTAGTAGATAAGCGATAATGATCATCAGTGTCAGTTTTATTGCTTGCGAAAAGAAATAGAGGGCATAAAGAGTGATGCGATAGCTTTGAAGCTTGCCATCTAAGTGTTATGAGAAATTGATTAATCTTGTCGAGCAAAAAATTTCCGTTTGGGCAAAATTTTAGTTACTTTCGGTATTGATTCATGAGACATAGGTATACTATTTTTTATCGAATTCAAGGATTTATAATAATATTTCACAAATGCCTGGAGAAGCTACTGGTCCATGAAGGCGTTAATGAAAGGTGACCTCCCAATATCTCTAAAACGTAAGGTCGTCGACATGTGTATCCTGCCTATTCTAACCTATGGCGCTCAGACTTGGTCTTTGGCCGAGGCTAAGAAGTCCAAACTTAAGGTTTGCCAAAGAGATTTTGAACATAAAACGAATCGGATTCGCAACACAGTCATACGCGCGAAGACAGGCAACGCCAATGTTGTCGAAAAGGCCGCGAGGCTGAAATGGAACAGAGCGGGCCACATGTACAGGATGCGTCAGGACAGAAGCCCTTGAACAGAGGCTTCTAAAATGTTTCTTTGGACCTCGTTTCACGGCCCACTCTGGATAGGCCACTTCCACGCGAACGAACCTCGCGAGCAGAAGCTAGTACATTATTAAGAATGAAAGAAGGAATGACGTTAAAAGAAATCAGAGGGCGTGTGAGTTTCTTTTAACCATCTCGATTTTACGCATCGACCGCGTTCGGCGATCCGATTGGCCCTTCACCAATGAAGGCCAGTGAAGGGCCAATCAGAGCGCCGAACGCCGTCGCACACTAGGGCCTCTGATCATGGAAAACTAAGCAGTCCGAATGTTTCATCTACGTGCACGCATATTGTGAGACCGAACTGGCGTAGGTTCATTTCTCAGAGGTTACGCTTTAACTTGGTTATTTAAAGTGTCGCCTTCTCGGAAATTTTCCATCCATAATTTCCAAGAAAACAACTATTAAAATAAGGAATCCATTCCCTGCAAAGCAAATAAACGATGCAAGCAGACGAAGAGAGAACAGAGGTGTAAATGGAAACAAAACGTGTTGAAACCACTCCAGCTGCCGTCGTCCGTTGCCGTCTGCCGCCGTATCGCCGGGAATGGCCGGGATACTATTTTACTGGTAAACAACTCCCAAGTGTTTTCTTCACAACTGAATTACAGATTTACGGAAACTTAATGAATTTAGGACGGTTTCCAGTTATGAGTTTCTTGATAAGTAAGTAGTATGTTTACTTCATAATATGAAATAAATAATGATATGTCTCTTTTAATAAGCATGGGGGACATTGCTGTGCTCATCATGTCATTTCGTTTAAAGTTGGTTTTTATTTTTATGAATGTATTTATCTTTTATATGGATTATTTACCATTTTGTGAATGTGAGAACGCTGCCGGCTTAGGGGGCTATAGATTTGTTGACCACTTTTTATTTTGTAAAGTACCTGGTACTTGTTGACACTGTTATTTGAAAATATTTTAATAGCCAATTATTTTTAAATGAGTAACCGTGGAGTTTCTTGCCAGCTCTTCTCCAAACGACCAATTGGAACCGTGCACCTAGCTTCTAACGTTTTAACGGTGAAATAAAATATTTTTCATTTTGCTGTACCTACCTACATCCCCATGTAGGAGGCGAGCGTGTTGCTGTGAACCGGGCACAAATTCAGACTCCGGGCTGCTACTGAAAAATTCCCATTCATTTACAAGTCTGGTACATAAGGCGGACCTAACATCTAAGACATTCGTCTCTGCCAGTGAACAACTAGCTTCATCTTGCTGACTGATCGACCCCTTGACAATTCAAAAGTGCCTGTAATTGGTTTATTTGAAATAAATGCTTTGAGTTTGAGTTTGATTTAACCTTGATTGCTTTTGGTTTTCGATTATTTCAAAAAAGTTTGATCAGAGTAGGTTTTCGACTTACTGCTAAAAATGTTGTCGATACGAAAGTTCACATCTCTCAGATGAGAAAGTTTCGAGTGCAGTGGGGTGCACTCTCTATCGACATCGATAGACGCAAGATACTCGTCGCGTCGCATCCTATCGATACATCCGAACGATTTAAATTGCAGAATACGAGCACTCGATTCAACCGATTTGGTTTCAACGAAGATGTAAAATTTGTATTTTATTTAGTTTTCCATGTTTGTTGTTAATCTTCTTTAAATACAGTGTGTAACTGAATTAATGCACATTATGAAAGTAGTTTGTTCAGAATCAATTTCTGTAATTTTTTATATGGAAAACTCGGTACGTAAATTACAGGTACACTTCCGCTGTACAGTTAAAACAAACCAACAAAAAGGACGAAGTACCTATTACGCTTGATCGCCTTATACGTGTACTGCGTACGTGCGTAGATTTGTAATGTGACCACAATTTTCTCCCACAATCAGTATAACTTATTTATTAAATAAACAATATTTTATACATAATAGTAAAAATTCAGTATATGTATTATGATGATAACCTGGGCCTGCCACCCTCCGCAAACCTGATAACACACTCACGTCGTCACCTGAAGAAATAAGACGCGTCCTAATTGAAACTCACTTCCCTGGATGCGTCTTCGCGCAGGTAATTGACTGGCAAGATGAAACCCAAACACCATCAGACAATGATTGGTGTTACGCACGTAGGGTGATCATTTTGGAGAAACTCCAATGGGCCATCCGTAGTTTCCATCCTTTTAAGGCAGCTGGTCCTGATGAAGTGTTCCCCGCTTTATTACAGTGGGGGGGTGCTTCTGTCGCAATAAGACTGGTGCCTTTAATGAGAGCGTGCCTGGCTTTTAGATACGTTCCTAAAGGATGGAGGGAAGTGAAAGTAATATTCATCCCCAAGCCAGGTAAGGGTGACTATACAAACGCCAAATCCCACCGACCAATTAGCCTGACCTCCTTTCTACTAAAAACTCTGGAAAGGCTATGTGAAAGGGAGCTGAGGGACGGCGCTCTAAAAACCATACCGCTACATGGTAATCAGCACGCATACAGCTCAGGTAAGTCGACTGAATCTGCTCTTCATCTAGTTGTCAGCCAGATAGAGGATGCGATTCATCAAAAAGGCACCTGCCTGGGCACTTTTATAGACATCGAAGGAGCCTTCGACAAAACCAACTTCTCCAGTATCAGCAGCGCCCTCTCCAGACATGGAGTAGAACAGGTACTAACGGACTGGATTACAAACATGTTAAGCAAACGAGTGGTTCGCCTTGAGGATGAGCGGCAGTTGGCCATGATAGCCAGAGGCTGCCCCCAGGGAGGGGTTCTGTCCCCCCTTTTATGGAATCTGGTCATTAATGACCTTATCACTAAACTCAACGCCAATCGCTATTACACAATAGGGTATGCAGATGACCTCGCAATCCTTGTATCGGGAAAGGTGACCGGAACGATCTGTAACCTCACTCAGCAAGCACTACGTATAGTAGAAAGTTGGTGCAGGGAATTTGAAATATCAGTGAACCCCACTAAAACTGAACTAGTCATGTTTACCCAAAAACGAGCATTAGGCCCCTTCCGCCTACCCAAACTGTTCGATACAGAACTCCAGTTGGCCAGTGAGGTCAAGTACCTCGGGGTCATTCTAGACAGTAAGTTAAACTGGAGCAGCCATGTAGACAACAAGCTAAACAGGGCCTGCATCACCTTCTGGCAGTGCAGGAAAATGATAGGTAAGAAGTGGGGCCTATCCCCCAAAATCATACTGTGGCTGTACACAGCAGTGATTCGCCCCATGATTGCTTACGGGGCCGTGGTCTGGTGGCCCCGAAGTCAGCTGGTTACAGCCTCTAACAAACTACAACGTATGCAAAGACTAGCCTGCGTGGCAACCACGGGCTGCATGAGGACTACTCCGACTGCAGCAATCGAAGCCATGCTAGGACTGCCACCGCTCCACCTGTTTATACAGCAGGAAGCGACAATGGCAGCGGTACGTCTTAATGCGATTAATCTTTGGGGTAAGAGAGACACACAACACACCGCGCTGCTTGAGGGACTCAATAATGAGTTCCCTATTACTAAAGCCATAAATGATCGGGTACCTAAACAATTTATCTTCGATAAAAAATACAGGATCCAACTTCACGAGGATCGCCGATGCGAGGGTTTGCGCCCCGCAGAACTACGGATCTTCACTGATGGATCCAAAACAGGTAGTGGCACCGGTGCTGGAATCTTCTCTGAGGACTTCAACATACATATAGCCACACCATTGGGGGTCCACAACACAGTATTCCAGGCCGAATGCATGGGTATATCCCTTGCCGCTTTAGCTATCACGGCCAGGGATGTTAAGGACCACTCGATACGTATACTCTCAGACAGCATGGCTGTTCTGCAAGCGCTAAGCAGCCACACTGTTGACTCTGGGCTGATATACGAGTGCCACCAGCGCCTTAACCAGGTGGGTAGCCTCAATGATATTACCATCCAATGGATCAAAGGACACAGCGGTTCGCGGGGCAACGACGCAGCCGACGAACTGGCCAGAAGGGGGTCGAGCATGGCACCAGTGGGGCCTGAACCCATTGTGCCACTCCCCTTCGGTTACCTACGCACTCTGGTAAGGAAACGAACCAGGGACAAACATCACAAACTATGGTTGGACCACGGTGAGTGCAGGCAGGCCAAGGAGGCACTCCCTACAATTGATGGCCGCCTCACGAAACAGGTTCTCCGACTAACGAAACAACAGCTGCGTACAGTCACTGCAGCTGTAACTGGCCATGGGTCATTTAATAAACACCTCTTTGTCATAGGAGTCACAGACAGTCCGCTATGCAGAGCCTGCATGGAGGACGACGAGACAGCAGCGCATGTGCTGTTATACTGCCCGGTGGTCGCCACATACAGGGCAAAGTACTTCGGTAACCCAGGTACCCTACGTGAGATTGTCAGTGACACCAAGGCGTTGCTGGCCTTCTTTGAGGAGCTGGGGTGGATCGAATAACCGAATTTCCCACCCGTACGCAAAATACGCGCTTTGACGTGGAGTTGCGGATACCAGCCCGTATTACCTATTACCTATGATGATAACAGATACCTATACGGCTGGACCGGTTATGATGACATTTTTTGTGTGTGTTTAAGTGGATGGTTTAGTTTCACAATTGGACCCGGTAGGTGACGCTGCGATCGGGTTCTAGGAAGCAGGACTTCTGGCGGATCAACTCGTGCGCATCAGTTGAGAACAACTGGGCCAATTTGGCAATGTTTTTGTTTTAAAGTGATTGTAATAGTCCGAATCAGGTTCTTAAAGAAAAAATATATTTGCTTTTGCCGGGAAATTTGGAAAATTCGGAAAAACTAAAAGTACATTTTGTATGTGAATTTTGTATGTTTTATTGAAATTTGGACAGCACAACGTCTGGCGTCTAGAGCGCGTGCGAACGCGCTTTAGATGTGCTGATTGCGTTCAGTTTCATTGTTGAAATAGGTAAAAAACAATAGTATTTTCAATTTCATAGAATGAGTGCGCTCAAATTAAACCATGTTTTATACTACATAAGTTGTATATCATATCTCCACGCATCATCACAGACCCAAAACTTACTTACTGATCCCATCCCCCTTTTACGAGTCCCCCAGGAAAATGGTCCTTTTCGTACCCAAAGACCGCGCCCACAGTTATAGTCTAGTCACATCCAGCACGAATTAATCATCCCAGCTATGAACACTCGAACAAATTGAATTTTTCATGTGTCGCTGTATTACCTGTGAGTCTAAACGGTGTCGCAGGACTAATACTTGACTCTAACTAACGTTAACTGTAAGAAAATTATAGCTTTCGAAACTGGATTTTCCATAAATCCTGATTTGGCGTAATAGGACCAAATGGCCCCAATGGCTATTTGGTCCTATTGGTAGGGAGATTGATACTTAATGTAATGTGGGATGGCGTGAGCTTCATCTATAGAAATTGATATAGTTTTATGGCATGTATTTAATCGAACCTCTAATAATTCCCATTTTGCGCTCCTATAAATATTATTGTTCACTCTAATATATTGATTACGCCTCTATTTGTGAAACTCAAATAATTATTATTTTGGAGTCAAAATACTTAGCCAAGTAACTGCGACCAACTTGGATGTAGTGCGGTTGGTCACAATTCTAACCTCTAACGTAACCCATTTTGTCGGGGTGCCCTGGCTTAGTTTGGTACTGCGGCCAATTCGGCTCGCGCGTTGTTGGTCACTGTCGAGAATATCAAGCCGCACCGGGCGACCGCGGGCGGGAGCTGCGGTCGCGGAGGGGGCGCTCGAGCAGTGCACGCGCACCGGCCGGCTCACCACTGCGTCTTCGACCGCCACAGAACGTATTAGCATAATCATTCTCACCAAAGATCATTCAAATTGTTAACCGATTGTTCTTCCTTTAAATCTTAATATTATACAGTCCATTATTTTCAAGTTACCGGTGTTTTAGTCCTCGTACCATCTGGAGGATATACCCATTCCTTTGTCATCCGGCTCGAAGGACCATAGAAAGGAATGGGTATAGTCACAGTTCCAATCTAACCTAAAACCCTTACCCCGTTGGTCGGGACCCTTTAGCTTAGATACTGCGACTAAATGTGAGAAAAGGCCCGAAAGATAAAAAAATTGTGCAACATTAGAAGGTCAATAAGTTTTTAGAGGATCAGTAATAATATTTCCCAGAATAGCCCTTGAAGCAATGTATCATAGGTGGAACATGACGTTAAGTAATGTTTGGCTAGACTCTAGCCTAAAGGAAGGTGCAATTTGAAACTTGTGTCTAGCGGCTAGACACAAGTTTCAAATTACATCATCCTTTACTAACCATATGGACCTTAAAAAATTGCTCGATTCTCTGTGAAATCTACTTTAAAAAAAATGGGGTGCCTTTACCCAGCAACATTACAAAACAAGGTCGTACAAATCAAAGAGTAATCATTGTAGGAGCATACAAAAAATACTCATTGAATGCATAACTTCCTCCTTTTTTGAAGTCGGTTACACAAGTGTAATTGATTGTCTTAATCACCAAACTTGGAAGACAGAACAGTAATGATAAAATATATAAAATATTTATTTGTGTACATAGGTTCAAAAAATATTTTTAAACGTCGAAATTGAATAATGTTTTTAAAACTAGATGAGTTCGGTATTTCCTAACTAACTACTCTGAGAAGAAAGACCATAACAAACTCAGAGGTCACAGTCTATTTTAAATGACATGTTAATAGGACAGTAAATAACTTGTACCTAATATTTAAATACCCATAATAAAACATAACCTCAGCAACTATT
This sequence comes from Agrochola circellaris, assembly GCA_914767755.1. NCBI lineage: Eukaryota > Metazoa > Arthropoda > Insecta > Lepidoptera > Noctuidae > Agrochola > Agrochola circellaris. The sequence goes on along the minus strand of OU611859.1, from coordinate 3,451,600 downwards.
TCAAAGTTACCCCGAACTAAAAGTACCAGGAACCCATAAGGACAAGTAAGTCGTATCGTTAGCGAGCTCATTTCCTTATCCAGGCGTATAACCGTCCCGCCCGTAAATACCGGAAAATGAAGAGACGGCCCACATACAACACACACATACGTATACAAGTAATTGAAGTGAGACAGTGAGTATGTAGGGTTTTTTAAATAGATTTTTAATACGGCAAGTAGGAGGAGAAGCTATTTTAATGTAGGTACTGGTATGTAGGTTTTGTTACTTTATGAACATAAACTTTTACGGGTCGGGCAAAGTGTTCTAGGGTTTTTCATTGCTCAGTTCTGTTACATAGGACTCAAACTAGACTGTGATATTAAGAACGCCTACTTCACTCGATTATAATGCAAATCTTTATTCAGTTATAGGTAGATGTAGTGCATGATCAGCTACAAATATTCCTACTGCTGGGTCACAGGCTTCGTCTTTGAGAGGGAATGAACCACGCGGGACCAGTGCGGGTTGGTGGATGTCAAATGTCTTCGAATATTTAATTCTAGGACATGCCGGTTTCCTCACGATGTTTTCCATCACCGTAGATATAGGCTGAACAGAAAAGATACCATTTACTAAGACTAAACGATTGCAGTTAAATTATTTCAGTACCTACATAAAGCAATAATATAAGTGTACGTCATTTAATTTTGAGTTCTCCGTTGCTCTAGTGGTCTCTCATGCTCAGCAGAGCATGAGGTCTTGGGTTCGATTCCTAGATCGGGAGTGTTATTGAGTTTTATCTGGAATTTCTCAGTAGCAGCCCGGAGTCTGGATTTGTGCCCGGTTGATGGCAATAGGCTCGCCCCCTATTAGTTAGATGGGACTCAAACATAACTGGTGAAATGTGGGTGTACTATAGGTAGACCTCTGCCCTACCTTTCGGAGCAAACAAGGCGTGATGTTATATGTTATGTTACATTTAACTTTTTATTTTAAAACTACACCCAACGAAATAGTGTGTGTCTGGATTGAGGAGCCATGTCTCATATCGGAACGAGGTTACTACCCATATTTAGTAGTAAATTAGCCGATTTTGTAGGCCGGATCCTGGAATTCTGTCAAAAAACAATCAATCTGCCTAGCCTCTTCCCAACTATGTTGGGGTTGGCTTCAAGTCTAACCGGATGCAGCTGAATACCTGTATTTTACATGGAACGACGTGGAGTATTTTACAACCGGGTTGTATACCTAATTAATAAATAAAATTACAATACATATATCCCGCCTTACGCCGACGCCTTACGCCGATGCCTTACGCCGACGCCTATATCACCGACGCCTTACGCCGAGGCCTTACGCCGACGCCTATAACACCGATGCCTTACGCCGACGAATATAACACCGACGCCTTACGCCGACGCCTTACGCCGACGCCTATAACACCGACGCCTTACGCCGACGCCTAACGCCGACGCCTTACGCCGACGCCTATAACACCGACGCCTTACGCCGACGCCTGTCGCCGACGCCTATAACAGCGACGCCTATAACACCGACGCCTATAACGCCAACGCCTATAACACCGACGCCTATTGCACCGACGCCTTACGCCGACGCCCATAACACCGACGCCTTACGTCGACGCCTAACGCCGACGCCTATAACACCGATGCCTATAGCACCGGCGCCTATAACACCGACGCCTTACGCCGACGCCCATAACACCGACGCCTATAACACCGACGCCTTACGCCGACGCCTATAACACCGACGCCTATAACGCCGACGCCTATAACACCGACGCCTTACGCCGACGCCTATAACACCGACGCCTATAACACCGACGCCGATAACACCGACGCCTATAGCACCGACGCCTTACGCCAACGCCCATAACGCCGACGCCTTACGTCGACGCCTAACGCCGACGCCTATAACACCGACGCCTTACGCCGACGCCTATAACACCGACGCCTATAACACCGACGCCTTACGCCGACGCCTATAACACCGACGCCTATAACGCCGACGCCTATAACACCGACGCCTATAACACCGACGCCTTACGCCGACGCCTATAACACCAACGCCTTACGCCGACGCCTATAACACCGACGCCTATAACGCCGACGCCTATAACACCGATGCCTATAACACCGACGCCTTACGCCGACGCCTATAACACCAACGCCTTACGCCGACGCCTATAACACCGACGCCTATAACGCCGACGCCTATAACACCGACGCCTATAACACCGACGCCTTACGCCGACGCCTATAACACCGACGCCTATAACGCCGACGCCTATAACACCGACGCCTATAACGCCGACGCCTTACGCCGACGCCTATAACACCGACGCCTTACGCCGACGCCTATAACACCGACGCCTATAACGCCGACGCCTATAACACCGACGCCTATAACACCGACGCCTTACGCCGACGCCTATAACACCGACGCCTATAACACCGACGCCTATAACACAAACGCTTATAACGCCGACGCCTATAACACCGACGCCGACGCCTATAACACCGACGCCTTACACCGACGCCTATAACACCGACGCCTATAACACCGACGCCTATAGCACTGACGCCTTACGCCGACGCCTAACGCCGACGCCTATATCACCGACGCCTATAACAACGACGCCTTACGCCGACGCCTATAACACCGACGCCTATAACGCCGACGCCTATAACACCGACGCCTATAGCACTGACGCCTTACGCCGACGCCTAACGCCGACGCCTATATCACCGACGCCTATAACAACGACGCCTTACGCCGACGCCTATAACACCGACGCCTATAACGCCGACGCCTATAACACCGACGCCTATAACAACGATGCCTTACGCCGACGCCTATAACACCGACGCCTATAACGCCGACGCCTATAACACCGACGCCTATAACACCGACGCCTATAACCCCGACGCCTTACGCCGACGCCCATAACACCGACGCCTTACGCCGACGCCTATAACACCGACGCCTATAACGCCGACGCCTATATCACCGACGCCTATAACACCGACGCCTTACGCCGACGCCTATAACACCGACGCCTATAGCACCGACGCCTATAACACCGACGCTTATAACGCCGACGCCTTACGCCGACGCCTATAACACCGACGCCTATAGCACCGACGCCTATAACACCGACGCTTATAACGCCGACGCCTATAACACCGACGCCTATAACACCGACGCCTATAACACCGACGCCTATAACACCGACGCCTTACGCCGACGCCTATAACACCGACGCCTTACGCCGACGCCTATAACACCGACGCCTATAACGCCGACGCCCATAACACCGACGCCTTACGTCGACGCCTAGCGCCGACGCCTATAGCACCAACGCCTATAGCACCGACGCCTTACGCCGACGCCTAACGCCGACGCCTATAACACCGACGCCTATAACACCGACGCCTATAACACCGACGCCCATAACACCGACGCCTTACGTCGACGCCTAGCGCCGACGCCTATAGCACCAACGCCTATAGCACCGACGCCTTACGCCGACGCCTAACGCCGACGCCTATAACACCGACGCCTATAACAACGACGCCTTACGCCGACGCCTATAACACCGACGCCTATAACACCGACGCCGATAACACCGACGCCTATAGCACCGACGCCTTACGTCGACGCCTAACGCCGACGCCTATAACACCGACGCCTATAGTACCGACGCCTATAACACCGACGCCTATAACGCCGGCGCCTATAACACCGACGCCTTACGCCGACGCCCATAACACCGACGCCTATAACACCGACGCTTATAACGCCGACGCCTATAACACCGACGCCTATAACACCGACGCCTATAACACCGACGCCTATAACACCGACGCCTATAGCACCGACGCCCATAACACCGACGCCTATAACACCGACGCCGATAACACCGACGCCTATAGCACCGACGCCTTACGCCGACGCCCATAACACCGACGCCTTACGTCGACGCCTAACGCCGACGCCTATAACACCGACGCCTATAGCACCGACGCCTATAGCACCGACGTCTATAGCACCGACGCCTATAACACCGACGCCTAACGCCAACTCCTATAACACCGACGCCTATAACACCGACGCCTATAACACCGACGCCTTACGCCGACGCCTATAACACCAACGCCTTACGCCGACGCCTATAACACCGACGCCTATAACGCCGACGCCTTACGCCGACGCCTATAACACCGACGCCTTACGCCGACGCCTATAACACCGACGCCTATAACGCCGACGCCTATAACACCGACGCCTATAACACCGACGCCTTACGCCGACGCATATAACACCGACGCCTATAACACCGACGCCTATAACACAAACGCTTATAACGCCGACGCCTATAACACCGACGCCGACGCCTATAACACCGACGCCTTACACCGACGCCTATAACACCGACGCCTATAACACCGACGCCTATAACACCGACGCCTATAACACCGACGCCCATAACACCGACGCCTTACGTCGACGCCTAGCGCCGACGCCTATAGCACCAACGCCTATAGGACCGACGCCTTACGCCGACGCCTAACGCCGACGCCTATATCACCGACGCCTATAACAACGACGCCTTACGCCGACGCCTATAACACCGACGCCTATAACACCGACGCCTATAACGCCGACGCCTATAACACCGACGCCTATAACACCGACGCCTATAACCCCGACGCCTTACGCCGACGCCCATAACACCGACGCCTTACGCCGACGCCTATAACACCGACGCCTATAACGCCGACGCCTATATCACCGACGCCTATAACACCGACGCCTTACGCCGACGCCTATAACACCGACGCCTATAGCACCGACGCCTATAACACCGACGCTTATAACGCCGACGCCTTACGCCGACGCCTATAACACCGACGCCTATAGCACCGACGCCTATAACACCGACGCTTATAACGCCGACGCCTATAACACCGACGCCTATAACACCGACGCCTATAACACCGACGCCTATAACACCGACGCCTTACGCCGACGCCTATAACACCGACGCCTTACGCCGACGCCTATAACACCGACGCCTATAACGCCGACGCCCATAACACCGACGCCTTACGTCGACGCCTAGCGCCGACGCCTATAGCACCAACGCCTATAGCACCGACGCCTTACGCCGACGCCTAACGCCGACGCCTATAACACCGACGCCTATAACACCGACGCCTATAACACCGACGCCCATAACACCGACGCCTTACGTCGACGCCTAGCGCCGACGCCTATAGCACCAACGCCTATAGCACCGACGCCTTACGCCGACGCCTAACGCCGACGCCTATAACACCGACGCCTATAACAACGACGCCTTACGCCGACGCCTATAACACCGACGCCTATAACACCGACGCCGATAACACCGACGCCTATAGCACCGACGCCTTACGTCGACGCCTAACGCCGACGCCTATAACACCGACGCCTATAGTACCGACGCCTATAACACCGACGCCTATAACGCCGGCGCCTATAACACCGACGCCTTACGCCGACGCCCATAACACCGACGCCTATAACACCGACGCTTATAACGCCGACGCCTATAACACCGACGCCTATAACACCGACGCCTATAACACCGACGCCTATAACACCGACGCCTATAGCACCGACGCCCATAACACCGACGCCTATAACACCGACGCCGATAACACCGACGCCTATAGCACCGACGCCTTACGCCGACGCCCATAACACCGACGCCTTACGTCGACGCCTAACGCCGACGCCTATAACACCGACGCCTATAGCACCGACGCCTATAGCACCGACGTCTATAGCACCGACGCCTATAACACCGACGCCTAACGCCAACTCCTATAACACCGACGCCTATAACACCGACGCCTATAACACCGACGCCTTACGCCGACGCCTATAACACCAACGCCTTACGCCGACGCCTATAACACCGACGCCTATAACGCCGACGCCTTACGCCGACGCCTATAACACCGACGCCTTACGCCGACGCCTATAACACCGACGCCTATAACGCCGACGCCTATAACACCGACGCCTATAACACCGACGCCTTACGCCGACGCATATAACACCGACGCCTATAACACCGACGCCTATAACACAAACGCTTATAACGCCGACGCCTATAACACCGACGCCGACGCCTATAACACCGACGCCTTACACCGACGCCTATAACACCGACGCCTATAACACCGACGCCTATAACACCGACGCCTATAACACCGACGCCCATAACACCGACGCCTTACGTCGACGCCTAGCGCCGACGCCTATAGCACCAACGCCTATAGGACCGACGCCTTACGCCGACGCCTAACGCCGACGCCTATATCACCGACGCCTATAACAACGACGCCTTACGCCGACGCCTATAACACCGACGCCTATAACGCCGACGCCTATAACACCGACGCCTATAACAACGACGCCTTACGCCGACGCCTATAACACCGACGCCTATAACGCCGACGCCTATAACACCGACGCCTATAACACCGACGCCTATAACACCGACGCCTATAACACCGACGCCTATAATACAAACGCTTATAACGCCGACGCCTATAACACCGACGCCGACGCCTATAACACCGACGCCTTACACCGACGCCTATAACACCGACGCCTATAACACCGACGCCTATAACACCGACGCCTATAACACCGACGCCCATAACACCGACGCCTTACGTCGACGCCTAGCGCCGACGCCTATAGCACCAACGCCTATAGCACCGACGCCTTACGCCGACGCCTAACGCCAACGCCTATATCACTGACGCCTATAACAACGACGCCTTACGCCGACGCCTATAACACCGACGCCTATAACGCCGACGCCTATAACACCGACGCCTATAACAACGACGCCTTACGCCGACGCCTATAACACCGACGCCTATAACGCCGACGCCTATAACACCGACGCCTATAACACCGACGCCTATAACACCGACGCCTATAACAACGACGCCTTACGCCGACGCCTATAACACCGACGCCTATAACGCCGACGCCTATAACACCGACGCCTATAACACCGACGCCTATAACACCGACGCCTTACGCCGACGCCTATAACACCGACGCCTATAACGCCGACGCCTATAACACCGACGCCTATAACACCGACGCCTTACGCCGACGCCCATAACACCGACGCCTTACGCCGACGCCTATAACACCGACGCCTATAACGCCGACGCCTATAACACCGACGCCTATAACACCGACGCCTTACGCCGACGCCTATAACACCGACGCCTATAGCACCGACGCCTATAACACCGACGCTTATAACGCCGACGCCTATAACACCGACGCCTATAACACCGACGCCTATAACACCGACGCCTATAACACCGACGCCTTACGCCGACGCCTATAACACCGACGCCTTACGCCGACGCCTATAACACCGACGCCTATAACGCCGACGCCCATAACACCGACGCCTATAACACCGACGCCTTACGCCGTCGCCTATAACACCGACGCCTATAACACCGACGCCTATAACACCGACGCCTATAACACCGACGCCTATAACACCGACGCCTATAACACCGACGCCTATAACACCGACGCCCATAACACCGACGCCTTACGTCGACGCCTATAACACCGACGCCTATAACAACGACGCCTTACGCCGACGCCTATAACACCGACGCCTATAACACCGACGCCTATAACACCGACGCCGATAACACCGACGCCTATAGCACCGACGCCTTACGTCGACGCCTTACGCCGACGCCTATAACACCGACGCCTATAGCACCGACGCCTATAACACCGACGCCTATAACGCCGGCGCCTATAACACCGACGCCTTACGCCGACGCCCATAACACCGACGCCTATAACACCGACGCCCATAACACCGACGCCTATAACACCGACGCCTATAACGCCGACGCCTATAACGCTGACCCCTATAACACCGACGCCTATAACACCGACGCCTTACGCCGACGCCTAACGCCGACGCGTAACGCCGATGCCTATAACACCGACGCTTATAACACCGACGCCGATAACACCGACGCCTTACGCCGACGCCTAACGCCGATGCCTATAACACCGATGCCTATAGCACCGACGCCTTACGCCGACGCCTTACGCCGACGCCTATAACACCGACGCCTCACGCTGACGCCTGTCGCCGACGCCTATAACGCCGACGCCTATAACACCGACGCCTATAACACCGACGCCTATAACACCGACGCCTATAATACAAACGCTTATAACGCCGACGCCTATAACACCGACGCCGACGCCTATAACACCGACGCCTTACACCGACGCCTATAACACCGACGCCTATAACACCGACGCCTATAACACCGACGCCTATAACACCGACGCCCATAACACCGACGCCTTACGTCGACGCCTAGCGCCGACGCCTATAGCACCAACGCCTATAGCACCGACGCCTTACGCCGACGCCTAACGCCAACGCCTATATCACTGACGCCTATAACAACGACGCCTTACGCCGACGCCTATAACACCGACGCCTATAACGCCGACGCCTATAACACCAACGCCTATAACAACGACGCCTTACGCCGACGCCTATAACACCGACGCCTATAACGCCGACGCCTATAACACCGACGCCTATAACACCGACGCCTATAACACCGACGCCTATAACAACGACGCCTTACGCCGACGCCTATAACACCGACGCCTATAACACCGACGCCTTACGCCGACGCCTATAACACCGACGCCTATAACGCCGACGCCTATAACACCGACGCCTATAACACCGACGCCTTACGCCGACGCCCATAACACCGACGCCTTACGCCGACGCCTATAACACCGACGCCTATAACGCCGACGCCTATAACACCGACGCCTATAACACCGACGCCTTACGCCGACGCCTATAACACCGACGCCTATAGCACCGACGCCTATAACACCGACGCTTATAACGCCGACGCCTATAACACCGACGCCTATAACACCGACGCCTATAACACCGACGCCTATAACACCGACGCCTTACGCCGACGCCTATAACACCGACGCCTTACGCCGACGCCTATAACACCGACGCCTATAACGCCGACGCCCATAACACCGACGCCTATAACACCGACGCCTTACGCCGTCGCCTATAACACCGACGCCTATAACACCGACGCCTATAACACCGACGCCTATAACACCGACGCCTATAACACCGACGCCTATAACACCGACGCCTATAACACTGACGCCCATAACACCGACGCCTTACGTCGACGCCTATAACACCGACGCCTATAACAACGACGCCTTACGCCGACGCCTATAACACCGACGCCTATAACACCGACGCCTATAACACCGACGCCGATAACACCGACGCCTATAGCACCGACGCCTTACGTCGACGCCTTACGCCGACGCCTATAACACCGACGCCTATAGCACCGACGCCTATAACACCGACGCCTATAACGCCGGCGCCTATAACACCGACGCCTTACGCCGACGCCCATAACACCGACGCCTATAACACCGACGCCCATAACACCGACGCCTATAACACCGACGCCTATAACGCCGACGCCTATAACGCTGACCCCTATAACACCGACGCCTATAACACCGACGCCTTACGCCGACGCCTAACGCCGACGCGTAACGCCGATGCCTATAACACCGACGCTTATAACACCGACGCCGATAACACCGACGCCTTACGCCGACGCCTAACGCCGATGCCTATAACACCGATGCCTATAGCACCGACGCCTTACGCCGACGCCTTACGCCGACGCCTATAACACCGACGCCTCACGCTGACGCCTGTCGCCGACGCCTATAACGCCGACGCCTATAACACCGACGCCTATAACACCGACGCCTTACGCCGACGCCTAACGCCGACGCCTATAACACCGACGCCGATAACACCGACGCCTTACGCCGACGCCTATCGCCGACGCCTATAACACCGACGCCTATAACGCCGACGCCTATAACACCGACGCCTATAACACCGACGCCTATAACACCGACGCCTTATGTGTTTGACCTGAATGTATCTATGTATGTCCGTCCCTATGTTCCCTCGTAACTACTTAACGGCTGAACCAATTTACATGAATGATATGAATGAATGAATGTTTATTTATTTAATTAAATAATGCTTATTTACAATATTAAGCCTTATAGTAAAATGGTAGGTATATAATAATGGTTCGACCTGAACTAGGATAAACCTGTATCTCAGGTGTCATAAGTGCAAAATTACATTAAAATTTTCTAAAATTGATGGTAGACATAAATAGTGAGTCACTTAACAGACTAATGATAGGACAGTACTTAATTAAAAATAATATTTAACTTAAAACAACCAGTAACTTTTCTGTGTCATCATAAGACAAATTTTGTAACCAAGTTGAAATAACATTTTTGCATTGTACCGTTTTTAATGCAGACATAGACAATATTGCGTTTACTTTATTATACAAAAATGGGCCTCAGAATATAAAAAATCTATACATAAACGTATGCCTTAATCTAAAATTATCCATACAGATGTCTTTACGTCTTTTATCAGTGACAACTCTATCGTACGCTAATTTAGAGTGCTGTTTTATTAAAGTATTCATAATGAATAACTGCCGCACTGTCAGAACATTGCAAGATTTATATAAAACTTGGGTCGGGAACAGGATAGGCTGGAATGTGGATACTTTCAGAACAGCTCTTTGCGCGCGCTCCAGTTGTAGTAAAATTGTTTTAGGCACTCCTCCCCATGAAGTAATACAATATGTAATTATCGATTGACACAAAGCATAATATACCTGTTTTATCACCTTAGAGTCAGCAAAAGGTCTAATTTTCTTGAATATGAACATCAACTTACGGACTCTACTTCATAATAGTTCAACGTGATTTTTAAATGTAAGAGTAGCGTCAATAATTACTCCAAGATATTTTATAGTTTTCGTATTAAGGACAGTTGGGCAATTGCATTTAGAGTTTGCAACTGTGTTACATACATGCGCATGAATATCTGGAATGATCATAGATGTCTTTGAGTTGCGTAAAGAGAATAGAGAGAGATAATAGGAGTACGGTATCATCAGCATAAGATTGTCCTAATATACTTCCGTGCGGGACTCCAAAAGAAGTATTTTTTAGTTCTGAGCTAGTAAAATTACCAATCTTCACACATTGACAGCGGTTGTCTAAATAGTCTGCAAAAATCTTAAGCTGCTTACCTCGTATACCTATTTTCTCGAGCTTGTTCAATAAGATAGGAACAGACACGGTATCAAAAGCTTTTGCTAGGTCAAGACAAATACCAATAGAATGATTACCTTTGTCTAGTTCTTGAGATAAATAATCGTTCATATCTTGCACAGCATCAGTTGTGGATAATTTTGGTCTATAACCAAATTGATTATCCGAAAAGATGGCTTTAGACTCTAAGTACTTCATTAACCTATTGTTAATTAGTAGCTAGCTAGTATTTTAGATGTAGATGAAAGTATTGAAATGGGTCGGTAATTTGAAGGTACTTTTTTGTCACCTGCTTTATGCACTGGGACGACTAAAGCTTTTTTCAGATAGTCGGGAAAAATGCCTTCAGAAAGGCAAATTTGAAAAATATGAGTTAACGGCGGAACAAAAATGTGTCTGAAATTCCTTAACACACTATTTGAGATACCGTCCCATCCAACCGCACAGACTTCTTTCAGCCCCAAAATAACCCTTTCGACTTCGTCTTTGTCTGTATCCAGTAAAACAAATGAGGTTAGTTGACGATATTGCGATGACACAATGGCCCTGTTTCCGTGTATGCTGTAATTTTTGTTATAGTTACATTTAATTTGCTCAGCAAGATTTTGACCCACATTAATAAAGTAACTATTAACATGATTTGCTGATGTATGCGGCGAGGAGAGCGTTTGTAATAACTCTGACGATGATTCATGCTGTTTTGATACAAAAGCGAAATTTTTTATATGGCGCCACATTTTTTTGCTGTCGTTTCCTGATTCTTCAATTAAGTTTCTATTATACGTATTTTTCAAGTTTTTTAGTAGATTGTTACAGAAATTTCTATGTCTTTTATATGATGTTTGTAAAATGGTATTATCTGGAGAGGATTTTGCATGCATGTGAAGTTTATCCTTTTGCTGAATGCACTTTATTAGCCCGGGTGTGATCCATGGTTTTAGGTTATTGTTTTTCTTAGTTAGTTTTATGTGCGAAGTATTATTTACAATAGCACATTGCACTTTATTAATAAAGTATGGGAGCGAAATGTTCACATCATCAGTTTTGTAAACTGGGTCAATATGATGTAATGCGTCTTCAAGTTTTTTCATATTTATTTTAGTAATGGTATTTGTGCACTTAGATCTAGGGGTTTTTACTTTTAAACTAAGCAGGACTGCTCCATGGTCGGAAACTGAAGGATTTGTTACTAGGGTAATGGATGCAAGGTTAGTTTTAAGCAAGGTGTGGTCTAAACAGGACCCACTCAAATGTGTTGGAAGCAAATGGGCCGGAAGCAGTCCCTTGCATGCGCACATGTTAAGGTAGTCTTTAGATACTCTATCACTGTCTTCTGGGTTAATATCTATGTTCATATCGCCTGTTAGTACTACATTTTTGTATAGAGATAGTTTTTGGAGTGCTCCGTCCAACGACGCTACAAAATTATCAGTATGCTTAAAAGCACAAGACCTATAAATACATAGGATTGCAGTTTCTAGGCCCACTTTTATCAATAATCTGCTACAATCTTGTATGGGAGGTTCTTCTACCGATACGTTCAAACTTTGTTTGGCATAAACAACGAAACAACTAAATAACTAAACCTAGTCATTTTGATTATGAACGGTCTTACTACTAAACATTTGGTAACCAGACAGAGAAGGAAGGTTCTGTTGACATTTAGATAGCCAACATTCAGTCAATACAATAATGTCACACTCAGTATCCAGACGTTTCAACAGAATGAACAGGTTGTCCATGTTTTTATTTATACTACGAATATTTTGCGTAAGAATAGTAAGTGATTTAGAGGGATCAGGGAGATATACTTTACATTTTTCAATCTCGCATGATTTTGCCACTGATAGGGAGACCACATCAATATCATTAAGTAACTTATCCATAATTTTATTTACTTTAAACTCCTAGTATAAAAAAGACTTATCGATTAATGCAAAATAAAAGATTAAGGGCGGCGCTCTTAGGCGCCTTCATTATAATCTATAGAGTTAATGTACCTGCTTTCAGCAATTTTCCTTGCCGGGCATTCCAGCTCACCTGTTTTGTGGTCGCTGGGTTTTTTGAAGCGCAAACATGTTGCACACTGTGATGGTTTATCGCTCGTAGTACAATCATTAGACTGGTGACCTTGTTGTCCACAATGTCCACACGTGTGGGTAGTCTCCCGGCATGTCCTTGCAGCATGCCCGTACTGATGGCATTTAAAGCACCTCGTCACAAGTGTGAAAACCCTAACTGGGCAGGATGTCCAATTTATAAATACTCGATTCTGGTTAATAAGGGCTTTCCTTATGTTGGCAGGTACTACTAAAATATAATTGCAAGTAGGTCCATCTTTTTTCCCCGACTTATGACTTAATTTCAAAGAGGCCAGGAAAGAGTCACGAGGCAAATTACTTTACAAATTACGAGGCTTGTCGGCTAGATTTTGTTCATAAATGCAGTCATATACTTCTTGGTCAGTTAGGGCTGAGGGTACTCCTATCACTATAATTCTTGGTCTTCTCTTTTGTGGCTCTTCCACTTTCAGGCCGGAACTACTAAGCTGCGACGAGTTTCGTAGTTTTTTTATGTCATCCTTGGTTTCGGTGCTGATGATAACTCCTCCGTTTTTTGTTTTACGCATTCCTCTAACGTGCAGTTTCATTTGTTCTGGGCATATTATTTTTTGGACTAGAGATTTAGTGTCGTCACTAGTTTTAAGCTTATCATCAGGATAAATTGCGATAGTGCTGAGATTACTGGGGCGCAAGTTCGTGTTGTTGTTGTTGTTATTCTTGTTCGTCTTTACCATATCAGCAAAGGAAACATTTTCCATCTTTGTTGGCTGGGCGCAATTTTCTTTAATGCTGTCTTCGATTGTTTTACGGAAGTTATCAAGGCAAGCCGTGAGGTCTCGTTCTTCTCTCAGTGCTTGTAGTGAGTTTTGCACTTCTCTGGCCTTATGTTTCAAGTCCTGGTAAAATACTGCCATCTGGGATACGCCATTTCCTACCTTATGTGATAGGGAATTGATCCTCAGTTTTTGCTCGGAGTTCAGTTTTCCATCCTGAGCAATGGAACAAACTTCATTCAGGCATTTTTCAATTGAAATCATCCAGTTGCTAATTTCACTGGTGTCCAAAGTCTCAATTTTTTCTTCAGCCTGTGGTGGTCCTGTCTTGGTTTTTGGGGCGATGTAGGAACCGGAGTCGGTACCGGGGTTGTTGTTGGTGGAGGGCTGCGTCGAATCATCGTGCTCCGATTAAAGGGGCTGCCTTCCATCTGTCACTTTGTATGCAGTCAGTCCATTACTTTAAACCTTTAAACTTATCACTGTAATGTTTATTTGTATAGCATGCTAATAAGTTAAAACTAGGTCACTGTTTATTCAAACGTTAATTTATTTTATTTATATTTTGCATTGATGAGCACGTCTGCAAGCGTCGGATGCACAATAATCAATGATATATATATATATGTCGTTAGATTCTTCTTTATTGCGTGAGTAACACTGAATGTTTGTCAATGTAAAAAAAAATTGTAAGGCGGCGACTCCTTCAAGCTAATAGACCCGCAAATGGTCCAAAATTTTAAGGGAATATCGGGTAGCAAGATTACGTTACGCCCGCGAACACGCACAATGGGGAAACGAAGAATGGGCAAGAGTAATGTTTTCTGACGAATCCAGATTTATGCTGTGTGCAAATGACGGGCGGCGAAGAGTCTACAGACGGCCAGGGGTAGATTTTATTCCAGCTTGTTTTGAGGAAAAAGTGCCGGTTGGCAGTGGATATGTTATAGTTTGGGCTGGAATCTCTTTAGAGCGTCGCTCGGAGTTAGTGCTGATGCTGAAAATAATTTTGTGATTTCTTATTTTATTCTTGGTGTTTGTTTATTTATTCTATGGGATATTGCTCTTTTAGTTTTTTTTTAGTTTTTTTTATTCTTGGTGTTAATATTGTGTTCATAATTTAAGTACAGATTAGTGAAGAATTATTCATGTGTAAGTAAAACTCTGTTTATGATCATAGTTTGAATTATTTATGGTCACCCTATTCACTAATTTGCTAAGGAATGTTTATTTTCTTAATATCTTTTGAAATACTGATTGCGCAGGATGTTGGATTACGCCAATATTTAGTAGAAATTTCTACTAAATATTGGTGTTATTGTTATCCGATTTGATCACTTTAGTAGCTATATAATTTCGGAAAAGCTATATAATTTCGGTCTATAGAAATGATATGTACGTACATATCATTTCTATAGACCGAAATTATATAGCTTTTCCGTTTTATTTTTATTGTACAAATTCGAGCACATTTACTACTAAATCATACTAAAAATATATTGTAATTGGTTGATAACTTTCCGAGATACAGCGCGGTAAAATTTATGGTTTTTTATGAAAAATCAAAACGTTGTAACTAGTTATCTCAAATTTGATCGTACAAACCCATTTTTTTTTGTAGAGATTACTCATAAGTACTACTAAATCCTACAAAATTTTCAAAAATATCCGTTGGCTAGTTTTCGGGTTCTAAGGTGGCTCCTCAATCCAGACGTTAGGATTGAGGAGCCACCTTTAACGTCGTATAACTTTTTAAGGGTTTTACTACAAATTCCAACGACACACACACGAAATAAAGCATGATTAAATTGAAAAGCGTAGTTATAATAAAGGTACATTGTTATTATATTCCCATATGAAAAAGAAACATTAGGGCCTGCCAGACGAATTAATGAATACGAATGCATTCATTTTAAATCTGAATCAACGCAAAAACAGGTCTACTTTTTTATTATATTCGGCTGCAGTCCGTTGCCGGGTAGGTAGGAAAAATACTTTAAATGCAGTTCCACTGCCTCATTTATCTAGTAGTTGTATGTGCGACTGCTGAACGTAGGGTCATTTTAATTCCTAGGTCAGGCAGTTTTTCTATTAGAATCTTTCAGTAAGAGCCCGAATTTTGGATTTCTACCTTGTTAATGGAAATGCGATCATCATTTCAATCGAAAGGCCTCCACCAAGCATCGCCAGTTCGACCGGTTCTGTGCTTCTCGCATCCAGCAGAGTCCTGCGGCCTTCCAACGCTACGTCTTTCTTTCGATCCATTGGCATCGGAAATACGCTTACCCCCAATTATATGGGACTTAAACAGAACTGGCAAAACCACTCCTCTGGGAAACAAAGGCGTTATGTAATGTTATTTAATTTCAATATTTCAAAATATACATCGAAAACCGTCCGACAGTCACCGCTCGTCTGTCACCGCCATAACAACATAATTTCACTTAAACAATACATTTCAGTCACGTATACTGCGCTTCATAATTAAAACTTCAGTTCTTTTCAATTTAACCGTAACTTTAACACGTTTTCAGTACATTTTAACTGTTACCTCCCTGAAAGTTTCGTTCAGTGTAAGATTTAGATGTGGCACCAATGAGTAAGAAAAACGTAGTATTTATGTACTACTTTTTTGGTTTGAACAGTTTTTAAACGGTGAAGGAAATCATCGTGGGGAAGCATGTTCAAGAACATGTGACATCCAGTAACTTCCCGCTTCCTCTCACAGATAGGAGGCTACTGTGTGTCCCAGCAGTGGGAGCATATTGTGGGCTGGTTATGCGTATGATTATGCTAATTAAAATGAAAAATAATATATTCATCATTCATTTATCTTTGTACCACCGTAGTTTGGTAGTAGGCTCATCTGAAGACAAACACTATGGACTCTTCAAATTGATAATCTTAACAGGACGGTACCTAGCCTCGATCATTGTAGAGTTTCGATATTGGACATCCAATGGATCGCCATATTGCTTTTCAGATTATTTAAAATATACTACATGTTACCGACAGAATATGAAATGGTTTACGTTAACGCTGGTCGAGAATATTTGACAGCACGTCAGTTAAAATGAACTGCAGTTTGAACCTTTATTAAAACGAGGATTTAAAATTATTCCTTTGTCTGGGGCCCACGTGCGACTGCCGAGCGTAAGGTCATGCGCAACTGCCGAGTGTTGTGAGCCCACGTTCGCTCGGACGTAAAAATGTCGTGGCGTGATTTTATCGCGCTCTGGATTTTCAACAGTCGCTGTTGAGCCGAGCGTTGAGAATGCAACGCGCTGGGACGCTTTCTTGTCCCAGCGCGTTGCAAAAGCACATGTTGGATTTTCAACTGTCGGCGATAAGCAGAGCGTTGAAAATCCAGCGTGCGAAAAAAAATCGCCGCGGGAAAAATAAGATAGATAGATAGATAGATAGATAAATCGTTTATTTGGTGCACACAAAAGACAGCATAAAATACAAAAACACGATTAAATAATAACTAAATACATGAATATAAGGTGCCAATATACAAAAAAATAAAATAAAGAAGAAAATAAAGACATTGTAAAACATTGCAAGACATTGTCATTGTTGTTGAATAACGCTTGGCTATGGGCTTTTTTTAGGCTCAATTTACATTGCCGCGGAACGAAGTGGCAGCGAGTTTTTCTAACGATATTGTACATAACAAAATTAACTTTATGCCAATTGTCTAAATTACAAACTAGATACGAGCTTGTTATTGCGGGAATTCTCGAGAATTCTCCAGAAGACGCGCGACCTCTTATTTGGCTCGTATCTAGTTTGTGCGTTACACTATTGACATAAAGTGCATTATGATTTGTACAAAAAATTCGCTTCCATTCCGTTCCGCGGCAATGTAAATTGAGCCCTAGATCTCCGGGTCGGGCGTTAATACGTTTGTCCACAAGAAATATCTCGCTAGCAGCCAGGAGGCTGGATTTTTGCCAGGTTGATGACAAAAGATACCCTATTAGTCCTATTACATGGAACCTGAACATAACTGACGAAATAATTGCCAGTGTACCACGTACGACCTAAAGAGCTTTATGTATGTTTCAGGATCAACGACGTGTAAATGTGTTTTTTTTTGTGTAACATCTTTTTCCTCGCTCTTCTGCAATCTGTGGGAGTGATTTCGTGAAAAGAGACGGAAGTGCGCGTTATTTGATTTGACCAATGAGCGTGCGCATTGCTAGAGTTGGCCGTCAGATGGTATCAACCCATTTTCCGAGAGGTTGCTGGCGATAACGATGGCGACAGCGATGGCGATGGAGATTACGATGACGATAACGATAGCGATGACGAAGATGATAATGATGAATATTGTTTATATTGGAAGAGGTCGCATATATGTGTGCACTGGCCTGTTGCACATACCTGTCACCGATTCAAATTAATATAATTACGGCTTATGTTTTTGTAACTTGTCACTTGTGTAAAAATATTGACCACGAAATATACTAAATAACAGACCACTGCCTCCTGTTTTCTATTAGTTTATATGATAGGGTGAACATGATACTCTTGTGGAAAAAAATAGATGTTTATTTAAAAAAATATAATTAATTTTCCATTGATTTTACGTTCTTTAAATGAAACCAAACCACTGGTTTCAAGGGTAACGGCCCTTACACCCTGGATACGTCAACTAAGATGTCAGATGTTACACATTATATGCGACTACTGTAAGGGTGTGTACAAACATTGAACAATCGTCAATCGTGCGCGGTTTGCTGCGCTGTGATTGGACGATAGCCGCGCGAACATTCGTCGGTTTAATCCTAACTTGAGCGCGGCAGAAATGTGTTCTGCAAACGCCGCGTGTTCTTGCCGCTCAATGTTTGGACACACCTTAAGCTATGTTCACACTAGCGCGACGCGACAGCGTCAACAATTGTTGATGAACTAATAAAATAAATAAAATCATCATAATAACATCATCATCAATGCAAAAATCTATGCTTTATGGTTAACATGTCTTTGATAAACGTACAACAGCACAAAGCTCACGAGTTAAGCTTCGTACAGACAAGCGCGACGCGACAACGCGGCGCGACACCGGCTATTGTTATACCGTGAAGTTTTCTTAGAAATTGTATTGTTCGAGTCATGTCGCGCCGTCGCGTCGCGCTGTTCTGCACGAGCCTTTATTACGTCAACTTACAATGTAGCTCCATCTCGTTTTAACATTACAATTATTGGGGAGCTAAACAATATAATACAAAGTAATACAAACAGAACTCTGTAGAACGACTGTTTGGTTGTAAGTAACTTATAATTGCTACCACGACAGTGTTGGGTTCCGGAGTATATTGAGGTGGAAACTCTTATACACATTTAAGATTTTAATTAATGCACAATACTTTTTTTAAATTAGGTTTCTCTTTATTAATTAGGGACTTGCACCATGAACAGGTCATGTCAGCCCCATCATTTCCTTAAGTAAGTTACTTACAAAATTTTCTTAATACTATTAAATATAAATTTATAAATAAGCTTAGCTTTATTGCTTGCAGGGTAAGCCAGAATACATTAAAGTTTATCTAAATCGAATGCATTTAATTTGAATTTTTACAATACTTATTAGGAGTTATATGTTCGAGCCGTTTGGGGTTGAAACACCAGAGCAAGGCTGCTCAAACACAGGCCCGCGGGCAAGAAAGTGACCGACCAGCACCGGTCAGTTGGTCAGAGATTGTCTTTTTAGAACAGATTTCATGATTTCAAACCCGATCCAAAAATATTTTGTCGTTAAAGAACCCAATCTCAATTCACTATACAGGTCCGAGCGCCCACTTAGTTTTTCGAGACATCGCCAAACGGTTGGTCGACTCTTCACGTGACCAGAGGGCCAAAGAATCAGCATTGCCATACAACGTGGCAATGCTGCCAGTCTTTTGGGTACTTTTCCCGTTGACTGCGATGCGGACGAATTTTTTGATGCTAAATGAACTCTTTCCTTTTTTATACATGTACATAATAAATATATTTTAATCCTTATTCCATTTAAGATGATCTCAATTTTCCTTCTCATTTTTTTTTCCATTTAAATGTTTTTCTAACAATATTAGACAATATACTCTCTTACAAATACCAAAGAAGTACCTGAGTGTGGTCTATTTATTATACCAATAAGTAAACATAATCTTTTCCAATAAATAACTCGAAGAATCGATTACTAGCCTCCGCTAAGCCAAGGTTCTCTTTATTATCCTCAAGTTGTCGATCTATTCAGTATATCGAGTTATCTTACAGTAGGCTTCTACGTTTATTTGTTACTTTACCAAAGCATCCCTCTTAGTATACTAATATTATAAAGAGGTTTGAGGAGATTTGGGGAGTTTGTTTGTAAGTTTGTATGTGTGGGGGTTATCTCCGGAACTGTCGGATTTGAAAAAATATTTTTGCATTATATAGCTCAATTCTTGAGGAAGGTTATAATGCTTGCGGACGAAATCGCGGGCAGAGGCAAGTACTTTTATAAATAACTATGCGTGCATTGCCACTTTTTTGCCAGAAACCCTCGCGGCTGTCCTCGGAACACCCTATCAAAGTTTCATTCAAATCGGTCCAGCCCTTTCGGAGTCTATAGAGGACAAACAAGCAAACATTGATTTTAATTTATACAGATAGATGCTAGAATGTGAGTATGTAAAGATCGAAGCAGATTGCGTGTTATCTCTGCCTACCCGATGGGAAGACGGTTTGAGTGTATGTATGTATGTAATGCTAGCTATGTACCAGAACTCAGACGTAATCCATATTATGCATCAAGCATGAACGTATAGCTAAATAAAAACTCACCAATTTGATTGCATGTCCATCATTTTAAATTCTAAGCCAAACGTCCACAAATTAAATTCACATTCACACATTGGTGTTGTTAAGTAAAGTTTTGATAAGAAATAACACTAAACTTCTGTATTTTAATAATTTCTACGTTTTTTAAATCACTTACAAACACTTCATGAGGTAAGGTCACACATTAGGTACCTACTTATTATTAATAAAAAACATTTTTATACTATGTTTCAAAGTTTTACAACTGATAAAAAAGCCTTTGGTAAGTAGGTACATGTTTGATTTAAAATACTGGTTTTTTGCACAAAAAAAGTTGAAAAGTTTTAATTCCTAAGATATGAAGGCAAAGACGGTTCAACTTCAATCCACACAAAAAGAAAGGTACCGATTCACTTACTGACTATGGCAGTGATAGCCTAGTGGTGTGACCGTCAGACTGCCAAGTCATAGGTCTCGAGTTCGAACCCAAGGCACGCACCTCGGCATTTTCAGATTCATGTGCGTATTGTATAATTATCACTTGCTTCAAAAGCGGTGAAGGAAAACATCGTGAGGAAACCGGCATGCTTTAGAGACATTTCTTCGAGGGCATGTGAAGCCAAGCCAGAGGCCTATGGGCGGCTTTAAAACTCTGACACCAGGTAAGTCACTAACCACACAAAAAGAAGAAGACTTACTGACTGACTCAGACCCAAACCTAGAAATCTAAATTTTTCACTGAAGTTGCCTTTATAATTTATAAGGAGGCAAGGATAATGATTATTTGAAATTCCCACGGGATACAATATGGGGCACCCAAGTCGCTGGTAAGGTCATCATCATCTACCTAGACTTTTCCCAACTATGTTAGGGTCGGCATCCAGTCTAACCGGATACAGCTGAATATCAGAATCTTACATGAAGCGACTGCCTCCACATCCCAGTTATTGGGTAATACGATACCCCTTGGTAAGACTGTTTGTCAGACTTTTGGGCTTCTGACGACCCGTAACAACTGTCAAAGATCTACAAATGACAAAGTCAAAAGTCAAATCATTTATTTCAAATAGGCCCTTGTAAGGCACTTTTGAACGTCAAAATTTACAAAAAGTCCAATTGATTCTAGTCGCCCCTTCCAAAAGGTTGTTTTCGTATGGAGAAGAACGGGCAAGAAATTCCACCGTTACTCTTTTAAATATTTTACAATATTTTGTGTATGTAGGTACATTAGTTATATAATTATATGTGAAGACGATACACCTAAAAATTATTACTATACCACAATAAGAAAAAAGAATTAAAAATGAAGCAACGACAGAGAAATTAATTACTTGTGTTCTCACTTATTTACAAACATTGTAAAAGTAGACGATTTTCCTAAAATTTTACAGTTAATAAGTCAGTGTGTGAGGAAGTAATCACAGAATGTAAAATCAATGTCTTATAATTAAAAAAAAAATATATACAACTTAAATAAGCAACTAGTTCGATTTTGTCTAGATTCTAGATTATCCTATGGAGCAGGACCAGCATGTTTGCAAGCATTCTTATCTTGCATATAATCTTCTAATTTGTAATTTATGCTTGTTTACAAAGTGTACTTTTAATATGAGTTTAAAATTTTCTTTAATTTAAAAGAAAAACACACTACACACACACTACACACACACACATACTACTTATTACTTTTGTTTGCAAAGTAATAAATGATTTATGATTTATTTATTTATTTATTTATTTAGGCAAACCAACTAAATACACACAAGGACATTCAAAGTAACAATCATTAACAAATACAATAGAATTGCATGCATCTAAATTATAGGTAAGCACAGCATTTCAATTGGATCTCACTATACAATAATAATCAATTTATACATGGAAAACAATGCAATTAGGACTATAATCTAATTAATATTTTATATGTACTTAAAATTAACTTAAATTGAATTGAATTTAATAAAAATGAATTGAATTAAATTGGATGAAATTAAATTGAATTGAATTAAATAAGAATAAGATTGAATTAACTAACAAACTAAAAACATAACTAACTAAAATAATTATAATCAAAGCACACACACAAATTAAAATAAACAGACAAAACAAAATAAAAATAAAAATAAATAATAATAATAATTTATGATTTAATCACAAGGTATTTTGTTGTAACATTTAATTAACACAGTACCCCATACTTTAGATAATCTAAAAAATGGTTGATCTATTTTATCTTTATTTCTAGTATTAAAATTATGTCTGTCACTTATTTTATTAAAATATGTAGTTTTTTTTCGTACATACATAATATTTTCATTAATGAATTGGCAAGGTACCGTCATAATATTAATCCTTTTAAATTGTTCCCTGAGAGATTCAGACAGCCGGGACCAACGGCTTTACAAGCTTTCCGAAGCACGGAGGGTCTTGGTATGTTAAGATGGTCAACCATCCACGGCTTAACCGCGATAAACGTAGCTTAACCTGATCGATAGACCCACAAGCCACAAGCCCCGCAAAGTAAAGTAGTACCTAGTAAAATAAATTACTGCTAGACATTACCAGGCCTTAGTGGGGTAAAACTAGCCATGCTAAGTGTACTTGCCCTTAAAAGCCCTTTCACAAGGAGTTCTTCTTAATTGAAATCCAAACAATTTACTAACACTTGGAACTTATCAACTGAGAATAGATAAGCGCGGTTTAGTAAACATTCCTAGAGAGCCAAAAGCAAAGGCCTAAGGCTAAGGCCTAAGGCTTCCTGTACATGACGCCGCACCGGCGCCGGTCCGGATGTTTGTGTATACGAATTAACCGCACAGCCGCACTGTGGATCGAAAAAAGGGTCTCGAAGAGAGCTTACATTTTAAAGTGTGGGTGTTTTGCTTTTCTCATTTATCTAAAAATCGACACTTTAAAATTTAAGCTCCAATGTCTTCGAGGGGCTTTTTTCGATTCACAGTGCGTCGCCGCGCCGCCCGCCGCGCACATTTTACATTTTCATTCTGAGATGTTCTGATTTTTTTTCATCTTGCTCTCCGGCTCCAATGCACCGATGCGGCTCCGGCGTCATGTACAGGAAGCCTATACATATTAATATTGAAACAATATCAATATTAATTATTATTTGGCAATTTTGGCAATTTTAATTATTATTTTGTTATGAGTTGTTGAATATTTAAATTTAATTAATCACAACTTTTAGGTTTAGGTTTTTAAAATAGTTTATAATTTAAATGTGTGTGTAAACTATGGACTAGAATTATGTCTGAAATAAATGAATAAATAAAAAAAATTAATATGTATACGCTTCATTAAATTTACCTATCTGCCCCATTGTACTGCTGAGCATGAGGTGCTGGATGTTCGATTCCCAGGTCGGACAAAGTGTTATTGGGTTTTTGCCATCAGGAATTTCTCAGTAGCAGCCTGGAGTCTGAACTTGTGCCCGGTTGATGGCAATAGGTGCGCCCCCTATGACATGGGACTTAAAGATACTCGTTAAGCTGCCGTGAAAAAATGTGGGTTACATAGGTACACTTCTGCCTATCCCTTCGAGTATAAAAGGCGTGATGTGCGTGGCGTGGTTCATTAGATTTATTTGAATTGTTTCATACGTCTTGATTACATACCGGAAGAGGTAGTCTTGGAAGACCTTACACAAGGTTGACCGATGACCTTGTGATGGCCGCAGGAATCCGCTAGATGCGAGAAGCACAGAATCAGTCGCAGTGGCGGTGCTGGGGGCGGCCTATGTCCAGCAGTGGACGTCTTTCGGCTGAAATGATGATGATGACGATACATCTTGATTATGTAGGCTTAAGGGGCTGTGTTTGGTATTCTATGCTTAATGTGTGCATTCCTATTATTTTTAGGAACAGCCAATACCTTCCTAGCCTTGCTAACTTATCATGTGTCGATCTAATATATATATTTTGTTGCGTGTCTTCCGGGGGTCCTGCCTCGCTTTCTGAGAAGACAGTAAGTGCAGCAAAATCTGTCAAATATTTCGCTGTTTTGGTTAATTTGGCAATATTACTGTATGGAAATAAGAAATGTGGCTAACTAGCGAACTAGAATATTAATAATGAATTGCAATTATAACTTTGAATTTGACGTTTTAACAGTTTTAGGTGTAAAAAAGGCATTTGGAAAGTTTCCAAATACTTTTTTTACTTCTAAAACTAAATATTCGGTGTTATGATATTAATTACTGCATTTCATAATCAATATTTTAGTTCACTAGTAAGCCACATTCCTTATTTCAAAATTGCCAAATTAATCAAAGCAGGTAAATTTTTGACAGCTATTTGCGACGTTGCCAACTTTTAGGATTTAAAACGCTCTTAGGAGTTAAAAGGGCGTATGTATATTGTACCTATGTTAATTTCTGTCCCCGTGTAGGGTTGAAGCGATGTTATTATTTATTTTGTGAATTAAATTCTCATTCAAAGTTGTTAATTGGTGACGCAGAACAAACATTATGAGAGTGGCAGCTGTTGACGCGTTTTGTTATTGTTTTGGAAGATTTTTGTAGAATTTTGTGTGAAAAGGGGTAACTAAGATTAATTCAGATATTTAAGTCACTAAATTAGAATAATTATGGTAAGAATGCGTATTTGATTCGGGTTAGTAGTAATATAATAATTATTTATTTAGGGACAAAGATTTTGTAGTACCTACATGAGGGACACAATTTTTTTACAAAAAAATAAGACTTCCTAAAAAAAACACTACAATGTAAAAAGTTATTTTTCACATTGTAGTGTTTATTTCAGAAGTCTTTGATTTTCATTTATTTTTTAGACTTCGGTTCTCTTATAAATTTGGTCCCATTTAACTTTTTCCTCGAGAGCATACTTTTTCAAACAAAGAAAGAATTTTCAAATCCGTTTAAATATGACTGAGTTATACCCGATCATACATAAAAAATAAAATATCCGAATTGGAAACCTCCTCATTTTTTAGAAGTCGGTTAAAAAGCGACCGGGGTGATTTTATCTCAAAATCTGTAGGAAGGTTCTTGTCCATTTTAATAACGTGTGAGAAATTATCAAATAACTTCTGTGTATGGGTGTGTGGCCGTGTTCCTTCAGTTGCCTGTACGTTGCCAGGGACCACGGTAATTTTCGGTAATGTTCGGAATTTCCCGCGACCCCGGCAGGCATCGGTCCTAGCGGACCCCGTCAGGTAATGTGATATTACATATTTCTGCAGGTAAGCATTATTGGTGTGCTCCAATTTGAAGGATATGGGTGTCGGAGTAATTCCGGTCTATTCTAGAAAGAAGAGAAAAGAAAGAAAGAAAAATTGTTTATTCCACACAAACAAAACGCATATATAAAGACATAAAATACACACATACAAAAGTAGCCAAAGGCCTCGTATTCAACCAATAAATAAAAAAACAATGTTGTTCATTGGTTGATGTCAAGGCCACGGACCAAAGACATTATTGCGTAATTACTGTTGCAACATTGGCATGACAACAAAAAAAAATGCTGATTGCAGAGTTAACTACTTTTGTAACAAATAATAAGAAAAATTATGCTGTGCGTCGCATCTGTGCAAGAACAGGTCATTGCTCAGCGAAATGCTGTGAATTCGGATGAACCTAACGTCAACAGCTCTGGTTTTCAGCAATTACCTTTGGAATGCCATATTGACGTCCCCCTGCGTGACTTATTAAATCGGGTTGGTATTATTTTTCACTGAAATATGTGTGATTATACATATAAGTAATAAAAAATATATCTGTAGGTATTTGTGCATAACAAAAATTTAAGAAATAATAATAATATTTAAACTAAAACCATAATACAATGATATTATAAAACAAGTAAGTAGCTATAATAAGTAATTACTATAAACGTGTACAGTTTTAGTATGTTATGCTCTCTATCTTTGCTCTTTATTTTCTCTTTTTTTTTTATTCTTATTTAAATTATAGTTAGTGACTTTGATTAATCATTTTCATGATTTGATGAAACTTAGCAAAGTGATTCCACTGTTCAAATCTGGCAGCACAACTGATCCCACAAATTTTCGGCCTATTTCGATATTACCTACATTGAGCAAAATCTTTGAAAAATTAATTTTAAAACAAATGTTAGGACATTTCAATGTACATAATTTACTCCATCTGAAACAGTTTGGTTTTACTAAGGGTCGTTCAACTACAGACGCGGGCGTGGAATTACTGAAAAGCATATTCGAGGCCTGGGAGGAGTCGCAAGATGCTCTTGGCATTTTCTGCGACTTGTCCAAAGCCTTCGATTGCGTACATCATGATACTCTCATCAGGAAACTGTACCACTATGGTATGAGGGACAAGGCTCTTGACCTTCTGACTTCTTATCTGAATAATAGAATTCAGAGGGTCGATGTAAATGGCAAGAGATCTGCAGGATCTGCGGTCACCATGGGCGTTCCGCAGGGTTCAATTCTAGGTCCTTTCTTATTTCTAATTTATATAAATGACTTACCTTACCACATAAGGGATAATCACAAGATCGTATTATTCGCGGATGACACTTCCCTCATTTTTAAAATCAAACGTCAGTTAGTCAACTTTGAACAAGTGAACGATGCACTCTCTAAAGTTGTGCATTGGTTTAATGTAAATAATCTTCTCCTGAACGAAAAAAAGACTAAACTCATAAAATTTTCAACGCCAAATGTCAGGCAGCTAACTACCAATGTTCAAGTTAATGGAATAGAGTTGGACCCTGTTGAGTCAACAGTTTTTCTTGGAATAACTATTGACGGTAAATTACAATGGGGCCCACACATAGAAAAATTGTCAGGTAGGCTCAGTTCCGCCGCCTATGCTGTTAAAAAAATTAGACAGATAACTGACGTAGATACAGCTAGAATTGTTTATTTTAGTTATTTTCATAGTCTTATGTCTTATGGGATTCTTCTCTGGGGAACCTGTGCGGACATTAATACTATCTTTGTTCTACAGAAAAGGGCTGTTCGAGCCATTTACAACCTCGGTCCAAGAGATTCCCTTCGGGAGAAATTCAGAGAAATAAATATTCTGACTGTAGCCTCACAATATATTTTTGAAAACCTATTGTATGTACACAAAAATATATCAAATTTTAAGAAAATGTCCGATATTCATAGTTTAAATACCAGGAATAAACACAACCTTGCTGTACATCGCACACGTCTCCACAGAGTAGGCAACTCGTTCATGGGTCAATGTATACGCTTTTACAACAAACTTCCCATTGACATTAGAAACTTACCCATTAAACGATTTAAAAACTGTATTAAAACCAAACTTTGTAAAAAAGGGTACTATAAAATTTCAGATTATTTAGAAGATAAAAAAGCTTGGGATTGAGCTGCTCGCTCTGCTAAGCCTTGTGAAAACCATAAAACTTGACATTTTGCTTATTCATCACAATAAACCAGTTTTATATACATATTGACATTGTTGAAAATTATATTCAAACTGCACACGATTACTTTGTAAAGTATTATATTATTTTAATTATTGTGAATGTGAGGACTATGTGGATATTTGATTTTTATTTTTTCTCTTTCATTTATTTTTTCTTTCTCATTTAGTTTTAATGATGGTCTGGCAGTTTGAGTAGTTGATGCGGCCTAGACAAATATCCTTTCTTTGGTATTGTTCGTCGAGTTGAGCTCCTTCAGTTTTGAGTTGAGCTCCACGATTACTGACAAATGCTTGCACTGACTGGACAGGTCCACTCAAATCTGTGTGGTTCTTTCCTCAAAAGACCATTTCAGACACTGATCCACATGGTCCTCATATGACTTGACCAAGATTATGTCTGGACTTTAAAAGAGACTACGACCTCTGAGTTTGTTTCGGCCTTTCTTCTCAGAGTAGTCAGATAGGAAACACCGACCTCATCTAGCTTATTTTTAATATTTTTTTATATGACGTGTAAAAGTGATTCCGATATCCTATTTACAGAATAAACAATTTCATTTCATTTCATTTCATTTCATTTCATTTGATTTAATTCCATAAAACAAAAGACATTTGGTGAGTGTTCCGGTATCATAAAAGTTTGGGAACCCCTGGTATAGCAGATATCCATTGACTTGGGTGACCACTTACCGTCGGGTTAGCAGGTTGCTGGTATAGTTTTTAATTTTAATTTTAAATAAACTTTAATTTATCTATGACGAAATCAATTAGTTAACCTACAATATTCAGGTTTTTTTTTCGTGTTGAAGGTTTCTTTATTTTATTTCAAAAGAGAAACTCCTTAGAGATACTAAAGAAAACGTTCTCATGCCCAATCCTCATCCAGCTTTAATACTCTGATGTATTATGTTTGTAATAAGGGATAAGCACAACCATTATTTTCTTAGATAAAGAGGCACGAACACTTTAACCACTTTTGTACTTAAACCCTGTCTATTATCTTCTATAGTCTTCATAATTGTTGATCGTAGGGATGTGTTTATACCTACAGAGCGACTTTCTACACACAGAGAATAATAGAAATGATGTAGCAAGATTTTCAGTTATAAAGTGGTGGCAATCTAGTCACCTGCATCTGTCAAGTACCCATTATATTAAACAACATGCTATGAAATTTATATCCGATTCGTTAAACACCTCAAGGTCAGAAGACCAAATCGTCACAATGTATAGATGCCAACAAGGACCAAAAAACATTCATACATTATTGAAAAGAAGTTCCATAACGCACATACTCTGCACCATAGACGTATTATTAAAACTAGGGTCTCTGCACACTTGGCGAATGAGAGCTAAAACAGGAAAACGTATAACATTTTGACCGTCAAGACACTCTTGCTACATTATTACATATTTCTTTTTGTTTTAATTTTTACTCTCAAATGTAAATTTATTAATTTATTAACATCGTTGCGACTGTTATATTTAATACATAATATACAGCAAAAGGAACTTCGTTCCAACCGGGTGTCCCAAGACGGGTTCCCTCTATCTGGCAGAATCTTGATGCTCCGAAATTTATTTGGCATAACACACTTGGAAAACTTAAAATTCTGCATAATTTCATTTAGCATAACGTTTATTTAGAGCGACGATTATTTGATACAATTTCACTTGGCGAATGAAGATGGCAAAATTTCAAATTTTCTATAAAATAGTATTTTTTTAACCTTAAATTAAAATTCAAATATTGTCTTAAAAAGTCAATATGTTCTGATACAAAAGTTAATGACAGAAACGAATCGCTGCAAAACTGACTCCACGTAGTCCCAGTCTTCAAAATCATCCCTACCCTTATAGAGTAAATTAAGCCGCGAGCTGCGGAGCAGGTGGTTTTGACGCTTACCGCAGTTTCGGCTTGCGGGCCGCCGGCCAGCCTCAGCCGCGGCGGCGAACGTTAAAACCATCTGCGACAATAAGCTCGCGTGGGACCGCCGGAGCCTCGCAACGCCGGAGCCGTGACAGAAACCATGCCTGATGCATGTTGCATGCTTGTTTGCCTGCTGCATGTTGCATGCTGCATGCTTCTTACAGAAATACAAAATTATTCTAACTATGAATTTTCTGTAATGTGATAGATGAGTCTTTCAATTATTATGAATATAAAATGAATGCAAAAAGATGATTCTAACTGTAAACTTTCTAAGATATGATAGTTCTGCCTTTTAATGACTATCGATATGAAATGTATGCCAATAGACGACTCTGACTGTGATCTTTCTGCGATATGATGATTCTACTTTTAAATTATTATGGATATGAAATGTATGCCTAAAGATGATTCTGTCTAGATAGACATTCGCTCCATGTAAAATATTGGTATTCAGCTGCATCCGGTTAAACTTGAAGCCGACCCCAACATATTGGGAAAAGGCTAGGCAGATTGATTGACACATTTCTATTAGCTATAATGTCAACCAATGTTTTCCTTACCTCATCATCGTTCACACCCAAGTTCAACGTACTGTTTATTTTATTTTATCTTGTTACCTATTTATTATGTACAAATCACTGAACCTGACTTGATTTCCGTACTTTTTTTTCCGGAGACCACTGAAAATCAGCGCTGTGCTGTGGGTCCCCATAGCACAGCATCATGCCGTGAGCAAGCCTCCAGCATCATGCTGAGTGGAAACCTTCTTGTCACAGTCATGACGTGCAGCTGCGGACTATTTCTGTTTTATGCACGTGATTTCATATGTACTTAGATCTATTTTGTTTTTTCATTACTCTTGTCTTTTTGTGTGCACGTATTTCTGTGACAAATAAACCGATTATTTTTTTCTTTTATTTTTTTCCGAGGCTCATATACTCACTCACGGCCACACAATCCTTCCATCTTTCTTTTGGTCTGCGTTTAATAAACAACATTATTTAACCAAAGCAACAATTAGACGGTTAGGAATTGTTGAAGGTGCCTTGTTAATATTCTCTTTTCTCAAACACTTATATGAACCTCCTTTTTGACATCGTGAGGAAACCGGCATGCATGAGAACTATTTCTCGATGTTATGTGAAGTCAAGTCAGAGGCCTGAAAACTCTGACACCAGGTTAGTGGCTAACCATACGAAAAAGAAAGAAAACCTCCTTTTTTAATTCAGGCTGCATTTTTACAGTAAAGCTACGGTTTCCTAGAAGACCGGTGTCATGAAAATTATGAAAATCAGCGGGGTTTGACTATACGGTGTCAAAAAACGCTCTCTAGGAAAACAACTTACTTTCATAAATAATATTTCATTGACGACACTCGCCGGTAAATTGCAGATGATATGTGGCGCCCACCGCCCGTCTAAAACACCGTGACATTATGCGTATTCTTTTATGCGTGCAATATTATTAGGGAAAATATTCTCTATGGCAAGCTGAGTGTCATTTGGTAAATAGGTACCATACATTCCGTAAGTGCACGTTCATCAAACCTCGAGAACTTTTCGTGTAAGAGGTTGCCTCAATTCTCTGTGCATATTTGATTGTTTTACGTAGAACATGCATATCTTGCTGAAATGTTGATTTTGAAATTATCCTATTGTTTTCTACGATTCGTATCTCATTATAGGAAAGTATTTCTATCAACCATGCATAGGACACACACAACTGATTATTTTAACCCTTAAAATGACATGATAATGATAATTCATTTAAATATATGTTGTAAAAAAACTATATGTAGTTAAGTTGCCATAGTGTCTACAATATAGAACATAGCCGGTACTCCAAATTTATTTAAAGTAGGTATAACCTGATTTTTATAACTGTGCGCTTGTCAGCGTCAAAATATTACAGTGTATGTGGTTTAAATAATAACAACTTAACGAATAATAAGACAGAACTGTGGAGAGGACCCGAGTTGTGACGACCTTATTAAGAGGCGTCGGGGCACTGAGAAGGTAACCGGGCGGGTGAACTCAATACCAACAACCTACGATTTTGACAGCTCCAAGCACACAGATATAAAAATCGAGTGTTAGATACCTACTTCCAGTTTCCTGAATCATATTTTTTACCCTTTATAAATGAAAGCGCCCAGTCAGTAGGTTCATATAGACGAGATCGGCAGTAAGTCAGTAATTCAGGCGAGGGAAGCTACTGGGCCCGAAAATAGACAGGTAGAGGGTTGACTACCGGACTGACTTGAAGGCGCGAAGTCTGCACTGAAGTGGGTTTAAACTTGTGTCTACTCGAGCCCAGTTGCAAGTCGGACTGACTTACCGAACTGTCATAACTGGGCTTGTATAAACCTGCCTTTTAGCCTACATGACGCTTCCAGGCAACCTCCGCAAGTATTTTATAAGGTGATGGCGATTATGTTATGAGATACCCTGAAATGAAGATTACAAAATAATAGAGAATCAGCACAAAGAGCTGACTGCGTCATCTTGTAAAGTGTTATAGATTCATTTGATTTATTTTTAAATACATAATTACGAGTTTAATTCATAAGTACCCAAAATAATGAATGCTCATTTAATAGTTTATGATAGTACATACTAAATCAATGCTGCCATGATAATGGGTACTTACTAACTCCAAGCTGCCATGGTAGTAGGTACTTACTTATTCCATGCTGCCATGTTATTATTCTAAGGTCGCCATCTTGTTCTAAACTTTGGGCGACCGAGCTCTGCTCGGGTGAAGATACGGAGAAAACGAATTTTCCCAGATGTGAGACCTAGCTACATCGATTTTTCGCCGCCGTAACCCGTATTTTTAAATTTTCATCAAAATCGTTAGACCCGTTTTCGAGAACGTGATCACAAATATACAACCTTAGTTTTTGTTTACCATAAACCTCTTAAGGGGTCATTGTACTCATTATTATGAACAACTTTCACTATGGGACCAACGCCGAAATCACGAAAAAAAATCAGCTGTTTCCTACATTTATGTTCGTATATTATTATCTCGTCGAAATGTAGGGAACAGCAGATTTTTTTTTCGCGACCTCTGCTCTTTTGAAAATAGATAAAGATATCATCCAGGTCTACCAACGTTGTATCACATTCCCGAGGCTGTGAAAATAGAAAAATAAAATTTAATCTAATTTTCCCAGATATGAGACCTCACTAGATCAATTTTTCGCCGTTACAAATAGGTATATGTTTATATAAATATTGCTCATTTTATAGTATAAGATATACAAATATTGCTCGTTTAATAGTGTGTGATATATCTTTTACTTAATTGATAATCACGGTAGGTAATATAAGGACGCGGAGTCCTTACAGTACTTACTGATTGTCGCTTTACTCTGCGTTTTAGTATCTATTATTTGGTATCGACATAGATATACCATGGGCAATCAGTATGCCGGTTACTGTCAATTAGGTATTCTTGATGCTGCGGCCTCATCTGCGTCTATCGTGACAAAGCAATGCGTACCGAAGCTTCGTATGTTTTGCTCGCTAAAAATTAATCGCGCTAATGCGGTGGTAACGTTACGCCACCCGGGCGATAAGTGCTAAGCAGCCCGAATTATCGTGACGATAACCGATAATGGTTGGTTATTTATCTGCGTGTATTGTATCAATATGCGAAGCTTCGTCACGATAGACGCAGATGCCACATAACTTTCTAAATGTGGATGTAGGTACCTCACTGTTTACCCATTGGGATTACATGCGTGATGCTCGTGTTTGTTATTTTTCCAAAACAGCTTTAGGAACAGGGTTAATAAATTAAAACAGTGTTGCCAGCCCATTGTATGTATCTAACCATTTAATAAATACACAAAACATTCTTATTTCATAGAGACAGTCAATTTCTACATTAATAAGTTATTAATTATTTATAATCCTTTTTCTCGATGGTAAACTTATGTTAGCCAAACATTCATTTTTATTAAATAGTTATAGTAAGTTTAAGAAACGATATTCCAGGTACCATAAGAAGAAAATTAGGAAAAAAAAACAATACAAAAATAACTTTTTTTTTTACAATGACTGATAGAGATATAAAGTTTTTTTTATTACATTTAAAGATTATAATTTAAATAATAGATGCCAGCCTTTTTCACAGAAACAGTTCATCAGATATAATATATAATTCTTCTAAATAACATGTTTTATATTATTTTCGTGAAAACATTTAATTGACAAGATATTTTTTATTACATTTATAATGTACCTACCATAAAGGATAACACGATTTTTTAATGGAATAAATTGAAATAAGCTTGATTTTCATTTTCATTTTCATTTCATATTATTTTTTTACTACTACTTACATATTATCAAGAAATGAAATTTATTGTTTTTTTTTCGTTTCTATTTAGAATGGAACATATTTATTTTTATATTTTTTATTAATTGTTTTTATGCCATACCTGGTCTATTATTTGAAAATCAAGCTTACTTCGCGGTAGGTATTTGAAAGATTTGTTAGATACAGGGTAATGTGTCAAATATATTACTTTTTTTAGATAATTTACAGGGATTCAATGTAGTAACCGGCGTCGTCTGGGTTTTGCTGTGACCGCCTGTAGTTGTCCATCTGAAAAAATATATAGTAAAATCTTACTATCATTGGTTCTTCCCCAGTTGGACCATCACAATTTTTTATTGTTAAACTTTTAATTTAAATAAAAAAATAAGTTTATTGGCTCAGTAAAAACCGCAGTCTCTTGTTCTCAATTTGTTTTATAAATCATGAACACATTTCGTGGCAAATATACTCAATAATCAAAATTAAATACCGCAATGGGAACTGAGGTGGTAGGTTTAACAAAGGCAAATGATCATTATGGAGCCTGTCGGGCACAGCAAACTAGGAGAGAGGAAGAAGGAGATAACAGATTCCTGCATCTCATGTAATAATTGAATGTCAAAAACTAAACATGGAACTTTCATACATTTCCCACGGGTGAGTCAAAGTCCACATAACTTTACTCAACAAACAACAAAAGTTTTTACTCAACGATGCACACTGCATCGCTATGCCCGTAATTAACTTCATTCCATTCATAATTCAATGTATGCAGCAATTAATATTTCTCACCCAATGTTTGAAGATGTTTCGAAGTTTCATTTTCATGACCTCCCGGGCGGCGCCACCGTCTTCATGATCATAAACACCTGCAAACATGGATGAACATGTTTTTTTAATAATCTTTAAAATTAAGGTACTGACTAGACTAAAGAGTTCTGCACACCGGGCGTGGTTAAGTTGATGCGCTTTTGTTTTGTTTTCGAGCACAATTTTTTTTTTTTCTTTTAAAATAGAGAAAAATTATTGCGGTGCAAATTGTCTATCAAAACCCTATTCAAAACAAAATTGTCTTCCATTGATAGCCGTATGAAATGGCTTTATCAAATTAATTTGACGGGCATATGTTAATTTGCTAAACAATTTTCCGTAACTACAAACAGATAAATAAAATAAATAAGCACAAGAAACATAACCAAAAATGAAGCCATCGACGTGATGCATGGCGCTCCTTAGTTTGAGAATAGCGTACTCATTTCTATATACTGTCCTATCCTCACCTCCACCAGCACGCGTAGCATGACCACGGTAGAAACGGTTTTTGTCGACGGAAGAATAGACAAAATGACAGATTGTTATTGTCTATCCGTCATTTTATCTATTCTTCCGTCGATATATCGTATCGTATGATGTTTGCCCAGACGGCAGCACGTTGTAGTCTGATTGAGAGTGGGGTGCGGTCCCACTCCCCCGTGTCTTACTATAACAATATTCTATGACCACTAAGTACTCTCCTCCTCACTTCCATCCCTGATGGGTATGATGTCTTCGCCAGACGGCAGCACGTTCTAGCGTGAGTGGGGGTCACGGGGTGCGGGGGACTCCCCCGTGTCTTATTATAACAATATTCTATGATCACTACGTACTGCCCTCCTCACCTCCATCCCTGATTGGTTTGATGTCGTCGCCAGACGGCAGTACGTTGTAGCCTGAGTGGCGGTCACGGGGTGCAAGGTACTCCCCCATGTCTTACTATAACAATGTTCTATGGTCACTACGTACTGTCCTCCTCACCTCCATCCCTGATTGGTATGATGTCGTCGCCTGACGGCAGCACGTTGTAGCCTGAGTGGGGGTCACGGGGTGCGGGGGCCTCCCCCATGTCTTACTATAACAATTTTCTATGATCACTACGTACTGTCCTCCTCACCTCCATCCCTGATTGGTATAATGTCGTCGTCAGACGGCAGCACGTTGTAGCCTGAGTGGGGGTCACGGGATGCGGGGGCCTCCCCCATGTCTTACTATAACAATGTTCTATGATCACTACGTACTGTCCTCCTCACCTCCATCCCTGATTGGTATAATGTCGTCGCCAGATGGCAGCATGTTGTAGCCTGAGTGGGGGTATACGGGGTGCGGCGGGGTCTCTTCCTGACCGAGCTGGTGTCTCACCATCAGGTCCTGACTTGATAGCTGCTGAACAAGGAATAAAAACACAGCTTTTAGTTTTTTTTTGGTTAATTTATGTAAACTATGTACAGATTGTTTAAATGTCAAAACACTGGAACTCTTCGAAGAAATTATGTCTAAAATACCTAGACTATACATGCTAAGAAAAACTATGCTTGTTTTCCAGTGAGTAGTATGCTTATTTATAGCATGCTCCCAGTATATGTAAAATAATTATAATATTCGGATACACCTGCCTTCAGTCGAAATAAGCATGCTACTACATATTTGGTTATGGCGTGGTCTGACGAGCTGAAGAAGAGATGAGTTCGATCCTCGTCTGTTAGTATTTCGACTTGAACCCACTCCTTGCACAAACATGTTAGTCTTAGTAAACAAGAATACGAGTGATGTGCAGCTCACATTGATGCTTTTACTCAGATTAGATACCTATTGTTTGTTGCACAAACCAGAATGTTATGTTGCATAACTTTTTCATTCTCTTTGGCACCACTTCAGGTCATGAACTATCTGAATATCAAAAAATTGTTGGCCTAGGTCTGACGTGAAAATTGATCGCTGTTACAATGTAGTAGATATGAATATTTTCGATGTATAATATAAAATAAAACGTATATAAAAATATAAAACTCGCCACGTGCTACGACTCCTACGTACCTACTCCTTTTGCTGCAATCGCGTTTGCAAGTAGTATGCACCTAAATTTTTTAATTAATTTATGGTAAAAAAAAAAATCGGCCGTAAGTAAAATTTACAAGGACACTAGGCGAAGCCATTGCAAGACCTGGGGCCTATTTAATAGAACCAACAGGTGACAATCCGACAATCTACAGTTATTGTAAGATTTTTACATAGTGTTCTGCTATCTAATCACGCAACACATTTTCGTTGACAATTCCGACTAATCTGTTTCAATTTGACAGGTCAACAACATTCATTGTGTTGTTTACGTTGTTGAGCAGATTCTTTTTTCGAACGTACGAAGCAATGGATTAGCAATCTGTTTCAAAACGATTCAGATTCTGATTGATCGTGTATTACGTAATTAGGGTACTGCTCTTCGTGAAAAGGTTATTGCATTAATTATCAAATATATATGAGAATGCTGTGAAAATGTAACTATTAGACAAATATGTCGCATTGTCAGTTATGAGATTTTGACTTAGGCTCGGCAGTCAAGCTTTCTCATCAGTATTTTCATACAGGCTATCGCTGTATGAAAACACTGATGAGGCGCAAACTTGCAACAAAAATTATGTAAAATAGAACAGTCAGCTACAGAGAAATCTTAGCCCCTATCAATGTATAAATACATTACTAGGGTAAAAGTAGATTCCTCTGCAGTTAACTGTACAGTGAATGCACGTTCACTGCACATGTTACTTTGAAGACTGTTCACTTTATTCAAAGTTGACTAAAAATCTATTGAAAAATGGTTTTGTCTACGACTGACAAAACTATTTTGACCTATTAAGCGCACGTTCTTAATTCCCAATACGACACCCAGTAACAGATTCTAGTACCTTTTGACTTTTCAGGCGCTTATTCGTGAATGTTGGATCACTGCACATTCTGCTGTATCCTTTGCCGATCGCTCTCTGAATTAAAACAGAACTCTGGCAGTGCATTCACGTTGCGTCTAAATTGAGACAGGATCTTGATGTTACGTTTTAATTCCCGTTGAAAATTGCTGTAGGTGTTACAAATTGCCGAATGCAGAATTGAACACAATACAGATAGTTCTCTCCGCATTTTAGGTATGAAGCTACAAGTACCGGGCGGGCTCGACTTGTTGGGCCAATTCAGTGAGCGTTACGTAGTCAGAAGATATCAGAGTTACGCGATAGAAAGAGGGGCAACTTGTAGGTGCAATATAGCTAGGTAATTAGCGCTGAATTGCACTTTATTGTGTCGTTGCAAGAGTCGCTTTTTATTTAAATTATTTTGATCGACGTGAAAACTGATACCATGGATTCGGTACATACCCCTGCGTTGAAAATTAAAAAAAAAAAACATCTGTTCCATACTTTTTGGCCGCGTAGGTATTGCACTTTTCTATGGAACAGCTGATTTGTTTTTTACGTACGCAACCTTTGGTATGCTGTAATCTTCTGTGCATTTAAAAGGGCTCTGGTAATGATCGGTCTATTGGTTAAACCGTATACAGAGTGGTGAGAAAATAAATGATTATATTACTATATTTTAATAGAGATCTCCATTAGGTACAATTTCAGAACCAAGAAATCTTCTCATTAATAGGAGCAAGCATTGATCAACTCGTTTGCTTTTTGCGAGATAGCGACTTTAAAGAAAACTCAAAGGTCCCACTAATCATGACTGATTGACAGACTCCATAACAAATGTAAAAAAAAACTCCTTTATTGAATTATCCCCTATTTATTTAATGTTAGGGAAGACAACAAAGTTTGACTCGAAACAATTTCTCAAACGAGGGCAACTAATATTAGTAGGTAATGCCCAGCTTAAGAGCCCCTAGACGGACATGCCTCAATTACAAAAGTTTTACTAAAAGCAACGGGATTAAGTAATTAGGAAATATGGAGGTCAGAAGGTCCGGCATTAGCTACTAGTGATGTGCTAGCCATATAGTACTAGTGATGCACACCCACGGACGAACGGTTTCAAAGGCATTCTTATCCTACCTTAGACCTCCTTAACCTTATCATTCCGCGACTGCACTTGCCCTATCCTATATTAATCCTCCCTGTCCCCCTTATCGATTCGAAAACGGCGACCCTTTGAAATCACTTCGGTGCGTGTGCCCTTAGATGGCTCGCTACTGAATTTAGTTTTGAAGACCCGTCACAACTAGAACAATAAAAATGGCCTGCGGTGTTATATGCATACGTGTAACCTAAATACATGGTAAAATACAATAGACGTAGATATATTTAGTAAACTATTCCGCTTAACTATTCCTAAAGAGTCATAAAAAACACTGTAAGACATCGACATGTTTTTCACTTCTCCACGAGGCATCCTCAGGATGACGATTGACTGTCGCGAACCCGAACATGGCGTGTTGCCTCGCCGAGCGCCGGACGGATAATGATGATGGATTTCCGCAAGGACACACCTGAATCAATCTATAACTAATCTAAACTAAACAATCTATAACTAAACTAACTATCTTAGATACAGGGTGTAAAAAGAGCCATCCCGAATTCGTCATCCACGCATTCTGTACATCAGGCACCTTTGTGCAAGAATAATTGCTGGGAAACAACTTTTATTTTTGGTGTGAATGTGCCCTGTTTTTGGTAGTGCGCAATGTTACGCACAAGCGTACAGGGATCGTGGGAGTACTTATTTAGTTAAATTATAACATTTAAAACTTGTATTTGTAAACAAAGAGTTGGATCACCTTCAATATTCCCCGTACCTTCTGGTTACGGAACCAGAAGGTTCACAAATAGGGTCCAGAAACAACTTCTCCTAAAAATATTTTAGGAGAAGTGCGAGCTAGGTCCATTATCTTCTACATGACAGTCAAATTAAACTAACTCTTTAATGTGGGGCCAAGTTTTAGTTTGTGTCACTGGACATACGCTTATAAAATGTTAAAAGCCAACCGCCTTGGGCTGGATACTTATTGCTAGTGCTGAACAGGGTGGAAGCAAATTTTTGTAACGATATTGTATATAGCAAAATGAACTTTATATCAATTGTCTAACATACAAAGTAGATATGAGCTTGTTACTGCGGGAATTTCCAAGAATGCGCGAGAATTCTCCAGAAGCCGCGTGACCTGTTATTTGGGTCGTATCTATTTTGTGCGTTACACTATTGACATAAAGTTCATTATACTTTGTTCAAAAGAAATCGCTTCCTTTCTTTTCCGCGGCATTGTAAATTGAGCCTTAAAGGGTAAGTTACAAGGCCTAATTGAAATAACTGATAACCTCTCAAGAGGTACACATCATTATGAACAAATTACTATGAGACCAACGAAACAACACAAAAAAAAATCTGCTGTTACATTTTGTCAGGTTATGAGGATATTTTATGGAGCAGCTGATATTGTTTCTAAATACAAGTTACTTTAATTATAACTTGTATAATATAATATCGACAATTCACAAAATCAATCAACTTTGACATCTCTGAACCGTTGTGTGGTGAAACATCACTGAACTCCCTCTCGTCTGAGCTCCGTATTTGGCGTAACATGCATCTGTCACGCCAGTTCTGGGTGGTCCCGTAATCCGATATCCTACGGGACAACATGAGATTAAAATGACGATATCTCAAAAGTTTTGAGTGGGAGCTTTATAAAGGCCCATGCAGACCACCGCGACGCGACGGCGCGACGCGACTCGAACAATACAATTTCTAAGAAAACTTCACGGTATAACAATAACCGGTGTCGCGTCGCGCTGTCGCGTCGCGCTAGTCTGAACAAAGCTTAAAACGTACGTCGTTGGAATCGTTGTGAAATAAGCTAACACAATAAAAATGGATAAATACAGTTTTGCCTCGTAATATATTGTTAATTTTAATGTGAACTCAAGGGGAGGGGGTATTTTCCAATATACAGTCAAACAAAAAAAAAACAAAAAAGTTTTCTAAAGTTTTATCTTTTTAACATATGATACACTATTTTACATTAATCAATTAATAAAACCACACTTCGACCGACGAGAGGACCCAAAATAATTCGCGAAAGTTTAAAATCAACGTAAGTCCATTACTATTACGCACTGGACCGTATTTAGTTCGTTAGTGGTCACTATGAGGTCGTTTTGTTTATAGTGTCGTAGGCACGCGATGGCATGGCGGTTTTAATTTGTGGTCGTAATTATAATTCCACTATCATTTACTACTAAAGGGCACTGTTTCAAATAAAAGCAAGTGTGAAATAGTAATTAACCATTTCAAAACAATTGTAAAGGCTATGGACAATGTTGAATCGGGTAAATTAATTGTTACGCAAATTGACTACTAACTTAATTTGTTTGTATTTTCGTCCTACTTTGCCAGTTTTATTTTCTATTTTTATTTTATTTTTCTTTGATGGCCAACCAACTATTGTTTACACCGTTACAATTTTAAAATAATATTTTACTTAAATCTAAGCTAACAACAATTTCAAAAACAAAAACATTTGCTTAGCACCGCATGCTCCTTAGACGTAATAATTGTGCCACATTATAACTAAGTAGGGAAAATAAAAGAATAGTTCAAAGTAACGTGAGTTATAAGAGTTTTTAGAGGTCTGAGGAACAAGGTGTAAAGTTCACTCACCTCTATAGAAAAGGGAGGATCTTCCAACCAGACGGGAGTCGTGTCTGGTGGGCGACTGCCCAATGATTGATGTCGGGGCAGTTAAATATATGCTGATGGCGCAGTAAACTCTGTTTTCGCGATGCAGGATTTTGTGTGACGTCAGGTCTTTGATACGTAGTTCACATGTGGCGATGTTGATGCCGCCACAAGTTTTAAAAAGTTGCATGAAATGGATATAAACCAGCAAATTGACGAAGGGTGTCATTTTGCTTAACAATTAATTCCCCTGACTGCATTTATATAGACAAGTCTATGACATGGGTCTTAAAACACAACTGACACTTGAAATGTGTGTGTACACCTCTGGCTATCCCACCGTGAAATACAGGCGTGGTGTTTATTCATGTTATTTTATGAGCTGAATTTACAATTAAGCTAAATTGTACAACTATAAAGAACTTTAATCCTAGATGTCAAGCTCAGCAGCACCCGCGGCCGCGGCGGTGTCGACGACAGAACCAACCGACCGATTTACTTGCTACAGTAGTTTCCTGGTCAATTT
Source organism: Agrochola circellaris (assembly GCA_914767755.1). Lineage (NCBI taxonomy): Eukaryota > Metazoa > Arthropoda > Insecta > Lepidoptera > Noctuidae > Agrochola > Agrochola circellaris. The sequence continues at coordinate 3,408,987 of OU611859.1, read as the reverse complement.
TGTACAGTAAGTAAATTTGTATTATTATACTAAATAATTAAAAATAAAAGTTATTAAACTAAAACCCAACTATGACAAAAAAGACATCCAAAAAGGTATTAACAAGCCATCAAAGATAGACAAATTAAAAATCCGGAATTTTATGACTTTTATTTTTATTACATTATTTTGGAGTCTTAATTTTTTTTTTGTTACCTAACCGCATTAAAAAAACATTTTTTTAGTTCATTATGCCGTTCAGCCTTTATGTCGTCTAGAGCCATATTCAAAAGTCATTATGTTGTCATATTCATGTATGTCAAGTTCATATGTCGTGTCATCGCCATATTCAAAAGTCACACGTAATCTCTTCGGTTTATCTAACACGTGTGACTCCAGATTTGATAATGTGACGTTATAACCAGCGGACAATCAAGACGCTTTCAACGATACCTCATTAGTCAAATTATGATGAGCAGTTTAGAAGTTATGAGGTAACAGATGAACATAACATACATACTGGTCAAAATCATAACCCTCCTTTTTGCTTCGCTTTACTTGGGTAAAAATGGACACCCTACCTACGTCAATTTGCCGTATTATAGCCATTTCATACAACTGTCGGAGAATGACAGTTGTGCTATGAATATACGGACATTATTGTACCTAAGTTGGTAGTCAATTTTCTTAACAATTAATTCCCGTAACTTAACATTAGTTTACAGGTATTATATTAATTAAGTGAGTGAGTGGGTGTATTTGTATTTTTGCATTAGCAAATTTTCAGTAGCACTATTAAATGAGTCTGAGAACTTAAGAGGTGTACTTCAGCCTACCCTTTCAATAAATTATGTTATGATGTTATTACTGCATCAAACTGAATTCACGCCTATGCCAAAACAATGCCAGTCAATGTTTTTCTTCCATTATTCGAAAACTATAAGAGAATGTAGATTTAGGAGAGTCGAGGGCCCTCCATACTTCCTCTTTTAAGTTCGCATATTTGAATTGCGTTGAAGAAGTTTGAAGGTACTCAAGTGAATCGATTTTGGTATGTTTTTTTATATAAAATTTTACTATTTAAACAACCAGAAAGAGGTGGCGAGATGACCTGGACACGTACCGCGAAGGCTGGTTGGAGGTGGCAAGAAAAAATTATTCCTCGAAGGACTTGCACGTGACCTTTGCCTAGCATTGGGACAGTAGAGGAAAAGTAAAAATATACAAATATATATTGGCTGATTAACTTGAGCTCATATTATTTCGAGGTAAGAGCTATCTACTCGTAAGCCGTATCAGCACATCAGCTGGAAGATACTGATTGGAGGTCTTAGGCCTCATGATGTACATTTCCACAGTAATCGGTTTAAAGGTACTTCGATCCAATGGCTACATTACTTATCAGGTCTCAAATCAATCGGCCTAGTTTTTTCCAACTATGTTGGAGTCGGCTTTCCGTCTAACCGGATGCAGCTGAATCCCAGGAAGGACATCGAGCTACTGCTCATCTGACCTCCACAACCAAGTTACTGGGTAACACAACACCTTAGTAAGACTGGTTGTCAGACTTTTTCGGCATTTAACTATCCGTAACGACTGTCAAAGATCTACGAATGACAGCTGGGCCCAACGGCTTAACGTGCTTTCCGAGGCAACGAGGGGTCTCGATATGTGATAGATGGTCACCCATCCACGAACCGACCGCGGCAAGCGTTGCTGAACGTTCGATTGACCCGTGTGGTCTCGTCGTTTTAACTATGTATGAGGCTGAAAATTATAACTTTTATAACTTTAGAAAAGTTTACCGCGTGAATTACAATTCAACAAAGCAACAACAGTAAAAAGTACTTACTTATGGTACATTCAACAAAAAACACTCTACCACCTACGTTTTACAATTTCAAACTTGGCCGACATTTTTAATACTTACAAAATATCATATAGAAAGGATAATTGTGATGCAATTAAGCTTTTACAAGTCGTCTCTGCTTTCAGGGCCCGTTCCTGAAATGGCATTACAATTATTTCTCTCTTCAGAAATTCATTAAAAAACTGTTGCTTGCGAACGTGTTAAAATTTTGATTTCGCTTACAATTTGTCTTAATTATTTTTTTGTGTGGCTTTTTATTGTCGAATTCAATTGAGACGGGCATAATAAAATTATAAATTCGATGAGTATTATTGTTTTATTGTGATTTCATCAGTTTTATTCTGTACTAGCTTCCTCCAGCAGCTTTGTCCGCGTGATATTTTATAAATGTGCCTATGTTACTTAGTGATAATATAGCATTCTACTGGTGAAAGAATTTTTTATATCGGTGCAGCTGTTTTTGAGTTTATTCATTACAAAAATAAAATAAAATATTTTATTTTTATTATATTAGTGTAGAAGATTAAAATGTAGTTTTATGACCAAGTGAGGTTTAAAGACTACGGTAGGTCCGATCCTATATAAAATCAATTTTCTGCACCTTCTCCATAATGTTATTTTTAACTGGTCTAGCTAATTATAACGTCTAACTGTTTGAGTAGAACATGTGTCCTGCCTTCAAAATAAAAGATCTGCCATTCGGCCGTCGACAGAATGCGTTCCTGACACCTGTCAGTTGGACAATTTCTAGTACTAATAAGGATCAAATTCGCAAAACACATATTTGTTAGTGTGAAACTGACAGCTGTCAAGAACGCATTCTGTCGACGGCTGGACTGTAGTATCTTTTGCCAACAGGCACAGTTATTTTACCTCTGATTTTAAATTACTGTCAAAATCAAAGTGGTCTTTATTATCGTTGCAATAAGGTTTCTAGTAGGTTGCTGCTTTTACATACCTGTCAAAATCAAAGTGATCTTTATTCTAGTTGTAATAAGGTTGCTAGTCGGTTGCTGGTTAAGTTGCTGTCAGAAGTAAAATGACTGTGAAGGGAATGTAGGTACATAATAGTTTGTTTGGTAACTTACATCCATAGCCGAAGAGTCACCTGACCTCTTGCCGTGGCCACCAAAGCATGAGTGCCCGAAAGCAGAGCATCCACCTGTGAACAATAAAATACCATCATTAATATCATTAATTAATATTGGGTTACCACCTATGAAATTGGCGTTTTTTTCTCACAAATAGAGAACCTTGTCACTTCTATGAATGAAAATATTCATCAATTGCTTGGTATTATATCGAATAATGACCGTCATAGACAACTACCAATAGTAAAAAAAACCTTATTACTTATAGTTTATAAACATAAAAAATACCTTAAAAATGACTCTTCATTTTGTTAGCAGAAATGACCACTATTTGTTTTAACTTAGCCAAAACTTATTTTTGTCGCTTAATCTAGTGGCATATTACGATATCTTAGTTTTTAAACATTAGTGCATAAAAGTTTTAAAACATTAGTGTTCATGGTTGTTATATAAATTAAGAAAATGTTAGTATGAAAAAGGCCACTTCTTTAAAATTCTCCATACAAAACGCTGATTTCATAGGTGGGGACCTAATATCTCCCTCAACTGTCTCGTTGCTCTAGTGGTCGCAGGCACGAGGCCCTGGGTTCGATTTCGAGGTCGGACAAAGTATAATTGTATTTTTTTATGAAACTTCTCAGTAGCAACCCGTCTCTTGTCTAAATTGATAAATAAATTAAGCATATTTTTTGTTAAGTCCGTGAAATACATTTCTAACAATAGTGACGACAAATCCTACATAATCTTTGCAAATATCTACATAAGTACTGTAAAATAAATACGAACCATTGTAAAACATTGGTCAAATTAATTCTTATCAAACCTTATGGGGAAAGTTATTACAAAACACACGCTGCGACATTTTTTTTTTTTTTTTTTAATGTCGCGGCATCATGCTGAGATAGGAGCCTTTTGGCCTCGTACGGGACTTCATTCTTTAAATTTTGTTACTTTGGTACAACACACTAAACATAGATAAAATCTATGTTTAGTGTGTTTTAGGTTAATGTGTGATTTCCTGTGCGAGTCTCAATAAATACTTTTTCTTTCTTTCTTTCAAAAAGTATTTTTTAGGGATCTGTTTTTCCTTTTGAGGTACGGTTATAGGATCACTTCGTTGTCCGTCCGTCAGTCTGTCAAGACCCTTTCTCTCAGGGATGCGTGGAGATATTAAGTTGAAATTAATATCAAATACTTAAGTCTGTGGTTCCTTGGAGGTCTTAAAAAATCAAGCTTCTAAGTCGATGCAATAAAAAAATACGACCATTTAAGCGACAAATTTTGATACTCGCAAATAAATCAAAACCGACAGGGTACTTCCCATTGACCTACACAAAGTAAGGTCTCACAGCACAAGTAAAGGAAAAAGTCCGAAAATCGTAAATTTGTAGTTTTATCACATTTTTTTTTGCAATGACAAACTTACATTTGCAGTTGGAGAATTGACCGTGACGTATATCGATGAATGGGAGAACATGTTTTTCAACTAAAAAGTCAAGTTTATTTTTGGGACTAATTCATCTCAAATACGGAACCCTTCATTGTGAGTGGTAGAGAGAGAGAGAGAGAGAGATATTTTATTTTGCAAATATGGGTACAATACACGGTGTCGGTGGTGTGGTGCGACACACACTTCGCCGATTTTTCATGTTTAGGACTACATTTTCAGGGCCGGATTTAAGGCAGGGCAACAGGGGCCATGGCCCTGGGCCTCCACAAAATAGGGGCCTCCACAGTTTGATTTATTTGATAAAAAACAAAGTTTTGTTGGTCCATTTTACATTTACCGTTTTGTATAAAAACGATTATCAAAAAGATCAATATAAGGAAATCTTCTATTAGTAAGTACTCGAAAATTCAGAGCTACATTTCCAAGTGTTGAAATTACGTTGAGAATGTACCTACTTGGTGTTGATGGCGCACTGCACTGGAGAATGCTCATTTTAGAAGATGAAATTATAAAAAATACACTTCGGACTACAATGACACAGAACCGCCTATGAAAGTTATCCCTACTTAGTATTGACAGTGATTAACTCCGAGAACTGGATTTCACCGAAACTATCAATGATTTTTCGACGAAAAAAGCTCCCAAAGTTCCATTCGCCTAACATTTATCTTTTTTCCTTTTGTATATTTTTAGTACCTATTATGTATAAATGATTGTTTTTTTTTTTCGACTGGTCCAAAAACAAAATCGGTGCCTCCACTTCTTGGTTGCCCCAGGGCCTCCACAGCTTTAAATCCGGCCCTGTACATTTTGATCTGATACTTTATTGGACATGTTTAAAACTCGTAGCTTTTTCGTAGCATGTAGCTGCGTAGCAGCGTAGCAACGTAGCGTCGTAGCTGTTTTACTTTAGCTTTATAAACTAGCGACACGCCCCTGATACGCACGGTTTTTAAGACTTGTTAAAACATCGATGTTTCTTTATTATATGTTAGTTTTAATATTAATGTATTATACACATAAACCTTCCGTAATAAATTCGCTAAATGATGGTGAAAACAGCATCAAAATCCGTTGCGTAGTCTAGAAGAACAACGCGGTCACACAGACAGACACGAAAAGCGTTTTTAAATAAATCTAATCTGTAATAACATGTAATAAGATTTTTTTGATTTTGTGATACGTTAGAAAACACTTTTTTTTAATATTCGGTCCGTATAAAATCATCAATTAACAAAATTATCAATGACTTTCAAAACATACCTAGCCTGCGTTATGCCATGACGTCATAAAAATTCGTAGAACTCACTCAAAAGCCAATACTGAATGAAGTTAATACGACTTTGGAATACAAAGAGTGTATTCAAACTATTGTACGAATTGTATTAGAAAATGTGTGTTGATCTATTGTGCAGTTTTTTCAATAACTACATATTGATTCGAAGAATTAGGTCGAGTTATCGGTGTCATTTTATTTACTTCTTATTGACGCAAATCACAAGTCGGTCAAAACGAAACCTGCAATGCTATTCTGTAACCATCTCCCCGTGAAAACTTAGGTGAAGTGAGCGTGGAGTGAGCTGTCAATAATGTCAATACATCAATGTCTAGCATCAGGTAGAATGACAGCTCACTTCACCTAAGTTTTAACGGTGAGATTTATACAGAATACATCGGCCGGCAGATGGGATGACAGTTCACTTCAAGCTCACTTCACAAAAATATACACGGTGTGATTTTTACAGAATGTACGCTGGTGGGATGACAGTTCACTTCAATCTCACTTCATGAAAATATACACAGCGTGATTTTTACAGAATAAACGTAGGTGGGATGACAGTTCACTTCAATCTCACTTCACAAAAATTTTCACGTTGTGATTATGGTTTTACTAAATAGACAGACTGTATTATTTTCATACAAAACTCATACGTTTTCAGGTAAGGGTCGACGTCTAAAAGAAGTGATGATTATTCTTTATGAAGTGAACTGTAATTAATACGAGAACGTTGATGGCAAGTAATTAGCATCATTTCGGGAGCTATAAATACGAATTAATATAATTGACACAAGTCTTAATATTAAATATACTCCGTAAAGATATTTACTGTTTATATTTGTATTGCTTCTTTGGTCTAGTAGCCGCAAGCGTTACTGCTGAGCGTGAAGTCCTGGCTTCGATTCCCAGGTAGGGCAAAGTGTTATTGGGTTTTTTCGTCAGGAATTACTCAGCAGCAGCCCGGAGTCTGGATTTGTGCCCGTTTAGTGGCAATAGGCTCGCCCCCTATTAAATGGAACTTAAACATAACTGGCGAAATGTGGGTGTTGTATAGGTACACCTCTGCCAAACCCATGGGGGATTACACAGCGTGATGCTATGTTATATTATTCCTCATGTACAATTGTACAACATAGTCTAACCCTAAAAGCGAACTGAATAGCTCCACAATCAATGCAGCCCACAGCCCACAGTCGCACGGTTGACCGGAGTTGAAAGATTTAACTTTTTGTTTGCTTGGCTTGCTAACGTACACCCGTGTGCACTCATAAGTTTTAATTTTTTAAAGGCCACAAGTAACGAATAAGGTTACTAGGAACGTAATTGAATAAATAAGGTAAGATTCATGTGGCAGTTAAGTCAATAGCTCAGGATTGGAAGGTTTGATGTTAGAAATCGATATACTGAGTGAAATCGAATTCACGGGCATCCTCTTAAGAGGTCATTGACAAAAAAGTAAGCTGTTCCCTAAATTTATGTTCGCATAGCTCGTCAAAATGTTGGGAACTGCATATTTGTTTTCGCGATTTCAGTGTTGGTCCCATAGTGAAAATTGTTTATAATGACGAGTACAATGACCCCTAAAGAGGATGCCCATGAATTCAATTTCAGCCTGTACAACATACCATCACGCTTATAATCCCCTAAGGCAGAGGTGTACCTATATAGTATACCCACATTTTGCCATTTATGTCCCATGTAATGGGGGTGAACCTACTGCCAGACTCCGGGCTGTTACTGAGAAGTTCCTGATGGAAAAACCCAATAACACTTTTCCCGACCTGGGAATCGAACCTAGGGCGTCTTGCTCAGCAGTAGTGCTTGGGACTACTAGACCAACGAGATAGTCGAGTTAAGAAATCCATCGACAGCTTATTCAAACTGAATTCAAGAATTTTTGAATTATATTCTCCCAACACAAGCAATTCCTTGCTTAAAAAGTGATCTCCAATAATATTTTTTCGAAATGGAAATTTTTTTTAGGCGTAGTCATATTAATTTATTCATTAACAATCATTTTTGTCTGTATTTACACTTTACTTGAAACTATAGAAAATATTGCATTATATACAAGCAGGCATTTTATAATGGCTCTCGTATTTTTTGAAGTTCACATTTTTTATTTAAGATTCCGACTGTATGTCTGATTTTATATTTTTACCGTTTCATTTTTTTTTTAGTTAATGGGCAACTTAGGAAGATATTCAAATTACAGTTTAAAGTATGATTATTGATGACAATAAAAGAAAAGGCCGAACAGGGATAGATTGTGTAAAAGTTGATATGGCTAGGGAGGAAGTGAACTCTGAGATGACGGCTAACAGAGATGTATGGTAATAAATTGAATAATAAAATCCCTCTATGGTGTAGTGGTAAGACCACCTATATCAGACCCAGAGGTCTTCAATTTTTTCGATTCCTAGCAGGGCAAAATTTTCTGCGCTGGGTTTGGTTGGTGGTAGTGCTTGTTCTAAGTCTGCTAGGCTAGCTACTACCATCTTATCTATGTAAGTCTGTCGCCATAACGGCAATGTTGTGTTTCAGCAGTTAGAGGTAAGATAGCCAGTTCCTCTGTGGTTGAGGATTCAGGGTAACACTCGCTTCCCCGCTTTGTATTATTTTATTATGGTTAGGGTAGTAGGATAGTGTTGTTATAATAAGATGCAAGCTTAAGATAAGTGCAAGAAAATGCACACAGAGAAAATGATGCGCATAAGTCAGTACCTAATTCAAAAGTAACTGTAACAAATATCACACCATTACAAAAAAAAAAACACGACATTACATTGAAACACGACAAAACTAAAATCGAAATAGGTCGTCAATGGTACGGCTGATGCTCGGGATGATGTTGGAATGCACCGGACAACACGTGTGACGCGCCGTCCGTGACGTAACCGACCGGAATTGGGCCGGATTACTCGTAACGAATCGTGTACGGGTGATCTGAAGTACCTACTCGTAAAACGACGCGTGACATGTAGCTTGCGTTTTTTATTTAAATGATCTGTGTTAATTAGGAATCTAATTTATAAGCTTCTGCTGGCTGCGTTTTAATTAACTTAATAATTATGCAACATCACGAGCCAGTGAAAGTGAAGCGAAATGAGGTTCCCTATTTCCATTTATATAATTATTAAACAAATCAAATTTTATCCACGATGTACCTACTGCCTATAGTCTAAGCTATTTCAAAGGGGACAGCTTTTTCAAAGTGATGGCTTTAAAGTTTGAATAAGATGCTATCAATTTTATTTAAGTGTTCATATCTAACACGTAGAAATTATCAAACAAACATAATTTTCTCCTGCTTTCTCTCATCGAATTCAATCTCTATTTATCAGTCCTCCCCGTCACTCCTGGGTAGATACAAGTCACGCCGAACTCTTGCCAATTAAAATCACACAGGCAAAATGGCACACTATAAATTCTTCAAAATGGCCGTAATTACACTTCAACAGTTGAACACGCAACTTGCGCAACTCTAAGGCCCGTATTACAGAATCTCAGTCAAGACTCAAGCATTACTTAAAACTAGTTTCAACCAATCAAAAGGCTTTAAACGAGTTTTAGGTAATGCTTGAGTTTTGAGTGAGGTTCTGTAATACGGGCCTAAAACTTGGAATGCGCTGAGTAGTCAATTCTTTTACAACTCTCTCATAAGTATGCCATAAGCTTAAAAAGTTATTACCCACACAGTAAACCAAATTGGTAATGTAGTGAAATGATGAATGTTTTTGTCTGTTTAACTTAGCTTGTTCGACTGTGCAAATATCTGACACATATTTTCACACGTGACTGTACCTACCATATAATCGTCACTCGCCGTCCTAAAATTCTCTTTCATTCCACATTTCGTGCTGTTGCATAACTCTGCCGGATCGATCACTATCCGGCACTATCCGATTAGAGAGCCGGATTGTTAGATACCTGCTAATGATTGCAAACGGATCGTATGTAATGATTACGTACAATGATTAGGTCAAAGCCTGCTTGGCATTTGGAGTCAATATTTTGGAGAAATATTACGAAAATTGTGATTTTCTCTGGTAACGATAATTTTCACGCCATTTTTATACTCAAAGCTAGAATATTTGATATTTTTTTTAGGGTTTACATGACCTATTTATAAAAATTGTTTAATTTTCTTCGTTGAAAAACTTTTTTACAAAATAAAAAAAGCAACCGACTTCCAAAAAATCCAACTGAAGAATACGCTTAATTTCCGAAGTCAATATCTTATTTTTGTACTTATTTTTTTTTTACCAACGAATTCCGAAAAACATTTTTTTTTTTTCATTGTAGTGTTTTTGTCGGGGTTTTAATTTATAGAAACGTTTTAATTTTTCACTTTTTAGTTGTGGTAGTAAATACCAAAAACTAAATTTTCAAAAAACAAAACCTTTTTTTATAGTAATTAAAACAAATCTGAACGTGACAGATCTCGTAAGTACTTAACACGGTCAGCGAACCCCTCTCAAAGTTATAAATCGATTATCTTAAAACATTAAAATACTTCCGTGTGACTTGGTAATCCTGTTTACACAGTAATTTACTTCATAAATGTAATTATATCCCATTAGGGGCGGTTTGGAGACAATTAGACAAAAGTGTTTCTAGCACCCACACAAGTAGGTATAGATATCTTACTTTGTGAATATAATAATTTAATAATAATTTATCTTTATTTCAGACACACAGTCCATACATTTACAAAGAGGGCGTTAGTAGGATTGTTAGTAGTACACAACAAAAATAAAAACGTATAAGTAATTTGTTAGTAAACAATAATAAAATATGTAAAAAACCCTGTCCGATCCAAAACCGGCTCATACGAGTAGGTACTGCAATAACAAGTAATAAACAATCTTATTATAATTGAAAAAAAAAAATGCAATTTAAAAATCACATTTTAGTACCAAAACTACCCCAAAATCCATAAAAAAAAGTAGCGAATTTTCAACAGGGGTCATTAGACACCCGCGAAACGACGGCCGACGGCGCTCCATGTCATACCACGGTAAAAACCCCATTGAAAAAAAACGTGGTAATTTTTTTTTTTTTGTTTTCTTGTAAATTACCACATTTCGCCGTCCCCGGAGAATAAAATGATAACGACAAAAAATAGACTTTTCAGGAAAAATAAAAAACATGTATTCGTCGATTGCTCCTTAAATACTGGACGTAGACAGATGGATGTCAGCTTTTAGAAAAGGTTATTTTTTGTTTGTTTTAAGTGTTTTAGTGAAATACGCCTAAATATCAAAATAGAGATATTATTTCGAAAATAAGAAGTTAGTCAAAATTAATCATAGTCTAAGTTGTATAATGTCGATTATCATTATATTCCCCGTACAGCCTGACCAGAATCAAATATTGTACTCTTCACTTATCGTTTTATTCTACGGGGTTTATGGAGCAAATGATACTGATAATATTTTAATATCGTCTTATTCTCGTAAATATTGTAACAAAAATTTGGTAAGGACTTTGAATTTGGCTTCCTAATAAAACTATGACATGATAATCAACATTAGTTTTATTCAAAATGATAGTAAAAACAACAGCATTTTGACTAACATATCTTATACAAAGCGGCTGGACGGTTTAGAACAAGAATAAAATGATAACTGCATTTATCATTATCTAGTCGAATATTTTTTTAACGGGAACATAATTGTATGACTGTTTGTCATAATAACAAGTGGGAATACAGTTTGATAATATCATGTTAAGGGGATTACAGGACCTAAACGTGCCTAAACGCAAGTTTTATAATGCCTAAAAGTATATGATCCACTGCAGTAAACAAAATCAGAAAAATATATGATATTCTTCAGGATATTATGCTAGTAAGATAGTGTGTTGACAACATAAAACAGCTAATTTGATACGATAGAAAAAAATCATGAAGATACCTCTAAAAATTTCTTTTAACGATTAAAAATCATATTAATTTACATGCAATCATTCTGATTTTTTGTCAGATTATTCTACAAGCTACATATTAGCATAACAGTGTTTTAATTTTCCAGTTCAATCAATAGATTTTTTGTAAATCGCTAACTGCTTCATATTTTGCTTTTGCAATAAATTACCTGCGTCGTGTCATCGCGCTTCTCTTTCATTTCTATGCAGTCCGACAGTGACCGCGCTTTAGCTGTTGTAAGCCTCTTAACACTTTATTCTCGTAATTTAAGACCTGTTTTAAATCTTTGAATACTATTGTAATATTTTGTAACTTCGTAAATAACTGTATAAAACAGTTATCATTTTATTCTCCGGGGACGGTGCTTTATAGACTCTCTGTAAGATACCTAACAACACCCTCAAGGCTATTTTTACATGTTACATATGACCATAGAATGTACCCGTAACGGTTCCTATGTCGTAATAAACAAGGGATATATTGTAGAAGGGTTTTCAGAATTCGATTCTCGTCATACATAAATATAATATAATAGTAACGAAGAATTTTTGTCCGTTTCTCTGGACGTATTTTCCGGATTGGCGCAAAAACGGCTATATGGATTCGGTTGAGGCAAACAAACAGTCTGTAAACCTGCAGTGCTATTCTGTAACCATCTCACCGTGAAAACTTAGGTGAAGTGAGCGTGGAGTGAGCTGTCATTCCACAGGGATTGACACTATTGACAGCTCACTTCACCCAAGTTTTCACGGTGAGATGTTTACAGAATAGCATGGCTGGATTAACACATAGGGTACTTTTAATCCCGGTAGTAGGTACGTTCCCGTGGGATATTCCGTAGGTAAGTTCCCGACCTCCACGCGAGCGAAGCCGCGGGCAAGCAAAAGATAGTCAGTAGGGACTAGTCGTCTCTTACGAGTAGCTGCCATGGCTTATTTTAATTTAATTTTTGAATTGTTTTTATCGTTTTATTACGGACGCTTTTAAAGTGCACGTCTTTCAACATTGTTCTCACATGTATAATTTCAACACGAATGATGTAACCAATATGTTGTAACAATATTTTGATTTAAAAGAGTGTCCGTGGAGTTTCTGGCCCGTTTCATCTCCATAGGAACCTACTACGCTTTGGAAAGGGCAACTAGCTTCATCTTTCTGACTGACCGACCATTTGACAATTCAAAAGTTACTGTAATTGGTTTATTTGAAATAAATGCTTTGAGTTTGAGTTCTAAAATTAAATTAAAACCAAAAAAAAATGGTATTCTATGTTCAAATCCTTGCTTTTAATTAATGTTATTTCCACGAAAACAAATATCAACATAATTAACATGTTATTTAAGTTAATTTCACAATGACTAAACTCTTCTGAATGAAACATTCACAAAATGTTTTTATTAAGGTTATAGCGCAAATTGAAAATAATATCCCAAAACACATATTTGTTTACATGTTGGGAAACAAATAGCGAACGCAGTGTACATCAATTTGCCTGCCTTACTTAAGCCCAGTTTGAAGCAAGATGAAACCTGTGTGATCCGTTTTCCCTTCATAAAAGTCATTAGGCTAGTACAGTCGCCTGCGCAAAAGCACTCATAAAAGGAATTAAATGCAATAAAAAAAAAGGGTTAGTATATTTGAGCATATCTATTGTTTATCCATTCATACTGTATAACATTATTATTATGATTATTGGTAATTGGCGTTACTTAATTAAAAATTTGCGAACGACGGATTCGCAAATTAATAATTTATATTGAAAACAGTGGAGTAGAAATAATAATATCTCACACAGAGAGAATCCTGAATAAAGTTTTTGTTCAAAGTACAATCAACTCCAGTAATATTGGAATAGAATTTGGCAAAAACCTTCGTGTATCTGTTTTGTGAGTTCCGATCTACAATTATTATTGTTTTGTTGTTTATTTATGTTACGAAGTAACGCCTCTTTATCCATATTAATGAAATTATAATGGTTATGAACATGCGGAATAAATAGTACTGTCTTCGCGTGATCTGATAGTAACATATGGCGATTTACAAATTATGTACCAAGGCTCGAAAATGTATCCTTTGTAGAAATATTTCGGTAACCTTAATTATAGAGGGTTAATAAACCTTCTATAATTAATATATAGAAGGCGGAAACAAAACCCTTCAGACTATCCCAGGGTCATCGGAAGACGGAAAGGAGAAAGCCAGGTGTTGTGGCTTAACTTGGCAGAACTCTGGGTCCAGCAGAGGATTCCGATTGGCTAAGATAAGTTTTTAATTAAAAGGAGACTTAATGCTCTGACCAAACTGAAGCCAGGGAGCGTTGTGTCAACTAAATTGTAGAGAGGAGTTCAAACCAAACCACCAAACCAAAGGGGTATCGTGTTACTCAGTAACTGGGTTGTAGAGGTCAGATAGGCAGTCGCTCCATGTAAAATACTGGTATTCGACTGCATCCGGTTGGACTGGAAGCCGACCCCTGAACATAGTTGGGAAAAGGCTAGGCAGATAATGATGATGGAGGAGTTCAAACTGTGCGCCAATTGTCGAGCGACTTCCTAGTCCGCTTGGTATAACCTTTTATAACAAGTTACCCTCTTCTTTGCTAGATTTGCCTTTTAATGCGTTTAAAACGAAAGTAAAATCCAACCTTTGTTCAAAGGCATACTATTCTATCAACGACTACTTAAATGATAAGAATAGTTGGTCGCTGTGATTAACTCAAGACAATTTTTATGTTCTTTCACCAGAATTAGCTTACCTACTGACAGGTTATATGAGTTCATATAATTGTTTAATTTAATTTAATTTTAATTTATTGTTGACATAATCTACTCATTACAATGTTTTTTTTAATGAGTTGTATTGCAATATGTAACTAGTGACCTCGACAATAGATCATATTATTTATTGTTATTAGTAATTAACTGTTTATTTATTTTACCTCGATGGTCCTAGTTTATCATTTATAACTTCCAGTTACAGCTTTATGTAAGCGGGCACGCCCTTTATGCCTGGAGGCTTTTATTAAGACGTTAAGTTTTGTTTACGTTTAGTTTTTATTTCTGCCCGAGTATAGTTCTCGATGATCTTGTTTGGTATATTGGCGTGTGCTAGCTAACATATGGATAATAATTTAAATTAGGTTAATTAAGTATGTTGAATACTATTATATAGAGTCATTTTTTTTTCTTTCTAACTGAACAGACAGCTGTGCTGCTGGGGAGTTTGTTGCGCCACTTCTTCTTCCCAGCTAACGCACTAGGAAGTGGTGAAGGGTGGGCGTTTTGGGGGACTGTCTTATGTAATTTTGACGTTCGAAAAGTGCTGATTATCAGCCTAGTTTGAATAAATGACTTTTGAATTTTGAATTTTGAATTTTGAAGTCATCAAAACAATCGACACACGTCCTGGCTCACTTGCTCGCTTCATTTTTTTTTCAGTAGATTGTGACAGGCTGATGACCAAAGAAGACCAATCATTGCATGACTTAATTAGAAGGCTCAGATGCAAACAATAACATTTTAACTAGTTGCTGAAGTAATAATATTATATGTTTTATCCATAAAATTATATACATGTTGGTTGGTAAACAAGTAACCACAGTTTCGACATGCATGCAGTCACGATAGCAAACTGGGTCTCTTAGTAATACATGCTTACTGCTAAGGCCGCTACTACGAAAGTGGAAAGGCGGTTATCAAGAACAATATTTTGACTCGATGAAAAGCTACGTTTAGAAACAGCTAATTAGTTGTTATTGATAGTATTTTAACAAATAAAAGAGGATATTTAGATAAACCAGAAAAGATGGATAGGTGAATCGATACGAGTTAATTACACAAGAAGTTCTTAGTGGGCCGGGCAGTGGCGACTTTTGACAACTACCGTAATTATGAGTTTATTTTTGACTCCATTTTCATCCCGTAATTCAAGGAGTATAAGTAGCTATTGGAGAAACTCAAAGTTCTTTTCTTACGTCAGACGTATCCTGAGCAATCAGCTCCGCAACCATGCTGACCGGAAAATATGTTTACAGAAGTTTATTCTTATAATATACAAATATGTAATTCAAACCGATGTGAGACAAGAATAAGATATCAATAAACTATTGTTGCAATCCTTTTTTAGGGTTCCGTACATCAAAAAGAAAAACGGAGCCCTTTTAGGATCACTTCGTTGTCCTCTGTCTGTCTGTCTGCCTTGTCGTCAGTCTGTCTAGACCCTTTTTCTCAGGAACGCGTGGAGGTATCAAGTTGAAATTAATATTAAATATGTAGGTCTATGGTCCCTTGGAGCTCTTGAAAATCAAGCTTATAAGTCAACGCAATAAAAAAATACGGCCATTTACATATTTTGATACTCGCAAATAAATCAAGGCCTATAGGGTAGGTACTTCCCGTTGACCTAGAAATTTGGCAAAAAACAAGGTCTACAGCACAAGCCATGGAAAACGTCAGAAAAATTGATAATTTGTAGTTTTATCACATCAAATAATTATTATTGCGATTACAAACTTACATTTGCAGTTGGAGAATTGACCCTGACTTATATCGATGTATCGGAGAGCATGGTTTTTAACTACAATGCCAAGTTTGTTTTTGGGATTAATTTATCCTAACTACGGAACCCTTCATTGTGCGTGGTCGACACGAACCTGGCCAGTTTTTTCTATAGAGGTTTAAAGCTTCGTGCAGACCAGCGCGACGCGACGCCGCGACGCGACTTGAACAATACAATTTCTAAGAAAACTTGACGGTATAACAATAACCGGTGTCGCGTCGCGCTGTCGCGTCGCGCTGGTCTGCACGAAGCTTTATTCGCAAATCGCCGCCGCCTGCCAATGTATTCACAACCTAACAATTAATGCACACACGCGACAAATAAAACTTATTTATGCGAAACTTTTACATTATTATTATATTAATGTTCAGAAAATAATGAATGAAGACCCACTTTACGAGGCAATCATTTCAATGTAGGTGATATTTATGTTAATTTAATGGAGAAAAACGAATAAATGAGACATTTGTACTGATATATTCTCAACCGTGAGACAAACAAGGTGGTACCTACTCATTGTTGTAAGTCTCTCAATGCTAGCCATTTTTTTTTTCTTCTGCATAAACAAAACGCACATTAATTTTTTTTTTTACAAAATACCCACGTTCAAAGTACCCATAAGCCTCGTTTTCAAGCATTAAAAGTTACAATTTTATCCGTAGCTTGATGTCATGGCCAGGGACCAAAGACAATTTACATTGCTACATATGATAATAATATATTAAAATAATCTTCAATTAAATGAGAAGAAATTTAAAACGCACACTATGAAGACAACCATATTCTAAGTTGAATGATTCTAATTATCGTAGATAAAATGCTGGTCCTGCTCCACGGCCACTTAAATTGGGCTCACGATTTAAAATGTTAATATTTTTGGAAGATTTGCTTGCCTTTTTTAGGGTTTCGTACCTCAAAAAGAAAAAACGGAACCCTTATGCCTTATAGGATCACTTCGTTGTCCGTCTGTCGGTCTGTCTGTCAGTCTGTCAAGACCCTTTTCCCCAGGAACGCGTGGAGGTATCAAGTTGAAATTTATATCAAATACGTAGGTCTTTAAGGTCACTTGGAGCTCAAAAAAAATCAATCGTCTATCTAAGTCAACGCAATAAAAATACGGCCATTTATGCGATATATTTTGATAGTCGTAAATAAATCAAAACCTACAGGGTACATCCCGATGACCTAGAACCATGAAATTTGGCAGGAAGCAAGGTCTCACAGCACTAGTAAAGGAAAAAGTCCGAAAATCGTTAATTGTAGTTTTATGAGATAATTATTAATTTTTATTATTTATTATTAGTTTTTTTTATTTTTATTATTAGTTGGATAATTGACTGTGACGTATATCGATGTATAGGGATCATGTTCTTCAACTACAGTGATGTTTGTTTATAGGATAATTTCATCCCAACTACGGGACCCGTCATTGTGCGTGGTCCGACACGCACGGGCCGGGATTTTTCTTTTTTCTGACATTACGAAACTTAATTTTTATTTTTAACCAACTTAAAAAAAGGAGGGGTTACTAAAAACTATATTTTCTGCATAAGAATCGTTCCTAAACCTCGTAAATATTCAATGTACAGTGTTGACTACATAAGTACGAACGCTTGTATTCATTGTTTACCCCGTTTCTAAGGTATTTTAACACTAAACGGGTACCTAGTTAGAGGCAGTTTACATATACATAATTATGCCTACCTTTAAGGGGGATGCGCTAAAGTAGCTCGCGAGATTCAAAATTTCTTGAGTTGGTCCATTTTGCAGGTCATTGTCAGGTTGTATGTTGATTAAAATATGATTCGCGACCGTAACAAATATGGCTTTACATAATTATAATCATTACAATCAGCAATACAACTCCATAAGTTAGCATAATTGTCAAATGTCATGATTTCATGAAATAGTCATTCAATGGGATTATATGAACTTAAAGAGTTGTATTGATCATTTTTATGACTATAATTCTATAAGTAATCATTTGATACGGCCGCGAATCAAACTCAAACTCAAAGCATTTATTTCAAATAAACCAATTACAGGCACTTTTGAATTGTCAAGGGGTCGGTCAGTCAGAAAGATGAAGCTAGTTGCCCATTCCAAAGCCTAGTAGTTTCCTATGGAGAAGAATGGGCAAGAAACTCCACGAACACTCTATTAAATCAAAATATTCTTACAATAAATCATATTTAGATCAACATAGAACATGGTACTGACCTGCAAATTGCAAAAAACGTAAGAAATTTTGAATTTCGCGGGATACGCTTTCGCCTTAAGATAACAAGCAAGACAGCCATTTACCTATGTGCTTCTTACTTCCCGGACCTCGGTGCACTGTTATTTAATAATTATAACTATCTCCTTGACTACGTCTCGTCTCCAATCTCCATGAATGACAAACTAAGGCAATTTCCTGCACTAATTAATGGACAAAAGGAGATTGTCCGTCTTATAAGAAATGCAGGCCAAACCGTTAGTGTTCAGATAATAATAAGATAATATAACTATAGCGGAATAATTTATGTATATATACTTTATTGTACATCACAAAAATCCATAATAAAAAATGTATAAATAATGCTGAATTTTGTTAAAAAGTAAATGCTTTTTATGGTACCTACGATATAGATTCTAGTAAATATTTAATATTTTTATATTATTTAAGTAGTTTAATTCTGATTCTCTGGCACCTAATAATATAAGATCTTTTAGAATAGATCTGTGTGCTTTCATATAATCCAGAAAAAGTAAATAAATATGTTTCTAGGAACGAAATTTAAAATAAAATACAAAACGCGCAGCTTTCGTGACATTATGCACAATTAGCATCTTCAAATGCATTACATAGCTTCCGGAAGCACAAATGCATCTAATTCCAACGCTGTCTGGATGGACAAATGCAGATACGAAGCAGTTCTTAATGAATAAAGATGTATATAAATTCCAATCCTTTTTCTGTTTTAAACGCAATGTTGATGCTCCGTGCTTGTGAAGTCCATTGCTTCATATGTTCGAAAAACTTGTCTGCTCTACAACGTAAATCACGCAATGAATGTTGTTGAACTGTCAAAATGACAGCTGCTGTAAGTGTGTTACACAATTAGCCCGCAGATTTACGCGAATTTAATTTATAGTTTTTTTTTCTGGTTCGTTTTTTATACAGCATGTATTAGAATGGTGTGGTCAAAAATAATCTGTGATCTGTGACCCATACATTTGGGTCGAGTAGATATAGATGTTTTGTATGGGACAGTTGATAGTTGTTTACGATATGGGTCTCATGGAGAAAGTTGTTCACTTTGATGGTGTATACAACACCCTTAAATTTTACCACACCTTTCTGACACATGCTGTATAGTGAATTAGTAGGTAAAGCCAGGGCACAGTATAAATATTGACAGTACAAAAACTACGTACTAAACGTTCGAAACGGCACACTTACACAGACGCGATTATCGACGGGACCCTAAGCGATTGTCGCAGTGCTGTCAGTTGCGGGTGCCGTGTCGAGATCAAGACGAGTGGTCACCGCAATCTTTTTAAAAATGAAGAACAGGTTATTATTTCAATAAATAGGCCTAGTTTCCATATTGTCCCTATTTATAATGAGGCCAGGAGTACCGCTATCTAATAATTACGCTACACATTTTCGTTGACAATTCCGACTAATCTGTTTCAATTTGACAGGTCAACAACATTCATTGTGTTATTTACGTTGTTGAGCAGATTTTTTTTTCGAATGTACGAAGCAATGGAACAGATTGCTAATCTGTTTCGAAACGATTCAGATTCTGATTGTTCGTGTATTACGTAATTAGGGTACAAGTCATAAACCAGCATAGCAACATATAAGTTAAAATCTCCAGAGCAAACAGGAAATGCATTTTGAAGTAACAAGGGACTGAGCTTCATAAAAGTTGGTTTAAGATGTTGAACACGGAAGACATCTTTTATCTTGTACAATACTTTTAGTATGGATTTATGTAAGTTTGCACTTACACGTACAAATGTTCAAAGAGAAATGATACTACAGAAGTAAACAATTTTATTTAGGAAGTTTTATAATGTTTTTGACTTAACTGAACAGACAACTGTCCTGCTGGGGAGTTTCTTGAGCCACTTCTTCTTCCCAGCTAAACCACTAGGAAGCGAAAGGCGGGCGTTTTGACGTTCAAAAAGTTCTGATTCCTAGTTTGAATAAATGACTTTTAATTTTGTTATTTTTTAAGACAAACCAGTTTTTTTTTTATGTTTTAACAATGTGCATATTTTTAGTGAGTAGGTATATTTTCTTAATTAATTTGGTACCTGCAAAAGCACAATAACACAGCGTCTGTTTGATTTCAATTGTTTCAAATCGACACAACCGGTATTTCGTTGTGGATATTTCCGACTTAGTTCATATTCATGAAAACTTTCCCTTCTCAAAATTGCCAGCGAAATGAAAGTCAACCTGTATAGTCCAACCAACAGGTGTAAGACTTACACTATTCAGGTATGCTTTACAAAAATTTCATGTTCTAACCCTTGTTCCGAATTTACATGTTCTGAGTTGAGCTGCACGATTACTGACAAACGCGTGCACTGGCTGGACAGGTCCACTCAAATCTGTGTGGTTATTTCCTCAAAAGACCATTTCAGACACCAATCTACACGATTCTTGCATGATTTGACAAAGATTATGTCTGGACTATAAAAGAAACTGTGACCTATACATTAGTTTTGGAGCTTAGCTTCTCAGAGTCAGATAGGAAACGCCTTTCGCTTTTCAATATGATTGACGCGTACAAGTGTGTATACAAACCTACTTACAGAAATAAGATCATTATACTACTTTAACAGCTTTAACAGCAGTGATAGCCTGGTGGTGTGACCGTCGGACTGCCAAGTCATAGGTCTCGAGTTCGAACACAAGGCACGCACCTCTAACTTTTCGGATTCATGTGCGTATTGTATAATTATCAGTTGCCTCAAAAACAATGAAGGAAAACATCGTGAGGAAACGCCGCATGCCTGAGAGATATTTCTCGACGGCATGTGAAGCCAAGTGAGAGGCCCACGGGCGGCATAAAAACTCTGACACCAGGTTAGTCACTAAGCCAAAGAAAAGTAAAGAAAAATATACTTTTCCCAATGGCCAATGTTTTATCTCGCGACTTTTCATCTTTTTGACTTGAAGAAACCGGCGCAAAACAAACTTCCCAACTCCATACGTTGCAACTTCAGGTCTTTTTCATCTCAGATTCTATCTAGGATTTACTTTACATAGCATAATTAGCCAGGAGACCAATTAGTACTAGAATTAAAAGTAGGTACTTAAATGTTTTCAACAACAGGAACTAAATAACTTGACTTTTAAAAAGTTTTTATGTTAGGATGCAAGAGTATTGTTATTCTCTAATGACTACTTAAAGTTTGCATACGGATATGATTTTATTTGAAGATAACAAAATTCAATGACATTCTAGATATTCATTCCCTTGGCGCGGTTTTTAGAACAAACTTTATGTTCCAACGAGACTTTTTCTATACTTAGGTAGGTACTTCTACAGTAGTAATATACATTTGTTTATGTATACGATACTTAGTAAAGAGACAGGAGACTTGGAGATATTTTAGGGATTCTCATTAGGTACCTACTTCAAATGTTTTTAATGAGCGATCCCTCTTCTTTAGGCTTCTATATTTGTGGTATTTTCCCATAAGTGCAGAGTTGCATGTTTACAAAAATATTGTGTGACGTTATGACTATTTTTACAGCCGTATGTTCTTTTTTTTTTGTTTTTGTATATTTGTTACACGATTACTCCGCCAATTATGAATTGATTTTGATGATTCTCTTTTTTTTGGTAGGTCATACTTCAGAGGTAAATTTTATTAACTTTTCTTGGGAAGGTTTTGAGTTAGCTTCAATAATACGTATTTTTCCCACTTGGTATATATGGATGATATGATGATAAGTTGCTTTCACCGTTATTTACATAGCAGTTAGTGGTATTCGAATTTGTGTGGGGTAGGTACCACAACTAAAAAGTGAAAAATTAAATCTTTTTACAAAAATAAAGCTACTGACTTCCAAAAAAAACACTACAAAGTGAAAAATAACTTTAATTTCGGAAGTCGATGACAATAAATGAAAACTCCAAACCAAAGACAACCGACAACCGGCCGACTTCCGAAATTAAAGTTATTTTTCACTTTGGAGTGTTATTTTTTTAAGTCGGTCGTAAGAAGGTACATTAGTGCTTTTAGAAGACTTAAAAACTTTTGGGGCATGAAGAGCTTAATAAATTCAGCACACATTTTCAACCTACTCACAGGTCACATACTCCTGAAATACATTTCACACAAAATACCTGAACCGTTTGACTTTTAACTCAGAAAACTACGCGAACATATTCCTTTGCCTACTTTTATATCCCTAACTTCTATGCTCCAAAACTTCTAACAAATAACTCGTACCTATCTCTCATAGTTTCGTTAAGAATTTGCGAGAATTTTAAAGTTTACTTCAATCATTGATAAACTATTTTATTCGCTGCTTGTATGGATGGCTGCATTAATGGTGGGTACCCAATGAATGTAGCTGTCTATAGGAACATCCATAAAATATGCAGTTTTACGAGTTTTGTCAAAGCAGGTCTGATAGTTAGAAAGATGAAGCTAGATGCCCATTCCAAAGCGTAGGTAGTCGGTTCCTGTGCAGACGTGCGGGCAAGAAAATCCCACGGCCAGCAATTTTAATCAAAATATTGGTTACTTATTTATTTATTTAATTTACACGGTCGAAACCAATTACATAAATCAAAGTACATAATTATAAGAAGTACCAACATAAAAACATAAACTAATAACAACAATGAAATATTACTACTCTCACAAAAAATGTTAGCACATAAAAATACACAATAATGACACAATCTGCACATAATAATACAATTTTATATTTGTCATTATTTTTATACGATTCTGACATTTTTATAAAAACATTTTTGACAATTTTAATTGTTACATCATTCATGTTAAAATTATACGTGTGAGAACGATGTAGAAAGACGTGCACGTTAAAAGCGTCCGTAATAAAAATATTTAAAAAGAAAAACTCAAATTAGTCGTGGCAGTTAAGAGATGACCATTTCCTTCGAACGGCGCCCGTTCACGAACATGACCTACCTACACAGTAGGTCATGTGGTGATGTTTCTGACTAATACCAAAGTTTAAGGTATGTTTTAAGGTCCAGAACAAAATCAGCATGATATTAGAATACCAAAACAATATTTCGGGCTCGAAAATAGTTTATTCGAAACTTAGCAGTAACAGATTGTTAATATTAGTTACGGTTTGCACAGACAATGTTTGTACGTGGTAGGCTCCGATCAAATAATCACACAACCATGGTTACGTAAGTCGAAATAAAGCTCTGTTTAGACTGGATGATAAGTTGAACTAAACCAGGGTTTAGACTGGATTCTTAGTTACATAAGCGGCCAGTTTTGAAGCTCATTAGGATAAATTTTGCGTCATTATTGTAGGAGAAAAGAATCACTAGCAACTTTGATGGTGCTTGTGATTAACGAATTAAAAGTATTCGTAGTTTGCTAAGCACCGAAATTAGGCCGAAGACCAGTCTGTAGATCTATGTGCATTAGGCTCAATATACATACATTGCCGCGGAACGGAATGGAAGCGAATTTGTTTGTACATAATGAACTTTATGTTAATAATGTAATGCAAAAAGTAGATACGATCCAAATAACAGGTCGCAGGTTTTCTGGAGAATTCTAGCGCATTTTTGGTAATTCCAGCAGTTACAAGTTATAGTTTGTAGTTTGTACGTTACACAATAGTAATAAAGTTCATTTTGCTATGTACAAAAACTCTCTTCCATTCCGTTCAGTTCTCAAAAATCTATGAAACTAAAAACTTTTAATACATAAATAAAATTGTGTTTGAAACCTTTTGCTACTTTCAAAGGTTTTAAAGCATTCGTTAAATCAGTCATGATGTCTCTAACTTTTGTTATAACTTTGAGGTTGAAATTACAACTTTTCTCTTTGATCATTCGAAACAAATGAACGTAGGTATTTAAATAAACAATACTAAACTTTCTGTCTATTATTTTCATATTGTTTCAAATACTAATACCGTATTTTATTTACCAATTGGTTTAGAAAAACAAGAATAACTAATAAATATATTTTTTGAAATATTGTCGTAACGTTATTTTAAAAAGTATGAAATTTACATGGCGGCGTTTTGTATTTACATGTTGTTTGTGTACCTAGTGCCAAATAGATTCAGATATTAAAATGAGCAGTTCTTTTACTTCGTCGTGTCCATGGCACGACAGTGAATTAAGTTTTGTTGGTACAAAATATCGCCACTTCCATAATGAGCTTTAAGTAGAGACTTTCTACTACTTTATAAGTATCGCATGATCTAAGATTTGAGTTTTTACAATTTAGGTAGACCTATTAAGATTTCAATACCTATTTAATGACACCCTGTGAATGTAACTTTTCAATGTAAAAACAACCCTTCCTCCACAACAACACAGTACCCCTTGGTAAGACTAGTTGTCAGACTTTTGGGCTTCTGACAACCCGTAACTAATGTCAAAGATCTACGAATCTACGACCAATGGCTTAACGTGCTTTCCGAGACACGGAGGGGTCTCGATATGTACCGGATGGTCACCCATCCACGAATCGACTGTTATTATTTAACCACGGGCCCTTCGAACCAAAAACCACTTTCAAATAAAAACTCCGTTTAAGAATACATCAGAAACTAGGCATTAGTCTTTTCTAAAAAAAGACTTACAGAATCAACAAGTCCTAACTCCTTTTAACAGTTTATCAAAGAACATGAAAGTTATTCCTAACCTACCTACTCTTATATACCCAACGATTGCTATCTTCCATGTAAAAACATAACACTTGGAACTCTCCGGAGTGCGTGACGAACAGTGAACATTATTCTTGTTACCGAACACTGCCGTGCGGAAAGATGAAGATTGCACACGTCTTGATGTTACCAATAAACTTACGAACGGTCGTAAGTACTTGGAAATTATGTAAGACTTGCTTCTGCCCGCGACTCCGTCCACGTGAAATTTCGGCCCCCGACCCACCGCGTGGTATCGCATCGCCCGCCCGTGCTATTCCTTCGTTTTTGCTTAGAGTTATTTCTGTTGTTTTTTTCTTTTTGCTCCGCTCCTAATGGTTCTAGCGTGATGTCAAATAGTCTAAAACCTTCTTTAAGAATAGGGCTATCATATGCAATTTTTTTTTTAAATCCTTCTGGTAGTTCCAGAGGTTAGCGCGTTCAAACAAACAAACAAACTCCTCAGCTTTTATTTATCATAATATAAAAAATACTCGTATCATCATCATATCAAGTAATAACTTATACCTAATTAATTAATTAGTTCCGTGTGGTGCCGGACGTAAAGAATAGTAGTATCCCATTTTTTCCAGTGGGCGTAAAAGGCGCCTAAGGGACTAGAGAATGGGCAGCAGCGTTCTCTACACATTTTAACACCATAACTGCGATCGCCAGCCCGCCTGCCAAGCGTGACGATTATCGCAAACCATTTGGCGAAGGCTTATGTCCAGCACTGGACGTCTTTCGGCTAAAATGATGATGATGATGATGAATTAATTCATAAAATAACTCAGTATACAATATCCTAACTTAACTAGAACTATTAGCAAACTAAAATATGACGTCGAAAAATTCATCCGCATCGCTGTCGACTGGAAATGTACCCAAGAGACTGATGACTGCTTAGCCTCTGGCCAAGATAAAAGCCAGCACTTGGGTCACAGAAGGTGTCAACCAATCGTTTGGAGATTTCCTTAAATAGACCATGAGCCCTCGGACCCCAAGGCATCAACGAAAATATAATATAATATAAGTAAATATATTATTGACTTACCTATACCTAAGAAGTTTCTGCTCTTAATGCTCCCCCTTGTACCTATTGTCAAACTATCCAACTAATTGTGATAAATGAGGCTCATCGATTTGCCTCAATGACATGAGTGTCATTAGAGGACAGAGTTATTTTAGGTGACTGCCAATAATCATTGATTTGAAGTAAATCTGTAGTAACTAACCCAGGACATGTGACTATTTTTGACTCATCACCATCAGTCTTCTGCCCTTAGGCCAATTTATTTGTGGTCGTCGCAACATGTCTTTTTCGTCCATACTTCTCTATTAGTCGTCATCTCGGCAGTCACCCCCTTTCTAGCCATATCATCTGTCACACACTCCATCCATGGTTTCTTTGGTCTTCCCCTACTCTTATACCCATCCACATTCATACTTAAACATTCATTTGTGGCTCTTTGTGAAAATCCTTATTTTTTTGTTTCGCCTTTTCAACTATTTTGGTGTCGACCTCCAGTCTTACCTGATGCAGCTGAAGCCCTTTTTTTCCATGGAGCGCAACTGCCTAACAGACATCCACATCCCAGTTACTGGGAAACATGAAACCACTTGATAAGACTGAGCGTAACGACCCGTTTCTTTTAGTGAAATTGCGTACACAATTTCAAGTTATTTGGACCGTGTTCAAGCATGAATCTCCCTTGAAAACGTACAAAGTTGAAGTCTGTGTGCAGTACTTATATCGCTTATCCATAGATTCGTTGGTTTGAAAAAATCGCCTGCTCAACAACGCGATGAACATGGGTGAACTGTCACAATGACACCCATTGCGATCAATTGTCATTTTATGTGTGTTACCCTGCCGCATCACTTCGTTGGTAAAACTGGAAATTGCGGTATTTGCCTTCTAACAAGAATTATATTGAATACGCAATAAGTATTTTGATGATAAATTCTCTTCAGACACATTCACTCAGAGACATTTGTCAATGATATCGGCGGCAATAATATGACTACGAGAAAGAGAAATCTCTTCCTATATTTTACAAAAGCATTAACAAAGAAATTCCAGCCTGTTATTGACCTTGACCTGTTCTCATACAGAGAAGGCAAGAGCATTGATCACCACCCTTGAAAAATTAGCTTAGAATTATAAATATTAGCTTCTGCCCGTAGCTTCGCCCGCGTGATATGTAGATAAAAATAAGCCTATGTCCTTTCCCAGGGTTCAAAGTATCCGGGTATCAAAATCGATTTAGCCGTGAAACCGTAACAAACAAAAAAACTAATCTTTTCTATTTATATAATTCTAGCTGCGCCCCGCCATTTCACCCACATAAGTCTTGATCCTGTGAGAATATCGGATTAAAAAGTAGCCTATGTCCTAATGCAGGTCATGGTCTACCCATGTGCCAAATTTCATTTAAATCCGTTCAGCCGTTTTAGCGTGAAAGCGTAATAAACAAACTCACTTTCGCATTTATAATATTAGTTAGGATTATTATTTTAGATTATTATGCATGCTTATAAACAGACACTAGATTTTTAAATATTGACTTTCCACAAACATGATGCTATAATATTGCTTTTAGGATTGGTCTTCATAATAAACGTAATATTAAAACAATACATAAGTATACATTTTATGTATAAAAATATAATTATATCGTATTTTATTTTGAAAAGAATCTCCTGACGAGCATTATAAAAGATTTTATTAATTTATATTATAAAACGTGGTCTTCACCCTTTCACATTTCATTAATATCAACTAAATTAACACGTTTAATTAACGTAGGTCTGTGTTGTTTCAACAATGCCATATTTTTCACACTTTTATAAAAACGTAAAAAGGTGTTCCGAATAAGTTTTAATATAGCCTCTCAAAATTACGTTAGGTATGTGGAATGAAATTGTTTTATAGTCTGCCATTCGAAAAGGTTGTTTTTAATTTGGATAATAATATGTTTAAATTAGAAGGTACCTAGGTACTTATATTATATTGTACTATTTTTTTTTTAATTTATTTATTTATTAAAACTTTTCACACTCAAAAAAGTACAAAGGCGGACTTAATGCCTTAGGCATTCTCTACCAGTCAACCATAATAATTTTAATATATTGAAAATAACTTTTAACTTATTATAAGTTATATAATTATCAGCATTTACATGAGTATTGGATAATATGTCTGTTCCAAAAGTTTCAACTTTATATTTCAGCACTTTAACAACAATTACTGTTTAAATGATAATATTCAAGTAATTGAAAAGGCATCGACGAAAATCTAGGTTACATAACCTCAATTGTCGAATGAAAAAACATCCTTCAGTTATGTTGTATTCATATAAACAAATAAGTAAAAGCCATCAACTTGTAAGTTACAAATAGGCACCCACAGATACGTTTTCTGATTTATTTTTTAACATTTTGGTCAGATACTACACACGCCTACCACGTTGCTTTAGATCACGTAAAACGAAATATTTTGTTCATTGTCAAAAGTGTTGTGTACGCCAAAAACACTGCTCTATCAAAACTGACTTTTCATTTCACATCGTAATATTTTCCGAAAATCTTTCTTTATTGGCTCAAAGATATTTCCTAGGCCCTGGTCTCTTGGGTCCCATGAAGAGTGAGGAACTTACCTCATTTATGGTGGAATCCCTTCAACTTCAAATTGTGTCACTGACATTGACATATGACCGTCATATTTTTGACTACTTTTTCTTAATATTTATTTCGTTTGTTTTTCTTCGTTTTCATGTGTATACTTTGTTTCTGATGTGAACAAAGTTGAGTCAGCAAATTACTGTAGATATTTTTTAAATTCATATCGTCTTAAATATTGACAGCCAGTTTTGAATAATTTTATAAATCGTATAGATTTAAATTCACTGTCTCGAAAAACATTCATCAACGTATTAAAAGTTATAGTTAGTAAAAAGGTATAGTTATAGTATTGGCAACTTTATGTCAAAAAAAAATTACGAACGCCACTTAAAAACTAAAATATTCGTTGTTTTTTTTTTGTTTGTGGCTTCATTTTTTTCGTTCGCAATTAACAGCCAGTTATTAACTGACAAAGAAAAAGAAAAAAAAATTGTGTAATTACTTAGTTATTACTACAAAGAGTTTATAACTAAATTCGTATTTTATAAAAATAAGTTTTTGCTTTTACATAGGTTACATCTAATTTTAAACAATAGTTTTTATTTGAATAATCGTGAAATCCACACGTACGTAAAATAAGTGTTAAGGCTAGGCTAGTGTTAGGTCCATTTGTTTATTAAGAACTGTATTTTAATAACGTATAATTTTAATAATCTGTGTACCGAAATAGTAGAAAATTGAAATATTTCAAAGAAAATAAATACAATATTGCCGAATGAGGGTTTTCATGAAAACTCACGCCACCAGTTGGCGCCACTTTGACAAGAGATCTTCCATTTCGACAATGAATATAAAATAAATGATGACGTTCATCATTCGTTCATCATTCATTTGACAGGTTCCCGGACCAGACGCAAAGTGAACGCCATTTTAGAAAATCCTCAATTTTAGAACATCGTTTTCAAAATTTATACGCACGTCGAGCGAGCCTATAACTAAACACTAAACAATCATTAAAAACTAGAAATTTTCCAAAACGTAAGTGTTACCTATTGCCTAAATCAACATTAAATATGATCATAAACATAACTTTTACATACATTACACGGTGGGCCGAGTTTCTTCATAAGTTTTGCACATTTGTTCAGGGTCTTAGGCCTCAAGTTAAAGCAAGTTAGGCCAAGTTGTAGTCAAGTTAAACAGTTCAGTTTACTTTCAGTGGTGATCGGTAGGTGGGAATAAACAGAGATTGTTGATTCAGAGTTAGGTAACGGCATAATTTACTATTATTAAGTATTCATACGTACATAGATGTTGGTTGGCTTTAGAGGTTCGTAATGGAAAACTGGAGGATTTAAATGTGGTAAAGCAATGGCTTTAAGGTTTTTGGAGCGTTACCCAACGCTCCAAAAACCTTAAATAGAAAATGTAACTTGTGTAAGCTAATTATATATTAGGGTATGCCGATATTTTTTAACAGTGGTGGCCCAATGGTAACGGCTGCGACCTATGAGTTGTTCGTAGGTTCGAACCCAGACAGACACTTTACTTTGTGTAAAGTATTTCATCACCAGTGCTCTCAAAACAGTGAAGGAAAACATTGTGAGGTAACCGGTATGTCGTAAAAACAAAAATTCGAAGACATGTGACATCTACTCGATTACAGCCCACTCTCTCTCACAGAGACGAAGCCTGTGTCCCAGCAGTGGGAACATTATAGGCTGATTATGCTTTAGGCGATATTTATCGGTTTGTATTTAGTTAATCGATCCCTAAATAATTCCCATTTTGGTTTCCCAGAAATCCTAATCGATCGTCACTGATTATCTTTTTATGATGTGCCCTAGCATAGTAACTGTGACCACCTAGGATATAGACTTTCCCTAAGGCGCCTGTCCCACCGCCATTGACGACTAGAGCTAGCAACAAAACGAGCAGTGAGTGGGTGACGGCGACGAGCGATTACTCACTGGTATGCGTATGTACCAAGCGTGAGTCTCTCAGCTAGTATTCTGCCCGTCAAGCGAGCGTCGCTGAGCGAGAACCCTCTTTGATAGCTCTTGTCGCTGCGACAAACGAGTACTCGCAGTGTGAAAGAGAGAAAGAAAAATAAGTTTAATTGTCACAGAAACACGTGCATAAAAAAAAAAGATTATAAACTCGTGTAGAAAATAAGAAAATGAAACAGAATAGATTTAAATACAATAACGAGCAAAGAACAGAAATAGTCGGCAGCTGCTGGCACGTCATGACTGTGACAAGAAGGCTTCCACTCAGCATGATGCTGTGCTATGGAGACCCACAGCACAGCGCTGATTTTCAGTGGTCACCCGAAAGAGACGTACGGCGACCAAGTCAGGTGCCACCACTCAGCAATCAACTATATGTATCTCTTTTACTCACACAGGACCTACAATATTTCGTACGTTTCTTGAGCGAGCAAATTGTTGATGACTAGTCGCTTCCTCGTCGGCAGAGGGACAGGTGCCTTATAAAACCATATAGAATAATAGGTACTCACGTTTCGCGCTGACGCCGTGTGAGATCGCTAGCAGCGCGACGATGGTGACGGCTAAGTACATCTGGGCCATTTTTGTTTCTGTAACAAAAAAAAAAAAAATTAATACGAGAAATAATGAGTCTAGGAACTTAAGTTTAACAATAGGTTTTCTCACTATTTGAATGTACAAGTCCGACATAAATAGGTAATAGTATTATCATTCGATTTAAAACGCGTCAATAGTGTCAATCTCCAGCATCAGGTGAAATGACAGCTCACTTCAAGCTCACTTCTGAATTGTTTACAGAATAGATAAGCTGTTGTCTACGCGGCGTAGCTCGGGCTACGTCGTAGGCGCTACGAAACTACGAAGTTCTATAAAACAACATATTTTTATTTTATTAGTATTTTAGGAACGCTTATCATAAAAGTTGGCAACGTCGCAAATAGCTGTGAAATATTTACCTGTTTTGATTAATTTGGCAAAATTACTGTATTGAAATATGAAATGTGGTTAACTAGTCTAAAAGTCTAAACTAGTCTAGGTCTAAAATATTGATTACGATTGCGATTACGATTACGTAACATCGAATATTTAGTTTTTTACGTAAATAAGTATTTGGAAACTTTTCAAATGCCTTTTTTACACCTAAAACTCAAATTCAGTGTAATAATTGCAATTCATTATTAATATTCTAGTTCGCTAGTTAGCCACATTTCATGTTTCCATACAGCAATATTGCCAAATTAATCAAAACAGCGAAATATTTGACATCTATTTGCGACGTTGCCCACTTTCAGAATAAATGCTCTTAACTAACCTTTAAGTTTAAATATAGCCTCAAGTTTCAATCCTTATGTTTTTACGATATTATTATTTTAGAACAGATGTGAAAAATAAATTATCACGCCCTGAAATTTTTCATTTTGAATTGTTATTTTCACATTGGACGTGCACACGTGTAATTCAGCCATCCCAGTTAATTTCAGTCACGGACTCCAATATATTTTTAGAATGAATTATAATGCAAAGGAACTAACTAACAATAAAAAAAATACAACAACACACAACAACAACACACACACAATATTTGGTGTGCAATTAATATTTGCACACCAAATATCTGGTTACGGAAACTTAATGTAAATGCAATAAAAATGTTCTTGTTTTTATTCTTAGCGATTGATTTAAAAGGAATATGTTTTGATGATTATAGATATTATTGTTACTTAAAGTTACGAAAAGCCTGCTCACTTGAGCGGGCCCCAGTAATTTCATGAAAAGGATGAATTCTGTTTAAGTAAATATCTCACAACTTCTCAAATGAACGGAAAACTTCCGGGAACATCATTATTTATTTATTCATTATATTCTTATAGTTTCTGTGGAGGTTTGTAATGTACATTTATCTTGTTTCTTTTCTCTTTATGTTTACTTAAGTATATCAATTTAACCTTGAAACTCTTACCAGCAAAGTTAGATAAAGGATTAATTTCGCCCCTTTTATTGGTTGTGACAAATCAAATATAATTATTTTGTATTGTATTTATTCATTTTATTTTTGTCTTATTTTGTTATTTCACTATATGCTGCACCGGTTGACGTCATCACGTCAACGCCGGCTGGCGCTGAAAACCAACGTTGGGGCTCTGTCTCGCATAGGGTCGCAGCATTATGCTGAGCGATGGCCGTTTTGCGTGGATGTGACGCATATTTCCCCCCAAATTGTTTATTTTCGTGTTTTGTTCTTTCTTTGCGTCATGTGTACCGCAAATAAACGTATTTTCTTTCTTCTAAATAATATTTGCAGTAATTAAATTTTATAGTTGTAGCCACTTTTACTTGCATTACTTAAAAAAAAACAATAAAAATTATTAATAAAATCTACTTATAGTCCACTGGTGGGCCCGATGGTTTTATATATATTTTTGTAAGTTTTGATGTCGACTTCCACAAATATTCACCTAATTCTTATGGCATTGTGATCGTGATTTAAGAAAGCAATTCTTTTTTTAAACAGTCTATAACGCCAATTATTCACAAAACAGTTGTTCATTTGTTTTACTCGTTGGCAACACCGCGGAATCTTTACAAATATTTTACTTTGGCTTTGAAGCTACTGGTTTCGGAAAATAATAACTAATCATCATCAAAGAAAACACGGTTTGAATTCATTTATTTCTAAAGATTACAAATCACTTGTACAGAAATAAATACTAAAAATTACTTGATTTATAAATTTTTTGTTGTCCAGGATTAGTAAGGGCTTTTAGTGTTCTCATTACGAATATAAGGAGGTAATTGTTAAAAGTTTTGTATTGTCTACCGCCGTGCGGCGCGTTGACGCGGTCGACGTGCGGTGTCTCGTTATCTATGTTTCTATGTTTGGAATCTAAAGACTCGTTTACACTAGAGGCAAATTAATTAAATAACTTAAATTGGTTATTTTATTTTATGACTGTGACTTTACGATGTGACATTTTGGTAGTTTTTTAAATAGTTATTAACGATTGTGTATTTTTTATATCTTTTGATAGTTAGTTATAAAGTTTTGCTCCCTCATGTAGTATTGTTTTTTTTTCCATGATTAGTTCTAGTACTAGGTATATGTAAGTCTTGTGCGCGCCTCAGAATACGTTTTTGTACCTGTATGTTTTTTGTGAATGTGTTTTTTTTCATATCGCTATTTAATTTACCCACTGTTTTTTTTACACAGCTGGTATTGGATCAATATATTACTTTTCAAAGTTATTGATTGTGTTACATAATATTGCTAATAGTTGCAAAAAAATATTAATATTTTATGAAAAAATTGGTACTAGCATACGAATAAATAATTCTATGAAACTTGGCAGTCTGTTAGCGTAACATAATCAGCATATAACGTTCCCACTGCTGGGACACAGGCCTCTCTGAGAGCGGGAGTGGGCAATAATCTACCACGCGGACCCAGTGCTGGTTGGTGGATGTCAAATGTCTTCGAATTATTGGTTCTAGGACAGGCTCGGTTCCCTCACGATGTTTTTCTTCACAGTTTAACTAGTACGCACTTTGCTGTACACTTCTGTAAGAATCTTACCCTAAAGAAGTAGGTGAAGTGACCTTTAAGTGAGCTGCCATTCACTATATTCATACACAGGGATTTACACTTTTGACAGCTCACTTCACCTAATCTTTACGGTGAGATATATATATATATATCTAGTAATAGTAAAATAATTTAAATAAATACGGTTAGGTGGATACTATTGAACAACCTGACGCATTTTGAAATAGGAACACTAATTTAAATATTCAAATACGAATGGAATATCATTAACAGCCAATCGTGTTTTGTTGAGGGTTATTAACCCGTCGTCATTTGAAATGACCGTACTGATTTGCAGGAATATTTAATCAAATTGTTTTTTTTTATTCTTTAGCATGTGCATGTGTGTAGGAGTGTGTGAAAGAAGGGCTAAGTTCAGCTGCTTATACTTTATATAGTTTATAAAAAAAAGTTAAGTTTCAGACAGTATTGATAGCATATCTCACTGTAGTTGTTTCTGTAATGAGGTTTTGTATAATATTCTGGGGCAACTGTAGCGAGAGAGAAAATATTTTTAAGGCGCAAAAACGCTGTATTAGATTTATTTTTAATCTCAAAGTGACCGACAGCTGCATACCTGTATTAAAAAAATATAATCTATTCACTTTTGCATGCCTATATATACTAGAAATAGCAATTTTTGTTAAACAAATGATCTTTGAAAAATAGGTACTAGAACTACAAGTTAAAGAACTCAATACAAAGACAAGATAATCATAGGTGGATATAAAACTGCATTATTGAGAAAGAGTGTTATGTGCATGGCTCCTCTTATTAATAACCATGTATCAAAAATTATTAAAGAACAACCTTTAAAAAGATTTAAAATATACCTTCAAAAATTACCAATTCAAAAATGCTATTACTCTGTATCAGATTTTTTAAATGACAAGACTATTTCATTTAAAATGTTCATATATTAAATAATTAAACAGCTTTAAGTAAATAGAATATTTTTTTATTTAAGTTAATAAAAAAAATTGCATGCCATGAGGCAGAATTTAATATTGTAACACCTAATTGTATTCATTACTTACATTCTATGCAAATAAATTAATCTATCTACGGTTTGAAAGAGCATGGCTGTTGACAGTAATGTCATGCTCACTTAAATGTCGTGTGTTGGATCATTCGGTTCCCTACAAAATGGTTGAGCTGGATGTTTGATCCACGCGTCATGTTTGTGAACGGGCGCCGTTGGTTGAGACTGGTCATCTCTTAGCTGCCAGGAATGATTTCTAATCTTATATTTTGAAATGTTTTTTTTTTCACATTTAAAAGTATTTGAGATTTTATTAAGATTTTGTAATATCTTGATTTAAAAGAGTGTCTATGGATTTTCTTGCCTGTTCTTCTCCATAGAGATCTACGTTTTGGAATGGGCTACTAGCTTCAACTTTCTGACTAACTGACCGACTCTTTGACAGTTCAAAATTGCCTGTAAATGGTTTAATTGAAATAAAAGCTTTGAGTTTGATAAGTAGTAAGATTTTTTTTTATTCCAAGGTAAATACTACGATCAAAATTATTTCTCACACTCAAGCGTAATTATTGCAGAATAAAAAATGTTACTAATTATAATTCGCGTTTAAACCAAAAAGCCTACATTCAGTATAAATTAAAGATATTTCCTCCATATTACGAGCAGCAAGCCGACAAATACCGGCCAACTGATCCGCAGCGAAACGTAATCAGAACATTCCCACCGGGAAAACAACTTAGTTACACATAACCGGACGTCCGGAGACACCGTTATCGTGACCACTGTAGCTTGAACTCCCTTGATGCCTGCCCTCCTCCACAAAGTTCTCACAATCACTTGAATGGGAGGTCAGGATGTAATGGGCAGTGCCCACTGGCGACAATGTGATTTGTGGCTATGCGTCTGTCCTGAATTCTCGAGTACTTCGATGCATTTTGCCGTAGAATTGATTTTATCGTTTGCGTATCTACTCAGGCGACTGTATTTGCTAACGTTCTTGTTCTAATTCATTTTGAGAACACCTGGGTTGATATTTGACTAAGTTTTGGGTAAATAGTTCTAGAGGGGCTCGTGGCTAAGTCATAACACCCGCCCGGTCGATCGATCAGGTTAAGCTACGCTTGCCGGAGTTTGTTCGTGGATGGGTGACCATCCCTTACCAGGAGATTGAATTAACTTCTGGAGGGAGGTGGGCTGGTTGAAATAACCACCGAAGGCCGCCGTGCCTCGGAAAGCTCGTTACGCCGTTGGTCCCGGCTGTCATTTTTGGATCTTTGGCAGTCGTTACGGGTCGTCAGAAGTCTGACAACCAGCCTCACCAAGTCGTGTTACCCAGTAACTAGGTTGTGGAGGTCAGATAGGTATTTCACGTCATGTAAAGACGTCCACAACATAGTTGGGGAAAAGACTAGGGAGATTGAATTCTAGAGTTGGGTGGGCCGATTGTTCTTTGCAGGGCTATCGAGCCGGCTTGACCTAGGCTGTGTTTGTCGCCGTCATGTTTTCATGGGTAGTCGAGTTACTATAGAGATGGTTGTACTTTAGCCAGCTCAAACACCAGGTGATGTTAAGGATGGGCGTTTTGGGGGGTTGTCTTTTATAATTACTTATTTCAATCTAATTTGAAATAATAAACTTGGAATTTAAGACTTAGTACTTCCATTCCCCGTTGATTTTATGCCTCCGAGATTTACTCATAAAAAATTCGTGCCTTCCCAAAATGCAACAACATTTTCAACTTTTAACACAATTTTATCGAGCAAACCACATACAACCCAATAGATCAGTAAGTTAGCAAAGCGTTAAGTTATTAATTAAGTTTACGGCAGTTTAGCACGCTTACTTATAGTGTTTCTGACCGCCGGTGGAACTTCTTGACATGTTTGCTTGTAACTGTATTATAGGGTCGGTTAGTGTATTTAAAAGTAATTAGTTACTTAATGTGCAGGTATTAAAGCTTATTTTTGGTCCCCGCACAAGCTTCACACGAGTGAAATGTGAAGGTAAACAATACTTACTTTATTTTCTTAAAAAAAATAAAATTGATGATGCCGACTACATCAAAACCTATACAAAAAACAATAGAGATGTTGACTGGGAAAAAAAAAACTATTTAGTCCGTCAGTCAGATAATAATAAAATATTAGACACGTATTTATTGCTTTATCAAATTAATAAAAAAATGGTTTATATAAAACGCATTAAAGTTGGAATGTGGGGGCTCGCTACGTCACAAGTCAGTATAAAAACTACCAGCCAGTGACGTCATGCCACATTTTAACGTATTGCCTACTCAATGTATTGCCGTAATCTTTTGATTACGTAAAAAGTGAATATTGGACACGTATTTTGTGTCCAATATTATTTAATAATCTACCTGACGGACGAAAAAAAAATGTTGTCAACATCCCTATTAAGTACCTAAAAAGTTGAAGTTAAGTACAAGTAAATTTTGATGTGACCTTTAATTTATCTGCAATTTTCGTAATTTTATAAACTTTTTCTTCTAAACGAAAGAAGTTTACAAAATTGTGAAAAAAGTTATTCACGTCCCTTCATTGATTGGACTTGATGACTCAAATTTTCTTCGCGCAAGCGAATAAAATTTAATAATATTATAAAGAGAAAAGATTAGATTTTTTGCTTGTTTGTTTGTGTCTCAATTTGTTACGCTTTCTCGCTAAAACGGCTAAACGGATTTGGATGAAATTTGGCACATGGGTAGACGATTTTATCTCTATATTCTCACGGGATCGAGGCTTAGGTGAATCCGCGGGGCGCAGCTAGTACCTAAGTATAGTAAAAATTTCCTTTTTAAGGAAATTTCTCGCCGACTATTCGACACTTGACGTGACCGCTGTGAGTGCTGGCTCGTTCTTTCACCAAAGAATTAGCATTGCCATTCAACGTGGCAATGCTACCAGTCTTCGGAGCACGTTTCCGGATGACAGCGATGTGGACGGATACTTCGAAGCCTAAGAATCTTTTTGTTTTTATATTTATTTGTACGGGTAGTGTTGATAGACCTACACTGTATTCTCATACCTTTTAACACTGTAATTTGAAAACAATTTAAACCATTTACTTTTAAAAGAGTAACCGTGGAGTTTCTTGCCGGCTCTTCTCCATAGGAAACGACCAATTTGAACCGTGCACCTAGCTTCTGACGTTTCATAAGTGCCCTTGTAGGTTTATGTGAAATAAAATATTTTGAATTGAATTGAATTGAGTCATCTATTTTAGTACCTAATATTAAATAGTTACTTGTTTAATAATTGTATATACGAGTAAGCAATAAAACTGTTCATGTACCAATATAAATAACATTTTCAAAGTTATCAACTTCTCTTATGTCATTACTATGACTTTAGACGCCGAACTAAAACTTGGTAACTGAACAATCTAAACTCCTCTAGTTAAGTTCAAATATTTTATGCTTAGTCCTCGTTAAGTATGGTTTAATAGTATCGCTTTGTTTGAAGTTAACTTCGCTTATTTAACTTGTTCCAGTGCAAATAGATAACGACTGTCACAACGCACTGGATAACAAAAAAAAAATCTTAGCAGATAAAAACATCGAAAAAAATTGGATTAAAGTCAAATATTTATTTCAAATAGGGCCTTGTAAGGCACTTTTGAATGTCAAAATGTATAAAAAAAAATATTGATTCTAGTCGCCCCAAAAGGTAGTTTTCGTATGGAGAAGAATGGGCAATAAACTCCACGAACACTCCTTTAAATCAAAATATGGTTACAAAATATTAGTTACATCATTCTTTATACATGTGAGAACGATGCAGAACGTTAAAAGCGTCCATAATCAAAAATAAACAATTCAAAAATTAAATTAAATTAAAATAAGCCGTGGCATCTAAGAGATGACCAGTCCCTAGTGACGGCGCTCGAACTTGACCCTATTTCGCCGGTTAAGTTTAAGTCCCATGTAATAGGGGACGATCCTATTGCCATCAACCGGGCACAAATCTAGACTCCGGGCTGCTAACTGAAAGCGCCTATTGATTTGTGTCGCAAGCGACCCTTAGTTTTATTCAAGTAAATGTTTTACTTGCTACTGAGCAATTACATTTTCCTTGAGAGTTTCACGGTAGATTTTATTTTAATCGCAGAACTTAGTTTAAAAGTTAGTTATCTTACTACGCCAATAAGGTAATAAACCTGGCAGTGTAGTCGCCTTCAACTCAGTTATCGAAGTTCAAAAAAAGATCTAAGTTTAAAGAAAAAAGATTTGTTTGTACAAATGCATTTCTAGTATCCATAGATTTTTAAGCGCGTTTTTAATAGATTATATAAAGTCAATCTCCTTCGTATTATATAATTCCAGAGCACAGGTGTGAGTACTATGTACTAAAGAGCTACCATTTACCGGGTAATACTTTTTTTTATTGACTTGAATGTGCCCTGGCGGCTGTGAGTATGTCATGCTCACTCAAATGTCTCGCTGATGGTGGCGCGTGTGTTGGATCATTTAGCTCCCTTCAAAATGGTTGAGCTGAATGGTGCTGATCCATACGTCATGTTCGTGAACGGGCGCCGTCAGTTGGGACTGGTCAACTCTTAGCGGCCATGGCTGATTTTAATTTTTTAAATTGTTCTTTGTTTTTATCTTTGTATTACGGAGGCTTCTAACGTGCACGTCTTTCTACATTGTTCTCACATGTATAATTTCAACATGAATGATGTAACCAATACTTTGTAACAATTTATTTTATTTAAAAGAGTGTCCGTGGAGTTTCTTGCCCGTTCTTCTCCATAGGTACCTACTACGCTTTGGAATGGGCAACTAGCTTCATATTTTTGACTGACCGATTCCTTGACAATTCAAAAGTGCCTGTAATGGTTTAATTGAAATAAATGATTTGAGTTTGAGTTTGAGTTTGACTAGTAAGCCACATTTTATATTTCTATAAAGTAATATAGCCAAATTAATCAATATAAATATTTGACAGCTATTTGCGACGTTGCCAACTTTTAGGATAAGCGCTCATAATATTTCACGTGAATTTATTAGATAACCTAACTACACATCTAGGTGTTTATATAAAAACGTTGCCTAAAGTTAAGTAATCATTAGCGACTGTTTAACCGTTTTCGACGTTTGAACGTCACTTTACTTTTTAAGCAACGGTTATATACAAACCCCTATATGCTAAATTCTAACACAGGTCTCAAAGATTTCTGTAATTCGTCACCCTGACTAATGTGAGTAGAAATCAAAAAGATATTTATGGAATAGGTATAGTGACTTTATTGGTGATGTTCTTCAGAAAGGTCGGGTGTGTAGTAGTCGCAACCGGCATGCGTGTATGACAAAAGGAGTTTATGTAAGGATCATTGTGGGACGCGTTCTGTATTTTCTGCTTACCCCCATGGGAAGCAAGCGTGACTTTATGCATGTATTTTATGGTTAATTTAGTTTATCTAGGAATATGCACGTTTCTTTTTACAGTTCAAGACTTTATCAACATGCGAAGTTATTGTTGACTTGGTTATTTTAATGAATAATGTTTGCATGCGTTAATGAATGATTAATGCATTGAGTGCCATAATATAATTAACTAGCTTTTGCCCGCAGCTTCGCACGTGTCGAGGTCGGGAGCACCACGGGAACCTACTAGGTACCGTGATAAAAAGTCCTAACCCAGGTGATGGTCTACCCATGTTCCAAATTTCATCCAAGTCCGTTCAGCCGTTTTATCATGAAAGCGCAACAAACAAACTCACTTTCGTATTTAAAATATTTGTTAGGATTAAATGTTTCGCTAGAAAGGTGGAGGAAAAACACCAGTTAATATTTTGCCAGTAATCAATATTTTGCAGAGAAGTTTGCTTCTACACAATTTAACTCAGTAACACCTTAATAATTATATAGTTAAAATGGGGATGTCTGAAAGTTGGGAAGGAAAAAAGGCACATACCACAACTTGAGTCAATTCAAATATCTGAATTGTAATGCGGATATTAATAATTTAAATACAAAAATACAATATTATCAAAATAGGGTGTGGTTGAATATTTCTCTCAAGAAACCACCAACTTCATAATAAGTTAGGATACTAGATAGAATCCATAAAAGTAACATCAATAACAAATAAGCAATATTAAAAAAAAAACAAAGCTTCAATCAGTTTTATGTTCTCATAAAAATATTCATCAATGTATGATTACCTTCGGTACGGCACTTACAGGTATTGTTGAGAAACGCGACACAATCCATTAACATGAAATTCGCTTATATTCACATGATGGACTTGAGAATTTACTTTTCTTTTAGGAAAAATAGACTATTTTACAGGAGCTCCCGAATTGCGTACTGAAACACTTTCAATCACAATCCGAAAGAGTTTGAAGGAAATTGTTAATTATGTTTGAAAATTCGTCTCCTCGACAACGTAAATCAGGCAATGAATGTTGTTGATCTGTCAAAATGAAAGGGCATTGGAAGTGTGTTACGTTATTACGTCACGTCTCATTGCAATAAGTACTATGAACATCTTTCATATTTTGCAGGTTGGTAAGTGCCTACAGGAAGAGGCTTTTACGGGGAACCTAAACAGCATAGAACTGGATTTAACGGCTCTGCAAACTTATGAGATGGTGAATGTTTATTCCTACTTCTTGTTCCTATTTCTTCTTTCCGTTGCCCGCGGCTTCACCCACGTGGACCTAATTCCTTTTCTAAAATAAAAGCCTTGGTTACTCCTTATATCTTCAGCTATCTGCCAGTGAAAGTCCCG
This sequence comes from Agrochola circellaris, assembly GCA_914767755.1. Lineage (NCBI taxonomy): Eukaryota > Metazoa > Arthropoda > Insecta > Lepidoptera > Noctuidae > Agrochola > Agrochola circellaris. Next base: position 3,366,992 of record OU611859.1, on the reverse strand, counting down.
TCAAAATCGGTCCAGCCGTTTCGGTGATTAGCCGGAACAAACAGGCAGACAGACAGACATTTTTTTTTTGTTATTTTTACCGTATATACTTTAATAAACAATTTATTTAGTAAAACGCTGTTATTTTGACATTACCAACAGACACTTCAATTTTATTTATTACGAGTAGTATAGATGAGTTGGGTCCAGTAGGTGGCCACGCCATTCACGGCATCAGTGGCATTTTCGTTCTTCAGAACTGCAGGTGAATGGTCACTTTGGACACTCCAAATTATGGGGCTTGGTTTGGTTAGGAGCACCGCATTCACACTGGTTGGGTCAATAATCCCCTATTAATAATACCCTCAATAATACCCTTATCCTTTATTTTTTTGAATAAAAACTTTAAAACGTAATATTTAAGCGCCTGTTTTGAGTAGTTTTTATTCTATATGTAGTAATTTATGATATAATAATTCTTTATAGGTATAAAAAAACACTCCAGAATTAAAGTAACAAACCGTAAAAATAGTTGTCGGTCAATCACTTAAGAATTTTTGAAAATTCTATGTTGTACAGAACAATTCCTAGGGAACTAGAAGCACGTTTTGCAGAGTGAAAGCAAACAGATAGGTATACCTAATGGAACTTCAAATACGAAAACTAGTGTTGTTAATCCCCGTGTTTTGATCGGAGAACCTGAACTCATGGTCGCGCCGACAGAGGGCGCTTTCCGGTTTTCCGAACAAAAGTGACATTGCGTGCAAATGTCACTTTTGTTCGATTTTGGCGGATCGTGTGATGCACTTGAAAAAAATATAAGTGTAGGTACAAAGGCGAACATTTTCTCCCACTGCTATAGGGTGATGTAGAGACAAGGCCTTCTGCCGTCAGAAAGTAGTGAATGGCAAAGTGAGAGCTGACTAGTAATAACAGAAGAAAAAAGACGTGTATCGACCCGACCCCAAGTAACATGGGACAACACTCATTTTACACTCATTTTTCTGCTGCTGTTGGTGTACCAAATAAATAATAAATAAATAAATGGGGCAATAAGATAATGATGCCGTCCGCCGTCAGTATAACACCTTTATCAACGAAAAACGTTAATTAAATTAGTAACTGGTAAACTAATAACGATGACGTTTATCAATTACAATGATTACAATTTCAAGCCATTTATCACTTGGAAGTTTTGACGGGCAGACTTCAAAACTCTCGCTCACCTATCAAAACAATGTAAACTCAACAAAGCTCTACGGAAATTATTGAAATATTTCTATAAGTATTGATTTGTCTGACATATTTGTACGACAAAATCTATATTAGCCGTGATAATAAATTGTTATTTTAGTGTGACAGACATAACATCACGGCTACATTTCCTGAAGGGTCGGGTAGGGGTGTACCTACATTACAGCCACATTTTGCCAGTTATGTTTAAGTCCCATGTAATACGCGAAGTAATATGCGATACGCGCCATGTGCGAGTCTATTGCCAACAATGACAGGTCAGATATTATATATATATATATATATACTTTATTGTACACCACAAAAATACATAACAAGAAATAATATATAAGCACTACAAAATATACAATGGGCGACCTTATCGCTTTCTGCGATCTCTTCCAGGCAACCTTAGAATGGACAGTGATTTGCCTGGACATAAAAATGGGGCTGTCGTTGGTGCAAATAATATGTATACAATATACTAGAATAGATACACAGATACATATCCTAAATAATAGATACATAAATACATACATACAAAATATATAAGCAACGAAAATAAATGAAGACTATAGAAAATGACAGTTACGAGAACAAGATCACAACGACAAGTAGTGTTCCTTCACGAGTCTCTTAAACACATGTAACGATTGCGCGCGCTTTATTATTATAAGCGATATTATTTGTAAGTTACTCAGACCATGGAAGCTCAACAGATATGGATGATGCAGAATGTATTGTATCCATCAGGCTTTGGTCGATAAAGTTGTTGATGTAGGCGCAACGGGTGTGTGAAGTAAAGTTTAGTTTTTTACTGAGTAACGTTACCTCCTTTATGTGAGTACATCGCAGTGGATTAATAAAATGTTCGAATTTTAAATCAAACTGAACACGATCAGCACATCTACACCACGTTCAAGAACTGTCAGTGTCATCATTGTGTAAGAATATTGACACTGACAGCTCATTAACGCGGTTCAGACGTGCTGATCGCGATCATTTTCATTGATGATATTCGCCCTAAGTTCTTTGCCTCATTTCTCTTATAGTAAATAAAAAATAAACCATTGTTTCAGAAGCTAAACTAATAAAATTACAAACTTAAGAGCAAGATTAGTTCTCCGAACTTGTAATCACCAGGGAGAAAACAAAATCATAAAATATACGAACACGTTACTTGAAATATTATGAAACTTAGAACTGCGTTAGAGATGGTACTTGTTGATTAAAAATATGTACCTTTACCAACTATTAGGTATTTATACATCACATAATAATCATTCAATCATCGGTAATTGTTATTATTCTTAACACTTCGAACATACAAAAAAAAATCTTAAAAAAAAAAAATACTTAATTTTAGAGCTGTCATTATGTACCTAATTAAAAATATTTTGACATAACAAAAACTGTTTACACACACGCATACCATCACGCGTGTAATCCCCCAAAGGATAGACAGAGGTGGTCAGTTAGCTAAGTAACTGTAATATTTTATTAAATGGTGTGTTCTGATCTTGATGCTATACTAAAGCTATCCAGAGACACATTTACGCTCATCTACAGTGCTTTAAATGGTGACTCATGAGCTGCACCAAGTAACAAATAAAATATTTCCGATAACTATCTAGGAACTATTCCACCAGCACTTATTTCCAATTATCAAGCAACTAACTATCTACAGTAGGTTCAAAATTCGAAGACATGTGACATCTACCAACCCGCACTAGGCCCACGATGGTAGATGACAGCCCACTCCCTCTCGAAGAGAAGAGGCCTGTGTACTAGCAGTTCCCAACATTATAGGTTTATGTTATCTACAGTAAATTAAATGACTAACTAACTATATCGGTACTAAATATGAATACGACATTTTATAACTTAACTAGTCTGAACTGATTTCTCCGATTTTTGAGAGAGGGATCATGTGAAACTTAGAGACGGACCTAAAAAAAATTTTTTTTTTTTGGACCTCTGTGGGCTAGTGGTAAGACCACCCGTCTCAGACCCAGAAGTCCCGAGTTGAAAGCCCAGCAGGGGCAAAATTTTCTGCCCGGTTTGGATGGTGGTAGGGATTGTTTTAAGTCCGCTTGGCTAGCTACCACCATCTTATCTAAGTCTATCACCATAAAAACAATTTTAACAGCATTGTTGTGTTTCGGCAGGGATTCCGGTTGAAACTCGTTTCCACCTTCGGCCTGATCATCACTTACCATCAGGTGAGATGAAAGCCAAGAGCTTCCCAGTTGTGGTTAAAAAAAAACACAACTTGATTCCGGAAAATAGGTGCATTACAAGAGTTCCCACGACTACTGGTATCCTGGTATTACTAAGAGTTTATCCAGTGTACCCTGAGCGCGTAAATACAAAGGCGGATGCAACACAGACACCCATAATCTGTGCTACATTATCTTGCGAACGGCTTAAAGCAGTAGTCCGTCCTACGCCAGGTACAACACAGCGGTTTGTAGTGCAGCCGCATTTGTTTGTATAAGGCAATGAAAAGACGGTTTCAACGCAGACATCCGCATATAGTATTATTTCCGTTAGATTATAAACTGTCGTAAAATTGTGAATAGGGTGAAATAGGTTAGGTTAGGTTAGAACTGTGACCAACCGCTAGCCGAGCGGAGCGAGCGGTGCCGCGACAGCGGCCGGCGAGCGCTACTTCCAACTTGCTGGCAGCTAGGCAGGTTATTTAGTATTGCAAGGTGCGTTACGTCGCAAGCAAGTTTGAGAGCAGCAGTGTAAACAGAGCGACTACATTTAAGCTGTATTGCAGTCCTTTTTTGTTAAAACAATGTCTTTCGGAGCGATCACATTGCAGAAAATTATGAAATGTCTGTGGTGTAATCGTGTTTGTAATACTTTATTCATACAGACGCGGCTGCGTTACAGAACAGCTTCTGTCTGTGTTGAATCCGCCTTTGTATTTACGCACCCTGGGCAGACAACCTGGTGACTAGCTAATCCTTTTACAAGGCTCCTTGATGTAATTATGTCGTAATACCGACATGAGGAAGGAATTCCGGAAAATTTATAACATCATTTGTATGTCCAATACGTAGAATAAAACGATGTCGCTTTCCATGTCTGTCTGTGTGACCGCCTTATTCTTCTAAACTACACAATAGATTTTAATGCATTTTTCTCCATCAATTAGAGAATTTATTTCGGAAGGTTTAAGTATATTGTATAAACCAGTAATATTAAACTTACTTATAATCAAAAATTTGCCTAGCCTGTTCCCAACTATGTTGGGGTCAGCTTCCAGTCTAACCTGATGCAGCTGAATACCATTATTGTACTTGGAGTGACTGCCTATCTGACCTCCACGAACCAATTACTGGGTAACGATACCCCTTGTTAAGACTGGTTGTCAGACTTTCGGGCTTCTGACGACCCGTAACGACTGTCAAAGATCCACGAATGGCAGCCGGGACCAACGGCTTAACGTGCTTTCCGAGGCACGGAGAAGTCTCCGTATGTAAAAATGGTCATGCATCCACGGCAAGCGTAGCTTAACCTGATGGATCGACCCATGCGGCTGTTATTACTTAGCCACGAGCTCCTCTCAAACTTATTATTACATTATCTCAAGAAATCTTGATGTTTTGTCAGGTAGTAAAAACCGTGCGAAGCAGGGACGAGTCGCTAGTACGTATATAAATAAAAGGGAGAGTAACATAAAATGCAGCTGCGTGTCGTGTCGTGTTGCACGTTACACGGTTCTATTACGAGTGACATTTTACGGCTTGAGATACGGACGTCCTAATTACATATTCTTGTTACTCGCGCGATGCTTGTCGACGAGAAATGAGGAAATCAACACCTATTTGTTTATTTTGTTTGAGTTTCGCATGATCCTGTTCAAGAATTATGTGCAAACGAGCGCTTTGTCCGCGACGGCTTTCGGTTTGATTCCGAATTTTTCCATAAAAACTACAAAACCAAATTTTATTTATTTTCACCATTAGGTACTTTTTTTTTTCAAAGGTACCACAATAAAGTCTATCACGACCTTCGCCAGAATTCAAGCCATCTCTTCCAAAATCAAACATTTAGCCGTGAAAACGTAACAGCCCCTTTCGTATTAATAATATTTATTCCATACTTTCGATTTAAATTATTTAAACAGGCTAGCGTGGTGGCCCAGTGGTAACGGCCTACAAATCGAGTCGTAGGTTCGAACCCTGACAGGCGTTTTACCTTGTGTAAATTATTTTATCACCACTGCTCTCAAAATGGTGAAGGAGAACACGAGGAAACCGGCATGTCCTAGAACGACACATTCGAAGACATGAGGTGACATCTACCAACCCGCACTGGGCTGGACTGTCCCAGCATGCGGGAACATTATAAGCTGATTAAGCTAAACAAGCTAGGAACAATAACATCGGTCATGATGATAACGAGGGTGGGCGCTGACACATACTTAAATCTACAAGATATTAAGTTATCTTAGCTTAGATATTGGCTGCAACTCTAACATGTAACTTTTCCTTAACTTAATTAAGGCGTATTTTATTGTAAGCTATATTTTTTACTTGAAGGTTATAAACGATTTTTATTTTAATTATTTTATAAAGATTATAATTATTAGCATTTTTGGTATCACTGACATAATCAGCCTATGATGTTCCTACTGCTGAGACACAGGCCTCCTCTGTGAGAAGAAGTGGGCCGTAATCCACCACGCGGGCCCAGTGCGGGTTGGTAAATGTCACATATCTTTGAATTTTTTTGGTTCTAGGACATGCCGGTTTCCTCACGATGTTTTCCTTCACCGTTTTGAGAGCAGTGGTGATGATAAAATAATTTACACAAAGTAAAGTGCCTGCCTGGGTTTGAACTCACGACCTATATACTACTCGTAAGTCGCGGCCGTTAGCACTGGGCCACCACTGCTCACTAGTGTCACTAGAACCATGTAAACTCTAATTGTTAGCACAGATCAACAGATGTTTCTAAACCTCAGACCTGCTACGATCATATTAATAGTTGTCGTTATTATAAATACACGATAGTGACGACAAACTGTACCTCCTCTACACATGAAACTAGTAATTCGATGGCTATAGCAACAATGAACAATAATTATTCTATTCTATTAATTTGAACCATGCCTTTTATAAAAATGACACGTGATGAAAATTGTAATGTAGTTTATTAATTTTGTTTTGGTTTGCAGTGCCATTACAGGCTGCATGTTTGAAACTTATACTCTTATTCCAACCACTGTACAACATGTTTGCAATACACTGATTTGATTTGATTTGATTTTGGTAGCCTGGGGTGTTATAATTTATGTGTACGCTCTTCATGTTTAGTCAACTAAAAGTACCTATGTGAAAATTATAACGTTCATTGTTAAAAAAACGATTATTCCACTTGTAAAAAGTTTAAAAAAGTGGGAAAGTTATCACTTTGGTTTCTTCCGTAGAAATCTATTAAAATGTTAACTATATTCAAAGGGAATTTGAACTACGAAACTTTTAAATGTCAGATGCTTATTTAAAACAGAACAAACGTAAAAAATATGACAAACGGGCCACAAGAAGAAGTAAATTACGTAGATATAAATGAAACATAGCTTATCATAAAACTTGTATGACTTTCTCTTTCAATCTGCAAATGGCGTGGAATTCTCAGGCTTTTTCCCAACAGTGGGATAATATTAACTATAGTAAAAGTGTAACAAAAATTGCGACATGATTATAACGTGCATAATTAATGTTCATAACATATTAAAAAATTGTTAATTGCTTCCTAATTTAATGTTTTGTTTAAGAATTATTTTTTTACATTTTGCTGTGCCCTACAGGGTCCGTAATTATACCTCAGCTTTAAGCCATTGTAACACCTTTAAACATTATGGAATGCAAATAAAGATATGAATATGACGATGAATATAGGTCACATATGTAATGGTAACTTTGTCGATACTGAAATAAACTGTATGTGCAAACACAGCTCTCATTCCCGACAACTGTTGCTTCCCGCATGAATGCTAGTATTAAATTCGTCAGCTAATTTGCAAACAGATGCAAGCTTTATTGTTTTATGCAGCTTTGGAAAGAATGTTTAATGTGTTTCTCAATTTAGTAGTTTTGCTTGTGTTTTTGTGACTTTGTTTCACAAACGGAGGTAACAAAAAGCTCATTGGATTTGCAACAATAAATTGACTTCCAAAATACGTTTTAAATTAGTTTCAGTGGAGTTTTAAGTTATTCTTATATACGTAGCCGTTTATCCTCTGTGGTCATAAAATATGTACCTACTTTATCAAAGTCATATCTTTTTGAGAAATAATGTAATATATAAATCTCATAAGAATAAACTTATTGAACTGGATACGTATTTCATGGATTAGCTCATAAAATGGGGGTGCTCACACGTATTCCGTTTATCGTATTTGCTTGAGTTTTCCTGAAGCAAATCTTTTGCCAAATCTTTTGTGGTGAAATGAATAAACCATAGAGAAGACAGACAATTGTTTTTATTTATGGAAGGTAGACTGTTTAATTTCGATGATTTTATTCTAAACGTTAATTTATGTCAAACTAACTGAACCGACAGACGTTGTCCTGTCCTTTAAATAATTAATACAAAAATCCCATAGAAAAAAGGACTTTCAGATTTCCCGAATTTGTCAAATTTTCGGGAAACTTTTAAATTTTTTCGTTCCAGAAAAACCTAACTTGGACTATTACGCACATTTTAAAACAAAAAATTGCCAAGTCGGTCCAGCCGTTCTCAAGTGATGCGCTTACCGACGAACAGCATTTAATGCTTTTTTGTGTTTTGTCTTAGTTAATGATTTTAATAATTATGTATTCGTTTATTATTTTATAAGAATAATTTGTATATTTTATCTATGGGTCTTAGTTGCCTGACAATAAAGGAATGATTATTATTTATACAGATTAACGTTAGAACACGGGAAATGGGCACAACTTTCATTATTTATTATATTCTTTAGTAAAAGTAATTAATTTGTGGATAAATGACTTATTATGAGCATGGGGGTTTGCAGAACGCAATATAAATGTGATGGAAAAGTTTGTCAAAGGTATTTCTAGTAATTAAAATCAATTTTCTGCACATCTTATTATTGTACCTGCAATCTATGCAAATAAATGTTTACTTTAGAAACAGATTTAGATCCCTAAATTAAACCCAAAAAGAACTTTTAACACTTTTATCAAGAAACAAACGATTTTTTAAATAAATTATATTTTCATTTATTATTTTACAAGTATCGCATATGAACCATTCAAAATTATTATTTTTTGCTTTAAAAATCGTAAACTTTTTACTAACAAACTTCCTAAAAAAATATTTAATAAACTTACCTTTTATTGAATGAAACTTTTCTTGACTTCGTTACTTCACCACTGGTTGTGCTTGTAAGTGATCAGTGCATGGCCTATGCCCTTAAGGTGTAGCTACCGAGTGTGCTTGGGCGGGAAAGAGCCGTGCTTTTAAACAGCTACCATAGACCTTTGGCTGCATAGAGCGGCGCTGCGTGGGATGAGTGACGTCAGAGATAGGTATTAAAACATTTGTTTGTATTGTATTTTTGATGATAATGTATTGGTGTAAGTGTGACTCATTTATGAAGAAGGTTTATTTTGTGTTTTTGGTAAAATTATAATGTAGTTTTCTATATTTATACAGATTTTATCTTTGTTTTGTTCATTTATACTCAATCATTTTAATCATAATACAAAGCTTTTTAATATCCCTTACTTTTCAACGCCCACACTTATACATTAGGTAATTATTTAACTGAGGAATTTAAAATTCTTCGTCTACATTTTTGTAATAATAGCCGGCTGAATATCTACCTTCGTAAACTGGCTTTGTTTAATTTATTAATAGAATGGAATTATTGAAGCGTTATATTTTTAAGAACATGTCGTTTATGCTTAAAAATGTGGCTTAAGATTATTACTATAGAATTATAAAAATATAATAATACCACAGTACTAGCTACTTAATTAAGTTAATCAAGACTAAAGGAACCATTTCTATTCGTTATTTCATATTAATTTCTTTGATATGCAAATATTTAAATTCAATGACACATTTAAAAACCTTCAACTTTATTCCAGTTATCATACCTACTCACGAATATGGTATTCTATACTTAAGCATTACAACGCTAAAAATTCATTTACGAATAAAAACAAAAAATCTCATAATTAACATTGAAAAGGAAAAACCCTTAAAAAAAAAACACAAGTATTGAAAAATATCACATCTATACATTGCCTCGATCTACGTTCCCGCCCTACGTTCGTCGGCCACTCGCAAAACAGATTTCAACCTCAGCGAGCGAAAGAGACACCTCTACGTCGCTCTATGTCCGTCCCCCTCACACCCAAACTTGACGCCTGCCAAGCTGCCAAGTTATTAAAACGTGCAATCAGTTGATTGTGGGTAGTTTTTACCACTTTATTAGACTAGGAAGCACTCGACAAGCATTTTAATTACGAAGTCGATGTGTTTACATGTAGCGCGTAGCAGTGATTACTAAGCACTCGTAGCCGCGTAGCGCTCGCGTAGTAGTGCGTAGCGCGGCTTCACCTGTTGTTTTTTTAAAGTTAGAAGTATGCTTTGCAATAATGCAATGTGTGAGTTGGTAAGTTATAATAATAAATTATAGCAACACTGAATAAGCTGCTGTGATAAATGAAAACAATATTTATGATAATTTCATTTTTATTCCAGATAATAAATTCGCTTACTCGTGTTATGGAATAATACAATGCGGAAGCTATTTGTAGTTTATACGAAATATATCATTCATATTCATTGACTGCCTCGTTAGTCCAGTGGTCGCTGCATGCGCTACTGTTGAGCATGAGGTCCTAGATTCGATTCCCGGGTCGGGCTGGATTTGTGCGCGGTTGGCAATAGGTTCCCCCCTATTACATGGGACTTAAACTTAACTACCGCAATGTGGGTGTACACTGTACTTTAGGTACACCTCCCCTACGGATTTACAGGCGTGCTGTTGTTTCATGTAACGTAACTGTTGAGTTAACGTTTATCCCTTTGTGATTCATGGATATTGATTTCAACATTCGAAGCAATCGAAGCCTAAATATAAGAACGCACACAGAAAAAAAAACCAGCCTAGTACGATTTGGACTTGCATACGAAGGGGTTCGTACCGTGTTAAGACCGAGCAAAAAACGACGCCGAAAAAACACGTTTCCTGTATGAACCTCCATTTAATTATTAATTTTATTATTATTATTTGTTATAGCGGCAATAGAAATACACAATCTGTGAAAATTTCAACTGTCTACCTATTACGGTTCATGAGATACAGCCTGTTGACAGACAGACGGACACCAGAGGCTTAGTCATAGGGTTCCGTTTAGCACCCTTCCGGTACGGAACCCTAATAATGATACAGAAAAGAAACGAAGTTTGAATAATTCGTGAATATATCAATGTAGTTCCCACATTCAACTGGATACCAATCAGTAGATTCTTGTTTTTGCCCAGTCCGGCGATCCCTTGGGTTATGACCGTCGAATGAAGTTACAAGATTAACATATACATACCAGTTATTTTAACTAAACTGCCTTCTTGGTCAGTGGTCGCTAGTGCGCCTGCGAATCCTGAGTTTGAACCCCAGGCAGTTTTTTTTTTTTTTTGAGTTGTTCCGTTATGATTTTTTTTGCAACATACCAAACAACCACGCCTGTATTTCTCGAAGAGTTAGGCAGAGGTATACCCGCACATTGACCCAGTTTGTTTCGAAAAACAGTAGTAATAATCCAGTAATTGAACGTTGTAAAATCAATCCTAAACTATATCATACATTAAACCTTTATACCAAATATCTTGACTTTAAAATAATTAGAACATGAGTACCGGGCGACCGAGCTCTGCTCTGGTGAAAATAGAGAATGCTCATTTAATAGTACAGGATAGTTCATACTAATTCCATGCTGCCATGATTGTAGGTACTTACTAATTCCATGCTGCCATGTCATTATTCTAAGGTAGCCATCTTGATTTAAACTTTGGGTGACCGGCTCGGATGACAATACGGAGAAAACGAATTTTCCTAGATATGAGACCTAGCTAGATCGAGTTTTCGCGCCAGTAAACCCTATATTGCAACTTTCATTGAAATCGTTAGAGCCGTTTTCGAGAACGTAATTACAAATATATATATACAAATATTGCTCGTTTAATAGTATAGGATATAGCGATTACCACTTGTCTAAGTCCTCTGGTTTCGATACCCAGGTCAGGAAAAGTTACATAGGGTAAAAACCCTATGTAACTATAATAGGAATTTCTCAGTAGCATGCCCTGACTCCGGATGGTGTCAAAAGACTCGCCCCCATAACATGGAACAGCTGTAAACATCTCACCGTGATAACTTGGGTGAAGTGAGCATGAAGTGAGCTGTCCATAGTGTCAATCCCTAGCTTTAGGTGCAATAACAGCTCACATCAAGCTCACTTCACCCAAGTTATCACGGTGAGATGTTTACAGAATAGCACGGCAGAAATCATCGAAGCACGACGTTTGGGATCGTTGGTAAACTGTATATTTTTACAATGAGCATCTAATTTCGCTTATTCGATAAATTATTCCGGCATTTACTTTTAAGAATACAACGCTTAAAACTTTGTATCTATACATTATACATATTATATAAAAAAGTCGCTTTTCGCGTTTGTCTGTTTGTCCGCGTTTCACCATCGTTTTGAGAATTGATTCCGGAAGGTTTACGTGTATAATACGTTAATATTGAAGTTACGTTTGTGTGAAGTCGTAAAGACCGTGCAAAACAGGATCGGGCCGCTGGTTAAAAATAAAAGCAAAGTGTAGGATGTTAAAAGCATTTATTTTTATTTTTATCCGCACTGTACACAGATTACTGGCGAGATACGTTTCAGATTTCGCCAAAACATTACGAACAGTAAGAGTTTTAGTAAATACTGTTTCTAACTGAATTTTCTATGTGCATTTGTAAATGTGACTGTTCACATCATAATCAGCCTATAATGTTCCCACTGCTGGGACACAGGCCTCCTCTCTGTGAGAGGCAGTGGGCCGTAATCTACCACGCGGGCCCAGCGCGGGTTGGTAGATGTCACATGCATTCGAATTTTTGGTTCTAGGACATGGCTCCTCACGATGTTTTCCTTCACCGTTTTGAGAGCAGTGGTGATGAAATTATTTACACAAAGTGAAGCGCTTGTCTGGGTTTGAACTCACGACCTTATATATTACAACGCGTCTTTTTCATTAATCAATATAAACAGAAACATGTCATTTTGAAGATATTATGTTCCTTGGAGACACACCGAGAATGTATTTTTAGCCCAGTCAACATCGACACAAAAAAATGCAAACGTCGCAAACGCGGAGTACAAAACTGCGAAATTCTGGCAATTGCTTCAGATTTTTTGAAAAATATACCTTATAAGGTCGTATTTTTAGGTACCTTTATTTATATTTTTGCGTAGCAACCCAAGCACTCTAGTCCTAGTAGTATATATACTTTCATATGCATTTAGTAAAAAGGTATTATTTTGAAAGTAAAAATAGACACTTCAATTTTATTTACTTAATATTATATTTGCATACAATAATATTTGTATATATGTGTGTGTATAGATCAAAGTTCCGCTCCCACGCTCAAATTGGATTGTTGGAATAACCACAATATTAACTGGTTAAACAGATAACAATAACAGACCCTGGTAAACTCCCGGTCTTATGTACCATAAAGTATGTAAAGTCTATTCAAATCCTTGTTTCCAATTGATGTTATTTCAACTTAAACAAACATCATCTTTCAAGTGTAAATTAAAAATTAAAATATAATAAGATTTTAGACTGACTTGTACTGCTGAAAAAGTCATAAAAAATATGAAGTTATAGCGCAAACTGAACCTTATGTGTAGGTATTACAATGGTTTTTCCTAAAACTCGTGTTTGTTTATATGTCTGGCAAATAAATTGCGAACGCAGATTATATCTATGGTGAGGGCTCGTGGCTAAATAATAACAGCCGCACGGGTTTATCGAAGGTTAAGCTACGGTTGCCAAGGTCGGTCAGTGGATCGGTAACGATCCATTATACATCGAGACCCCTCCATCTCTCGGAAAGCGCGGTCCCGACTGTCATTTGTAGATCTTTGATAGTCGTTACGGCTCAGAAGCCCGAAAATCAGACAACCAGTCTTACCAAAGGGTATCTAATCGTAATACCCAGTAACTGGGTTTTGCAGGTCAGATGACGACGCTTGATTTAAAATACTGGTATTCAGCTGCATCCGGTTAGGCTGGGTGCCGACCCCAACAAAGTCAGGAAAAGGCTAAGCAGATGAATATCTAGGGTTCTTCATACATATACCATATTTGTAAGTGTTTTCTGTGTAAGTACATAAATTATTAAATAAAAATACACACAAAACATAACATCACGCCAATATTCCCCGAAGGTTTAGGCAGAGCTGTACCTCTAGTACACCCAAATTTTGCCAGTTATGTTTGAGTCCCATATAATACCCCGGCGAGCATTGCCATCAACCGGGCGTAATAAAAAAAATATTAAAAAAAACCTAAAACCATAATTAAACTAACAGAAAACATACAGCAGAACAGAACCTACTGAAGTAAAAGGTTTAAATCCGTACGAGCCAATAATGGTCATACAGCAAAAGTACGGGTTATGCGTACTAAACACTAATAATCACTCATCGGTCGTAACTAAAACTCCGTCACGCGGTGATGTGCGGCTCAGATAAACAAACAAACATAACTTGTAACTGTGTCCATAAATAAACTATTGAACTAAGCAGTGGTTTGGTGTAATTTAACTAACTTCCTACAACTACAACCGGGGTATCCGCCAACGACGAGAAAACCCCAAGAAAACCAGTGGGCTGAATTTAGTATATTTTTAGAAAGCTGATCATACAACACAGGTTAAAGTGCAACAAAGACGGATATATGGGACTATGCTTCTTTCTAACTAGGTTAGTTTTTAAGAGGCTAAGGCCGATTATCCACTGACACCGTCGACGGGAGGTCAACGAGATGACGCCGCCGAAATAGCCATACATACATTTACTATGGCCGCATGTCCACCGCCCACAACCGACCGACGGCACGGTCGGTTCGAATAATCTCGTTTCTCGTTGACGGCCCGTTGACGGCGGCCGGTGGTGGCAATGGAGAAACGGCCTAACTTGTTGAATGCGATTACTTACACTTGTTGGTCCAAGTGGAATAAAATTAGGTTACTAAGAAAATTTTAAGGTGAGTTAAAATTGTTTTTTAATTTTAATACGGGCTCGTATGGGGGTAAAAAATAGCAATGGAAAATCAAATTCCCTGACAGTTTCAACTAAGATTTTGGTTATTTCAGAGTTTGTCCTGTAATAAAAGTTATTTAATTTCATGAGTATAGAGAGAATACTTTCAGGTTCTGAAAGATTGTGAGCCCGTATCCACCTGTAAAATCTACATGTGTTACCTGTATCCGTAGTAAAGGCAGACGAAATCATGGGCGCAATCTAGTTCTAAATACATAGTTAGATCGGAAACAACGTAGAACGAATCTATTCTAACCGCAACCACAGATGAATACAGATGGGACACTCCGCAAAATCATTTAAATAAAAAACGACTCTTGAAATGAAATTAAATTGTTTATTCTGCCAATAGGATATCGGAATCACATGTATAGAAGTCATATAAAAAATAAATAAGCTAGAGGGGTCGGTGTTTCCTATCTGACTATCGGAGAAGAAAGGCCGAAACAAACTCAGATGTCGTAGTCTCTTTTAAAGTCCAGACATAATCTTGGTCTAGTCATATGAGGACCATGTGGATTAGTGTCTGAAAAGGTCTTTTGAGGAAAGAACCACACAGATTTGAGTGGACCTGACCAGTCAGTGCAAGCATTTGTCAGTAATCGTGGAGCTCAACTCAGAACTGAAGGAGCTCAACTCGACGAACAATACCAAAGAAAGGATATTTGGGTAGGCTGCATCAAAGACTCAAACTGCCAGACCATCATTAAAATTAACTGAGAAAGAAAAAATAAATGAAAGAGAAAAAATTAAAAAATATCTATGTGGATATTTTTTCTCTTTCATAAATTTGTTCTTTCTCACATTCACAATAATTAAAATAATATATAATAATACTTGCTACGACACAATAAAGTGAATTCAGGTCGCACAGCGCTAATCACCTACAGTTATATTCACCTAGAAGTTACCTCTGTTTCTATCGCGTGACTCTTAGATCTTCTGACTACGTTGCACTCGCTGAATTGGCCCAGCAAGACGGGCCCGTCGAGTACTTGTAGCTTCACACCTAAACTGCGGAGTGTCCCGTCTGTATTAATCTGTGCCGCAACTCAAAGGAAACTAGATGTTACTATTATGACGTCATCGTTTATCACTCAGAGTGGCTACTGTCTGTCTACCTTCATTTATAACTTGTATGAACTGCTTGCTTTTGTGCTACAGTGTTCATGGAAGTGTGTTACATGAGTTTTATTTAGCTACTCTGTGGCATTTCAGAAATAAAATCTTTTCAAACCCGTGAATATAAACAATTCAACAATATCATAGGGATTATGGGCCCATAATATTGCTGGGCTTCATACCTGCAACGCCATCTGTCGCCGTAAACCAAAACTACAAACGGATCAGTCGCCAAGCGGCCAAATCGTTCCCTCCAGCAATATTATGCCCCAGCCTACCTCAACGTTCAAAGCGTAAAGATTTCATATAGGGCAACGAAACGGGAACCAATATGAATTTTTTTCTTCCAGAAACGCACGAATAGACACATTCCCTTTCACGTGGCGCGTCAGAAACTGTTAACATTTACATAAGTGTTTTCGCCCTTCGCCATTTGCATTTTAGGTCTTATTCCAGTTTTCGTATTGCCCTTAAGTTTCGATATTTGAGTACCATTACGCTCCTGCCTTTTGGGGGTATGCAAAGGTTTGATTCTTGAGATGTTTTCCTTTGCTCTAAACGTAGATAATGGTTCCGAGTCTCTTGTCAGAAATGCCTCTAAACTAGACTAAAAATCACCAAAATATAGTTTTTTCCTGTCAAACAACGATTTCCCATTCTGAAATAGAGTAAAGTGACAAACCTTAACTATATTTTAGTTTGACAGCACCAAAATGGCACTGAGTCAATAATTTCGTGAAAAATTCCATCTAGAACACGTCAAGGCTCCCAGCGCGACTACGGCTCTAAAAAAAAATCATGGGGTAGGGTAAACAAGTACCACGTAGAGTCGCGTGAAGGAAAACATCGTGAGGAAACTGGCATGTACTAGAACCAAAAGTTCCAAGTTATGTGACATCTACCAACCCGCACTGGGCCCGCGTGGTGGATTACGGCCCACTCCGTTTCACAGAGACGAGGCGTGTGTCCCAGCCGTGGGAACATTATGCTGATTATGCTATGTAATTAAATTGCCCAATTTAATTGCAAATGAAGGCTAAATTCTGTGTAGTGCAATTCGCCTGTAGGTATACTTCTGAACATAAATCGTGGGACTGTATTTATTCTCTGCGGCCTGCATTACCTTCCAAGTTCAGGCGGCTTTACACCTGGTTCAAATGTCCTAAGTTGTAAAATAAATGTTAGTTCAAGTAAGTTTGGCGAGTTGGCGTTAAAATTAAATTCAGAAAAACGAGTATTAACGTTTTCTTTCCGCGACCTTACTTTATTTGCTGACATTCACATCCTTCTCCATTCAGATCTTGAAAAACGAATGTTAAAAGCAACCGACGTCCAGATCTATTTCCTGACCACGAAATGTGAAAATAGAACTTTCCCCACAAGTATGCCAATTAATTCATTTCCCAAGAAAATTCTGACCTCATTGATTGCAAACCTCATCGGCTATTTGAAAATCGAACAATAAGAATCGCGCCATTTTGTTTTATTTTTCTCCGTGAAACGTGCTCCGCAGCTAGTTTCAGATTTTTCTTTATTAAATTGGACAAATAATAATCACGGAGTGGTAGAATTGAATGAACACTGCTTCAATTGCATAATTGGCAGGTCTTGTTGATCTCATAACGCAGATTGGTGTTATTGAAATCAACACGTAGCTGTAAGGAAAGGAAAATAAGTCAGTAAGTATTTTTAATCTTAATAATACAAGAGCAAAAATGTATTTCTAAATAATTCCGGCTCCTCTCAGGTAATTTGCATCGCAATACCAAACGGACGACTCGTTACAGGATAATGCATGATAATTGTTAACAAAAGTTCTGTTGGCGGCCATTATTGTGCTAATTCCACGTGAGAATTCCGAGAGTTTCAAACTGTTACGTAACGAAATTCTAAAATATTTTATACCATAGAAATTTTGTAACACTTTGAATTTCATGCGATTAAAAATTAATACCGTGGTCATGTTTGACCCTAAGTAGGTAGGTACTAGGTGTTAATCATGTACCTAATGCAAAAAAAAAAGTAAATAAAAGAGTTTTTATTACATCTATTCAAAAAGAGCTAGTTTATTCTTCGTAAACAGGGATCAAAATAGCTCTTTAATCCCTGGGAACCAAAATTAAAAGTCTCTAGAATCCTTCGCTCCGCTCTGGATTCAAAGAAACACGGTCGCTTTTAAAACATTCGTTTGCTCCCTAGGCAAACAATCTTCTATTAGAACATGTACCTACAATTAAAAAACACCTTACTTTATTCGACATAATCTTCCATATCATATACAGTAGATGTCGATCGTACTGTGTTGACGTCACCATAGCTTTTCTTCTGGTTGGCTTTGACCATGTCTAGCAGATCCACCTTCTGCATGGTGACTCTCACTAGATCCTTCAATATCTTTCTAATGTCATTATCCTGGGCTATCAGGCCCTTAATCTTTTCTTTTGTGAACCCTGAGAAGTCTCTTCTGGTTTGGAGAGGAGGCTGCATAAAACTTTCAATATTGTTTTGGGGAACCCTTAGCTTCTTCTTTCTTCTTTGTATTAATTGTGATTGTAGTCCTCCCATTTCGGGTGGGTTGGGGTTTGCGGGGGGTTCCATCGACTGGAATCGTTGGACGTTGTTGGACAGCCCGCCCTGCATGTGTGACGTAGCAGGCTGGTTGCCGCCGCATTCGTTGCCGCAGGTCAAGGCGCAGCACATCTTCGGGAAGGGGCACTCGGGCTGTCTCGGAGGCGGCGGCGGAAGGGGCTCCTCGTACTTCAGAGGCATCTCTGCGTGTTTGAAGTCCGGTTTGGAATTGCGCTGGCAATCCTTATAGTATAGAAGATTTTCTATGCTTCCTTCATCTGATGACGATGCTTTATGTTTCCTTGACCTCGACTTTGTCAATACTTGTGTGATGTAAAATGCTAATACTAACTGAAACAATAATTTAATTCGATTTTTAAACTTACTGTTACAACAAAATAACTTCTTGGTCTTTGTTCAAAGACATCATTATTTTTTTTTGTCATTTTTATAACTGGACCCAACTATGCTGTTAAAAACTTCCACTTAAAATATTGTCTCACCATTTAAAATGAAACAGAAATTCAAATTCTAAGGAGACCCAAAAACCAATTACTTTAAAATACCTAGAAATATAAATAATCGTTTCTATAAAATATGCTGTACCTAATAAATATGAAAACATGCTGATAGTACTCACAATTTGTAAAAAATCCATTGCTCTCCACAGTACACAAGGATGCAGGCTCTAGCACATGTCTTATCGCCACACTGGTGGCCGGAGGAAATCGGGCTCGCCGTGTTTTGTAAACATAACTGCCTATTTGTAAGGATCGCCTATTTGTCTTACGTGCTCCGCATAGAAGCCTGTGAATACTCGGACAAATGTGGCCTTTCTGAACGAAATGACCTTGGTTTAAATATTTTTCTAAAATCTTTGTAAGTATAATTTTTGAACATTAAAATAATTGAAGGTAGCTCGGAGAGTACCTACTCCGAATTGTAAAGAATTTCTTTTTTATCTAACAATCGATTGTAAAAACTGTACCATACACATACATTATCACGAAACTGACAAAAAGTACATTTTTCTTGGAAGTTTTACAAACAACGTTTCATTTTAAAGAGTTTTACTACGTTTTTCTTCGATTTTGTACCACTTATTTGTGCTGTGTGATACTATGATGAAGAAAATAACTATGTACAAATATTAAATGTCAGGGTAAAAATTGAATTACCTACTTAGTAAAACTCCGCAGACGCAAAAGACGCAGATATCGATATTAACGAGATAAAACAAAAAACACAAACATTGAAAAAAATTGTTGATTGTTACTTAATTTGTTTCTTTTAATTTTATTTTGAGAATTTATTTTATACTTTTTGCTGTGCCCTATAGGGTCCGTAATTGTACCTTAGCTCTATTGTATTGTATCAGCAAATAAAGATATCAATATGAATAAGAAAAATAATATTTGGTAAACGTCAGTTTAAAAAATGTTTTTTTTTTAATTTACTTTCGTAATGGGTATTGAAATCTAAACACGATATTATCGTGTTTAGATTGTCGTGTTTGATTGAGTGTTGTGTCGAATTTTTTTTGGGATCAAAGACCATTTTTTCGTTATAATATAACGAAAAAATGGTCTTTGATCCCAAAAAAAATTAATAATAATAATACATAAAGATGTATTGTTTAACTAAGACTAGATTAGGTACATGGCGAGTTAATATATGCACAAGCATAAAGTTTCTTAAATCTAGTTAGTGGGTGCCGTACTGTTCTCCTAGATACCTAGGTTACAAAATAACCTGTGTTTAGGTGAAACAAATATATGACCAATTTTATTTTTATGCTTTATAATGTTTAGTTAAATGGACATATAAATTCGCAAACGTTAAAGAACAAATGGTGCTGATCCATGCGTCATGTTTGTGAACGCGCCGTCAATAGAGACTGGTCGTCTCTTAGCTGGGCTTAGGCTTATTTTAATTTATTATAATTTTTGAATTGTTTTTATCTTTTTATTACGGACGCTTTTAACGGCACGTCTTTCTACATTGTTTTCACATGTATAATTAAAACACGAATGATATAACCAATATGTTGTAATAATATTTTGATTTAAAAGAGTGTCCGTGGAGTTTCTTGCCCGTTCTTCTCCATAGGAACCTACTACGCTTTGGAATGGGCAACTAGATTCATCTTTCTGACTGACCGACCATTTGACAATTCGAAAGTGCCTGTAAATGGTTTAATTGAAATAAATGCTTGTAAAATGAATCACAATCGCTGGTCCGATATCATGCACTATGTAAAGCACAGTTCATCGAACAATAGTGATGATTAGTCCTCGGTGAAGTACAAATAACAACACGACCTTATCTGAGTACAATAAAAATGATAAACTTAACTTATCAACCTCATTATTCCTCACTCCAGTGTAAGTAGCCACTTGAAATGTATTAATTACACTGCTTTCCTGATATCACGTTGTTGTTGTACGTAGACTCGTTTAGATGTTGTTTTCGCAATGTACGACACAATATTTTTTAGGGTTCCATACAAAATCGTACACGCGGAACCCTATTAGCTATTCTACGCCGTCTGTCTGCTTTTACAGAGCCGTACCTTACTAACCTCGTTATGTTTTTCTGGAAGGGTTATCTAAGATAGATACTATCACGGACGCGGACACTGGCGCCTGACCACTTTTCTGACCTTATTGTTTAGGCAATAAAGTCGAAAAGTGGTCAGGCGCCAGTGTCCGCGATATTACCTAGAGGTAGACTGAAATAATTATATTTTTGCATGCAGTATCCTAAGTTAAAAAAAGTAAAAAGGTATCTATTGTATTTATAATTCTTTGTTCTCTTTTTTTATACCTATACATGTAACTACATATTATTATTATTATTATAAGTCAGTTAGCATATCTACTCTATATGTTAACTAATAGAGGGCGTTCCCGTTAACCAGCAATAGTATAGCATACAAACATGCAAAAAAAAAAATACATCCATGCAAAAACAAAAGATAACATCGAAAATAAAAAGTTTTTTAATTTTTTTATTAATACATTTTTCACAAATAGTATATTATGCAATTAGTGAATAAAAGACGGATTTAAAGCGAGGGCCATAGATGAATCTCGAGCAAGTGAAGGATTCTAAGGACTGAATCACGACCGTAGGGAGTGATTCATGACGATTGAATCACGAGCGTAGCGAGTGATTCAAGTGTTAGAATCCTGAGGGACGCGAGTAATTCATGGCCCTCGATATAAATCCGTTTTATTCAAGAGTTGCATACTATACTTTATACCATGACTACGAGAAAAAGAAAGATTTAAGCGAAAATAGACATTTAAAGAAGAAAAAAGGAAGGTTGAATTAATTAAAATGCACATTAAAATTGGAACAATTGCTAAAATTAAAAGTAATTTTCTTATTACTGTTATTAGGATAGTCAACTTGTGAAGCGATATTTATTTACTGTGCATCGAATATGTTTTCGCAAGGAGGTTGTATAGCATTGAGATGGAGGTCGCATATAATGGTGTGTTCTAAATTCAAACACCAAAATAGTGATTAAAAGAGCTTTTTATTCACTGAAAACAGTGAATAAAATAAGCTTTTTAGAGGGGGAATGGTATAAAAATATTAATCTGATTGCGTGTACAGAGTGTTTATTTTACGTATGAATTTAATATTTATTGTGAATATTTTATTACAAAAAATTTAAAAACCTTTTTATTTTCGATGTTATTTTTTGTTTTTGCATGTATGGACGCTGCTACACTATTGCGGGTTAACGGGAACGCCCTCTAGTTTACATACTGTATATTATGTAAATAGATATTTTGTTTATACAAACTAAACTAAACGAATTTGAAACGCCAAAAAAAAGTAATTTGCATTGTGTATCGGTCTGGCGTCCAACGGCAACTCCACATTTGAGCGCGTATTTTGCAACGTCAGTAAGTAAAAAGTTACCAACAAAGTCATAATATTTCGAGAAGAGATTTATTTATTTTTTGCAGTGATGTAGTACATCTACGCATTATTAATAGCCGTTAATTCCTTCTCCAATTCCGACATCTTGATATTTTTCTGATTCAGTCTCTGCTTGAACAGTTGTACCTCATTTAAGATGTATTTATGAATAGCGTCATAGTTAACATTTCCTTGAACACCTTTATCTTGATCCCTTAGATCCTGGCAGTAGTTGTACCACCAGGGAAGGACCAAGTAGTGGTCTTCTGGTCTAAGGATCATTTCAGAGCAGAACTCGCTGTTGGGAATCTTAATGCTATTTAAAAAACTCTTGCCGGTTTTCTTGAAGTCCTGTGGGAGGTCAGATGCGTGCTTCCTTTCAAAAGCTCGTCGAGCTGGCGATTTGGTGACGGGCAGTAAGTAGCAATCGGTTACCGTCAGGTAAATGAAGTTGAGGAGACATAGTCGCTGGGGACAAAGTTAAGGTTTGTTCAGCAAGTTTTTCATTTAATCTACTACTCATAACAAACTGATACTGTCTAGGATAATTATGCATATACTTTTTGTCCGGTTCTTGAGTTGTCGTCTGGTATGGAATCGAACCTTCACTATAGATAGATCTGGGTGCATGTACAATGCAAATCTATAATCTATTGTATAATAACAATTATTATATTATTACTTCGTTTATTAAAGTTTCCAACATATAAAATACATTTTTAAATATTTCTTAGAAAACGATATAAAAAACAAAAAAGAGTTTCGCCGGTGTCGGGAGCAGGGTCCAAGCTACCGGTGGTAGGGCTGCAGAGACAGGAACCTCCTCACAATGCGAGCCGTATCGAGGAATAGCAGTACTCCTCGATACGGCTCGCTCAGGATCGCTTCTGGATCAGGCCCTTGATACAACCACCTAGCGAGAGTAGTATTATCTATACTCATATTATAAAGAAGTATTTGTATGTTTGTATGGTTGTTTGTAAGTTTGTATGTAGGGGGTAATCACTGGAACTACCAGTTGGATTTCTAAAATTATTTTTCCATTAGGTAGCCCAATTCTTGAGGAAGGTTATAGGCTATGTAAGATCACGCCACGACCCTTAGGAGCCGAGCAAAAAGAAAAAAGTCAGAAAGAACGCTAAGCAAAAATGAAGTAATAACGCGGGCGGGCGATGCGATGCGACGCGGTGCGTCGGGGGCCGAATTTCCACGCGAACAAAGTCGCGGGCAGAAGCTAGTAAAGGATATAAAATGGGTTAGGTATAAAACCCAGACATGCAATACGTACAAAGGCTGTTTACCAAAACATATTTCATTAATAAAAACCGCAATTAAATAAAATAATAATTTAAAAAAGTTGTAAAGCATTACAGTCCATAACTATGTATAAGCCATCCTGAAAAACTTACCTACCCAACAAATACAAGAGTTAAAAAAAACGTACCTACCAATATTACTTTCGCCCCAGGATTCCACATTCTACAACGACGGTTCTGTGATTAATTTCTAATAACAAATAACACTTAATAAAATCTTGTAATTAAATAATAATTATGTGAAATAAAACCGTTAGTTAAACGTTATTAACAGTCTGTAAAATTATATTTTGCACGTGTCTTCATACATTGGTGTTGTGTGTGTGTGTTTATATATGACGTACAGACGATAATAGTATATTGTAATCGTTATATACTCGTGGCTAAGTAATACCAGCCGCACGAGTCGATCCATCGAGCTACGCTTGCCGGGGTTGGTCCGTGGATGGGTGACCATCTTTACAATCATGTGGTTCTTTCCTCAAAAGACCATTTCAGACACTAATCTACATGGTCCTCATATGCCTTGACCAAGATTATGTCTGGACTTTAAAAGAGACTACGACCTCTGAGTTTGTTTCGACCTTTCTTCTCAGAGTAGTCAGATAGGAAACACCGACCTCATCTAGCTTATTTTTAATATTTTTTTATATGACGTGCTAAAGTGATTCCGATATCCTATTTACAGAATAAACAATTTCATTTCATTTCATAAGCATTTCATTTCATTACATACCGAGACTCCTCCGTGCCTCGGATAGCACGTTAAGCCGTTGTTCCCGGCTGTCATTCGTGGATCTTTGACAGTCGTTACGGGTCGTCAGAAGCCCGAAAGTCTGACAACCAGTCTTACCGAGGGAGTATCGTGTTACCCAGTAACTTGGTTATGGAGGTCAGATAGGCAGGCGCTCCATGTAAAATACTGGTATTCGGCTGCATCCGGTTAGACTGAAAGCCGACCCCAACATAGTTGGGAAAAGGCTAGGCAGATTGATTGAATCTTTAAATACACATAACATCACGCGTTTATGCCCCGAAGGGAAGGGCAGAGGTGCACCTATAGTACTACCCACATACCTGGCAAAATGTGGGTGGTACTAACCTACGTAAAGTCTGGAAGAAAATAATTTGTACCCGGTTATTTTAGCACGGTATAGGAACTTTTATAAAAGAAAAAATATTTCTTTAAAAAGTAAAATTTTCCTTCCTACCGCCTGTTACTAAGCAGTAGGCAATATGACGTGCCAAAACACATATTTTGTTCACAGTTATTGAAGAAATTTAATATAAACAGTACGTGTGTATCTGAGGAGATGGCAGCAAATCGCTGCGTTATTGCGACTGCAAAGGATTCTGTGTATTTTATATATATATTTACTTTACAGGGTTTCATCGTAACGCAGGACTTTTTTTTATTTTCGCGGCAATTTGGTTTGGTGCGGAAAAAATCATGAATATTGTTTCTGTTTTACGCGTTGTATGGTTAACTTCTACATCTTAAACATATTACGTATATTGATAATTGTAATTACACACGTTATTTTCTTTTAAGTTAGTAGTTATTCAATAAGGGTAATATTAATTTTCAAGACTAAACAACTTTGACAGCGCCTACGGTTTTCGAAATTTAAGTGTTACTCTCCGTGTGCTTGCCCGTACCAAAAATATGAATTGAGGAATATGCAGTCTTAGAGGAGCTTGCGCCCGCGCCAAATAAATTGAAATAAGGTGAAAAGAATGATGACTCGGCAATACCGTAGCTTTCTATCAGTGAAAGAAAGAAAAATATAAAGAAAGACAAGTTTATTTGTCTCAGAAACACGTACATACAAAAAGATAATTAACTCGAATAATACAGTAAAAAACAAAATAGATCTACTTAAACAATCATGAGCACAAAACAGATTTAGTCAGCAGCTGCAAGTCATGACTATAACAAGAAGGCTTCCACTCAGCATGATGCTGTGCTATGGGAGACCCACAGCACGACGCTGATTTTCAGTGGTCGAAGATTTTTTTGTTACCTACAAACAATTTTACCTATTTATAACATTACAGTTTAGATTAGATAGGTTTAGACTGTGTTTAACTTTGTATTTCGTGGCAATTTACTGATCAAATTGAGAAAGAGGAAATAAAACGGGTTCCCTCTATCTGGCAGAATTTTGATGCTCCGAAATTTATTTGGCATAACACACTTGGCATAATCTTCTTTAAACGAATATATATACGGCATAAAAATCATTTAAAATAATTATTGTTTGGCCGAATGTTTATATGTCCGAATTTACAAAGGCATACTTTTAAGATGGCAGATATTTATTTGGCATAATTACTTTTGGCAAAGCTTAATTTCGCATAATTTCGTTTCACATAACGTTTATTTAGAGCGACGATTATTTGGAATAATTTCACTTGGCATATTAAGAAGATGGCAGAATTTCATTTGGAATAATTTTATTAGGCATAATTATTGTCATTTCTATAAAATGTAATCATATTCTTAACCTTAAATTAAAATTAAAATATTTTCTTAAAAGTCAATGTGTTGTACTACAAAAGTTAGTGAAGTGACAGAACCGAATCGCTGCAAAACCGACTGCATGTAGTCTTGTCTGCCCTACCCCTAGAGTGTTATTTAAGCCCGCGTAGGCGCGGAGCGGCGAGTCGGCCCGCGAGCTGAGGAGCAGGTGGTTTTAACACTCGCCGCCACGGCTGAGGCTGGCCGGCAAAGCCGGCCAGCAAGCCGAAGCTGCTGTGGTGAGCGTTACAACCATCTGCGACGAGAAGCTTGCGTGGGACCGCCGGAGCCCCGCAGCGCCGGAGCCGTGACAGAAACCATGCCTGCTGCATGTTGCATGCTTGCATGCTGCATGCTTGCTTGCATGCTGCATGTTTGCTTGCATGCTGCATGCATGGTGTGTGCTTTTTTGCATGTTTGAATTCTACATGCTTGATGCATACATGCTTGGTGTGTGCTTTTTTGCATATTTGCATGCTACATGCTTGATGCATGCATGGTGTAAGCTTGTTTGCATGTTTGCATGCTTCTCACAGGTAAATAAGAACCACATAAATGTTCACAATCAACTGTTTAATTGAGTTCAGTAAGTAATACAAAGTAATACATGCAGAAAGAAAATTAAATAAGCCAAAAAGTATGCCAAAAGATGATTCCAACTGTAAACTTTCTGAGACATGATAGTTCTGCCTTTTAATGATTATCGATATGAAATGTATGTATGCCAAAAGACGATTCTGACAGTGAACTTTCTGCAATATGATGGTTCTACTTTTTAATTATTATGGATATGAAATTTATGACTAAAGATGATTCTGACTTACAAAATTATGCGTTTTTATTGTATTATAAATGAGTGTATGCCAAACGATTTTCTGCGAAATGAAGTTTATGCTATGCGCTGTTATGCAAAATAATATTATGACATAAAAAGTTCTGCTATAAAGGGTAGACCCAAATAAAACACGTGTTCGTTCTTAGAACATTCAACTTGCTATCCTTTACTGACAGGTAAATTGACAGTGACACTACATACAGTGTTGCAAGTCGAAATAGCAAGTTGCAAGTCGGGCCCAGTGCGGGTCGTAGATGTCACATTGTCTTCGAATTTTTAGTTCTAGTACATGCTGGTTTCCTCACGATATTTACCTTCACCGTTTTGAGAGCAGTGGTGATGAAATAATTTACACAAAATAAAGCCACTCGTAAGTCGCGGCCGGTACCACTGGGCCATCACTGCTTTTTGATGGCAATATTAAGCTCGCCCCTTATACATACCTAACTGGTGAAATGTGGGTGTACTATATTTGTATAGGTACCTACGCCTCTGCCTAACCCTTAAGGGAAACAACACGTTATGTTACTAATATAGTTGATAATTATCTATTCGCGCGTCACCATTAGGCGAAAGGTCACACGTCAATAATTGATCGATTTGATAATTTGCGGCAGCCCTCAGGGGGTTTGTCTCTAAGATTCTCATGTTTGTACTGTAAAGTTACTTCTATTATTAACCACAGAATGTCGTGAATTAATTACCTAATTGATAACATTAGTCTCAGTAGAGATCAGCATTATCAAAGTCAAAGTCAAATAATTTATTTCAATTAGGCACATAAAAAAAACTTTTGAACATCATAAGTTTACAAAAAAAAATTGAATGGATTCTAGTCTTTCCCATATCCCAATTTATTTGCGACGCAACATGTCTTCCACACTTCTCTATTAGTCGTCATCTCGGTAGTCACCCCCTTTCTAGCCATATCATCTGTCACACACTCCATCCATCGTTTCTTTGGTCTTCCATCCTATAGCCTTTCATATTCATACTCAAAACTTTTCTCACTAACTTTTCCTCATTCTTCCGCATCACATGACCATACCACATAGTCTATCAGTAGATCTAATTAATCGAATTAAGGTTACTACTACTACCTGCTATCAATACTGCTATCTTCTTCTTAGTGTGTTGATGGTAAAGCTAAACTCAGCAACGCGAATACCGTTCGCTGACGCAGCCAGGTCCTCACGTGTGGTGGTCACAGGGCATGCGGTCCAAGATGGGAGGTGAGCCGTTGTCTTTGGAGAGACGCCGCGCCGCATACACACCGGAGATCTGAGCCGTCCATGAACCCCCACTTGTGGAGGTTGTCCTTGCTGCGACTGAAGTCTATTTAAGGTTTTCCAAGTACTGCAATAGAGTGCAATCACAAAAAAAAAACCAAGTCTATGCGTATAGCAATGTTCCAAATCAACCTAAGATCTGTTCATCTGACTATTATATCGTTTCTACTGATTAACATAATATAACATCACGCTTTGTGTCCCCGACCGGTTGGGCAGAGGTGTACCTATAGTACACCCACACTTCACCAGTTATTTTTTAGTCCCATGTAATAGGGGGCGAGCCTATTGCCATCAACCGGACACAAATCCAGACTCCGGACTGCTACTGAGTAATTTCAGATAGAAAAAACCCAATAACCCAATTGCTCGACCTGGCAATCGAACTCAAGACCTCAGAGAAAACAAAAATAGTTTTCTCCAATATTAAGTAGGTAGGTAGTATGATAATGCAGAAGAATTCATTAAAAACGTCTTCCCGTTTGACTGAATTTCTTCGTTCAGCTGGAATATAACAAGTCTCCTAACACAGGCTTTTTTGCTTAAAAGGAGACTCCAATCACTAGTTGTTAAATTTTACTTGTATAATTAATAAAGCATTTTTCATTTTCATTTCATAACCATTAGAAACTATTCGCCCTGTTTGCTACTTCTAAAAATATTATGTTAGTTTCCTGAATAAGAACTCCACATTATTAAAACATGTCTTTTCCGTCCCTCCGCCCACGTTAAAAAGTCACAGTACTTTTTTTTAAGTCGTCTCTAACGTGTTCCGTGATAAAAACTAAGTAAAACACTTATTTTTAATGTAACATCTCGTGTTAAATAGAATAACCTACACGTGTTTGTTCTATTTTTATCTTACTACATTAAGTCCAGGAAGCGGAAAACCGAGTTTTTATTTCTACAAGTACCCTTTAATACTCTATAACAAAAGGAGATAGTTGTCTTATGCCAACTACCGCCAAATATAAATAAATCCGGTCTTTACCTATGACGTTTAACAAGAATCTGACATAAGAATACATAAAAAGATTCCAACGAAGCCCAACTTAGACCTCTCACTACGGTAATTCCTTAACCTTTTACATTTACAGCCTACTTGTAACAGACGAGGCATAAGAAAAGAAAATAAAGAAGGTTTACTGCATGGATGGCAAAAATGTTCGCTGGCAGTCTAGAAATTACAGTCTAACAAATAAGGAAAAAGTCAAACACTACCTGAAACGTGAAATGCTGTTAATTGGTAAATGTAGCACATGAGAACAACTAGAACAATTTGGCAATTTTTTTTTATGTTCGTTATAGTCCGAATTAAGTTTAACATAAGGTTTTCATAGAAAGGGGGGTGGGGGTAGCAGAAGCTCGTGGCTTAAATAATAACAGCCGATCCATCAGGTTAAGCTACGCTTGCCACGGAAAGCACGTTAAGCCGTTGGTCCCGACTGTCATTCGTGGATCTTTGACAGTCATTACGGGTAGTCAGAAGCCCGAAAGTCTGGGAAAAGGCTAGGCAGATTGATAAGGTTTGAACATTGGGGAAAAACTGAAAGTGCTTATGCCGAAAATATTGCCGCAAACCTTTGACAGCTTGCTTTGTTTACCTGGTGTCTAGGCTATCTGCTGTCTCACCTTTGCGTAAGATTTTCTATTGATGTCTTCTTCTTTTCGTGTGGTTAGTGACTAACTAGGTTTCGAGAGTTTTAAAGCCGCCCATGGGTCTCTGACTTGCCTTCACATGCCGTCGAGAAATATCTCTCAGGCATGCTGGTTTCCTCACAATGTTTTCCTTCACCGTTTTTGAAGCAAGTGATAATTATACAATACTCACATGAATCCGAAAACTCAGAGGTTTGTGCATTGGGTTCGAACTCGAGAACTATGACTTGACAGTCTACAGGTCACACCACTATCACTGCTATTGATGTTATATCCAAGAATTTTAATGGTGAATGCCTTGAATCTAGGTGGGCCTTCTGTTATATCTCTCCGCGACGAAGGCCTACTTATAATGCGGCGTACAAAAGGCTCAACGGCGTATTATTTGTCTTTGTTTATAGTAATGCACCCATTATTGTGATGAGAAATATGCATTGATCCAGCGCAGTGCTCTGACAATTGTTTACGTTTACATTAAAATGATTTGAAGGTAATACTGGTTTACAATACAATAGACGACGTGTATTTAGTAACCTAATTCGCTTAACTGTTCTTAAAGAGTCATAAAGAACCTTGTAAGAAATCGACACTGTTTCACCTCTCAACGAGGCATCCTCAGAATGACGATTAACTTGAGTTGACGTGGCAACACGTCGCGTCCGGGTTCGCAACAAGTCAATTGTCATCCTGAGGATGCCTCGTTGAGAGGTGAAACGAGGGGGTCGATTTCTTATTGTATTTTATCATGGATTTCCGCAAAGTCAAGCCTGAGTCAATTCACTACTACTGGTTTGAAAGGAGATAGTTGTTTGGCACAGGTAAAGAAGTTTTAGGTAGGTATTTATTTTTGTAGTAGGCACTTGTAAATATTTATTGTAATCTAAGTAACCTTTTAAGCTTTGTGCAGACATGCGCGACGCGACATCGGTTATTGTTTACCGTCAAGTTTTAAAAATTGTTTTGTTCGAGTCGCGTCGCACCGTCGCGTCGCGTTGGTCTGTACGAGCCTTTAAAGATGTATTTCGAAGAAGGTGGAAATGAAGAGAGAACTCGGAATGGCACAAGTGTTATCTTAAGTAACCAAACCAGCAGTGGACACGGAATATGCACGCAACTATTTTTGTTCTATAAATCGGAGTTCCATATCAGGAACCATAGACTCTTAATGATGTCAAATATTGTGACTTATCGATGCTATGATCAGGGGGCCAAGTCCACTAATTTACAAACGTTGCAATTGTCTCGCCATTGTGAGCTAGCTCCAGCTTCCCTTCGTTTGTCATAATACCTCGGTATAAAAAAGTACACATTAAACAAAATAAAAGGGGTAACCAAACGTCATATGAAACAGCACAAAACAAAACACGACCTGTATTTCATAAACCATTCCCTCTCTTCAAATTCTGTTTATACTGTAGCACTTCATCCAACGTCTTCCTGTAGATTGGGTGAATCGTGCTGCTCTTCGTCGTCGGTGCTGGTGGTAACGTCACCACCCACTGGCAGTAGAAGTACCACCACGGTATTGGCATAAACGGGCTTGAAAAGTAAGAACAACTTGAGCATCATATAACATTCAACATTCGCGCGAATGGTAAAAAGAACGTCGTTGTGTACAGATCCTCATTGAGTCTTAGAAAGAGTCTGTTAATCTGTCATATAGTGACGGAAAGGACGCTCTTCAAAGCCGAACTGACACAAATCGGTGTGCCATTTTTACAGCCACGCCACGTACTGTAATGTAAAACTCGTAATTATGAATGTTTGACGTTGTGAAGAGTTAGTCTCGACGTATTTGTTTGTCTCAACTATGATGCGAAGTCAGTCTCGAGACACTTACTTGTAACGTTTACTTTAGCTTTAAAAAAATATTCTTTTATCAAAATGTTCAGCACTTCGATCTTTTTTTTTGTGGTGCATCATTCGCACGAACGTGACATAGACTTAGTCGCGACGCGACTCGAATAGAACAATTTCTATGAAAACTTCATGAACATTTTTCTACCACAATCGCGTTGCAACGTCGCGTCGCGCTTCTCTGCGAGAACCTTAAATTTGTTGACTGAAACTCCGAGCGTTCGTGCTCGTGACATTCGTTGTTCTGCTACAAATGAATGTTCATATGTACTCACTTTAAAGGTTCTGTCAATTTCCCCCTACAAATCTTCTTTGTGAGGATTACCAGACAGGCGTGTCGGATGGTCTCTTGACACTCGGTAGCCAGTTCCATGTCTGATGGATGGAAGGGTCCGATTATTGGGCCGTATTCGCGTTGGTAACAAAGCACTGATGCTGATAGTGTTATAATGATTTGTAGGCGGTACATCTGAAATATTTAATACGTGTACGAACGGTAAGTACAAGAGATAACTGTACAGGCAAAACGTTGTTAGTCCCATTTGCTTACGGAAAAGCATAGAGCTCGGAATCGCTGCGTTAGGCAGCTTCTAGAAACGGTAGTACAAATAAAATTCGTCACACTAAAATCGAAGAACTTCATATCTATACACCGTAAGGACTATTTCTCATCATGTCATCGTGTTCACGGGATTTTGGTTTCAAATATGAAGATTGAGCTTAGATATGAATTTCTTCGATAGTACGTTGTGCTCTCCCCTGTCACGGGCCGCCAGGCAAAGCCGTCAGCGTCTATAAAAGCTTCGCCAAATAGAACGCGTACTTAGCGCGCGTTAGGGCGCTAGCCTGACGCCGCGCTATAGCGCCGAATTGAGTTGCACTATGACGTACGTTTAGTGTCAAACAGAGCGCCGGCGCTAGCAACGCCGTGACACTAGCGTTGCGTGCTGCGCTATTCTTAGCGCCCTAACGCGTGCTAAGTACGAGTTTTATTTGGCGAAGCCTGGAAAGTGTTGACAATACTGCCTCTAGCAGCAGCCGCCGAGACGCCTCCGAAGGTCTCCGAGCTCTGTGGGAAAAATTGACAGTTGAATGACAGTTGCCATTTCAGTGAAAATAGAACAATGAGAAACTTATAGAACTTCTAAAATATTCTCGGTGTATCCTTCGTGAGAATTGTTTGTCTTGGAAAGTTTTGATTTAGTTGTGGATGGGGCGACGGCATTCATGATTGATTGCTATTATATGGTATATCTTCTTATCGATTTGATACGACGCCTTCCTGTTAAATATTTGTGTATGTCAGTACACCGCTAAACATACAGGGTCTAATTAAATTCACTAGCAAAACTCCGTAGACGTGATAGGCCTCGTTCAAGGTTCGCTGTTATAGTTCTTAGTCATTTATTTCCCACAAAAAAAGCAGGATTGGTTCTAGTTAGCACAAAGGCCCATGTCGGATTTTGTTTGACTCTTCCACTCCATACTCTCATTTTTTTTTGTGTATATAAGGATTATTTCCCAGCAGTGGGACAGTACAAGCTAAAAGGAGTATTATTTATACTATATATATATACTAAATTTTACTACCATAAAAAACAACGTAAACTACGTAATACTGACTAATCATTTATTATCGTCTTATAGGTTTTATAAATCTGTTATCCAAACTTCTAAACTAATATTAAAAATAAAAATAAAGAGAAGATGATTTTTAGTATTTTTGTTTGTAAGGAATAAACTCAAAACTACTGGACCGATTTTAAAAATTCTTTCACCAGTAGAATGCTATATTATCATTGAGTAACATAGTTTATGAAGATACCACGCGGGCGAAGTCGCTGGTGGAAGCTTTTATAAAATTCTTACAATATGTTCTAAAGTAGGTAGTTCCTACCTTTTATTTAACGAAACACTTAAGTCCGCCGACACACGATACTTATCTGGCTTATTCTGCTTCACACAGTAGTCCGCAGAATGTTCAGACATTTGAACAATTTTTTTATCAGTATTGTTACATATTAAACAGAAACCAGGCTTAAATTGGGTAAAAAGAATATAATTTTGTTTTACATAGACCTATACGGGCACTATGAAACGTTATAAGTTCGGTCCAAACTATTTATTTTAGCAGGTACGGACAAAAGTTGAAAAGTACAAGAGATACCAGATAAATTCAATCATCTACAGACGACATTGTTCCTCTTACTCATTCTCTAAGAAATTGACTATCATGTATAATTACGTAAGTCGTGAGTATTTAATATATACATAAATAAAACAAATCTATATGAATATAACATTCCAGTTTTCTTATATCGATATATCGATTGTCAGTGTTTACAATATTCGAATCAGTGCGTTTATTTACAACCTTAGTATAGGCACAACCCTACACCTACTGGTGTAAGGTATATTGTATCTAGCATGCCGATAAAACTTTAGTATCTATAAAATTTATATCGATATCGTTCTTGCATAATATTTCGGGTTACAAAACCTTATATTTATATAAAAAATGCGTCGAAATTTAACATAACTTTTTATTTAATAACTTATTCGTAAACTAATTCCAAACTTAAAATAGTTGGCGCCAAAAACCTACCTTAGTAAATGTTTCAATATGAAACTCACTTTTATACAAATAAAAAATGAATAATAAGAGAATCAAATATTAAGTCTAAACATATTAACCCATTAAAAATACAGATGGGAAAATCACGGTAGGATAGTAAAAGACTGGATAGTAAAAAGCTGGATAGTAAATGGGGAAAGTGATAATTTTCTTGACTTTCTTCTTGTCTCCACATTCATCATCGCGGCTCACTGGCAGAGCCATCGTGATCGTATAAACTGACTGTAAAATTAACAATGACAACAATACTTTGGCTATGAGCTGCATTTCTGAAAAAAAAAACAACTTTTTTCTGTAGTACCAACAACAACTATGTTGCGGTCGTCTTCCAGTCTAACTGGATGCAAGGAATACCAGTATTTTACATGGAGCGACTGCCTATCCGATCTCCACAACCCAGTTACTGTGTAATATGATGCTCATTGGCTGACTACCCGATACGAATGTCAAAGATGTACAAATGACAGCCGGGACCAACGATTTAACGTGCTTTTTGAGGCACGGCGAAGTCTCGATGGATCCATCCACGAACCGACCGCCGTGCGGCTGTTATTATTTAGACACTCCATAGTATAGTAGTATATAAAGTTTAGTAGTTAATGTATTTATATAATAGTACCTATCTAAATGAACAAGGTTTTAACTATGATGTTTAGTTTACGAAAATAGAGCCTATGTCAGTTGTTTTTTTTTTTTTTCATTTTCCTTTCATATGAGCAAAAGTCTAGTAAACCTACCTCGCAGGCGTGATTCCTAGGCAATATTGTGACGTCCAGTTAATAAAAGCATTATTTATCCAGCTCTAGGGTGCGGTCGAAACTGAAGAATACCAACTGGTTCATAAAAAGCTATAAATATCTGGAAAAAGAAAAAAAAAGAAATAAAATACTTACATAAAAAAGAAACTGGGTTTTAATTACGTAATATCAGCTTTAAAAATACAATAGACGACGTATATTTAGTAACCTCCACTTAACTGTTCTGAAAGAGTCGTCAAGAACCATGTAAGAAATGGACACGTGTTTCACCTATCAACGAGGCATCCTCAGGCTGAAGATTGACTTGTTGCGAGCCCGGACACGACGTGTTGCCACGTCAAGCGCCGAACGCAGTGTACGCAGCGTCAGCTTTTGTTCAACTTCGTACGGTCCACGATGCGATGTTATCAAAATCCAACACTAAAACGACGGCCACGAGGGCCACGAGTAAGAGGCATAATTTTTAAGTGTCCTAAAACGTTCAAAATTTCATAATTATAATTGGCAATTATTATCCAATTTCCGGCCGTTCCATTAAACCGCGATAAATAAATTAATGACGAAGTAATGATGCTTTCAGCGGTGATTTATCGATAAGTACCTACCATAGACATTATTTGAGCAAAAGTGTTGTTCTTATTTGAGATCACACAGACAAAGGACAACTTTTATTCAGCCTTTATTATCAAATCCAATTGTCACACCAGTTTGTTAGTAAAAAATACAAATGAAGGGCAATAATGTGATGGTGGCCCTGCGTTTTTTCAAGGGCCGATAAATATGTTTTACAACTTTCGGATGTTGTTAAGTGTGTACAATTTTATCGATAACGATAAACGGATGAAGTCTTTACGCAATTCAGTTGAATCAACTTAATGCAGATATTCGTATACCTACCTATTTCGTTTCGTTTGATTTGAGAATGAAAAACGTTAATTGTTACAGTTTGCTGCTCCATGCTGCCATGATAGTAGGTACTTACCTACTAATTACATGCCGCCAGGTCTGTCAAAAAATGTCTGCTCGGGTGAAAATACGGGGAAAACGAATTTGGCCAGTTAAGAGACCTAGCTAGATCGATTTTTCGCCCCGTAAACCCCGAAATTGCAACTTTCATCGAAATCGTTAGAGCCGTTTTCGAGAACGTGATACAAATATTGCTCGTTTAATAGTATACTAATACTATAGGATACATACATAACATCACGCTTGTGATACCCGTAGGGTTAGGCAAACGTGTACACCCAGATTTCGCGAGTTATGTTTATGTACCATGTAATAGGGGGCGAGCCTATTGCCATCAACCGGGCACAAATCCAGACTCCGGGCTGCTATTGATAAATTCTAGATGGACAAACCCAATAACACTTTTCCCGACCCCGAATCGAATCCAAGACCTCGTACTCAGCACTAGAACAACGGGGCAGTGTACCAAATAGGCTGGTATTAATAACACCAGCCTATAATTGTCCCAATGCAGGGCAGGCGTGCATCGGAAAGCACGTTAAACCATTGTTCCCGGCTGTGATTCGTGGATCTTTGCCAGTCGTTAAGAGTCGTCAGAAGCCCGAATGTCTGACACCAGTCTTATTAGTCTTAGCAGTCGCTCCATGTAAAATACTGGTATTCAGTTGCATTCGTTTAGACTGGAAGCCTACCCCAACATAGTTGGGAAAAGGCTAGGCAGATTGATTGCAGGGCAAAAGTCTTCTCACACAGAGAAGGCACGAGCATTGATCACCACGCTTGCTCAAGACGGGTTGGCGATTTCAGACTTATATTAACTAAATATAAGTCCGTTTCTTCACGATGTTTTTCCTACACTGCTGTCTATAATGTCCAACGAACTCTGCTATCTAACTTTTTGAATTAATCACAAATTTTTTACTAAATTTTTGATTTCATAATCCAAAAAACATTCACCAAAATAACGCTGACCTTGCCTTGCTGGTCACAGCGTGGCTAGGGATGTGAATTTCGAATCTAACAGTGGATATTTTGACAATTCTGCAAGTTTTAAAATTTATTTATTTATTTAACACTTTAAACAGAAACACACACACACAAATGTACAGAGGCGGATTTAATGCCATAGGCATTTTCTACCAGTCAACCTTTGGGTGATGCAGAGATAAACAGTGGTAGGTGCAATATCGAAATTGTGGAATAAATATTTATTTAAACATATGGATATACATATACCTATTAACCTATATATATGTATATAAATAAATACAAGAACAGAAATACACGAAAATACTAAAACAAATAAGACAAACAATGGGAAAACATTACCGTTGTGATGATACTGCCAGCTTCTAATATTAAACTTGAAGATATTATTATGATAGGTACTGATCTTAAAATCACTGCAGGTATATTATATACCTGCAGTGAAACATGATTGTATAAGTAAAATATTATATATACCGTATATATAATATTTTACTTATACAATCATGTTTAACAAATTAAATGTCAGATAAACACAACTCAGAATATTGATGTCTTAATAAAGGGTTTGGTGACCCCGGTTGGGTGAATAACTTAAATGGGTTCCTAAATCGATGGCGTAAAGTAACTTGTGAGTTAAAAACATACGTATCTACATATAACTGAAAGTAAGTAGTACCAATTTATTATACCTTGATGTCATCAACCGATAAAAAAGTTTAAATAGCTCTTCTTTAAATTAGAATTTTCTATACCTACCTAGTTATTATTTGATGAAGTACACAGAAATATGCTCACAATGCGTATTAGAAGGCTGAAAGTAACCCAAAGGGCAATGGAGAGAGCTATGCTTGGAGTTTCCCTACGTGATCTAATCAAAAATTAAGAGATCCGTAGGAGAACTAAGGTAACCAACATAGTCCGAAGAATTGCCAAACTTATGTAAGTGGCAATGGGCAGGGCACATTTCTCGCAGAACAAATGGTCGATGGAGCCGAAAAGTTCTGGAGTGGCGACCGCTTACCGGAAGACGTAGCATTGGAAGGCCTCCCAAAAGGTGGACCGATGACTTGGTGAAGGCCGCAGGAATCCGCTGGATGCGGGAAACATAGAACCGGTCGAAGTGGCGGTGCTTGGGGGAGGCCTATGTCCAGCAGTCAAAAACCAGAAATGATGAATGATGATGACACAGAAATAATGATTTCATTTAAAATTATTTTGTACAAGATAATACCTAAGTACCTATTATCCCAAAAAATCTGCGAATATCTTTGTTCTAAGATGTTTGGTTTGACATTTTAAACATTACTTACTTTCTCTGTCGAAGGCAAAAAAAAACTATCTATCAAAACAAACAAATACGACATCTTGCTTCCGTAAAATTAACGTATGTATGCAGACCAGAAAATTGCTCACGATCTCAATAAAAAATCACTCGGATCAGAAGGCTCTATAGCGGGAGGTCTGTGCCCGTTGAAAAAATGACAGATCATTGTTCGCACACCGCGCATGCTCCGCGCGCGTCTTCCCGCGCTTTTTGAGCGCGAGATTTGAAAACAGAAATATTTACGAAATTGGAAAAGTTAAAATATCACGCCATTTTGTATAATCCATACATTTTAGATAATCAACTGTTTAATAACATACTGATGGAGACATTAATGTTTGAATAATATGTTAAGTGCATTTAAATTATTACCAAAAACTCAAAACAAATAAATTAAGTACATACACTTTTCAATGACATTAGTGATGTGATCTGATTATCAGTGCTGTACTGATATTAAAAAAACAAAAATGGTGTTAGCATGCTCAAATTCGACCAAAAATAGTAAAAACACGAGTGTTAAAAGAATGGTGACATGTTTTATCAGTGCGTGTCGAAAATTAACTAGTTTTGAGAGCGTTTATGCGGGTCTGTTTGTGTTGATTGTGCCAGTGTTGAGTGAAACAGGTAAGCGGAAAATGTTACCTATTTGTAAAACTGAAAAATATGTATGCATAGTCAGACAAAAGTGGCTACTATCCCATGCTATCCTTTTTGATGAGATTTATGAATGAAACGTTGTAAATGCGTATTTACAATAAGTTATTGAATTCCATGATTGTAGGTACTAATTGTAGGAATCGTGACGTATTACCATCCCATCGAAATATGAGAGTGAGGGAAGCGTGAAAGCGCCTGTGTCTGCGCACACACTTGTGCACTATATAAATTATCTCCCGCGCCGAAGGCACGGTCTCCGCTGAGATTGGTCGCCATGGCCGAAATTCGGTCTGGAAGACTATTATTATTATTGTAGTAATTATGATAGGTACTTTTATTTAAAACAATATCTAATGAATGGGTAAGGTTTTAATTTGTTATCAGTAGGTAGATTAGAGATATTGAGAAAACTAACTTAAGCTGGGAATAAATTATCGGACGCGTCCGTAAGCCGCGGCTGAGAGTCGCGACTTATTTGTATCTGGATAGTACATTTAGCACTACACTGTGCAAACTATCGGTCGTAAGTCGCGGACGTGCCCTTGAGCGTTCGGACGTCTGTTGGTCACGACTGTCAGCCGCGGCTTACGGACGCGTCTGATAATTTGTTCCCAGCTTTAGTGTCTCAAGATAGATTCATGAAAAAATAACGAAAATGCGAATGAATTAAATCTATCCTATAGGTTTATACGGTCGAACGACTTTATACACTCGAGAGCAATGAATCCGGGTCACTTAAAGAATGTTAAAAATCTCGGAAACTAAAAATGATAGGTTAATGCAATAAATTGTATTTAATAGACAATGTAATACTCCTTAAATGAAAGTAAAAAAAATATGAGTCACCATACATTTTATTAACACAAAATTACATAAAGAAAAAAACTGCTGATCTCTCCTTAAAACAAAAATAGGAAACATGAAATTTTTGAACTTTATTACGATTTTCTTGAATTTTAATACTTCGTATTGCCTCCTCGTGCTTCCATTACTGCGTTTACGCGGTTTGGCATGCTGTACACCAAGTTCCTTATACGATTTTGGGGAATATTCTCCCATTCCTCTGTGAGAGCAATTTTGAGCTCACGAAGCGTGATTGGGGGAGGGTTTCGTTGTTTTACGCATCTGCCTAGCTCGTCCCAAGCATGCTCGATCGGGTTGATATCCGGGCTGCGCGCTGGCCACTCCATACGAGTAATGTTCATCTCTTGAAGGTAGTCATTCACAATCCTACCTGTATGAGGTCGGGCATTGTCATGCATAAATATAGCATCCTCACCTAAATTGACCATAAATGGACCAACGTGATCATTGAGGATTTCTTCCACATATCTTACGCTAGTTAAAGAGCCGTTTTCTATGATCACCAGCTCTGTGCGACTTTCAGAAGAAATTCCGGCCCACACAAGTACAGACCCACCACCGTAGGCTACTTTTTCTTCGATGCATGCTTGCTTGAATCTTTCCCCTGGTCTTCGATACACTCTGTGTCTTCCATCGTGCTTGTAGAGCATAAATTTTGATTCGTCGGAGAACATAACTTTTGACCAATCTTCAATACTCCAATTTACGTGGCTCTGGGCATATCTTAGTCTTGAAATACGATGCCCACGCTCCAGTTTAGGGCCGTTTGCAGGTCTAAGGGGTTTTAAGTTAGATTCAGCAAGCCGACGTCTTACTGTCCATGCACTTGGGTTACTTCCTCCGAGGCGTCGAAACTGATTTGTGAGTTCAGTTCCTGTGAGAAAGCGATTTCGAAGCATGGTGTTCACCAAGTATCGGTCTTCTCGTGCTGTGGTACACCTGGTTCTGCCAGTTCC
Source organism: Agrochola circellaris (assembly GCA_914767755.1). Classification (NCBI taxonomy): domain Eukaryota; kingdom Metazoa; phylum Arthropoda; class Insecta; order Lepidoptera; family Noctuidae; genus Agrochola; species Agrochola circellaris. The sequence continues at coordinate 3,326,157 of OU611859.1, read as the reverse complement.
TGGTCTGCGTAGGTTAGAACCAGTTTCTTCGTAACGTCGGAGAACTCTTTGTACTGTTGACAGCGACACACCGACAGTCCTGGCTGTATCGCGCTGACTCCGGCCGGTTTCCAGCATTGTAAGTATTCTGGTGCATTCTTCAGGCGTAAGCGACATAATTTCAGCTTGAATAATGAATATAGAGCACTATCAACATGGTTTATGTACCCACATAAATGACAGATTACAAACAAAAGCAAAACCAAATGCTGTAATTTCGTAGTTCCATCTTCGAAAGTGGCCCTTTTTCAAATTTGATTTTTTTATGATATAACTTTACAATAACTAAGAAGTTTTAATACCTTCATTTAAGGAGTATTACATTGTCTATTAAATACAATTTATTGCATTAACCTAGCATTTTTAGTTTCCGAGATTTTTAGGATTCTTTAAGTGACCCGGATTCATTGCTCTCGAGTGTAGATTCCCGAAATAGGATCTTCTTTTAGCCTCTGAATGGCATTTAATTAAAACGTAGGAGTACCTAGTGACCCGCGAGAAATCGCGGCACAGCGGACAGAGCTCCGGCGGGATCTCATGGCGGCATGGAGAGTGCGATTGTCGCAACCCAGCGCTGGGCACGCCACAATTGTGGCGATAAGTCCCCTCTTTGAGGAGTGGCTAGAGAGGCGCCACGGCGTCCTCACCTTCCGCCTGACACAGGTCCTCACCGGACATGGTTGTTTCGGGAGGTTCCTGTTCAGGATAAAGCGGGAGGAAACGCCCGGGTGTCACCACTGTGTGGATCGCCCGGAGGACACGGTGGAGCATACGGTGGAGGTCTGCCCAGCTTGGGCGGAGCACCGCCGTGTCCTCACGGAGGCGATCGGCGGCGGCGATCTCTCGCGTCCGGCCCTGGTTCAGGCCATGGTCCGGAGCGAGAGTGCATGGGAGGCCGTCACCTCCTTCTGCGAAGCAGTAATGCTCGCGAAGGAGGAGGCGGAGCGCGCGAGGGAGAGGCAAAATGCGCCCCCTCGCGCCCCTAGTCGCCGCAGGAGACGCCCCGGGCGTCGGGAGTCGCGAGCCGACTTCCGGCCACCGTAGGCGCGGGCTTGCGGACGGTGAGCAATGGGTAACTCGCCGTCCGATAGGGACCAGGCCCGGGTCGACGGCGCGTTGTGTTCCACGCGCGCCTCAAAGAGATGTCAGCACCAACTGACGGGGTCCGGAAGGGCCAATGCCTGCCGGGGTCGCGGGTTTGTCTGAAAGGGATATCGCGACCTCGGCACACAGGCAACGGAAGGAACACGGGTGGGTTTTAGTCAGTAAAAGTCTGACACGCCCTCCCGCTCCACCCAGAGCGGGAGAAGTTATTTGATAATTTCCCAACCTCAAAAAAAAAAAAAAAAAAAGGAGTACCTAGTGACAGAATTCCACCATTAGTTGTTTATTTTCAATTACGAATTTATTTCAATTTTATTTTTATTTATTTTCAATTATTTATTTCCAGTACCTATTATATTATGTTACTTAAATGTATTAATTGATCTCGTCATTACTAACATAGTTTTAACATAATGTAATAGGTACTAACAAAATAAGGACAAGAATAGTCAGTTTTTTTCTGTATTCGTAGGTTTTTATTGCCTGTTCTCAATGATTTTAAGAACCCGTGAGTTATGTATCATGGACATCCGGATACTTACTTATTTTTATAATATCGAAGGAAAATTATAGTAACAATAACGAATGCCTATTTATTTTAATTAATACGAACTAAATCAACAATCAGCTTTTCAATCAATTTTGAAGAAAACATGAAGTAGATTAGACAACAAAAATCGTATAATAGGTAACAAAAGTAATAAATTAGAATGAGTAAGTCCTTTACCACTCCAGAACGATTTTCATGCGAATTTAAGTAAATATACCTATAGAAGGTAAGAAGTATGAGAGGAACTCTTCAAATGGCAGCAGACAGAAATAAGAGGAAGGAAGAAAACATTGTTAGACACTAGGCTAATTCATAATTAAATAAAGACAAAGTAAAGAACACACACACAGCAAGGCAACACAGCACATGCATACACAGCACACGCACCATCTACAGTAGTAAAGTATATTATGAATAAATAAGTGTAACAATACAACGTAGAAAAAAAGAAAAAACTTACAATAATCATACTACCTACCTTCATCCTAAAGATATAATCTCATAAAAATCCAGTGAGAGGCAATTATGTTCACCTTGCATTAAAAAACATATCTATTTAAATAGACATGTAGGTAGATCTATAAGGCCAGAGTAATTTCCAAATAATAGCCGTCATTGTTCTGATCTTGGGCAGTATATGCAGCATTCACATTCCTTATGAGTTCCAGACAATGACACTTGTCAATACTTAGGTACTAGTTACCTAGGATTTGTGTATGTAGGCACTACCAAGTTAGGTTCTTCAAGTAACGCTAAAGGGCTGAGACAACGTGTCGCTCAATTTGTACAGAGTATCTGGCCCTTCGATATTCCTTTGTGGCCTAAAACTTATTCTATACGTATTTGGTAATGGGTTGAAAGACATTCATTTTACCAATCAGTTGTTTAATATGAGTATCTTTCCCATCGGCTTGCATGTACTGAATTTAAAATACCTAAATTATTCCATTTTCAAATGTGTGGTCGGCCATTAATCGCCCAACCGTCGACCGTTACAAAAACCTCTGAATGTCAAGTCCAATTTACGTTAACAGACTCCTTTTTGGAATTCGTAATTAAGTATGGGAATCTATTCAACTTTTACATAGACAAAGTTAGGGCCAGTAATTGAATTTTTAATCCTTTTTGTACAAAGAACTCTTTGCCCAGAATTCTCAGTTGCAGAGATGAAAGGAAAAAACTTTGCTTGAAAATTGCGGGGGCCTGGCTGTCATAGTGTGTAATACCCAAAATAATGGAACAACAATGCGTAGTAACGCAATTGTAGTAACCGTGAAACTACAAGTACCGCACTATTGCATAAAAATGATGTCAAGTAGTGAGGTGAACTTTTCCGCGAGCAGTGTCCGCGACACGCAACGGAACGACGATTCCAATAATCGATTCTACCATTAACTCGATTACACAATGCATTTCCGACGCCATTGTTCGTAACAGACGTCGTACTACACCGATTGACTTATTTAATAGTCGAACAGATCTATGTTCTCATCAATCGTAACTTTAATTTACGTACTTTTTACTTACTTACTTTTGTTGGATTAATATTTTTTTTCTTATGTCTTTTTTTGCAACTCTTTTTATTATCGATTTCATGTTTAAACTTCATTGTTGGACAAGGGTTGTTTAATCAAACAAAGTATAGCTTCGTTATCATTTAACAACATCATAAATATACCTAACTAGATACAAAATGTACAAAAGTACTAGGTACAATAAGCATGCCAGCCTGTATGGCGGAATAATCATGTAAAGTTCAAACAAAAACTGCTTTTCAAAACAAGCATGAGGCTTCCCACAAATTAATATAGTGTATGTCCATTACGCATGTAATCTTTTTGTTAACCTCAAGGCAGTAGGGCTACTCTACCATAAATTAGACAATTACAATGCAAGACAGTAAAATTGTCTATGTGACTACTGTCATGGCATTCACTGCACTTCCTCTTTGGGTCACACCAGGAAATATGCCATAAAGCCGTACATGGTTATTCAAACAAAGAACGTTCAATCTTATTAAAAATAACACGGATAACGGATAGTTATCGTAATGTCTTCTGGTCATGTAAATACTTTAATAAAATAAGGATGCGTGCATATATTGACTCTTTGTTTATTTATTTAGGATACCTAATCGAAATGATTTAAAAAAATATATAAAAACTAAAACCCAACTACGACAAAAAAGTCAACTAAAAAGGTATAAACAAGACATCACTGACAGACAAATTATAAATCCGGAGTCACACGTGTTGTCGTCTTGTTTGTTTGTCTTGTAAAAAGTATTTTTGTTCATGACTTTATGTCCTCTGGAGGGCGTCATATTAAATTTGTCACATAGCCTATGAACCAGCGGACGATCAAGACGCTTCCAACGATATCTCATTTGTCAAATACATACATATAGAAACATACATACATGTCGGTCAAAATCATAACCCTCCTTTTTGCTTCTCCGTAGTCGGATAAAAAGAGAGCCAAGTTTTAAAAGATTGATTTTAGGTTGTTAAAAGAGAAGGAAGTCAATGATAGCCTAACTGTTGGCAGGGAAGAAAGGACGAAGCAATTGTGTTGTGCTGACCCCAAGTAATAAATGAAAACGGTAGGAAGATGATGGTACGGCATCATGACGTAGAAAAAGAATTCCTTCCAACTCATCGAACTAAGCTGACGAGACTAGTCGTCATAGGAATGAGTCAGAATTGGAAGAAACGACAGTAAGTATTGGAACTTGCCACGTCCACAAGCAGGAATGTCGCTCAAAAAGCTTCATATTTCTACAACATCTTTCAACAGGTTTGACATAAGGTTTTCGGTAGCTTATGTCAATCCAATACATTTTTGATTTTTCTATCATTTTTATCACTGATATAATTTCACTTTGTCTAGGCCCTCTGCTTCAAACACTGACATATCTAAAATTAAATTTCATTGCATATTATGTAACTTTGAATCTTAATTAATTAATTATAATTAGTAATGATAAAAAAGGTATTTAAACAAGACAGACAACACAGGCAAACCCCAACTACAACAAAAAAGGTATAAACAAGAAATCACAAACAGACAAATTAAAATCCGTGGTCACACGTACGAGTATTCTCTTCGATTTATGTAACACGACGTGTGACACCGGTTTTTAATTTGTCTGTTTGTGATTTCTTGTTTATACCTTTTTTGTTGTAGTTGGGGTTTTCTTGTTAAAGTTATTATCACTAGTAACAAGGCTTGTGAAAACACGCCGAGTCTGCCTTAAAAGCTTTCCAATATTCCAAACGTCCAAACTAAAATTAATTATCGTAATACCATTATGGCTACCAAACTATCTGTTAAAGAACTAATCTTATATTGTGTATATATCAATTTGCAAAACTTTATTCATTACTTTCGCCTACCCCTTTTGAAGAGTAAGTACTGATGACTTATAATTTATTTTGAACAAGACACCTACAAAATCTAAAGAAGTAACAACGAACTTAAATTAATAGTCTTCAACTAAAGTATTAAGACTACAAAGATTTATTAAGTACATAACAGCTTCATTACTAGATATTTCATGTGCTCTAATTAAATTAATTTTAGCAAAGGTTAGTGGCAGAAATTCTAGAATATGTAAAAAAAACCCGTCCGATCTAAAAGGGGCAATTACATTACTTACCTAAAAAAATCTTATTTTTATTGAAATTAAAAAAGTTATTGCTATTTAAAAATCTCATTTTTAGTACCAAAATTACCCCAAAACCATTTAAAATTAGCAAATTGTTAACAGGGGTCATAAGTTACGACTTGTAGACACCCACTGAACGACGGCCGCCCGCGCCCCATGCAATATCTCGGTAAAATTCCCCATTGACAAAAAAATGTGACGATTTTATTTTTATTTTTTCCGCATAAATAGACTTTCAGTACGATACCTAACAATACCCTCACGGATCTGACAAGGTTTTTTTAACATGTTGTATAGAGCTACAACCACTTAAATAAAATTTGGTTTACAAGCATGCTAAATTTAGCATTCTTTTGCTGCTTTATTATTTATAACAAAATATATGTTTAAATTCTACCAAAATAACAGTTAAATAACAGAGGGTCCTATTTTTATGCACTCGTTATGATTAATTTACATTTCTAGTAAATTAATAAAAGGGTGGGACACTATCTGGCGTTGTCCTTTAACTGAATTTTCGCTAATTTCGCTATACAGATTTATTCATTACAAGAATTTGTTATTAAATAGCAACACTATCTACCTAACTACTATACACACGATCGCAAAAATAAAAGTGCATCTATTCGAGGTTATTAGCACCTAAAGTCGTAATGTGTTTTGTAGCCTCAAGCACCTACGAGTATTATCGTGTGACACTAACCCATATTCCAAATGTTATATAATCATCACTTGCATTCAATTTGATAAAATAATCGTGTTCTAACATTTGTCTATGTAATTTGCGGGCACTCGCAAAAAACAAATTTATTCTTGGTTGCTAATCTTTTGGATACATACATAAAAATGCAATAGTACGGTACATAGAACGTCTTAATGTTTGTATAGCATGCGTTTATTAATAATAATAATATAGTAGATGAAGGTTATACTACATATGCAATCATTTGTTTTACAATCTGTTTACAAGTGGATTTAAAACGCCATTTCCTAGCTGTTAAAGTATTTGCTATAGTAATAATTTATGACTTAAATTAAATACGAGCTCGCTATTCCTTGTTATTCTTTCGCAGCATGTAGACATAGTCAATTACAGTATTACCAAGTTCGATGTCATATACGGTATATCGACGTATATGTAGGAACTTACTTACGGGATTAAACCTATGAATTCACATGTTCAAGACTAATATTTAGTATTCAATACTCTATTTTTGATTCATACAGGATGGCAGGGACATCGCCGCGAAAACTGTTACCATGGATTCAGTATAGCTACCTGGATCTGAATCCCCCTGCGTTGAAATTTTTCGCCGTTTATTATAAAAAAATCAGGGGGCTTCAGATTCAGGTAGTTACCTATACTGAATCCATGGTATCAGTTTTCGCGTCGATGTCCTTGGCACCCTGTATAGGTGATTATTCCCTAAAATACACGAGATGTTCTCGAATAGTAATAAAGTGTAAGTAAATATGCATAACTTTCCCACGGCTGGGACACAGGCCTCCTCTCTGTGGAAGGAGTGGGTCGTAATCTACCACGCGTGCCCAGTCGGGTTGGTAGATGTCACATGTCTTCGATATTTTGGTTCTAGGACACCTCACGATGTTTTCCTTTACCGTTTTGAGAGCATTAGTGATGTAATTATTTACACACAACGTAAAGCGCTTGCCTGGGTTCGAACTCACGACCTTCAATTCGTAAGTCAGGGCTGCTACCACTGGGCCACACCAACTTGTAAGTAAGGGCTGTTACCACTGGGCCACATCAACTTGTAAGTAAGGGCTGTTACCACTGGGCCACACCAACTTGTAAGTAAGTTGGGGTAATTTCTAAAATTAGATCGGACTTTTCGGAGATCGCTTGAAGTTTGTTGGAAGCTATAGCACAGAATAGTAGCTATAGCTATAGGCTACATGTTGGCAACAAAGTTAAACCTTCCCGTGATTGTGATTTTCTTTTCTTTATTTTTAGTTTTCCTGCATGTTACTAATATAGTTTTTAAGTAAGAAGACTAACACCTTATGGGCCTTGATGACAGACAAGTTTTTTTTATTTTTTATCGGTACCTACATAATAGACGAACTTTTTCGCACAAAGCAAATTCTTTCGATTACCATGATGATGACGTGTGTTAGGTAGGTACGTACATATATGATAGTTTATAGAAATCGTCAACAGATAAGTATTTACTATAGCATTATATTCTTTCTTTGATAGAATTGTGATTTCGCCTATAAAGTGCAACATCATGGTAAAGTGATAGACACCTCCACTTTCTATCAACGTAGAAATTGTTCGTATGCCACACACTAACGCCAAAATGTCATTACCTATTGCCATATGTCGCAACTTCTAACGATTTCAAAATGTCAATATTGCCGTATGTCGCAACTTCTATCGATTTCACAAAAAGTGCATAAATACTGCATATTTATCTAGTTCAAGCCAGTATTTATAAAACACACTAGCTACGCCCCGCGGTTTTACCAGCATAAATCTCGATCCTGTGGGAATATTGAGATAAAAACTTCATCCAAATCTGATCAGCCGTTTTAGCGTGAAAGCGTAACAAACAAACTCGCTTTTGCATTTATAATATTAGTTTAGGATTACAAACGGTCAAATTAAACTTTACAAAATAATGGTTCATAACCAAAAAACGAAATATGATTAATTTGTTTGTTAATAAAAAACTGGGAAATACCATCACTTAACATTTTAGTCTACAAATTGGCCATTTATCTGCACATATGCAACCGCTGCAGCTTGTTTTGACAGCAGCTACACACTCTCCAGAACCGCATTCTGCATAAAGCTTTGTGCAGACCAGCGCGACGTGACACTGGTTATTGTTATACCGTCAAGTTTTCTTAGAAATTGTATTGTTCGAGTCGCGTCGCGTCGTAGCGTCGCTGGTCGGTACGACCCTTAAATGTAGCTGCGTCTTTTGTGCGCGGCTCCAATCGGTCAATAGGTAGATAATACTTATTTTCGGATAGCACGCTGTTTTATCTAACTACCATTTATTCCTTTTTAGGGTTCCTTACCTCAAAAGGAAAAAACGGAACCCGTATAGAATCACTTCGTTGTCCGTCTGTCAGTCTGTCAAGACCCTTTTTCTCAGGAACGCGTGGTGGAAATTAATATCAAATACGTAGGTCTATGGTTCCTTGGACCTCTAAAATAAACCTTACCAACCTTTTAAGTCAACGCAATAAAAAAATATGGCCATATATGCGACATATTTTGATTCTCGCAAATAAATCAAAACCTACAGGGTACTTCCCGTTGATCTAGAATCATGATATTTGGTAGGAAGCACATGTAAAGGAAAAAGTCCAAAAATCGTAAATTGTAGTTTTATAAAACAATTTCACATTTTTTGTTATTACAAGCTTAAATTTGCAGTTGGAGAATGTGAAGATGTATGAGAGAACAAGTTTTTCAACTACAATGTTAAAGTTTGTTTTTGGAATTCATTCATCCCAAATACGGAACCCTTCATTGTGCGTGGTCCGACACGCATTGGGCCGGTTTTTTTAACATAACGAACATGCCTTCCTTACTTTGCAAAGCACAAAATAAGTGTTCACTTTGCACAAATTCCGCCTATTTAAAATTATCTTTTACGATTTTTATATTGAGTCTCAAAAACCATTTTGAGACTTTACCACCAGACCAGATTATCGCAACATCCTAAAAAAAATCATGCCATGCAAATAGATTATCCAGTCTGCCATTAAGCTTAATGCTGTCCACTTTGTTTAAAACCTGCAACAAGTAAAAAAAGTAACTTAATGTTCAAATTACCGTGGCTAAATGGAAACGCACCGGACCACTTTCGTTGGCGGTCAACCAGTAACTTGCAGCCACCAAAATGTGAAGAATTACGTCTCGACAGACATAATCGCGCTTTCACTTATGTAACTAAATTATAACCGATCTAAATGATTATATTACCAGTAATACAGGTGTACGCACGACGAAATTTTGTTAAGTCTCCAAATCATTGCGACAATGATATCAGGGCGCATCGATTGGGATTACCCAAGATTTCAATTTATTAATACAGTAAGACCGCATTCCGACTGTTAAATAAAGATTCGAATGTCGTATGTAGAAATCATAACATTTTAAGCATAAAAGAAAATTAAAACTTTCGGGCCCCATAAAACCACGACAAAGCAGACTACGACACCTAATCTACTTCTGGAGGAAGGTTGGCTGGTTGGAACCCACGTACGGTTGTCCCCTTGAAGGACTAAGTTCGGAAACCAATCCCAGTAAAATAAGACATAAAACCACAACAAAGTCTCATAAATCCACTATCAAAATCAATATCTGATTAAAGAAGTTATGTCCAAATAGAAAAAATACAGCTCAAACGATGGACCCTGACCAACAACAGGATTAACACGATGAAAGGATATGAACCGTGTAAAATAATTATATCAACCAGACACCGCTGACTCACTGGCATTGGCTTTGAAGCAATATAAATTGCATTAGATAGCTGCCGACCCTGGAACGTCGTAAGATCAATATCGCCACACTCTTCAGAAATTCGCAGTAACTGACCAAATATTCATTGGAATTAAACCATTTGGGTCAAGAGCCAAAAGTATGGTCATCAAGATGGTCAATATTGTGTCATGTGTAAATGAAGGAGTCACGTAGCTTGTTAAACAGAAGCTCGTACGAACGGCCAACAAACTTAATAAATATAATGAATTCACAAGGAGAGGTCACCAATCCAAAACTAAACTGAGGCTTACGCAAACAGACTGCAGGTTTTAGCTTAGAAACCAATAATTTCAAATGTAAACAAAACAACCGCCAACCGGTACCGGCCTAAGCAATCTATGCACAAGTTCTAGACGAGTTCACATCACAATAACATTGTTTGTATATTAAGGACCGCAGTTCCATGGGATACCATAATGATACCATGAACGAACAACAACACAACCCACTGTCCATAAAATCTTCCATTACATAAGAACTGACCTGAGACAACCGGTACGTTACAATGGGATATGATCCAGATTTGGACCGATACCACTCGTTCGAAACACTGGGCAAGAACTGTTAGCCAATCCGACCGTGGTACTAGTTTTTAAGTGAATTCCAACTATAGGGTTAAGTAAATTGAGGTCGTGGACTTTAGAGCATCGAAATGTAAAGATGAAGCACACAGTGCGATGAAAGAAAGAAAGAAAATACGTTTATTTTTCGATAAACATGACGCAAAGAAAGAACATAAACACATAAAAGAACAAGTTGGGGGAAAATACGTAGAAAATGTACTGTATAATGGTGAATTTACCGAACTTTCAGGAAGACGTGAGCTTAACACTTATATTTGACAGATAGCTACTAAAATAAGAACAAATGAATTACCTCGCCAAGAACAGATTTCAATTCAGACCTTTGTGAAAAAGAGGCTAATAGATTTAAAATAGGTAGTAATACCATAAGGAAAGTTGTTGACCAAAACATAAATGCCAATGGACTAACATAGATCGCCCACGTCTAAACCATATTCGTTATACCTAGACCAATTTTAACAGCAAAGATAATGATATATTTAATAAAATTACCATATACCTTTATACAGTGTACCTTGACACTATATGAAGTCAAACACTGGTCAAGGAGGTGTTACCTAAATTCGATCGTCGAAATGCACACAGAGATGGCACACAGTGGCGCGATTAGATACGAGTGAAGTAATCCGTATCAACTATGAATCATTAAGGTTCTTTTATTTGTATGAGAAGTCAACTGCATTCTTTGTTTACGTTATTCAAAGGTTTTTTAACTTCAAATTCCCTGTCGGAGTTGTTTTCTGACATAGTTTGTCTAATTATCTTTTCACGTGAGCCAATTTTTTCATCAAGCTGTTTTGTGCCTGCAAAACTCTTCACATTTTTAATCATTTCTAAACATAAAAGCTCCACTATCGACCGGTCGATCGGTTGGATTCTACTACGATCTTTCTGCTATACCAGGCGTCTTCATTCATACCTGTATTCTGAAGTCCATTAGCTGGTTGAAGTCACACGTTCTTTTCTATTTTTCACAACATGGCTTTCATGCTAGATCTGCTATATCAAACACGGTCATTAAACTAATCAACTTTCAACAAAGAAATTTATCAAAAGCTATTAATGTCAATTCAGATATATTAGCACAAAAATCAAATTGTGCAATCTCTAGAGCTTATGTAAATTAAAGAGACATTAAACTTGATGCGGTTATGAAAAAGCAGTTTAAACTAACGTTAGTAATGTTCGCGATAATTTACATAATCTAAAACTTCTATGCTACCAAGATGAATCGAATGTTATATGCACATTACATTCTGTTGCGATTGACGGAACCCTTAGTCACAGTATAAATAAGGACAGTACAGAAACTACGTAGTTAACGTTCGAAACGGCACACTCACAGACTGCAAGCGATTGTCTCAGTGCTGTCAGTTGCGGGTGCTGTGTCGAGACGAGTGGTCGCCGCGGTCTTTTTAAAAATGGAGCGTAGGTAATTATTTCAACAAATAGGCCTAGTTCCCATACTGTCCATATTTATATTGCACCTTAATGTGCGAATCTGTTTCGTACTTGGCCGATTTTTAATTGAAATATGACCAGCCGATCTATTCTTTAAAAATCTCACCGCTAAAACTTAGGTGAAGTGAGCTGTCAATAATGTCAATCCAGGTGGAATGACAGCTCGCTTGAAGCTCAATTCACCTAAGTCTTCACGGTAAGATTTACAGAATAAGCCGCCTGGTATCAAAGCCTAATCTCCTTATTGTTCACACTCATAATCAAGCATTCAAATATATAAGCAAACAAGTAGCTGTCATTATAAAAGAACAAAGGGTTAATTAAATTTTATATTAACATATCGCGAACTTAGGGTAAGGTTGGGTCGAACAAGTAATCTTAGACAATGCTAAGAAGTACAATGAGATACATCACTTAGTCATTATAATTACTAGATAAACAACAATATTTTATGCAAATCTTATTAAAATTGTAGCTTTGCAAAGAGTCGCATGCCGCACGTTATTAATAACGGTGTTATGTAAAAAAATGCAATTAAAATTGAAGATTCAATAATAATTATGATCCTGAAAGATTGACTGCCTCGTTGGTCTAGTAGTCGCAAGCGCTTACTACTGAGCATGAGGTCCTGGACAGTTTTATTGGGTTTTCTTATTGGGTTTTCCTATCTGGAATGTCACAGCCCAGATTCTTGATTTGTGCCCGGTGGATGGCAATAGGCTCGTCCCTGGTACAAGGGACTTAAACATAACTGGCAAAATGAGGGTATATTATAAGGAAAGCTCTGCCTAATCCTTCAGGGAATGCAGGCGAGATGTTATGTTATGATCCTAAAAGATTTATTTATCAGTGTATGTTTTTCGAGCACTGCAGATACCCGGTATCTGAGATCGTCAGATAAGGTTACAATATAGCTATTAAGCGAGTTTCGTCCTGAGCTGAGTGTTCAGAACCGCAATGTGCTAACATATCAGAATAAGTACTAGACTATATAATGTCCGTTTTTTTTTTCAAAGCAATTGTTTATTGGCATAAACTGGGCTACAAAAAAATGTGAAAACCTGACTCCAGAGCTATGTTAGAGTACCTACATCTAATAAGAAAAAACTCACCGTGACAACTTAGGTGAAGTGAGCTTGAAGTGAGCTGTCAATAGTGACAGCTAACTTCATCTGTTTTCGAGGTGAGATTTTTACAGAATACATTGGCTGTATTTCAGGAGCCAGTGACTTATTCAAGTAACGTTATTTTAATCAAATTAACTGTTTTAATGCAACAAATGTAACAAATTTAGAATACCTTCGACACGGAGCATTGAACCCTTTTATCAATAGAACACGGATTCAAGTTAACTCATGATCATTTAATTTATTATTCGTGACATTAAATATCTTTGTTATTTTATTTATTCTAATAAATTACATTAATATACACAAAAAATCTAACTAAATAATGTAAATAAACTACGTAATTAAATATAAATAACGCAAATTTTTCATGTAAATTGGTCTACTTTTTATCACAGGATGCGAAATGTCTTATTATCTAAGTAAAATGTAAATTTTTATATAATTAAAAGTATCAAATTTCAGTCATTTCTGTTGCTAACAGACGCTTTGCTGTTAAGGGAATAAATAGGATCTGTTATTTAATTTACAATTGATGATTTTTGTTACTTATTTTAAATTCAACCTATGTATACTCGTACTCCATTTGAAATAACATTTAAACAAACCTTTTTTACAGTCCGTTCAACCGATTCTGTATTCTATACTATAGGCATAAGGATGGCATTAAAAGCAAAAAGTGGTTAAAATACCAACTGTTTATTGCAGCTGTATTTCTCTTGCCATCAACTCAATAGAAGTCAAAATCGGTTGAACGGACTGTAAAAAAGGTTTAGTTAAAGGTCTAATCTTATTTCAAATCGAGTATAGTTAGTAAGCAAATATAATTTCCAACCGTATTTTATTTCAAAATGTCAAAATGAATTGAGTATTTACCTATCACCCAATACCTATCAACTTTGTTAGTACTCTTCTTCTATATTAGTTAATTATGCAAAAAAAAACGAAAGTAATGGGAAGAATTCATGCGCATATTGTTTTCAGGCCCCTTCATCAAAGTGTACTCCGCACATAAAGGTTTTATTCATAGAAATACATAGTTCAAAAATACAGATATTTTATCTTCCCACACACAATCACAACAATACCTTGAATGTTGGTCTAAAAAGACGATTACAATGTTCACATTCTCGTGATTGCCTACTCTCATCTAACAGCTCAACTACAAGTCTATTCACGACGTAGGTTACCACTTATACTTACCTAAATCTTAACAATGAAGCAAGGCTACTAAGTACATTATTTGTACTTATTTTTTTTTATATTCTACATGTGTTTTTATCAAAATGCGCACTTTCTATGTTCTATTCGTTTAATGTATGAATCAATTACTTACTTTTGTTTTTGTATTCAGCTCTTATAACTTCGAACGATCTCTGCTCGGATGAAAATAGAGAAATCATTTAATCGTATAGAATAGTACATACTAATTCCATGCTGCCATGATAGTAGGTACTTACTAATTCCATGCTGCCATGATAGTAGGTACTTACTAATTCCATGCTGCCATGATAGTAGGTACTTACTAATTCCATGCTGCCATGATAGTAGGGTACTTACTAATTCTATGCTGCCATGTCATTATTGACATGTTACTATTGTCTTATTCTAAATTTTGGGCGAGCGAACTCTGAAAAGTGCAATACCTACGCGGTCAAAATGTATGGAACAGCCGATTAAAAAAAAAAATAACCGACAAAAAATTTCAACGCAGTGGCAGATTCTTGTAAGTAGGTACCGAATCCATGGTATCAGTTTTCGCGTTGATGTCGATGCCACCCTGTATATATAAATTAACATTATTTTAACAGACTTATTAAACTTTTATGATTGTAATCTAAATTATTTATGTTTTTATTGACTTAGCACTTAGCTAGACCGCTTTTTCGAAAGATTACTTTGAATGTTCCAACGTATATTTTTCTGTAAAATTAGATATTTCATTCAATAGAAATGATGCCTGGGTAAAAAGAAAGGTTTTCTGTTATCAGTCAGATAATAAAAAATATAAGACACGTATTTTATGCTTTAACATATTAATAAAAAAAATACTTAGATAAAACGCATTAGATTTGGGGAGACTCTACGTCACAATTCAGTATAAAATCTAGCAAAGCGTGACGTGATGTCACATTTAACTCAATGTATCACCGTAATCTTTCGAATACGAAAAAAGAGTAATGAAGAAAATGTCGTGAGGAAAGGTTTGAGTATGAATGTCGATGGCTATAAGAGTAGGGAAGACCAAAGAAACGATGGATGGACTGTGTGACAGATGATATGGCTAGAAAAGGGGGACTACCGAGATGACGACTAATAGAGAAGTATGGAAGAAAAAGACATGTTGTGTCGACCACTAATAAATATGATTTCGATCCACATAGTCTTCAAGATTTTATTGAACCCTCGAGGTACGGCCAAGTAATTTAGCAATAATATTTTTTCTCTACTTGGAAATTCGAGCATTATTTTGAGAATCTTCGAGATAACTCGAAATTACTGTACTGGCCGAATACATGCAAACGCTCGGCCGGCAATGTTTGTATGAAAATCCATATCTGTTGAGTTTAGCGGCCAAATAAATTACTATGAAAACACAAATATCTATCGTGTTCTCTATTTAAAAATGGTACTAACTTTTTACTACTAACTTATCAAAAAAAATATTTAAATAATGAACTGCCATGCGGCTGGCTTATCAAATAGAGCTGTTTACAGAAACAAATGAACATATCGGCGAGTGAAAAATTATCGTTGTTTGTCATTGATTCTGGCATTTATAATAAATTTAATTAGTTTGAATTTCTGCGTATTATTTGAGAAGAGTACTATACAAGCCGCAACCAGGCATTGATGGACTCACGTATAATGCCCCAGCAGTTGCATATGCTACCTAACTTAAACGCTAGTTAGACGAATGCGAAATGCCTTAATCCAGTAAAATTTTTCCCGCAAAATAAACAGATGTCCTTCTACGGTCTAATCACAAGGTATTATTCAATTGACCCACATTCAGAAACTCTCTAAGGGCTGACTTTACCAATGAAACGCGATCAGCACATTTAAACCTCGTTCAAGAGCTGTCAGTGTTATCATTGTTGTGAAATATTGACAATGACAGTTCTTGAACGCAGTTTACATGTGCTGATCGCGTTCAGTTTCATCGGTGAAATTCGCCCTAAATGGTACACATTCAGCAAAACAACTAGTAACAAATGGGTACCAGCAGATTTAAATCAACTCGCCATTGTAAATCACCATGATGCGTAACATTTCGCTATGGAGAGCCCTATCATTGGCGTATTCATTCTCAAACGCTTTATAATCAACTCTATCTCCTTTCTAACAAGGTGTAATTTTGACTAACTCTAATTTAGCGTACTTAGTCTTCGATTTGCTATTATTATTTCAACCAATGATGTGGCAATAGGACGTAGGTTGACCCTTTGACGTCATCATACTAGAGAAGGTCAATATGCGAGAATAATGCCTAACACGAATGTCATTAATATTTAATAATCTACTCTATCGAGTTATATCAAAGAAACAGCCACTGTAGCATCTTTGGCTCATCGGCTTAATGTTGCTTGCCTGTCAGTCTTTTACAGACTGTACTTCGGAGAGTGTGCGCAGAATCTACGCTCTATGACCTGATCCCACCTTCTATTCTCCCTTTTACTACCAGATTACTAGGCGTACTGCAGGGTACCATCCGCACTTGGTCGATATACCGACTAGTCTAACTCAGTGTTTCTCCTGCACATTTATTATGCGCACGGGCAAAGTGTGGAATTCTCTGCCAGCGTCAGTGCTCCCTTCCACTTATAACCCATCAGCCTTCAAAGCAACAGTGAACAGGCATCTTCTGAGCTTGCTTGTTCCATCATAGTCCTCATCCATCGCTTTCGCGAGATCGAGGTCAAAAGAAAAGCAATATTGAATAATAATAAAAAATCCTTAGTCATTATTTTAGGACATCATTTTATGTCTACATTTTGATTCATTGACACACCACAGAAAGTGATATAAATCTGACAGCTCTCCTGATCGCAACAAAAATAAATAAATTGGAAACTAAATGATATCCATCATCTTTTTAAAATGCAAACTAAACGTTGCAGTTTATGTAAAAGCTGTCGTTATGAAATAGAATCGTTTAACATCCATATTGAATCGATATAACAATCGAAACTAAATTGCTATGGGCGGAATTATTACAATTAGTTTCGTTAAAAACCGGCCAAGTGCGTGTCGGACCACGCACAATGAAGGGTTCCGTAGTTGAGATGATTTTATCCCAAGAACAAATTTAACATTGTAGTTGAAAAGCATTTTCTCCCATACGGAATTTATGGGTGATCATTATTTTCATACAACTGCTTTTTAAGTTGGTCGATTATTACTCGTTAACCTGTAAAGCCTACTTGGGTATTATAGTTTTTCTTTTAACTTCGTTATATATACTACCCTACCCTAAAAAAATATTTTTCTTGATTTTACTTTACCACTTTGTCGGCGTGATTAATTTGTATACCCATGCTAAATTACAGCTTTCTAGTACTAACTGTCTCTGAGCTAAGCCGCGGACAGACAGATAGACAGACGGACATGGCGAAACTATAAGGGTTCCTTGTTTACTACGGAACCCTAAAGACAAGAATGTTATGCAAAAAGGTCAATATGTCACCCACTTAGCATCTTTTGTTATATTCAATGCTACAACTGTGTCTTTACGAAATACAGACATCACCATAGGTACTTATCGTTATCATCACATAAATTAAATTAATATTTACTGATGGTTCACTTGATAATTACATATAATAATATAGTAATAAAGTCAAAACTGTACAGAAAATATGTTTGATATAAGCAATTGCTACAAGGTGTAAGAGTCTGATGCCGAAAATATAGTTTCCAGAATTTTTGTGAAGAACGGTGAAAGAAAACGTCGTGGGGACACATGCCTGAGAGATATTTCTCGACGGCATGCGAAGCCAAGTCAAAGGCCCCTGGGCGGCTTTAAAATTCTGACACCTAGTCACTAACCCCACGAAAAGAAGAAGAAGAATTTTTGTCCGTTCATCCGTTTATCTGTTTGTCTGGATAATATGTTCCGGATTGGCGCAAAAACAGCTGAGCTGATTTGGATGACATTTGGCACACAGATAGTTTATAACCAGGATTAACACATAGGGTACTTTTAATCCCGATAGTACGTTCCCGAGGGATATCTTCTGACATCCACTCGGGCGAAATCGTGCATTACAAGCATTTAACTGTCCCACAGCGGGAGGAAGGCCTCTTCTTATTCATAGAAGGCTCGAGAATTAGGTAATCAATCACCACGCTTGCTCAAGGCGGATTGGCGATTTTAGACTACATATATTATTCATCTTGTAATTAATCGATGACCTTGTGAAGGCCGCAGGAATCCGCTGGATGCAGGAAGCACAGAACCGGTCGAAGTGGCGGTACTTGGGGGAGGCCTATGTCCAGCACTGGACGTCTTTTGGCTGAAATGATGATGTTGATGATATTATTAATCATAAGTCCCGGTCTCTTCACGAGGTTTTCCTTCACTAAAGTCTGTAATGTATATAAAGATAAACTTAGAAATTACATACGAGTTGAAAAAGCTACATTGGTACTTGCATGGATTCGAACCCTCGTGCATAAGACGTAAGGCCTTAACTACCAGGCCATTATGGCATTACACAGTATCTAACGTTTTCATTTATAACTGCCATAGGTAGGTCAGTTTGAAAAAAGCCATTGCATTACGCTACAACGCCTACACCAGAATATCATACTGCTTGATAGTACCTTTACGATACTATAATAGGCACATTCCCTAACGAATCCTGTATTCATCGTCATCATTACCAGCGTACAGCAGTCCACTGTTGGACATAGGCCTCTGCAATTGCACGCCATGCAGCTTGATTCTCGGCAACTCTATTCCAGCTGCTACCAGCCAGCCAGCGAAAATCGTCGCTCCACCTAGCTTGAGGGCGTCCTACGTTACGTTTGCCCATTCACAGTCTCCACTCTAGAACACGTCTACCTCAACAGTCATCGGTTCTACGGCTAATTTGACCGGCACATTGCCACTTCAGCTTATTCTGGGAGCTATGTCGACGTAACTTTGATTCTCTGCCGAATTAACGAATCCTGTATTACAATTCCTATTTGCTTTCTTCATCATAATTATCTGCCTAGTGTTTTCCCAACTATATTGACTTCGGCTTCCAGTCTAACCGGATGCAGCTGAATAATAGTATTTTACATGGAGCTGATCTATCTACTTGCTTTAATATTATTATGGTTTATCTACTGTTATCCTTTCAATATTCCAAATATACATTTTCATAGTCCGTTAGATCCATCACTATTATGTATTTTATCCGTATCGCACTATCTTCATTGTAAACGAATCTATTCAATTATTAGTCATTGTCCTGTGACAATCAGGCCGTGAATACTGAAATAGTATTTTTGCCACAAAATACATGGATTATGATCTGAATTGATTGTTTGACTAACTCATTTCATTTGCATATGGCACAAGCATTGCACCAACGTAGTTTTGAAAAAGTTACGCAGTAGATGATACTGGCACAAATATTATTATGTACGAGTAATTCGGTACGGGAAATAAGTGTTTTCAAACTATGTGTGCTGGATTGATCCGATCTCATCTATAATTTTATATAGGTACACACGGCTACACATCAAGCTATACATTTCCAGTGTATCCTGACCTCGCATTGTACGGAAATCTTATACAATGCGAAATCAGCATAAACTGGAAATGTATAGCTTGATGTACATTGAAACTAACATCAACCCTAACCACAGATGAATACAGATGGAACACTCCGCAGTTTAGGTATGAAGTTACAAGTACGCGGCGGGCCTGTCTTGCTGGGCCAATTCAGTGAGTGTAACGTAGTCAGAAGATCTAAGAGTCACGCGATAGAAAGAGAGGCAACTTCTAGGTGCATATAACTGCAGGTGATTAGCGCTGTGCAACCTGAATTGCACTTAATTGTGTCGTAGCAAGAGTCGCTTTTTATTTAAATGATTTTGCGGAGTGACCCAACTGTATGAGTCTGTCTCCTAAATAATATTATAAATGCGAAAGTGAGTTTTTTTGTTTGTTACGCTTTCACGCTAAAACGGCAGAACAGATTTGGATGAAATTTCGCTTGAAACAAAGGTATACCATGACCTTGGTTAGGACGAGACCTTTTTGCATAACATTTTTATCCCGATTTTCCCACGGGATCGAGACTTATGCGGGTGAAGCCGCGGGGCGCAGCTAGAAAATGAATATTATAGCGATGCTTGGCCCTCCAAGCCATCACTAAGCAGCCTATATCAAAAATATTGACAATAATCAATAACTTCTATCTACAGGTTTGTTCTTTTTCGTGTGGTTAGTGACTAACCTGATGTCAGAGTTTTAAAGCCGCCCATGGGCCTCTGACTTGTATCTCTCAGACATACATGGCCTCAGGTTTTTTTTCTTCACCGTTTTTGAAGCAAGTGATAATTATATAATACGCATATGAATCCGAAAAGTCAGAGGCGCGTGCCTTGAGTTCGAACTCGAAACCTATGACTTGGCAGTCTGGCGGTCACACCACTAGGCTATCACTGCTATACTACTAATTAGGACTGAGTAAGGAAGCCACTCATTCCATCCAGTCCCTGTTTGATAAGCCAATCAATGGATGTCTCAGGAACTCTATCAATATAGGCAATAATACCCGGCTTTTCCTTCAAAGACCATCTAACAAATAATTATCATTTGTTCCAGACTGGCCAAGCCACTTGACCTACGACCATATCTACAACAACACACACTACGCCCAGTTACAGCCCATACACAGGCCATACAACCCAGTCAATAGCGTTAACAGCCACCGTAATAGCAATAAGCATAGTTACAATGATACCAGTGTCAACGAGGTAGACGATCGACCACAGTATAAAGATGCCAGTGGTCCCTTACTGGTTGGGTTTGCAAGAGACCCTTTTAGGTATTCTGTGCCTGAAGACGATTATATTAAAGGAGTTAGGTAAGTGATAAAAAGTATTTCTTCTAGTTCGTCAGTAGCGCCTCCGTCAGACGGCATCAGAATAGCTTATGCTATAGGTACCCAAAAACATTCAGAAATGTTGACTGACTGGAGGCTTTGTAAAATTGAAATTGAAAATTCTTATTGGTTTTTTCCTTTCATATCAAATCATTACAAATACCTCATAGTCTTAACAAGAGGTTCCTTAAAGCCTATAATTGCACTACTCCGCCTCTTCTTCTTCAAAACTGAAGGCTTCATCATCATATTGTCTATCTCCTTTCAGGAACATAGATCCTCAAGTGTACATGAGCAAGACGGAGAACCGTGGCAAGCGTGGCGTCTTCCACCTTTACAATATGATGTACTGTGCTACTGGCTGTGACCCTCTCTCTTACAAGGGGTACGGGTGTTATTGTGGGTTCCTGGGCTCAGGAAGACCTACTGACGGTATTGACAGGTGAGAATATTATAAACTCCATCTTTATCTTTTCCTGGATGTATAATTTTCTTCTTGTTTTCTTCTTCTTTCGTATGGAAATCCGCATGTGTCATGACACATGCGGATTTCAATGGAGACCTATCCATGGATAGGTCTCCGTTTTGAGAATCTACTTGCAACTAAAATGTTGAGTTGTCAATTATTATGCATAAAAAGTACACAATAAATATGAATTTTGGCAGTGTAGTGGAACGATGATTTGCCTGTACCTACCACAGGGTTTTCTGGACTGTACGAGTGTCACTCATGACTGTGACTTATTCTATACACGTCATCACATGAAGAGGATATGACTTCAGTGGTACAATGCACCACTGCTATTCTACAAAGAAATTGTACCCGTGTTAATGGTACAAATCAATTAGTCGGTTCTTCAATTGTCATCAAAAACATGGCTTCCTAGCAAACCCTTCAAAGTCTTCATAATCTGCAGGTGTTGCAAGCAGCACGACGAATGCTACGAGAACATCTACTGCCCGTTCTACACGGTGTACCTGCAGCCTTATTTCTGGAAGTGCTACCACGGACAGCCGCTGTGCGCGCTCGAGAACTTCGACTCGCAGAACCAGTTCATTAACGGCTGTGCTGGCAGGCTGTGCGAATGTGACAGGTACGAAGTAATATTAGACATATCTCGTGTATCTAAGTCTTCAGCAACTTGATATAAGACAACTACCAAATGAGAGATGATGTCAGCATTTAAATGGCTCGGGGTCATGTTAAATTAAAATTGCATCGTAGAACTGCGCTTTTCATGGTTTTCTCTGAAGACGCCACTTCTTGGAACCTTTGTGATTATACAACTTCTTGGTTTTGAAACGAACTAAATTATCCTTGTAAACCTTAACCAAACATTTCTCATCCCAGACAATTCGCGATGTGCGTCAGAAGATACCGGTGTCCAAGGAAGCGAGCTCTGTGCCGCTCATCGCCGATTCGACTGCTACAGAACTTACTCATGTTCCGATGACGAATCTACCAGTCTACCTTTTACCATAACTCATCTGGCCTTTGAGGCGAAATGAGCCACAGATTTTGAAGAAATGAATACCTAAATTAGTTCAGTACAATTGACGAACATCTGTTCAACATGTATCAGAAAGATGTGGACATATTTTGTGGTAAAATTATCAACTATCCCATACAAAACTAACACCTACTCGAAGCAAATAAACGGCTGATTTTTTTTTTCGCGAATAGGATCTTGGTCCCATGGAGAAAGTGGTTCAGTTTGATGATCTTTACCACACAATCCACACCCTTGGATATGACAAGTTTCAGATACATGTTGTATAGAACGTAATAGAAAAATATTTCCCGCTAGCCATGAAAAAATTTGCTGTTACAGTTTGGTGACAATGGTAAACTAAGTGGTACAATACGACCGATGAATCATGGCCGGTCCGAACTTTGCGTAGAATGCTGCGCAATAACATATTTTAGGAGCCAAATGGTGACAAGAGGCGAGTGTGAGTGAGAGAACATGCGCGAAAGTTCGGAGAGCCTATGTTCAGACCGGCCTTGTTTCATCGGCCGTATTGTATGTCAATAGACTTTTTTTGGTCACTGTGCGTGCGTACCTAATTACCTATAGATATAATAGTTACCAAGTCATTCCTATGGAATGGTTACCATATTTAGATAAACTTAATTAATTGAAATAAATGTAAATAATCTAAATCTTAATGTTGTTTTATTTAGCACCTCAAATATGATATGATTCATGTGATGTAGCTTTAAAGTGGCGTCCCATTAACTTAAACTTATCTTGAAACTTTTAAGTTCAAATAAGTTAAAAATATTGCAGCAAGAAACGTTCTCATATCATTCCATTTTGCGTGAATAAACTTTCACGCAAAAATAAATGGCGTAACTACCAAATTTTTGTAATACAGAAAACACATGAGTACAGTACGACACAACTTAGATGTAGCATCGGCAAAATTCGTAAAACCGATCACCATCCGAACTGAGTGCGCCTTCAAAATCACCGATCTTTATTACTGCTTTAGGTGAAAATGATCTTTACGAAAACGCAATAACTTGTAAAGTCATTAACCAAATACATTCGTAAAATTGAAATGAATGAATGAAAATTTTTAAATTGATGCTACATCTAAGTTGTGTCGTACTGTACCTACCTATGTAAACACAAAAGAATTTGATTAAAAACATCGTGATACTTTCCAAAAATTGCAGAAATAGTGTAGTTAACATTATAATGGAATGAACGCACGAGTGGCGCCCTATCTCTGCATCTAGCCGAATTACAACTAACTATTGTATCAGCCGCACAATGAGTCTCACGGTGCGGTCACAGTTCGCTTTGTACGAAAACCATTATAAAAATAATCGTTCACTTCGAAGCAAAATTGGTAGTAAGACAGACTGCAAACAAAGAACTATATGGTCCCGGGATAATAGAGGACTTTTCGTGAGAATACTCTACTTCGACGTTGGTCAAGTCCTAAGTTTTTCTATTGGACAGAACCATACAACATGCATACCTATGTCGTAGGATGATTTAATAATTCGAATTTTCGCGAAATCCCTAGAGATATTGCGAAAACACGGGAAGGAGCAACTTGGAAGTAGCTGTCGCCGCGGCACCGCTCGCTACGCTCGCTCGGCTCGCGCACCGTTGGTTACAGTTCTAACCTATTTCAACCAAGTTTCTCACAGAAATATTTTCACCATTTTTTAATTATCAGTGTTTTCGCAACGGATCGGCAACTCTATCCAGCTTCTACCAGCCACCCTGCGAAGATCGTCTCTCTACCTAGCCTGAGGTGTAAACCGTACGTTTGTAGATTCGCGGCCTCAACTTAAGAACACGTCTACCCAAACGTTCATCGGCTAATATGGCCGACCCATTTCCACTTCAGCTTGCTTATTTTGTGAGCTACAGGTAGTTATAGGTACCTACATAGATATACGAAAGCAAGGATTATGTAACTTGTGCTTATCACAATGTATTCTACACAATAGAATATCCAAAAATAGAACTGATTAACAATCCAACCTAAACAAGAACATATTTATTTATAAAACATTGATCTTGATACAAGACCCTACCTTTTCTGGCTGATTGACTAAGAATACGTCCCTTCATTACAATCTGCCCACCTATTTAAAGTCACAGCGCACGAATCTCAAACTCAACACACGCGCTATCTCAATTTTTTAGGAAAGTGTGAAAGGGACACGTAATTTTTTTCGATATCGAGTGTCTATCAATGATTTGTGTATGTGTAGCGGTTTACTCAAGTGAAAAGCAAACATTGATAAGAATTTGACCGGAATCCAATAAGATGTACCTAGCTGTATCTATATTGCTACTTGCTTTACAAACCGACCAATATCTTCCATATAAAATGTCGCCCATGCGCATGTGACCGCCGTATTTTTCTGAATATTCATGTACAATTATCGAAAATTAACTGTAAAAGGGTCACAATATTTTTATATACAAAGCCGCCCATGGGCATGTGACCGCACGTATTTTCCTGAAAATTCTTTAACAAGAATTGTAAGCATGAAAATTAAAGGTAAACCCCCCTGGGTCTACCTTTAATTTTCATGTCTTTCAATTTAATTTTTTTGCGTGCCTTACATTTTAAAAGCTTATGAGTTAAGCTTTTAGAAATAATAACCAGAATCCAAATCGAGCCAATAACATCGAAGATATGGCAAAGAATGTAAGGCAAGGTCACAAAAGCTACCCAAAAAAAAAAATTGAATAACATGAAAAACATTAAAGATAGACCCCCCTTTTAAAGTTGATTTTCGATAATTTTTTCATGAATTTTCAGAAAAACACGGGCGGTCACATGCCCATGGGCGGCATGGTATATAAAAATATTAGAAATAATAATATCCAGTTGTGTCCTCAACTCCTGACTCAATATCTTATTTCTTATTAGTAAAAGCTGATGACAATTTCCATAAATTGATCCATCCATTTGTGTAGTGTACTGGTAAGTACACTACACACTGTTGACCTAATTTCAACAAGAAGGTAGGTTTACAATCAGCAACTGCTTCTCATTATATTGACTTACGTAAAGATCATAACTGTCAGCCCAGTGAGATATATCATACCATTGTTCACACCATAACGTATGGGATTCGCCGAGTCTCATGACATCGGACCTCTTCGTTAGCACCCTGGGACTATGCGTGACATAACTCAGAAATGGCTCGTATGATTATCTCTATAGAAACGTCTTACTCCATTACCGAGTACTTAAAGTAAGTAAACCTGCATCATGAAGTACCCAGTTTCGGAAAAACATATTTCAGAAATAATCAATATACCTAGTATTAAAGAACAAGCTATATGTATGTCTAACTTCGTTTAATCATTAATAAACTTAAGTGTTTATATAATTAACATTAATAAGGTACGAGAACGTTTTACGATTTTCACCGCGATATCTTCAGAAAGTATTTTTCTTAGGCAGGGTTGATTGATACCTCATTGCAAGTTAATTTTATCTTTGATGGACAACTCTATCCTTTAATCCTACAGGCTTGGCTCCCCGTCTGTGAACGAGTTTAAATGCCCGCATATATCCATTGTGAGATTCCAAAGATTTTCTGAATACAACTGTGGCAATAAAGATACGTACGTGAAGTACAATTTATTAGTTATTCATGGTCATCTGAATAGACTTTATCCTGGACACTGGAATGGATTTTTTTTACACTCCTCCAACCACGATACTCATAAGGTCCCAACACCTGTCTTCATTTATTATTTTACAGGACTAATAAGAGCCATATTCATTGTCGGGGATGTTCGCGGACGCACGAGTTCCGGATTTCGGCACGTTCCTACGTCTGCGAATCACATCACTGATGCGTCGGGTGCGGGAGCCGGCAGGGTGGATTGCCTAATAATACGTCACTGGATGGCGGCACACAGAACATTATTCAGATATGAGAGATAATAAGTTTATTAAACGTGTTTAGTAAGTACCAACTTATTTTCTCGTATTTTATGGATCTCAGGTCTGAAAATAAAGGAGCAACAAGACATAGAAGCAACAAGAATAATGTACCCAGGATTTTATAATTTCTATATTTAAAAGAGTGTCCTTGGAGTTTCTTGCCCGTTTTTCTCCATAAAGATCTACGTTTTGGAATGGGCAACTAGCTTCAACTTTCTGACTAACTGACCGACTATTTGACAATTCAAAAGTGCCTTGAAATAAATGCTTTGAATTTGAGTTTGAAAGATTTATATTATATGTATTATAAGGGAGATTTTGAAGATAGACGCCTGTTCAATGTAGGCAGGTACTTACCTACGTATCTGGGAGTGATACGTGCAATATTAACTCCCAGATACTTAGGAACTTAGTGTTACACAGATACGATTGAAAGAGACAACTACGCTCTACAACAAAGCCTCTGAAACTCCTTGTGCCATACCTAGTCATTAAAAGCAACTGTACAATGTAGGTACATCCTAGTTGATAGTAGATACAGCAAACTAATTATAAAGAGAAGTCATGGTGGATCAATACTCAATTAGCAAGTGATGTTTCCTGAATTGATTATTGTGTTTTGTGTTCAAGTAACGGTACAAGTTCTATTATATTAACCAGTTACCATAGTGACATTGCTACACTTCAATCTTGGATGGACAATGTTGGATTTAAAAGTGAGTGAGTATGAAACGACACTTCATCATCATTATCATCATCATCATTATTAAGTTCCCTTCAAAATGGTTGAGCTCAGTGGTGCTAATCCATGCGTCATATTCGTGAGCGGGCGCCGTCAGTAGGGACTGGTCATCTCTTAGCTGCCATGACTTTTTTTAATTTTTGAATTGTTTTTATCTTTTTATTACGGACGCTTCTAACGTTCATGTCTTTCTACAATGTTTGCACATGTTTAATTTCAACAATACATGAATGATGGAACCAATATTTTGATTTAAAAGAACCTGAACCTGAAGTGTCCTGGAAGACCGCACGAATCCGCTGGAAGCGGGAACCACAGAACCGGTCGAAGTGGCGATGCTTGGGGGGGCCAATGTCCAGCTGCGGACGTCTTTCGTCTGAAATGATGACTGGTCCTACTACTACTACCCCTATTAGTATTACTATTACCCTAGCCCTTGGTAATAGTGTAGATAATAGTAATAATAACTAATTATAGCCCTAGCTATAGCTAATTATTCCTTTAAATAGTAGTTAATATTGTATAAAGTCTTTGTTTGATTTGTAATGTTAATCCCACGCTTTTTTTTTTCAGATGCCATTCCATATCTTCGTATTATTAATCACATTCGTTATTATAAAAGAATGCTTCTCGTTTCCTAAGAAACGCGACTGTGCTCGAAGAACTCATCATATTAACAGGGACGGGGATAAGAAAGAAGACTGCGTCATATTCCCCGGTGCCGTCTACTGGCCTTACTATTACTATTACCCGTACCCGTATTACTATTATCCGTACCCCTATTTCTATTACCCGGTTGGTTAAATTTTGTATAGTAGGTACCTATTAAAGTAGATACGTATTTTTTTTTGTTAAATATTTTTTGATTTTTTGTACATAATGGCGCTCGGATTCTGTAGCTGAACAAACAATGGCTATTTAATAGATATCGAATTAAAAACTATATTTTGTGAATAGGTACTTTTATAAAAATAAGATACTACCCACATGTAGGCTGTATGAACTTGTCAACCCGTAATTTGTTACCCTACCATACACAATTTGTGGACACTTAAGCAACATCGTAAATATTTTAATGATTTTGCAGTACCAACAGAGTAAATAGTACTATAACTACATACATCGTCAAATGTTTGTCTTATGTCAATAACCTTCAGAAGCTGTCTCCGTATGTCACAACGAAACGGTGCGAATCTCATGAACTATTGACCAATGGGTAGAGTCCACAGAATAGATAGGTATGCACGCAGCGAGAGAGCCGTTCTTTAATCAGGTTGTGTGACGTACTCAGTAGTCAAATCTTTGGCGTCGTTCTTCTCAGTAGATATGTAAGTATCTGTTTTTGCATACGCAAAACATCACGCCTGTATTCCCAGAAAGAGAAGGCAGAGATGTAGTTACCTATAGAACACTGAGGATTCGCATTTCTACCTACTACACGCGTCAGTAAAAGAATAAACCGGCGAAGTGCGTGTCGGACCACCCAATGACAGGGATCCGTAGTTGGGATGAATTTATGCCAAGAACAAACTTAACATTGTAGTCGAAAAATATGTTCTCCCATAAATTCCAACTGCAAATGTATGTTTGTATGCACAATATTGTGAGATTTACCATGTTATTTTAAGACCATAGATAAGGGCGGAATGGTTCTTTTTCATAAATTTTCTTAAATATCTTTAAAATTATTTATTTTAAAATTATAAAAAAACAAGTCCTTCCATTTGATACGTCACATTGTAGTTTGCTAAACTTTTTTTTATAATTTTCCAATTTCCCCTCAATAAGTAACCAAATAATATTCAAAATTCATTTATTTACTTTACACGTCTGTGTTTGGGTCACAGAAATCCATGTGTCCAAATTTCAAACAAATTTGTCCAGTAGATTCGGAACAAATTGGCTGTGACAGATGGACAGACAGCCAGCCAGACACACGATCCTATAAGGTTTTTCATTTTGTTTTTTTTTTTTCATTCGCACGTAAGGAACCCTAAAAACATACTCCGGGCTGCTACTGAGAATTCCCGAACTTGCAAGACATAACGATCAAACCTAGAAGTGCCCAGGACCCTACGCTCAAAATTCACATTTGTAATCACTAAACCTTAATGCGGCAGTTATCAGATTCACAATTTAAGGCCCCGTTGCAATATCATTATCATCTGCGTAGCCTTTTCCCAACTATGTTGGGGTCAGGTTCCAATCTAACCGGATGCAGCTGAAGAATAGCCAATGCAATAATCTATCTTTACGAGTACCTATATAAAAATCAATTGCCGTGCATTAGTCTCGCAAAAACTCGAAAATAGCTCGACCGATTTGATTTTTTTTTGTTTTGTTCGCCTGAATCCTGGGGAAAGGCTAATTATTTCTTGCCTGTATATCAAATTTTTTCGTCAACTATACCTACTACAGCCCCACTTCAATGCCGCTAGTTAATAGATCCAAGTGTTTGTTCGGACTTTAGACCAATCTCTGTAATTGCTGCGCGGATTTTGATGTATAGATGAGCTTACATGAAGTATGGAGTACTTATAACAAGGTGTTTATTTTTACTTATTTGAATAAGGTAATTGGACAAATATTAAATTAGGTACTTAACTACGAGAAAAAAATGTTGACCTTTGCAATGTAATAGGGATAATGCCTGGGTAAAAAAAAATGAAATTCTAATTAGTCCGTCAGTCAGATAATAAAAAAATATTAGACACGTATTTTTTGCTTTATCATATTAATAAAACATGACTTATATAAAACGCATTTTAAGTTGGGGAGTGGAGGTCGCTACGTCACTAGTATGTATAAAATCTACATACTCGTGACGTCATGTCACATTTTACCTCAATGTATCGCCGTAATCTTTAGATTACGTAAAAAAAGAAATAATACAAGTCCAATATTTTTTTACAATCTCAAAGACGAACTAAAAAAAAATTTTAGTCATCATACCTATTGATGGGTCTTCATTCTATAGTGATCTTGATAGCCTATGATGTAGGTATGTAACAAAATGTCTCATCAGCGTAATGCAATATTAGGCAATATTTGCTTCAGACCTATATAAAGTACTATCACGGTTGAATACAGATGGTCCACTCCGCATTTTATTTATGAAGCTATAAGTAGGGAAGCGGCGGGCTCGTCCTGTCGAATTAAGCTGGCGTAACGTAGTCAGAAGATATCAAGAGTTATGCTTTGTGCAGACTAGTGCGACCCGACGTGTCCGTTACCCAGGCCAGATGTTGTCGAAAATGGTCATTTGAATCTTATAGATAATTAGTTGTGCGGCTTCTGTAAATGTTGCGCACATTTTTAAATTTGTTGCGCTTATAGTTTTTTAATTATTTCACTAAAACATTTCCTGCTGGCGTAACGTTACCGCAGCCAGACCTTTTTCTTTCTAATGGGAATATTTAAATAAATACTAGCTATACAATTAGTTGTCTAGATGAAGTAAATGTTGCGCCTTATTTTGAATTTGTTCTTTCATCGGTTGCGAAGTTATTCGAGATTTTGCTGGGGTAACGTTTTTGGTTTTGCTAGATCTTTGAAACGGTTAAGCGGATTCTTATCATATTTTGTACAAGACTTCTTAGGAATTAGTTTAAATTTGTTGGGCAATAAAAATACCAAAAAAATGCATAGCTTAAAGGTTATTTCATTAAATAGAAAAACACTTCAATCGGTCCCAGCACTCTCAATAAGAGGTCTAAAGACTTACTTTAAACGTTATTTTAAAGCTTGTAACTGCCTTCAAATGTATATGAAGTTTCATTAGTATCCTGTAAGTATTTAAAAAGATATGATGATATTCAGTTCTTCACGAGCACGGTCTTGATGCGCGCGGTGTTATTTGGCCACTGGATTGGATATATGAACTGAATGTTATGTCAATTATTAGTTGTTTAGTTCAGTTGTATATCAGTAAAATTTCAGCGTAGTACATTGGATAATTAATGAGATAATACGATTAAAGTCATTAGGAAGTGAATGACCGAGGTTACCCGACCAAGTTTAGGTGGTTACGAAAAAGCGAAAACTCAGAACATTATGCTATCTTTTGAAATTATCAGTATAATACACCTTACAATTTCAGTACAGACGCGTACACTGTTAAATACATAATAATATAATAATATCTGTACTATGAAAACATTATTATTATCTAAAAACCAACAAAGTTTTAGAATGTACCTTTACACGTTGACTTTTTGAGATTGGAATTAGTTAAAAGTAATACTTACATAATTATTTGACTGCAGTTTAATATTACTTAATTTTATTATTTTTGATCTGTGATTTTTAAATAGTTTATGTGTAACTTAGGAAAAAAAAATGTGATATTTGAAATGAGACAACAAAACAGTAGGACTAACTGTGAGCATTTTACTACATTGTGATATCATTTAATATTACCTTTGATCTGTGATTTTAATTGATATAAGTAGGTATTAGTAGACATACGTAAGTTTAGAGTTAACTGAAAAAAGTCATTATATATAATTTATTGTCTGTGATCATTACACATTCCAATATGTGTATATTTCAATAAAAACTGTAACTGTGTATACTGAAATCTATAATTTAAATAAAAAGTAATAGAAAATTTCAAAATAGCAAAATTACTATCTGTAGTTTTAATCTGTGATTGTTTTTAAGTATACCTAAGTTTATTAATACTTTAAAAGTTCAGTTGAAATGATTATTTTACCTGTTAATAAAAATTCTTTAATAAACATGTAGTTTTTTTTAAAACTTGTGAACATGTCTGTACTAAATTTGTAACACTATCCTACATATTTAAGAAGGTACCATAATGTTCTGAGTTTTCGCTTTTTCGTAACCACCTAAACTTGGTCGGGTAACCTCGGTCATTCACTTCCTAATGACTTTAATCGTATTATCTCATTAATTATCCAATGTACTACGCTGAAATTTTACTGATATACAACTGAACTAAACAACTAATAATTGACATAACATTCAGTTCATATATCCAATCCAGTGGCCAAATAACACCGCGCGCATCAAGACCGTGCTCGTGAAGAACTGAATATCATCATATCTTTTTAAATACTTACAGGATACTAATGAAACTTCATATACATTTGAAGGCAGTTACAAGCTTTAAAATAACGTTTAAAGTAAGTCTTTAGACCTCTTATTGAGAGTGCTGGGACCGATTGAAGTGTTTTTCTATTTAATGAAATAACCTTTAAGCTATGCATTTTTTTGGTATTTTTATTGCCCAACAAATTTAAACTAATTCCTAAGAAGTCTTGTACAAAATATGATAAGAATCCGCTTAACCGTTTCAAAGATCTAGCAAAACCAAAAACGTTACCCCAGCAAAATCTCGAATAACTTCGCAACCGATGAAAGAACAAATTCAAAATAAGGCGCAACATTTACTTCATCTAGACAACTAATTGTATAGCTAGTATTTATTTAAATATTCCCATTAGAAAGAAAAAGGTCTGGCTGCGGTAACGTTACGCCAGCAGGAAATGTTTTTGTGAAATAATTAAAAAACTATAAGCGCAACAAATTTAAAAATGTGCGCAACATTTACAGAAGCCGCACAACTAATTATCTATAAGATTCAAATGACCATTTTCGACAACATCTGGCCTGGGTAACGGACACCGACCCGACAGCGCGACGCGACAACGGTTATTGTTATACCGTGAAGTTTTCTTAGAAACTGTATTGTTCAAGTCGCGTCGCGCCGTCGCGTCGCGCTGGTCTGAACGAGCCTTTACGCTATAGAAATAGAGGCAACTTCTAGGTGAATATAACTGTAGGTAATTAGCGCGAGCAAGTCGCTTTTTATTTGAATGATTTTGCGGAGTGATCCATTTGTACTAGTCTGTGGTACTATCAGTGCCGGATTAAGCCACCGCGGGGCCTGTAGCAAATTCAACCTAGTATGAAATTCTGTGTTTTTTTTCGCAAACGAAATTATCGGTTGGGTATCGATTATCTGACATGGATTGTCTTACGGTGTTACGTTTCACCATTTTGTGATATAGCACGTCTGTATGTTTCACTCAAAAAATTACGCTCAGGCGGAGTTGAGCGGGTTTGAATACGCGGGGCCCCATTTTCCGCGGGGCCCGTAGCAATTGCTACTCTTGCTACGTGGTTGATCCGGCACTGGGTACTATGTAAGTAGTCGTTTTGCTTAGATAGGTAGCAAAACGCAGAAGCTTTGGCATTGAACTAACGAGAGAAAATTTGAGTTCGAACCTTGCCTGTTGCACTTAAGAGCGTTTATTCTGAAAGTGGGCAACGTCGCAAATAGATGTCAAATATTTCGCTGTTTTGACTAATTTGGCAATATTACTGTATGGAAATATGAAATGTGGCTAACTAGCGAACTAGAATATTAATAATAAATTGCAATTATAACACTGAATTTGATGTTGTACCCGTTTTAGGTATAAAAAAGGCATTTGGAAAGTTTCCAAATACTTTTTTACATCTAAAACTAAATATTCTCGGTGTTACGATATTAATTATTGCAATTCATTATTAATATTCTTGTTCGCTAGTTAGCCAGATTTCATATTTACCGATAGTATTATTGCCAAATTAATCAAAACAGGTAAATATTTGACAGCTATTTGCGACGTTGCCAACTTTTAGAATAAGCCCTTTTAACGCGAACCCACTCCCTCCACATTCGATTTACTCGAACGGTCGGCTCGGTTTTTTTTTTTCGAACTTACTTGGAGGGATGGCCATACTCATTTAAATGTACGGTAAATAGTTAAGTAATTTTCAAATACATTCCTTTTATGGCCAGAGATCCCACAAGACATGGTATGGAAGGAAAAAGGGGAGGCCTTTTTATGGGAACAAGACACATAACAAAAAAAAAAACTGTCGTACATACCGGCTACATATCGCCTTTTCGCTGTCGCTGAAAACCAGCGCTGAGGCTGTCTCGCATAGGGTCATAGCATTATGCTGAGCGATGGCCGTTTTGCGTGGATGTGACTCATATTTTCACCCAAATTGTTTATTTTCGTGTTTTGTTCTTTCCTTGCGTCATGTGTACCGCTAATAAACGTATTTTCTTTCTTTCTTTTTCGAAGTGTTATTTTCATTCAAAATGTTGTATACTTGGTCGGAAAAATAATAAGGTGCAAGGAGCTATTTTTATTCCTTGACTGTACGTACGGCGCACCATGGGCAATCAACCCTGCCGCCACTCGGCCACGTTGCTGACTGGCTAAAATTACCACGGTGTAGCTACTGGCATATAGTTCCTGCTACAGTATTTTTATATCACGAGGCGACGCGCGCTTTACTTGTGGTAACTAAGTATACAAACACGCAGTGTGTGTGTAGGCGCCTACACACACACTTACAGCGTGTTTGTAGGAGCTATTGGTACCGTCCGAGACAATGGCGAAGTCGAAAGTGTGTGTGTTATGTGCTGACGCTACTCGTCTTCACGCACATTCACAGCGTGTTTGTATACTTAGTTACCACAAGTAGGCGCCTACACACACACTTACAGCGTGTTCGTACATCTATCGGCCGATTCTGTAAAAATATCAACGTGAAAGTGAAGGTGAAATGAGCATGAAGTGAGCTGTCACTGTCACAAATCGACCGGCAGGATGCTAGGGATTAACACTATTGACAGCTCACTTCACGCTCAATTCACCTAAGTTTCACGGTGATATTTTTACAGCATCGACCGGCTGGTAACCACAAGTAAAGTGCGCGTCGCTTCGTGAGATAAAGATACTATAACAAGACAGAAGAAGCCTAATCTTTTGTAAAAACAGGTTCAAATAAAATCTCCAAGCTTATATCAAATGTAGCATTTACAATATAATATTATGATAATGAATATAGTCAACAATATTTACAATAAAATACACCGTTTTATAAGAACTTGACGCCGCCTATGATGTTCACTGGCCGCCCTTTGTACTTCTTCGATATGTCACTCTCGATCTGAGAACAAAATATAGCTATTATTTTTATCATACAACTAGCGACCCTGCTTCGCACGGGTGCGATCACCTAATGTAGTGAAATTACAAAACATCGAGATTTCTGTGCTTTATCTAAGTTAAATATTAATGTACTATACACAAACCTTCCGGAATAAATTATCTAAATTATGTTGAAAACCGCATTAAAATCCGTTGCGTAGTCACACAGACAACATAAAAAGCGACTTTATTTAATATTATGTATAGATGTAGATAGTACCTGTGCCTGCAGCTGCTTGGTCCTGCTGACGATGCGCGTGAGCACGGGGCGCAGCTCGGCGGCGCGCGCGGCGGCCGCGCGGCTCTGGTCGGACGCGCGCGCGGCCAGCCGGGTCAGCTTGTCGCACAGGGTCAGCTTCTGCTTCAGTTGGGCTGTTAGCACGTCTACGTATCTGTGGAAGAAATAATAGTAGTAAAGAGTTAGGAAATTATGTTGAGAAATCAGAAATACTTTTGATTAGTTCAGATTTTTATTGACCGAGCGAGCGAAGCGTCTCTGCTTCAAGTCTGGCAAAATTTGCTTTCCTCTATCAGTTTGTTGGTACTCCTCTACAGGTCGTATGTTACAACCGATCTGGACGAAACTTGGTATACACGTTTTATGTCTTTATTGATTTTTTTTGACGTTGGGGATTTTTGATTGAGTACTTCCTCCAAAAAGGGACAAAAAGGGCCGCCTACTGAGGTCCGATTTCGATGGTTCTTTTTTATTTGAAAGGTAGTAACTTTAAGTTGGTCTCATAAAAATTTGGTGAAGATTCTGATGAGGATCTTCGGCGTGAAGAGCATAATAACTCCTCAAAATGCAGTAATTTGCTCATTTTTTATTTCTACCAGTGGAATTGGCTCTTTAACTACTAGGTAGGGATTGATAGAGCCACCTGGGACCACCTTCTCATCACAAAACTTTAAAAACATGGTACTTATCCCGTTTTAAATAACTTTAGTGGTATATTAATTGTTTCAAAAAAGTTTGCACTCGCGAGGTCTTCCCGCAGAACTACTAGTTATTATTATTAATAGGCTTACATTTGACCACTTTGTCACCGCATGGTAAGCGATGAAGTGGTCTACGGTGGAGCAAACAAATGATTAAAATATCAGAATGATTTCGATGTACAAGTTACTTTTAGCATCTTTGAAGTTTTTTATATTTTTAATTTATTAGAGACTTGCACCATTAACAGATCATGTCAGCCCCATAATTTCCTTAAGTAAGTTACTTACAAAAATTTCTTAAGGCTATTCAATATAAATTTATAAATAAGTTTTTAGGGGTAATGAGGAACAGGGTGTAAAGTTCACTCATCCACCATAGAAAAGGGAGAATCCTCCGACCAGACGGGTGTCATGTGGCGGGCAACTGCCCAGAGGTTGAAGTCGGGAGCTTGTATATATGTCCACCGCGCGGTAAACTCTAATTGCGCGATGCAGGATTTGAGTGACGTCAGGATGTTGTGTGACGTCAGGTCTTGGATGCGTAGTTCGCATGTGGCGATGTACATGCCACCAGAAGTTTATTTTTATTACTGTTTCCGCTATCCGGCAAAAGATTCCATCAGAAATGTGTTAAGTCTTGAGTTATATACTCCGAAGAGTAATTGCACTTCCTTGCCGTGCTCTCTAAAGGCGTATCTCCCTCTCACTCATTGAACTATAGTAATACTACACAAACCTAGGCGAGTGCTTCACATTGTGCAGATGGTTGATCTCGGGCGCGGTCATGTTGGCGGTGGCGATCTGCACGGCGTCCAGCATGGCGGTCAGGGCCGCCGTGCTCTCTGTGGGCAGCTGCTGCAGCAGGCTGAAGGAGTGACTGTCTCCTGACGTGTTGGTCTCGTACAGTCGCATTTTGAGGAACGATTCCAACTGGGGAAGATGAATTTTGGTCAAAAATATTATTTTAAGGTGAAAAATCTGTGTCGCTGACTTTCATAAAACGAGTTCTAACTTCAGTCTAAGTTTAAAATTTCGACCCAGTTTTTCAATTTTGATAGGAGACTGTCTAAAAGTGGTCTGTGAACCAATAGCGATATTTATTTATTGATGAAAAAACCAACTTATATTAACAGTTGGCACCACACATACAAGGTCAATATCTATTAGGTTCTATTATTTTATTTCTATATGGTTGTGATATTTGTGTAAGAATACCTTATATTTGTGGAAAGGGGCATCAAAATCTGACCCGGTAATTTTGATAAAAAATACTACACAACAAAAAAATACGCATAAAAAAAATAGTTAATACAAAATTGACAACAAGGATTTGGTTCTAGTCATTTCTTATACTAAGAACTGTACCACAGTCGAAATAAAGATCAAAATGCAAAAACTGGCTCAAATGTTACAAAAACTTCAATTTTTACGAGCTTTTTATTAACTTGCTTCATTCCTGGATTTCCGGTTACACTGTTTGTCATCCATTTATAAAGTTGTGTTTGTGCTTGGGCTTCATAAATACAGGTACGTGTACACCCCACACATACCTCGACAAGCTGGTCGATGACCTGGCTCCTGCTGGTCGGATTGTCCAACAGCGTCAGGGCGTCCTTCCCGCGAGCCACGCCGCCGCACACCCCTTGCTCCTCCACCACTATGCCAGATTCCTCCAGGGACACGTGTGCTAAGTCCGCTGATATGTCCTGCAAAGAGAACAGCATCAATAATTATATCTATACGTCCATACTAGACAAATAAATATTAATTTAAACTTTAAATATGTGAGTGGTTGACCAAAAAGGGACCTGGAGGGATTGGAAACCGTTATTATTTTTTTTAGAATTTTTTAATCTGTGGTCTTTTAGCTTTATTTTTGTCTAACCAGAATATTTTTAGGTGCCGTAGTGTTTTTTTTATGATTTTTTTTGTGAGCCGAGGCAAATTGTTGTTTCTACACGAAATTTCAAATGCGATTTACTCGAAATCAATTATTTTCCCTTGAGGTCCCTTTTTGGTCAACCACTCACATATAATTATTATGAGGTAAAGTTTTTTGTGAGTTCGTATGTTTGTAAAAGTTAATCTCTGGAAATACTAATACAATTACAAAAACTCTTTCACTGATATAAAGCTATACTATTTCCGAGACATAAGATGATGTTAAATCAAAGTCGTTTAGAGCTTTCTCGGCCTGTCCCGATTGTCGTTGTGACGACTTTCTTCCAGATTTTAAGGGTAAGCGCATACGAGCCAACGGCCACAGCCACAGGTAGCCCAGTGACAAGCAGTTCACATGCTTTTTCATCCGTTTTGTATGGATTCGTCACACACGTGTGGCCGGTTGCGGCCACCTGCTACAGCAGTAGTCAACACCACAGCAAGACGCGACAGCCACCGGTAGCTGTGCTCGATGGCTCATGTGCGCTTACCCTCAGACTCTTGAAGAAAGTCGTCACAGCGACAATCGGAACAGACCGAAGAACCGCTAAACGACTTTCATTTAAGAAAAAGATTCTTCCTTGGTCTTACTGACTCGTTTGCCCAGAAGGACCAAACTCAACAGACGATTTTCTCAGCATGGAATATGTTTAAAAATGTTGTTTATTTCGTAGGAAAGAGAGAGATTTAAATAAAATGACATACTATATGGAATTTTTGGTGTTTCGTTATAAAAAAATTGCCATTTTGAGATAGTTTATACTTTTTGGCGTAATTTTTTGAACTACCGTGTGAGTGTCAAGTCCGCCTGTTGTATCTTGTGTGAGGTCCTACGTGTTTCTTGTAAAAAAAGCTTACATACAACATTCTCAGGTGCAGCGACGTCAATGTTCCCCCAGTCGATCTCGGCGCCAGCGTCGCCGTCCCCTAATTCTATGTCCGCCGCCGCCGCGTCTATTGAACCGAAGTCTATCTCGGCACTATCGCCGAAGTCTATCTGTAAACGATAAACAATAATTATGTCAAACTATGTAGGACTTAAGTAATTTCAATAATTTACAAATTCCGTTATTTCCGGAGTTTCATTTGGAGCTCATTATTTCATTTCCTGGATTTAATTAAAATATACAAGATAACTAGGTACCTATGCAAAAACTATGGAATTCACCATTGAAAAGATAATATTGGAATGATTTAAAAACTTACGAGTTTAATTTACAATACAGCCTAGTAAAAATACGTAAGGTTAATTTAAACAGCAATGTAAAAATAAAAGCTCGCTGAAATGCTTGCATGTAAAATTGAATGCTTTGGATACTGGTGTAAGTAGAATAAGCAGGTTGTTACTGTTTGTTTGTCAGGGGCGGCAGTATGTTTATAGTCGTAGTTTTTTAGTCAGTGTAAAAAACTGTCAAAAGTCTTCTTTCGTCCGCCATCTAACATGCATGGTTTTTGTACTTAATCAGTGAATAAAAGTGTAACAATTAGCAAGTCGTTTCAATTGGAAGCAAGCTACCAGCAGTATACAGTCCACACGAATACACGAAGTTAACAAGTTTATTGGCAATTAACGTAAATAATAATAATACCAGCCTATTATTGTCCCACTGCAGGGCAAAGGCCTCTTCTCATACAGAGAAGCCACGAGCATTGATCACCACGCTTGCTTAAAGCGGGTTGACTTATATGAATTATAAGTGCAGGTTTCCTCACGATGTTTTCGTTCACCGATGTCAGTGATGGGTGAATTTTGTAAATACGTGCTAGAATTATTTGGCATATTACCTGATCTCCCGCCCCCTGATCTTCATCGTCAAGCTCAATATGCAACGGATCATGCTCCACACTTAGCGGGGCTTCCCCGTAACTCCACTCATACACCGTGGTGTTGCCATGCTCCACGACATATTGTAATAATGGCAACACCTCTGATGCTCTGTCACCCAAGATGTATTTTGAGAATGCTGAGTAAAGGTCAATGCCTGGTTGTAGTGGTTTTAGTGATTTTCCTATCTGTAATAAAAATAAGAACATTGCTTTATCTGAGTTTAGTAACATACATCATCTGCCTAGCCTTTTCCCAATTATTTTGGGGTCAGCTTCCAGTCTAGCCAGACGCGGCTGAATACCAGTATTTTACATGGAGCGACTGCCTATCTGACCTCTACAACCCAGTTACTGTGTAATATGATATACCTCTTGGTAAGGCTGGTTTTCAGACTTTCGGGCTTCTGACAACCCGTAACGACTGTCAAAGATACACTAGTGACAGCCGAGACCAACAGCTTAACGTGCTTTCCGAGGCACGGAGAGGTCTTGGTATGTAAAGATGGTCACCCATCCACGAACCAACCGCAGCAAGCGCAGCTGAACCTGATCGATCGACTCGTGCAGCTGTTATTACTTAGCCCCCCCAAGCATAATATATTCGTGTTAAAATAATAAGGTGAGACCCATTATAAAATGAGGACATTGAAATACCCTCCATGTGGCAATACAAAAATGCATGTATAGCATTCCCTGGGTAATCAGAACTGCTACCACCTTCCTTACTGGGTAATATGCTGCTTAATGAATCTATAATGGTCCCACTGCTGGGACATCTCTTTATGAGATCCTGGGCCTAGCGATTTAACTAGCGACCCGCCCCTGCTTCACACGGTTTATACGACTAGACAAAATATCGAGATTCCTTTATTATATGTAAGTTTAATATTAATGTATTATACATATACACATTCCGGAATAAAATCTCCATGTGATGGTGAAAACCACATCTAAATCCGTTGCGTAGTTTAGAAGAACAATGCAGTCACACAGACCGCAACTAAAAGCGACTTTAATTTATAATAAGAAGAATATTATATTATATTTATTTGTTTTCGGAAGGCTTACAGACTAATAACATTATAGTAACAATAATATTTAACTAAATAGCTAATTACAAGCCCCCACAGATAAATACAGAGTTACAGATAAGATATAACCTAGACCATGAGGGAGTCTCATAATCTCAGTTGCATCTCATCTGTATACCTACATTATAAGCAAAATAAATTATTTCTATTCCATTCTATTCAGACAATAATTATGGTAATTTAATTTTTATTCAATCTTAAGCCAATTTGTTCAAATTTTAAGCAAATCCGGACAACAAACGGTTCAAGTGCATGAAGAATGAACATAGAATGCCTTACCTTGTCATATATATCAGGGATTTCCTGAAGCCTATCTACCAGCTCCTTTTTGATCTTGTCACCCTGGATACCAAGTTGCTTGCAAAGCGTCAGGAATTCTGACTTGCTTGATGCTTCATTCTTCAGGAAATCGGAGTGTTTCTTCTCACATTCCTGTTATAAGGAGACCAAAAAATTATCTGTTGGTTTGGTTTGTTGGTTGGATTTCAGGACAAAATTTGGATTACTGTAAGTTTTAAAATTTTTGGAGCTGCACTTCTTTTTTCTGCTAAAGCACTAGGAAGTTGGTGAAGGGCGCGTTTTAAAGGAGTGTCTTAAGTAATTTTGACATTCGAAAAGTGCAGATTCTCAGCCTAATTTAAGCAAATGATTAAACAAGTTAAACTTGACTTAATATAAGTAATACTAACAGTTTGCAACTGGTCTTCTTTAGCTATTTGTTTCTTGAGGCCTGGGATCTCATAATTAATGTTCCTGACCAAGATCTGTGCTGCCTCGGCCAAATACAGGTTATCTTTCTCATAGTTGCGGGCTATGTCTTGCCAGTCCTTCATTCTTTGTGATCCATACCTACAAAGAAATTGTGATAAATATTAGTGTTGAGTCAATGGTTTTGAGGGTTTATTAATGATTGTTGCTGAAAGTTAAGAGATGTTGAAACATCGAATCATTACTTAACTATAAGCAATGTTTATAAATAAACCCTTAATTGATTTACACCAGATAGGGTATTGAAACGTTAGCAGTAAGTTGTAAAACCCACATCAGCACTTATAGCAACAAATTACCTAAATGTTCCATTATAACACTCTAAAAGCTATTTAAATAAGAAAGAAAGCAGTTCAAAGAAATAATAAAAAGAACTGAGGAATAATTACCTTCCAAAGAGGTTCTTACTATCTGCCTCAGTCTCCTTCAATATGTCAACAATCTTCAGGCAGTGGAAGTAGTTGATATAGCTACCAGCCAACAAGCTAGCTATGTCGTCATGTTTGGGCATATCCTGCAACGCATTGTTGATCTTCTCCCTCACAGCCGGCACGGTTTTCTGCCATTCCTTGTTTACATGACGACGACTTATCAACCAGTCTTGTAACTTCCCAATGTTAATGTCTATGGGAATATTGCTCTCCTAAAAACAGGTTATGAATTAAAATAGCTGTTTTTTAATCGTTTTATGCAATTATAATAAGTGCAAAAGTACTTACATCCATGTTGTAATATGCTCTAATTTACAATTATGTGATAATTTTAATAATTTACTTATTTATTTTGCCAACGGCAGCTGTTGTTGTTATGTGGTATGACGTGTCAACAAATGAACAAACGAATGACGTTAGAGATAAAAATGTTGCCATTATGGTAATGAAAGTCCTACTATATATTTAAATTATGAAAAAAACTTTCGAATTTTCTTTCAAAATTAAAAATTCAATTATTGAATAGAAATAAATCATACGAACCCTGCAGATGTGACTTAGATGTTTGAATTGAAATTGTCCACCCCTAAAGTCAAACTAGGCTCTAGATATTGGCCCATAATCTACTATTACCATTTTTCTGGGCAGATAAGTTGAGAGTAAAAGTAACACACGTGTGTTACTGATTCGAAATTGCTTGACACTTTGCAAAAAAAGAAAACGTTGAGCAATTTGTTAGAGAGACCAAATCATCAGCATCGGTATAATACCCCAACAGTCAAAACAAATACGATGATCTGCTTCTTCGTGCTCAGTTTTCTGCCTTGAGCACGTTCCCCTTTCATCCAGCTCAATATCATAAAGCTATTCCAGATAATAATGTCCGCAAAGCAAAGGGCATGACCCTGGCACATTGTAAATAGAGACGCTTGGTGATGTTAATTAAGCGCTTTCATAGGTATACAGATTCTGACTGTTTATAAAAAAACCATAATTACGTAATGCACGATCAATAATAAATT
This sequence comes from Agrochola circellaris, assembly GCA_914767755.1. Taxonomy (NCBI): domain Eukaryota; kingdom Metazoa; phylum Arthropoda; class Insecta; order Lepidoptera; family Noctuidae; genus Agrochola; species Agrochola circellaris. The sequence goes on along the minus strand of OU611859.1, from coordinate 3,282,777 downwards.
GAAACAGATTGCTAGTCCATTGATTCATAAGTTCGAAAAAAAAATCTGCTCAATTTTTTTTTCGAACTTATGAATCAATGGACTAGCAATCTGTTTCAATTTATTATTGATCGTGCATTACGTAATTAGGCTGCTAGGTTTTATCCGCAGTTTCGTTCGCTATAAAAACCTTCTCCATGAAAAAATACATGTAGGTTCCAACTTTCTTGGTGATCAGTCAATCCGTGTTGGAGTTTACAAATTTAATGTATACCAGCATCCATTTATCGAAGACGAAGAAGTTAACTGAAAGATAGAAAGAAAATTGAGCTCTATTATTTTTTCAGATTTTGTATGTAGGTAGGTACCTACTTAAAGAGATACCTAATGGGAATTTAAATTTCCTAAAAGTAGTACCTAATATAACTTCTAGCTCAACTGTAGACTACGCTAAGCCGGATGAAACTGTCTAGCTGACTAGATTATGCGTCGTCACGTAAACGAGGTATGTTTTCAATCCCACAGAAGCCAAATGTAGTATCAAGAAGTGTCGAACCTCGATGCCTTATCAGTCCACCTATATGTACAAATAAGTACAAATAAACAATATTACTTATCTCTGCCTCCGCTATTGCTTTACTGAGTCGATAGCAAAGAGTAAAGTAATTATGTCGATAGATAACCGCGCACATGGACGCATAAAATAACTCAAGTTATTTATTATTCTCTGCTACTTGCAGACTTTGTGTAATTGTGTAACGAATCAAAATGCTTATCAAGTAGATTCTATGATATTTTTCAAATAGTGGATCTAGTCAATATTTATGTTTACATTGTCATAGGAAAGAAAATAAAACATTTCCTCATACATAATGGAAGAAGATCAATCCTATATGAACAGGTATGTATAGGTTCAAATATGCATGACGTTGAATTACAAGTGTATTACAAGTTTCTTTAGGAAACTTATTATAAATGTAACAATCTTCTAGGAATTCAACATTTTAACTATGTAGCTTTTATGTCTAATTCCAATGGGACCCATTTTATGCACTCGAATTTATTATGTAGTAGGTAGGTATCATATTCGCTACTAATCCATGACGTGTGACGAGGTTTTTTTGTGTGATTTTCTTGCAAATCCGTTCTGTCTTATAAAAGTTAAAAAAAAATCCGAACTAAAAGTAAATACGAAAGTGAGTTTGTTTGTTACGCTTTCACGCTAAAACAACAGAACGGATTTGGATGTGGCACATGGGTACCTAGACCATGACCTGGGCTAGGACATAGGATACATTTTATTCCGATATTTCCACGGGATCCAGAATTTGAAACTTATGTGGGTGAAACTGCTGGGCGCAGCTAGTATTATTATAAATACAAAAGTGAATTTGTTTGTTATTTACGCTTTCACGATAAAACGGCTGAACGGATTTGGATGAAATATGGCACCTGGGAATATCCCGATATTCCCACGGATCGAAACATATGCGGGTTATCCATAACGTGATTCAAGTGGGTACCTATATAACTATATTTATTAATTGTGTTTACATTTCTAAACATTATTTAATGAAAAGAAATGAAATATTAAATTAGAAGTTATTGTTTAGAGTTAATTTGCAAGTCAAACAACATACTCGACTTGCAATATAACTTAGTGTCGGAAGTAGGTAGCTTTGGTCATTTGATTCATTTTTCTAGTTGTACCTACCCCACACAATTTCTTGCTATACTAATATAAATATATTACACCAGCACTCTAATTGCGTAACACACTACCAATCACAATCTGCATGATTTTTGAAGGATATTGCTAATCCATTGCTTCATATGCTCGAAAAAGTTGTCTGCTCAACGTAAATAACGCAATGAATGATTTTGAACTGTCAAAATGAAACTCATTGATACTGTAAGTGTGTTACGCTATTACCCCGCAGCTTTTGGCTGCGGCTTCGCCCACTGGTTGGGAATGATTATATATAAAAAATCATGGTATATCCGTGTGCCAAATATCCAAATCCGTTCAGCCGGTAAAGTGTGACAGTTACTTTCGCATTTATCGCAATATTAGTATAGAAATATGGATTAATGGACACTATGGATAGCAAGTAGTTGTATTATAACATCATATCAACATAGATGAAGTAGATTCAAAACGTATTTATTGAATCATACTCAAAAACTATTCATAAGAACTTGACCATAAAGGACCACTCCATCAAATTCGGTCGGCGATTCGATTACGTAATATAGAATTATCGCTGAACTGAACAATGAACATAAAAAAAGAAACGAATGAATTTTGAGAACCTTCTGTAAATAACTGGACAAACAAAATTCCTGATTTTAATGATGTTTTGGACTTTTGGTGATGGAAACACTGGCTTTGTGTTGTGTCAAAAAATTCAGTTTCGTTTTTGTTTTTCTATTCTATTTGTGAAATTATTTAGAACTTCTTAAATACATACCTAATCATGGTTTTTTAGCAGTCAGTAGCAGATTGTATGGTATTTTCAATTAAAAATAAGGTCAGTGGGTGGTCTTAATTAAAAATTTTGCGAGATAATTGCGATAATACTCACTTTCATGCAAGTTTTCTTCGTAAAAACTTTTCTCGGTGTTCGCTGTTGTGGTACCAAGCTTCCCAACTTTATTGTACACACAGCTACTTATCAAGTTATAAATTTCCAGTATAAGCTGACGTCTCATTGAACGGAAATCCTATACAATGCGAGATCAGCATAAACTGGAAATGTATTGCTTGATATGTAGCCGTGTGTACATAATTCCAATCTCATATAGATTCCCAGTCTTTTCTTGGTCAGAGGGTTATTTTTTTTTATGATAACTTTTTATAATTACCTTTTGCTATTACGAAGTTCGTTTCATCTTTTCTAAACAAAACACCTTATTTATTTACAAACACTGGTTAGTAGGCATGCATTAAAATTTCATGACACAGTAATAAGACATGCACCCTGTAAGGGCACTGCAAATGTTTCATATCAAATGATTAAATTACATAAGTAATATAATATTGATTCTACAATTATAATTATTACAACACATTACATTTTAATAAACATTAGTTATTTAATTATTACATTTTATTTCAAATAAATCATTATTATTAATTCTTTCATGCATTTTACTATTTATAGTAGTGTATACAAGCACCGAAAAGAGTCCCCTAACCCTGCTAGTTTTACACATCATCTAAATTGTTAATCATTATTTCACATTTTAGTATGTCAAGCATATTGTTACAAGGTCAATCAATTCACAATTTGTCAGTTTTAAATTCCTCAACAGTAAATAAGAATAAGAATCATTTATTTGCAGAAAATACAGTTGTAAAAGTTGGTTGTTGTACAGTCCATATTTTGCCTGTCTAGGGCATGCAAATTAACTTTACAATTATAGGTATCTACTTTTTTAAGATATAGGTACAGAAAAATACTACTATAGATTTTAAATTAAGATTTTTTTAAATTTACAATAAATATAAGTGCACACTTATCAAAACTTAATGTAAAAATAACATTTTATGTAACAACAATTCTTTAAACTAAAAAAAACACTCCACAAAACAATAGAAAACTAAAAATATATTTTTTTCTTTATGATGCAGAAATTCTTGTAAACTATAAAAACAGTTTTCTATCAACCATCTACGTAATTTAATTTTGAAATATTTAAATGGGACCTCCCGAAAACCGATACCTCAAACAAATATATGCCAGTCAAGGTCAATATTTTCAGTTTTTTTTAATAAAGGTCTTCAAGACTCAAGATGTCTTATCATCTGTTGAATTACCCCATATTATTAGTCTGGATCTTAATATTGATTCAACATACCCACTTTATGCTATGCGGGCTGTTTTTTAGTCTGACAATACAAAGTTTTCTTAATGCATGTACACAAATCTATTTAGGTTACTGCATTCGTTGTTAATGTGTTGTTTCCAATTACAAAATTTGTCCAGAGTTATACCTCAGAATTTAATACTTTCTGTTTCTTCTATGTTTTGTCTTTTGTTTTAATGTTAATACTATTGGAGAGTTTGCTTTTGTATGTACGAAATTGAATGAATTTTGTTTTAGATATGTTTAGACATAGCGCACCTTCAGAATTATAGACACATAATTTGAAATTTTAAGATTTCAACTTTGACTTATAAAATTTCAAATTAAGTCTCTATAATTCTAAAGGTGCGATAGGTTATTAGATTCAAGCCATTTTATTACAGAATACTTCATGTATTTTGTTTTCATGGGTTGAACTTTTAGTGTTATTGGATAACACTGAATGTTCAGTTTGTTTGAATAGGACACTATCATAGTTTATTGAATCTGGTAAATCATTAATATAAAGTAAGAATAGTAAGGGGCCCAAAACGCTCCCTTGTGGTATGCCATATTTATTCAGTCTTGATGAGGATGTGTAGACAGTGGATTCAAGATTAACATTTAAGCACGTTGCTGTCGGCCTGTTAAAAAACTATTTATCCAATCTAGAGCGACACCACGGATACCGTATTTTTCAGATTTGTTTAGTAAGGTGCTATAATCAACAAAATCAAAGTAATAAAGTAGCCTTTCTTATTAATATCAGAGATTTCAACTGTTTCGAGAGAATTGAGTCATTTGATATGGATTTAAAACTTTCAGGTAGTTTATTCAATATATTAGCTAGTCTTGAATATGGGCTTTTCCCGATTACTTTTAAGTTTGTGGTAGGCAGTATTAGTCTATTCTTGTTCCGTCGGTTATAGTTTTCATTTAGCTCGATATTAAATTTAAAGAGGTGCCTATTTTTCCTAACGAATATATAACTTCTCAGTATATTTATTTATTGCGGGTAGTGTGAGAATTTTTTGTTTAATAAAGTGTGGCCTACAACTCTCTCGTTGGTTTATGTTCATCAATATTCTGATACATTTCTTTTGCTGGGTGAAAAGGTCCAAAAAGTCAGAACTGTATTGGCATATTTTAGTTTTAGTTAAGTTTATTTCTAAGTTATGTTCGTTTAACCATTGCTCAGTTTCTGTGAAAGATTTTTTAATAGCTAGACGGTCAACATTCGCGGGCGTTTTAAATAATAAAGAAACATCGTCAGCGAACAAAATACACGACGAACTTATCTTTTTTGGAAAGTCATTTATGTATAATATAAATAAAGTACATCCTAAAACACTTCCTTGGGGTATTGAAGTATTAATGGTAGCCATGTCTGATCCTATGTTGTACATTTCCTGGCTAACGCTATCGAAATATTCTATCTCTACGAACTGTACTCTGCCTTGTAAATATGATTTAAACCAATAAAAGCTTGTCAACAACTTTTTAGGGTTCCGTACCCGAAGGGTGCCAAACGGAACCCTATTAATAAGCCTCCGCTGTCCGTCTGTCTGTCAGCGAGCTGTTTCTCATGAACAAGTAGACAGTTGAAAATTTCACAGATTATAAATTTCTATTCTCGCTTTAACAACAAATCATATAAATTAAAGGCGGGTCTCCATACAATAACTATTGATTTTTTTCTCTCATCGAGTAGAGAACAAATATATAATAAAAAAGAAAAATTATCTTCAAAAATTATGAAATAGGGACGTAAACATTGTCTTTTTAGAAAATAAATTACGAGCTCTATCTCAACAACTAAACAAGTTAGGAATTTGAAACTTTTGACATCATGTACCTTAGACTATTTTACAATACTACTAAAAACGCCGATTCATAAAGTTTTATTTAAATATGGATGATTTTCTGCAACCGTAAAGATAACTTTGCCAAATTCATAGTATCATTATGAAATGTAAATTTATCTTTGCAATTTTCATTACATATGATGAAAAATAATAATATTCTTCGTTTAGTATTTTCATTTATTTGCTAAATAATATACGGTGGTACAGAACCCTTCGTGTGCGAGTCCGACTCGCACTTGGCCGATTTTATTGTTAAATCATTAACAATGAACAAAGCAAGATTAACTCATTACGCTCTAGATAATAGAGGTGCTTGTCCAAGCGAAAAAAATTCAACACTTCTATCAAATCAAATAATTTGTAAATAATACTGCTTTTTTTTGTTTTTTTTTTAGCTATCCAAGTGTGCAGCCCGCACCAGATGAAGGTGTCATATCAGTGGATGTCTCAAGAGATGTGCTAGTGGACTCCATGACAGACATGTCGGAGACACCAATACCTCCAGATATAATTGCGTAAGTTAACTTTGTTATAACTTTTATCTTAGAATTGTTATCATACAGAAACATACAGGCAATAGATTACCAACTCTTTGGTAGATTGTTTATGTGTTAATTTTTTTCTTGTTTTAAATAGTGTATTTGAACAGTTTTTAACACGTTCAGTGCCGGGTCTCCTGCCGGCCCTCCTGGAGCGTTCACTCAAGTCGCATATGCAGTCGCGGGGGGCTCATTTTAAATGTAGGTTTTTCTTTGCGAATTGGCCTTATAAACTGTGAAAATATAATCAGTGGTATATTTTAACAAGATCTCAAACCTAATGCCGATGACAGTCCTCGAGGTTTAACTTTAGCGCAAACGTAATTCCGGTGACCCTCCTAGATTTACTTTTCAATATGTATGGCGGCATGGCGTATGAGCTCTATGAAAAATGGGTGGAGTCGAAAGTGTTAAATGAAATTTTTACAGTTGGACACAAGGCAAAATTAGTTTAAAAAATTGCCTCCTTCATTATCATTTTTTTTTAAACTTTGAATATACTTTTAGTATTGGTAGGGTTACTCACCTTATGGTAAGATAATTTTTAGCTTTTAACAAGAAAGCTAACATAACTTTTCAGCCATAAATAATCTTCAGTTGTCATGTCTAACATTTGAAACAACATATTATTATAATGATTTATTCGCAGGTCCGTCGAGACAACAACTGAGAATGACGAAGAGAACGGTAGATTAACTCTAGCTTATGAGAGGCTGTATGAAATACCTAAAACTATTGTAGAGAGGTTTTCAGACCACATCAAGTACTTGGATATAAGTCACAATAAGATTACGTAAGTAAACGAACGTTAAAATGATTTAATTCATAAACGCTGACTAAATTCAGATTCTTAGATAATTTACAACTATCAACTTTAGTGTTATGTAGTTTAAGTTTATTTTTGATTGATGAACAAAACCTTAATTAGGCTGCAATGGAATTTGAACTCTGTCATGTACGTCATAGAGTTTGTTCCAAAACTTGATGATCATCTGGGATTCTGAATTAAGTTGTTTGTCTTGTTGTTTCAAAATTATGTATCTCTAGTTATTTTTCTTTTCTTTAATAGTCAACAAAATAGTTCAGTGCTGGCTGCAACATTTGTTTCGGGTATGATTCATCCGTGGAACAAATATTTGTACTGCCTACAGATAGTTGTTCTAGTTCTGGTCTGGCCTGACTGTTTGTGTATCAGAGATAAGTGTTTGTAAACATGCCTGACACAAAAGAAATTCATATTTAATGATAACTTGAAGTTGAAGTCGCATTTAATTATAGTCAAATTGATTCTAAGTAAGCATCCGGTTAGGATGCAGTTGAATACCAGTAATTTACATGGAGCGACTGCCTATCTGACTTCCACAACCAGTAACTGGGTAATACGATACCCATTGGTAACACTGGTTGTCAGACTTTCGACCTGTAACAACTGACAAAACAAGTTAAAAAAAAATGTAGCATTATATATTTTCAGAAACTTAGATGCCCTGGTGTACTTCAAGAGCCTCACCTCCCTGATAGCTGATGACAACCCCATCACAGAGAACTGCTGCCTACCGCCTTTGCCTAAGCTGGAACTTTTGTGGTGAGTGCCTTTCATTGTCCCAAAGCAGTGGTGGCCCGTTTTTTGTAATTTGCAAGTCAGTCTTAGGTTGTATTTTGGTCAAAGTATGATTCGCGACCGTAACAAATATGTTACTGAATTACAATAATTAAAATCATCAATACAACTTTCTAAGACCAAATTACCTTATTGAACTACAATTTAATGAAATAATGACATTTGAGGCTAATAGAGATTTATATTGATGATTCTAATGATTATTCTACCCAGGGGGTGGTTTCGCCTAAGAACTTTACGTTAGTCGGAATAAAGTTCAAAATACCATAACTGGCTCTAAGATTTAGGTTTGGACTAAAGTTAGAACTCGGTTTGTAATGAGACAGATTGATCATCACATTCCAGGCTGAATCGTTGTAAGATCGAGTCACTCTACCCATGGGTAGGGAAGCTGAAGGAGTCGTGCCCCAACCTGCAGTACCTGTCCCTAATGGGCAACCCGGCTGCGCCAAGCTACTTCAATGGAGGCACATTTTACGAGTACCTGCAGTACAGGTAATTAATAATAATCGAAACAAATATTCAATAGTTTTAATGCACTCAATCTATCCAAATACACCTAAAACTACAAAAAGCTGTCGCGTCGTTAATTTTTGTTCCAGAAACCGGGTGTTTAATACCTTAGACGTTCTCTTCCAGTTATCCATAATTTAATTAAACATTCCAGGCTCTTCGTAATATCTCAGTTTCCGTCCTTAAACCACTTGGACGACCGACGAGTGACGGATGATCAGAGGCTTGAGGCTCAGCGCCTGTACAAGAGACCGTTCTTCGAGAGAATCGCCAAGCCAGCAGGCCTCTCTCACATCGTCAACTCCACCGTGACTTGGAACACCTTCCAGAACAAGATTACTACCTTCTTGGGTAAGGACAAACAAAGTAACAGGAACTTGCTGATTTAGTTGTAAATTAGACCTTAGGTGTAAGGAGTAGAGTAGAATTTAGTTTTGTAAATTGTAGAAATGTATATCAGTAAGGTTTCAATAGTATGTAAATAGTTAAAATTCCTCATATATTATGTAAGTAGGTAACTCAGAACAAATAAAACACCAAGACAGAGCGCTGCGAACAATACAGTGAAGCATGCCAAAACTACCGTCGCTCTGAGCATACACGTTCACACGCACAGATTTACAACCTTTTACAATGACTCTACAATCAAATTACACCAAACAAAGTGCACACATGTTTACGAAACCGGCTTCACTTCACTGTTGACAGCGCTCTGTCTTGGTTTTTTGTTTGATCTGAGGTAGGTAAGTGGTTTCTACCTATTGCTTGATTTTGGCATCATAATATAGATACATGTAGTGAATTCATAACCTAGTTTGGTTTTGTGTGTAACCCGTACGATGACAGTAAGGCCCTTTGTACACACGCGTTTTTCTTGCCGTGAAAAGCTACGGTTTATTCACCGACCGTGTGTAGGCACGGTCGTCAGTGGATGAATAACTATGGAAGCTCGTTGACAGACACGTTTTGGCAATGAAAATGCTTTTTCGATCGCATCAGTACCCGTTTTAAAAAGAGATATCGAAAAAATATTGTAAATGATCCTGGAGAATTTAAAGGGCTTCAAAAGGACACCATTCAGGTTTCGATAGGATTGTATTAAGGGTAGATGTTTACACCTTTTTTAACCCCTTGGATTTTTAAGTGCCTTAATCGGAAGGTCATGAGTTCTGTGTATTTTTTTTTCTACCGCGCGGTTTTTAAACCGAAACCGTGGCGTGTACAAAGGGCCTAACGTATATAAAATCAAGCAGTTGGTTGGCCTGTTATTAATTATATAATGGCTGGATGATTATCAGATCATACTCCTATTAATAAATATTTTATCGTGCAATAACCTGGTACAATAAATTAGCCCCAGTTTACGGACCATATTATAATAATATACTGCAGTTATTTTTAAATAACTAGAAATTTCAATACTTCATACATACATACATAAACTCACGCCTTCTCCACATGGGGGTATGCAGAAACTACAGAACGCCACCTGCTACAATCATTACCTTTAACCATCTCGATTTTACGCATCGACCGCGTTCGGCGCTCTGATTGGCCCTTCACTAGCCTTCACTGGTGATGGGCCAATCGTAGCGCCGAACGCGGTCGATGCGTAAAATCGAGATGGTTAAACGAAACTCACACTAGACCCTCTGTTTTGCTTCGTTTACGCACGCACGAACGGTTGCGAGTACAACGCACCTGACCTTTCTGAAGGAAAACACCAATAAGGCCATTATGTCCTTCTAGGACGTCACCTCCCGGCGTTTCTACTCGCATCTGCCTTGTAAATACCTTTTGATAGTCGTCTCATCGTGACCGCAGCATACATTAACATTTTTGTCACTACATCTGTTAAACCGAGGGATTTGTGGCTAAGTAATAACGGCCGCATGGGTCGATAGATCAGGTTAAGCTACGCTTGCCGCGGTTGGTCCGTGGATGGGTGACCATCTTTACATACCGAGGCTCCTCCGTGCCTCGGAAAGCACGTTAAGTCGTTGGTACCGGCTGTCATTTGTACAGGTCGTTACAGGTAGTTAGAAGCTCAATAGTCTGACAACCAGTCTTACCAAGGGGTATTGTGTTACCTACTAACTACGTTGTGGAGGTCAGATAGGCAGTCGCTCCATGTAAAATACTGGTATTCAGCTGCATCCGGTTGGACTGGAAGCCGACCCCAACATAGTTGGGAAAAGGCTAAGCAGATGATGATGACATCTGTTAAACCACAACGTTGCCTTATCTGATATTATTCCTCAGTCTGTCATTTATAGTTACACCAGTCATGCTTCGAGAGGAACGCATTTCCATAACATTTAAGGTAGGTACCATTCCGTACGCGACCGCAAGCGGCAACTGCAGGCGACGTGTCGCTGCAGTCATGATTCCGCAAGCGGCAGCAGCCCGTATTCCAGTCGGTAGATAAAAGATAGAAAAACGTGTTATCGCTCGAGTGTTGGCGGCACTACTAGTCTGCGGTCGGGCTGCACGTGTCGTCTGTCGCTCGCCCGTAGCTGCAAACGACGTGTCGCTAGCTACGGAAGGTATTTCATAGAAGCCAGTCGTGTCGAGGCGACACGTCGCCTGTAGTTGCCGTCTGCGGTCGGGTACGGAATGGTACCTATATTCTACTTCCATGCATCTTTTGCCACACTCAACATTAATTTCCATACATTAAAGTAGGCATCAGCACACCATTGCGAACAGCCAGTCGAGCCTTTTTGGACATTCGATTATTTGGTCACAATCGCACGTAAAGCACCATTGACAATCCTTTCCACATCTTCATCAGTCTTTAGTAATAGAAATGTGATAGGCATAATTAATTATCTAAGTATATCGAATAACCGACCAATATTGTTTTTATATCATAAGGTGTTACTTTTAATAATTAATATGACAAATGTTGAACTTGTTTTTAATGAATATATTTTATTAAACATTTAACAAATATTTACTGTGTATTTATCTACCATTTTCCTTTTTTTTTTACATTATAATAAAACTAGCGACCCGCCCTTGCTTCACACGGGTGCAATGTACTGATGCAGACGTCAACATCCCAATTGCAGTATGAAACTGCCAAGAAACTGCCGGATGATCCCAAATTATACAGTAACAAAATATCGTTCTGTTAATCGCCGTGTGAACGGGCCTTACAATTAAAAAAATAAAAGTGGCCTATTTTCTATGGATGGTCCCACTATTTCGTTGAACAGGATATATGAAAAAAATTGTGAGTCTCTATTTGTGGAGATTGGACGTCCAAATACCTAATTATTAATGTTTTTCAGCCTCAACCACCACTGTCATTAAATTTTCATTCATAAATTAATTTCAATAATCGCAGCTCCTTATTAACCGAGGAAAGGTCATTGACCCTTGTTAGTCATGGTGCCACGCCGTCAGCCATAATTTATGCTGCGCGTAATTTTAAAAATAAAAAATAAAATAAAATAAATAGTGTTTTATTTCAGGCAAAATACCCATATACAAAAAAACAATAAATAAGTAGTAAAAAAAAACATTAACATTAAAAATTATTAATAAAAATTATCATTAAAAATTATCATTAAAAACGTATCATTAAAAATTATCATTAAATAAAATAAAACATTCATTAAAAATTATCAGTCTTAAAAATAAACATTCATTTCTTTCGTCATTTTTTATTCTCGTTTAGGTGAACAGAAATCCAGTGTACAAATATGGGACTTGTAAGGTTGCACGACAACCCTCAAAATGCTGTTTAAATCTGTAATATGTTTTATAGTATTCATTTAAAATTTAAATGATGTGATGTCCAGGTATATTTTATTCTTAATTAAATAGCCAATTTTGATAACATACTTCATCGGATAAGGATTATTAAGGATTAATAATATACTGGTCAAAAAAGCTTCGGAAAGAATAAATAAAATAAAAAAATCTGAACGATAAAAATGGTTACTGTGGGTCATCCTTAGAAGATAGACATACTCGTATGCTATCGCGGATTTTTCTGTTGATTTTGGTATTTTCTGTTAAATTTATGTTTTTTTTAATTTGGTTTGATTTACTGGATATACAATCCAGTAAAACATAAATTTAATTACATAATTTAATTAACTTAATTTTTTTATTTAACTGTTACGGTTTAGTCAGTGCACGGCATGTAAGCGCTCAAAAAGTGAACGTGAGTGACGTCTTTCGGCTGAAATGATGATGATGGTGATACCTACAGTAAAGTTTTTATTAATCGTGATTATAAGCGACCAATATTGTTTTAAGTTTTAAATAAAAATACGAAATTTAAAAAAACATATTTTTTATTAAACAACAAACATAAACAATTAGTAATAGTGTTTTTAGTTTTAATGCAAAAATTTAGTTCTTAACAGTAAGTATATGACATTTAATGACTATAAAAATAATGTATATTTACATAACATAATACTGCAAGCAACAACAACAAGGCAAAGCTTTACTTTTTTTTATAGGTATGTAGGTAGGTATAGCAGACTTCATAATTGCATATCACATTTGACAAAAATTATCATGTAATTAATTATATCAAACGAATGTAAATAAGGTACAGAAGGTTATTAAATTAAATAATAGGGCGTTGACTATTTTTTTTTTTTGTCCGTCAGCTGGATTATTAAAAAAATATTCGACACGTAATATTTCTTTTTTTACGAAATCACAAGATTACGGCGATATATTGAGTTAAAATGTGGCATGACGTCACTGGCCGGTAGATTTTATACTGAACTGTGACGTAGCGAGCCCCTACTCCCCAACTTTAATGCGTTTTATCTAAATATTTTTTTATTAATATGATAAAGCAAAAAATACGTGTCTAATTTTATTTTATTATCTGTCTTACGGACTTAATAGTTTTTTTTTTTTTTTATACCCAGTCAACATCCCTATTACTTATATCAAAATAATTTATTTACGTAAATAAGGTACAGACGGTTCTTAAATTAAATAATTGCATAGATCTCTTATTCCGCCTTTAATTTTGACGTGCACATTTGCTATACTGATTATTAGGTTAATAAATTAATTCATTCATTGAATCTTGTGTGAATTCTGTGTACTGTCACTTAAACAAATCCTTGTTTTTAATGTTTGTATTTCCATTGCACAATATTTTTCTTTTCTTTCTAACGATAAAGAAAAGACAGGAAAGAAAAATATCTTGTCATTTTATGACGTGCAAGTGACATTCAACCTTATGGTAATAAAGCAATTACGGAGTCGACTATTCCTACAAACAAATTAACCACATTCTAAAATTCGATTTCCGTCAAAGATCTGACATTTTAACAGAGCCGGCAATATCCAAGCAATACTTTTATGTTGTATAAAAAAATCACAATTTTCATTCCCCAACATTGATAATTTAATTTTCCCTTCAATCAAAGATGGTAGGTTTCTTCCAAGGGGTGAGGTCCACATAGGGAATCGCGTTATAATCGTCACACCGGTACTTCGGATTGTGTGTGGACTCCACCTCGAAAGCCTTCCTTTGGACGTAGTACACACCATCAGTGTTGTCACAGATCAGGCGAGCCATAGACGCTTTCTTTATTTCTGTTAGTTGGTCTGGAATTAAAATATAATTTAATGTACTAGTTTGTGAATTTTTAAATAATAAAATGTGTAGGTACCAATGGGCGTGGGGTGGGGCATCTACCCCATACTAGTCCCTCATGACACGAAGCAAAAAAAATTGGTTTAAAAGTAACAAAATTAATCATTCATTTGGTAAATTTCAAAATTACCGCGCGAACCAATGCAGTATCGATGAATTGGGTGCGCATGCGTAGTTATAGAGTTTTAGCGAGAGAATTTTGTACTACTTATCGAGTTTATTTACTTCTGCCCCAAGCATAAAAAACTGCTGGGTACGCCGATGGCCTACCATGGGCGTACCCAGCATTTTTTTATGCTTGTATCAAACTTTTTATTTACTTGGGTACGTATTTGTGCCAAGTTTCAAGTTTGTAAACCCAAGGAATAAGATTTTTCGTATAAATTAATTTCCTCCTTTTCACCCGCTTATGCGTCCATTTTCGCAAAATCCTTTAGCCCTTATATACCCCTTCGTTTTAAACTAAAACTACCGTCCAAAATTCAACCTGCTAAGCGGTTTGGGCTGTGTGAGAGCCAAAAGCCAAAAGATCCTTGAAGGACCTCATAATACTCTATAATCTGATATACAAATCATTATATATTTCTCGACGGCATGTGATGTCCAAATCTGAGGGCCATGAGCGGCTTAAAAACTCTGACACCGTTAGTCACTAACCACACGACAAAGAAGAAGAAGAAGGTCATTAGCTTCGCAGCAGAATATATTTCAAGCAGTCTCCTTTCACCTTTCAATAACACCGGTTCTGGTTTGAAGTGTATCAGGGTCCTTTATAATTACAGACACTTGAGACTGTTCAGCTGCCTAGCCTCTGGTATTACAGATGTCTGTAGACTCTTAACATAAGAAGACCAATGCCCGTAATTAAGAACGTCCAAAATCTAGTCGCAATCACATCTCAGAGACAATCAACGTCAAAACTTGTCAAAAATCTATTAATATCAGAGGTACCATCGAAGAAGTTCATATCTAACCACCATAAGGACTATTCTTGCTTGCAGCGCTCGGCGGCTATAGCACCGGGCCGGTAACAGGTGTGGTCATCGTGTTCACGGGATTTTGTTTTGAAACTGGTTAGATATGAACTTCTTTGATGGTACGTTTGACAGATTGGCACTGAGATTAGAATGTGAATGTTATTAAAAATAGGGGAATTGTCCCTCTATACTCGGAATTTTAATTCGATTCCAGATTTGACAATTTCAGTGTTGCAACGTTATGACAAGTACTAAATAGTGACGTTGCGAAATTATTCGATATGGAAATGGAATATTTCCAGATCGATTCTTCTCGTTTATAATTTTACTCTCGTAAACTAAGTATATCAGGAAATTAAATATTTCTGAACCGATAATTTAGTTTTGACGATTAATTAACGATCTGAGACTTTTCTTTTATAATTGTGTGTGAAATAAATAAAAAAATGTGATCATGAAGGAACATGACAAATAAAACAGATAGATGTATTATGGTAATAATTTATTTTATAAATTGTCGCCGTCATCGCTATCGCTATCGCTGTCACTTTCTGTAACATTTATTATAAATGTGTCTGTGATATTGTCGATTGTTTATCGATTTTTGTGTTCATCACTACACTATTATATGTGGTATCATTATTTCACAAAATGACAGTAGCTAATGTCAAATTTGGAATCGAATTAAAATTCCGAGTATAGTAAGCAATCGTCGACTAGCCTGACATACAAAAAAAAAACGAGCGATCTGTACAGTAGTCGCATAATGTGTAACATCTGACATCTTGGCTGTTAGTACCAACCTCTCGGAAAATGGGTTGGTACCATGTGACGGTCCACTCTAGACCCGCGCGCGGTCGTTGGTCAAATCAAATAGCGGTTCCCCGGCTTCCTGTTACACACTTCCGTTCCTTTTCACGAAATCACTCCCACAGACTGCAGGAAAGCGAGAAGAAACATGTTACACATTAAAAATACACACCACTCGTAAAAGAATGCGGCATCTCCCCGTTATCATAGAAGAACCGGTCTCCTATCCTGGTCCTGTAGAACTGCTCGGCCACGATGCACTGGAACGTGTGGCCCAGGATGGAGCCGTACACGTCACGCTCCATGGTACCTCCCACGAACAGGTCTATGTCATCCACGCATTCGTAAAGGTATTGAAGAGCATTTATACGCTGAAATGTAAAAAAATAAAGGTCTTTTTGAAAAGGAGGATTGATGATATCTCCTGCCCTAGTAGTTTTTGCGTCCAGTCTGATCAAAATCTAAATATTTTATTTCACATACACACCTAAATGGGCACTTATGAAACGTCAGAAGCTAGGTGCACGATTCCAATTGGTCGATTCCTATGGAGAAGGTCTGGCAAGAAACTACAAAATCTTCCTCCAGATATGTCATTATCAGCATCTATACCGAAACACGTCTACTGCTGAACATAGGCTTCCCCCAAGCATCGCCACAGTCTAACCAATATTGTGATTGGAAGACGAAACTATTTTTGTTTTTGCTTCAAATCTATCTATTCTCAAGTCAAGTTCAAGTAAAAAACTTTAAACCATTTTTTTATACGCATAAAACAAAATAGCGTTTGGATGGTAATCTAAATAGAGTCGGGCCAGAATTTGTCTACAGATTTGGCACCGTCAGTAGCGTGCGTCAGTTCCTATAGGGAACATGCAGGCAACACGACAAACTGGCCACGAAAAGGTTCATTGGTGACAAGTTGACTTACATCTTGTGGTATCTCATTTGCCAAATCTTGAAAACTTCTTGCTCTCTGTAGACCGCAAATCTCCCTGAAAGATTTTAAACAGAATGTTAAAGTACCTATTTCTGTTCTTAAATATCTGAAGACCTCATCCAGATGTTTTGATTCAAAGCTCGCTTAGCTGGCCCATATTACCTACCTATAATCATTGTAAGACGCGATCCCATGGTCCCTGCCTCTTTGTATGTCCATGGCTATGAGGTCCATGCCCCATCGGTTATGTGACTTGAACAGGAGGTTGGTGATCTCGCCGGTACAGAATGGGTCTGATTCTCCCTCGTTCTGCGCTATTATGCCGCGGACTACATCATCGAAAGAGTCTGGAGTTGATTCCAGCAGGCTCGGGTTGAAGTAATGATCGCTTAATCTGGAAATTGCATAGATTGGGATATTTAGATATATCAAAAATAATGTTGAAAATACCTATTCATAGATATAAGAAAGAAGGAGATATGGCCTGGTAGTTGAAAGTGTATCGGAACCCAATGTCTCCAGTTTGTCCCTACCACCTCGCCACAACTACACATGCAGATCAGTAAACCCAATAGATACGAGGTCACGCACACACTTGCAATTTATAAATCAGAGCGTACTACACAATCAATTATAAACCTTATCCCGTCAAACACAGCGTGCATTTACTATGTACCACCGTACAACTTACTCACTCGAAAACATCGCTCGCTATCGGTGTGCTGTGCAAAAGCCATTTATTTTACATATCAGTACAGTAGTGATTGACTAAATCGGAAAGTTATCGATTCTCCCACTTATTATTGAATTAAAATTTTTGTGGGTTCCTTAAAATAAAATAAATAAAAAACGATATACATATAATAATATGATAAATAAACAAAATGTAGCTAAAAACAAAAAAAAAAAAAATACTAAGTAAATTAAAATAAAAAAAAAATGAAAATCAAAATTTGTATAAAACTTCATTTCACATCGGTCTTGGGCTATAAAATAATAAGTGGTTCCATGATTTATAAAGTTTTTAGTTTGACTTCGGTTTTACAAGAAACCACTGAACAACACGGCATTCTTAAATGTTGTCACGATCGCGGTCGAAGGCGCACTAGTTCGCGGTCGAAAGCGCACTAGTTCGCTGAGACGACCATTTGCCTATCACATGAGCACGTTGATCACGGCGCGCAATACAGATACCCCCCAGGCCACTTCTCCTGTTTTTTTATATTTCAATGTAGGTACTTATTCAAATCAAAAAGATAGTCCTCATAAGGGTACCTACAGACGGCGACTATACGATTCGATTTTATCACGTATACGGTCTTACCGTATACGAGATAGTCATTCACACGACGACCATTTCCATTAGTTTCGCAGCTACGTCACAAGGACAACTGCGTGCACGCGCGAGAATTTCGCTCTCTCTAAACGATACAACATGAACACAAGCGCCACTGCGTGTCCATAGACATGGATATATGGACTGGAAATACCTACCAAAAAAGGTGCATACTTACAACTCGTAATGTCTCATAAAATGGCTGCCATTGCTAGGGTTGTGTCAATCAAGGACATTACAATATAAGACACAGGCAAGTTTTTAACACAGCAAAATAACACGAAAATCGTCGCATACGATAGCTGATAAGGCGCTTATCTACAACTGTCATTACGTCACGACAAAATGTTGCCCTAATGAGAAACAACTTAAATATTGTTGTCTTTTATTAAATACGATTATTATATTAGAAAGATTGAGACAGCGATATTTCACATTCTGTATCGTATTTCACTCATATTTGTATAAGCAAATATATATATATATATATATATAAACACTGACACTCAAGTAGAGCGGACGTGTGTGCAGTACTTACCTATTATTTATCTTAAGTATTTAAAATATTTCCGAGTGATCTGTGACCTAGAAAACAAATCGCGCATTTTTCTGCTAATTTAGTATAACGCGGCGTCACCAATTTTTTTCTAGCTCAATCTGCGTGTAATATTCAATAAAATAGTTTCGAGACGCGGCCTCCTCTGTGACAACTTCAGGCATAACGGGAAAAAAAAAATTGAACACGATATTTTCCCGCATAGACTCCGTGTGAACAAATATATTTTCTACTGTCACTGCTCTATTCGATCAAATCTCGTGTACGGTATACGGGAAAAAAATCGCCGTCTGAACGTAGCCTGAGTATCTTTGGCAACCTCATAATATCTGAACGAAACTCTAACATAATTATTATATATTATATTTGATACACAAACTTGCTATAACGCGGCAAGGTAACGAGAAGGATAAGTAAACAACAGCATCAAACTAAAACAGAAATAAGGAATTCTGGCAAACTAAAAACTCAAAGAAAAAACGTGGACGAAAGGTTTCGCTCATTACCACATTACGTACCTACAAAAAAAATACGTGCTTATAAAAGAAATCTTCATAAAAACGATAAAGTTACCTGTACATATAAGCAGCATTGTAACTGTTGGGACACGTCATGATATTATCACTGATGACGGTGTGAAGGAACCGGAAGGCGGCCGCTCCGAAGCTGTTGACCACGCCAGGGTTCACTTCGGAGCTGTAGTCGCGAGTGTACAGGGTGGACGGCGATATGCGGTAGTAACGGAGGTAGTATTCACCTGGGAACATCAATTATTAGAGAGAGAACTAGGGTCGATGAATAAACATAAGTTTCTGTGCTATTGAATGTTTTTATGCATGTTTTCCCCATAAAGCTCAAATATCTAGTGTCGTTTTGTTCAATAGTTCAAGTGAGTAATAGCGATGAACGATATTATTTATCACTGTTCTAGTCTAGGTGCTAAAGACTTATAAACTATATTTTCAAGCCTCAGGGTAAAACTTCCCGTTATTAAAGTGTTAATACGCCAATCACTGAGGATCCAAACATAATCAGACGGGTAAGTAATATATGATATAATTACCATATCTCTAATATTTAAGTTAATAATAATTTATTTAACTGAGCAGATTCATCAACAATGGATCGCATCTGGCGCTCGGCGGCCGCATTGCTCTGAATCGGGGTGTTAACCATATTGATGGTTAATATCATCAATATATATCAGACAGTGGCCGCCCTTTTCCATAATCATTCTTTTTAAAAGCATTAAAGTTGTGGCGGTATCTAGAACGCCATAATGCGAACTACGCATCACACTGACGTTACACAAAATCCTGCATCGCGCAAACAAGTTTACGTAAGTTTACCGCGCGACATCAATCGTCGGGCAGTTGCCCATCAGACACAACACCAGTCTGGTAGGAGGATCCTCCCTTTTATATGGAAGATGAGTGAACTTACACCCTATTCCTTATACCTCTATAAAGTACCTAATCAGTAAATCACCACTAGTAATTTGTCATTTTCCAGCGGTTGTGATTGGCTGAACAATGAAAGGGATGACGATAACGCAGCTCATATGAATAAATTCATCAAATCAGAGATTAGCGCAGCATGTATGAAAAATCCATTACGACCAAGATAATCAATATTATTCTCTCACCAAAGTTAGCCGGCAGCCACTCCTGGTACGTGATATGCTGTATCTCTGCGATGACGATCCTCCTTGCCTCCTGGTACAGCCTCTCGTCACTCCACAGCGGGTTCAGATCACTCAAAATGTCTGCCACGCGGTTGTGTTCTCGTAGAAGCAACGTGTGCAGCATGGCTAGGGTCGGCGTTTGATTGATTCTTGTGTCACCTGGAATTGTAGATAATAAGAAGGTTTTTAATGTTTTTGATACGTGTGACTTAGCAAGGAAAAGCTTTGAATTTTATTACTAGTTGAGCTATTGTCTCTTTCTATTCTTGCGCAGTAGTTTTTATTAAAGTATCGTATCTTTCGGTCGTTAGTTTTAAATAAATTGTACATTACTGCCGCGGCCTGCAAAAGAGGCATTGATTGACGAATATGAAAATGTCGACCGAGGCACACATGCGTGGGTACATCAATGCCTGGTTGCGGCCAAGACTTGTATAGTACTGTTCTCAAATAATACGCGGAAATTCAAACTAAGTAAATAAATTATAAATTCCAGAATCAATGAAGAATACGTAACAATAAGTTTTCACGCCCCAATATGTTCCTTTGTTTCTTTTTTACTTTAAATAACTCTATTTTATATAGCAACAAATAATGTACCAATGTTCGATAATTTAAAAAAAAAAACGCAAACCAAATCGAAATTTAAATAAAATCTTAGATAAATTACCTCCTTGGTTGTCATTTGTCGAAGTAAAAAGTTCGTTCCATTTTTAAATTTCACGAAGGATTTCAAAGTAATTCGGCCGCTAAACACGACAGATTCTATATGGATTTTCATACTGACATTGCCGGCCGCTGCTCGCATGTATTTGACCAGTACAGCATTTTCGATTTATCTCGACGAAGGTTGTCAAATTGATGTTAAAGAGCGTTTTAGGCATGGCACCTCGCATTTACAATAAACTACTAAATGTCATAAAAAATTTGAATGTAACACAATTAAAAAAAAAAAAAACTACTATTAATAGAAAAATGTTATTATACGACTGATGAATTTCTGAATGATAAATTAAAGTAGACTTATTTATTTATTTGACTGGAGAAACAATTTTTAATTGAATATTGTGACTAATTGTAATTTATGATTATTTATTTATGCATTGACTGTAGAAATTGTTTTATTGTTCTTATTTCGCATGCAACCATATTTGTACGCCTCTTGGCATAACATAGCGACCTATACCTTTAATTTAAGAACTGTATTCACTACCTATGTTACACAAATAAAGAAATGATTATGATTAGTCTATTATTAGGATGGTTTTACTAATCGATCATTTACTCATCGTTTCAAACCGTTGTCATTAATTTGTCGTCATCAATTTTCCAGCGTTGACAGAAACTCTAACTAAAGTCTCCGTCACGAGAAGTTATAAATTTTGTAAATAAAGAAGTTCTACTAAGTTACGTAGCGACAATTCAATCTCAAATTCAATCAACTCAAAGTATTTGTAATACGAAACTAACGAGCAATTTCACTTGGTCGGGTTATTTTAGGGCAGCTGCCCCCCCCTGGATTTTGAATGCCTAAGTACCTATTCTTGTCGATAAAAGATAAGCTAAAGCCACGTTAAGATTTACTTTTCAGTTACAATATATTATGCATTAATTTTAGAAAAATATTATTGATATGTTGTATCATGCAAAAGTACGCGAACGCAGCAAGCAAGCACTAGGCTCGCTCGCCAGCCGCCGCGCCCGCGGTCCAAGATTATTGCATGACCGAGCGCTCGTATATTCGGCTGATAATTAAGCGGACCCGAGGGACTTGCATTCATTGCATTTTTGACATTGACATGTTATTTTTATGAGGGAACCAAACTTATGCGACGAAAAATATTCATATCAAAATATTATTAAAAATCCCGGAATAAAAGTTCTGATTTGCCCCCCCCCTGGGCCAAAAGCTCGGTACGCCCATGTGTGTGGTAGATGATGTCACTTCTAATGGGGCATAAACAATAAGTCACTAGAAACTTAAAGTGGGCTTCCAGTCTAACCGGATGCAGCTGAATACCAGTATTTTACATGGAGCAACTGCCTATCAGCCTGTAGAACCTACTTCTAAGAACTAAAACAACTAAAAGTTTAAGATTACCAGCAAGATAGCAGGGATCCGACGAGTTCCTCAAGTCGCAGACAGCGAACTTGTCGCTGACGCTGGGCAGGAACCCTCGCAAGCAGTCCTTCCTCGACTCCTGGCGCAGACGGCCGCCTGACCTGCTGCGTAACTTCGAGGCTAGCTTCTTGTCAGAGCCGTAGATCGGCGAGCCGTCTAAGAAACTGGTCACTGTGTTCATCTTAAAAAAAAAATGCAATATTGAATGCACAGTCGGTGTCGTTGCTAAATTCTTTAATTTGATTGTTGGGGCTGTGATGGTTTTCGATAGGAAACTCACAAGGCAGAACCTAGCCTAATTTTATAGTAATTTGCGCTACCAAAGCCATTTCAAAATGTTGATGTTGATTACTGGGTAAACCACCCTCTTCCTAATATGAAAATCAATTCAGACTGATTTTCTTTAATTAAATAAAAATGTCCTTGGTGAACAAAGTATTAAAGAAATGCTCCACTAAGTAACAAGGTCGGTAATTTAGATAAAACATAAAAGCTGATGGATACCTACGTGATTGCCTATACAAGAGCGCGGCAGCAACACGCGGCGTTTGCAGGACACATTTCTGCCGCGCTCTAGTTAGGACCAAACCGACGAATGTTTTCGCGGTAGTACTGCGCGACACATTCGAGACACGCCGCGCACTTCAGTTGGCAATATCAATCTGCCTAGCCTTTAATACGTCCGCAGCAATACGTCCAGACACAATTAGTGACGAATGTTTCCTAGAAATGTGTGTGCGCGGCAGGTAGACAAGCATTCACTCGCGGCAGTCGTCCAGACACAGTGCGGCAGGCCGCGCGCGACAGCCGCGCACTATTGCCGCTCAATGTACCTACACACCTTTATAGTGCGAAAACATAGCAGGCAATACCTAAAATCTATCATTAATTTAATCGGAATGACTGGCTAATAAACCTGCAAAGATTAGAATTAGTCACCTCTCCAACCCGATCTTAAGACTAGGCAGGAGCGAAAGGCTTTAAGGTTGTCTCCATAAAAGTATTAGAGCCGGGAGCTGCTCAATCATTCTGAATTTCAGTAAAGCCAGCCACATACGTAACGATTTACTTGCGCAAATTTAGGCTTGCGCAAGTAAATCATTACGTGTGTTGGAAGAAATTTGCGCATCTTCGAACAAACGTCACGTTAGGCTTGCGCAAGTAAATCGTTACGCGTGCGGCTAGCATAATGTTTGGAAACGAGTCGAATCACTTCTATACTTGATATCGAATGGTTCTTTTTCATTCCTCCTCATGTAGACTACTACTTTTATACATGAGTAATAGCTAAAGAAACGGAACATTTACCTGTTCAGCATGTCCCAGGCTACAGTCATCTCTCGGCGTGGTGACACTTCGAACGAAGTTAAGGCACTTGATGCCGTAGTACCGGTAGAACTGGTCGTCCTCAGGCACGGAGATAGGGATGCATTTATCGTTCAGCCACTCGGAAGGAAGGACCTCCTTGCCGTTGCCTAGGCAGCATTGGATGCCGCCTTTATCTAAAAGGAATTAGTTATGGAGTGATCAATCTAGTATTTCTGCTTTAAGTTAGTCACAAAAAAATCGAGTTTATATAACTAAATATTTCGTCAAAACTTCCTTGATGAAGGGTGTACCGCTTCGTGCTCCCGGAAAACCTGCTTGCAATCAAGGAGTCAAGCAAGCCATTGGCTAACCAATCACATGGCATTATGCGTATTTGATTTATGATCAAGTTACCAGTTACTTCCATGACTTGGAACAGCAGATCATGCGTGATGAATTGCCCCCACTGCATGTTCATGTTGCTGAGCACGCGGCTTCCTATTGGCTGGTCTGAAAACAGCCGTGTGGAGAGAACGCGAGGATTGGGCAGCTGAAGACCACTCGTGGCTACCGGCATTGCGTAGATACCTGAAAAATATCACGTAAATGTTAAAGGGGAACACGGAAAGTCATAATTTCCGGGCTCACCAATATCCATGAAATTTTGGATTTTGCAAAGACGTATGGCAATAGAAGATCTTGAACGGTTATAAGATCAACTAACAGCGAATTAGCGATAAATTGTGTTACAACTACTATTCTAAATCTATTTAACTCAGAACTGTATACTAAATGCGTAATACACGAGCAATTAGATTCGGAATTGTTTTGAAACAGATTGCTAATAACTACTATACTACTACTTCTACTATTTACTTCATAAGTTAAAAAGAAAATCTGCTCAACAACGTAAATAACATAATTAATGTTGTTGAACTGTCAAAATGAAACATATTCGACGTAATCGTTTACGAAAATATGTTACGTAATTAGATAGCTGATTCGAACTGAATTGCTTTCGCAATTAAATCGTGTTATTTCTTTGTTTACACGCAGAAACTTAAGTTACTATGTGAGCGGTGTATACGCACCATCAGCATACCGTGGCGTCGCGATTCTGGTAAACGGCGCCCCCCTCCGACCCCACTCGGGATGCTCTTCATTGTTGCACGTACCGTCAATATTCCGATACTTGCTACTGCTGCTACTGCAGCACACCTTCACTGGCTGGCAGTACGCGGCGTCCTTCAGCCGGACTCCTTGGTTTTCCAGGAACGAGATAAACGTGTTCGGAGTTCTACTGCTGGGGGAAATGAGACTGTAATCTGCGCTTTGACCGATGATTAATAACTCTTCGTATCCTTCAGTAACTATACAAAACTCTACAGTCGTAGGAAGTTATTGAAATATTCTGAACTAGCTGCTGCCAGCGACTTCATCTGCGATCCAGAATGAAAAGTAGCCTATGTCCTTCAACATGATCATGCTTTACCCATGTGCCAAATTTCATCCAAATCAGTTAGTCGTTTTAGCGTGAAAGCGTAACAAATAACGGGATGTGGTGTTGTGATGTGATCATCTTCACTTATAGTTATGATTTGAGCTTCTTCTCGTTCGTCGGTGTTTTCTGCTATACGGAAATCTAACAGGACGATAGACATACCTACATAATCTATGTAGTTACTTACTGTAGTGACCCGTCTACACTAAAATAATCGAATCACTATAGTAATCATAGTAACCACCTATTATTGTACCTAGATGCTTACAGTTCGCCAAATGATATCTAACACTCCAAAAAAACAAATGTACAGTCGAAGAAAAAATTCTGATCCTTTGACCCGAGGACATACCATTAGATAAACTGCATTTCATCTATAAAAAAGCATTACTGAACAATATAATTTTAATAATATCTATGGTATTTATACCCAGTACACATTTTCATCTGCAGCAGCTTAGTTGCGGTGAGGATCTCGTGAGAAGTATCAGATGCTTTCCTGACTTCTGAAGGTAGGTTAGCGGAGAAGAAATGCAGCATGGCTGGAGACGAATCTTCTAGACTGACGCCGTTGCCTACCAGCTCGTTGCCTCTTCGAGCCGCCGCTCGGGCCAGCTCGCGACCCCTTCGGATGCACTCGGCTACTACATCAGAGGAGATCGGTCCTTCTTCACAGTCTGTGTTCGAATTATACAATTTAAATCGACAATATTTGGGCGAATTATATTATTGATTCTTCTATGCATTTATCACACTAATAAACAATACATAAAGGTCGATTTGGACGAAATGAGCGGATGCTGATTTTGTCCCCACTTTGCCGGATTCCCTTTATCTAAACTGAGTGGGAATAGGTACCTATTCTTTCTTTAGTCTATCCATAGGTACTATCAAAGAATTTCAAATCCATAGGTACACCGTAAGACTATTTCTGCTTGCTCGGCCGCTATGGAAATCTCATCCACCAATAGCATCGCAGCATCAGATTTTTGATGAGTCCTAAAGTATAAAAACGTTAAAATTAAAAACTTTATTTCTTTTTATGTACACTCCTACATTATTATTGTTTCTAGTTTTAGAAGAGCGGGGCACAGGTATGTTTATACTTAAAAGGAGGCCTCTATGTAAGATTAAATATTGTAGAAGTATTTATTAAAATGTTTTACAGTATTTAACACAAATAACTATTTACACTAGGTACTAAAGTTAGAAGTAATAGTTAACTAAATAAATTTTATTATTATTTATTTTTTTATTATTTCTCATATTGTTTCTTTCGTTCTATTCCTAGTGGTCGAAAAAGGGTCAGACATCTGTGATCATTGTGTGAAACAGATGTCGTTATCGTGTTCATGGGATTTTGTTTTCAAACTGCTTACATATGAAATTATTTGATAGTACCTACAGAAATGTTAGGGATGTCAGGAAAGGAATGCTGCACTGGTTCTGTCTTCGCTTGGTCCAAACCCACGTTAACTCATTTATCACACACCCACACCAACACGTATTGGTTCATACGTTAAAATTTTGTTCAAACTACACACGTTTAAATTTAATAAGTACCTATAGCTAAGTTAATAACTTAAGTTTACATGAATTTATTGATTTGGAAGAACATTCGATTATGTTTTCCTTAGAAATCTTATCGACCGTTTGTATGTACCTACCTAATAATTTTGTAAGACCAAGGAGTCTAGTCCCCAAGACAGAGAATCCAGTGCTATTTTAATTCTGTGAGTAATGCTCTCTTGAACATGTGCTTGAACAATAAAGGTTTCTTTTTTAATTCTCTAGGCTGTAAAAAAAACTAAATCTTTATTCCGTTTAACTTAACTAAAAACCTTTTTAAATTCATAAAGTTCCGGTAACCTGTAACTTTATGTTTTTAGTTTACTACTAAACCTAACACTTTTCTAGCGATTTAAATTATTCAAAGACGTTATAGGTACTTAATACAAATACTTAAAAGTTCCAAGAAGTTTGCCATATCGATTGTGAAATTCTTTGAACGTAAACGTGTCTATTATCAAGTCAATATCGATGAGTTGGCAGTTGGTACCATAATTAGTACCCAGGGACTAAGGAGGAGTACCTAATTGTTTGATATGGCCACTGCGTATGTTATCAAACGAAGCAGTTTATTTGGGACTTTAAAAAATTAAACCGTTTCTTTCGAAAAAAAAAAGTTCATTCAAATGGTTTCAAGAAATAATATCTTATAGCATTTTTGTCGTTCTTTTAATTTCTGAACGGATTTTTTAAAGGCGACTTGCAATGTTATAGATTACAATCAGAGTTATCGTATGACGCAGAACATTGTTAGGGCAGGATTCACTGATAGCACTTAGACTTTACTAAGGGTCGATTTTTCAATACCTAGTCAGATAACTTTTGTCTGACGAAAATAGACTAATTTTCTGTACACACAGTCAGATTTATATTCTATTTATATTCTCATATAAAATGTACCTATATGGCTATTGAAAAATCAGCCCTAAGCAGGTAGCAGGCATCTAATTGTTTACTATCAATATAAACCTTACTTTTTATGCGGATAGTGTTCATATTCGTATAAGCGAGCAAGCATTTTATTTGAACATAAACATTAATGCTATACGTATAATATGGATAAAGCGTCGTGCAGACTAGCGCGACGCGACAACGCGACGCGACACCGGTTATTGTTATACCGTGAAGTTTTCTTAGAAATTGTATTGTTCAAGTCGCGTCGCGCTGGTCTGCACGAGCCTTAATGTTCAAATTAGTATACTAGGTACGCTTGCATTACTTAGCAAAGTATAGTCAAAACCGTTAATAACGACTTCGAAGGGACCGTCTGATTACGGTTGTTATAACCGATAGTCGTTATAACCAAACACTAATGTTAAGTAAACAGAAATGCTAGATCCTCAGAATTTCGTCGTTATAACCGGTACATCGTTTAAAGCGAAGTCGTTATAAACGGTTTTCACTGTAGGCAAAGTGCGGACTGTGAATGTTGCTCTTAAATAGGCTGCAAAGACTTACCCATAGAATGTTTATTAGTCTTAAATAAATCTTGTAATAAAGACTTAGTATTAGCCAGGATGGGTGAGACAGCAGGAAAGAGGTCATCCGTCAAGAAGTCCAAGTCCCACTCAGAGAAACAACATCCACGGGCATTTATTATTAAGAAGAGAAAGACACACGCACGAAACACACTTCTGTATTCACAAAATACTCTAATCATTGTCATAATTACTGGCACTTTTTCTAATTGAAATAGGATTAGCAATGGTAATTCGACTACCACGAAACGGTTTCATAAAAAAAAAACACTTATGTTTTGAAATTAGAACGGTTACCGCTTTTTATGGCCAGTAATTTTCTATCTTGTACCATTTAATAATTAGGATACAAATATGTCAATGTCGGTAAAGTCTAGCACAAAATTCTGGTGCATTTTGTCGAAAGTTTGAGTGAAAACTAAATTGGAAAAAATGATTGTAAAATACGATTTAAAAACCATCTAATCATGTCACGTACATTACGTTAATTTTGAGTAGATGTATTACAGTTTGGAAGGATAAATAGGGTTGCCATACGTCCCGTATATACGGGACTGTCACCGTATTGGACTTCCCCGTCCCGTATTACTACATGTCCCGTATTTGTCCCGTATTTCGACAAAATACGTAATTTAGTTTAAAAATTGTCAACATGAAACATTTCAAATAAAAAGTTCGATTCAATCATTTTGATTTTTTATTTAATTTATTTCATACTTTTGATATGGTTGAGATTACAATGTACAAATGCCTGATATGTATGGTGTAGTAGAAAAGCCGCTTGTCGGGCTTTGGGCATCGGAAACGAAAACGTCCCGTATTGATTTCTAGAAGTTATGGCAACCCTAAGGATAAAGCATGTATTTTGTGTTGAGTTACGTTGTTTTCACAATTCTCTTTAGGTATTCGTTGCATGATTCATCGTATTACCTAATTTATGTCATGTTATTGATTCTTATCTAAGTATTCGAAAAGAAATGTGGTTTTATTATTAACAAATTTTTATCACAGTCAGTAAGTAACAACTTTGTCCTTATTTACATAGCAGAGAAAAGTATTTTTTCATTGAAGAAAAAGTGAACAATGTGGGTTAGGTACTTTCCTATTTCTTATGTTTTTTACAAGCACAGAAAGGTTTTTACAAAAAAAAAAAAAATACAAATACAAAATTAAACAAAAGTTTTTATTAAAAATATTCATATTTTTTAATGGCACGGTTTCATAGTAAAGTCTTGAGGTAGGTAACTAAAAAACAAAATAAGGTTTTTTATCTTACTAACTAGTACACAATTGTCGACAAGAGTAAGTACCTAATTCTTGTACCTAATGGCAAACAAGTAAAATTAATAAATTAAGTAAAGGCATACGTAATGTGTTTCTTCTATACTTTGTTCTATTCCCATTTCATAATAGCGTTTTCTGACGTCATGGGGTATTCCGGTCTACCGGCCAGAGTTCCAAGAACCGAATAGGTACTTAACCTTTACTTAGCGGAAATACGATAAGTTATCGAAATAAACTAGCTTCTTATCATCGTTTCGCCCATTGGTCACTCTACACCGCCCCACCGATTGGGAATCCCTGATCTAGTGGGACTAACAAGAGCTCGTAAATCAATCCAAACTTAAAAAAAAACCATAACATTATCTACAAGCCCTAGAAAAATTTAGTGAGCAAATTAGTTTCTAAAAGTGGTCTAGAAAATCGAAAAAACAAATCTTTTTTATTTTTTTATAAGTGTAAGTAAGTAAGTGTGCCAATTTGGCCATACGTTTATCATCGTTTCGCCCATTGGTCACTCTACACCCCGCGAGGGGGGCGCGCCCCACCGATTGGGAAATCCTGATCTAGTGGGACTAACAAGAGCTCGTAAATCAATCCAAACTTTAAAAAAAAACCATAACATTATCTACAAGCCCTAGAAAAATTTAGTGCGCAAATTAGTTTCTAAAAGTGGGCTAGAAAATCGAAAACAAAATCTTTTTTTTATTTTTTAATAAGTGTAAGTAAGTGTGCCAATTTGGCGATAGATACGTATGGCCAAATTAGCACACTTACTATAGAAGATTTGTTTTTTTTTTAACTATTTTGTGTTTTAAAACATACTTACTCGTATGTAACAAACAATTTACAATAGTACGCCCTGGATCCTCCAATGACGTTACTTTAATTAAAATAATTAAGACTTTGGCAGAATATCAATAATTAAACTCAGTTCCTACCTCTTGGTATAAGTTATTCTTACCAGTGTAAGCTAAAACCTAACTTTTTAACGTGCACAAACGTTCTGAAAACGTGATCCCAGATATTGTTGCTGATGCCAAAGGCTGAAACAAAACAAAAGAATTGATTAATTAGCTGACCCAAGAGACGTAGTTCTGTCCAGATTTCAATAGCTCATTCAAAAAAAGGATGTTCAGTTTTTCTCGAATTTGAACATGTTCCGGGAAACTTTACCATTTTTCTTTGCATTAAAACTTAATTTGGACCATTACGAACCATTTAAAAGGAAAAATTGCCGAATCGATCCAGCCGTTCTCAAGTGATGCGCTTGAGATCATTTCATTTTTATTTATTTGGATTATTATTTCTTATTTTGAACGAATACCTACCTACTTATAAAATTATTATTAACAAACATTCAATTTTTTCACTATGGTGAAAAACGTACCTACACGTATCAATCCTTATCGATACGAGTTTTATCTTTTGGAGTCACTGATAAAGTCGAACTATCAGCCAAAATATATAATTTTAATGAATCCTAAATATACAATAATGTACAACTGAACTGGATCACTTTTCACTTCGATTGTACTCACAAACGATTTTCAAAAAAAAAACTTGGGGAATAAATGCAGGGCTTAAGCTCCGTGCAGAGTAGCGCGACGCGACACCGGTTATTGTTATACCGTGAAGTTTTGTATTGTTCAAGTCGCGTGGCGCCGTCGTGTCGCGTTGGTCTGCACGAGCCTTTACGATAAGAATAATACATGACTTTATTTAGGGATAGGTCGGTATAAAAAACACTGAAAGACCGAGTCCGTAACTCAGAGATCCAATGTAGGTCCTATGAAATGGAGGGGGCCAGGATACTTGGCTAGTGTTGATGGCAGGGAAGCAGAGCCCTCACGGAATAGTTGCCGAGAAACGATAGAAGGAGCGTTAGCAGACCAATAGCCAGGTGGGTGGTCGACCTACAGAAGATCGTGGGGAAGATCCTGGATGAGCCTCCCACAGACCAGGAAAGCATGGCACAAGGCTACCAATGATAATGATGATGATTACAAAAATCTATCCTTAACTTGCCTTTTAATAATCTCAGTACCTGGTTGACCGAGCTCTGCTCGGGTGAAAATAGAGACTGCCCATTTAATAGTATAGGATAGTACATACTAATTCCATGCTGCCATGATAGTAGGTAGGTACTTATTAATTACATGCTGCCATGTCATTATTCTATCGTTCTAAACTTTGGGCGAACGAGCTCTGCTCAGTGAAAATACGGGGAAAACGAATTTTCCCAGATCTGAGACATAGGTAGATCGATTTCGGCTTATATGCGAAAGGGTTGCAACATTATGCTGAGCGATGGGTATTAGTCATTTGAAAATATGTCTAATATGCGTAATTACGCTGGCACCCCATAGGTACTCTTGCTTGGCGGTAAAACTAACCTCCTTTTCTCTAGCTATATCTACTACTTCATCATCACCATCATCATTTCATTTCAGCCGAAAGAGGTCCACCGCTGGACATAGGCCTCCCCCAAACACCGCCATTTCGACCCGTTCTTTGCTTCCCGCATCCAGCGGATTCCTGCGGCCTTCACAAGGTCATTGGTCCAGCTTATGGGAGACCTTCCAACGCTACATCTTCCAGTGAGCGGTCGCCACTCCAGAACCTTTCGGCCCCATCGGCTATGATCTGTTCTGCGAGCAATGTGACCTGCCCATTGCCACTTAAGTTTGACAATTCTTCTGGGTATGTCGGTTACCTTGGTTCTCCTGCGGATCTTTTCATTTCTGATTCGATCATGTAAGGAAACTCCAGGCATAGCCCGCTCCATTTTCGAATCATTTTATCTTCTAATAAGGCCCATTGTGAGCAACCTACTACTTTAAGCCACGGCCACGCCTAAGCCAAGGCTAGGCTTAGGCCAACGCCTAAGTTCAATAATAGTCTTCGTACATATATCTAGTCTCATTCCAATACATACCTTTGTCATGGTTGATGAAGTGATGGTTGGAGTGGTATCTCTTCATGGTGTATAAGTAGGTGCCATCTCGAGGCGAGCCGTGGTGCACGTAGAAGTGAATCATGTCGTATGTCAGGTACCCTGCAAGCAAACGTTAAAATGTTATTCGGATAGGAGATGTTGATTCTAGGCTAGCTTATAAAAAAACTGAACAGTGTGCAAAAGAGATCCATCACTTTCCCACACTGGAGTCGAATTAAAATAATACTGCTTTAAGAAGTTGTGGCCTTAAATCGACGTTCAGGGGGCCTTCCTTGAACGTCGATGTAGGTAAGACACTAAATCGTTAAGACACATGCATGTGTATTTGTGTCATCAATGGCACATCATAGAAGCTTAAAAAAATCGAGCTCGCTTTGCTGGCTCATGCATTCTTCTATTTTTCGCATATGTCGACAAAGTAACTTTTCTGATAGGAATGGTCAAAAGCAAACCTAGCCTAATCTGGGCGAATTGTTTCAAATGATTGAGTTCGCTTCGCTTGCTCTTGCATCCTACATTCAATTCTAAAACTTTTCTGCATAGTCGACAAAGTAAGTCCTATTTATGTGTAAATGTAAACATCTAAAAGAAACCCGATCTGTGAGGGTGTTGTTAGGTATCGTACTGAGAGTAGGTATATGAGGAAATTTTCAAGAAAAAAGAAATCACCACATTTTTTTAATGGCGTTTAGCGTGTGTATATTATAAGTCATATCTTATCCCCCTGTTGAAAATCTGCATAAATTAAATAACTACGACTACTTATTTTTTATTACTTTTTGGTAATTTTATTGCAGTAGGTACCTACCTATATGCCCCTTACGGATCGGACAAGTTTTTTTTTACATATTGTATTTCTATGGAATGGAAAAAATAACTAACATTTCCGAGGAGGGATGGAAAAAAAATTGCGCCACTGTACAGTTGGACAGTAGAGAGAGGCGCCTGTAGTGCTATAACCTGCACTGCATAGGTACCGTAGATAAGGTTAGCCATGCTATTCTGTAAACATCTCACCGTGAAAACTTGGGTGAAGTGAGCTGTCAATAGTGTCAATCCCTGTGGAATGACAGCTCACTCCACGCTCACTTCACCTAAGTTTTCACGGTGAGATGGTTACAGAATAGCACTGCTGGTTCATAGAAAGAAAGCTGTTGCTACTCAAATATCTATGCAATGTCTTGTTGTTATCACATATGTGCAAGATATCAAACAGGCACCTAAAGAATGCTAGATCTTATGTAACATAAGACTTATCATCAAGCTTATCGACGACACAAAAAAAACACAAAGTGTTTGTGCTCGGGTATAGGAAATGACTATATTTCCATATGAATCTATAAGGTAAATAATCTTGTATTATTTGAATGTTATTTTATTCTAAGCTAAGGTAAGTGTTAGAAAAGAATATGGTTAGAAAAATAAAGTAAAAAATTTGGCCAATCACCAGTGCGTATCAATTAACGTATAATATTCAACTACTCAGCACGTTAAAATTGTTCTTGGAATAAATTCATCCCATTTACGAAACCCTTCACTGTCCGACAAGCACTTGGCCAGTTTTATAAATCGAATCAAATTCGATTGTTTCTTACTGTTAGTAGTAGCGTACGATTTTTCTTCTACAGCGGATCAGTAGTGCTATTCTATAAAAATCTCACCGTGAAAACTTAGGTGAAGTGAGCTGTTAATAGTGTCAATCCCTAATGACAGCTAAATTTTCACGGTGAGATTTTTACAGAATCGAAAGGCAGTTCTATACCTCGACACATCACTTGAAGTGCAAACGATGCATTCCTATTTCCGTCTATTCTAATTCCAACAGTTCCAAATGTTCCAATACTATTCTTCCTATCGCTTCTCCTAATAACATAGGGTTGTCAAATGTTTTATTGTCCCTACAGAGAAGAAGACACGAATTACGTAACATATTTTCGTAAACGATTACGACAAATTTGTTTCATTTTGACAGTTCAACAGCGCTATTTACGTTCTTGAGCAGTTTTTTTTTCGATCTTATGAAGCAATGGATTAGCAATCTGTTTCAAAACGATTCAGATTCTGATTGATCGTGTATTACGTAATTAGGGTACAGTTAAGTATTGATTGAAAACCATAGGTATAATATTATCCCCACTTCTTTAATTTTAAGGTTTTCGGACTAATAACATGGATGAATACAAATGGGTCACTCCGCATTTTAGTTAAGAAGCTACAAGTATGCGGCGGGCTCGACTTGTCGGGCCAATTCAGTGAGTGTAACGTAGTCAGTAGATATAAGAGTTTTGTGTCGCAGCAAGAGTTTATTTAAATGACGGAGCGAACCATCTGTATTAATCTGTGCTAATAATAGCGACAAGGACGAACTAGGCCCGGGAGTCTGTAATTCAGCTTGTCTATGACACAGATAATATAATGATGAAAAACTCTCACCGTGAAAGCTTAGGTCAAGTGAGCTTGAAACTATTCTGAAATTGACAGCTCACTTCACCTTTTGCGGTGAGTTTTTACAGAATAGATCTGCCGTGCTATTCTGTAAACATCTCACCGTGAAAACTTTGGTTGAAATGAGCTTGATGTGACCTGTCATTCCACCTGATGCAAGAATTGACACTGTTGACAGCTCACTTCACCTATGTTCTGACGGTGAGTTTTTTACAGGCTCTTTAGGTTTTTAAGACGAAACCGTTTCGAAAAATAGAACTACACAAAATTATAACGGACACAATCACACAACCCTAAATTGTTTGAGGACGGCATATTGTAGCATGCGCCAATGAAACGATATGACGTAGGACTCCCGCTGGACCAGACGGTTCATCACCATTCATCATATACTGTTCAGATTACGTTGCTAATAATACATGAATGGGCGAGTCGTTGCACAATAATTCTATTGTTATTGTTTTGTAAGACAGCTGTTTGTAAAGAAAACTAGCTGACTTGCGGTTTGCTATAGTGTGGACGCCGCACAAATGTTATTGCGCAAACGTTTGCACAAAGTATTACAAACACGATTATACCACAGACATTTGAAAACTGTCTGCAATGTGATCGGCTCCGAAAGACATTGACTACAACTGCATTATGGATGTTCACAAAAAATATATTTTATCGTCCCCATTTTTAATGCGTTTTATCTAAACCATTTTTTATTAATGACATAAAGCAAAAAATACTTGTCTAATATTTTTTTATTATCTCGCGACGGACCAAATAGTTTTTTTTTTCTCTCCAGCCATCCCTATTTTTCGTTAGTTTATAATCAAAATCAAAATATTTTATTTCACATAAACCTACAAGGGCACTTAAATATGAAACGTCAGAAGCTAGGTGCACAGTTCCAATTGGTCGTTTCCTATGGAGAATAGCCGGCCGGAAACTCACGGTCGGTTACTCTTTGAAAAATAATTGGCTTTTACAATGTTTTCAAATAACAGTGTTAATAGGTACTTAACAAAATAGAAAATGTTCAACAAACCTACAGTCCACTAAGCCTACAACGTTCTCACATTCACAAAAGAGAAAAGAATCTATGTATAAGGTAAATAAAATAATAAAAATTAAAATCTATTTAAACCAACTGACATGATTGCCATTACAACTGTAATACAGATGTCTGTAATTGAATCCGCCTTTTAATTGCCATAAACAAATAAATGCGGCTGTACTAAAAACCGCTGTGTTGCAGCTGAGTTTGGAGATTCACAAGATAATGCAGCGCAGACTACGGGTGTCTCTGTTGCAACCGCCTTTGTATTTAGTTACACAACCAGGCCATTATTTTTCATCACCTACCGACATTTTTTATAACTAATATTCAATAATAATAAATGCATAATTAAATGCTAGGAGTATTTTGTTAACATGATAATTATTATTGTGGCAGTTTTGAGAACAGCTTATCCAA
Organism: Agrochola circellaris; assembly: GCA_914767755.1. Taxonomy (NCBI): domain Eukaryota; kingdom Metazoa; phylum Arthropoda; class Insecta; order Lepidoptera; family Noctuidae; genus Agrochola; species Agrochola circellaris. Next base: position 3,246,336 of record OU611859.1, on the reverse strand, counting down.
CTGATAAGACCGATAAGACTATATTTTTACTATCTAATAGATACCCTCTATTACTCATAATTATTTTAATTATTAATAAAGTTTTCATGTGCTTTGTTTCTGGCTAAAAAATATATTTTTTTGTCTGAGAGACTGTGAAACTAATAATTCATGTCAAGTATTTTGTAAGATTTGCTTGACTGTCGTTATTTCACACAGCCAATCATAGTACCCAAGGGCGTCGCCAGCCAATGGCCCAGGGGGAGCAAGTTGATATAGGGAGGATGGGAAACGTATGATTTGTAGGTACAGTCAAGAGTCCAGAGCACATAAAGCTTTACACACTTGTAGTGCGAGTCTGACCTCTACGGCGCACAATGGGACCAAAATCAATGCTGGTGGACATTTGATTTTTGACAAATCAGTTTCAACTCTGTATTCCCGATAGGAACTGAGAAAAATAATAATTTCCATTTCCAATGTATGGATTGGAAACGGACCTTTCGGGTCGTTTTTGCCAAATCTATTTAGAACTGTAGAGCTGAAACCTAATAGGTATTATGACTGGGCTTACCACCAACACATAGATACAAATTACGTCCCCGGACTCCGGATTAGACCCCGTTTAGGAGATATGGAACTTTAAAAAACCAAATAAAGCTTGGTGCAGGCTAGCGCGACGCGATACCGGTTATTGTTATACCGTGAAGTTTTCTTAGAGATTGTATTGTTCGAGACGCTAGTCTGCACGAGGCTTAAGGGTCGTCCAAATAAATAAATATGGCTTTATAGATATGTAGTTTCTTTACATTAAAATGCCTTGTATTTGACTAATGTTTTTTGGATCTCTAGGGTGGGGCAGCTGCCCCCCTTGGCGACGCCCTTGTTCCTATTTCAATATGTCCCGGTACTTATTAGATTTGCAGACTGTAGTATAGAACAACTTTTAGTATAAGTAATTTTCTCATGGGAATGTTGATTTGCTCAGCTATTTATATTTTACAAAAACAAATGACGTGATTGTACGGAAAATAGGAAAACTAAACACAGTATAACTCACCAAAGAAATTTCTGATTAATGTGGCTATATTGATGAATGTGGACACAGTATTTTTTTTTTAATTTCTAGGGGGTGCTTCACGGTATAAAAATAACCGGTGTCGCGTCGCGCTAGTCTGCACAAAGCTTTACTCATACAAAATTATCGATGTGTGCAACTCGCAATACCTGTGTTAGTAGGTATGTCAAAATCGTGAGATATGTAACGCAATAAAGATAAGCCTATCTGACTGCATATTTAGTTGACTAACTACTTATTCATTATTAGATAGGTAGGTACCTGCCTTGTGAAAATACCTATTCTACACGAGTAGCCCGAGCCGTCTTCTTCTTTTCGCACGAAATTAAATGAAATTGTTTATTCTGTAAATAGGATATTGGAATCACTTTTACACGTCATTATTAAAAAAAGTTCATGGGCGACGATTTCGGTCGCCCGAAAATAGAGAATGCTCATTTAGTATAGACAACTTCATACTAATTCTATGCTGCCATGATAGTACATACTAATTCCATGCTGCCATGATAGTAGGTACTTACTAATTCCATGCTGCATGTCATTATTCTTATTCTAAATTTTGGGCGACCGAGCTCTGCTCGGATGAAAATACGGAGAAAACTAATTTTCACATATGAGGAGTTCAGTTTCAAAACCCGCCAAAACGATATTTGAACAGAAACATTGTTTCGCTTGATTATGAAGCGCCATCATTCATTATTTCTCCTTGGTTTAAGAATTAATATCAGATCCCGCTAAAATCCTAACAAATCAGCTTCCAAAAGTAACAGTTTGTTGCAAACACCGCTAAAAGAGAGTCCCGATGCGTTTCAAATTCCGCTAAATCTAAATCGATCAATCACAGCACGGCATTTGCATCACGTGACACAACAAACAGTATGGCGGTTTTTTATTTTAGCTGCAAATCCCGCTAAAACGAACAATGTTTATTTCAAACCCCGCTAAAATCAAACGTATACTTCAAAATCCGCTAAAACAAAAATGTTAATGGTTATTTTTCCGTTAATTTTAATTATTTACCAACGAAACCACGTTCTTAAGTATTGCCAGTCTCAGTATAAAGCTGTCACTGTGATTTTCTAAAGATGTTCTTTATATTAATGATTTTTAAGGTTTTTTACGTTTTACCGTTATTTATTGAAAAGTGTTTTGGCGGGTTTTGAAACTGAACTCCTCATATATGAGACCTACCTAGATCGATTTTGCGCCCCCGTAAACCCCTTTATTGTAACTATCAGCGAAGCCGGTTACCATGGGGTCAGTATATGATTCTGAAACCCCTGCGTTGAAATTTTTCGTCGGTTATTAAAAAAAAAAAATGCTGTTTCAAGTGCAATACCTACGCGGTCAAAATGTATGGAGCAGCTGTATTTTTTTTTAATAACCGACGAAAATTTTCAACGCAGGGGGTCTTAGAATCATGTACTGAATCCATGGCAACCGGCTTCACGTCGACGTGAAGCCGACCCCCTGCGTTGAAAATTTTCGTCGATTTTTTTTTTTTTAATCTGCTGTTTCATAGACAAGATACAATACCTACGCGGTCATGTATGGAACAGCTGTTTTTTTTGTTTTATTCCATTCAATATAATATTTTATACTTAGAGGTAAAATTTGTTTGTAAGTTTGTTTGTCTTCTTACATTGGGTAGCCCAATTCTTGAGGAAGATTACAGGCTCCTACGAAGTCGCGAGCAAAAGCTAGTAAATAATAATTTAAAGAATTCTTACCAATAAGTGCCCCGGTGAGTTTCATGACAGGAAGATAGAGGAACGGCTGCAGCATTGAGTATAAACAGGCGGTCAGGACGAAAGCCGGAATCGGTGGAAACACTTGGCGGAGGCCGTCGAATGGAACCTGTGACAAACCATGTATTATTTTACAAGCCATGTGAAATTAAGAACTTTCAAAGTCAAAGTCAAACAATTTATTTCAACTAGGCACATAAGAGGCACTTTTGAACGTCAATTTTACACAAAATGGAATTGATTCTAGTCGCCCCTTCCAAAAGGTAAAAAAAAGAAAGAAAGAAAAATATTTTATTTGGGACACGAACAGGAAATACAAACAGTAAGTAGGTAATAACAAAAATACAAAAAAAATAAAAAATTACAAAATAAAAACCAATTATAACGACCTGTGCGAGGCCAAAAAGGCTCCTATCTCAGCATAATGCGGCGATATTTAAAAAATAAATACCGCAGCGCTGGTATTCTGATAGGGCCCACTGTGATGTCACGGACACACCTACGGATTAAGATAAATCCCACTATGGGATGTAAAGTACTATGGAAGGTAGTTCTCGTACGGAGAAGAATGGGCAAGAAACTCCACCGTTACTCTTTTAAAATGTTTTTACAATATTTTGTATACATTAATTATATAATTAAATGTGAAGACGATGCATCTAGAATAAGAATACTATACCACGATAGGTAAAAAGAATGAAAAATTAAGCAATGACAGATAAATTAATTATGTGATAAATATCTACCTCCCAGCTACATGTATAGCTAGAATGCGCAAAAATACTGATGGTAAGAAAAGTGCTGGTATGATTCTTCGAACATCCTTCCTCAGTTACGTGAGTAACTAAAGCAATAGTCGCTCAAATACGCAAAATGTCATGCTTCAGACCAAGCGGTTTAGGCTGTGCGTTGTCTGTCAGTGAATTTAAGATTATTATTCAGTCTTCAACTCCCAACAACCTGCCCTTATCCCAATTTGTTAGTGATCGGCGCAACATGTATTTTTCTTCCACACTTCTCTATTAGTCGTCATCTCGGTAGCCGCCCCCCTTTCTAGCCTTATATCATCTTTCACACAGTCCATCCATCATTTCTTTGGTCTTCCCCTACTCTTATAGCCGACATTCATACTCAAAACTTTCCTCACGACATTTTCCTCAATCCTCCGCATCATATGCCCATACAATATAACAACCGATTTCAGCACAACTAATTTATTTACCCCCCCCCCTCCCCTTCCCTTCTACCCCCCTTTTTTTTCTTTTTTTTTTGTCACCGGTGCCGATTTCAGACTTCCTCTTATGTACTCATTTCTTATTCTATCCATTTGTGTAACACCAAACATCTCTTAGGTCCGTATTACAGAACGTTCCTCAAGTTCAGTTTGATCTTCAATCAATCGATCACTGTTTAAGTATAGAATCAGTACTTGAGCATCGGTCTTATTCCAGAACGGTAATCAAACTATACTCATTACTCAGATAAATCGAGACTCAGATCCAGCCTCAGGCAGAGATGTGTACCTATTGTCTATGCATACCTATGCATCGGATATTGTTGTATGTTTTTTTATTACGTTTAATAACTAGCTTTGCTAATTTATTTAATCATAATATTATCACTATAAAATGACAGGATGATAAAATAATTTCAGTCCATTGGAAAAATCCTTTTAAGTACTTAATAAGAATTCTAACGGATTTCAAGAATATTGTTGATATATCATCGTTGAATAAATTATTGTAATGATCTGCTTCTCCAAATATATCCATTTTGTAAGTAATCATTCAAAAAACATCAATATTTACAAACTCAACAACGACTTGAACAGAACAAAAATTGACATGACAATCTATGCTCAAGCGCGGTCTTGACCACACTTGGGTGATTAGTTGATTACAGATCCAATCACTGATTGGTATCGATTCGTGAACAGAGTAAGTAACGAGCCAAACTCAGCTGAACTATGATCAATAAATCTATGCTTGAGGAACATTCTAAAATTAAAACTCGACTCAAAACTAGATTTAAACAGAGATCAGTGCTTGAGTTTCCTTCTGTAATACGGACCTAAGTATTCTCATCTCAACTGCATGCAATTGCCTTTTTTTTTCATTAGTAACTTATATTGTTTTACATTCAATAATTTTATTTTATTTTATCTTGTTAATAACAGTTTTATTATAATTTATTATATATTTCTAACTTTATCTAGTTTTATCCACTTTAATATAATTTTACCTCATTTTATGATTTTTGTGTTCACCAACTTTGTATTGACCGATAACTTAAATATGTACAGTACAACTAATTTCTTCCTACTTCGTGATTCGTCAGTCGTCGGATTTCTATCAGTTGCCCTTTGCTCTTGGTAATTATGGTTAACGGCAATGCGGGCGCAGCGATAGGAGTCAATACCTACCAGCACCGACTGCACAAGGAAATAGTTGTACTGTACCTATGTGTGGTACAAACTATTATCATAGGTTAGTTATAAATAAAAAATAAATACTTTGTCATACAAAAGTGCGACGTCATAAAAGTTAACAACATTATTTATTCGTTAAGACAAATGGCTATTGTGTACCGGACGGCATCCAACTACCTTCTTACTATTAATCATTATGCAATAAATATGATTCATTCGGAAAAAAATTGGATGACGTGAAAATATTTTTGTATCATTTTACAACATCTAACACTGATAACTTGATAAGTAATATTTTAATATATTTAATATTTTCATTATTTACACAAACATCTGTGTAGTCCTGGCTCTTGTACTAGGAGTTCCTGTATCACAAGAGCCAGACCTCTCAATTTACAGGGAATGTGGTACAAAAGTGATAAACAAAAATTTAATAATTAATTACAGTTATGGCTTGCATTGACGGAAGGTTTACAATATTAAAAGAGAGAAAAAAAAATTGTAATAAATTATAAAAAAGTTTAACATAAAGCTTCGTGCAGACCAGCGCGACGCGACACCGGCTATTGTTATACCGTCAAGTTTTCTTAGAAATTGTATTGTTCGAGTCGCGTCGCGGCGTCGCGTCGCGCTGGTCTGCACGAACCTTCATACTGGGTTATGTGGAGAGTGAATGAGAGACGAGGGTGAATGTGAGTGAGGTGTGTTAAGTGTGTGTGGAGGGGGTGTGTGTGTGTCTGAGGTGTGCGCGTGTATGGTGTGTCATAGTGAATTTGACTAGGTATCATGTTATACTGCCGAAAAGATTTTCTGTTTCCTCATAATCGTAATTTTCTAGCCAGTGAATCATTGTTTTTTTGAATTGGTAGTTATTTAGATGCTTTGGTTGTTTGATCAACAATAGTGTTAACATTATTGTTATGGCGACTTAGATAAGATGGTGGTATCTAGCGGATTTAGCCCCGTACGACAAGCCCTACCATCGACCAAACCGAGCAGAACATTTTGCGCCCGCTGGGAATCGAACTCGGACCTCTGTGTCTGAGATAGGTGGTCTTACAACTAGATCACATAGGCAGTTGTTTATTTTCTGCCACTAATTCTTATGGTTGGTAACGCAGCTGATAAAATCACAATGTTTCCTACCTTATGATGCATCCCATGTATGAGGAAGTGTATCTTGATCATGGTGACTGAAGAACCAGGGTTCATGTGGAACACCCATCGATGCAGGGTGTACTCTAGCGCTGTCCAGAGTAGTACTCCTAATCCTAAGTGGTAGATATACTGGAAGTTTGTGATAGGTGTCTGTCTGCACGAATCTGGAAAAAATTACAGATGAGTTAGAGAATTTTTAGGGAATCTCGGCTGCAATGAGGTCGAAAATGTTTGCATCCCCTTCGATAGGTTAGATTTTTTTTTATCATTCACTGTTTGAATACTACCGCTAGCTTTGCAATCATACGCTTTTCTGCTTATGTCGACAAAGTAAATTAATGATTTTAAAAGTAGGGCGTAGTGATTTTAAAAGAAAGTTAGGGGGGCGCGTATGTTAAAAGGTTGGGAACCCCTGCCCTAAGGCCTCTAGATACCTACTGCTTGTTAGCGTCGGCTGATTAGGACTACCTTATTCGTAGACATGACAAAATAAAACAAAAATATTACCTCCACAAACAACCAGCTCGATATACTGTGTGAACCCAAGATACATTATTATGGGTATCCAGAAAATTGGCACCAGATACCAGGGCGTGTATGTAAGGCTCTCCATTAGGGGACTGGCGAAGAGCCTGCACTTCCTGTACACTGCGCTGTTCACCCACGTCTCGTAGTGGGGGGCGATGGCGTCCAGCTGGCAAAGCAGAGGCTTTGACCAGTCCAGCCGAGCCTGGAACAAGAAACAAGCTGTAGGTTCTGGTTAGGAAAAAAAATTGCAGTAGGTTATAAGAAAAATGCTCGCAGTCTTTATTTTTTTTTTTACAGTGAACCCTCCAAAGGCAGGGCACTATTTCTATTTTACTATTTTTCTGGGGTTTTGTTAAATCAATCAACTCAGCCTCAGTCCAATGCTGGACATAGGCCTTTCCCAGGCTGCGCCACAACAACCTCTCCTCCGCATACAATCTGTCCCAGCCCCTTTCTTAACACGTTCAGTGCTGGCAACCCTCCTGGAGGGTTCACTAAGTCGCATATGGGATGCCGGGAGCTCGTTTTAAATGTCGATTTTCCTTAGCGAATTCGGCATTATAAACTTGAAAATAAAATCAGTTGTATATTTTAACAAGATTTAAATCCTAATGCCGGTGACACTCCTTGAGGGTTAACTTTAGCGCAAACGTAAGGCCGGTGCTCCTGGAGTAAACTTGCAATATTTATGGCGGCATGGAAAAAGATAATTAGGAACCAAATTTTTTTTTTTTTTTTTTAGTAAGTATAAGCTTATTAAGCTCTATGAAAATTGGTGGGGTCGAAAGTGTTAAATTCGTCGGTCCATATAGCTGGGGGGAGTCCCACGCTTGCTTGCTTAGCGGTCTCCACTGTAGGGACTCGTCTGCTCCACCGGCCATCGGTCTTTAGGCAAACATTTCCAGCCCACTGACCCTTCAGTTTGTTTACTCTGCAAGCTATGTCGGTAACTCCGGTTTTAAGGTTTTAAAATACACATTATTTATTTAGAAAGTATCGAAGACATGTGACATTCACCAAACACGCACTGGGCCCGGGTGGTGGATTACGGCCCAGTCCCTATCACAGAGAGGAGGCTTGTATCCCAGTAGGTAGTGGGAACATTATAGGCTGATTATGCTTTGTACAAATATTTAATTTAAGTCTGACTCATGCTTGCGGGCTACGGGACATGTTTGATTAATATTGTTTGTTCTCGTTATCCTAAGGTATGATTAGTTCTTTAAAAATAAGTAGACCGAAAACTGGCCTTGGTTATCAATTGGTATCAGCATTCTGATAATTTGATGATTATTAACATCGGTATTTAGCGGGTAAATTTCTGAAATGTCATGATTTTACGCATTCGGTACCGAGGTAAAGACCGCAAAAGAGATATTTATTAGTGTCCGACCGAAGGTTCCGTTTCGGTTTCGGCAAGTTTCGGCATCAGTTTCGGTTTCGGCAGTAAATCTACCGAACCTTCGGCCGCACCGAAACTCTGCGTTCGTGAATTAGCGCGCGTCGTTCGGCTGACTCGGGTCAGTTCGTGGATAAAGAAAGGCAAAGACTTACCGTTCTTATCATAAATTAATAATTACTCATAAGAACGGTATTTGACTTTCTTTTATTTCTTTGTTGAGACTGATAATTAATTACTAGTTATTAACTAGGTAAGCAATGTAATCATACAGTACCTACTAACTGCAATAAAATATTTAAATAGTATTTTCAAAAAAAAAAAAATGTTTTATAGCAGTAGTATAAAAAATAACACATTGGTACATCAATTTTTGTTTTTTATTTCATTTAACACGTGTTAACTACCTATCTGTATACCTACGTGTAAAAAATAAGCCAAATAACAGTAAACAATTGATGTCTAAAAAAGTTGGTCCATATAAATTTTATTAACTTTGCTTGGATAGTTTTGGAGTAAGCTTCAATAATACGTATCTTTCCTACTTAGTATAAGTGGATGATAACTTCCTGTCACTGTCAACTTCCTGTCACATTTACATAGCAGGTAGTGGTATTCGAATTGTGTGGGGTAGGTACCACAACTAAAAAGAGAAAAATAAGACTTTTTCCAAAAAGAAAAACAACCGACTTCCAAAAAAAGACACTACACAGTGAAAAATAACTTTAATTTCGGAAGTCGGTGGCAAAAAACGAAAATTCAAAATCAAAGACACCAGACACTTTGTAGAGATTTTTTTTTGAAGTCGGCTATTTTTCTCTTTGAAAAAAGTTTTTTTTACCTTATTCTTATTACAACTTTTATTTTGTTTAGCTTGTTGTTATTGTTATGTTTAGTTTGGATGCACTGAAGCTAGCATTGGATAAATTCTTCTCTTAAAATCTTTAAAGTTAATATTATAGTCTGTCCGAGTAGTCTGTATTGAGTTTTGTCTGCAATCTACCTGGAATTGTAGATAAATCTCAAAAAGCAGCCATAAGATTAACGCTCTGGCTAATACCTACAATTGTGGCGGCATCTACACCGCCACATGCGAACTACGCATCAAAGACTTGACGTCACACAACATCCTGACGTCACTCAAATCCTGACCACCAGCATGCAGCGAACGCGCATTCCTGGTCATCACCCTCAGCCTCATCAGCAACCTTGGCACAGCACCTGCACTTTCGGCCGGTCTCACAAGCAGAGCCCATTCTACCCTCTCCTGGTCGACACTAGCAGCCAGCCACAACCCAGCGCTGTACCACATCCGACCCACTGGATCAAGACGCAGCGCCACCCCGACTCACTGGGGAATCACCGCAAGCACCGCAGACAGTTCCGACTCACCGCGAACTATGCGGCAGACAGTTCCGACTCACCGCGAACTATGCGGCACCCGGTTCCGACTCACTGGAACCGGCACCCGGTTCCGACTCACTGGAACCACAGCTGGTACTGTGAAGCATCGCAAGATACAAGACTCAGCCCACTATCGACCTCCGGTCTCCGGAGGGGAGTGATGTGGCGGCATCTACACCGCCACATGCGAACTACGCATCAAAGACTTGACGTCACACAACATCCTGACGTCACTCAAATCCTGCATCGCGCAATTAGAGTTTACCGCTCGGTGGACATATATACAAGCTCACGACTTCAACCTCTGGGCAATTGCCCGCCAGACATGACACCCGTCTGGTCGGAGGATCCTCCCTTTTCTATGGGGGATGAGTGAACTTTACACCCTGTTCACCATACCCCTAAACAATGAATAATTGGCAGCATTGTCCAAAAATGTTTAGTTTTTTGCTGATGCACACCCAACGACCATGCACACCTAATTATTTTGTACACTGTACTTAACGGTACCTAAGTATTTACATTATCACAGTTATCTACTTCCTTCTAGGTTAAAGTCAACACCTTGAGGCTCCCGCAGACAGGCGCAACGCGACTCTAGTAGAACAATTTCTATGAAAACTTCATGGAAATTGTTCTACCAGAACCGCGTCGCATCGCTTTAGCTGAAAACAATGGCAATCCTATTAGATATCAGAGGGGCAATTCCCGTATTTTTTAAGAATGTTCGCATTGTAATCTCATGGCCAATTCTCGTACTTATAAAAACGTTCACATTCTAGTCGCAATCTGCCAAACTTGTCAAAAATGTTGGTAAATTGATTGTATTTTTGACAGATTGCGAATGAGACGCGAATGCGAACGTTCTTAAAAACGGGAATTGCCCCTCTCATTCGCAATCTGACAAAAATACAATCAATCTACCAACATTTTTGACAGATTTGTAAGATTGCATCTTGAATGTGAACGTTTTTTATGTACGAGTTAAAGTTACAAGTTCGCAAGCTTGCTTGTTTAGTTCGTTCCTGAGAAACAAGGAAACCCGTCATTAGTAGGTACTCAAGGACCTCTTGGTGCGCAGAAGTCATTACCTTTTTTTAGGGTTCCGTAGTAAACAAGGAACCCTTACAGTTTCGCCATGTCCGTCTATCTGTCTGTCTGTCTGTCCGCGGCTTAGCTCAAAGACGGTTAGTACTAGAAAGATGTAATTTGGCATGTGTATAACATATTAATCACGCCGACAAAGTTGTAAAATAAAATCAAGTTTTTTTTGTTTTTTTGTTTTCGTCGTTTTTAAAAAAAAATCTGCTGTTCGATAGAAAAGTTCAATACCTACGCGGTCAAAATGTATGGAACAGCAGATTTTTTTTAAATTTTGACGCGGTTCAGAATCATGTACTGAATCCATGGTAGATATCAGTTTTCGCGTCGATGACCCTGCCACCCTGTAAATTATCTTCAATGTGTGTGATGAACTTTATTCTCCGAACATTCGTCACACTCACCTCAGAACGCCTACAATGTGAGTGCTAGCAAAACTGTACACAAATATCGATCTTTTTGCGCAGTTGTTAGGTACTATGTTTAGCAGCCAACCCTCTGCAATTTATTTCCCAACTACAACCTGCTTAGTACTTATACCTTCCAGTCACTTATATACAAATCACCTAGGTAATTCATAATGTAGAGGTACGGACATTGGTATAGTTAGGATAATTATAAACTGCATGAGTTTTTTGAGAAAAAATAATGTGTAAGTTCTTGAATTAAGTACAAAGAAAATAGCCGTACCTACCAGTTAGGTGCGTTAATGAAACAATTAAATAATTTATTTTATTAATAAATTACAGCCATGCTATTCTGTAAACATCTCACCGTGAAAACTTGGGTGAAGTGAGCTGTCAATAGGAATCATCATCAAATCCCTGTGGAATGACAGCTCACTCCACCTAAGTTTTCACGGTGAGATGGTTACTGAATAGCACTGCAGATGTTCGAATTGACGCCCTTCATTTACAATACAGGCGCGGCATCTACGTCTTGTCGTCTAGTTGTTGTGCGCAGCAACATCTCCTGTCGCATAACTTCGAAAGCAGCATTAATTCGATTTATCAAATCTTCTCGACTTTCTACTTCTGTAGTGTAAACTATTTCCTTTGCCCTTCCCCACTGAATTGGTCCTCCCCTGCCAATCCACGAATTTGGGAAACAGTTATCCAAATGCTCACGTACAATCAGACTCCAGAGAGCTGGCCAGCCATCGTGTTGAAAGACAATAGGCCTATTTATGTCTACTTGGAACACTTCTTCCACTAATGGTGAATGGGAAAAACCCAAGTAGTTGTTCGCATTGATGTTGTCGGGCAAATAATGAGGCCCTATTAGCTTATCGCCAATCAGCCTGCCCAGAAATTCGCACTGAATCTCCTTTGGAAGCAACTTTGTCTCTTCACGTGTGGGTTTTGATTGTTAGGTGCCCAATGGTGAATTTGTGATAATTGACAATCCCTTCTCTGTCAAATTTTGACTCGTACGTCCACAGAATACTTTAAAAAAAGTTTAAGTCTCGACTGAATAAAAGAAAATAATTCATTCTGAGGCGTCACGGTGCCACGAGAGTGAAAGAGAGAAAAAATACGCTATGACTGCGCAAGAGTGAAACAAAATTTCTACCTGCTTTGTGTAACCATCCCAAGGGAATAGTGAATGTCAATTTGCACCACTGCAGCACTGCTACTGCAAGCCGTCGATCATTTAATTTTTACCAACCTTGCAGTCAATTTCGCAAAACATTTCACTTTCCGTAAAGTTAGAGTTTCGTCGAAAATTTCCTACTTGATAAAATTATGAAATAACTCTTAAAGGTTTTTTTTTATAAAAGCAAATTACATACCATTAGAAAGGTCACACACTAGGGATGTTTTGCTGGAATTGGAACTCCTCAATATTTTTTTTTGAATGCTAGTTGAAATTAAGATTTAAGTAGGTATTTTTTATATCTTTCTGCAAGTTTGAGGACTCATAACTTTTTTTCTAGCTAACATCTGAATAAAGCAATAATTTTATAGGTAAGAATCTGCCAACATTAAAGATTAAAAAATAAAATAAAATATTGCCTGTTTTACCCATTTTTTATAAAAATTACACTTTATAGTTAAGAAAGTGGTGAAACTAGAAGAAAGCAAAAAAATATTTTTTTTAAATATCCAGTGGGCCAGGGCCAAATAAATTAGGGCTGAGTAAGTAGCAGATGACCCCACCCACCTATCCACCATTTTCGTATGTTCAACGTTCTGCCAAACACTCTGTATAACGAAATTAAAAGGAAAACTATCACAGCTAAGTAGGCTTTACAAATTAACGAGTTCCACCTAGTTAAATTAGCGGTTGCAAAAACATGTTTTTGCAACCGCAAAAACATGCATGTATGTTACATGTGTTTGTTTTGTTTTTGAACATGTTTTTCAACTACAAAGTTAAGTTTGTTCTTGCGATAAATTCATCCCAACTACAGAACCCTTCATTGTGCGTGGTCCGACACGCATTTGGCTGGTTTTTACTAAATGCATATGAAAGTCTACACGATACAACAACAAACACAATTGTTTTTTTCCTGTCTGTCTTTCTGTTTATCTGTTCCGGCTAAACGGCTGGACCGATTTTGACGGGACTTCCACTGGAAGATACCTGATGTTATAAGGAGTAACTTAGGCTACTTTTGTTTCAGAAAAAGACTTAGGGTTCCGCGCAAAAAACTAAAACCCATGAAATCTGTATCTATGCATCTATACTTACAAATAAATAAAATTGAAGTGTCGTTGTCATTTAGTGAAAAGCTGATATTTTGTAATGTCCAAAAATAACAGCTTTTTACTAAATGCATATGAAAGTATATACGATACCTACATACAATAAAAACACAATTTAATTTGTTTTTGTCTGTCTGTCTGTTTGTTCCGGCTAATCTCTGAAGCGGCTGGACTGATTTTGACGGTTTGAGTTTCACTCGCAGCCATACAAATACTTAAATAAAGTTGATGTAAGTATATAATTCCACGCGGACGAAGTCTAGTGTCACAGCTAGTATTATTAATAATGTAGTTAGGATTTGTTTGTAATCTATTTGAAATTTATTTGCCTTGTAAAGGCTCGTGTAGACCAGCGTGAATTAAAAAGCGGTTATTGTTCTACCGTTTAGTTTTCTTAGAATTTTTTTTTAACTGATGTACCATCGAAGAAGTTCATATCTAACCACTGTAAGGGCTATTCTTGCTTGCAGCGCTCGGCGGCTATATCAACGGGCCGGTAACAGATGTGGTCATGGTGTTCACGGGATTTTGTTTTGAAACTGGTTAGATATGAACTTCTTTGATGGTACACAGTTATGCAATAAATATTTCTTTATCTTTTATCTTTAGGTATACCTACAGACCGTTCACTAAAACTTATCTCTTGCCATCACGTTCGCACCATTGTTTTTCAAGCAAAGTTTCAATACTATAAAAAAAACCGGCCAAGTGCGAGTCGGACTCGCGTACTGAGGGTTCCGTAGAAACCTGTAGGTATATAAGTAAAGGAGTCAGTTTAAAATTATTAAATATATTTTGATTATATGATGTAACAAAAAATTTATGCTTTTCGCAATTTTTCCTTTATCTGTGCTATAAGACGTTGCTTCGTACTAAATGTCAAGATTCTGAGTTCACGGGAAGTACCCAGTAGGTTTTGATTCCCTTGCAGCCTTGCGAGTGTCGAAGCAGCATAAACAGCTGTATCTTTTGATTGCGTTGGCTTAGAAGATTTTTTCACAGCTCCAAGGGACAGTAGACCTGAGTATTTGATATGAATTTCAGCTTGATACCTCCACGCGTCCCTGAGAAAAAGGGTCTTGACAGACAGACAGACGGATAAGAAAGTGATCCTGTAAGGGTTCCGTTTTTCCTTTTGAGGTACGGAACCTTAAAAATAGAGTTCAAAATGGCAACTGACATAACAGTGCTGCCAATCGAATCGCGTTACGGGACACGTTATAATAAACGCACTGTAACAATAAGATAAATATACATTCATAATCAGAACAAACGTGACATTGTTCAGGCAGGCAAAATAACTTCTCAATAAGTTCCCAGTATGCTTAATAACCAAACAGCAATAGAGCTAGGTAGGTATACTAGCCTACTTAACGTTCATAAAGATTGTGTTGTGTTGCCTAAGTATTGCAAACGTACTCACAATTAGGTACTGTACCTTTCATGAGTAAAAAACAGGCTAAGTACGAGTGGGACTCTCACACGAAGGGTTCCGTACCATGCAATCAATCTGCCTAGCCTTTTCCCAACTACATATGTTGGGGTCGGCTTCCAGTCTAACCGGATGCAGCTGAATACCAGTATTTTACATGGACCGACTGCCTATCTGGCCTCCACAACCCAGTTACTGGGTAATACGATACCCCTTTGTAAGACTGGCTGTCAAACTTTCGGGCTTCTGACGACCTGTAACGAATGACAGCCGGGACCAATGGCTTAACGTGCTTTCCGAGGCAAGGTTCCGTACTATGCACCGCACAATTATTAACTCATGTTTTTTAAAGTTACCTATTTAAAAAAAAGATTTAAATATTGTGCGGTTTAGTTAACAAAAACACATTTCTTGTATTAAAAAAAAGTTTAAAAAAACGTATTTGTTGTTATAGCGGTAATAGAAATTCACAATCTGTGAAAATTTCAATTATCTTGGTACATATTATATGGTTCATGAGACAGCCCACTGATAGACAGACGGACGAACAGCGGAGGTTTAGTAATAGGGTTCCGTTTGGCACCCTTCGGGTACGGAACTCTAAAAACAGTAGAAAACTGTAACAGTTCGCTCGACAAAACAAATAGGTACCGTACCACAAAACCGTGTTTATCAGTTGTTTAGGCTAAACACCTTTTAAACTCGACATTTAAAGGAGTTTGACGTAAGATTGACATTAGACACACCTCTTATAGCAGAAAGCCAATTCTCGTAGGTAGGTAGGTACTTAAAATGTTCACATTCAAGTCGAAAATAATTGTCAATCTTGTCAAAAATTTTGATAAAATGATTGTATTTTTGACAGATTGCGAATGAAATTAGAATGAGAACGTTCTTAAAAATTAAGGGAATTGCAATCTGTTCTGTGAGACACACGTTGAACAAGTATCTAAGTTTTTGTAGTAAGACCTTAATGTTTAGGTAACGTTATATCACGCCTGTATTTCTCGAATGGGTAGGTAGCGGTGTATAGTGGCCTAATAGGTAGTAAACCGTAATAATAAATAAATTCACCACTTATGTGTAAGTTCCATGTATGTACTTAATAAAAAAGTCGAGAGTCGTGGGACACCCGGTTGCGGAAATACAAAGGCGGATGCAACACAGACAGTAGGTTCTGTAACGCAGCCGAATGAATAGAGTATTACAAACACGATTACACCACAGACATGACTGGTTGCAATATGATCGGCTGACATTCATAAGTACTCGCTCTGTCTACACTGCAATCATTAAAAAAACTTGCTTGTGACGTAACGTAAATACCTTGCTCTATTAGTAAATAGCCTGCCTAGCTGCGAGCAACTTACTGTGTCGGACGAGAGGGGCACGCCCTGCAGTCGTCCTGGGACAATCTCCCAACGTTTTTTGACGTATGTTCCCTACTACCTGAGTCTAGTGACTCTGCTGGTGACACACGTCACCACGCACCCCTGAATGCGTATGTGTTCACTGGGTGCAACCCACAGGGACCTCGGCGAGGGACTGGCGGCGAAGAGGGATTCCTTGAAATAAAACAGGATTTTTCCGTCTTGAATCTTGTTCTGAGACTGGCATTTTCTTGAATTATTTCTACCGCTCGCTCGGCTCGCGCGCTGTCGGTCACAGTTCTAACCCAACCTAACCCATTTCACAATTTTTCGACAGTTTATAACAATCTAACGGAAATAATAGCTGTGGGTGGCTGCGTTGAAACGCGTTTGGTCGACGGAAGAATAGACTAGATGACAGATTGTGATTGTTTATCTGTCATTTTGTCTATTCTTTCGTCGACAACACCCGTTTCTATTGTGGTCATGCTAAGCGTACTGGGAATCAAAGACAAGACGCGCTCAGGGAATCACGCTTGTGACCACCTTGGGTCAACGAGGCATTTATCACGTTCACGGGTTAGTGCAGTGGTCGACAAACCGCGGCTCGCGAGTCGCATGCGGCTCTTTGGCCTATACAGTGCGGCTCTGTCTGAACAAATGTCGATGAGTGCGAGCGTAGATACGCGCGGGGGTCGGGGTTTCGGTATCAAGTTTTATTCAAAATAATAATTCAAACTATATTTCAAAGATTTATTTCCGAAGTATCACCAAAATTTAACAGGACATCGAATTCAACGTTAACAAAGGTTAACTTGTTAATAAGTAAGATGCCTGCATCATATTATTATCAGCCGATATGATGATGATGAAGGCATCCTACTTCCTAGCAAGTTAATTTTAGGAACCGTTGTGGAGTAAAAGAGGATGGGAGTTTTAAGGATTAAGAAAAGTGTATTGAGACAGTTTGGACACACAGAAAGGATTGGCTCTCATAAGAAATCTTAGTCGTTATAGTATTGATATTTGACTCTATTGACTAATGAGTTTGCCGACCAGTGTCTTGTACGTGTACAAACTTAAAGTATTTTAAGGAGAAGTGTTTCAAGAACAAGCTCTATTTACCGTGGTGTGACATTGGCTAGTACCTACCACAAGTGGCCTTTGAGTTTCTTTGGAACTATTCATTACTTACCGACCTAAAAATATGCTCATGATGTTGAAAGGGCGCCTCTATATTTCTATCTCACTCTGGCTTGTATTTTTATGAAGGCATAACGTTAAAACTAGAAACTAAAATGTATATTTAAATTTTATCAATCAAGCTTATCACCTAACTCGTTGCTAGTATGCACCGCTAATTATATTAACCTATTCTGCCCTGCTAAGCCGAAAGGCGGTATCTCAATCGGAGTAGGTTTTGATAAAATTGACTTTTTGTAAATTGTAATTTAAGGAAACATAAGGATATAAAGAACTTCTGAGTGGTTTTTTTAAATATTTTAAGTTAGATAGCGGTATGTGGCTTATACCATTAGATGCGAAATTATTATAGCTATTGAATGGTAAGTATAAAAAAACTAAAAGGGCGGATCTCAGAGATACCGCCTTTCGGCTTAGCAGGGCAGTATTATGCACATAAAATAACATTCTAAATATCTGATACACCAGAGTGACCAGACTCCACCGTCGGAGAGTTAAAAATAAAAATAAAATGTTTTACATTTTCTCCCAGAATACTGTAGAAATAAAATAACCTATATTATTTAAGATCTACCTACATACTATTTTATATAATACATCTTTAATTAAACCTGCTTCGCTTTGCTCACGCCTCGACAACTTGCCCTATCCATTAATAAATTAAAAACATAGATTTGTGCCAAGGGCATCGCAGAATCAAATAAATTTGCCTCTATTGTGACTGCGAGCTTGATATATTGCAAGTTTTAGGAATTCACATAAATATAATAATGAAATAAGTAGTAAAATATACCTACATAAGCCTCTTATTATAAGCACTTGTATTCAAGTGTCGCTCTCTAATGTTTAAGAGCTGAAATGCTTGAAAGTTAGTGTTGTGAAACTGAAAAAATGCAATGAAATATTTTAGAACTCTGAAAGTGTCAAATAAAATTTCCGTAGAGACGAATTATTTTAAAAACAATAAACTATTGTACTTAACAATTAAAGTTAATTAAACAATGATTTGGGATTTTGGGAGGGGCCTTGTTTTTTTATGTGTGATGCGAGCGTGTTCTGAGGCGGACTTAAAAACATCAATAACAATAAAAAAAGCTAGATATCGTAGCACGGCCCATCAGTCACGCAAGCCTGCCGATACCACCACCTGCCGAACGTTTAGATAACGCAGTTACTGATAAACGGTACTATTATATGACAACAAGACTACCAAAAGCGGAAACACTTCATATTCAGGCCAGTAAAACAGCTCAACGTGGTAAGGGCCCCGACTTATGTGTCGTAGGTCGTGGGTTCGAATCCAGGCAGCCACATAACTTTTTATAATTTATTTCATCACCACTGCTCATAAAGCGGTAAAGGATCGAGAGACAACCGGCATGTTCTAGAAACAAAAATTCGAAGACATGTGACATCCATCACATCCACCAACCCGGTCTGGGCCCATATGGTAGATTATGGCCCACTCCTTCTCACAGATAGGAGACCTTAGTCCCAGCAGTGGGACCTTTATAGGCTGATTATGCTTATGCTAAACACAGCTCGATGCTCGCAGAGCGGCCACTGGGCTGAAAAGTTCTGGTGACCACGAATCGAAAGGCGTAGCTTAAGTAGGCCCCCCAAAAGATGATCCGATAACGACGAAACACAGGACCTGTCGTTGTGGTGATGCTCGGCCAAAGCCAGAACTGGCCATCTTTCTGTTGAATGATGAAGATTAAACAGCTCATCCGTCACGTAATAGTGGTAAAAACGCCAAGCCATTCCTATGTAAAAAACGTAAGACCCTGAATCAGAACTTTCTAAACTGAATCGATTACAAGTCTGAAAAGATCAGCTTATCGTCAGTTTCGTTTCGATATAATGCTACAAGCCGACACTTCTTGACAGGCGAAACTACTAGTTGACTCTTATTGACAGGCGCAACTACTAGTTGACTCTTCTTGACAGGCGAAACTACTAGTTGACTCTTCTTGACAGGCGAAACTACTATTTACAATTACAATATCACAAATTAAGCTATTTATCTTATCGTATGGACAAGTGAGTCATTCATCATGACTTTTTTAATCAGGTAAGTAGCTGTGAATTTAAAACCTGTTTTTTTTTTTAATGTAGGATATTTTATGTAGGATGTGGGATGTACCTAGCTAAGTAGAGATCTCTCTATATTTATAGCGGAGTTTAGTAGAGACGAGATTCTTTCAAAATTCTGCTGTAAAAAGAGTAGAGTAAAAAAATCTTGAGAGCTTTAGCAAGTACTACAGTCCGGCCGTCTCGTCGAGAAAATGCGTTCCTGACACCTGTCAGTTGGACAATTTCTAGTACTCATAAGGATCAAATTTGCAAAACACATATTCATTAGTATGAATCTGACAGGTGTCAACAATGCATTCTCTCGACTTCCTGACCTTCGAGATGTACGTATTTAGGAACAATTTAACATTATACTGCTTTTTGTATCTAGATCTCAAAGATTAGCCATTTACGATACCTTATCTATGTTTACAGCTGTATTGTAAGCACGTGAAAATATATCACCGTATTTAGCAAACCCAGTTTTATTTATTTGCTCACTTACGATTCGGTCAGCTTATCTCTGTGATAAGGATTTATTTTCGCTGTCCTTGAATTACCAATAATTAATTAGAACCTAGTCATGAGTTGGTAGTTTCCGGAAACAAGAGCTATTTTCCGAAAGAGCTTCACGTTCAGTGCTGGGGAACCCTCCTGGATGGTTCCAGTCACTAGTCGCATATGGGACGCCGGGGGCCCTCGCAGAGGGCTCATTTTAAATTTAGGTTTTTCTTAGCGTTTTAGACATTTTAAACCGTGAAAATAAAATCTGATTTTAACAAGATTTATTTATTTATTTAGTACCTATATGCGTTGGTTTTAATATCCAAGCATTCAATTTTTATGTTTGTTCACAGTTACAAATATTTACAAAAAAAATAAAACGGTTGGAAACTACGTATTAAAATGAAATGAAATGAAGACACGTCTAAATTATGGTCTGATTATTATTTTATTTGAATTATATGTATATTGCTTTGAATAATAAAACTTATACCTACCATAATAAAGGTCGTAAAAAATGTGATAGAAAACGGCCGTCATAATGTGAAATATGAAAATACTTATACCACTAATTCCAAAATCAAGCGTTTTCATCTTTTCATGCGCTCGCCCCGTGTCATTTAGTCCCACAGACTAGTTAGTTTAGTCCCGAGCGGAACGTCTTGGAGTGGAGGTCGGACGTATGCCAATTTTTGCGAACTCGCCACCCCCGCTAAGTTCTGTTACCGGCTGAGCCAAAAATTTATTGTAAATTTGTAAATAATAATAATAGGTAAGTACCTGTATAATTATAGTTTAATTTTTAAATAGTTACTTTTTATTAGGTACTTAGTTATTTTATAAAACAAAATGGGCAAAATTAAAAAAAGTTGTTGCATTGCTGGGTCTACGAAGGCTGAATAAACAAAAAAAGTAAGGATACTTTGACAATATTATTATAGGTACCTACATTATATAAATGTATTATATTTTACTTTATTAACTAGGTAAGTACCTTCGCGGAATAGATTTACATACCGCAAATATGTGTGTAAAACAGTTGAATTTAAACCCTATGTCACTGTTAATAAAGACGCCACGCGCGCAAAAGTTATAATGGTTTATATTTCTCCCGGAATAGATTTGCCAACCGCATCAAGTGTGTAAAATAGTTGAATTTGAACCCTATATCACAGTACATAAAGCCGCCACGCGTACAAATGTTATAATGGTTTACTATTTTTAAATATCAAATAGTTTATCCCGCTGAGTTGGTCCGGTGGGTTTTCATAATGTTTATTAGCCTAGGTAAGTATTGTTTTGTCTACCACACGTCGCGCGTCTGTGGTAAGTGATAGATAACACTATGACCTTGAGCTGGCCCAACGTACGGAGT
The DNA here is from genome assembly GCA_914767755.1 of Agrochola circellaris. Taxonomy (NCBI): domain Eukaryota; kingdom Metazoa; phylum Arthropoda; class Insecta; order Lepidoptera; family Noctuidae; genus Agrochola; species Agrochola circellaris. The sequence continues at coordinate 3,224,845 of OU611859.1, read as the reverse complement.
TTCATTAGAATAAGAGACCAGCTTGACACTGCTTTTGTTGCCACTGACATGACGTGCGGCCTACTGAACGTGTTCACGCGATACGCAGGACAAACTGCATAAACGAAGCCGGTAATAAAAAGTTACCGAGTGCCTGCGTAATATTTCAACAAGGCTACAAAGCCCTAAAAAAACCTCAATATGTACTATAATAAGAGCGTTTGCCTAGTCTTATAATATTTGTTATTTACTGCTGATATGTCCGTTTTCACTTATCTTATCATCTAAATAAATGCCTAAATAAAAGCGCGAATAGCCTACGTGAGAGTTGAATATTCAACAGTGCAATAATATTTAAAAGTAAGCTATATGTATAGGTATCCCACAGTCACCACAACACAACAAATAATAATAATTTATGGTGTCTGCAACGTTTGTGTAGGTCTCGTCTATGCCATGTACCTAATACGCGCAACACACTCGTGCCATAGTGTAGAAATGTACAGTATGACCATTTCCTACAAAAATATTATTTATTATTGGTAGTACCCTCGTTCAAATATGAGACATGGCTCCTCAATCCAGTCGCACACTATTAATCAATACAAGTTGATCTACTGCATTGCTCTATTCTGTGACCCAACTTACTACCTACTCGAGTTCATTAACTTATGAGCGGTGCGCCTCGCCTGGCGCGCGCGTCTCCCGCGCATCGTAATTTGTTACGTATCGCTACTCGTTGCTGGGGCTGGGGTAAGCGTTGAATGCCTACTGTGTCCAGGTTAACCCAGCCTTAACTTTAGCGCAAACGTAATGCCGTTAACAATATTCGCTCACCTATACTCCATAGGTTTAGGTAGTTAAATAAAGGTAAACGAAAAAAATCACGTGACGAGACAGCTGTCCAGTAACCGACTAAACGTAATACTTGTCACTTAGAATGTCATGCTACGTCACAGTTATACTCTTCAATTTAGCAACGTTATAATTCGTTGACGTTTAGAGTTTGGGCTCTTTAAAATAGACAGATTGCAAAATATTATATTATTATTATAATTCTTACTATAAAATTGTGCTCAAGCAGTAACATCAACGAAGAGTAGTTTATGAATAAATGATAAAGTTTAACATACATAAATAAAAGAGGAAACTATTGTTAGAGTCTTAAATAAATTTAGTTTGGTTTATCATATTTTTAAACAAGAAAGTGTCAATTATAAAAACCCTTTTTACGATTTGTTTACCTTTATTTAACTAACTAAAGCTATGGAGTATAGTAATATATTGGCACATCTGCAAAAAATGCGCAATCAAGTTTATACGGCATAAGTGTTCAAAAGTGCATAATTTATAAGTGGTGAAACGACACAACGCTAGTTTCCGAATTCACCGAGAAAGGGCGTTAAGTGTCATTGTACCGCTATTGTTGTTTCCCCCCGCATCCACGTATAATAACGGCTCATTGGTTAAATGTACGGGCTCTCCACGAGGTGTGGCCGATGCCAGAACTGCGTTGACATAAGTGACAATTATGACATTTCATATAAGTTAATAAGTAACAAAAATTTATAAAATGGCACATTTAACAAATGTGACATCATTTTTATACCTACTTAAAGTACTTATTTATGCTACACTCATAGTAAAACAACGGCATATTAATAAGTAAAAGCGATTAATTTAGCAATATTACTGTATGGAAATAAGAAATATGGCTAACTAGTGAACTAAAATAATTGTTATCGTAACACCGCCTTTTTTACACCTAAAACGGTTACAACATCACATTCAGTGCTAAAATTGCAATTCATTATTAATATGCTAAGTACATAGTTCACTAGTAGCGATATTTCATATTTTCATACAGTAATATTGCCAAATTAATCAAAACAGGTAAATATTTGACAGCTATTTGCGACGTAACAAACTTTTAGAATGGACGCTCTAAGTGAATTAAGTCTGATTCCTTTTATTTAATTAATGTGGGTTCCATGGGTACAAGATTTATAACTTTAACTTTTTTTGTTTTCTGTTTATGTTATAAACAATGATCTAAGTATAAATATATTTATTGATTTAATTTTCTTTTTTGCTTTGTGTGTGTGACTTAGCTATCGCATTAGGTTATGACCTGTAAATCCTGTAATGGTAGTTTTAAGGCATTTAAATAAATAAATAAACTTCGTAACTATTTCATTTCATTTTGTATAATTTTAAGTTACTCATTTATTTTTAGTTTTCCATATTTACATTGCCTACGTTTCAATTGCATAAGATAATGACAAGTGGAAGCGCGGAGTCTCCTAACACAAGCAATTCCTTGCTTAGAAGGTGATCTCCAATAATCTGTATCGTAATGCCCTATGAAATTGAAATAAACATTTTATTTATTTTTATTGCACGCCTACTGGGTGATTTAACGTCTTGGGTAATCTAGCAAAGTTCATATTATGCGTAATACTATAGTTTAGTTAAGTCAAGCCCTTAACTAAACTAAATATTACGCATAATAGGAACTTTGATGGATTGTTTAATTAAGGTACATAGAGATAGTTAAAACTATTGAATCGATTAAGTAAAACCTGATTTGAATCTGGTTTTTTTTTAACTGGATACGTACCTACGTAATTTAAAGTGTCATTAATATCTAATAAAGAAATCAGACAATAAAGTAAAGACGATGTGGAGCGTTATAAATGTACCTACTTGTGTTATTTATAAGGAGAGTTACTTTTACTTTATTTTGATGAGGTTATTATTACATTATTTTTATTTCCTTTTTATAATGATGTTGATTATTTCTAAGTGACCTAAGACAAAAAATATAGGATATATCTAAAATAAAATGAAAAAATACTTTATGTACATGTTCCATGTATGTTTCTTACAAAATAAAACGTTTAGTATCCATCAACCAGTTCTTTTATATCTTGACTTTGTGACTATACTTACCTGAATTACCCTAGGTTGATAAAATTTTCGTTTTTCCTAAAATATTAGTGGCGCAACAAACTCCCCAGCAACACGTCTCTGTCTGTTTAGTTACAAGAACGTCAATTATAGTACGAGCCTAGGATAATTATTATAATGAGACTCACCCAGACACACCAACAAACACACCCACATACTACGTTAAATACTACGTTAGTCTAATCTGGGTTTCAACCCAACTATATTTAACTTAATAAATAATACTCCCTATCTTGCGACGGCCCACTTGGACATGGCCTCTGGCTTTCACCAAGTCTCCTAATATCACTAGCCTAGCTCATTAAGAGGGCGCCTAAAGGTCCACTAGCGCCACTCTTTAAAAAAAATATTATCTCGTGACTGAGAAGGAATTATGAATAACGGCTAGTAAGGACCCTCGGTAAGTGTGTCTAGAATTTTCTAATACCTTTTATAAAGTTTCATATTGAGACACGGAGCAACAAAATACGATCTAGAGGAATGTGGCCGCTTTTCTTTAGATCGTATTTTGTTGCTTCGTGTCTCAATATAAAGCTTTATAAAAGGTATTAGAAAATTCTAGACACACTTACCGAGGGTCCTTATTAGCCGTTATTCATAATTCCTTCTCAGTCACGAGATAATATTTTTTTTAAAGAGTGGCGATAGTGGACCTTTAGGCGCCCTCTTAAGTCTGCACCCTACCGTGGTCTCAAACCAAGACCCCTAACTTAACTCGCTGGAACTCTCGCGTAGCCTTTCGTGATTCAAAATCTACTGCCCTTCTTCATTCTTCATTCCCCTAAGTTCCTAAAAAATACCACGTTGACCGTTTGGGCCCCGCTTTCCACAGTTTCACAGAATAGGTTTATGGCTGTTTTTGTGTAAAACTTCTCAATTGTTATAAAAGGGTCCGTTTGAATTGCCTGAGCCCGACTAAATGGTTACCAGATGCTGACACTAGTATTGTGAGTTGAGATTAGAAATTGGATATTTTTCTAATATCTTTAAAATTCGTAAAGTTATTGTATCCGACCTTTTTGTGGTACGTGTCAATAGTTTGTTTCCCATAATATAGAGAATTTATGTTTTCGAAGTTGTCCGAACCATTTGTCGGTTTTAAAATCAATATAATATTTTGTTATTAAATTAGATTAAATGACACTCCGTCACAACTTTCACACAGGGCTCTGTAAGCTTCTGGGTGCATAAATGACATTTTTGGAAGTTGTTCAAAGTGACAACGGCACGAATGCATGATTCTTGCACTTCTTTGATCTTTATGAAGTATATCCTGAAAACCCGAAATGGAAATTTTCATACCTGAAAATGTATTGACATCTATATACTAGTAACCAAATCTGTAAACAAACGTAAAACGAACCCGTAAATTAATTTCAACCATTTATAAAATCTTTGATCCTAGTTCCTGTAAAATGTGAAAAAAGTAGATGTGCCAATATATTACTATTATTATGTATGGTGGCATGGCGTATGAGTTCTATGAAAAGTGGGTGGAGTCGAACGTGGTAAGGTTGCACCAGTGGATATTTTTTCCAAAGTAATACTCCTTGTATTTTCGACGTCGTAATTTTTAGGGTTACCCGAAGGGTGCCACACGGAACCCATTACTAACGACCATATTCTAAGTCGTAACCTCGAAAGCTCCTCGGCTCACAACTCGGTCGAGGAGACCTGAAGGCGTGCGTCGAAAGATCAAAATTGGTATTCATAGTCGTAAGACTAAGGAAATTATGAGGTTCCTTGAATGAGTGTGAATAAGTGTGAACGTATCACGGTGATACGTCACGAAAACGTCATTATTTGGACAAATATTCCGTTTATTAAATAGGCTAAACTTATTTTTAGAACAGTCTGTGAGCGCGTTACCTGTGGTTTTCATCTTGAAGTGTCACATTTATCAAATGAAAGTAAAGCGATAAAAATAAACAAACTCTAATATGTTATCCACGTGAACCAAAAACCTGAGCAAAAAATAAGGTGATACTTGAGAATTGGATGGCTTGGGAAAAAAAAAATAGTGAAGCTTGCCAAAACTACACCTCCGCTCTGTGCATACACGATCACACGCACACATTTTCAACAATTTACAATCAAACTACACCTCACTAGGTGCACAAATGTTTACGAAACCGGCCTCACGTCACTGCTGACAGCCTCATGTTTTGGTTTTTATTAGGTCTGAGGGGTGGAATTGGTAATCCACGTCTGATAACACCACTAATATCTTTAAGCAATAGTGGTAGCAAAAAGCTCACCACAATATCTTATTAAACTTAATCTAATTTAAAATTCATTTTCATCAAAAAACTCAATTGGATTTTCTGAATCTCGTCAGTAGCGTCGTGTTAGGCAATTGTATGGATTATCGTACAAATATTCAATAAACTCTTCAAAAGACATTACGAAAATGGGATAAAATACGCTTTGTTTTGGTTAAAAACTTTCTCAAGGTAGATAATTTGACAGTTGGTTCCTCGACTGAAACTCACCTCGACTGAGGAAACTGTTTAAGATGAGGAATAAAATTTTTAGGGAGCCCCCACAGCATCAGGAAGCTTAATCGTACCACCTGTAATATTTGACAACTCAGTCATCCCGTTTAGCTCCGGCTCCGGTGAATATTTTCGTAAGTTGGCAGAATCATTGCAGCGCTAATTTGCTGGATTTGTTTTCTCCTCTACTTATCGTTATTTTTCCTGACAAACTTTATTCAGTTTATATATAATATGAATCTATGTATTAGTATGTATTCTTTTTCGAGTTATCTATCCCATAAGATGCACATTCCATGTTTTGTCTCTGCATCACCCTAAAGTTGACTGGTAGAAAATTCCTCAGGCATTTAAGACCGCCTTTGTACAGTAGTTTTTACTTGTGCATAAAGTTTTAAATTCATAATAAATTTATAAATAAAATTGCAACTATGAGAAGTGAGGTTGAGTCGAGTCGAGGAAATCATGAGGTTTTGACTTAGAATATGGATGTAAGCCTCCGCTGTCCGTCCATCCCTCCGTCTGTTTGTCAGCGGGCTGTATCTCATGAACCGTAGAACCGTAATAGTAGACAGTAGAAATTTTCACACATTGTGTATTTCTATTGCTGCTATAACAACAAAATAATAAAAATTACATAAAGTCAAATAGCTAAGGGTAGGGTATACCAAACATATTTGTTTCGGCGTTTTTTTGCTCGATCTTATTACGGCACGGAACCCTTGCGAGTCCGACTCGCACTTGGCCGTTTTTTTTTTCAAATAACTGCATTATACATACTGGTACATCGTTCTACCTATTTTTCACAAAATGCAAACGCAGAACATTGGCTGACGCTGAGCTTGAGGTAAGTCTCTATTTATCAGTATTTCTTTCAATTTTCTTAATTAGCCAACTTTTTTATTATTTTAAACTAAGCTACGCAGCATTAAAAAAAAATGAATGACTATCCAAAATGCGGACAAAACCTCTGGAACAGCTAAATTCAATATTATCGCTTCGAAAAAAAACAAACGAGGATAGCAATAGCAAACGAATGCAAACTAATTATGTATGTAACAAGAATAACAAGAAATTTTCATGGTTTCATACACTGCGTTATCGGGTGTCATGAATTTAGGGTAAATTTCGTGGTAGATCGATAACATATAGGTGATAACAAACTTAGTTTAAACGAAGCTATACGTGATAAGGATAACCCATGATAGCCGTATTTAGAGTTATAGGCACATCGTTTCGGGACAAACATTCTAAGAATTAAATATTGTATTGTTTCAGACGCCCTAACTCTTTATTTTCCATACTGATATTGAAAAGTAAACAACGGATAGATAGATGTATACAATATGTCCGGTTTCGGACTGTACAAACTTCAAGGGGTGGTAGTTTCACCTCCTTCTGCGAAGCAGTAATACTCGCGAAGGAGGAGGCGGAGCGCGCGAGGGAGAGGCAAAATGCGCCCCCTCGCGCCCCTAGTCGCCGCAGGAGACGCCCCGGGCGTCGGGAGTCGCGAGCCGACTTCCGGTCACCGTAGGCGCGGGCTTGCGGACGGTGAGCAATGGGTAGCTCGCCGTCCGATAGGGACCAGGCCCGGGTCGACGGCGCGTTGTGTTCCACGCGCGCCTCAAAGAGATGTCAGCACCAACTGACGGGGTCCGGAAGGGCCAATGCCTGCCGGGGTTGCGGGTTTGTCTGAAAGGGATATCGCGACCCCGGCACACAGGCAACGGAAGGAACACGGGTGGGTTTTAGTCAGTAAAAGTCTGACACGCCCTCCCGCTCCACCCAGAGCGGGAGAAGTTATTTGATAATTTCCAATCCTCAAAAAAAAAAGGGGTGGTAGTTTGCTCTATTCTATCAATAAAATTATTCTACATGTAGGGTCGGAACTCATCCCCCCCTGAATGGCAGCCATTTTTGTGTTTTGATCGCCTTTTATGGAGCGTGCATACTAAAAGTACAGTAACTTTAAAATTTAAAGATGGAGAAAGAAAGAAGGATGTAGGCCTTCTTTCTTCAAAATCTTCCAGACTGTCCTTCGTGATATTCTTAAACGCGATGAAATAGGACAGACACTTAGGCCCGTATTACAGAACGTAACTCAAGACTCAAGCATTACTTAAAACTAGTTTAAAGCTTTTTGATTGGTTGAAACTAGATTTAAGTAATGCTTGAGTCTTGAGTGAGCTTCTGTAATACGGGCCTTAGTCTTGGATCAGCTAATCTAGCGTGAATTGCACTGAATGTCTGGTGATTCGGTATTGGTCTATTCGGATATCGCCTTTGATACTCCCGCACAGCAGCTCTTGCATTTCCATTGCAATATCCGTACACAAAATGCATATCAGCAATGTGTCCACTAGAATGTTCACGAGCACGACTTCCCATAACGAATTATTAGAACGTCACGTCACACGAAAAATGCACAAGAGCAAACAAAAAACTAGTCGTCGCCCAAAATGTGTATTTTGTCCCTTTCTCTCTTTAATAATACGCAGAAAACCTTTTTTCTACCTGCTACCCCATGGAATGCGACGCTCATTCATATCGCACGTACGATAGGGCTGCGTTCAAGCAACAATATCTCTTAAACTAATTGACATAGAATCGATTTTTTGGTATCATTATTTAGTTGAACTAAACATCTGTTAGACGAGTAGATAAAAAAGGTAGTTCTCCGGGTGAATTTTGTGAACCTTGATTAACAAAAAAAACGATGTTATTTTTAACGTAAAATTGTCCTTTACCATTTATTTCAATAATATGATGCAGCATTTAATGATATTGTTTGAGTTATTTTATTTAACCCATTGTTAATGATTTTCCATTGCTATACTATTTTTTTTATGACAATTGGGCTTTAAATTTTAAAATTACTGTACTTTTAGTATGCACGCTCCATAAAAGTCGATCAAAATACAAAAATGGCTGCCATTCAGGGGGGGATGAGTTCCGACCCTACATGTAGAATAATTTTATTGATAGAATAGAGCAAACTACCACCCCTTGAAGTTTGTACAGTCCGAAACCGGACATATTGTATAATGCTGTAATATACATAGGTACTTAGATGAAGTTTTGATCTCGCAAAAAACCGGTGGTAGGCCAAATTTTGACTTAAGTCGACGATATACGTTTATACGGCTATTTGTTCACTTATATACATAGTATAACATGTGTAAATCTGCGTGGCGCTTAGATCTTCTGAATTACCCAATGGTTTTGATGTGGCTCTCACCATTATTTAGAGCATTTATTCCGGAAGGTTTATCGTGTATCTATACATATTATAAAACAAAGTTGCTTTTCGCGTTTGTCTGTATGTCCGCTTTGTTCTTCTAAACCACGCAACAGATTTTGATGAGGTTATCACCATCGTTTAGTGAATAGGTATATTCTGGAAGGTGTGTCAATCTGCCTAGCCTTTTCCCAACTATATTGGGGTCGGCTTCCAGTCTAACCGAATGCAGCTGGATACCAATATTTTACATGGAGTGACTGCCTATCTGACCTCCACAACCCAGTAACTGGGAAATACGATACCCCTTGGTAAGACTGATTGTCAGACTTTCGGGATTCTGACGACCCGTAACAACTGTCAAAGATCCACGAATGACAGCCGGGGACAACAGCTTAACGTGCTATCCGAGGCACGGAGTAGTCTCGGTATACCTATATAATAAGCTTCCAAACTCAATTAAAGACATAGAATACGAAAATAAATTCAAAACCAGCCTTCAAAGACACCTTACACTAAAATCATACTACACTCTAAAGGAATTCTTTGACGATAATGATAAGTAAATTTTGACATTAAAATTCATAATATAAATATATCATTCACAATTTTTAACTTAATACTATTATTCTGGTTTGACATTAAGCTTTATGATTATTATTATTGTTAAGGGAATTCTTGGACGATAACGATCGAAAAATTTTGACATTCAAATCCTTATTAAGTATATACATCACTGACTATTGTTGACTTACTACTATTATTCTAGTTGACATTGCCTTATTTTATGATTATAGTTATAATTATTTGATTATTTTTAATTGTCTAACTTATTATAACTATTAATGGAAATTATGACCAAATAATTAATACTTTATATACCAATACTTTATCATTATGTTAAAAAAAATATTATTGTCTTTCTGCACTGTGGGTTTCTTTCATTCATTTATTATTATGTACTGTAGCATGCCAAAACATATGTATATATTGCTGTGCCCTGACAGGGTCAATGTATGAAACAAATATTATTGTAACATCTTGTACACTACATTGAATGCAATAAATGATGATTATGATTATGTAAAGATGGTCACCCATCCACAGACCAACCCCGGCAAGCGTAGCTTAACCTGATGGATCGACCCGTGCGGCAGTTATTACTTAGCCACGAGCTCCTCCGGAAGGTGTGTATAATACGTTAATATTAAATTTACGTTTATCTAAGAAATCTCGATGTTTTGTCAAGTCGAGTCGTAAGAGCCGCGCGAACCAGGAGCGGGGCGCTAGTACCTAATTCAAGAAATCGCGCGGTTTTCAGTTGAGTTGAAAGAAAGCTGAACTTCTAGTCACTGAGCCAAGCGGTGCTTTTGTAACATTATAAAATAATTATTTATATTTCAATCTTCCGTTTCTCTCTAAAAAAGGGAGAAAGCAAGCTAACCTTCCATTTGACTTAGTCCTACTTTGTATCCTATTTTTGAACATAAGGTAGGTAAATATACTGTAGAAAAATCCACGGACAAAATTGTGTTCTTCTGGGAATCTAACACACCATGGATACATAGACATAATTATTTAATTAAACAGGATGATGTGAAGCAAAAGGGTAGTAAATTCAATGGGAAATCGACAGCTTCTTTTCTCCGTCTCCCCAGTCAGGTGTTGCACAAACGGGGTCTCGAACTTTTGAGAGGTAACGGTTTCCCTTCCATGTGCAGATGGTGACCACAGCTGCTATCTAATTACGCAACACATTTTCGTTGACAATTCCGACTAATCTGTTTCAATTTGACATGTCAACAACATTCATTGTGTTATTTACGTTGTTGAGCAGATTTTTTTTTCGAACGTACGAAGCAATGGATTAGCAATCTGTTTCAAAACGATTCAGATTCTGATTGATCGTGTATTACGTAATTAGGGTACTGGTTTTAGAGAGTTTTAAAAGTCCCACACTCCTTGGTCTTATCCCCAAAGCCCGGGCGTCTTTTTAAGGTTATACAATAGCATACATCGTCTTCACATAATTTACATAAACATTTAGTGTAGGTACCTACCTATAATAAATATTGCAGAACATTTTAAAAGAGGACTATGTAGTTTCTTGCCTATTCTTCTCCATACGAAATTACTTTTTTGACGCTATAAGTCAATGGGGCAACTAAAATCTAATTCAATTTTTTTTGTAAATTTTGACGTTCAAAACTGCCTTTTATGTGCCTAAAGGTGTGTCCAAACATTGAGCGGCAAGAGCGCGGCAACAACACGCGGCGTTTGCATGACACATTTCTGTCGCGATCTAGTTAGGACCAAACCGCGACGAATGTTTGCGCGGCAGTAGGTACCTACTGCGCGGCACATCCGAGACACACCGCGCACTTCAGTTGGCAATATCAATCTGCCTAGCCATTAATACGTCCGCAGAACACACACAGACACAATTAGTGACAAATGTTTCCTATAAATGTTTGTGCGCGGGTAGACAGAAGTGTTCGCGCGCGGCAGTCGTCCAAACACAGTGCGGTAGGCCGCGCACGATTGCTGCAGAATGTTTGGACACACCTTTATACAAATGATTTGCTTTGACATAGCTGTGTCCTATACAAGATATTTTGTATTGTTACTTTATTACAAAAAATATACATACAACATGTACACATCATAGACACATCTTTAAACCACTTTGTCAAAATAAACGATTTTTCCGCTTCATGATTCCCTTTGAATTCCCGGCCATTATCGAAATTATGTAATAAAATAAAGCATAGCTTTATTGGCACCTTGACACCATTCGCTGATACCATCTCATGATCTAGACACGTAACTTACCTACTTTCTTTATTGTCCGTTCATTATTCAACAGCTAATGGACAGTTTCATGGTAAAATATTCGTTTTATGGATTATTATTTTTAGTTTCCGGTACCTAACTAAATAGTCAAATAATTATTTTTAACATACGCGGGGGCCCAAACCTTTAAATTCTACGCGTAGGTAAGTCAAAGTCAAAAACGTTTATTGCGAACCAAGTGTACAATGTTGGTGTTGTTATGTTAGTACTATACGACTTTATGACTTAGCAGCCTTTTACAAGCATTGCAATTATTATCATTAGCCTGCCCATAACATCCTAAATTAGCACGCATTAAACATTATTAGTACTTAATTATTTTCTTTTATATTAGTACAATTAAATTGAGAATATAGTTAGGTCAAAATTAAATGTCAATAATAATGAATTTATTAAAATTATCTAGCAATATGAATGTCATCCTTTTCAGTTAGTACAAAATAAAATTATAGTTTTATATGAAATTAAATAGGATAGACTAAATCTTATTGTTTGTATAGGGCAGATCGGCATTTTTGTAGATGAGAGGAAATTTTTATTTTAAGTTAGATTCTAAATATTCATTTACTGAGTAAAAACATTTTTGGATTAGGTATAGTTTTAGCCTTTTTTGGAATATTGTTTCAGATTTTCCAGTTTTAAACACGTTGGGTAACTTATTATATATTTTTATTGCCATATAATATGGGCTATCACTTAACATTTTAATTCTTGAGGCTGGAGCGCATAACCTCTATTTATGGCGAGTGTTGTCGTTGTGCCTACAATAATAAAATTGTAGGTATACCTACAATATTAAAAATAAAGCATAAACTAACCTCAAGTTCCTCCAGAAATTTGATCTCGTCCTCATTCCTGGTGTTCTCCTCACTGGTGATGATCCTCCCGTTCGCACTCACTTCACCGGTCAGGTTCACATCCTTCAACTGATCACCGTCCACTTTCAAGTCTTTCATCATGTGGTACGCACCGTTACTGTGTCCAAACTTCTGCATCGCATGCAGTATAGACTTGCCCTTATAATTTTTCAGCGTGTCCACACCGCCGGGGTGGTCGCGCATGAATTTGATTAAGTCATAATGGTCACCGTTGAATTTGACCGGGAACAGTTCGCGGGGTTTGTGTACGTCGTCCATGGCGGAGCTGTTGTGGCGGCAGCCGCGCCCGCGAGCTATTTGAAGCGACTAAAACACGTTATCAGTCGCGGTGTCCCGTGTGATATGAACAGATGTTCCAGCGCGCCTACCACTGGTGCGAGCAAACTGATTCACGGACGCGGCTTGCTGCCTTGCCGATTAGTTCACTGTTTAGCATCAGCGCTATAAATGCGACGTAAGAAATTAGCGGCGCGCCGAATTGCCCTGAAAGTGCGAATATTTTACAGATAGAAAATTTGTAACTTTGTGAGAGCTACGCATTCGTTTGTGGTCGGGACGTGACTGCTTGTTCACCGATCTCTCATGAAGGAAACATTCGCTTTCACTCTTGAGAACACTACTCAAGTAACTGGAGTGCGTGCTTTTGAAGGTGAAGGTAGTCACGATTTTTTGTTAGCGAATACAAACAACATTAGGAGCTCATAAAAAATGGAGCGAATGAAAAATTGCATACAAGTGTTGCACCTTGGTTGCTGGTACAAACGAAACGTTTCAAATTCAAGAGGCTATTTATTATTTTTCTACGTCTAAACGAGAGTTGATTATGTCAAGATTTCATACATATAGGTAGCGAGGTACCTACTGTTGTAAAGTACTGCGGAATTATTTCATTCAGGGCTCGGTACCTATAGAAATCTTAGGCATATAGGTAGGTACCTACCAAGCGAAGCTCTAACTAACCCTGCACCTGAGATTACTGCCGCGCCCCTAGCAATTCAGGAAAAGCCGATAAAGCGGAAAGCGCTCACTTACTTAGTTCTACAATACTTTCGATGGAAACTCTGTAGAGGCTGTATCTAGTAGATACCTACATAAACAAAAAAAAACACAGCGCATTACCTACTGCACTAATCGTTCTAAGCAATCCTAGGCTTTGTTCATCTTTTTTAAGCGGAAGCTGTGAAGTATAACTACACGAAACGCTAAATGACAACCATTATTTAAATTGCAGAATCAGATCAGACCCTCTTTTGGAATAATTGACTTCATCTAAGTCAAAGTCATTTATTTGCTATAAATGCGGTTACAAAGGTGTTAATAAATATGTATTCTTGTGCGATGACACATTTCGCCATATTTTGGCATGCAAATATGAATGGTAAGGCTTATTTAAATAAGCAATTATCTATATGTAACTAAAGTTGAATATATTTACTAAACATCTAATCGGTTGCTCTCCCGTTCAGTACTGCCCAATGAGAAGTAACCTAGCTTTATTTAAATTAATAAAGTAACAGCGACTAATCTTTGAATTACCAGCAACGTCTACTCTGATGATGCTTGATCAGCTGACACAAACTCCCCCCCTGTGTCGTTACCCCTAAAAACGACATACTCCATGACGGGGGTGGCTAACTTCTTTGTGAGAAAGGGAAAAAGAATTTAATGAAAACTATTTGTGATTGAAAAGTCGAGCTTTTCGTTATGCATGTGGCTGAAAGGGATTTTTCAAATAAGGTAAGTATTCATGGAAAATCACAAACATACGCAACAGGTTTTCCGAAAAATGACGCGAGACTGACGTTTGATCACTTTTTTACAAGAAACTACTTTTTATTTTGAACATTAAAAAATATCATCAAGATCATTATATGGTATTTGGAAACATAGCCAACTTCCTCTCCCAGACTTAGGGCCGATTTTTCAATCCTCAGATAAAGAATCGAATAGCGTTCCATAATAGATAGCATGATTCTGGATTTTTCGATAGTCAGATAGTCAGTATCGGACGATTAAAGCCCGTAACTGGGGAATAAAGTTCACTGTCCCTTCAAGCCTCAGTACGTTATTCTAGGGAATAAATAATGTTTTCACCTTTGGTTTGTTTGGAGTTTTAATGTGCTTTGCGTCTGCGTGTTTTCATGCTCTTGTGTTGATGAAAACATGGATGTTTTTAATTCAATTTAAATATCTTCAAATATCACTTTACTTACGTTTTCGGGACGACAATATTTTAACAATTTAAAACCACTAGGCTCAACTTTTAGTAACAAGTCGAAAACACAGTTAACACACAGAAAATTTGATCGTAACTGATCCTTTTTGGCTAAATACATGCTCACTTCTAGAAACTTTGCTGCAAACAACAACAAAAAAAAAAGGTCGCCGCATCTGTGGATCTAAACAAAAGTTAAGAAAATTTCGTCAAATATACGTTTTGTTTCTATTCTTGTTCAACACGTTGAATACTGTATCTGTGCGTCTCGCTTGCACATTTATAGTGTGGGGTTGGTTAACAAACACCACAGATTCTTCCGTTATAATACGATTGAAAAATTGAAAATATTTATTCGTCTGATAAACAGCCAATTTTATTCGCTAGGTAACTATTTAACGATTTAACTGAGTATTGAAAAATCGGCCCTTAGACTACGCTCAAACTGAGGAACTATTAACTACTCAAACATAACTCTCAACATTCCACACAAAACGCGTAACACTGTCTACAAACCACGCAAGCAATTGATTGCCCCGTCTACCGACACCACCATATTCACATAGTAAGGCCCGTATTAATAAACGTTACTCAAAACTCAAGCGTTACTTAAAACTACTTTCAACCAATCAAATGGCTTGAATCTAGTTTTAAGTAATGCTTGAGTATTGAGTATCGTTTATTAATACGGGCCTTAGGCTCCTCATATCATACACTCATCTCCCAGTCACACACACACACTCACATACACCAAGTGGTAGTAGAACACTGACTCCTAAGTCACAGGTTTTCCTAGTTTAGGAGTCAGGGTTTCAGCTTTTGTACGCCTTAACTATTGTGAGCTTTGTTAGATATTATGCATATTGTAAGGATTTATATCAATAAAGTATTATTATTATTATAGTCTACTTCCATGTCTGAACGACTTTTTTCAACTTCGATACAAAATATAGCAGAAAAATAATATTGTTTTTTTTTTTTTAAATCCTGTTTGTAATGTATTTTTTCCTATTATTTAGCACACCATATCCAGAAATTTAAAAATCACACATTAGTCTTCAGCTATTCTTGAGATAAAAACAAAATTTTATTTTATGATAAGTGCGTTTCCGAACACCGCAAAAATATATATAAATAAACACCGATAAACTCCGTTTAAACTTAGGTTAACTTAACTGCCAATGTGTGCCGTTTATCGGTTCCATAACTATATTTGACGTTTCATTTCATAGACTACATGTACTTTTAGGTTATATTAACGTATTCATTTAATTGAAGTGCCAGTGAAAGGTATATACATAAATTATTCAAAGAAGAAAATAATGTGTGTTAGCATAATGAATACGAGCAGCTCATCAGAGTCTGATTCGGAAGTACTGGAGTTTATTTTTAATATATCAGTAACCAGAAACTTAAGACGTAGGAGAAAGCCTTTCGAAATGTTTACGGATGAAGAATTTTATATGAGATATCGCTTTGATAAGAACACTGTGATACACCTACATGATATTATCTGTTTTGGAACAAATTTTTATCACATTACGTTTTTACACTACAGGTACTTTCCAAGTAGAAAGGACATTTGGTGTGTGGAAAAGAAGATTTGCATGCCTTTCTCAAAAATTATGATTAAAACTACATCACACATTAGCTGTATTAAGAATGGATAATACAATGAAAGCACAAACGATTGGAAAGACAAATAGACCTTTAAACTTAAAATCAAACGGCAAAGCAAAAATAATACCACGCGACACAAAGCTATGAGGTGGAACTAGAGATTAGAAAGACGTTTAGTTTAAAAAAAAGTTGACAATGATGTCGTTCATACATCCGTCCATAAATAACGACTTATCATATTTTTTTAATGAAATAGTGTTAAGTCGTGTATCTGCCTACAAAAAAAAATATAATAATAAATAAAACGAATATTAAAGACGAATTAAAATAATAAAATCAATTTTAGATGGGATCCCGTATACAGACCCATCTAGCGGCAACTAAGGAACTAGTTATCGGTTTCATAGTTATTGAACGGTCTGTTGCGTATTCAGAAGCGCAGTAACTGTTAACCGACGTTTATCTTAAGTTTAACTTTAATTAATCAATAGCTATTGAAAGTTTAACTAGGGACTTCAGTAATCGGGCATTATGACTTAGGTCAATCAAATGATCTGTCAAATTATTTAAATATTTTATTTATTAGGTACTTATATTGCGAAGATTCACTGGACGATACCAAAGACATTGCGCCTCTCAGCCGTTTTTGAAGATAATTCCCAGAGAATGTCATTTAAATCTAAACCAAATGTTTCTTAATGCACGTGCACTATTGCTAGATATATTAGTCTTCTCTGCTTCATTCATAGTCGGAGGAATGTTCCGATGCGTCGGAGGGCACTCAGCGCCCTTTCACACGACGCGACGTAGACGAAGCTGGCACGGTGAGGAGCAAGACAACCTTTCTAAGTACTTGATCAATCATTGCCCTTGAAACTTTGGGTAGCCAGTTCTGCCCGCGATAGAAAAAAACATTTTTTCCAAATTTGAGTAATATAATATATTGCCAGAATCAGAAAAAAAAGGTGCACCTGCCTGTATTTTTACATCAATCTGGAGAAAAATGTTAGATGCGTCTGTTTTTCTATCAGGGGCAGAGTTCTCTTTCGTACTCTTCATTTGCAGTGCTAGTGACTGAATATCAAAATCGATTGCATGAACGCCTAATTCGGCCTGGATGTCGCTTCCTGATAATTCCTTTGAATGTTTAAGAAGAAAAGATCCGAGCTGGAGGAGGCGATTCAGAAAAAAGAAAGGTCTGTGAAGAATAGCACAGAGAAACCTCTTCCAACGAATAAAATTGAAAGCCCCCCCCCCGTTTGATTTTAAGGCACACTACGCCCGTCACTTCCGCGGTCCCTGCATAGACTCAAGAATTGGAAAAGAGAAGCTAGGAGTTACGTAAAGTCAAAGACAAAGTCAAATCATTTATTTCAAATAGGCCTTTGTATGGCACTTTTGAACGTCAAATACGTACTTATCCGAAGGGTGTTAAATAGAACAAACAATGATTACCTACTGCTAAAGAAGATGAGACATCTCAATATAAACCTTTCAGGAAGTCCTCAGGTGACAAGAATATGTTCGAGTCAAAAAAATCAGAAATTCATGTCGGTTCGAGTATTCATAGTTTTCCCCTGTAAATAATAGATTGCTTTGATTGCACCGGAGTGCCGGTTGCAGGCAAGGTGACAGACAGGTCAGAGGGCGTCTCGACCTTGGCCCTATACCATCAATGATTCATGTCATCTACTATTTGCATTCGGGGTTACTGGGTCTGCCAATATTTTAATATCATTCAGGTGTAGGTACTGTAGAGATTAAAGCCTATTTAGTGCTTCCATGCAACCCATTTCGTCTATAAATAAATTAACTTCGTGCGAATCACCTCAAGAAAAAACAATATTATTTAAAAGTGTCGATTCGTCTCCTTCGGGCGAATAAATTCGTGCGAATCACCAATAAGCCACCTTTAGTAGACATAATTATGAGACAAGCGCTAATTTGTACTTAGAATAAAAGAAAAGCAGGAAGGGTCAGCTCCAAGAGAACTATCATATAACGGGTGACAGTTCCATATAACGGGTAGTATATGGAACTGTCACCCCCAGAAATCATGAATATGCTCCGAAAAATACAAAAAGAACTCGACGAACCAAAATCGACGATCGTCCAATCAGCCGAAAACGTTACAAAACAAGTTACGCAAAGCATAAATCTCTAATTAGATGAAAAATTCAAAGTATTCGAGGAAAAACACGATAACCTTAAAGAAAAGCTGGAAAACCAAGAGTAAATAATATAAGTACTTCCTAGAGAAACAGTCAAGACAGAGAAACATCGTATTATTTGTTTTGTATCAATATCCGGAATCCATCTTGAGTCAAGCACCCGTCTTTTAGCCTGTTGTCAGCATTTCCTTTGCCTCTCCGCTGGTGGCGCCCTCTATACTTACCGTTGGTACTAAGTATTTTAAGCGCGCATCGGGTGATGGCCCGATTTACCGTCATTATAATAGCGTCGTTTTTCGCGCCGTTTAGTTGTTAGCGTTATTCAAACTTCGCGAAAAAATTCTAAAGTTTGGTAAAAACTATTTCAGTTTTAGATTCGTGAATTTTTTGACCTCTCCGTTGTTATTATGGAAAATTCTAATAATAATTTAGAGTAGGAAAGTGTTATTGACGGCTCATTATTGCGTAAACGGGTTCGATCTCGGATAGCAAGTAGGTACAGATAGTGATGGTGATTTTTCTACGAGTAGTGGACCCAATCCTGAGAAACGCAGAGCGAGAAGGGACTCCCAAACCGTGAGTTATGCACAATTTGAGTTTTTATCACAACAATTGGTTTATTTAACAAACCTTATATTTAAAAATTCCGACGTTGTAAATACGAATTCTAGTGCTAAAAACAATACGTTCACATTTTGTCGGAAGTCAGTACAACGGTAAAAGATCCGGCGAATGAATCATTTCTTAAGAAAATAACGGAACTGAGCGTTATACGCGCAAAATAAATATTCAGCTACCCCCCGGTTTTGTCGAGTTAAATGTTAACGACGAACTAAAGTGTTTTGAATTGGATAATGTTAAAAGAAGATTCACGCTCTTATTTATTAGAACGATCTTTTGCTGAATTAACGAATGCTTCACTTCCTCAAATACGAATTGCATAAAACATTAAAATCATTGGTGGATTGTTCAAAAGAACAATTGTGTCTCACAAACGAATAAACACAACACGTTGTTTGAAAAAGTGGAGACTTTATTTTCGAAAGAATCCGCGTATAGTAAGGTTACTGACTTGTTACAAATAGTGTGCGGTCGTAGACCCGATTTAATAAATATACGTCGAGAGGCTATGTTGCGCCAGATTTCCGAAGGCTTTCATCGCGATGAAATACACAAAATTCCTCTAGTACAGCACAGTCCAAAACTACCTTCAAAAAATTGGGGCGGGGGTGGATAAATTTACTGTATCAGTACACAGTGTACAGTACCTCAAACTTATTCTAAAGATTATTTTGATCAAAATCGAAAACCGTCGACTAGTAATTACAACCTGATGATAGACGTCGATACGATATCAATAAAGGACAAAACCATCGCTCACACGCTTCACAAAAAAACAAAAATCGGGCAAGCAACCATCGAGCTAAACCTAAGGGAAATGAAGCGCAATCGCAGGCAAAAAAAAACCCCAATATGACCATACAGATTCAAAGCTTGTTAGGGTCAAGTGTACCTGCAGAACGGACGCCCAACTTCCTGTCCACGTTCTTTCTGGTATCGAAGTCTGAACAGACCTTCCGTCCTATCTTCAATCTGAAGCAACTGAATCAGTTCGTAGTAGCCAAACCATTTCAACTATTCAGTCACTTTCGTGTTTCAAATTTTTTGCAACAACAAGATTCGATGACGAAACTAGATCTGAGCCAAGCATGTTTTTACGTGGCCATCGCACAGCAGCATCGCAAGTAGTTTCCTGAGATTAAATTATCATCTAAATTTACATCGGTATCAGCTACTTCAAATGACTTGTTTTGTTTGCCGTTCGTCCTTTCATCGGCACCCAGAACGTTTGCCTCAATAACCAATTGGGTGGCGGAAATGCGGAATTCCTGAGGAGTCACGATTTCCTTCTAGTAAACTAGTCAACATCGCAGTTGGAAGACGACATCGTATTCACGATAAAGATTCTGCATTTACTGGGGTGGTTAATCAACCTCGAAAATTCTGTACTGGCTCCGACACAATGCTTCGAGTTTAATTCTCGGCATAACATGGGACACAAAACGCAACGCAAAGTCCCTGTCGGGGCCGAAGTGCCTATCGCTACACAAAGCACTTCACCAACAGCTCCAGACAAGCAAGTGGTCCCTCAAACAGTACCTAACTCTAATGGGTCTCCCCATTAGAGTTAGGTTCAAACAACTCAACTTTGCAACGTTCGTGACTCCGAGAGGTCGCCTTCACTGTCGCACTCTGCAATACTACAGTCGACAGCTGTCGGTGAAACATCCGTATCGGCTGATACCTATCCCTCAACCAGCTCAGTCAGAGATGGAGTCGTGGTGTCAAGCTAAAGGAAAGTCGATGCCGATCCACTTGAGCTCGGTGACACACTTATTGACTATAGACGCATCAGACTACGGAGGGGGGGGAACAACTCGGCAATACAAATATTGTGGGAACCAGGATGAATTCATACAAAAAAGAGATGTTCGTTGTTTACGCAACTAAACGTCAGAACCAACAGCAACTCCAAAATGCACAGATACTGCTGCAAATCGACAATCGGACAGTAGTCTCGTATATAAACAAGGAGGGTAGCTCAAAATCCAACTAACCCGACAATTTCTTGCTGTTCGACAAGTAGAACATTCATCTGACAGCACATTATTTTCCGGGCAGATTCAATGCGGAGGTAGATGCTTTTTCTCGGCGGAAGGCTTGCCCAGATTGGCACCTCACAAGGATAGCAATGACAATAAAATCTTTCGAATGTGGGGCACGACGACCTCTTCGCATCGAGAACAACTTTGTTTCTGCCACCAAATCTTATTTCCAGAGTTCCCAGACACCTGAACCGAGCCGTCAGAGACTACATATTGATTGCCCTGAACTGGAACAAAGTATTTTGGCAGGCGGATTTTCAACTGCGAGCGCGACATTCCCCTTTTTCTGATTTCAGATCTAGCCCGCACTCTGATAGACATCAGCACAGGAACGCATCCGCCGTAGATGCAAGAACTACACTTGGTGGCATGGCTGATTTCGGGTGGCCAGGTATTTTGACGGACTAGACAGATCAGATCAAGAACAAAAACTCCTAATAATAACCTGGATTGGCTCCACAATCAATACCTGCAGAACAGCGTGGCGCATATGGAAGCGATGGTGTCAGTCGCATTCAATTGAATACAAATACCCTAATGCAGATAAAGTAGCTCGAGATTTAGCACATTTACAATGTCACATAGGTCTTGCCACTGTATCCAAATGGACACAGCAAACGAAACTTCCTTCAAATCCGGCTTAAATCACTATTTTTACTGCTAGTAAAAATAGTGATAGTGAGCTAGTAAGGGCTAATATCGTCTGTGCGTTGTTTCACTCTACGGCCTGACGGATATTCTCAACATAACTAGACCTAAAATAATCAAAAAATTACAGGTAACACCAAAAAATTCTGAAAAATGTCGAGAGTGACGTAAAGCGCACGTCAAACCGCGGGGCTTGAACATTTCTTTTTTTTTTTTTGGAGGGAAGACAGGTTAAAGAACTATTTTGGTACATAAATCTGTTATTTCAACTTACACACACTTATTGTTTTGTCTTTAAATTTATGTATAAAACATATAGAAATCTGCTTAACCACCAATTTGGAACCCTAACGTTGTATTGCAATACATGAGTACTTACAACTTTGACGAAAATAATATAATTCATTTATTGAGACATGACACTCTTCTACTACTAGGTCGCAGGGTTCACGATCTTACAACATTGTTTCAAATTAATAGCACCAGTTTAGTTGATGAAGATACCTCTATTGTATTGTGGCCAGCATTTGGTTCTAAAAGAGACAACTATAATTATAGGCAGTCTGGATGGAGGCTTAGGCTTATCCTTATAAAAACCTTATTGATTTTTGGATAAGACGATTAGTATAACTAAGTCTAAACCGTCGAGTAAATATTACTATAACTGTAGGGGGATATAAAACTTGCATTGGCGGGTCGGTGAGGTCTCTTTTAAAAGCTAGTGGTATTGATGCAATTCCAGGATCAGTATATAAGATCTACAGTAGCTTCTCTCAATTTGTTAGAAAATTTTCCGATTGATCAAATTCTTGTAACTAGTAACTGGAAAATGATTCATACCTTCCAAAGTTATTCTCAAAGGGAATTGCAAAATGATTCGAATATTCCCAATCATTTTCCTTTATTAATTTTTGTATCCTGTTCATTTGAAAGATTACCGTTATTTTTCGTTAGTTATTTCATTACATATGTAATGTGGCTGCAAGCAGTATATCATACATAATTAAATATTGTAATACATTTACATATTTATACATAATTATTTTTTATCAATCCATTTTTCTTTACATACACAAATTATAGCGTCTTAGGGTTAAGCGCACCAGGTGATAACAAACATATCACTCAAGATGGATTCCGGATATTGATACAAAACAAATAATAGAGAGTTTTACATAAAATAAAACTTACCTATTATTTTTTCATCAATATCCGGAATCCAGGTAAGGTCTACCTGGTGCATCATGAGTTCCATAATGACGGTAAATCGGGCCATCACCCGATGCGTGCTTAAAATACTTAGTACCAACGGTAAGTATAGAGGGCGCCACCAGCGGAGAGGCAAAGGAAATGCTGACAACGGGCTAAAAGATGGGTGCTTGACTCAAGATGGATGGATGGAAACATCATAAGAGAATTTAGAAAAAAACAAAAAATTTCTTAAACCACTACTTTTCTATATAATAGGACTGGAGAGTAGAGACATACAAGAAGCTAGGAGAATAGGGAAGAAAGAAGTCAAGCCTCGGCCGATTACTGTAACATTTACTACATAGGGTAACTACAAAAAATATATATATTAAGCAGAGAAAAATATTAAAAGATACCGCTTATAAATATGCTGTGGGAAGTCTTCTTTTATATAAAAAGAAGACATCCCACAGCACATTTTAGAAAAAAGAAAGTAATTACAAGTACAAGTAAAAAGAGAAATAGAGAAAGGAAACTACGCCACCATCAAGTATGATACATTTATAATACGCCACAAAAACGCAGATGCACCAGACAAAAAGAAGAGAACTCTACCAAAATCACCGGACGATCACGATCCTCCACGAACAAAACAAAGAACACAAGTCAACAAAAAGAACAAAACTCAAATAGAACTACAGAGATCGTCAAGCCTATCAGAGGGAGTTCTCAAACCAGGAATACTTGGTATTTTAACCAACAAAAACCCTGGAAACTCACTAAACGAACAATTAGACAAAAAAACTAAATCATAGCAACTACCGTCCCCCTCTCACATTGAAAGCACACTAAATACACAAATAAAGAACATAATACATCTTCCAAGCTGCTGGTCACCGTGGAAGATCACGACCAAAACCCCCCAGAGAAATTTCAAACAAATTGTAAAAAAAAACAGTCGCCAGAACACCTTTTATATAACAACATACAATGTTAAAACTCTGTCGACATGTCGACTGGAATTAACAGAGTGCTTGAAAAATATAAACTTTGATATTATTGGTCTCTCGGAAATAAGAAAACTTGCAAACAAAATTGATGAACATGATGAGTTTATTCTCTACTATGTACATTGGAGAAGCACCTGGATTATATGGGGTTGGTTTTATTGTCAAAAGATATCTGAAAAGATACATCACAAGTTTCACAGGACTATCAGAAAGAGTAGCTGTTAAGGATGAATATCAATGGCTTAGAATTAAGCATTATTCAAGTTTACGCTCCTACGAAGGCGTCGAGCGACGAGGAATTGGAATTTTTCTACAGTACCTACCGTTGACAAAGCTATACAACTGTCAGAAAACAATATTATAGTCATGGGCGATTTTAACGCCGAAATAGGACAAACTTATCCCAATGAAACCGTCACTGGTAAACATGGCTACGGGTATAGAAACTGCAGAGGAAAAATACTTATCGATTTTGCGCGAGAGAACAACTTGGCTATTATGAACACCTTTAAAAAAAAACAAAACATACAAAGATGGACTTGGAGATCGCCTAACGGTAAAATAAAGAACGAAATAGATTACATTTTAACAAACTTACACAGAAACGTAGACAATAAACAGGTGTTAAACATTACTTACACTTCGGATCATAGACCAGTGAGAGCAGCATTAAACATCCTTCCCAAAACAAAAAGTCGCAGTAAGTTCGGCCAATGACCCAGATCCCAATTAAAGAACGAAGAAGAAACGCAAACGAACGCTGAATAGCGTCTTAATGAATCAACTAGAGAACTGGAGAGACGAGGACACCGTTCAGAAGTACTATGACGATATAACTAACGCAATAGACACTAGCCTGAAAAAAACTCACGAGGTTTCATCCAAAACAAATCCAGGGAAAAACCAAGCACGCACAGAGGCGGTAATCTGCACAAGACAAGAACTACAAAAGATAAAACCGAAATCAAGAGCCATGAAAAATGAACTAAAAGCACTTTACAAACTCATAAGTAAACGTATCCATATAGACTATAAGGCACACCGTAAGAGAATAATCGAAAAACATCTTAAATGGCGCTGGGCCGGACATGAAGCGAGACTTAGCGATAATTGCTGGACTAAAAAGACAACATCGTGGGCAGGTCCACTAGGACAGAGAAAAAGAGGAAGACCAAACGCACGTTGGGAAGACGACATCATAAAAGTACAGGTACTCAATGGTCGGGAGCAGCAGAGAATAGAGAGTACTGGTCATCTCTGGAGGAGGCCTTTACCTTTCATTGAGAGGGTTCTTGCTACTTAACTACATACAAACCCTGACTATAGGTATCTAATTAATTAAATTAATACTTTCATTTTAAATCTAATAATTATTTAAATATATCGCACCTTTAAAACGACAACTACGTAAGTGTGAAAACATAATTTTAGAGAAAAACGCTTTTGAATTATTTTTTTACTTAAATCATCATTTTTATTATTGTATTTTATACAAAAAGACATAAATTAAAATATTTTTGATTATTCTAACTCTGATATTTTAGTTGCTATTTATATTATTTTCGGGGGGTGCCTACAGTTGCGTCGTTGTTCCAAATAAAATGTTTATTATCTTCAAGAATCCTCAAAGAACAATGACGTAAATGCAGAACATTAGCCTTAATTTTTAGTTTGGTGCTAAATCATTACATACTTACATCAATTCTTCAATATCCTCCCCGCGGGCAATTGACCAATGGGTCGTTTTCGATTTAAATTCCTTCTACAATTACACAACCATGCAACTTCCCTCTAGCGGCAAATATTGCTATTACCACTTAAAAGTAGACGTCGCACACAAAACTTTAATAGTATTTAAATCGTTTCCCATTAAAAGGT
Organism: Agrochola circellaris; assembly: GCA_914767755.1. NCBI lineage: Eukaryota > Metazoa > Arthropoda > Insecta > Lepidoptera > Noctuidae > Agrochola > Agrochola circellaris. The sequence continues at coordinate 3,199,033 of OU611859.1, read as the reverse complement.
CAGTTTTTGAAATTTTGGCACTGACGTCATTGTCGTTTTAAAGGTGCGATATCATGATTGTGTTATGAATCTTATTACTATTTTCAATCATATTACTTATTTAAATGAAAATAGAATTAATTATACTACTTATAAGTACTTAAATAATCAAGGTCTAACCTTATTATTTTTATACCATACTAGCTGCCCGCCCCGGCTTCGCTCGAGTAGCACTAAGTACGTATCTACGGCGCACCTACCTGCCTACCCTACCTACCCTACCGACCCTACCTACCCTACCTACCCTACCTACCCTACCTACCCTACCTACCCTACCTACCCTACCTACCCTACCTACCCTACCTACCCTACCTACCCTACCTACCCTACCTACCCTACCTACCCTACCTACCCTACCTACCCTACCTACCCTACCTACCCTACCTACCCTACCTACCCTACCTACCCTACCTACCCTACCTACCCTACCTACCCTACCTACCCTACCTACCCTACCTACCCTACCTACCCTACCTACCCTACCTACCCTACCTACCCTACCTACCCTACCTACCCTACCTACCCTACCTACCCTACCTACCCTACCTACCCTACCTACCCTACTAAAAAGTATCCTATGTCCTTCTCCTGGTTCTAAGCTACCTCCCCACCAATTTTCAGCCAAATCGGTTCAGCCGTTCTTGAGTTATAAGTGGTGTAACTAACACGACTTTCTTTTATATATATAGATAATAGAAGAATATTAGGTCTTTACCTATGAAATTGCCGTTCTGCAGTACTGGCCATTTCAAATGAAAATATTTTTTGTTTGACTAAGAATTCTAATTTCAAATTAATTTTATTTTAAAAACATGGATTTTTTTTCCAAAAGTAGTCATTTGTTTATTGATTAGTGTTACATTTTCATCGCATTTCAATCTTTTTCGTCATCATGGATACGTTGAAAATTCGAGTAATTATGGAATATGAGTACCGTCGTGGCAGCAACGCGGCACAAGCGGCACGCAACATCAACGACGTTTACGGAGCTAACACTACAAACCAACGCACCAACTGTTATTGGTTTGCTCGCTTCCGTTCTGGAAATTTCGACCTGAAAAATGAACCTCGCGGTCGTCCGAAGACTTTGGTCGACTATGACGAGTTAAAGGCGATTGTGGAAGCTGATGATACACAATCTATGGCTGAATTAGCAGCAGCTTTCGACGTTAGCGTCAAAACAATATTGGTCCATTTGCGTCAAATTGGCAAGGTAAAAAAACTTGACAAATGGGTGCCCCACAAACTCAATGATCGCCAGCGCAAAGTACGCGTCGAGACGTGCCTTGCACTGCTCAACAGACACACAAATGAAGGAATTTTGAACCGCATTGTTACCTGCGATGAAAAATGGATTCTGTTTGATAACCGCAAGCGCTCAGCAAGTTGGTTGGATCCTGGTTCAGCACCTAAACAATGCCCTAAACGAAAACTTACCCCTAGAAAAGTGATGGTCACTGTTTGGTGGTCTAGCGCCGGTGTGATTCATCACAGCTTCTTAACAAACGGGGTGAGCATTACTGCAGATGTGTACTGTGAAGAACTGAACACAATGATGGAGAAGCTGGCACATCTCCAACCAGCATTGGTCAATCGCTCGTCTCCGCTGCTACTGCACGACAACGCGCCACCTCATACTGCACAGCAGACGGTCTCCAAGTTGCAAGAACTGGGGTTGGAAGCTCTCCGTCATCCGCCCTACTCACCAGACCTTGCGCCTACAGACTACTACGTTTTCCAGAATTTGGATAACTTCTTGGCGGGAAAAAAATTCAATACCCGAGAGGTAGTAAAAAATGCCTTTGAAGAATTTGTTGCCTCCCGTCCAGCTGATTTCTTTAAGAAGGGCATCAATAAACTACCACTGCGTTGGCAAAGATGCATTGATTGCATGGGTGATTACTTCGAATAATACAAATAAAAAATACATGAAAAAAATTCGTTTAAATTTTTTCATACAAAACGGCAATTTCATAGGTAAAGACCTATTATATTTTGCAACTGCAAATTTAAGTTGATCGATTATTACTCATTAACCTGTACAGTCTACTTAGCTGTGATAGTTTTCCTTTTTAACTTCGTTATACCGGTTGGCAGTACATGATTTCGATACATGATTTCCTTGCGTTGAAATTGTTCTTCGGTTATTTATTTAAAAAAAACAGTTTTTCCATACATTTTGACCGCGTAAATATTGCACTTATATGAAACAGCCGATCTTTTTTTAATAACCGACGAAAAATTTCATCGCATAGGGGTTCAGAATCTTGTACTGAATCCATGGTATCAGTTTTCGCGTCGATGTCCCTGACACCCTGTATACAGGGTGAATTTGAATTCATGCGACACCTGTTGATGAGTACAATGACCCCTTAACAGGTGTCGCATGAATTCAAATTCACCCTGTATACTACTGCTGTGATTTTTTTCACAAATCCAAGTACAACCATACATAAGCTGGCAAGGGCGGGGGGACATTTGACTGTAACAAAAATTAGCACTTTAAAGCTTAATATTTCGCAAACGGATTCCTGAATTGAAAAATGATTTTCACACACCCACAATATTTTTGAACGACCTTTCAATGACACCCCACACCATGGGATAGACAAGAAAAAAAAATTCATGCCCACTTTACGTGTAGGGGGTACGTTACGTACCCTAAAAAAAATATGTACTACCATGCCAAATTACATCTTTTTCTAGTACTAACTGTCTCTGAGCTAAGCCGCGGACAGACAGACAGACGGAAAAGGCGAAATTATAAGGGTTCCTTGTTTACTACGGAACCCTAAAAATTGGTTTTATGGATATCTAGTTTCTTTACAATTACATTTGCCTTCTATTTGACAAAAAAAAAATTGTCTCTAGGGGGGCTGCCCCCTTTACCCTCCTTGGTGACGCGAAATTGACATTTTCGTACTGCAGCAAGATGAGTTGGTGGCATCAGATAACTCGTGTCTTAAAAGTATTGGGTGAGGAAAAGCATGTCAAACAGGAGGTAATGGAGGGAGGGGAGGTTCCTGGCATTGAAATTAAACAGAGCTTATTTTTTGAGTATGTATTCTAGTATTCCATACTATAAAATATTTCTTGCAAAAAAGTTTTTAATAGAAGAATTACATGGAGGGAGGTGAGCAAAGCAATTTGTTATATGACAGATTATGCTTGACCAAAATGTCTTCATTTATCAGTCTTAATACACATTATGTAATATAGCAAGTTAGACAGGTAATATATTATATGTAGGTATATAAAATATTAAAAGTAATAAAAGCAATATTAAATAAAAAAATATTGGCTCTTTAATTCATTGTACGCCAAATTGGATCAAAACTTTACAACTTTGGATACCATAAAAAGATAAAAGTTATTTCTTTATTTTTTTAAGACTTCATAATTTGGCTTCCTTTCTTTTGGAAGCTGTCATATAATATTTAACAGGCGTAAAATTAAAGCTACAACCATCACAATTGTCTGACTTAGTACAACCATTTTGCATAAATAGCATGCAAGCACTCGTATATAATCCTTTACTTTTTAATTCATTAATTTGAGATAAAACAGGTTCTGTACAGTTTTTTAAAAGTGGAACCATTTTGCTATTGTCAAAAGACTTAAATGGGCATCCTCCCTCAGAGCATGAGTTGTCTATGCTCTGTATTCTCTGGCAGTTTACTGAAGCATAGTTTTTCCTACATCCTTCCAAACCATACATGTGTCTTATACCATACAAGTATTTCTTTTCATCCTTCTCCCAGTTATGACAACAACTGTGGTTGCCATTTGGATGCAACGTGTACTCTGCTCTCCAAAAGTCTACAGCTTCCTCTATGGGCATGCCAATATCTTTTAAAAATAAGCTGTAGTGAAACCTCTGTATATGAGACAGTCTATGCCTTCTCCTCAAGTTTTGATGCAGGTTTAGCATACAAGGCGGGAAAAACATAGATGCAGAGTCAACATGTTTACTCAATAATACATTAGTCATATCTTTAGAAAACGTAAATTCTTTTTTTATCTTGTGTAAAAGCTCCATTATCCTCGAGTCACTCTTGAGAGGTGCTACATCAGTTTTGTTTATTCGGTCGACCAAGTTTTCTCTAAAAAGGGATATTAAATATTGCTTCCATCTTCCACATGGTATTATAGCTATACCATTTGTTATTTCAACTTGTCTTCTAGCTACAAGGCGAAGGCATTGCTTAAAGTTCAAACTAATATTGTGCAAAGAGCAGGTATTGCTATGAGTTGAACAAATATGCTGAGCCACATCCTTTAACATCAAATGTTGACATAAAACTTGCAGCGATTCAATAAGTGTTGGTACGTTGCCATACTTCTTAATACTTCTGAGTAGTTTTTTTGCAAACGATCTCATTTCATAGGCAGTTAGAGATGTTAGTCGGCGTTTAAATAACTCCAATTCAGTCTTCAAAATATATTCAGAAAACTCCTTGTTTTCACTTAAAATCGATATTATGCACAGTATAAAATGCCCAACGTTATCGTATATACTTCCTTCTACAACATATTCGTTGTATGTAGGGGGCTCTTCGCTAAAAATTGTTTTTAAATGCCCTATCCTATTAACAAGAATAACTTCTAATAAATGTGCAGGCAAGTCACCTTTAACTGGAGTTAAATAGAAGAATGACATTTTGTTTTTAAATTGTCACATCCCATAACATTTTAGCTACATCATAAAGCAAATTAATTAAAAATTATTGTTAAAATCATTTTATTGTTTACATATAATGACAGAACTAACATGGTCTCTGTCACTGTCAAGTCAATGTTAATCAATGTCACAGTCAAAGTTGCCATTTCCGTCGTTGTGTTACTACGCAAAAAATTACTAGTGCTGCACCTTTCTGTCTGTGTTTTAGTCGAGTACGACTGAGTTCAATCAATCATTTCACTATGATAATTCTGGAAAATTGCATCTATCAGCAGTATTATTCGCTACTTTCTATTACTTGTGATTTGGCTTTTTTCTACTGGCACCTCAGCAACTGCAACTGCAAGGCGATCTGTTGACAAAGATTGAGAAAAAATTATGAATAAACGCTGTTACCGGTCAGTGGGAAAATGCCCATTGGGATTGTGTGACGAGATTTTGGCGATTGTTAACAAAAGACTACTTAAACAAACAGCTTAAAGTTTTGTATTTGTAGATCACTCAATGGAATCTCGTATAATTTTCTTTTTAAGTTTTTGTTGGCTTTGAAGATGCTCAACGCTCTTCTGACTGCCAACCCTGAATGCGATGTGTTTGCGGATGAATGGAATAAAAATTATGCGTAATATGTCTGGTATTCTGTGAGAGAAAATATGCAAGGGAGTCCACTGTTCCATGTTAGTTTAATTTTATACAACAAAATTTTCATTATTCAACTTTTTATGTTTCTATGTTACTTAATGTAATTGGTGTTGTACCGTTTTAATAAACAATAAATTTAAAAAAAAATACCTAAATACTAAATGTGCAAGTGCACCCAATTATTTTAGTGTTTCTAGTCACTATAAACGTCAAAAAAGTGAAGCCTCGTCGTACTGCGATTTGTATGATGCTCTTTATTTTCGGAAATACTAATTGAAATCAATGCAATTGAGATTATTGGATTAATTAAATTGATCATCGTGCACATTGTATTGTTCCTTGTGTAGTTGTATGTTGTTGATGTGTTTGAATTGATCGTATTGGGATGTGCGTTGTTTATCTGACATGTACTTATGTCGGAATTTCCTAAATAGACTAGACGTTTGATGTCGGGGCCGCGTATAAAAATAACATTGGATTGTCGCGTCGGGTCCGGAGGGCTGTACCCGCCTGAGCCATGGTTCTGATGATGGCTCCGAGGATATTGTACCTCACTGCGATGCTGATGTTAGGTAAGCCTAGTGTCTATTTATCAAACTATTTATGAAATAGTGCAAACATTAGCTTTGCCTTCACAAACTAATGTTTGCACTCTGATAAGATATTTTTTTGTGATTTGTATGTTGTTCGTGCAAAAAGAAATAAGGTTTAGCAGTCTAAAGTTATTTGTATTTTAATGTTCCATTGTCTCATGTCTGTCTGTTGACAAATAATTTATTTACACTACAATAATTGTACTACTAACAAAAGTTATGACATTTTTGTTATGTTAATTTCTTATAAATCTCAGTTGACAAGTATTGTTTAAGAAGTTCATTTGCATACCAAAATAATCCTTGGGATTCAAGGAATAGGGAAAATTAATAAAATTTAATAATATTAATGTGTTTAATTTATTAATTGTGAAGGCAATATTTAAATCTGCAACTAAATGTATTAAAATGACTACCAATCACATGTGTGACCTTTTGATAAACATTTGTTTATTTTAATATAATACTTGCCTTATTGATAGAAGTAGATATTATATTTTTAATTAATTTCTCTGCACAACAATATTGGATTATTTACTATACATAAAACTAAGATTGGACTTACACATTTCAAATATTGGTTTGGCTTATAATATTTTGGTATGTTACATTAAAATATTCTATTTTCAATAAATCTTTGCTAATTTTACTTCCTACAAAGCAAGAAAAACGTCATAAGCTTGCGTTGAACTAAATTCAACAGTAAATCATCTGCCTAGCCTTTTTCTGAACTATGTTGGGGTTTTATTTATCCTTTATTAAAAAGAACCAAGTTTCATTTAGATTCTTAATAATCAATCTAGCCTATGAGACTATTAGGTAATTTTAATCTAACTCATTTTTTATTATGTTGTGATAATCATTTTTAATTTCTTTTTGTTTGACGGTACTTTCAGCATTTACCTAAAAAAACTACTTTTGCTATAGGTTTGTACTGTAGGTTTGCCTGTTACTCCATTCGGATATTTAATTAAACAATAAGAAAACATACCTCATCTTCTATGAAATTTGTATGCAAGATGGGAACCGAATTAATACATTAGGCCCTTTGTACACACACGTTTTTCTAGACGTGAAAAACTAGTAGTAGTATAGGCACGGTCGTCAGTGTTGTATGGATCACTATGGAAGCTTGTTGACAGATAAGGTTTTTTATATGCCGTACTGTCAAGAAAACGTGCCCTGTACAAAGGGCCTTAGTCTGTAAAACTAAATAAAATGAAAGCATAAAAGCTAAAATTTATCGGATTATACTTCGGATTATTGTCAGGTAAACTGCAGCTAAATAGTCACAGAATATAATTTTATGCTTATTTAGGCCAATGAGTAATTACAGATAGAGGCAGAGATCACTCATTCCTGGCCAATTGAATCATCATTATAATTATATTGAATGTAAAACACATGGAAATCAGCTTTGTTTTATGTGTCATTCATATATCTTATTTATCTTGTGAGACAGGAAAATGCACAGTGAACTATCAAATATGATTAAAAGTTCAAATGTCAGCCCATACAGAGCTGACATTTGAACTTTTTTTTTCAACTGCAAATAAAAGCAGTGTTAATCCAAAATGCACCTAGATAGATACAATATGTGCACCAACACTAACACAGCTCAGCTTGCTGATTGTATGAATCAGGTATCGAGTTTTTTTTTTTTTTTTTTGTATGACTATTCCTGTTTACATAAAATCTAGCCGTAAACCCGCAAATATGAGTGTAATAGAAAACTCTTTTGTTAAAGGTACTCAAGTGACGTCACTAACAGCAGCCCCGCCTTCTGATGAGAATTTCCCGCCTCGGCCGAAAGAGGGCCGAGTCACCACCAGGCAATGTGAGTTCTTCAATGGTTCTCAAACGTCCACATGCGATACCGCCAGAAACTCAACATGCGTCCCAAACGTTATCAAAGAAGAGTGTCAACCTGTCGAAGCAGACAAAAGTAACCATTGCTTTGTACTGTGGCAGTTCGACAATTTCACAAATACGGCATATCCCAAGGTAAAAGGATGCTTCGTGGATACTGTGTCATGCACAGACAGGACGTCCAACTGCAGATTGCACAACTCCAAGCTGCCGCTCCTCCACTGCTGCTGTGAAGGAGATATGTGCAATCAGAACGTAGTGTTCCCTGGTATAGAAGCTGGAATATCGTCGCAGACTGAAATCCCTCCAGAGAGAGTGCCCGCGTCGGCAGTGCCTAGCGCCGACGATGACACGAAGGCAGTCATCGCTTATACGTTAACTCCCCTGTTTCTGCTGTTCGCGATCCTCGTTGGTTGTTACCTTCTGTATAGAAAGCGTAAAGGAACGTCGTTCGCTGAACTAGCTAACGGTGAGGCGTCGTTGTCTCGGCCTCCGTCCGCTGGCGCCGGTATGGAGAACGAGGCCGTCGGTCTTGTGGGACAGGTGACATTGTGTGAGGTCAGGGCAAGAGGGCGATTTGGAGCAGTGTGGAGGGCTAAGCTCGGCCAGCGAGATGTGGCCGTGAAAGTGTTCCCGTTGCAAGACAAACAGTCGTGGCTAGCTGAGCAAGAGATCTTCAGACTCGCGAGGATGGATCATCCAGACATCCTTCATTATATTGGCGTGGACAAGAAAGGCGACAACCTCCAGGCTGAATATTGGCTGGTCACAGCTTATCATGAGAAGGTGAGTTTTTTTTTTTGCAAAAACTACCCATGTAATAAAATATCTTAACCTCGGCCTATTTTAAAATTTCGTCGCCAAATCAACAAAGGATGTTTTGCAAAGCAAGCGAAGTTATCCAGTTAACACGATCTTTCCATTGTGTAAAATATTACATAAGTCTTGACCGTATATCGACACAATACAATACGGACAAGTTAAAAATATCCGCCTGCATCTTGATAGATCGATATGTTCGAAACAAGAAAGAATTCTCTGACAGGTTCTACAAATTAACATGACTATATGTATATAGAATGATGAATTAGTAATATCTACGGCCACTAAGTTACACGTATTAAGCGAGGTTTTGTATAAAAAAAAAAATATGTTTTGTTAAGAAATTCAAAAGTCATTTATTCAAACTAGGCTGAGAATCAGCACTTTTCGAACGTCAAAATTACATAAAACAGTCCCCCAAACGCCCACCCTTCACCACTTCCTAGTGCTTTAGCTTGGAAAAAAAAGTGGCGCAACAAACTCCCCAGCAGCACTGCTGTCAGTTGTTAGAAAAAAAAAAATATATTTGTCAATGACAAATAATGACAGCTATCTATACTCAAGCGAAAATAAAAACTCAAAACTTATACAGAACTTAATACCGGAATAAAAGCTTCCAGGCATAAAGGGCGTGCCCGCTTAAACATAGCTAATAAAACTGTAACTCGAAGTCACTGATAAACTAGGACCATCGAAGTAAAAATAAATAATCAGTTAGGCAAGAATAATATATGAAATCTATATAGCTAACTGTTTTTTCACCAGGGTTCCCTATGCGACTATCTGAAAGGTCACACGCTAACTTGGGTAGAGGCCTGGCGCATAGCAGCTTGCGTGGCGCGAGGTCTTGCTCACCTCCATGAAGAGGGCGGCGGAAAACCAGCCCTCGCTCATAGAGACTTCAAATCAAAGAACGTCCTCCTAAAAGCTGACCTGAGTGCTTGTATTGCGGACTTCGGCCTCGCCTTGATCTTTGTGGCAGGACGAGGATGTGGTGATGCCCATGGTCAGGTCGGGACAAGACGGTACATGGCCCCTGAAGTACTGGATGGAGCCATTAACTTCACGAAAGATGCTTTCCTAAGGATAGACATGTATGCCTGCGCTCTTGTGCTGTGGGAGATCGCTTCAAGGTGAGTCGGTTTTGTCATTTGAGTTGCATAGTGTCAACATTTTTAATGCAGTGTTAAAAATAGCCAAACGGATTCATTTGTATGTTAATATTAAGCTGTGTCCCGTCTCATCACCAATCACGAACGTCTTTTTAACAAGCGACGTATTGCCGTCGTGTGTGTAGTCGTATTTCGTCTACAGAACGGGCAGTATTTTAACTACTTGCCTTATCGTAGGTACTTACTCATGTTTTACTACACATTAGCCTGAAATAACCTTTTTAGGGCCTTGAACAAAACCGTTTTGGGGTTTCGATAGCGAGAGTTGGTCTCTATCGACACGAAATCAAATAGAAACTTATTAATACTTTAGTGAAACCTATAACCGTTGCATTTAGTATCGGGAGACCTTTCTGGTGCACTCGTCGAATAGTGAACTAAGTTTAGAAGTTCTTCATTTATGTTTTTAGGTCAAATTCATCACTTCTGAACTGAGCTTTTGAATGATTGATTCAGCGAAAGTATTTTAGAAAGCAAATGCTTTTGCGAGATGCGAATGTGTTTGTAGTATAATTTATTAATCCATTTGAATGAAAATAGTGATAGTAGAATATCGAAAATTTCGACGATTTTTTTTTTTTTTCTAAATAAATTGGTGTAAGTATGCATTGATGGGAATGGGTGTCTGAAAAACTCTCTACACCATTGCCTGATGGCTCTAAACTTGGAAACACATTGGCTGATCTCCTGGCTAGACATCTCCTTTAAAGCTTCGTGTAGACTTTAGCCCAACGCGACACCGGTTATTGTTATACCCGTTTTCTTAGAAATTGTATTGTTCGAGTCGCGTCGCGCCGTCGCGTCGCGGTGGTCTGCACGAGCCTTAAACGGACGATCAACCTCATGGGAAAGCGGTTAGATCAATCGGTAGGTAGGTAATAGCCATAGGTTCGCTATACCGCGTGGCGTCGGCGTTTCCAGTCGTAATCTTAGCGACGTGGGTTGAACCGTGGCATAGAGGTAGAATTTATCATCGAAGTTTCTTTATTTAATAAATATTTGCACTACCTAGAAATTATGTGACCGAGATATTTATTACATAAGGTGAATGGCCTAGAGTAACCTAAACCCCATGATTGCTGTGAGAAAAATAATTTAGATGTCTGTCTGAATTTTCCTAAGAGGTAATAAGTATTGCCTGTAGCAGAGCTTGTGTTTTATAAACCTTTGGGAACTATTGGTCTGTTACCATTTTGTCTCCAACAGATCCTAGTCACAAGCACGCCAGTCCATCGCTAAATCTTATATTGAACATTGTAGATGCAGTGACGCGACTTCAGAATTACCAGGACAATATCGTCTGCCTCTTGAGGAGGAAGTAGGCTCCCATCCAAGTCTTGAAGAGATGCAGGAAGCTGTGGTGCAGAGGAAACTCAGGCCACATATACCGCCGCACTGGCGGAACCATCCCGTAAGTAGAACATGTTACGTTTGTATTATATTTCTACTATCTACTATCCTCAATGAATATCAAGAAAAAGTAAGGCCTTTGCCCAACAGTAGGGTGCTTTAAAGCAGCAGCGAAGTGTGACTTCTTTGAACGCCAGCTAAAAATTTGTTATCAAGGTAACAGATAGTAACTGTAGGAGCTGCCTGCAGGGCGTAATATGTACCTACTTTAGGTATCGACATTCGACACTTGTGGAGATTCTTAGAAGGCAGGGTTGACGCCGTTTTTGTGACAAAATTAAATCAGAGATTATGAAAATTGGGACTTTGGGAGAGATCTGAAAAATCTCGGACAATAATATCTATTAAATAATAAAAAAATAAAGCGATTGCAATTTATTACATACGCAATGACTGCAATGAGAGCTAAGTGATCGGCCTAGCCAGTCGATAGTAACGGCAACATCCGTCCTCTATGCAAGTTTTTTTGAGATAAGAATAATAAGTATAAATTATGATTTAGTTTTATACTTTCCTGAAATAGAAATCCCCACACAATCTGCACGATGTGGGGATCACAGGAAAGTTCTTAACATACCAAATTAAATATTAATTGTAAACACAATTAATATTTCATTTAAACCACTGATTTTAATGCATAAAATAACATCAGCCCTGTAATCCACGAAAGGTGGCTGGCGAAGTGTGGGGGCACAGGTGTACACCCACACTTCGCCAGTTATGTTTAAGTCCCATGTACTAGCGGGCGAGCCTATTGCCATCAAACGGGCACAAATCCGGACTCCGTGTTTGCTACTAAGATTTTCCAGATGGAAAAACCTAATTACACTGCCCATCCCGGCAATCAACCCCAGGACTTCATGCACAGCAGTAGCGCTTCACAGAACTAGACCCACGAGGCCGTCCGTTTCCTACAATATCGGTTTATTAACACGATGAATATTAATAACTTGCATTTAATTAATTAAAAACCTGCATTGTAATGCATGCATGGGGTTTATTCCCTAGAGTTAGGAATAAAAGTAAACTGAAGATTTTTTATATATCTGAGTAATGACACAAACAACTAACAAATTAAGCTGCCTTCCAACAGAAGGCGGCTTAATTTGTTTTAACTTCAAAGATAAGCCCAATTGACGATAACCAAATTGTCTAGCGAACAATCGTAGTTCAAATGTGCTGCTGTAAGGATCTGTAGATATATTACCCAGATACCAAGATTAAACAGGCACTATCGGGGTTCATTCGAGCGAAGAGTATGTATGTTTTTTTCTAACAGCGAATTCCTCCCCAGGGTATGACAGTCCTGTGCGACACGATGGAAGAGTGCTGGGACCACGACGCGGAAGCCCGTCTCTCCGCGTCGTGCGTACTCGAGCGGGTGTGTGCGCAGCAGCCCGCGAGCGGGGTGCCCCCCCTCACCCCCGACACGACCCCCCTTCTCATCCACGAGTTGGCCGACCAGCAGCCTTGCTGACGTCACTACGTTGAGCTGCCGCTCATACAGTTCTGAACAAGTGAACAAAAGTAGGTACAGAGTTGGGTTAGAATGGGTGTGATTGGGTTTACGTAGTTTAATTTTAGAGGGAGAGGAGTATAGTCAAATGGGTTTATGATTACGAAAATATATTTTTAAATTTTCGAGTGTTTGGCGTTGAATGAGAAAGGATGAAACGCATGTGACTAAACAAGCGATGAATATAAAAGTTATGGATTGTGTGAGAGAAGAGATACATGGACAGAGTAAATGAATGATAAAGCGACAGCTAACGGAAGAGTTAAACATTTTTCGACCTCAAAAACGTGGGACAAGGAAGAAAAAGTGACTGCTACGCTCATATTACAGATCCAGGAAATGAAATTAGAATCTTCTCTGTACCTATCTAGTGACCAAGTGTACAGCGGCAGCCATTGATTGTCAAAGGTAAAGTACAAAGTATGTTATGAATTGGACAATCAAAATACAATCTGTATTATTGAAACTGACGTGGTGTTTCGAGGTGGATTCCTTAGTTTAAGGATTCTCGTGTTTGTAAGGGTCCTGTAAAATTTGTTATCAAGAATTTTATTCGAATTATGTTCCATTCTAACGTGGTGACATCGTGACATGTAACAATTGGGCTATTTTAAAACTCAAGGGTTATTTTAGATTTATGAAATACATCGAAGACTTGACTTATATATTGAAAAGATAAATGTCGTAAATAAAATATAAACGAACGAAATTTGAATGAAGTAGTCCGGTAGGTTTTGAAATAGCCCTATATTACAGCATTTTTTGAAACTACACTATGCACGATCTAGTTATTGTAAGTATTTTATCAAACTTCCAATCATTAACGTTTTATAAAAGAAAAAATTACATTTTCTCTTTTACACTCACATATGTGTAGTGTAGTTTCATCATGATTACTTAAAAATAAGAGAACATTGTAAATTAATTAATCAATTGATTTAAATAATGAGTTTAATGTTTGAACACCGTTATGAATTATTATAATTATGATAAAATTTAGACCACAGGGGTTTATGAATCTAGAAAGCAGTATATTTTCTTTTTTATAAAATATTGTTGTTATGAATCAATGATTACCTACAAAGCGCACATTTTTATTGCACATTAATCATCGAAATACTTACTAATAAAATACACAGTCCAATATTTTTTTCTGCGATAATGATTAATAATGGGCACAAAATAATAGGAATTGAATGTTGGAATGGAAATTCAATACTAGTTTAGTTAATTGTATCTAAAAACCCTTTTTCGCCTTGTCGTGCAGAAAATCTAAGCTTTGAAGACTAGTTTCCTTAGTATTCACGACCGAACGACGGACGAAATAATTATATGGCAACAACGGTCCCCGAAAAATTCAGTCTAGCAATCAAACAGTTTTTTTATATCGGTATAAATGAGGCAGCTGTAATAACTTATCTCGGCATTCTATTCTCATAGCGATAGGGTCAATCCTAAATTAGAATGCGCCCTTTTTAATTATCTATGAGATTCCGACATCACTAATTAAGGGTAGCTTGGGCGTTAAATATTTAAAAAGGGCAAAGACATCTGACACACATTTTGAATACATCCATGTTATGCGAATTCAATTATGGATGAATGTCTTCAATTCCCAAAACGCTGTCTATGTCAAAGTTTAAAAGAAAAATCATGGATCTAGTATTTAAAAACGGACAATAATTACTCTGTTAAAGGTATACCGAACCGGTATACCGGTGTTTGTTTTCTGTCGAGATCTCTCAGATTATCTGTACACCGACTCAGTCTATTAAAGCCCAGACCCAGACCAGACGTTAAATTGATAGGCTCACAAACAACTTACCGAGCTATCATAAGCATCCTTCATAAACATCCTATCACGATCTAATGTATGGTAATTGTCGTAGTTCGCGCTCCCTTTCCTGAACCGTCGTCGCTTCCTTTTGCGCCATCAATGTGTCGCAGCTAGCTGTACGGTGTCCATGATAGACAACAGCATTATATCAAATTATTATCAATCAGTACATAGGTATTTCCTTTTTATAAAAATGTCCTAAAACTGGGTTTATCATAGACACTGTTGCTTATAATAACTTTTAATAAATGTAAATATTTATTAAAATATATTTTTTACTATTTGTAGTTTCGAATTCAAATATTTTTCGATTTCGATTCCGATTCTCGATCTTATTTATTTGGTCTTAAAATCGATGTTTTTATTATATTTTACTCTTTATGTAGCTTCGGTCTAAGTACTAACAATTTTAATATTATTTAAAGGCAGCTTAATCAAGCTACGCTATTTTATTTAATACTCGTGTTATTGTTCATTTTTAGTAACATTGTCATATTCGTGTTTTATTTTTAGACTTTTTTTTTAATATGGGGTCCCTTATGTTGTATAATTATTGTAGTATGCACTTAATAAAATATGTAAGTATGCATTAAGGCTCATTTACATGAAGCAAATTGATTGCGTGTTGATTACAATCATTGGAACCATAACTAATACATTGGTTCATATGCAATCATATTGATACTTGTAAATGGGTATATATGGTTTTATTGGCCATTACTTCACTGCCAGAATAAATGGAATCCCAAGCTTGATAGTATAAACACAGAATAATACAGATGTTTCTCTCCGCAAAATCATTTAAATAAAAAGCGGCTCTTGCTACGACACAATAAAGTGCAATTCAGGTCGCACACCGCTAATTATCTACAATTATATTCACCTAGAAGTTGCCTCTCTATTGCGTAAATCTTAGATCTTCTGACTACGTTACACTCACTAAATTGGCCCAGCAACACGGGCCCGCCGCGTACTTGTAGCTTCATATCTAAAATGCGGAGTGAGCCGTCTGTATTCATCAGTGGTATAAATGGAATTGGTATGACAGAACTAATCTTGCCTGATTCTCATAAACGGGGACCTCTTACTTAGTAAGACTGGTATTATTTTTATAATTGGCTTTATTTACTTAGTTTATTGGCTCTTAATTTGTGAGGCGTTCTAAAGTGCTAAATTAATGGGAAATTGAAGCAATGAAATTAGGTGTTAGTATTTGCGTAAGTGGATGTCATTTGCTAAGTTAATTTTAATGTTATTTAGCGCTAATCAGTCTTAGGTCATGCTTCTGTTAGTGCTCATCACTCACACGCCTTCTCAACGTGAAACGGTTTTGAGGAAATTGTTAATTGTATCATGTGCGATTCATCTGATCAATTGGGTATCGCCGAGGTGGAGTATCAATTTAAAGGCGCTACAAGCCCTTAAACAGTGTTTTTAAAACACTGACAATTATTGCATTTGAATGTAAAAAAATATGGATTCATCAAGAGATCGTGTGAGTATTAAGCCGTAATAGAGGCTAGTCGTAATGTCGTTGCGATGTAAGTTAACAGTACATGTTGTGCCATACACCGGACTGGTAATGCTAACCGCACATACATAGTCGATTTTCGATGGAGAGTCCTTCAATCCAAGATCTACTTAGAAAGATGCGCTCTCCCTCAAAAACTAGAATTAAAAATAATGTTGAACGCACTTTATTAGTAAATAAAACTGTGATTTTGTTCTCTTATGCCACTTTGTGGTTATTGCAGCAAGTATATCTTGTCGAAGGATATTTCACAAAGTGACGCAAGACAACAGACCCCTGAAAAAATATCATTGAAAATATTGTGATTTTAGAACATAATTGAAATATCATAATGGGAAATCATAACGAATTTGATTTACCTATGCCGTGTGCATATCACCACACATAGACTAAGTAATGTTGCCAAATGTAAATAATGTAGATGTAAGTTTAGTATAGGATATTTTCGTCTGAATGTCAGAGTTTTAGGCTGTGGACACACTTTCCCTGAGAAAAATAGATACGAAATGAATTTTTAGATCAATACGAAATGAATTTTATAGGATCTGTAGATCATTTTTCATACAAGTGGTAATATTAAAAGACGTTGTCGATAGCTTATGTAAATGGCATAGTTTTGTCTTTTAACATTCACCGTTGTAGAAAAAGTTTTTCTATAGTTCAATGATGTTAGAAAAGGCCTAAATCCCTTGTAAATTTTCCAAGGTGTGTTCGCAGCTCTAGTGTAATATAACTATTGTAAAAGAAGTAGTGGACGTCTTTAGATTGGGTAGTGTGTAGACACTATTAGACATTACGTTCGATGTCAATACGTCGTCTCGTGTTTAGTCGAATAACGAATGTCTTAATGGCCATGTTTATCAATTATTTTTTATTTTAAATTAACAAACGTGAATGTCTGTTGAAATTTGATGTATTAAAATATATTTTCTAGACAAACATAACATTTTATTCAAAATCCATTGACCTCGATATTTTAAGACCACGACTGAATGTAAATAAAATAATCCAATATTCATATAGAAATATGATTGGCATGCATATAAACATCGTGTTATGAGAGAAGGAAACAAACATTTAAAGTATACAAATTCTGATTCTTTATTTAAATCCAGGTGTTTTCACTGTACAACATGTAACGTGTGGGGCGCTCGGGCTCACGGCTCGACGCCGCTTTTACAAATTTGTTTAATTAACTTCGAATTTCACTATATGTACATCGGCAGCGCGGGCCGGCCGTGAGGCGTCGGCGCAACTATTGAGGGCAGCAGTCGTCACCTCACTCAAATTCACAGTTAATAATACAATATCGTGTATATACTCTGCATGCTAGTATAGTACTGATGAAGGTTAACTTTAGCCTATAACAAAGGTATTTCTAAGGTTGGTATTGATTTAATTGTCAACAAAGGGATAAACGGTCACAAGGCTCGTTTATACATTGTCGGAGCGGCGGAGCAATCAAAAGTATATCCGCGGCGGTCGGACGAACCGCACGGTGCACCACTCACGGCTACGATACGAACAGATCGGAAAGTCAGAGAGAACATAGATCCTTCACTCGATATTGTATCAGCCCAGGTACGCACGAGAGATTTTTTTTATCGCGCACTGGGATTTTCAATTCTCGGCGCTAAGCAGTGTGTCAAAAATACAGTGCGCGATAAGAAATCGTCCGTGGCCACTCGGGCTCACACTAGGGGAGGGCGGGGGTGCGGCTAGGAGGGCGGCGGGGTGCTGGGGCTGGCGGGCGCGGGCGGCTCGTCGGGCGCGGCGCGGCCCGCGGTGGCGCGCAGGCAGTCGCCGTGCGCCTTGTACTCGATGGGCACGGTGGCCGGCAGCTGCAGGATGCGGCGCAGCGCGTCCCGCACGCGCGCCGCCGCCAGCGTGTCCGACGCCGTGCGGTGCCACACCGCTAGGTGGTCGTCCTGCGACCACACATCGGAACAAATTTTACATAGAGTAGCAACATCTTTTAAAGACAACCTTTGGATGGATTAAGGAAGAAGTAGAGACAATACTGCAGGCAATCTAAAGAAAAGAATAAAGATGCCCTTACCTGGAACCGTACGGAGAGCACGACCCCGCAGAGCTCCTGTCCGACCATGAACTGCTCGCCAAGCATCGCCATGCACAGGTCCTCCCACGCGCGACCCGTCTGTGTTTTACGTAGTCTTACAACCTGAGAATAGAACAAAATACATTAGAATGTTGTTGGTCTCACCTCTCTTCCGAAGGCGACCGCAACCGCAGCAACTACGCTGCCCAAATTGTAATGACAGACCCCAGTGACACGACTGGTTTCTATAAACTCTTGGAAAAGGTCTGCAATATCGCTATCTACGGAAACATTTTCAGAGCACCTTTTAACCATAACAAACATCTTCATTACAAGTTTTGCAAAACTTTTATTTAGACAAATGCACATCGCTTTTTATACAGTTCCAGACCTACTAAACCTACCTCCCAATACTTAGAACTTTTATAATGTGTCATTGCTTGCTAACTGTAATAAAGATAGGTTTTCACGCTATTCTTGATATAGAGCCATTGTATTTCTCGAGCGCGAGTAAATACAATTAAAACTTTAGATCAACAATACGAAAGTTACATGTCGCGCACTCGTGATACATCAACACCATATGAAATATCCTTACCCATTTTCCTCCATTGACATTGGCGGGGTCCTCCCACATGGGCTTGATGCCCAGTTTGAAGAGGTGCAGGTCGGAGAGTGGTGGCAGCTCGGACGGCCGCGCCAAGTGCGTGTACAGCCCCCACCATTGCTCCACGCTCGCCACCCGACCCACCAGACGTAACGCCTGGAATTGATGCAGAAAATATAATTATTTTATATATAATTGGGTTGACTGCCTTGTATAAATAGTTGCCGCAAGCGCTACTACAGAACATGAGGTCCTGGATACGTAGATTCCCGGGTCGGGCGAAATGTTATTGAGTTTTTTTCATCTTTATTTTTTTTTCATCCGTTGCCAAAGACAGAACTTAGCGATGGGAAGTTCAAACCCCACATCAAACGTGTCCTTATCAAGAAAGCATATTATAAAATTAAAGACTATGTTGAAGAAAAAAAAGTTTTGCAATAATTCCTTCTGCACACATGTCCCTGGTACATCATTAACGGCATATTATGTAAGAGTATTAACTGCTCCCAAATTACCATGTTTATATATAAACATATATTTTTTTTACATTTTTCCTTGACATAATCATCCTAATATTTGACATTATGTACCTACAATTTAATTTCAACACTTTATTAGTGGCTTTTGTGTACATGATAATTATTCAGATTTGTTACAGTTGTAATAGCAATCATGTAATTTCATTTAAAATAGGTTTTTATTTTTATTAATTTATTGATATTTTATATAGATTCTTTTGTATTTTGTGAATGTGAGAACGCTGTAGGCTTAGTGGACTGTAGAATAATTGACCATCTTCTATTTTAACTACCTGGTACTTGTTGAAAGACCTACACTGTCCCCCCATACCTATTAATACTGTTATTTGAAAATATTATAAAGGCCAATTATATATTTTTTTAAGAGTAACCGTGGTGTTTCTTGCAAGCACTTCTCCATAGGAAACGACCAATTGGAACCGTACACCTAGTTTCTGACGTTTCATAAGTGCCCATGTAGGTTTATGTGAAATAAAATATTTTGAACTTGACCTTTGAACTTGAACTCTGGAATTTCACAGTACCAAGTCAAGTCAAATCATTTATTTCAAACTAGCTGTGCCCGCGACTTCGTTCGCGTGGTTGTCGAGAACAAAACAACGTCGTTTAGATAAGAGTATATCACCTTTTTGATGATTTAGATAAGAGTCCTGACTTCGGTATAGTTGATTACGTTAATGCTATATACTATGTTAGCGGTGGAATTACCCGGAGCATATACAAAAAGGTTGTTTGGGTTGCTAACACGTGATAGAGAAACATAGAGTTGGCCGTGTGAAAAACAATCAAAAGTAAGGTCTACACCCGCAACGGATAACGTCTGGCCTTGGGCTTTATTAATAGTCATAGCGTAACAGAGGCTTACAGGAAATTGCACACGTTTGAAAGTAAACGGAAAGTCGCGGTCCGAGTTCTTTGCGAACTTAAGCGCGACTCCCTTTCTGTGAATGTCTCTGACTCACGTGAGAGAGAGTGGCGCTCCCGATCAGCAGACAGCCGGACTTCGCGTTCCTGCATACTCTCTTGAGACCGCAAAGTCGCGGTCCGTGTTCTTTGTGAACTTAAACGTGACTCCCTTTCGGTGAACGTTTCCGATTCACGTGAAAGAGCGATGTGCTCTCGGTTAGCAGATAACCATGCTTCACGATCTTCTTCCGATTCCTGAGACCTACAAAGTCACATCCTTTTCGTATTCCGGCTACGCAGCGAAAGGTTAGTTATTTTTCTTTGAGGCATTATTTTCAAGGAAAATTAAAGCAATAAACAAAACCAACAACACTTATGACTGAATAGCCTACAAACTTAAAAGAACGGTGCGTCGAACAGTCTAGTGTGACAACGTATCGTCTGTTCGTGGTCGTGACTCAACGAATTGGCAACACTAACTTACTGTATAACGATTGGCACTATTGGATTCAAACTACGAAGTAAATAAAATACAATCTTTACTTCGTACTTCAAACCAATGACCAAAGTTGACCAAACGAAACCAATACATAAGATAAGCTAATACTTTTTTTTCGACCAATTTAGAAAATCGATAAACCAAGCAACCAAAGAACTTTTACGACACACGCAAGAACTTTTAAGACACTTAACGAAACCCAATTTGCCTAGTAAACACGGTGGACGTCATTCTCGCGCGAAAAATTTAACACCGCGATTCAGAAAATGACGTCATTTGCACAACGCCATCTATCGGATTTGGATTTCAACTATCAACATTAGTTCTATTTTTAGTCTTAAGATGTCGTTGCAAGTACTATACTGAATTGCGTAACGTAATATTTTACTTCTTGAATTCACTAAATTAATCATATCTTTTGATAGAGTGAACCGATTTCGATGAAACAAAAACTAAGTTAAACTTCAAGTTGCGTATAATTTTTGTATATAAACATTGTCAGCATTGAATTCGTAGATTTTACGTGATGTGCGCACAAACAAACAGACAAACAGACAAACAGACAAAAATTTCAAAAATGATGGAAATGGGTTCTGTTACTTATCTTTTCACACGCTGGCTATTTTTTGTTTCAATTTCTTCAATGTACAAAAATAAATTTTCTACAGATTTATTATATGTATAGATAGGCCCTTGTAAGGCACTTTTGAACGTCAAAGTTTACAAAAAATGGAATTGATTCTAGTCGCCCCTTCCAAAAGATAGTTTTCGTATGGAGAAGAATGGGCAAGAAACTCCACCGTTACTCTTTTAAAAAGAGTTACAATATTTTGTATATGTAGGTACATTAGCAAAAGGCTCCCCCTATTTATCTGGCGAAATGTGTGTGTTACACTGTAGGTACAACTCTGCCTAACCCATGGTGGAATACAGGTGTGATGTATGAGAACTCTTTCACCTTGTATATTTATTGAATGGGATAAAATTATTGAGAGAATGTATAACAGCAAATTCGTTTTCACTATCCTCATCATTTCAGCCAAAAGAAAGAAAGAGCCCCAAAATCTCGATTTAATTACTGTTAAATGATGATGATAAATGATTTTATTTCTGTAAGTAGCTTTGTACAAACACTTTTACATGTCAATCATTTTTTTAAACTATATAAGGTTGGCGTTTCCTATCTGACTCCTCTGCGAAGAAAGGCTGTAATAAACTCAAAAGTCAAAGTGTCTTTTAAAGTCTAGACAATCTTGGTCAGATCATGTGAAGACCATGTAGATTGGTCTCTGAAATGGTCTTTTGAGGAATGAACCATGCAGATTGAGTGGACCTGTTCAGTCAGTGTGGGCATTTGTCAGCAATTGTGCAGCTCAACTGTTTCTTTGCATCTTATTAAGTTAGACATAGATATAGATTCTATAAGTAGTTGCTCTACCAGCTAGTCTCAAGTTTGGTCTGCGCTTATTTATTACCTTATAAAGAAAAAAAGTATTAGATTGCAATACATTTTATACATTATGAATTAACAAATGTAGTTTGAAATAGAATACCTTTATAATAGCTACTTAGCAAACAAATGTTTTACAATATTTTGTTGACTTTGCAAATACCTACAATGTATTAATAGCTTTTTTATTGCAGTAATATCAAATTACTAAAAGCTGGTTGTCTTGAAACTTATACCTGTATATTTTCATTTAAAAACATACGTATAATATAACACCACGCGTGTATTCCCCCAAGGGGTAGACAGAGGTGTACCTATAGAACACCCACATGTTGCCAGTTATGTTTGAGTCCCATGTAATAGGGGGCGAGCCTATTGCCATCAACCAGCCACAAATCCACACTCCCGGCTACTACTGAGAAATTTCAGATGGAAAAACCCAAGAACACCTTGCCTGACTTGAGAATGGAACCCAGGACCTCATGCTCATTAGAATTTGCCTAAAACTAAATGCAAGCATATGGGTGGCACTAGAAGCAGCAACAGGTAAACGTGACATTGGCACACAGAAGATAATTGGGTGACAATAGTTGCGCCACTTGAGTGCATTTCATTGTGTAAACATGCAGTTTTAGGAAATGGTATGTGAAACCACTTGAAGCTCATACCACAAATGCTGTTTATTACATTTTTTTATACTAATAATTATGTATATGGGGAATATGGAAATATCCTACAGGAATCTTTTCTGATGGCCAGTTCAATTTCCAAAAGATCTAACTCAAATAACAGCTAAGTTACAACAACTCAGAATGTAGGTCATGTTAATAAAACAAATGCAAATCAATAGAGAGAGGTTGTCTTAAATATTTAATAAACATTGCAACCTTGCTCAAAAAAATCTATTTCTGTCCACTGGGGCAATAAGGTAAAAGCACAAATGTTGGAGTAAATAAATGCTTTGAAATATTTATGGATTTGCAGTCATTTATTAATCAATAATTTGATTAATAAATGACTGAATAAATGAATGGGTAGCATGGCAATTCACACAAATATCTATTCCACATTCCGAGATCAGAGTTTTTTGCTGTAGCCTGGAAGCAGCAATAGGTGTTGGTTGGAGGTGACAACTTTTGCCGTACACCAGCTGGCAAAACAGAAATGAAACATGTCATGGTAGGTGCATGGCATTGTCATGTCTTGTGTGAAGGACCTCTAGATCTGAATCTGATAAAGAATGAAAGAGAATGAATTAGGGAGGCATCATAATAAATAAATAATATCATCATATCAAAGTTTTATACTTAAAATTAACTCTGCTCTTTCACCTTCCATAAAAATCATGGGTTACTAGCTCAAACAAGCAGGTTTCAATGATAGATAACACAGTGGTTTAGCAATATAATTTAGAAAGTTCATTAGGAATTCAAAAGTTGATCCTCTTGACACCTTGAATCTAATTTAGGGAGGCTTTCAGACAGAGAACATAGTTTTTGAATAAGAAGAAAATTTCTTCTGTAAATCTATCCTGTTGTAACTTAAAACTAAGTCAAATGTCAAACAAAACTGTGCCATATTGATAAACATATGTAAATTAATATTAATTTGCATATTACTACAATACTTCTTTATGTATGTACTAAGTTTGTAATACACTACGGTTCTGAATACAAAACAAATCACATGACTTTAATTGCAACAACAACTTGTAATGGGCACAGTTAATTTTTCTGTGATGTGTACTTTTTGAGGTGCACCTCCTTGACAGCATGGCAGTTCTAGCATGGACATCAACAAACCTGTACATAACCAGTGGTAGACGCGGAGAGCTCGCGCGCGGGCGGGCGGCGAGAGAACCACATCCAGTAGGAGTACTCGAGCTTGTGCTCGTGCGCCGGCACGGGCGGCGGCGTCGCCTCATCAGAGTTCCTGTCATCCTCGTCATTATTGCCGTGATTCTGCGCAGCGCCACCACCTTGCCCACCCTCCCCAGATCGACGTTCAGGCACGTTTAAATTGTAAAACTTGCACATTTTCCTCTCAGTCATGTTATTTCAAAGATACTAACATGTTTCACTAACGGCCTAACCTAGGACACGTTGCTTTACTTGAACTACCAGAATGTATACAATACTCAAACTGTGATTCTATAATTACACTACACAATTAAAAAACTAGGAACACCTAAATAATATTTAGTGACGGTTAATAAATAAATCTTAATCAGCCTATTCCCTCTTTTACTGTGTATAACCTTTTTCTTTCCGTCATCAAAATTCAAATCTGTCAATTGACAGCATGGGTACATTCGTCCAAATTGAGTTGTATTTGTTTCTAAAATAAGAAAGATAAAAAGATATCAAATATACTAAAGAGCAAAGGAGAAAAAAAATAAAACGCTTCTTCTGAATTTGGACGTGTCATTTAGTACAAAGCTAAGAAAATCTGCGTTCCTATCCCATTTCATCAATTCGAAACGATGTATTTATTATTTTTCTACAAAATACTCAACTTTTTTTTTTGGATTTTCACTATTTTGGCTTTACTGTAAAAGTTTTGGAAAATTCAACTGAAGCACAATATAGGGTAGCCAATAGGGACCCAATAGGGTTTTGATTTACAACATGTACATTGGCTGCGTTTCGAGTTCCGCTGTATGGCTGTAACCGATTAGAGCGTGCTAACTGTGCGTTTGACAACAAAACATGTTGGAATCTCTATTTTTTGTCAATTCTCCTTACTGTGCGTTTGCACTAGCGAAACATTCACAACAAAACATGTTGGAATCTCTATTTTCTGTCAATGTTCCGAATAAAAGCACGTACAGACCAGCGCGACGCGACGCCGCGCCGCGACACGAACAATACAATTTCTAAGAAAACTTGACGGTATAACAATAACCGGTGTTGCGTCGCGCTGGTCTGCACGAAGCTTAATTTTTGACAGGAACTAGAGATTTCAACATGTTTTGTACATGCGATGTTTCGCCAGTGCAAAATAGTCTGTGGTGCAAACGCACACAGTATATAAAATCCATATTCGCTAAGATTAAAAGTAAATAAAAAATAAATAAGAAAAAATACAAAAAAATAGATTTACGTCTTCTATTAAAAGCTTTTTTTATATTGTTATGTCTAATATATGCCAAAAAATCATAGCTATGTGGCTATAGTAGTGGAAAAATAAAAATATGTTTTTTAAATACATAATTTTGGATTTGTTTGAAATTCTATAGAAAACTAAAAATCGCCGTAACTTCGTTTCTAAGTAAATCTGCACTTCGAGAGTTCTACTCTGACAATTGAAATAGTTTGTAGTGTCCATTAAACAAATAAAAAGAGGATGACCGCTTTTATGGTCATTTTTCACACTGTGGCACTGTAACATCCGTACCGAACTAGCGTTGCCAACTTCAACAGTGCAAATTATCGAGTTCCCACGTCGAAAATATCGTTTTTTGGGCAAAATTATCGTATAAAGGAAAAAAAAAACCCAAATCAAATAGCAATTCAAATTGCTCTCAAAAGACAATGAATAATTTGATACTAGAGTCAAACGGGACGTATAAGCCAAGTTTCACCAGTGGTGGCGCTAGCAGCACAAACCGTAAACATGTTTTGTGATAGTTTTTAGTTGATATTTTTGTGTTATCGTTATCACTGTAAAATCAATTATGAAACTAGAGAGAGAAAAAGACAGAGATACTTACTTGTTGATGTTGACATACTTGACAAATGACATTGACATTTTTAAAGTGAAAAACTGTATGGGAGATCATGTTTTTCAAACTACAAATTAACGTTGAGCGAGCACTGTGAGCGCGTTCACGAGTGTTCCGAATTGCTGACAGTCCTCAGCTGTCATAAACTTGATATCTAAATCGGAACGCAAATTATTGATGTCAGCGCTGTGAGGGAATATGTTCTAATTCGGAAAGCGGCCAATGATGTCAAAGTCAAACTCACAACCAATGTTATTAAAAAAGTTACTAAAACGTCAAATTGGCGGCGGGACAAACGAAAACAGTGATTAAATTATTATATAGAAAACAAATATATCTCTATTTTAGTAAAAACTGTGCTATTGCTTAATCACCGAAGTCATTAGTGCTAGTTTTGTCCACTTTCGTTATCTCATTCAAGCGCTCAAGTTGAAAACTTTATGTTCTAGTGCACTTCTTAGTAGATGTTAGTTTTATACATAACGTGATGGATAAATCTGAACCTATCGATAGAAGTAGTATAGAAGGGTGCATGAACATCGATTTTATGCGGTCACTCGTCAAGCAATACTCTGAACTGGTAAATATTATGATTTCTGTGTCACAGTTAAAGGCAATCTGTTGGAGTAGGTTATTTTGCTCTTAGACAAAGATGACTGAATTAAATTCAATATTATAAGAATACAAGGGCTTAAATCTGAGGAACGATGAACTAATTGCTGCAGAAAATGTAAATAAGCTGTGGTGTCTCTAAAATCCCTTTAAAACCATATTAACCATTACCTTGTTCTCCGTGTGATCAATATTTATTATTGGTCTTCCTTACAGATTCATTATCATCATTCTCTTGCCCTTATCCAAATTTATTTGGGGTCACCCCTGCATGTCTTATTCTCCCATACTCCTCTATTAGTTGTCTTCCTTATAGAAATACATACAGAGTTTTATTTTCCACATAATATTAATAACTCAATGTTTTTATTCACCCATTTAAGAATTTAGAAATAATATTACTTAGTACAACTTGTAAAACAATCTGTTCTAGGGTCAATGGACCAGTGCCCTGTTCTGGGCCGATGCGGCCGCAGCTGCAGCAGGTGGTGGCCTGGACTCAGCCAGTGGAGACGACGTGTGGCTCCTGGCCAGTGCCATGCTCGCTAGAGGAGAGCTGCATAGAGCTGCACATGCAGTCTCTTCTAGAGGTCTTCATAGGTAATCAATTGTTTATTTGCCAGAAATACATTGTTTTGCTACAGGTGAGATCTTATAACCTAAGTGTAATTGTGTATTGCAAGCAAGCATGCAATTTTTTATTAAGTTAACATACATTCTTATTTTATTACTATCATTACTAAATACTATTACCATGCATTTATTGACTATTTTATTTAAATTTATATTGTCAATATTCTTATAATTATAAATTCAAAATTCAAAAGTCATTTATTCAAACTAGGCTGAGAATCAGCACTTTTCGAACGTCAAAATTACATAAGACAGTCGCCCAAAAACGCCCACCCTTCACCACTTCCTAGTGCTTAAGCTGGGAAGAAGAAGTGGCGCAACAAACTCCCCAGCAGCACAGCTGTCTGTTCAGTTAGAAAAACTTGATTCTATATAATAATGCTTTAATGCAAAAATTATTTACATCAGCACAAATTGCAATCAACTCATAAAATAAAAACATTTTAATGAGTATAGGTACTAATATTCAATTTTATGTTCCATAAATTCCTTAAAACTATAAAAACAACACTTTAGAATCCATTCTGTTAATTTTGTCTTAAACACGTTACCCTGTAATAATATTAAATCATTTGGTAAGTTATTATAAATTAAAACGCACATATTAAAGACATTTTTCTTATAGATATCCATAGGACAGGGTGGCTGATACAGTAGGTTGTGAAATTTAGCCCTACACATACACATCTTAATCATCTGTAATAGCCATACCCATCTTTTATTGAACACTGATGTTACTATAAATGATTACTTAAATACATAAATTCACACCTTTTTCCCATAAAGGTTTTGTAGACAGAAACCAAAGAATGCCACATGTTAAAATCCTTACATACTCCTTGTTTGCCTTGCTTCATTTTCTTTTTAGGATTCGAAGGGTGCCAAACGGAACCCTATTAATAAACCTACGCTGTCCATCCTTCCGTCTGTCTGTTGTCTGACAGTTTAAATGTTCACAGATTGTGTATTTCTAGTGCTGCTATAACAAGAAATATATATAATAAAATAAAGTTAATAATTAAAGGGGCTCCCGATACTAGAAACGTTTTATATCGACGTTTTTTTGCTCGATCTTAATACGGTACGGACCGTACGGAACCCTTCGTGTGCCAGGCTCGGACTCGCACTTGGCCGGTTTTTTTTCGTTCAACTGTAACTTATAAGTGGTTGAGACAGGCTTAAAGCTAAAGGCCTGTACCTTTTGTTAATGTAGAATTCAGATTTCGGTAAAATGTTAACTTCACTGATCCACCCATCTAAATGTTAATTTCTTCAATTACTTACTTGCGAGTCTCAATCCCGTGGGAATCTCGGGGTAAAAAGTATCCTATGTCCCAACCCAGGTCATGTTCTACCCATGTGCCAAATGTCATTCAAATCTGGTAAGCCGTTTTAGTGTGAAAGCGTAACATACAAATAAACAAACTCACTTTTGCATTTATAATTTTCCTCACGATGTTAATTCCATATTTTAGGCGTCACCTACTGTGCCTAGGCGTGGCGATGCGCGCATACCTAGCGGCGCGCGAGCCGACCACGGCACTTAACTTGATGGACGAGTGTGACTCCATGCTACTGGAGCCCAGGAACACCGACCAGACACATAACGTGAGTCTTCTATTCTACTGTATATTATTGTTAGTCATAATCTAGTGTCATATTTATTTTCATTACAGTTCCATAATGAAAACAAAAAAACAAATCGAATACGGGCGTGGGCAAGGTAATTTCCAAGTTTTTAACCCTGAGAATGTCGGTGCAATTTTTTACGACTCAAAAGTTATGACCAAATTTTTTTATTTTTTTCAATCACTTTGCATAGTGCTCAAAGAAAAAAATCATTTAAAAAAAAAACTATCAGGGCTGTCAATTAATTATTTTTTTCACGACGTTGCAGAATAGTTGGCCTTTCCTGTGGTAATACTTTTATGCACCTAGAAAACATGCGTTCAATAATAAAATAAATTTACTGCAAAGGCTGGCAAAAAGTTTACTCAATTTTCGAGCGATTTTCATGGGAAAAAGTTACAGAAGCAAAAGTTGACCACGTATTAGAAAAACTTGCTCAAGTCATAGAGATTCTTCAGAGTTATCAATCACTGGGAATATTATAATTACTTTAAAAGTTAAAGAATTTTATTAACGTAATTTTTACAATTTTCTAAGTTTGTTTCCAAATCAAGAAATAAAACTGCACGGAGAGGATTCTCATATTTATTTTCTCATCATCATCTTCTCAACGAGTGAAAATAGAAGACTGTTCCAAATAATTAAAATAGATTAATTCAAGTTGAGCGAGAAACTTCGGCTGCCAGACAGACCAAGTAAAAAAAAAGTAAGATAGGGCGTAGGGATACGAGGGAAGTATCCCTGGGTCCAGATGCCCGCGCCGACCAACGGTTACTCGAGCAGACACCAGTACAAGATCCACGATAACTCAGTCATTTCTGATGATGATGATTGTGATGATCAAGGTCTCACACTACAAGATTCTGTTTCCAGCGTGCTTTAGCAGGCGTCCTAGTATGGCAGGCGCGCGCACTCTGTTCGTTGGAGCGTCGCGAGGCAGCGGCTGAGGCGCTGTCTGCAGCCCTAAGAGCTGACTGCGCGCACTACGAAGCCCTCGACCTACTGCTTGAGCAGCACGCCCTCACACCACATCAGGGTATGTATGTCGGACGTAAACACAACGGAAGGCTGCTCAAACGCCCATTTTTTTAATTTTATGCAGCTTATATTTTTGTAAAAAATATGGGGAAATAATAAAGCTTCCGAAGAACAAATTTTAACAAACTTCCAGCGATCTGTGGTTGACTGTAATACTTTCTAAGCTGTGTTAAAATTACCGAAAAACATACCAAACTTCCGAAATAAATACTATTTCCGAAAACATATGTTCTGCTAAAATAATCGTTTTCTTAAGCTCTATAGAAACCAGGTTAAAAAAGCAAAAGATTTATTTTTTATTTTTGTATTTCTACTGTTGGATAAAGAATAACTTTTTTAACTCTCAATTTTAATGACAATAACTACCTTCCGGTAGTTGCGTTCGGGTGCAGAGGTGGAAAAGTGGGTGAAATAGGTTAGGTTAGAACTGTGACCAACCGCGTGCGAGCCGAGCGAGCGTAGCGAGCGCACGAGCGGTGCCGCGGCAGCGGCCGCCGAGCGCTACTTCCAAGTTGCTAGCAGATTTTTTTTCACCTTTTTCTAATCCGATTTTTGGGATGAACATGACTAACTGTAGTTTTCGATAAAACGCAATTTAAGCTGGTGGAAAAATATTACGTCAGCAATTTCTGTATTGGTTTTTCGGAGTTTTCAGTATTTTATTCGTTCGTTTCTTTATTTGCATTCGCATCGCATATAAGTTGTCGGAAAATTAGTATTTAAAGCAGTAAATTTCATATTTTGAGTATGCCCATATTTTAATATTTTTTTCGGAGCTTTTATTACTACCAAAAAAAATGTATGGAGCTAATGCTTATATCTCTGGAACGGAGAGAATAACCGTTATATCCTTGCTAATTTGCCTACCAGATTGCATCCTATGATATATTTATGCATCGGCTATTAGAAGCCATTTTAAGCAAAAACCGACACTTTAAATTTAAGCTCCTATTTCTTCGAGAGCATTTTTTCGATCCACAGTGCGACGGGCGATTTTTTATCGATTGGATTCTCAACGCTCTGCTCAACACCGAGAATTGCAAATCCAGTGCGCGATCAAATAAACGCCCGTGCGGACCTAGGCTTGTACTCTGGACATATCGCTCAGTGTAAAGACGTTACTACAAATTACCTAGAAGTAATAACTAATATAAACTTAATTTCGAACAATGCAGTTCATAAGTTGTTAGTGAATTTGTAACAAATTGTGCATGCTATTGTGGTATTGAAATTGTGTTTTTGACTTGATGGTTAATAATTTGTTGCAGAGAGTGAGCTGATAGAATCTCTGCCTATAAACAGTCAGTTGAGCGCGGCGGAGGGCGCGTTGTTGCGTGCGGCGTACCGCGATCGACTCAACCGGTACTCGCCCGCGCCCGTCAGCTTACCTCCGCCGGATGCTGAATGTCCTGTAAGTAATGTTCGCCCTTCCACTTTGCCAAACGCAGACTTTTATATGTTTCATGCATACTAATAGGTGAACTCACACACAAGACGGGTGCGTGTCGGGTATAGTATTTTTCTATGGGGCGGAAGTTATGCGTACAATGTGAATACTGCTTTCGTAGTACAAAAAAGGGCCATAAGAACCATTGTGAGAATTCCGCAATGGGTATCGTGTAAGCAGTATTTTAAGGATCTACAGATTTTAACCGTCCCATCCTTGTATATTTTTGTTGTACTCACGGATCTTATAAAGAAACTTAACAGATCAGAAACAACTGAACAAAGAAATAAGAGAGAAGCTACTAGGCGCAAGGACTTGCAACATAACATAGTCCCACATATGAAAGTTGTTACTCATGCTGCAAGCTTTCAATCCATCAAGCTGTATAATAGACTTCCAGGAGATTTGAAGTCTGTTTACAATATTAACCAATTTAAGCAAAAATTAAAATCATTTTTGGTAGAGAAATGCTATTATGCTATTGATGAGTTTCTGTCTGACGTGTTTACCTAGGCCAATAAAATTGTATAATAATGATAGTATATGGTGACATAATCCTGACCGTGTTAAGTTTTGACATTATTATTCTTCTACATTACCTATTATTTTACATGATTCTTTTACATTATTCTTGACTTTATGATCATAATTTAGACTCAAATCTCTATGTTATTACTGTTAATGACAGTGATAAGATCGCTATTAATAAATATAATTAAATGCACGTGTGTAATTTTTAAGTGATTTCGACACAATGTAAAAATTGTTATGAAATAAATGAAATGAAATGAAATGAATGTCGGGCGCGGGTCGGGACGGCACTACGGTGGGCTTGTATATATTGAGATATTGATTACAGATAGTAGCTTGAAAAAAAAAACTGCTGTTCCCTACATTATAACGAGCTATGCGAACATAAATGTATGGAACAGCAGATTTTTTTTTCGCGATTTCGGAGTTGGTTCATAATGATGAGTACAATGACCCCTTAAGAGGATGCAAACGAATTAAATTTCACATTGTATAGATGCCAGCACACGAAGCGCGTGCGCGGCTCCCGCTGCCGACCCGCTCCGCGTCCGACCCTAAATAAATAATTCTCTTTTATTTACGCCCAAAGAAGCGCTATAATTGGTGTTGAAACAAGAAATTTTCAACGCTTATACTTTTCAAACCATTTTTTTTCTTCCGTACTGGAATAGATAATGACGAGACAAGTAGATATAATTTTGAATGTATACTGTCAAACAGTGGAATAAACTCCATATACAATAAGTTAGTATAGAAGAATGACTGATTAGCGTAACCTTAATGATTTGTAGTACAACGGTTTAAAACAGTCCTTTGTTGTTTCACCCACTCAAATATAACTGGCCCCACCACAGATAACAGCCGAAGCCTCGGCGGTGGGCGCGCGCACGCTGTCGGCGCGCCAGAGCCGCGCGCGGCGCCTGGCGGCGGCGTGCCGCTGGGCGTGCGCCCTGCGCGCGCTGGACGCGGTGGACCCGTGGTGCTGCGTGGACGTGCGCGCGGCCTGCCTGGTGGAGCTGAAGAGGAGCTCCGAGCTGTTCGCCTTCGCGCATTCCTTGGTGGACGCCTACCCTAATGCGTGGACCTCGTGGTACGCTGTGGGGTGCTATTATTATCTTATTGGTGAGTTTTGTTGTTGGCTCGTTGCATTTTCCTGATTATGTATGACGGAGGAGGGTATGTCTCTCTTTCGTTATCTTCTGCCATATATTTTGACTACCGTAGACGTACGGTGGGTAGTGTTGGTTATTGCGCAATAGAACCGTTTCCAGTTCAGATTCAGATTATAATGAACCGGTTACAGTTCAAATTCAGATTATAATTTACGATCATTAATCACACTAGCAATTCAAACGCTGTAGGTACACAACACAACTATTTGGAATGCGCGACAATTTCTAAACGTGTTCGCTGCTTGACCGCCACCGATGAACCCTGCTTAGCTCCGGCCGGTCCGAGCGTTATATTGTAGACTCTGTTAAGCGCCGCTAGGCGGCGCTGGCGTCCGTATTTCCGACATGTATATTCTACCACCTCCTTTTCTATAGAGGTGAGTGAACTATACACCATGTTCCTCATACCTCTAAATACGTATCTGTGTATCGTTAAAATAAGTATTAATTTATGTATATTTTTGATATTGGTCTGACCCTATTTCCAGGTAAAAGCGAGTTGGCGCGTCGTTACTTAAGCAAGGCTAAGAGCTTGGAGCCGAGCGCGGGCTGCGTGTGGCTCGCGTACGGACACAGCTTCGCGGCCGACAACGAGCACGACCAGGCCATGGCGGCTTACTTCAAG
Source organism: Agrochola circellaris (assembly GCA_914767755.1). Lineage (NCBI taxonomy): Eukaryota > Metazoa > Arthropoda > Insecta > Lepidoptera > Noctuidae > Agrochola > Agrochola circellaris. Next base: position 3,165,450 of record OU611859.1, on the reverse strand, counting down.
GTATAAATAAACTAACGATATAAAAACAAATGTATGATCTGTTCCAAAAATATCAGATGAAAATGTAAACACATGGATCAATAACGTACCTGTGGATGCCAATTTGTAGTGACACTTACAAACGGCGTGCTTTGATTTAATTATTTGATTACTTAAACCTGAAAATCGTTTTTTTTTTTTTAATTTTATAATTAAGGTAAATTTTATAACCTCAAATTTCGTTGATGATTTTTGAATTACACTTTAATAATATTATACAAACAATAATTGGGAAAATTTTTATAACGTTGTTCTAAATACAGATGAATACATGAACCAGGCGTTGCTTTGCGTAAATTCATGACGATTAAAATATGAAAATACAATAGGTATTAAGTGTTCATCCTTTAGGAAATGTTGAAATTATGCATAAGCGCCATGAACACAAACTACAGGTATACCAAGAAAATTTTGCACTTCGGGAATCATCGTCAAATTCGCGAAATTCAAACGCGCGATGGTGAGATCTAATATAGAGCTACTACCACCATGGAAGTGCTTGTCTATTTTGTATTTCCAACGTTAGGGAATTATAGATTAACAACTCTATGCAATTGCAAAAAACTTTTCAAAACTTTTAGTGACAGATGACGATTTGAGACCAGAGTACCCCGGCACACAGAAAACTTACATAATTAACATACAAACGCGCAATAATAAGTGCACTACTACAAAGCGTGACTGTACAAAACTTTGAACGTACGAAGCATTGACTCTGTGGCGCGACATTCGTGCTAATTCGGCAATACGAAGATTACCGAAGCGCATGCTTTTTCTGGTTCAACTGTAAGCACATAATTACAAGGTATGTTAACACTTGCAGGCCAGCCAGCTGATGGCGGGCTGCCACCTGCCGCCCCTGTACGTGGGCGTGGAGTGCTCGCTGCTGAACAACTTCACCATGTGCGAGAGGTTCCTCACCCGCGCCGCCGCACTGCATAACGATGCTAAAGCTAAGGTCAGTTTTATGATAAAATAACATAATACCATAATAAAAGATATAGTCATATAGTCGACAATTTATTTGCGGTCGGCGCATCATTTCTTTTTCTTCCAAATTTCTCTATTTGTCGTCATCTTGGCTACAACAAACATACAAAAAAATCGAATCTTTTCCCTTTATAATATTAGTTAGATATGGATTACGGTGGCAAAATTAAAATTCCTATTTATTTTTTGATCTCCAGATTGTTGAAGAGTCGGAATGCAACGAGAAGGTGAAGTGGGGCCGCGTGCTGTCCCTAGTGCGCGACCCGCACGTCGCGCACGAGGCCGGCGCCGCGGCCTTCGCGGACGGGGACTGGTTCGAGGCCAGGAGTCTGTGGCTCCTGGCTCTAGAGGCCGCCACGCCGCCGGACAAGCAGGAGGTAAGTACCTTCGCGGACGGGGACTGGTTCGAGGCCAGGAGTCTGTGGCTCCTGGCTCTAGAGGCCGCCACGCCGCCGGACAAGCAGGAGGTAAGTACCTTCGCGGACGGGGACTGGTTCGAGGCCAGGAGTCTGTGGCTCCTGGCTCTAGAGGCCGCCACGCCGCCGGACAAGCAGGAGGTAAGTACCTTCGCGGACGGGGACTGGTTCGAGGCCAGGAGTCTGTGGCTCCTGGCTCTAGAGGCCGCCACGCCGCCGGACAAGCAGGAGGTAAGTACCTTCGCGGACGGGGACTGGTTCGAGGCCAGGAGTCTGTGGCTCCTGGCTCTAGAGGCCGCCACGCCGCCGGACAAGCAGGAGGTAAGTACCTTCGCGGACGGGGACTGGTTCGAGGCCAGGAGTCTGTGGCTCCTGGCTCTAGAGGCCGCCACGCCGCCGGACAAGCAGGAGGTAAGTACCTTCGCGGACGGGGACTGGTTCGAGGCCAGGAGTCTGTGGCTCCTGGCTCTAGAGGCCGCCACGCCGCCGGACAAGCAGGAGGTAAGTACCTTCGCGGACGGGGACTGGTTCGAGGCCAGGAGTCTGTGGCTCCTGGCTCTAGAGGCCGCCACGCCGCCGGACAAGCAGGAGGTAAGTACCTTCGCGGACGGGGACTGGTTCGAGGCCAGGAGTCTGTGGCTCCTGGCTCTAGAGGCCGCCACGCCGCCGGACAAGCAGGAGGTAAGTACCTTCGCGGACGGGGACTGGTTCGAGGCCAGGAGTCTGTGGCTCCTGGCTCTAGAGGCCGCCACGCCGCCGGACAAGCAGGAGGTAAGTACCTTCGCGGACGGGGACTGGTTCGAGGCCAGGAGTCTGTGGCTCCTGGCTCTAGAGGCCGCCACGCCGCCGGACAAGCAGGAGGTAAGTACCTTCGCGGACGGGGACTGGTTCGAGGCCAGGAGTCTGTGGCTCCTGGCTCTAGAGGCCGCCACGCCGCCGGACAAGCAGGAGGTAAGTACCTTCGCGGACGGGGACTGGTTCGAGGCCAGGAGTCTGTGGCTCCTGGCTCTAGAGGCCGCCACGCCGCCGGACAAGCAGGAGGTAAGTACCTTCGCGGACGGGGACTGGTTCGAGGCCAGGAGTCTGTGGCTCCTGGCTCTAGAGGCCGCCACGCCGCCGGACAAGCAGGAGGTAAGTACCTTCGCGGACGGGGACTGGTTCGAGGCCAGGAGTCTGTGGCTCCTGGCTCTAGAGGCCGCCACGCCGCCGGACAAGCAGGAGGTAAGTACCTTCGCGGACGGGGACTGGTTCGAGGCCAGGAGTCTGTGGCTCCTGGCTCTAGAGGCCGCCACGCCGCCGGACAAGCAGGAGGTAAGTACCTTCGCGGACGGGGACTGGTTCGAGGCCAGGAGTCTGTGGCTCCTGGCTCTAGAGGCCGCCACGCCGCCGGACAAGCAGGAGGTAAGTACCTTCGCGGACGGGGACTGGTTCGAGGCCAGGAGTCTGTGGCTCCTGGCTCTAGAGGCCGCCACGCCGCCGGACAAGCAGGAGGTAAGTACCTTCGCGGACGGGGACTGGTTCGAGGCCAGGAGTCTGTGGCTCCTGGCTCTAGAGGCCGCCACGCCGCCGGACAAGCAGGAGGTAAGTACCTTCGCGGACGGGGACTGGTTCGAGGCCAGGAGTCTGTGGCTCCTGGCTCTAGAGGCCGCCACGCCGCCGGACAAGCAGGAGGTAAGTACCTTCGCGGACGGGGACTGGTTCGAGGCCAGGAGTCTGTGGCTCCTGGCTCTAGAGACCGCCACGCCGCCGGACAAGCAGGAGGTAAGTACCTTCGCGGACGGGGACTGGTTCGAGGCCAGGAGTCTGTGGCTCCTGGCTCTAGAGGCCGCCACGCCGCCGGACAAGCAGGAGGTAAGTACCTTCGCGGACGGGGACTGGTTCGAGGCCAGGAGTCTGTGGCTCCTGGCTCTAGAGGCCGCCACGCCGCCGGACAAGCAGGAGGTAAGTACCTTCGCGGACGGGGACTGGTTCGAGGCCAGGAGTCTGTGGCTCCTGGCTCTAGAGGCCGCCACGCCGCCGGACAAGCAGGAGGTAAGTACCTTCGCGGACGGGGACTGGTTCGAGGCCAGGAGTCTGTGGCTCCTGGCTCTAGAGGCCGCCACGCCGAGGTAAGTACCTTCACAATGTGTTACTGAATATTAATACATCGCTTACCTGGATTAACACATAGGGATTAACATATATACTTTAATCCCAGTATTACGTTCCCGTGGGATATTTTCCGACATCCACGCGGGTGAAGCCGCGGGCAAAAGCTAGTATAGTATATCTAATCTTTTTCTATTAGGCGCGTTATTGATTGATTTTTCAAGGTCTTTATTACTGCAAAGGTTGTTACACTGGTGTTTACAAATGATCTTATTCTATTTGTGCACAAATCGTGAATAATTTTGTTACATAGGCTATATTTCACCTTTACAAACATTAAAACATGTTTTTATTATTTTATTTGCGTTGACATGAATAATAATTATCTAATAATGTACATCGTTTAACTAGGTATGTGCAAGTCTTAGTATGGACCCACATAATATTTAATGTTTAGTTACAAAATGTACGCTTTATTATAAAATGTTATAATAACATAAGTAACGTAATAGCGGGTAGGCCGCGCAAAGATTTTGTGTACACGGCCGGTCAAGCGGCGTCGGCTAGCAAGCGGGCTATCGTCATGATACGTCACGGAGGAAGTAGTGATGGGGCAGTCGGTATCGGTTGTACGTGCGAGCGTAAGACAATGTACTTAGTCTACTTTTACCAATTGCAGATATTAGAGTATTACGGTGTGATGGGTTTTTAAGTAAGTAGAATTTACGTGAAATGTTTAATATAAAATCTTTTAATAATGGATACTTTATTCGCATGTGTAGTGTTTTAAGGTTTGTGCGAAATAGTGTGTTATACGATAATTTTAATGCTTTATTTTGGATCGTTTGGAATTTATTGTATTTGGTGTCTGCCAGACTGGACCACACAGGTGCTGCGTAAGTTAAGCAAGGTCTTACTAAAGTAGAGTAAATAAGCAATTTTGTTGAAGGACTGAGAGTAGATTTGCGATTTAAAATAGGTTTTAGTGAATTTAGGGCTTTTGCACCTTGTCTTATAATTAGTTCAGTGTTTTTGTTCCAGTTAAGGGTTTTGTCTAATATTATGCCTAAATATTTAACCGATTCGCGCCACGTTATCTGGAAATCATCAATTTTAACGAATCTGGTGGGAAGTGTGCGTTTCCTAGTGAACATAATTCCTTCAGTTTTTGTGGAATTAAGTTTCAGTTTCCAGGTCTTGAAAAATTGGCTGAGTAATTCCAGTGAATATTGTAGCCGTCCAGTGACTATGTCAACGTCTTTGTCTGACGTGAATGTTGCTGTGTCATCAGCATAAATGGCCAACTGTGTGTGAGCCTGTTTAGGTATATCATTCAGATAAAGTATAAAGAGGTACGGCCCCACGAGCGATCCCTGGGGCACACCGGCTGGGATGGTTTTAGGGGCAGAATGCTCTTTGCCTACATAAACTGAGAAGGATCGATCAAGTAAGTAATTTTGAATGAGTTTTACTAGACATAGAGGCACTTCTTGTTTGATTAACTTGTGTAGAAGTCCTACGTGCCAGACGGAATCAAAAGCTTTTTCAATGTCTAGTAAAATCATGCCTGTGGAAAGACCGCGGTTTAGCCCATGGGCTATGTGTTCAGCCACTCTGGCTAACTGCTGCGTAGTCGAGTGTGAACTTCGAAATCCAAACTGTTCGGGGATCAAAATGTGCGCAGTTGTTTTTTATTAAGGTGATAGAGTGATTTATTTATAAACGTTACTTAAAGTTAACGTTTAAACGCCAAAAACGTGACGTCTGTAATAATTTCTGCAACCACAGTTTCTGTTTAATAATTCAATGTAACATTCAAAACGATCTCTCCAGGTGAGTCCCCGCTGGGCCGCGACGCTGGACGCGCTGGGCCACGTGTCGCGCGCGCTGGGCCGGCCGGCCGACGCGCTGCAGTGGCACGAGCGCGCCCTGGCGCTGCGCCCCGCGCGCTCCGCCACGCTGGCGGCCATAGGTACCTACTAAAGCTTTGTTGTCCTAGGAAAGCGCTTCCGTCATATTATAACGGCCGTCATGAAAATCTGCCGTTTTCATCAGTATTTGATATTAATAAAGTGTCTAAATACGCTGTGTATTTGGACAGCTGTTATTGTGTGACCGTTTACCGCTTTCTTAGGAAACCAATTATATTTTGATTAAAATACAACCTGATACTGACCTACAAATGGCAAAAAACGTAAGAACATTTGAATTTCTCGGGTTACCATGACGCGGGGGCGCCCAATGGTCCACTAACGCCACTCTTTAAAAAAAATATTATCTCGTGACTGAGAAGGAATTATGAATAACAGCTAGTAAGGACCCTCGGTAAGTGTGTCTTGCATTTTCTAATACCTTTATAAAGTTTCTTTGAGACACGAAGCAACAAAATACTAGCTAGAGGAATGTGGCCGCTTTTCTTTAGATCAAATTTTGTTGCTTCGTGTCTCAATATGTAACTTTATAAAATGTATTAGAAAATTCTAGACACACTTACCGAGGATCCTTAATAGCCGTTTTTCTTAATTCCTACTCAGTCACGAGATAATATTTTTTTAAAGGAGTGGCGCTAGTGGACCATTGGGCGCCCTCTTAGATAAAATTGTCAATAACTCTATGGACTCTGTCTGAAATAAAAGTTTTATTATTACAGGGCTCTGCCTCGCGCTCCTAGGGCGGGAGAGGGACGCCGCTGATGTCCTGCATGCTGCACTGGCCAAGGATCCTGATGATGTAGTGGCGCTGGCACTGCTTGATGCTATCGTGGATAGACTTGATGCGCAGCTTACAGGTTAGTTGATTCAATTAATGATGGATTGAGACCCGGTTTCTGAAAGGCCAATATTTTTTTTTAATGATTTATAAAAATAAAACTGTTTTTTTTTATAATAATTACTTGCATATTATTGTATAGTATCGGTATCGTGTTACCCAAAAACTGTGTTGTGGAGAGGTAAAATACTGGTATTCAGCTGCATCTGGTTAACTAGAAGCCGACCCTATATAGTTGAGAAAAGGCTAGGCAAACTATTGTAAAAAATCAAGTTCTACACATTTGTCAAGTGGATAGTAGTTTTGCGTGAACGCAAAACGAAATACGCATATTTTCCCTCAACTTGTATATTTTTTTAATGTGTGTTCTTTCTTTGCGTCATGTTTACCGCGAAGAAACGTATTTTCTTTCTTTTCTTTTTCAAGTAAGAATAATTATCAGCAGATGTGTTGTTAGGGAGTTTGTTGCGCCACTTCTTTCCAGCTAAAGCACTAGGAAGAAATTAAGGGCCCGCGCTTTGGAGGACTTATGTGATTTCGAAGTTCGAAAAGTGTTTTTTTTTACGAAAAATTCGAATATGATAATTTAATTGACTGTTATTATGGTCAGCCAATCACAGTACGCGTAGCATGACGACCATAGAAACGGAAGAATAGACAAAATGACAAATTGCGATTGTTGATCTGTCATTTTGTCTATTCTTCCGTCGACAACACCCGTTTCTATTATGGTCATGCTAAGCGTACTGCATTTACAGGAGTTTGACAATCTTCCAGCTAGTTATTGTGTTGATAAGCGTTACAGATAGTGGGTGGTAGGATTCTAATACGTGCCATGATAGGCATGATGATTCATAATATTATATTTAAAATACATAATTATGCTCTGTCGAGAACCTGAATTCAGTCCGGGGATCGATCAGTCGGAGATAGAATATAATTTATTAACGCATACTCGGGCGGCAACTACAGAAAGCTACCTGCTAAGATCCTTACTGTTGGAACCTTATGAGTATCGTGGTTGGAGAAGGAGAGTAAATGAAATTTGGGTGTACAAGACAAAATAAAAAATACAAGATAAAAAAAAAAGTCTTTTCAGATGACCATGAATATTAAGCACAATGACGCTTCTTACATTAGTTACACGGTACACAAGTTATTGCCACGGCGCTGGGAAAACGACTGGCTGATATACTCTATGCGCGGGGAACATTGCGTTTTGCACCGCTAGCATTATTGCTACCTGTAGTACCTACCCTCACATACTTCTTTTGCCTTGTATTTTTTTTTTTTTTAAATAAAGTATGTATATTCTACCTTTTTATTCAAATTGTAAACAATGGCATAATGGCTGTTATATCTGAAAGCGATATCAACAAAGTTTTTAAATTCTCAGTAGCAACCAGATTAGTCTTCAGTTACGGCAAATAGCATTTTTTATATTATTTAAGTCCGGATTTTATGACACTTAAAATTTAAAAAAAAAAAAACTTAAAAAATTCAAATGCATATGCAAAAACCATAACGTTAAGCGTTACGTTACGTAAACATTTATAAGTTAAGTTTTAAAGCTTCCTTTCTCCTTCTATTTTGCTGTATCCGACAGGGTCCCTAGTGATCTCATTAAATTTTAATTAACCCCTAAGTACCACATTGTGGAATAAAATAATATTGAGTAACATGCATTTGCATAAAATCCGGTCACTAATTATTAGCAGGGCCCTCGATTTCACCCGCATTAGTATAAATATCGGGATAAAAAGCATCTTATGTCCTAAACCAGGTCATGGTCTAGTGGTCTACCCCTTGTGCCAAATTTCATCTAAATCCATTTAGTACAAATAGAGATTTGCCGACTAAGACTTTGTCCGACCAGCCGAGTAGTCGGTTGTAAAGAGGCCGACTAGTCGGCCCAGCCGATCACGGTTTCGGGGGTATTCGGAAATTTCCGTGACGTTTCGTTTACAGCTGATTCGCGCGCAAGTCGCAACCGGCGTCTACGAGGGTGTCGGAACATGTTTTGAATTTTGTTTGATGTCATAGATATTTTTTCTTTTCAAGTATTTTAAGAGACCAAAAGAGAGATTACCAAAAGAAAGGTTGCTTTACATTTCAAAATGTGTTAAACTGATTATAAAATATTAATATTAATTAACAATCAAGCTTTTTATGTAATGTAATTCCTCCGGTATATTACATTTTATTGAGAAATACCTCAGACCAAATAAAAAACCAAGACATAGCGCTGCGAATTTTACACTGAAGCATGCAAAAACTACACCGCCGCTCTGTGCATACACGCTCACACGCACACATTTAAAATCAAACGACACCTCACTAAGTGCACACATGTTTACGAAACCGGCCTCACGTCACTGTTGACAGCGCTATGTCTTGATTTTTTATTTGGTCTGAGAGAAATACATACAAAGTAAGAAGCCGGATAGTCGGCGCTCTTTGCCGAATAGTCGCCTACCACGAAACTGGCCACATCTCTAGTAATAAACAAACATACAAACATATTAAAAAAAAGATCTTTTCGCTTTATAATATTAGTTTATTATTATGTACTGCGCCCCGCGGTTTCACACGCATAAGTCTCGATCCCGTGAGAATATCGGGATAAAGACTATCCTATGTCCTAACCTAGGTCATGGTCTAACCATGTGCCAAATATCATCCAAATCTGTTCAGCCGTTTTAGCGTGAAAACGTAAGAAACTCACTTTTGCATTTATAATATTAGATAGGATAAGTTAGAAATTTGTGATTATTTACTGTTATGATCCTGTGCAGTGTCAACACTCTCTTACTTTATACTTGATTGTTTCAGAGGAAGAGATCCCTCAGTTCCCGTTCCCGACTGTGAACATATCGGTGCCGGCCATCGCGCCGCCGACACCGACTGCCGACGCGACCAACAATTCCGACATGAGCATGAGTTTCGACTAGCTACAGTATGCGTACCGACACTATGCTCATAATGACTTCTACTAAACTTGTGTTCAGAATCCTACATCATTACCAAGTTTTGGAAGAACAAACTATATGGCATAAGTACATAAATAAGTTTAAATTCCATTGCAACTAACATGTATTTATGTAGGTCAGGTTTTTCACCTATTTATTAAGTGCTACATAATGTTACAGTAGATAGTTAAGTGGCAATGAAATGTAACTATCGAAGGTTCAGATATAGGAATTTGTATTTACAAGAACGTGGCCGTTATTATAGCAAATAAAGTTTTAGAAAAAGTTCGGTTTTATATAACTTCGTCTCACTTATTTATATAATGTGAAATTTAATTCGTTTGCATCCTCTTAAGGGGTCATTGTAAAAAAGCAGCTGATGATTGTTTTTCTGAGCTATGCGTATGATACGCATAGCTCGTTATTATGAAGGGAACAGCTGATTTTTTTTACAATGACCCCTTAAGAGGATGCAAACGAATTAAATTTCACATTGTATATAAAGCCCCGCCACTTTTGTAAAGTGTCAAGCTCCGCGGTTTGACATTGAAGCGCACGCCACGTCACTTTTGGCGCGCGCGTCAATGTCAACCGTCGCTTATAAGCGACGGCCGGGCCTTGACGGTCGGGACCGTTACTGTCACTTATAAGCGACGGTTGGGACTTTAGCGGTTATGTCCCTTTCTAAAGCGCCAGGTGTCGTATTAAGCCGTAACCTCACCACTTTTTCAAACGATGAAGGAAAAATAGGAAATGCCCGAGAGATATTTCTCGACAGCATGTGAAACCAAGTCAGAGGCCCATGGGCGGCTTGAAAACTCTGACACTAGGTTAGTCACTATAACCACACGAGAAGAAGTCTTCAGTATGGATGCACCTTAATGTTTAATGTTCGTGGAAAACCATGTTAGTATACTACGAGAAAAACAATTGTCTGTAGATTAATTACTTTACATTATGTACATATTATTTAATGCTGATAATAAAGGTAAATATTTCTATATTCTGTTCGATTTTACTACAAAAGTGTGTGAGATGTGCACGGGCGCCGGGAGGTGTGTGCGAGAGGGTAGACTTGCACCTCCCTGGCTTCAAAATAAAATATAAGTTTAAAAACATTCAGAACTAAAGAAATATCTGAAAACGCCTAACCCAATAATAGAGAACTTAACCTTACCTTAAAATTTTCGAATTCGCTGCGCTCGCTCCGCTCGCTCTTGCATTCTGCAAGCTCTGAATTCTAAAGCTTCGGTGCATTAGTCGACAAAGTACAGAAATCCTATTTTCTAAAATCGAATCGACCCTAGCCGGGTGTTAATATTATCGAGCTTGCATCCTACTCTATCTTAAGGCAAGCCGTCCACTGCCAGTTAAACTAAGTTAGTTTAGTTTAGTTCGCCAGTTTTTCATACATGTGGGTAAATGTTCGATACGTTTGAATTTGTCCGGAGTGCAAGTGGGCGCACTAAGGACATGTATCGACTTATAAATACGCTCCGAAATCAACCATACGCGGGTGCGCCGTCACCACAGAGTACTTTATAATATACTCAAATAGAGACCAATCTTGTTCCATGGAACGGGGTCATTTGCGTTCGTAAAGAAACTAGCGCCATCTGATATTCATAGTTAGACCTTTGGATAGGACACCACCGGTGTCCTATCCATAGCTATACCTGGACTATGTATAGGATACACATCCTATACATAGCTATACCTGTAGCATACCGATGCTACAGGTATAGCTATGTATAGGATGTGTATAGATATGGTGGTAGTATGGGTATAGATTCTGTAGTATTTTAGTGTTCATTTCAAGGATTGATAAATGAAATAAAATTTAGATTTTATTTTTATTTGTTTATTATAGGTACCAAAGTAATTAACTAGAAGAATCCTATATCAAACTTAACACTACATTTGGAGTCCGATATCAGTTTTGACACAACTACTCACAAAACGACTTTCTGGTCACAAATATGGATTAGTCGGACGAACTTTCGCTCAACTCAACGACAAACGCAAAACAAACACAGAAAGATCACAAAAATAAACAAAATATCGTATCGTAAAACACGGCAAGCGTCAGAGATTAGCAGACATTTAACCGTTACTAAACGAAATTATAAAATTTTACAGGAGAGCCAATATTAGAAAAGTCCCAAAAAACAATGACATTTTCTAATATTGGCTCCTGTAAAATTTTATAATTTCGTTTAGTACATAACGGTTTTACTTTAAAGGTGCGATTTGTATTGGGGCTAACAGATATCAGAGACCCTTGTGACCTTGTGCGTTTCTTTTAACCATCTTGACTACGCATCGACGTGTGGCTGACTCTGGCTTGGCCACCATCAGGGATTTTAATTTGAATAACACAAATATTTAGTCGCTAATTAGTCGAAATTAGTCGCCAAATATCAGATTTAGTCGGTCACTGGTTCAAAAGTTAGAAGGGTTTATAGGTGGCCGATCTGGAGAGAGTCTCCCCAGCTTGGCCACATTTATATCTCAAAAACTAGGATACCTAACGAAGATCTGTTTTCTCCCAGATTTAGTCGCTAATTAGTCGAAATTAGTCACCAAAAATCAGAATTAGTCGATCACTGTTTCAAAAGTTAGAAGGATTTATAGGTGGCCGATCTGGAGAGACTCTCCCCGGCTTGACCACATTTATATCTCAAAAACTAGGATACCTAACGAAGATCTGTTTTCTCCCAGATTTAGTCGCTAATTAGTCGAAATTAGTCGCCGATTCACAGATTTAGTCGGGTCTTAGTTTAGAAGATAAAATGAGTTCAACTTTTAAGGTATAGTCCAAGAGCTAGATCGAAAAGATTACGAAAAATTGCCAAGATAAAAATATTTCTGTTAATATGTGTAATATACTTCTCGTTTTATCGGTCTAAAGTCATTAGAAATGTCAGAGAGATATAAATTCTCAATTAAATAATTTTGTTTATGTTATAAATTGCTATGTTAGAGTAGGTTAATTTTCTTTGAAAACATTACACCTGGCTCTTGGCCTATTTGGTGTCAAGATGTACAGTCGCATACAACTGTTTTACCAAATTATAATGTTAAGGCCTAAATTACGTTAGAATAATAAAACTTCCGTTGCCAAATAAGAATATATGATGTATCTACTGCTGCTGTTCCGGTGTGAATCGTCCCTGATATACCACAGACAGTTTGAACTTATAATATACTAGCTTCTGCCAGCGGCTCCGCCCGTGTGAATGTCGAAAATTATCCCTAGTGAACATATTCCCGCAATAAAAAGTATCTTATGTACTAAAAAAACAAAGATAAAGAAATGCTACTAGTTAATTTACGTGGAATTTTAAGTTTTGTACTTAAATAGTCATAGAATTTATTCATACTTAGCCATGTTTACCTACGTAGATCAGCCGCAGCCCTACGTAAACATGGCTATGTACGAATGTGAGATTAATCTAGGTAAATAGCTTTTTTTAATACAAATATCTCATCCACTGGTATTTTTTCAAATTACATAATAACTGAATGTTAAATTACTAGATAATTTTGCTTACCTACTATATTTTTTGCATTTACAGTTTACCAAACTAAGCATAATAATAATATATATAATTTCAAACTTACCCAAAGACTTCTCCTTATGTATTCTTTACACAGATATAATTAGTTATGTGCAGTTTCATACACTGCTTTATCTACACTCATACATTGGTAAATAAACCGGTATTATTTGAGTTCATAACTATTCTTAACAAGTTCCACTATAAACTGGTTGACTTTAATTTACGTCACGGGCAACTCGCTCTATGTAGTTCATCTGTACACGCGCATCTATCTCTTTCTTACTTACCATACATAAATGAAACGGAGCGCACAGGAGCGCAGCGATCTTGCTGCCAGCGACTTCCAAATTTTGTTCTATAAATAATTACATTATAATATTTATTGTAGATCTGTTTCTAGGTAATGCTTGCTTTCCTTTTTGGTAGGTATATAATAACAAAGAATAACTGTATATTTAGGTTTATTTAGAAACAAACATTCCACCTTAAGGCGATCCCCCCGGCAAAACCGCGTTTTTTGTTCTTCAGAGGCTATTAACTCAGTAATGAAGCGTAATTAACTATATCTAAAAGCACATTATTAATGTTCGATATCTTGTCATCACATTGCACATTTTAATTTATTTTTATGTGTTATAAATACATTTAAAATCTCCTTGTAAAAAATGTTCTAAAATTATTGATAGCATGCTTCTTTTGCTAAAGTTGACGTTCTGTTAATTTAAGAATTACACCAATGGATAGATAATTTAAAAATCTAAATATTCCACATTTTATTTTATTTGAAAAGATCGCTTATCTTTTTTTATTAAAAGAATTCCAATTTTTTTGTGGATTTTGTGATAAATGCGCGGGCGGAGTGAGCGGGACAGAGCGAGACATATCAACGGGACAGAGAAGGACCGAATACTCAAGGTCGTTTGGTCGGGGTAGCGTCTTAAGACATAATAGGTATTGTCTAGAAACTACTTAAAGTGTTTTGTACTTGCTTGTACCAATGTATGGAGAAATTTATTACTTTAATATCTTTTTAATTACACACCGACTAAATCTGTGACTCGGCGACTAATTTCGACCAATTAGCGACTAAATCTGGGAGAAAACAGATCTTCGTTAGGTGCTCCAGTTTTTGAGATATAAATGTGGCCAAGCCGGGGAGAGTCTCTCCAGATCGGCCACCTATATATCCTTCTAACTTTTGAACCAGTGATCGACTAATTCTGATTTTTGGCGACTAATTTCGACTAATTAGCGACTAAATCTGGGAGAAAACAGATCTTCGTTAGGTATCCTAGTTTTTGAGATATAAATGTGGCCAAGCTGGGGAGACTCTCTCCAGATCGGCCACCTATAAACCCTTCTAACTCTTGAACCAGTGACCGACTAAATCTGATATTTGGCGAATAATTTCGACTAATTAGCGACTAAATATTTGTGTTATCAAAATTAAAATCCCTGATGGTGGCCAAGCCAGAGTCAGCCACACCGCATCGACTGCGTTCGGCGCTCCGATTGGCCTTTCACTGGCCTTCACTGGTGAAGGGCTAATGGGAGCGCCAAACGCAGTCGATATTACGAAAATCACCAAGGCGAATTATAGTGAACATTGCTTCAGAGCTGCCATCTCTTTATCTTTAGTTGGTGAAAACTTCTACGATTATAATCCAACAAAATTAATATACGTCGTGATTTGTGTCACTGTACCCATTGCTGTTCCCAGTTTTTTGTACTAAGATCGAGCGCCCTGGCCGTCACTCTGGACAGGACAGTCCTCAGTCCGTATAAAGGACAAAATAAAGCCTATCCCATTCGAGGAGAGATGGAAAAGACTTATTTTTTAAGCTTTTCTGCATAAGTCGACAAATTACTCCTTGTATGAATGGACAAATGATAACTTAACATATCCGAAGTGAACTGCAAAACTTCGTGGAGCTGAAGATGCCCCTTAAAAACAATCCGACCGGCGCCCATGTCGATGTGTACAGTAGCAGGGTATAAAAGAAGCAATAATACCAAACATTTGAAATAACAGTATATTTGTATAGTTTAAAATCAAACAAGCGATTAGAGATAAAAATCAACTTTCATAACATTTCAGATTATGAACATTACTAAAATATTAAAATCACAATGATTATACATTTTAAAAGCTCATTTAAAATGTTTAAAATTATAGCGCACAGGCCTATGGGGCTAGTACTAGGAGGCACATTAGAATCGATTAAAATCACCTAACTCTAATAGGCACGACGTAAAATTGTCTAAGGAACATCTCTACGCTGATGGCGTATTATAGTATCAAATACTTTATAGTAAAATGTATGATTTAACAATATACCGAGTTTATACAAAACAATAGTTTGTCAAATGCCAAAAACTAGATTACATTTTTATTACATTAAAATTTCATTTTACTCAAGTAAAAATATGGTAAAGTTAACAATATAAATAAAAATAAACTAAAAAGAATTATAACAAAATAATAATTAAAAATATAATAAATCAACTCGAATAACAATAGAAATCACTAATTGAGCCGTCGACGAGAGTACTCGAATGTGCCATAATGTCCAAATTTAGGTTAAGATTGTATATACATTTTAAACAGAACTAGTTAACAAATGAAGCCAACTGTTTTAAAATGGCTTCAATTTTTCAGTAAGGACTATTTAAACGTTTTTAAAAATAAAAGCGTTTACACCTGTCTGCATTTGAAGCAATCCCATGTTGTCTTGTTTTTTCCAAGAGAATTGGGCAACAAAATTAGTCCTACGCAAACGCAGAGACAACGCTAACAAAGCATTGGAAAAGTAAAAACAAAACAAATCTAGCAACATTCGAGTGCCTCATTGAAAATTAACCTTACAAGCAAAATGTTGGCGAAGCGCCGAACTTAATAGCGGGTCGACAACAGGTGGCGCGCGCCTACTGCGGCCAGGCCACCGCGCCCTCCACGGGCCCGCCTGCGCCCGCGCCGCCCGGCTCCCCGCCCGCGCCGCCGGGGTCCGACCCGCCTCCGTTCGCTTCTTCGCTCGTACCGCTCGTACCGCTCGTCGCGGGAGATGGCGTGCCTGAGAAACAAAAGGTTAAAATAGAATAAAACATGACAAAATTCAAATTCCATTGCAATCTCATTGAGCAAGTGGCAGAATTAATATTATAAAGAGAAAAGATTAGATTTTTTGTATGTTTGTTTATTTGTAATTAATAAACTCGAAAACTACTGGACCGATTTTATTATATTCTTTTACCAATAGAATGCTATATTATCACACACACACACCGAGTAACACTTACACTATCCCTTCATATTATAAAACAAAGTCCGCCCGCCCCTGTCGGTCTATCTGCGATAAACTCAAAACTACCGAACGGATTTTTAAACGGTTTTCACCAATGGACGGAGTGATTCTTGCGGATGGTTTTGGTCTATAATTCTATAAACTATAAACTCAATCGCCGAAAGGCTTATACGAGTTTCTTTTTAGCCCTTCAGAATCGACGACAGACTGCAATAAAAACAAGTCAATACAGTAACTCACCCTCAATAGCAAACATCCCGTTGAACAACGCAACCTGCTGGTCGCTGTGCGAGTGGGGCGGGAGGGCGCGCGCGCCCGCGTGCGGGGCTGCGGGCGGCGCATGCGGGGGCGCGTGTGCGGGCGCGGGGCCGGGGGCCGCGCTCTTGGAGTTGCGCGTGAGCGGCTTGTGCGCGTCTGTCGAGTGCTGCCACGACCAGCACGAGCGGCAGAAGTAACTGGAAACGAACAACAACATTCATTTACTTTTAAATATAACAGTCGCTCAGTTCAGATGAACAAGCAAACAATTGACTACTACTTTAAACCATGTGTGTGCTCCACACACGGTTTAAAAAGGCCAAAACTCCAATTTCAGATACTACAACATAAACTAAGGTGACGAACAGAGAGATAAGTAACGAGCAAAATACGAACTTACCCGAAGCACGTGGGCTCGCGACAGAAGTAGGGTCCCTGCTGGAGGTTGCACATCGAACACATCGAGTCCTCTAGGTACGGGTTCACTTGCACCTGGAAAATAGAAATGGGAACTAATCAAAATGTGATAGTGACCAACGTTTATTTAAATTCTTGTTTACAATAAATTGACGCAAATTAAGTGGTCGCACATCTAACGGCAGATACGTCGGACGTAACTTTACTAAGTTTACGCAACCGACGATACGCGACGCATCTTCTGTCAGTTACAGTGGAAACCGAACTATGCGTAGGCATTCAAGTTATTATACTTAAGTCACAAATTATGTACACTAGATTGAGGGGATCCTTTCGTCACTCCAGGACATAGTGAAGGTTCTTGTGAAGGTAAAATCTATCTAAACAAGAATCTGCACTAAATATTAATAATATTTATGTCGGTCAGTGGGTCGTCTTGGAGCCCACAAAATGGTGGTACTTTTATCATAGACAACAATGACCGACCAAATAGTAAGCTATTCATCCATTTTAGAGACCAAAGAGACCTAAAAAAGTGACACGAGTGATCAGCGTGAGCAAAAAAGGAACATACCTTCTTAGTGAACTTCTCAGTGTGTATCTGCACGTAGGCGGCGGAGATGGCGCGCACGTACGAGTGCACGTTGTTGAACGTCACGCGCCCGGAGCCGATCGGGTACTTGTACTTGTCCGTGTCGATACCTGGACATAAAACTTAGGCCTGTTTAGGAATGACTGAAGGAAGTTACTAGCCGACTAAGTTAAATAGAAAACTTATATTAGCTAGATTTAAAAGGTAAGTAATAAAACACGTGGGGTTGGAGGGGCTAAGCTCTGGCATTCTAGCCAACTAGTCTCGTTTGTCTATGATGCGCGATGATCCGTGACTCCGATAGATTAGACATTTTTACATACACGAACAGCCAGACCTTATACATACCGTGCGGGAATCGAAACCCCTGTAGTGGTATGTAACCCACACATGCACACAACCTGCGGACTCGAATACTTAAGCCCCCGCCCGTCCGAGTTCAGACACAGTTCGAATTCAGGATTCAAATACAACACAGTCGGTCACTAACTGCTGTTCGCGTCATCTCGCGTCATCTCGCGTCATTTTATATTAATGTAATCTTAGTCATTGTTTATAAACCGTGTTTAGTTACAGTAACTTCATTATTAAATTCCTTGTGTTATACTGAATTAACAATTTCATTTCATATACTATAGAACCTCTAACACCCTAACAAAAGTTCTATACCCCTATACAAAGTGCGGCAGACAATCGCTCAGCTGCTGCGTCAACCGCGGCCAAAATCGAAATTAGAATAGTCACAAGTCCTTTACCATTTCCTAATATTTACTCAAATAGTACTAACCTGCATAAACAACCCCATGGAACAAGTCGTTCATGATGGTGGCGAGTGCGAACGCGCTGAGCATGCCGTGCAGCGCGCCCACGAACACTGTGCGACTGGGCTCCAGGCGGACGGAGCCGCCTTCCACCCAGTTGGAGTCCGATAAGGCCCACGGGATCACTTGCACCTGGGGAATGACAAACGTTATAAGTATGCAACTTTCACCACAGAGGAAAACCAACGCCGCATTTAAAGCGGCCCAACGCAGTCCCCTGGTTGACGAAGACCTCTCCCAAATTGCGCCTCAAGATATATCCGGTTCACTATCTTGGTAGTAGACCGTCCCCGGGCGCTTTTTTACCCAAAGTGTTATTTCAAGGACCATCTTGTTAGCTGAAAGTACTTGACCACTGGTCGAACATACCTCCTTGCTCCTCATCTTGCGAGTCCCGATGCGGTAGTACCAGTCGCACCCGTCGCGTCGGCTGGCCGCTAGCAGTGCGCGCACGCGCCGCTCACTCTCGAACGTCACGTACGCGTAGCCGCGAGGTGCGTTCGTGCCCGCGTTCGGGCCGCCGCCCGGGCCTTCGCGGCCTGGCCACTCAATGCTGGAATGAAAAAAGGAAAGAATGAGAACTGGGAAGTTGTGCTGCTGATTGCTGCCTTTGCTCAAGGCAATATCTACGCCAACGTTCCTGAAGATTATCTGAAATTATATTCAATAAACAAAAAATTCTATTCATTTTCATTATATTCAATCTATTCAATCTATTCATTTTATTCATTCTATTCAATATTCAATAAACGAAAAATTAATTAAATTAATATCAACTTCAAAACTGCTATTAGATGTAATGCAGAAAAGTAGTGCATCAAATAATGTGTCTATTTAGATAAAAATGTAGGGAATAGTAAAGAGAAAGGGTTAGCGCAGCAATTCAATAAACCACTTACCCTATTGGTTGGAAATGCTTCAGCGTGAGGAGGAGAGTTTCCTCGGAGATGTCCCAGGGCAGGCCCCCCAGGAACACCTTGGCGCTGAAGCCCCCGCTGGGGTCCGGGCAGCGCGGCGGCAGCTCGCCCCCCCAGCGCAGGACTTCGCCCCCATTGCGTCCGCACGACACCACGCCACCTGCAAACAAACGGGTGTTGGTTTTATGCTACGCTTATGTAACTGGCACTAAACTTCTTCAGTCAAATCATATATATGCTTCTGAAAAAAAAAAAAAAAACAACTTGACAGGACTGAAAATTATTGAATGAAGAGATTAAATGTCAAACAAGAAGTGCGAATTGGACCCATGAACCCGACTGGTCATTATTTGAAAAGTGTAGGTAAAGGTACTTACAAAAAGAAGCACGTCTAGGCAGCATAGAGTTGCGATGGTCCTTGGAGTTGTTCCGCTTGGACCATGGCTCGTCTCGCTCGTCTCGCTCGTAGCGCTCCTTTCGTTCGCACCGCTCCTTTTGCTCGAAGCGCTGGAGCCCATCGAAGTGCTCGAGTTGCTCGCAGTCGAGCAACGCCGGCGGGAGAGACACCGACGTCGAGGGCATCGTCAGAGCCTTCTGAAACATGCACTTATTGTACGGCTGGGAACATTAACATCTTTTCATGCAGCGAATATAAGGATAATGTTACACGGTTCACTAATGATACGGCTACATTGTCGCGTTGTCGCGATAAAACTTAGTGTTCGTTCTACGACGAACTATATTGACTACATTGTTAAGAGCGTTTATACAGAAAGTGGGCAACGTCGCAAATAGCTTTCAAATATTTCGCTGTTTTGATTAATTTGGTCATATCAATGTATGGAAATAAGAAATATGGATAACTAATGAACTTAAATATTGATTATGAAATGCAATAATTAATTTCGTAACACCGAATATTTAGTTTATGATGTAAAAAAAAGTGTTTGGAAACAATTGCAAGTCATGATTTATATTCTAGCTCACTAGTTAGCCATATTTCTTATTTCCATACAATAATATTGCCAAATTAATCAAAACCGGTAAATATTTGACAGGTATCTGCGACGTTGCCAACTTTTTTGTGGATGAAAGCTCTTTAAACTCTTCGCGGTTTGGGCATTCGAGTTCGCCTGAATGATTCGCGATGTGACGAATTGCTTGTCCAGACGTGTCACGACAACGCAAATCTTCGCTTTATCGCGACAGTGTAGCCGTTGCATTACGCCGTCCAAATCGAATGTTGGCAAAAGTGAATCATTCAATGCCGGCTATGTCCTGCATTTCGATATAGGTGCATGTGTCAATTTGGTTGACCCTTTTAATATTGCCATAAGAACTTGATTCGTACGTAAGGACCATTTGATAACAAGCCTATAAAACTATACTTCAGATTGAACATAAGGATGGCGATATAGTGGCCTGTATCCGTCAAGGGGGTGACTATACCCGTCATACAGAAGAACTTTCGCTATGAACTTCGTAAAAGTTAGGTTAAAAAAAAATATT
Source organism: Agrochola circellaris (assembly GCA_914767755.1). Lineage (NCBI taxonomy): Eukaryota > Metazoa > Arthropoda > Insecta > Lepidoptera > Noctuidae > Agrochola > Agrochola circellaris. The sequence goes on along the minus strand of OU611859.1, from coordinate 3,144,800 downwards.
GATGCATCGAAATTGTCTACTGTTGTATAGGAATTTTTTGCCCGAATCGGATATGAGTTTAATAACGCGTTGTTTAGTATGATGGGTAGAATCGTCCCCTTGACAAATGCACTTAAAAAGTCAGGATCAAGCTATGTCAGGTTTTCATCCGAACATTACGTAATAAATTACTCGAGTAGGTTCCGTACATGAAAAATAAGTAGTTAGAATGGAAGGTAAACTAAAATATTACGTTCGAAATAAAATATTCAAACCAAAATTATACAAAATATCCTAACATCGAAAATTGCTCAAAAGTTTGCTACCAAAAACTATTCAAGAAACCCTTTCCTGTAGCAACGAAACCTAAAATCCTAATTGCACTAAAGTTACAAACAAAAAGGTACTTTACCAAGGAAGCCACAAGGTCGGTAATGCCTCGTCCGGAGGTGGATTCTTCGGGCCATTGCGCGCCAGGCTGGGCACTCTCGCTGCAACAAGCGTACTTAGTGATAATTGCTACATTAAAGTACACTAACGCTACTTAAAACGTTCACCCACGCGACGCATTAAGGTACGCAAGTTTTTAATTAGTATTAATGGAGGGCAAAATGAACGCGACCGAAGTTGCGAAGAAAAATTGTGCTTTTAAGGGGTTGTGAAAATGTTTCAGGTCACTTTGAATGCGTTAATTATTATGAAGTTTGTTTTAGTAAATTGAAACTATTACAAATTTAAATATACTTATCTATACAAATACATAAATTGAAGCGTCTAAAGTTGTAATGCCAAAATACCAGCTTTTTACTAAATGCATATGAAAGCATAAACGTTACTCAGACAAAAAATTTCAAAACTTGTTTTTTTTTGTCTGTCTGTTCTGGCTAATCTCCGAGTCGACCGAACAGATTTTGACGAGACTCAGTTAAGTTACTTTTATTTTAGAAAAATAATTGGGGTCCACGCGGGCGCAGCCGCTGGCAACAGCTACTTGTAAACAAATATACTTTTAATTTATGAATCAACACGAGCGGGGATCAAATATCACGTTTGGCGGACGGACCCATTGCTTTAACCACCGACCTACCTCAAAGCTTGGTCGTAGTGGTTGAACCAATATTTCCTGATACCAAACCTTGCATTTGAAAAGATTAGAATAAATAAACAAATAAAATAAAATAAAAAATGTTTTACAAAGATCTAATCGAACACCAAGAAAAGAAAAATTATCGTGAAAAAGGAATTGGGCATTGAGGGTCCCCGAAACGATCAAATTGCAATTGTATTTTTTTACGCGATTGATACACTAATGCGCAAATTGATGGTTTCGAGGTTTACGATTGACAATATTACTACAATAAAATTGCAATTGATCTTTTCGAGGACACCATAGATAGCAAAAACTATTGGAATCCATTTAGGGCGAGTAGTAACGTACCTGTAACTGGCGAAGGCGGTAGGATGCCGTGGCGGGAAGCAGGCGGATGGTACAAGCGCGCGCGGCGTCTGCGCTGCCTCGGGACTGGCCGGCTCGTCGCTCCATCGCCAGTCGCTGTCACCACCAAACTCCTGCGGATATAGTACATTCATAGAGAACTCCATGAAAAGACCCACTTGTCTAACGGTCTTGTAGAAAACCTAATCTTAAGCAATGGTTTACTAGCCTAGTGTATACGACTACTAAAGTAACAAGTCTTCAATTTGTACGGAAAATGAACGAACTCCCACAGATTTTTCTCGAGCCTGACTTTATTGACAGCCAAATACGAACGAATCTGTTTATTCGGCCTAATTCACGAGTACTTTCAAGCCACTTGAGATCACGAAACCTAATAGAGACGTCAGAATCGCTCAAATCGAAAGGTATATACGAAAGCTTCCCGAAATACTAGTAAAATGGCTACGAACATTTATGAACGATGCAGTTATGATATAAATTATTAAATACAATTCCCGAAACACCTAATGCCCCGTAACCGTATAATAAACGATGTCCGCAGCTTCGACAATCCCATAAAATAAGATTTGTTTCGCAATGTATTTCTAACAACTTTCGCTGCTTTAGGTACAGTAGTAACTTATTCAATTTATGAATAGAACAACAAAGCTTAACGCACTAAGATAAGCTTTCATTTAAAAAAAATCTAAGGTTTTACAAAACAAATGCAAACAACAGTTTATTTTTAAAATAGAACTCCGCGAAAGTTGAAGTTACAGGATCTGAGTTGAATTGTAGCGTAAGTGGCATTAGGCAATCAAAAAGTTCTGAACTAATATTAGATAAAATTGTAGAGCAATCGAAGGCAGTCAAAAGCAGCGAGTGCCCAAAGCTAACAAGCGTGAAAAGCCGGGTATCTGTATCCAAGATAGTTTTCCGGGTCGCGGGCGCGAGCCGATTAAACGTGGGGGCCTTGGCATGAGCCTACACAAATAATATTATATTGCCAGATGCATGCCAATAGCCGGCGATACGCCGCCAGACGCCTGCCAAGTGCGCGATTGCTAACTTGCTCCGCCATATTGGAGGATATGTTGTGACGCCAACCTCTTGGCAGAAACTACGCGTATTACTTTTAAGACGCCGCTTAATTTGAGCCTGATCTGGCAATTAAAACAAAACGTTACAGCGAATTGAGAACCGGGCACCATTTTTGGTGTTTTGATCCGCGAGCGATTGTAAATCTTGTGTTGCACCGAGTTCAGTACCTTGTTTACATTTTTTTTAAAGAGCATTTCGAAAGCCGTTGTTATTATTATAGAAAAAAAAAACAAGGTCCAGGGCCAGGTGTTCTCAGGTTAACAACTAGTTAAAAGACAAGTATCAGTATTAGTGTCTTGTGTTTTAACCAGTTAAAAGTCGAATATAGCTAAAGTAGGCAAAACGGATATTGATAATCTTGAATTCGATTAAGCTTGGCCAACTGGAACTCCCCCTCAACTAACACCCCGTACATAATAGATAAAACTCCAGAGGGACGTAAATAGTCCTCCCCGAATACATAAATCCTTTCTAATCATGGTAATACGTTGCACCAGAATCGATATAAGATAATTCACTGGACTACGCTTAAACCCGTTGTCATACTCGTCCCGAGTCCGAATGGCACATTACTAAATTGAGAAGATTCAGCATCTTCACGTCGCATTCTATAAATAACGGGAAGTGAAAATAGTTTTAAGCTTCTCAAAATTTAGCTCCAAGTAGTTAATGAAATATTCATGGAGAAATCGATAGTCGTCACGTTAGTGGAGACTTCTACATATTGATATAGCCCCGCAAATAGAACGGTGGTTGGGAATCGTTTAAATATAAATCGAGGAAAGTGTAGAGGTCAAATATGAAATGTATGCAGACTGAAATAAATGGGGCTGTAAATCTAACCTCTAAATTGTATACAGTTCATACAAGCGATTAAGCGAACCATAAAATGTACGCATCTCATATAGACGGCGGGTGATACGGGACCCAACGATGCCGGCTAATGCAAGTGCAGTAACCGAAGCGATCCGGCTCGCATTATTTGGCACGGCCGGCCCATTAATACGGGCCACTGTTGGCACCAATCTCGGCTAACATTAACTGGCATCAAACCGGATGTCGTACGCTACATTATGAACGGACAATAAAACCTACGGAGTGCTTTGTGCTTAAAATTTGATTTAAGCTCTTGGCGCTATATGAATATAAGCAATGTGATGTATGTTACGATACTACATAGAATAAAAACCATCTTGGCGCCCAACATGGGGCCGCTCTGTACTTGTTTAATTCTTAAGAATTGGCAGTTGACACGTTTAAAGACGTTAAGCTTTAAACCAGCGCGATTTAAGAGTACATAAAATAAAGTATGCCAAACTTGAAGTTATGAGGGTAGTATGACAATTTTGAAGATTCAATATTGAAGTTATTTTTTCAGATGTTTACCTCCGGGCTTTTAAAAATAAGTTACGTAGTTTGCAAAGTTTCACTAACAAAGTTTCATAACGAGTTAACAAGGACCGAGGCCAAAAATAAAAAGGCGGGTATATTTGAAACGACATTTACTGTAGGTTGAAAAATAAGCAATGGGTGCAATATATTTACCAGCATTTACATAGCTACAAGTAAACGACTAAATACCATCAAATTACGCAATAAATATTAATTCAGAGGCATAGAACCTATCGGGTACTTACATTGTAATAATCGAAGAAAGCGCTCCGTATCTGGTGCAAGTAAAGACATTGCTTTAAGGTGGGTATGAAAGTAGTTCAGGCAAATGTTAAATTTCCCGCCCTTTATACCGGAAAATCCAATAAAATAACGGAAAATGTAAATAAAAAATCTGCAAGGACCCAACTCATAAAAAAAAACATCAAAGACCCAATATGAAATTAACAATAACTTGCCCGCTGCTTTTTCAACGACAGGTTATTCACATTCCCATAGCATACCATTTAAAACCCTTTTGTAATAGCTTTTTAACCGGCTTTGTCCATACCCTACTAGAACAAGTTTTCAGGCCGCCCATAAAGACCAAAACAAATATTTAGATAGCCACGGACAAAGTATCCAGCAAAGACTTCATTTTGAACTAGTTAGAATTAATTTTCTATACCAGCCGCATCCCAGATTATCAAAATCAGATAAAAAGAAGGGTACTTACATTCCGGAGATTCGCGGCGGGAGCGGCGGCTGGTTCCGAGAGGTGTGTGGTATCGAGTCCCAGGAAGTCTGCCAGGGAGCGCCGGTTCTCTCCCGAGCCACCGGGGCTGTTGTCCTGTAGCAGTACAAAATGTTTAGGAAAATAGACATGGCACGTGGGTGTCGTGGGGTTTGCAAGATACAGGAAGGTAGAAGCGGGCACGTGGTTAGGTTTAGTAATAAGTTTCAAACTCCAAGACGAAGAAATCCGATGGTACATTATGTATCGCTCAAATTAAGATCAGTGAAAATAAAAACTACACAGGGACAGTAAATAGGTTTTGAACTCCCAAGAAATAAAAAGAAATGGGGTTCTTCAGCATGCATCGTTCAATTGCTGTTTTTTCCACGGATTAAACAATTTGAAATAAAAACTGCGTAGAGGCGGTAATAGCCACGCACTTTGTCAGTTAGAACCAAAAAGGAAATGAGAAAAAGGGTAGTTTAACATGCGCTCATTTTTAAATCGTGAAGGGAATTTTCTTCGCACGAGAGTAGGTCGTAATTTAAAAAATACCGAACTTTATTTAGACTACCATAGCGTGTATACTACGAGAAGTATTACTGGTCGAGCAAACATGATCAGACAATAATTTTAAACTTGGGAACCTGGCTAAACAAAACGCGAAATTATTAAAGGGGTAGGTACTATAGGTCAAATATTTTTAGAAACGTTCAATATTCTAAATTCATCGTTGAACAAAATTAAATAAATTTTAAATACACAATGTAAAAAACATGGTTCTCACCTGATGTAGAAGCGGCATAAGTGCCGCTAAAAAGTTTTCCAAGTTCCGAAGTAGTCTAGAGCGCGTCGAACAGAGTTCCGAGCTAGGGTCCTTGCGCGGCGGCGGCGCACTCACGACTAACCGGTACAGCGAGCGCTACGAAGCACGAAGCCGCACCCATCCCACCTCTGCCCCTACCACCCACTCTACGACACAAACTACGCCCACATTAACAACTTTTTACTCATTTCGATGCTAAATAATCAAAATTAAATAAAAAATTGGTTTGCAAATTATATTTCTTATTTTCCTTTGAATAAAAATCTGAAAATTATATTTGTAAATCATGTTCTTACGTTTTGAATTCAGAATGCTTTTGCGCGCGCAAGATGGCGGCGGTACGCACGTGGTTTGCGTCGTCATGCGCATGCTGGTGAAATCAAATGTATTTTTAATTAATTATTTAAGAGACTTTATTTTTAAAACAATACTACGAAAGAAATTAGGTTAATTTATCCTTATTGATATGATGACTAGATTGATTTGGGTTTGTTTTCTTTCTTTAATAATTTCATATTTCGTACAAAAGGTACTGTTTTATATCAAACATAAATTATAAGATACTTTTTTGGGGCGGAGATCAGATTTCGTTAGAATTAAATAAAAAGGAAATGCACTGGGTGGGAACATATGGAAATTGCATAATAAATGTTGCCAATTATAAAACGTAATACAATAAAAAAAACACCATGTATATTTGACTTTCTTTTATTTCACAACAACCTGTTTGGGAAAAAGTAACCAATATTCTTTGAGATAGACAAAAATATACTTAGCGTTCTACAATTGTTTATCAACGCCCTGCGCTTGTCTCAGTTTATTTGGTATTGGCGGAGCATTTCTCCCCACAGCGGCGTTTTTATCGTGCGATAATCTGTTTTCAGTACATTTTGTATTAGGACGGCCACCAAGTTACATACTGCTGCGATAATAATGCCGCAATAGGAGTCGGACACGCGTTTTTCCGTCCTACGATATTCCGATAAATGTTCTTAGAACATTTTGTATTAAATATTATATATTATTATTATTGTATTTATATTATTAGGACGTATGCGATCTTACACACACCGGCCTTATTATCGCGCAATAAAAACGCACCAATGGTGGAGAACACGTTAGAAATATCGCACGATAAAAACGCAGCTGTGTGCAATGAATCGGGACGCATTATCGCAATAACGCTTGCGTTATTATCGCGCGACCAAAACGCGCCGGTGGGATAGGGCCTTTAGTGTTCTTCGAACATTTTGTATTAGAGGACGCATGCGACCGTACACAAGCCTACGTTACAGGCGCGTTTTTGTCGGTTGACAATAACGCTGCGTTTTACAAAATGTACTGAAAACAGATAACACAAGCGTTATTATCGACCGATAAAACGCGCCTGTTGTGGGTGAGGCTAATATCTCTATCAGCCCTCTTTCTAGTCACATCATCTCTCACACAATGCATTTACAGTTTCGTCGACATTCCCTTATTCGTATAACCATCCACAATCAATAGTTTAATAGTTTTACAGTCAATATTGAATAAGACTAAGAATAGTCACTGAAATACACTACTTCAGTATTTATTTGAAATACATTAATCACATAATATTTCTTTACAAATATTCTGAGTTAAATACATTTATAAACTTCCAAAACTATCATCCTATTATGCAGGGTATAACATATTGGTCAAACGTTATATTAAATGTAACAAACGTTGAAATAAATTCGACTGGTTATTGCGTTACATTGCATAAATTAGGACGGCTAATTTGTGTTACATTCCATGTTACGTTTCACCAATCTGTACCCAGTATTAGACTGTAATATATCTATAACAGCCGCACGGGTCGATCCATCAGGTTAAGCTACGCTTGCCGAGGTTGGTCTGTGAATGGGTGACCATCTTTACATATCGAGATTCGTCCGTGCCTCGGAAAGCACGTTAAGCCGTTGCTCCCGGCTATCATTCGTGGAATTTTGACAGTCGTTACGGGTCGTCAGAAGCCTGAAAGTCTGACAACCAGTCTTACCACGGGGTATCGTATTACCCAGTTAATGGGTTCTGGAGGTCAGATAGGCAGTCGCTCCATGTAAAATACTGGTATTCAGCTACATCCGGTAAGACTGGAAGACGACCCCAACATAGTTGGGAAAAGGCTAGGCAGATTGATTGTATACACAATATACACTTCCGCTTTTTTTTGGGGAACCGCTTTTTACCTCGATCTCGCCTGATGGAAAGCGATAGACGAGGTGATCAAGGTCTTTGATGGAACGAGCGAACCAAGAAAAGTTCCACATGAACCTCTTCAAAAATGATGAAGGCGTAAGGGAATATTGCCCAAAGGCACCCTTGGAAACAGCTTGATGATTGTAGTATGTTCTTCACATATGAAGTATATTTTTATTAATGACTATTATTGATTAACATTTACTGAATAAATACTTGACATACAATATTTTTCGTATTTTTTTATTTTTAATGTTAGGCGAAGTTTGAAATGGCTTTGCACAGACATCCTCGTATTGGTTAAATATGTACACAGAGTATTAAATCACAACATTATGTTTCAAAGTCCTATTGTTAACATTGGCTAAGCGTGTGCTGAGATGCAGGTGACGCAGGTCCACGCAGCGCAGGGCAGAGCAGATTTTATAATTCATGAATGTACTGACAGCTGCGTACGCTGGGGCGCAGGCACGTGAGACGCAGACATGTGTCTGTTCTACTGCGTCTTGTTGTAGAGCCGGCACAGATTTCTGCACAGCTCGTGCTGAGTTTCACTCTTTTTTTTGCTGAGACACAGGTAACGCAGCACAGTCTTTTGTTTGTACTAGCTAGGACGCGTATGTGTCTGTGTAGCTGCGTCGCAGCATGCGCTCGCGGCTTATGTCTGCGCCGCCTGCCCTACCCTACAAAATCTGTACATTGCTGTGCCGCGTCACCTACTGTGTCTCAGCATACGCTTAGCCTGAGTGTTGCCGATGTATGCGGGCTATTTAAGTTTATCACACAGCTACTGTTAATATAGACTCAGATTAAAGTATTTCACTTTAGTCGTTACGATGCCTCGGAATGTAGGCAATAAATGCAGAAAACATTGATATTATTGCTTAAGAGATTTCTCACGTACCATCGCGGACACTGGCGGTGAAACACTTTTCAACCTTATTACTTAGGACATAAGGGTGAAAATAGGTCGACCGCGATTGTTCGCGGTTGAACATGTTCCTTATCTGCCTGACTACTTTCGGACTCGAATCGAGTCCTTATTCGAGGTCAAGATGCCATTTAGATCCGAAACTATTCGGATAATCCCGAAATCCATAAACAATTGTAGATTACATAGACAGTAAATTTACTTGCTAAACATGGGTTCACGTCTGTTATAGTCATTGCAAATCACGAGCGTACGTCATGTGACTTTTATGACGCACACTTGCGAAATGAAAAACCTATACATAGTTTATGCTCTGTGTGCGCGACATTCATTATACATAACACTGAACAACGCAATTAAGTATAGTTCGCGTCAAATAACTTTGCCGCTTTGAAGTTGGGTACAAATGACTGCGCAGTAGTCAATCTTACCTAAAAAAACAGTAGCGCGCACGCGCAACCCAACTTCAGAGCGGCAAAGTTATTTGACGCGAACTGTAACAACAGTCATGTACTATCCAAATGCATTTATATTGCGAAATAAATACCACTGTCTTCCAAGTAAGTCTATATTTTAATGTTCAACAGAACTTTTTGCTAACAAGTCGTGGATACATGGAATCAGTTACACGAGAAAAGTTTCTCGCCTCGAATCGATTATTGTAAGGACTTGCATGCCTAAAGACGAGAATCGCCTCGTTTGTGTAAATTTCTTCTCGTGTTGTCAAATAGTCTGATTTTCATGGAGTGATTTTAATTGCCAGTGACATGTAATAAGTTGGTGCTTCAAATTTATTGTATACCACGGACAAAAAACGCTGCATCGTGTGGCTTTAAATTTCGAGAAAATCGAATTTCTCCTGCCGAATCTTGCCTGAATCAAATATCTCGCATGTCATTCTCAATCAACGGTCAAGAAATGCATCCTCTGCGCCCTTCACTTGGCAGACTTGGAGGCTATATAGTCGCACAGTGGCGTCAGTCCTGCAGACCGAACAGCGGTGCCAGCAGCGCGCCGGGCGCGTGCGGCGGGCCGGCGCGCGGCCGGGCCAGCGCGCCGCGCTCGTCGCTGTACATGTAGGGCAGGCGCAGCACCCAGTACGCCGACGCCGACAGCTTGATGGGCGGCGAGCCTACGGGCTGCGGGATGAAGATCGGTCCCCCTGCTACTGGTTGTACCTGGACAGAACGAATAACATTTATTTGGCAACAGTTCGTGATCACAAACTACAAATTAAAAAAAAACCTGTGCAGTCGGGGGACCCTCGTCAGGATCGAAGTTCCTTACGCAATACTCGCACACACACACATATATAATAGAACGAGACAAACCGAGAAAGTCGTATGGAGGATAACGCTTTTTCCTGACGTGACGTATGTCTACCAGTCAACTCCTACAAACCGCGCAAGCCACGTTAAGGACTTCGTTCTTCGGTCCAAAAAAGTGAAATGATTTAACAACAAGTGTTAAAACATGACCCAAAACTTGTACATCAATGTAAGTATTGGGATTTTAGAAGATACTTCCCTCAGTATTAGATTTTATGATATCCACCACAATGAATTAAAGAATGCGTTCCTGACCATATATAGTCTTTTTAAAGTTATTTTACATCTAACAGCAACCTTATAGCAACGACAATAAAGATCACTGTGGTGCACAATCAGAGGTAAGATATCTGCGAAAGGACTCGTTATATCTTTAGACTTCGTATTTTACTATTCAATAATTCAATATTAGGCATGGTCGTGGAGCGAAAATGTGTCACCTTTTGGAACTGTCATTTTCATTCACAATATTGACAATAGTTAGGAAGATAATTAAATGCAAGTGAAAATGAACCTTAAGAGGCCGGGGTGCACGGCTCGCAACTACAAGTCGAAATGTGTACAAAATTCGTTTGGAATATTGCTATCTCTGTTTGGTTTGACAAAAAAAGGGGCCGGGGCGGACGTGGTGTGCAGCCGTGTGTGTGTGTGAATGGATAGATAGCTATTATTAGCTGTACTTGTGACGGCATTTATATTTTTGTTGACTACTTTGGGGGGGGAATCGTTAATGAATGTACAGACTAGTAATGCGTTTTTTAATGCGTTTTTTTTTTAATGCCTATATCTCAACATATTAGGATATCTCGACTAATCTCGAAATAGAGAAATAGAGATAAAGATTCTCGAGATAGATTTTCTCTACAAGGCCTAGGCCTTGTAAAGAAAATCTAGCTAGTTAATACGCCACACAACAAACAAGAAGAACAACAAATAAGGGCAAATCGGCCGACGAACGGCGCTAGTTGTCTCACGCACGTCACGTAAATATAAATGATTGGCAAATGATTGAGCAAATAAAATTTCTTTCTCTTTTTCTTTCTTTCTTTGGGATATTTATCATTATTGTGTTTATTTATTTTAAGCCCAGGTTCAAATGGGCGATTTTTCCCGTGGCGATTTATTTTCGTGCACTGGATTTTCAAACTTCTGCTTAGCGCCGAGAGTTGAAAATACAACAGTGTGTTATTTCAACGCGCTAGGACGCGAGCGCGTTCCAGCGCGTTGGATTCTCAATGCTCGGGTCAACACCGAGAGTTTAAAATCCAACAGTGTGTTATTTCAACGCGCTAGGACGCGAGCGCGTTCCAGCGCGTTGGATTCTCAACGCTCGGGTCAACACCGAGAGTTGAAAATCCAACAGTGTGTTATTTCAACGCGCTAGGACGCGAGCGTGTTCCAGCGCGTTCGATTAATCCCACCGCGATATTTTTACGTCCGTGCTAACGTGGGCTAAGCCTGTTTATATTTATTAATTTATTTAAAAACTAAGGCTTTTTCTGTCTTATTGTAGTACCTACTCCTTTTACTAAACTTCAAATATTGTTATTACTAAATAATGAATAAAAGTCAAAAAGACAAATATTCCAAATACACAAACATTTGTTTAAAATACAAATAGACAAATATTTGTTTATTATTTTATTATAATTTATATTTACGCGATGCCCGTAAATTCAGATAAATATCAGAGTTCTGAGCTAAGAATAATAAAAAAACAAGCATTTTGAATAACCATTTATTTAGTTCTTACTTCAGAGATATTGATATATTCATCATTTAAAAAAATATGAGTCGAAACGTGATAAAGTTGTGACAAATTTGACTGAGGTCGATAATAATATGGTCACCCTCCCATAATATTATCGACCTCACTTAAATTACAAAAAATAGAATTATGGTAATCGGAATACATAATCTGTGTTCGCATTTTATTGTTTGGGATTTTATTAAAAAGTATTTGTCGAGATTTGGAGGCCCCCCAGGACCGCGTGCCCGGGGCGGACCGCACCTGCCACCCTCTCTCCTTTAGTCCGCCAGTGCTACATGATGGACCTCGCAACCGACAGGATTGAAGGAGCATTTTCATTTCTTCAGTAAACTATTTACGAAAAGCAAGAATGTAGGGGAGCAAGGAAGGCGAGCTCGATATTTTGTGCACTTCGTATCGGAATTCCCGATTAGGTTTCTATTGAATATCCTTACGTAAGTATAGGACTTGCTTTGTCGTCTTATGCAGAAAAGGCTGACAGTTAGAACAATATAGAATTCAAGAGCGAGCGCATCGTGCTCGAAAATGTAGCAGACCGCCTTGTGTAGTTAAGTTTTTTATTGTAAAGTCATATTTATTTATTTAATACTTCAAGCACAAAACTGTGCAGAGGCGGACTTAAAGTAAAATTTTCATGCTAAGCCTCTAACTCTAAACTGTTTCTTACTTAATAAATTTTGACCGTCTTTGGGATTTCATTAATTATTTTCCATTTTTTTTTCGATAGTTTGTATCTTGATAATATAAGCTATGCTTCTGCTGAAACAATATTACAAATATTGTTGTTTATAATACAGAAAAAACGATATGAAAACATATCATTTACGCTGTAAAATGTTCGAAATTCAATTCGCTTAAACTTTATTTTAGGTAAAAACAAGATGTCTGAAGCCTAGATAAATGCCTACAAAATATGGTGGAAATATGCTCAAATTGCAAATGATTTAGGTATTACGTTTGTATGGACAATTCATCCCAAGCCGCATTCTTAAGATGCTTAACATTTTCATTCCTTGACTGTACATCAAAAGAAACAATTAATCTGCGGCAGCCGGGTGTTTGCTTTGTAGCCACAGCTGCTTCAGAACTTGGGTATGTGCAACAGTAGTTTCATTCTTGAGGTCATCAAGTGGGATCGCTTCCTTGTTTGCGCAATAATGTAACGATACAAGCCGTGCGTGTCAGCTGTGTGTACCTTAGGGTCCATGGTGACGTGCACGGGCGCCTTGGGCGTGACGACGTGCACGCGCATGAGCTGCGCGGGCGCGGCGCGGCACAGGCAGGCGCAGTACAGCGGCATGTCGCTGGCGGCCAGGCGCCCGCCCAGCGCGCCCGCCTCGCGCCCGCAGCCGCCGCCGCCGCCGTTCACTACCGTGTCCGGGGACGACATCATGAATCTGGGAATGGAATGCGGAAACTACGTTACTAAACAGTTCAGCGGACTAATCATTTGTCGATAAGGGAGCAGCACTATGAATATATAGATATCGAGCTGGCGAGCTGGAAGGAGACATGAAATATACACGTTAATAGCCAGGTTGTGACTGATCGCAGGCCTACTGCGTTCGTACGTGTCAAGTATCAAAAAAACGTAACGTGCATCTACACCGACCCAAGCATTTGCCTCAAGTGCATCACTTATACAGGGTAGATTTTTGAGACAGGACAGTAAAAGACTGTCTTTAACTTTTAAGTAATTGCTTATTGCATCCTTAAAAATGGTGTTTCTGCAAATTATGATTTAAGGTGCACATCAAGCCCTGTGCCCGACGAGAATTCCCATCGGCGAAAATTACAAATTTCGGTTTAAAGAACTTTATTCTCATTAAGACAATTGTCACTTACATGAGAACATTAAATCTTATTACTAAATATATTACATCAGTGCGGGTAGAAGAAAAACAAAAGCAAAAAACATTAAAAGATCATTGTCAACAAAATTGGAAACGAGTTCAATTTACATCCCTTATTTAACCCATTTCGGTCAAGAGTTCTCAAAAATCCTTCCTCAGTGCTCATCAACGTTATACAAGGATTTTTAAGATGGGACAGTAAGGGTTGGTACCTTAACCATTGTCGCTACAGGAAAATGGTCTTACGAGACCTTTTTAGATATTTTGATCTGCATTGACAGATTTCGAAAATATTGTACAGTCAGCAAGAACAAGGACAATTATCACAAAAACTTGCTGACGCCAACCGATCCTGTTTTTTCTACGGATCAAAATTGCACAAGTCAGAATAAGAAACTTGTGCAATTTCATGCTTCTAGCACCCAGCGGTTAAAGCCTCGTACTAGGCAACATTTGGCGCGCGACACGTGAATCTCAACATGTACGGCAACGCTGCACAACAGCGCGCGACGTTGCCAGCTGCCGCGCAACATGACGCGCGGCTTGTTGTTTGTTTAAAGTGCATCGTTAGTTGAGCATCAATTGTTGTCGAGTGGAGACGTGACGCACAACAATGTCCGATAAAATTATAACCACTGCCGCTGAAATCAACACAAGTTCCTCTGGCGACATGTTGTCGACGACTGAGAATGTGTGGACAGACAACGTTGTTAAACAAATGTTCCGCGTCATCATTCAACAAGTTGCGAAACATGTTGAGCAACATGTCGCGCGTCAAATGTTGCCTAGTGGATACGAGGCTTTAGGATGTGCGTTGTCTCTCACTGAATGAAAGAATTTAAGACTTTTATTAAGTAGCTGTTTGTGTTTATGGTAGTGTCTTTAGAAACGGCAAACTAACCTGTGTCCCCGCGGGCACTCGTACTCGAAGCCGATGAAGATCTTGACGGTGAGGTGGTGGTGCGGCGTGATCTTGCCGCGCCCGCGCGACGGGCCCGACACGCGCCAGCCGCTCATCGACTCCAGGCTGGAACATTGTATATGAACACAGCGTTATAAAACCTCTGAATATCTTTCGGCATTTCTTATCAGGGATCACTCAGTTAAGATAAGCACGCGCCCGGCGCCATCTACTTGTAATATATTGACCCATAAAATGTATGTGTAAAAGTGTCTTAGAAGAGCTGCTTATTGAAATAAATATCACTTCATTTCATTTATTGCGTATAAATATCCTATCAATACTTTTATTAAATACTATCAATGTTAGTTGCATTATGCTAGTTCTCTTATCATGTGCTAGATAATAATAATTCTATCTATACACATAATAATATAGTAACGAAGTCAAAACTCTACATAGATTTTTTTAAATGCAAAAAAAATTAAGTTTTGTTTTTTTTATCACGTCTATTCCAGACGAGCTAGTTTATTCTTCGTAAACAGGGACCAAAATAGCTTTTTAATCCCTAGGGACTAAAAGTGATTTGAATTTGGAAGGTGGATATTGATAGTAAAAATTCCAATCACCAAAGAGATTCTTTCTTTGCGTCATGTGTACCGCAAATAAACGTATTTTCTTTCTTTTCTTTCTTTCTTTCTTTCTTTCTAGATCAATCACGAAAATTGTTTGAACAAGTAACACACTGGCAAGAGAGCAAATTCACAATTTGTCTAAGTGTGAATTTGGTCAAAATAAAAATCCAAGATGGTGACGGCGATTTTTTTTTTAATGTTTCTTCATGTATGTCGTTTTCGTAGTTTTCGAGGGTGCTAGAGGTTTATATTACATAGTGAAATTAATTTGTAAAGTTATATCTAACGCGAATAAAAAACTGAGAATCACGCAAAATCTATCAACCGTATTTTTCTGAAACCTTCATTTTAAAGATAATTTAATTATTGAACTTTTAGTATACATGTTTTATTAAAATACCTTTTTTTATGTATTTTTAATAAATAATGAGTCTTATTTGGGACGGCGCTTTTTGATGGGCGAGTCCTATTACTGGCTGTACATACGATGCGTTGCGTGAGCTCAGTACAGAACACGCAAACTAACCATTCAAGGTCACTGGCATATATCTGCGTCTTAATTTTGAAGATCGAAATAGACGGATTTTCAATTTTTTTATTTTTAGTGCTGCAATATCTTTCGGTGCTCGAATAACGTTGTCAGGGTGGCGCTGCGCTATTGGTAAACATTTTTGAGTTTGTGGTGTTGGCGGTGCTAGTTCCGATTTTGGCCGCGCGCCAAAAGAACCTTGTACTTACCGTACTGCGCAGTCCCAGGGCAGCAGATAGTTGGTGTGTGGCAGGAAGCCAGGCTGCAGGTGTTCGGGCAGGCCCAGTGAGTGTGAGTACAGCGACGAGGCGCCGAGGCATACCACGGACCAGCTGCTGAAGGCTGGCAGGAGGCCTACAGGGCTGCCCGTGTGAAGCATGCCTGGGAGGTATTCTGTTGTTGATGGCTGACGACTCATCACTTTCTCTGGAAAGCAGGAATGAAACATTTTAACGTGTGTATCTCGCGAGGACAGCTGCTGGTCACGAAGCTAGGTTAACAGATAAACGATGGACTCTCAGACTAACGTCTTGGAACGGGTCAGAAGGCACTAGGAAAAGAGGCCGACCGACTGCACGGCGGGCAGACGACATAAGGGTGGCGAACTCTGGATGGATATAGCGAATGACAGGGAGAAAAGAGACCAAGTTAAGAATAAAACAGGAAGGAATGGAAATCTCTAGAGACCTACAATTAAATGAAGGGTTAGCGCAGAAATTAAAATTAGTTCAACTTTATAGAATTTAAGAAATTGTAGCTAATTTCGAAATAAGTACGTTTTGTATTATTTCTGTAAGAAATATAAAGCCTTTGTTTTTTTTTTATTTACTATCAGAGTAAAACTCACCGTTAACAGTCTCCCCCCTCACGGGCACCACGTATCCCCTATCGCTGGCATGCGACTTGTCGTCCTCGTCGTCCTCGTCCCGCGCCGAGCCCGGCGACAGCGCGTCGGGCGCCGACCAGTGGTTGTCGGACGACGCGGAGCCGACCGACCCCGCCGGCGAGCCGCGCGCTACTGAGCTCGACAGGGCTTCTTCTGGAGAAGCTTTCAGAGCTGCAGCTCTGGGGAAACACAAACAGTAAACGTGAGAGAGTTATTTTACTAGGTTAAATTCGGTTATGAAAGAAGAAAATTGCAGTTTAATTTCGTAAATCACGTACTATCGAAGAACTTCATATCTAAGCAGTTTGAAAACAAAATCCCGTGAACACGATGACCACATCTGTTACCGGCCCGGTTCTATAGTGGCCGAGCGCTGCAAGCAGTAATAGTCCTTGCGGTGTATAGATATGAAGTTCTTCGATGGTACACAATATCGGGCACCTGACGATGAAGGATCACCATCAAACTTGTGGGCTCAGCTCAAATCACAATTAGATTTTTGTAAATCCTTTTTGGGAAGACATCTATGTTTAGCAGTAGATTGAGAAAGGCTTGCCCTGCGTGATCGAAAGAAATGAAGAGATTCGCAGGAGAACTGGAGAACTAAGGTAACCAACATAGTCTGAAGAATGGCCAAACTTAAGTGACGTGCACATTGCTCGCAGAACGGATGGCCGATGAGGTCGAAAAGCGGGATTGGCGACCGCGTACCGGAAGGCGCAGTGTTGGAAGTTTGCAAGGCCTCCTACTGGGTGGACCGATGACCTGGTGCAGGTCGCGGGGTTCCGTTGGATATAAGAAGCACAGGGTGGGTCGATGTGGAGACCGTAATCTTGATCCGATCCAGCCTGTCTCTGGCTGCCCTCCCCCTAGCGACGCCCTAACGACCCGTGTAATCGCTTATATGTTTTTGTCTTGACCTGAGGCGTTAAGGAGGTTTATTAAGGCATCCACAGGATAGCCGGGTTACGCAGCCGTCAACCTCTTAGGTTGAACTGCGTGATACCATCGATGTGGCGACAGTTGAGGGCTTGGTTCAGTGGATGTGTTTCGGCTAAAATGAGGACGAAGATATATTACTTGTATGTGGGAGTGGAGGGCTGGAACACCGGCAGCTCCACGGCCTGCAGCGTGGCGCACGCGCCGCAGTCGGCGGCCGCGAGCGCGTAGAACGTGCAGTTGGCGCGCCGCACGCTGTACGGGTCCTCGCGGGAACACTTGCAGCGCCCGCAGTTGCACGCTGATATGTAGCGCACGCCTGAAGAGTGTTCCTTGCTGCTGTCACTGTAAGCATTGAATAGGAACGAAAGTACGTAAGCAAACGGCATTGTTGAAAACAAAAAAAAGTTGGGGAACTTTATTTTTTACAGACTACAATAAAGAGGAGGTTCGCGCTATGAGTTCATGTTGGAATTCTGCATGTATGTTACGATATCATAATCAGCCTATAAATTCCCACTGCTGGGACACAGGTCTCCTCTCTGTGAGAGTGAGTGGGCCGTAATTTACCACGTGGGCCCAGTGTGGTGTGGTGGATGTCACATGTGTTTGAATTTTCGGTTCTGCCGCTTTCCTCACGTTTTTCTTCATCATTTTGAAAGCACTGATGAAGAAATAATGTTCACAAAGTATAGAGACTGAGTCTGTATGTTGCGATATCTCCGTGAACAGAAATCTGTTTAAATTTGGATAAAATAAAAATAAAAATTTTAAAAGAATTTTCAATCTGTGTAGAGTACTGACTGCTCGGGCTCGATGCACACGTGCCCGGTGAGCGAGAGCGCCTCGCACAGACTGCGCGAGCGCCACAGCGCGGCGCAGGCGGCGCGCAGGCGGGCACGCGCGCCGCGCGCTAGCGGGCCGCGCGCCATGCTCTCCAACACGCCTAAGGCTAGGCTCACCTGAAACAAGCGCATAAGTACTTATGTACGTCCAAAAAAGTGAAAAGAAAAAAACAATACGAGAACATTCGTACTTTTCTTATCATCCTCTATGGAAAAGGGAGGATCCTCCGACCAGACGGTTGTTGTGTCTGATGGGCAACTGCCCGACGATTGATGTCGAGATAATGTAAATATATCGATCGCGCGATAAACTCTGCTTAAGCAATGATAGTATTTGTGTGATGTCAGGTCTTTGATGCGTAGTTTGCACGTGGCGTTGTAGATACCGCCACAATATAACCATTATGATCAAAATTAGGATTTTTGTCTAATGCGAAACCAGATTTTATAAGAATATTAGAGAATTAAGTTAAAAAAATAACTGACCTTATGAGCATGATGTTGGCTTGAATAATGTGCGGGCAAGCCCTCCGCATACGACGCCTGCGCGATAGGTAGCACCTGGACATATAAACAAAATTATAACATTGTAGTTTGACCACTTCTTTCTCTTCTCTACGAAGAATAGACGTATCTCTTTCTTTATATTATCATTCTCACGATTAGTCAAATAAATGTCTTTTATATAGACATTTATTTGACTAATGGTGAGAATGTCCATTCGAGACTTATTCGTTTACAACTACTTAAAACCGACACAAGTGCACAGTATTTTTATTTAATTGTGCAAAACGCTTTAATAAATAATAATAAGTCCAATAAACCGCCTGGTTAGTGTGAGCTACGAGTTTAGAGAGAAGGAGGCTTTATTTGTCCGGGTGTTTCGCCAACTTTATGTCATTTTGTTACCTTAGCGCAGCGTGCCTGTGAGAAGCGTACGTCGGTAGCAAGCGCATCATATAAGGCTCCAGAGGACGAGTCGTCATCTGCACGGGATTGGGGCTCCAGGTACACGGGGGCTAACGCCTGGGCCGCCGAGCGCCAGGATGACGCGCTTGGTAACTAAGGATATAAACATGGTAGCGTTAAAATTGCTAGAGCAAAGATATGTACAACGCTATAAGGTTATTTCGGCGCGAGGCCGAAATCGAAAACTCAATGTCATTCAGGCGCCAAAGATCTTTGTAGCACTCTATTTCTGAATGCTTTTAAATTTGTTGTCAAATCTCATGTCAGTTAAGCTACGGTTTGCTGGAAGAGCGGTGGCCGCACCTGACGGCCGCATCGACGCCTGTCATGAAACTGATGACAGCGGCAAAGATTTTAATCGTTAGACTCGCCTTAGCGCGTCAATAGATAGTCACGTTTCTGTTACGTTTTGATACCTCTGCCACATAATGAAACAGTGACTACACTTGTTTGTCATGGAAACGCTATTTAATAATGTGTGAGGTCACTCTTCTCAGTATGGACACGTTTTCTTGTGACTGAGTACAGTGAGGGCAAATCTAGCGATTTAAATCTTTGGGGGGCGGGGTTTGCTTTACGGTGTCAACAACGCTCTCTAGGAAACCACACCAACTTACTTTCATAATCAAAGTTTCCGTGACGTCATTCGGCATAAATTGCGGACACTACATGAGCGGTCACCGCTCTTCTAGGAAACCGTAGCTTAACTGGCAGATGTTGGCAATGAACCTATAATCGAACAAGCTTGAGTGCGCGCCACGAAAGAAGCCCGGCGGAAAACTGTGGATTTACAATTAATGCAATGTGTTGCAATGATATACAGGGTGTAAAAAGACACATCACAAAGCCGTAAACTACGCATACTGTACGTATAGCTAAGTAGCTTTGCGCAAAAATTATTGCTGGGAACGGTATTTTTTTTTTTTTATAAAAAAAAACAAGTTTTTATTGCGCGCAATGTAACGCGAACCCACGCTTGAATGAACGGATTCAGTGTTAGTTAAGCTCCGCCCCTACGCTACGTAGGTAGGTACTTGTTGTTCATTGCGTTTTTGTAACTTCAAATGCGTAATCTGTTAAGATAAATCTAAAATTCAGGTAATGTTTGTTTGGAAAAAAGTTTCGTATTATCGCATAGAATTCATTTTAGTGAAAAAGTAAAAAAAAAAAATGCAACTTTGACCTTCAATATCTCCAGAACCAGTGGATTCCCAGGTATGGTCTAGTGGAAAAAAATGATGCAAATAATGGGTAGAATATGTGGCTTTCGGCTTCGGAAAGTGTCTTTTTACACCCGATATATACAGTAGCGCCGCGTCAAATGGACTTCAGTGGTGGCGCGGACTCTATTTGCAACTACTTTTAAACAATGTACTGAGTAGTCACTTCTTTCTTTCAATATGCCATGAGAACAATAAAAATTAATAGATTCAGTGCTGTGGAAAGGTGAATATTTTGGCTAGTATACCAAATAGCTTGTTGCCAAATGCGGGGGCTGCTTGTGTACCAAATGCTTGACTGTACACGGTCGATTGAAACGGGCTTTGCGAGGGCTTTTAGAAGACCATACAGAGTCGCAGAAGTAGGTAGGTAGGTAGGTTTTTAGGAGTGAAAAACAGATAGACCCAGATGCAAGTCATGTATTGAAAACAATAGACAAGAGAGTAATTTAAAACAAGCGGGAATGGAAAATATTTTTTAATAATTTTTTAATAGGCCATTGTTGATTATGATAAAAAGTAGGTTTCAACACTTTTGAATTTATCAAAGAACTCGATTTATGAAAGTCTATTCCACTTAATCTGCTGAAAAATGTCAAGTCTATAGCCAGCCTATCCTAATATCAGTCACGAGCTCTGATGCTAACAATTAGGGTTTTAAAAACCAAGTGTAACTCAAACAAACCGGCCAAGTGCGTGTCGGACCACGCACAACGAAGGATTCCGAAGTTGAGATGAATTTATCCCAAAAACAAAATTAACATTGTAGTTGAAAAACTGAGAAAAAGGGTCTTGACAGACAGACGGACGGACAACGAAGTGAATCTAAGTAATCCTATAAGGGTTCCGTTTTTTCATTTTGAGGTACGGAACCCTAAAAAGAAAAAAAAGGCTTAAAATGTTACGAAAACTATAAAGCATTACCACATTCACCACTCACCTCAAAGAACGAAGTACTCATAGCATACTTCCCGACGTTATCATCGAAGCCCTCACCGAAGGCCATGTCCACATGCGTCTGTAGGAACTGCCTAAAATAGATACGTAGAATATTCTTAAAGCCTGATTTCCACGTTGCAATTTAATTGCCTGTGACATACCACAGGTTGAAGCAACAATAAAAGTTGTCCCGTATAAACAGTATTTAGACGTTGCAAGTCATGTTATTGTATGTCACAGGCAAGAAACTTACATCGTGTAAATGGAGCTTTATTGTACACCAAATTTTGATGTGAAACATCTATAGCCGCACGTAAAACCGATTTCTGGCGTGGCGACGAATGCCGTGGCGACGAATGCCGTGGCGACGCGCCGCCACGCTATGTGATGGTATATGTATACAGTCTATATGCAGTAGTGTGTACGGTGTGGCGACGCGTCGCCATGCGCAATCGACTGTGCGAAGTGTGCGATTCTCTCCCACCGAATTGAAATAAATTCGTAAATTTTTGTATTTAATGAAAATAAATGTTTATTCAATAAATAGTCATCGTTATCTGGAAAAAAAATATTTTATCATTATGACATATTTAGTTCCTATCACAATCTGTTCTTTTCTGCATATTACTTTTACAAAATAATTTCGATGTTTCACATCTGCCAGGCGTCCCGTGACGGCTCACATTTTTTTTTGCGAGCAGTATCGCAAATTTATTAATCTACAAGCTTTTGTCAGTGGCTTCGCCTGCGTGGATGTCGGAAAATACCCCACGGAAACATACTACCGGGATTAAAAGGAAGCGAAGCAATGATCGCATACCTAATAGCCGAGGAAAAGGTCATCCGCATGGACAAGGTTTAATATAATACAGGTCTAAATAACTTCGGAAACAACAATGAAATTTTTATCAAATTCTGATAGATACAAATGGTTACTGGGGGTCATCCGTAGAAGATAGAATGCTACCGCGGACTTTTTTGTTGAACTTTTTAATATGTACGATCCTGTAGAATATTAATTTTATGTATCTCTTATGGTTTACGCGGCGCACGCCAGTAAAGCTCGGCATGATTTTTTCCGACATCTTCAACAATAATCGCCAAAATTCAGCCAATTTAGACAAAACCTTAATGAATTATACACCTACATCTTCCTCATGAACCACTCCGTTCATTTGTGAAAACCGTTTGAAAATCTGTTCGGTAGCTTTTGAGTTTATCGCGTTCAGACAGACAGACGCGGCGCGTGACGAGGGGAGTTTGTTTAGTAGTTTGACACTGGGTCTTTTTAAATCAACTGAAGAAACTTCACAGATGAATGAATGACCTCTTTATGCTAGATTATGTTAAAGATTGTGGGTAAAATGTATGTATTTAGTTGGTCAGGCATTGTAAATAAATAAATAACCTACCGGAAGGATTGCCGCTGCGTTGTGACGTCAGGCACGACCGTGCAGCGCTCTGCTAGACCACGCACCAACGCGCTAACTTCTCGTGCGCCTGAGCTTTCTTCCTCACCACTTATGTATACGAACTCTTCGTTTTTTGGTATAGCGAAGAGGGATTTTGCGCTGTAGAGTAAATAGGTGTCAGTATGTTGGTGTAAAAGTTCCAGAAAAATTGCCTGCAAGAATATCAATATTTAAACGCACTATCACCCTTCTGTCTGTTAATTTATTTTACTATAGCTTTTATTCTAATTTAATGCTGCAATAGATAATGATTAAGAATTGCTGACTAAAAATAATTAAAAGCGCCGCATTAGCAGTAGCACAAGTAAACAATGAAATTAAGATAATTAAAACAGATTGATGCCACTAAATTAACAGTGATGTCAGCAAACAGTCCAAATCAACTTAATTAGGTATAAGTATCTCACCAAACATTAGTAATAATCCTAGCCTTCCTCAGTATAAAGTACAGCTGGTCTTCAACCGCATGTTCCAATCTCTTCAACGCTGCAGGAACCTTCCGCACAGGGTTGGGGGCGCGGCGGAAGTGGAACAGCAAGCGGGGGCAGCAGGAGCGCCCGTGAGACTCCCATGCGCCAGTAGCTTTGATATTCGCCAGGGCTTGTGTACTTCGCGCTATTTGTTCTGTTCTGAAAGTGATGGGAATACATTTTATGGGAATCGTTTTATATATAGTCCCCTCTTCACCATATCCAGTGACAGACTAATTATCTTTTCTTTCGTGAGCTATCTGATGACTACTAAAATCAAATTTGTTCTTGAAAACTCGGTCACACCATGTACAGAAGATCTGATCAGCATGAGCTGAGCAGCGTTGTATGTGTATGTATAGGAAGGCTTTGGGCCCTGTACTAGCTTTCACAGGTGAAATACCGGTTTCGATTCAAACACAATGGGTGAAGTTTTTTGAATCATTATCTTATTTAGGCAAGTTAATGAAGCTAAGGAAAGTTCTTCATTATTGATTTTTAGAGACCAGATTTTCAAATGCATATTTGCAACATTTATTTAGGCTTTTGTATATTTATCTACTGATTGAGCATTTTTCTATAATTTTTACTGAATCTAAGTAGAAATGCTTAGACTTATGTTTGCAATGTACAAATTGTAAAATAATAGTGTATTTGTTGTTGAAGACCCTAATAACAAATAAATAAACTAAAACACAAAAATGTTACTACTGATTAAGAACAAAAATTATAATATGCAGAAAATATAGAAAGTTAAATAAATTGTTAAAGTTTAATTTACATATTCTGATTTATTAAAAAAATACATGATTTTATAGTATTTATTTAAATTGAAGTCTAAGCAATTTAGTTGCATATTTCAAGCACTTATGATACATATTTGCATGCAGTATTTTGACCATTTTAAGTTGCACAAAATCCAGTCTCCATTAATATCATGGTAAATAAGCTTCGGAAGGAGTAGATAATGCCAGCAACAGAGAGATTTAATTCTCAGCTATTTTCATGACAAACATTTTTCAACTTACCTATAAGCATCAATAGCCTTAAAAAGCTGCAGGTATCCAAGATCAAACACAGGTGTCGGTGAAGACAGCACAACAATATGACACAAATGGAACAGCAGAGCTATAGCTTTACAGGACTCCGCAGCCAGATCTCCTGAGGCAACCAGCCAATTAGCTGAGTCCGCATCCTTGTCTGTACTTGTGGCGTCATCATCAAGAGTAGCGGCTAGAGCAGTCAATTGTTTTGTG
Organism: Agrochola circellaris; assembly: GCA_914767755.1. Lineage (NCBI taxonomy): Eukaryota > Metazoa > Arthropoda > Insecta > Lepidoptera > Noctuidae > Agrochola > Agrochola circellaris. Next base: position 3,120,179 of record OU611859.1, on the reverse strand, counting down.
TCTAGGTATGTTATAGCATGGAGGTAGAGGATAGAGCGTCGCTCGTCCCAGTGGCACTCTATGCCATTCTGTAAGAAAATGTTGTTGGATGGAGTAGGTATATGCTAAGAGTTTTAAAGTATGTAGTTTTGTTTATGTTTCTTATTCTATGTTACAAGATATCTATATTACAATCAATATTACTGTGGTAAATAGTTGTTTAGAAACAGATTCAAGTTTAGCAGTGGACGTTTGTAGGCTTCTTATGATGATATAGGCTATATTCAAATTTCTTTAAATAGGCCAAACTTACCTCTTTAGATTGTACAGTAGGCAGAAGTGGGGTTGTTTTGTTAGGGTACCGATATGGTGACTTGCCTATTACACCCACCACCACAATACGTTCCTTCTTCGAGAATTCAGGGATATCGGTTATTGAAAACACGTTCATTTTGCTAATCTCATCACAATTCACAATCGCTTGAAACGCTTTTGCAATGTTTACGAAAATATTTAATTCAATGTTTTGACGTTGTTGACGTTTCACGAATTTCAGTATGACATTTCTTTTTTTTTCTTTGAGCGGTTTTTCAGGTCTGTTTTAAACAATAAGCAAAGATATATAGAAGACTTTACTAACCGCTTATGCAAAATTCGAATACCTTCTATGACTATTTCAAGTCTCAATGCTCTAGCACATTATTATAATAAGAACAATAAATTACTACTACGATTCCAGTTTTTTAGTTCTCGCGAAAGCTAGCTCTGCAAACGTACTTTATAGAGAAGCTCCTTGGTAATCGAGAACATTGCGAGCATTCTGATAAGATATTAGTCTAAAGTCCGTCTCACGAAAAGTCTCAGAGACGCGGCGCCACGCCACCGGCATGTAACGGAATTATAAATCTTTGTATATTTATCAACAACATCATATTACAGCCACCATAAACTAATATACCTATATAATGATAACAGACACTGGAAAATGCATCATCTTACATAGAGAAACGTGTCTCAGAAACCTGTAGGATTGTTGTAGGAATTTTGCTATTATAATAAAAAGTTCCACTTATTGCCGCGGAACTTCTTTTGTGGGACGAACTCTACAGATCGGATTACGATGTCTATAGAGAGCAGCACATCACTAAACATAATATCAACTGTCAAACCCTCGTGTCATCTGCAACGTCACCATCAGCTGTAGTTGACAGTAAAGTTACATGCTCTGTGGTTGACAGTTTGACAGTAAGTCGAGTAAACAGCTTTCGAAAACGAACTCAAGGTTGCGAAACGCTAATAATGTAATAGATTGGAGAAATGTAATAGTTATCAAGCGCAAATCTACAAGAGCGCACGCTTCCGCGAAAGACGCGGACTTGCCAGTCCACTCAGATAACTTATCAGTTGAACGTAGTCTTACATTAGCGAAAAAAGTGCAATTACAGTGAAATGTCTTCGGTAGTAGACGATATTTGTGATCTTTTGGACAGCTACAATGGGAGAGACAAGGTACGGTATGCGGAAGTTCGACGGCCTTGGTATTTACACCACTTACACCGGTCACACCAGTCAATAACCTGAACCTGGCGCTCATTTATAACTTTTGTAAAGGTGACAATTGCTGACCTTTTACTGTTATTATCTTCCTAGTTAGTTGTTTAAAATGCAATAAAAAGTTCAAAAAAAATAATATCCTGTCAGCATGTTAACTTGAATGTTTTACAACCCATTTAAAGAAATTATTAAATAGTTTATTTTATAGGTATCATCTTAAATCTTCATAAATTTAATACCAATTATAACTAAATTGGACCATATTTATTTGTAAACTACCTGTAGTGTAGCAACAATAAATAATATTCTATTCTATTTTACTCTAGTCTAGCTCTTCACACAGAAAATTATTCTAAAAATCGCTGGTTTATGTGATGTATTACTCTTCTTTAGTTACCCCTTTTATATTTTTTCTTCCTTTTATTCAATGTTAAGACACACCGGATTCTGTTTTAATAATAAAACTGAAATTTTCTCTTTCAATGAATACTATAATATAATTAATTTTATTCTGTAAGGATAATCTTTTTTAATACAGTACAATTTCATCAACATAATATTTACACAGGTGGTCCGTCTAGCTTGCTACGCATGCAAACTGTATGGATGTGTCCAAGATGAGAAGCCATGGCAGGTGGCTGGGTCTCGGCTGTCCACCGCCAGGATGATGCTGCGACTCTTTGATGATATCCCCATGATCAGGCACACATTCAACTATGGGTTGGGAAGACATGTAAGTTTACCTGGTTTTTTATGAATTCTGCACATTTCATGTCCTTTCAAACTAAATAATTTGATGTGTTGATAATCTGGTAGTAGATCAGATAGAGTATACATCAGTAGAACATAATTATAATCACTATACTTTTTAAAATAATTGCTTGTGATTCTTAATAGGCAAACACCTTTATGTCTGCCACTCATGATGATTCAATACGTTCAGTACCGGGAACCCTCCTGGAGGGTTCACTCAAGTCGCACAAGGAATGCCGGGAACCCTCGCGGGGGGCTCATTTTAAATGAAGGTTTTTCTTCGGAACTTCGAAACGGTGTTCAAGGCTCAAAAGAGATGCGTCCGTTCAATGTTTAAAATTAAACCTACCGATAGTTGCGTGCCGTACTTTAAAAAATATAAAATACTTACGTTGCCATGTCTTTACATTTTAGAGGTAGCTGTATTTGTAAAAACGAATCCACACCGATTTAAACAATTAAATGAAGTTGTACCACGTAACAGGCGTGACAACAGTAGGATATGCTCTCATGCTGCGAGAACATCACTCATGCGCAAAAGTATTTTCTGTATGGCTCCGATGATATTTAATAAATTGCCTAAAAGTTGGAGAGAACTGCCCTTGTCACTTTTCAAAAATAAGCTGAGATTTTTTTAAATTAATAAAGCATATTACACTATTTTAAATTTTTTGGACGAAAAGGACTTTTCTATTCCGACCTCTAATGTAGATGGTTAAAAATACAATTTTATAATGTGAACACAGTTAATTATAGTGGACATAGTTAATTTAATTTATTTTGGACTTTAAAATCGTGACATCAATTTTTATTGTTTATTTCTTACGTATTTTCTAATGAATTTAAAATGACGTGACATGAAATGATTATAATGATACTGTTTGATAATTATGTATATATACTGGACATAATTTAATTTATTTTTGACCATAATATACTTTAAATCTTGACATAAATTATTAATGAAATGATTATGAATATTAATCCAATTAAATGAAATTGTTAACTAATAACTTACAACTTATACAATTTGTACGCCGCTATTGGCAAAACATGGACGCTCACAACAAAATATTAACTCAATACCTTGCATGTCTGCCTTGTCAGTTTATGTATACGCATGTTTGACAAATAAATGATCTTTCTTTCTTTCTTTCTTTCTTATCGAATTCGGCATTATAAACTTGGAAACTAAAATCAGTTGTATATTTTAACAAGATTTCAATCCGAATGCAAACGTAACGCTGGTACCCCTCCTGGAGTCAACTTGCAATATGTAAGGCGTATGAGCTCTATGAAAATGGATGGAGTCGAAAGTGTTAAGCCTCGTATAAGTCGGTCTTGAGATGTTGCGGCGTTAGTCGACAAGTAGGCGACGTTGGTGGACATCGGCCGACGTTGCTGGAGTTCGCCCGACATCTCTAGCGACACATGTCGCGAGAATACGAGATTACTTTATTGCTTAATCTATTCACTGACGCTTGATAACTTACATCTTTATATCCTCACAGGAAGCAACATCAACAGCAGCAGCACTCGGCGTTATAGCAAACATGGTAGACCAAGCATTCTTGCCGGTGGAGAAGGCCTGTTGGTTGTACGAGGTGGGCGTACTAAAGCTGAGCGATAAAACAGCCTACAAGCTGGATACATTCAGCACAACGCTTTGGGCTGCTAGTCTGATTATATCGCTTATACAGTAAGTAATAAGAATAGGTTTTACCTACTATTATTTTATTTCATAGAGCTAGCTAGATTGCTGGAAAATACAAAGTGAAAACCACTATCCAGTTTATTGAAATGCCTATAAAACTTTACTCATCCTTAGAATCGATTTATTATCTTGATTTCAAATGTGCAAAATGTTGTCGTTTTCATCAACCTGTTGTTAGTTGAATGCCAGCATTCAGATATAGGCATATCCTAAAAAGGAGGCAAAAACGAATGTCATTTAATTGTTTTTGAAGAGTCAGCCCCCCTCTACTCACCAGCTTGGCGTGGGTTACTTACGCCATACCGCCATGATATCGTAACCGATGTACGTACGTTATCGATGATAGATATAATGATTTTAGGTAGCCTTCTTAAAAAAGAAGGGGAGCGGGGGAAGGGGGGGGAAGGGATTCGTAGCTAGCAGTGTGAACCGACGTATGAAAACGCTAAAGCGCTTTTACCAGTCATTGTACTTCCTTGCTTACATTCTCGCCGCGTAGCGTCGCCCACGCTGTACATTATCTACACTTCCTGTCTAGTGACCTTCACTCATTGATTAATGCAATACTTGTAGACAGTGAAGTTGACGCTGTTATTGAATTATCTATAAAAAAATCTATGCATTAACATTTAGGACCGAGTATTATTCACCGAAGAGAATTGCAGACTGATGCAATGTCGTGATATCACTTTTGTACTTGTAGAATTTGGAATTGTTTTCAAACTCTGTTCTTAAACATAATCCCATTATAGTTGGCGAGGTAGAGCCATACTTCGTCCCCTCCTGATCAGAAGGTCTAAGTAGCAAAACGTCCAACATCGCGAAACGTGGCATCTAGTCAACATACAACCTTTCTTCCAGAACATCAAGCTCAATAAGAAAATTGTGGTGGAGTAGAGAATGCTTACAACAAGCTTCGGAAGACGGAGCTGAAGCCAGAAAACACCTGGACGTCAGACTGATGCTAGAATCTATAGTCGCTGGGAAACTTTGCCTGGACATCACACATGCCATTAGCTGCCTGCCCCAAGGCTGGCTGTGGGGCGAGAAGATAGGGTCAACGAAAGTAGCAACTATTGCAACCACATCGTCAGTTATAGGTATTGCCATGTATTTTGCAAAGAAACGGTTGTTGAAATGATAAATATGGTATAACCAGTGATCGGAGTAGGTAGATTGATTTTTGGTACTTGTATCATAAATGCACACAGAAAGAATGACATGGATAAGCCATTTTTCCGGAAAGTAATTCCGGTATTTCCGGATTCAATTAAATATTGTTAATGTTGGCAGTGATATTATTACTACTCAATTCAAAATTTAGATTGGTCGTTGGGTTTTGTCAAATCGTGACTGTGCGCCGTTAAAAAAAAATTAAGAATATAATATTGCTCATTTTATTACAATTCCTACCTTTTTTTTTTTTGAGGACGGCAAATCGTCAAATGACTCCTTCCACTCTGGCAGAATACAATTCCTACATAAGTTCCGGTTTTTTTTAAATAATCCACCAATTCCGGAGGAATGTCCATATTAATATATACGTTTCGGATCAATGGCCCCAGTTCAATGTACCTACTCCGATCACTGGTTATAACGGCTCATAGGTTTTGATAGCAAGGTATGTGATGCGGTTGGGAGTATTGTATTACCTAAGGTTGGCAGGCTCAATCTATTTGTGATTAGGTAATATTTTATTATCTTGCATTTTGTATAAATACCAGAATAGCCGCGAAATTTCGCGGTGTTGCATAACTTCTTAATTACTAGAGATTTTTAATTTATATTCTTTATGGCACCTCCTTAGGTCATGATGTATCTAAATCTAAGGTGAAGATAGTTATGAACTTTGTCAATCGATTGGATGCGTGTATATTATTTCTGTAAATATGTATTACTCGTTTACAATTTAGTTAACTGTTTGTAATTATTTCCTAATTTTTCTAGAAGTCACAGAACACAATTCCGACAACGTATAAAATATAATTTTCAAGTTACTTCGTTTAACTTTTTCTAAAATCTAAATTACCTACTTAATTATCTTTTTCTGAAACATAAATGTACAGTCGAGTTCATTAATATATTGGCACTGTCAAGGATTCAAAATATTGTGAGCGTTGGAAAGCTCAATAAATTCTATAGAACCTATAGATCAAAAATATGTCCTCATGTGAACGGTTCAATAATATATGCTGTGCATTGTGCAATAATATGTGATCATGAACAGTTCAATAATATGTGATCATGTACAGTTCAATAATATGTGATCATGAACAGTTCAATAATATGTGATCATAAACGGTTCAATAATACAATAGCTAAATAATGTTGCAAACTCCTTGACCATGCAATTTTAAGATTGCTATTAAAATCATCTTTATGACGTAAGTAATGAGGTTGAATTTGAATTACATTTACTTGTTTAGATATTATTGTATTCATGTGTGCATACATAATTGTGAATCCTACAATGTTCAGATAATATGATCTTAATGTTGTTCATATAATTATGTGCTTTTGGCTGTATACATGTTACTGAGAAAAACCAGTCACATATTAATGAATCTAAATCTTGACCACAATTTAATGATGCTTATAGTTGTCACAATATTATGATTTTTTTTGACGGTCATATATTTTTGAAGCCTGAAAGGGCTAATATATTAATGAACTCGACTGTACTTGAATGTAATAAAATAAACATACCTACTCTCAGACTTTGTGTGTGGTGTGTGTGTGTGTGTCTACAATTAACTTTTTAGAACAATTGCTATATACCATGATCGTTGCCAGACGTAACGATTCCTATTAGTGCCAAAATAAAAACGAAATACTTATTTGTTCAGATTTCAGGCACTGTTAGCCCACGTTCGCACCGACGTAAAAATATCGCGGCGGCATTTTATCGCGCACTGAATTTTCAATATTCGGGCATTACGGGCGTGATGTTATGATACCAACAAGGTTTGTTGCACAACATAGGCATTAGGCATGCTTTATCTTCAAATGTACCTGTTATTGTATTATATAATACCTGTTATTGTTATCCTAACTTATCGCACCTTTGGTAGAACAAGGGCACAATTGCAGTTTTTGCAATTTTACAGGAGAGTAATTTTATAAGATATTTTTTGTACTTAATGTGGTCTAGCTATGTTAATAATGTTCTAAGGTTGTTCTGCTTTGTATGACATAAACTATATACTATATTCTTTTAGGTGTATCGTTCTGCATATTTAAGTCATTTTGGCAATTTATGACAATTATGCCCTTGTTCTACCAAAGGTGCGTTATATTATAAATGCGAAAGTGAGTTTGTTTGTTTGTCACGCTTTCACGCTAAAGCGGCTGGACGGATTTGGATGAAATTTGGCACATGGGGAGATCTGGAAAAGGACATACCTTTTATCCCGATATTCTCACAGGATCGAGACTTATGCGGGTGAAACCGCGGGGCCTAGCTAGTAGTTACATCATATTTGTCAGTGAATTGAGAAAACTAATAAGTTACTATTTAATGTACAATTTATTGTATAGTTTAAAATATTATAAAAAAGTTATTATAATGTTTTTAAATGATTACTGTTATTTTATTTCCCTACAATATAATACATTATGTATCGATAATACTGCCCTGCTAAGCCGAAAGGCGCTATCTCAATCGGAGTAAGTTTTGAGAAAATTGACTTTTTTTAAATTGTAATTTAAGGATACATAAGAATATAAAAAAACTTCTGACTGGGTTTTTTAAATGTTTTAAGTTAGATGGCGGTATTTGGTTTATACCATTAGATGCGAAATTGTTATAGCTTTTGAATGGTATAAAAAAAACTAAAAGAGCGTATCTCAGAGATAGCGCCTTTCGGCTTAGCAGGGCAGAATAGGTAACTAGGAAAGATATATATTTCGTTTCTATTCGGATATGTATACGTAATGATTGCGTATCTTATAATATCTATGACATTTGAAGAATATGTGATAAGCCGTTTTGACAATGAATTTGAATTATGATTAGATCTTATTCCTGAAACTTATACGATTACAGGTTGCTTTAACTACATGGATTAATGGTATTTCTAACAATTAATAAACTATATTTACTACCTCATCGGTCTAGTGGTCGCGAACGCTACTGCTGAACCGGAGGTCCTGGGTTTTATTCCCAGCGGGGGGGAACTGCGTGTAATGGCTTTGACAGATCAACAATATTCATTGCTTTATTTATTTTTATGAGCAGAGAAATAGTTCGAACATATGAAGCAATGGATTAGCAATATCTTTCAAAAATCATTCGGATTGCCATGGAAAGTGTGTTTTTCTATCAGGAATATCTCAGTAGCAGCACGGAGTCTTGATTAGTGCCCAGTTGATGGCAATAGGCTCGCCCCCCATTACATGGGACTTAAACATGTTCCAAAAAAATCCTAATGGATGCTCTCTTATTTTTGTTGCTGTCTTTTTTTTAAATATTTGCACTCAATAAGTAATGGTAGAATGTAAAGGGGCCATTTTAGTTTCAAGATCATACATTGTAAACCTACATTCTCGCAAATAAATGGATTTGATAACATAACTGGCGAAATATGTGTGTTCTATAGGACACTTATTCTGCCGGATCCTTAGAGGATTACAAGCGTGATGTGATGTTATGTAAATAAAATATACGTTTATTGACATAAATATTAGTAGGTAAATGACGAATTAACAAACCTTGTTTTTTATTTTATTTGATTGTTCTTTAATTCTATAGCCTTAGTAATCACACAATAGACAGATATACGTTCGTATAATTCAAATATCCGAGATACCTGCTCAGTTCAGTACAAACTGTGAAATCTGTCTATCTAATTCATAAAGATTACAAATGTCAACTTCACATGGTACTGATAAGATGGGATTGTTACTATCAAATTGATTGCTTACATAACATTCGGTAGTAATGTGCTAAAAGATCGAGAGTGTCGGCGTTATGTTAGTATCTTATCGGTGGTAATCGGTGCTACGTCCCGCGGACGTAGGCAGGGACCATTGTGGTTGTAAACACGGACGCATCATGGCGGCTGTGAACGAGCTCTGTGATCTGCTGCAGGCACATGCTAATAGGGATAAGGTAAGATTATATTTTTTTACAATTTATATTATAAATGCGAAAGTAACTGTCTGTTTGTTTTACCATTTCACGCCTTAACGGCTGAACAGATTTGGATGAAATCTGACACAGGTAGACCATGTCTTTTTATCCCTGTAGGATGTTCCCGTGGTATAATTTCCACCCTCCATGCGCGCGAAACCGCGTTCAAAAGCAAGTTACAATAATTATACTAAACTTACAAGCTGTTGTGATTAGTGGTGTCATTCTCCCCACAACCTTTCTTTCTCGAGTCGGTTATAGATTTTAAGTGGATAGTTGTTCAGTATGACTGGTAGGATACCCCCTATACGTAGCAGGTCACTAAATCTACAGCCTGTATAGAGGTTTCTTCTACTTAAATTCTCTAATGAATGCAATCAGTCTAGATTTTCTGATAATTAAACGTAGAGTTATGATTCTATAATTATAATAGATCCAAATATTTAGTGTAGGTTGTAAATAGTAGATACTCAATTAGTTGATTAAACGCATCTGAGATGTTAAATCATATCTGTTTAGTTAAATAATAAATTGATAAGTAGTGTGTGTTAATAATATCTAGTTTGTCATCAACTGCATAAAAAGCAAGCATATGTTTTTGCGTTATTTGGTTTTTCTCATATAGAATAAGAAGCGAGATATAGATGCCGATTATATAGCCGGTAGCTGTAGTAACAATTGAAAGTTTTTCAAACCCTCAAATCTGTGTAACTGTATACACAAGCGACCACGTCAGACGCTAATCTGCATGGTCCTCACATGATCTGACCAAGATTTTTTCTGAACTAAGTCTTTGACCTCTGATTTTGTTTCAGTGTGTCTTCCCGGAGTAGGTAGTCATATAGGAAACACCGACATCTATTTACAAAACAATTTGACATGTAAAGTGTTTCTACAAACCTACTTACAGAAATAAATATCATTTATCATATTCTCACATAAACCAACCAACAAGGTGGTGAACCTAGCATGCTACGCGCTCAAGCTATGGGGCTCCACGACGCAGCGCAAGGACCTGCTGACCGCGAGCGCTCGCCTCGCCGCCGCCCGCGCTTCCCTACGCCTTCTCGATGATGCTGTGGCTCTGAAGGCTGCACTAGCATACGGACTTGGTAAACAGGTGAGTTGGTTTATCTATTTCTTAGCTTAGGGTCTGTTCCTCCAAATCCCCTTCCTTTCATACAAATTCTGCTCCATTTTTGGATTTATCTGATAGGTAGAGAATGCCTATCTGTATACTGAAGAACCCTTTGTGCCTTGATTATGTTGGGATTGTCATCCAGTCTTAATAGATGCCGTTTGAATTTAATCTGACCTCTATATCTAACTGACATATAGCAGTTATAGAAAAACATAACGATAGCATTCTCAACTGAGCTTCTAAGATCGATCTAACTGAGTGTTGTGTCTATCTTTTTTTATATAGAGACAGGATATAAATGTTTCTCGTATCTATGAGATATGAGTTTTTAAGTGCACTTAATCTCGAAATATTATAGATATTTAAGAGAATTACGTAAATCTTACACTGTTATTAGGTACTCTAATTGTAATAATTTGTTTAAAGCCAAGATATTGATGCGATTATATCAATGCACGTCGTGGTATCGTGGGTGTACCTACCATAGCTACACCTCTGCCTAACTCTTCGGAAATACAGGCGTGAAGTTATGTAAAACAATGCAATTAGCCTAAGTATACGGGTGTGCTTGAACCACGCATTTTATTTTTATAAAAAATTACTTTTCTTCCAGGATGGCCCATTATGGGGTTCACTAGGCGTGGCTGGCAGTACATTCACCCTCGCCTACCTTCAAGCTGAGAAGCTGTCGTGGCTCATCGACACTGGCATGCTACAAGTATCCAAAGAGACCGAGTTCAAAATAAGAACGGCACACAAGCTGTTCTGGTCCCTGTCTGCGTTTGTCGGCTTCATCAGGTTTGTTAGAGCGAGAGTGATGTTGCAAAGGAAGTGACATATCGTCGTTGCGCGTGCAAAAGTCGCTATGTGTTGTTTCGTGATTTTCGGTTTTTTATGCAGTTTGAATAGTTATTTCAATACACACATACTGTAAAAACAGCTATGTGATAAATGCAATATTTAAAGAGTTACGAATACAAACACAATGCATCGAAAGTTCCATATAAACTCGCTAAATATGTATTAAAGTAAAAGTATATTATTTGAATACTCTGGGTATTTTTTGAGAAAATCAGTTTTTTGCGTCTCCTGTAAAGTGTGTAAAAAAACACATAGCGATTTTAGAAAGCGCAGCGACGATATGCTGCCAGATTACTCTCGAGTTTTACACTATGTTACTTCTTTTATGATACTTAAATGAATCCCTAAATAAAAGTGCACTGTTGGATTTTCAACTCTCAGCGCTGAGCCTAGTGTTGATAATCCAACAGTGAACTTTTATTTAGGGATTCATTTAAGTGTCAGTCAGTGAAGGTGAAAATGGGCATTAGACTATTATTTTCTCTTCTATTGACTGTGTTACTTCTTTTGTTCTTAAGTTAATGTTGGATTTTACGGTGAAGGTATTAATATTGAGGGTGAATCTGAATGTAATAAGTCTGAATTTGGCAATACGCTATGGGTCAGTTTGGTGATTGTTTCTTGTTTATAATAATTAGGTAATCCATGTTCCTGCAGTGGGTATAAACGGGTATTAGGATAATTATTACCTCGTGTAATTATTGGTAGGTTATAGTTCAATACTATTTGTTTATGGTTCGATTTTGTCTAGTAATATGTAAGTTCGTTAGCTAGGATTTTGTTTACCAAATGTTTTCGATAAGCACAATCGCTAATCATCGTTAAAAAGCACACTACGTTTTATTGTAGGCAATCGGAATTGTCATAAATTTATTTATATGAGCCCTTTATCATGAGAATCATAAATTAAGTATTGTAGGTACTTAACTCAACATAAAATAATATCACGCCTTGTTTCCTCGAAGGGAAGGGCAGAGGTGTACCACCACACACGTTTAAGTATTTTATAGAAGAGAAATTGGCACTCTATGCCAATGTGGGTGTCTATGTTTTGGTTATGTATTTTCTTTCTCTAAGTACTTATTACTATACCTAAATAAAGTGTTTCGCTTCTATCGTATGCTTGTATTATTGACTGTTTTGTCCTTCGTGGTTTTGTCCTTATTTATAACATAGCACACACACACTCACACACACACTACACCACACACACACACACACACACACAAACACACACACACACACACAAACACACCTCTACACTTTTTCTTTCTTTCTTCTTCTAGCTACCATTTGGCTATTCCTGGGTTAAACGAAGGAACAAAGTACTGTCCTATGTATATTTTGACCAATTTACATTGCTCAATGTTACAAATGTTACTCAACATAACAAAATATGTTTACCTACACTAAAACCCAGCCACAGACCATTATCAATGAATTAATTCATAATAAAAAAAAAATAGTATAAAATATAACATAAAAATATAAAAGAAAAAAAAATTGTTCATTAATTAAATCATAATTGAAATGATCTTTCATATTGTTCATAAAAATTTATAGAAATACAGTATTTTAACTGTAAAATCACTTAAATCAGCAAAATCGGTTTTAATTCGTATACGGCCTCTTAAAAAAATACACGAATATCAGATAAGTAGTATCTAGTTATAAGCACACTCGACAGATAACGAGATAAGTAGATTAAGCGATTCCTAAAAAACAAGAATCAGGATTTAAACTAAAACAATATCTCGTGTTGTGACCTTTTTATAAGCTTTACAAGCCGCGTGCCTGATGGGATTCCCCATCGGCGAAAATGACGAACTCCCATACCAACTTTCATCCCCTATTTAAACCCTTTACGGGGTGCATTTTTCATAAATCCTTTCTTACTCTTTTGTTATATAATCCCAGCACGCTTAGCATGGCCATAATAGACACGGGTTTTGGCGACGGAAGAATAGACAAAATTACAGATAAACAATCACAATCTGTCATTTTGTCTATTCTTCCGTCGACAAAACCCGTAGAAGACCCGTTTCCATGGTTGTCATGCTACGTGTGCAGGAGTCTTGTGCAAAATTTCATGCTTCTAGACCCAGTGGGCAGTGGTTTAGGTTGTGCGCTGCCTGTCAGCGAATGAATGAATTAATTTGTGATTTATAATTTAATCAGAATAAAATACACTGCACTATATTTACCATTAAACCTCTATACCACCAGATCAATCCGCGGCCTCAACACTACCTCTGAAGCCCTAAAATCTCCCGAGCGTACAAAATGTGCGTCAGCCCGCTTCACACAAGCTTCGCTGACCACCACCAAGTTCCTGCTGGACACGGTCCATGCTGTCAGCTGGCTGCCGCCTGGCTGGCTGTGGGGAAGCAAGCTCAGTGTTCCACAAGCTAGTGGGATCGCCACTGCGTCGGCTGTTCTCGGACTTGTTATACATTATCATGGGAAGCGGTTTTAGTAATCCTAAAACTTAGTGCGGTGATATTATGACTACAGTAAGGTGGGACCTGACCCGGTTTTGAACGGGTATAATTTGAAGTTTTAAACAACTAGACATCATTTAAGAAATTCTCCAAATGGTGGTGGAAACCGCTACAGAATGCATCAAGTAATTACGAAACAAGTACGAATTCGTTTGTATACTAACACAGGCATTATTTGCTTAAAAGGAGGCTCCAAACACAAATGACCCTTTTTGTAAATCTGAAGCATAAATAAATATTTTGTATATATATATTTGTATATATACTATTTAAGGATGCCACCGTATAAAACATCGGTTTCCCTTCATTATGAGATCTATCCTTATTAAAGAGTCGGTGTTGATCGTATTTGGTGATCATGTATTTAATTGAGGCGAAAAAATCGCATTCGAATGCTATTCATAGATTCTTAATTACTTAAAACCACATGATTACAACTTGTTTTAATCGTCCTTGTAACAACCTTCCGCTATTTAAAATAATTTATTTACGCTGTTTTTGCCCAATTATGTTACGCTAGTTCCTAAAAAACAGTATTTGAATTAATGAGTTATTTAATCAGGTCTGGTAGAGATGACGAAGTATCGTCTACAGAAACCCTTTGTCTCATGGCCCTATGGGCCTACATAATATGGGAATTCACCAAATCTATTATACCTCAGTAAACCTCGCGAAATAATCTACTTATCAATGTCTACAGCTGATAAGGCCTGACAGCAGATGGACATTGATCTTATAGACAAAAAATACAATTCATAAAAGTTTTGCAAAAATGTTTTAGCCTCGCTAGTCTTTAGAACTATATATTTGTACAACTATTCTATTATAATAATTTATTGTAAATACAAGAACGGAGCGATTTATTATTTAAAATATAATGTAAGAATAATAAAGTAAGTTTAATTATGGTTGATAATTGTAGGTAGAGTAAAACGACTATTTAATTGAAATTATATTTATTTTTTAAGCTAAAGTAACATGGTTTTATTCGAGCAACAAATCCTTCATAAGCTGCCGGTGCCCATATAATTATTAAACCTAACAACATTACTATGTTTATTCGGTAACAATATTTATTTTCCATTTTATTTACGTATTTTAAATATGAACATTACTAAGGGGCAGTTTCTCCACTTACTGATACTTTTTAGAATTATCAATTAGGTAGTGATCATCTTATTTAAAACGCCCCTCCAGAAAAATATCTATACAAACATTTGAAATGTGTTGGTACCAAGCAGTGGAGGCACGTGCAGTTTTAAATTAGAAGATCTCTACATAGTTAAGCTCAGTATGATCCAACGTTGCCTTGTACGTCTATATATGTCTCTGTTAATCGAAAAGTTTTGGAACTGGCTCTTAAGAACCTGTGTGTATGATATGTTTCTATTTCCTACCAGCACCTTTAACCACACATGAATACAGATGGTTCAATCCGCAAAATCATTTAAATAAAAAGCGACTACGATACAATAGTGCGATTCAGGTCGCACAGCGCTAATTACGCGAAGTTGCCTCTCTTTCTCTCTCTTTCTATCGCGTAACTCTTAGATCTTCTGACTACGTTACACTCACTGAATTGGCCCGACAAGTCGAGCCCGCCGCGAACTTGTAGCTTCATGCCTAAAATGCGGAGTGTTCCATCTGTATTCATGTGACCTTATATAAATAATTATTTTCACAAAGTTAGAATATTTATACCATTAGCGGATGAAGCACACAATACCACGATAAGGCGAGTATAATCAATATGTATCGAATCGCTTCTTGTCTTAAATGAAAATAAATTAATGATCATTCGTTCGAGATTCGACAAAATATACGATACATGTCACAGCTTTATAGTCTTTGTATTTTTTTTTATCACCCTTAGGTTGAATGTTACTTGCAGAGTTCAAACGGGTGTAAGCCGGGTAGGTTTCTATCTATAAAAAATTTAAATATTTTGATACGAAAAAATTTTATATTAGTTTTTGAATTTTATAAAATTTCTTTTTATAAAAAAATAATCATGAAACGTCAATGTATAATTTTGCTTTAAGACAAATGTGACAGTTAGTTTCAACCGCATTGAAGTTACAATTTACTAAGTAAAAATTGATAAAGGAACTAAGAGGTCAACTATACGTTTCGGGCCAGCTGCAAATCCTACTTCGCTAGAGCTTGCTGCAATAATACAATTCCATTCCAACATCACGAATTTTAATATAAAAAGGTACAAAAATAACTAATTGAATACATTTATTTTTGGTGGCTAACCATATTTTTGTCATAATTATTGACTAGTTAAGACAAATAACACAATAGGATATGCCTCTTAAATAGGAAAGACTGAAGTCGGATTTACACGTTGCGATTAATTGCTTGCGGCATACCATAAGTTGAAGCAACAATTAAAGTTGCACCGTCTAAACAGTTTTTAGACCGAATAAAAACCGCGAGCAGAATGAAAGCTTCCTAACAGAGTTCAAAATTCTTACCTACTTTCATAGTAAGGTTTCCATATTTTCCCGAGACACCGTCAAGACAATTATACAATCTTTCTTTTTCTATTTATCAGATGATTTCACCTGGGACAATAATTGTCGGCTACTTTTAACGAATTTATAAAATTCTTTACTACTCATGTTAAAACTTACAGTGAAGAAAATAGAAATAGATGAAGCTTATAGTCTGCTCCTAATTTAGTCATGTGGTTGCAGTAATTTGTTGCTTCAATTTTATTGTAAGCCACAGGCAAGAAACTTGCATCGTGTAAATGGGGCTTTAGGTTCGTACGATTTAAAAGGTCTTTACATTTAATTACGTGGAAATCCTAAGACTACAATTCAATTGAATACAAACTCTTCATTTCATTCCACATCTGGGTAACTAACTGACAATCGAATTCGCGTTCTTGTGGCAATATTACATGGCCCACTTATGTCTCAACTTGGATGTGGCAGCCAAACTGAATCGTGTGGTAAAAGTTGTACCACTCTATAACGAACATACCTATTTCAGCGCCTTTTTAATCAAAGTGAATCAAGGTTGTTAAATCGTGTACGATCGCCATTACTAAGCTATTCAATCATCAATTTAATTAGGAATGATGACAGTACGACTACATCTTAGATGTAGCATAAATTTGAAAATTTTCATTCATTAAATTTTCCGAATGTATTTGGTTAAATGACTTTGCAAGTTATTGCGTTTTCGTAAAGATC
Source organism: Agrochola circellaris (assembly GCA_914767755.1). Lineage (NCBI taxonomy): Eukaryota > Metazoa > Arthropoda > Insecta > Lepidoptera > Noctuidae > Agrochola > Agrochola circellaris. Next base: position 3,103,339 of record OU611859.1, on the reverse strand, counting down.
ATTTTCACCTAAAGCAGTAATAAAGATCGGTGATTTTGAAGGCGCACTCAGTTCGGATGGTGATCGGTTTTACGAATTTTGCCGATGCTACAGCTAAGTTGTGTCGTACTGCACTATTATATCTACTATGTTTATTTTTATGGTGTACTTAATAAAGATTATTCTATCTATCTAAGATTCTTAATGACTAAAGTTTTTAATAACAGTCTCCTACGCAAATAATAAACAAATGAATGTTGTAAAACATTATTTACGAGTATGTAGTTGTCAGTCAAACGCTTGTAATATAGCCTAAAACTGCGCTTAAAAATATCAATCTAGTTATAAAAATATTGTATACTAAATAATTTGGCAAGTTCCTATAACAGCGAAATAATACTTAAAGATTTCAATACGACTTGTTCAATCAATAACTCACAGAAAAAAACGAATTTAATTGCTCTTTAACTTCCAACTTTCAAACTTATTTTCTTTTTGAATTCAGATTGGCGTTTTTTCAGGTCAATACTTTCCAAAGCAAGACTATGAGGTGAGACTAGTGGTATAACTTCAGTTCAAGAACAAGGTGCACAATGCAGACTGAAATTATGTAACTAATAATAAAATTTAATATTTTTATCTACTGTCTTTCAAAATCTCAAACACTCACAACATTGACACCAGGCGCTACCTCCACCTCGTACTGGAAGTACTTCTCATACTTTGGCCACAGTCTGATAGCTAGTCGGACGAGTTTGTCCAGCTGTGGGCTGATGGCCCAGCTGCTGACGTCATTGTTGGCGCCCAGCGTGGTACTGCAGGCGGCCTCGTACGCGCGACGTTTGGTGTCGTCGGGGGAGAGGACGCATTGAGCGTAGCGGCACAGGAGGCGGTGGCTGGAAGGAAGAAAGTTTAGAAATGAATTCGTTGTATAGGGTTTTCATTGCTGTTACAGTGAAGAACTTTCAAAACTATATATATATAATTATATAGTTTCTGGAACTAAAATTAACGACGCGGCAAAATTAAACGCAAGTGATGCTATTAGCTGTTGATAATTCATGCAACCAATCACAGCAGCACGCGTAGCATGACCCTTTCTATGTCTACGAAGAATAGACACAGCTCTTTCTATACAAAGTGACATATTGTTTCTCCATTTTTGACATCGCACCGTAGAAATGCTTCTACAATCTGTCATTTTGTCTTTCGTTTCTAACAATCTTTGTCTAGGTCCTTTTATATGTAGACTATTTCAGAAGAAAGTTTTCTATACCAAACTGTCAAAATCACACTGACAACTGACAGTTGTCTCCACGGCCACAAAGTATAAACGGTTATCTACAAAATCATGATTTTACAGGAGAGCATTTAAACACAAAACTGTGATAATTAATAATTATAATTCTTAAATAAATAATTAAGAATAAAGCTATCTTCTCATATTTTACATCATTTCGTTATTAGGAAACCAAGGAAACGGTTAAGGCCAATATTACTGAAATTGTTCTAAAATACGGTTCTTCGACACTGAGAAAAATAGTTGTAGTTGTCTATATATACGTGACTTAAAATCAGTAAAAATTGAGAATCAAACAGATAAATAAATCCTATGACAAAACAAAGAAACCTGAGTCGAATTATGTAAAAGAGTGAATTTCGTAAAATGTGCAGTTGACTCTTTCTACTTTGCTGACGTCGCACTGTCTACACGGAACGTCAGTTTAGTCTTCTCTTCCGTCGACAAAACGGTGTTCATGCTACGCGTGCTGGTTGACAATTCTTTAGCAAATTATTGTTTTCATTTTAGTTCCAAAAACTGGGCGAACGCATATTATCCCAAAATGTTTAAGAAGTAGGGTTGGTGTAACGTCAATATATAAATTGAACAGGAAACATTTTAATAAACACGTTGCAAAGGTGAAAAAAAATATGGTAGCACAGTTACCAGTAGCAAACGAGGCAATCCTAACTTATAATTATTATAAATGCAAAAGTGATTTTGTTTGTTTGGATTTGGATAAAATTTGGCACATGGGTAGACCATGACCTGGGTTAGGTTAGGTTATACTTTTTATCCCGATATTCCAACAAGATCGAGATTTATACGGGTGAAATTGCAGGGCGTAGCTAATTTAACTATAATTGGTAACTCCAGAAATTAATGACTTACCTTTCAGTTTGCGTACAGTATGAAACAACTTGGATGTAGCATCGGAAAGTTCGTAAAACCGATCACCATCTGAACTGAGTGCGTCTTCAAAATTACCAATATTTATTAGTGGTTTAGGTGAAAATGATATTTACACAAACGAAATAACTTGTGAAATCATATAACCAAATACATTCGTAAAATTGAACTGAATGAATTCACATTTTCAAATGTATGCTACATCAAAGATGTGTCGTACGGTACGGGCCGCTGCCTCTTCAGATCAACTACAAATACTCTTAATCTAAGTCATCATTATCATCTGCCTAGCCTTTTCCCAATTATGTTGGGGTCGGCTTCCAGTCTAACCGGAGTTTTATCGAAGTAATACAACGAATAAATTATACTCACAGTGCAGTAGGCTTATCAGTATCCGCGTGCATAGTAACGACCTTCAATATAGAGCGGCGCGGCTGTTCGGCCCAGCGCGCCAGCAGCGCCCGCGCCGCCGCGCCGCACTCGCGCGCCTCGTCCGCCTGCTGCGCCTGCGCGCTGGGCCACGCGGCCGTGCGACAGGCGTAACATATCCACACGGCTATGATTGGTTCGTTGTCGACGCTAGAAAAGATAAACTCTATTTTCATGACCACGTTTACTATTGTAGATAATTTCTCGAAAACTACTATTCCCACAGTACCAGATGGGACACTCCGCAAAATCATTTAAATGAAAAGCGACTCTTGCTTCGACACAATAAAGTGCAATTTAGGTCGCGCAGCGCTAATCACCAACAGTTATATTCACCTAGAAGTTGCCTCTTTTTCTATCGCGCGACTCTTAGAACTTGTAACTACGCTAAACTAACTGAATTAGCCCAGCAAGACGGGCCCGCCACGTACTTGTAACTTCATACCTAAACTGCGGAATGACTCATCTGTATTAATATGTGCCACAGTGCAGGTTTTCAAATTTGCCAAAGATGTAAACAGCAATGGCCACTCGAAATTGTCTATTGTTTACTGATATAGTATGCAAATAGATCTAATGCTATCGATGTTACAAATAATTTCCGGATTGTATTAGATCGACTGGGGTTGTGGCTAAGTAATAACAGCCGCAAGGGTCGATCGATCAGATTAAACTACGCTTGCCGCGGTTGGTCCGTGGATGGGTGATCATCTTTACATACCAAGACTTCTCCGTGCCTCGGAAAGCACGTGAAGCCGTTGGTCCCTACTGTCATTCGTGGATCTTCAACAATCGTTACGGTACGACAGAAGCCCGAAAGTGACAACCAGTCTTACCAAAGTGTATCATATTAGCCAGTAATACTAGCTAATATGATACACTTTGGTAAGACTACAAAATATTTAATATAACATACCTACTGGCCCAGTAGGTATGTTATATTAAATATTTTGTATGCCTTTAAAATATTCGTTTAAAGAAGATTATGCCAAATGTGTTATGCCAAATAAATTTCGGAGCATCAAGAATCTGCCTGATTCTGTCTGATTAAACAAACATCATCTTTATGCAAGTGTAAATAAAATTGATTGTGGACTGACTAGTACTGTTAAAAAGTCATAATAAATAAGAAGTTGTAGCGCAAACTGAACCTTATGTATAGGCATTAGAGTTGTTTTTCCTAAAACTCGTGTTTGTTTACATGTTTGACAAAGAAATTGCGAACGCAGATTAGAGTTATCTGACTCTTCTCACCTGCACATATTTATAATTTTTGATCGCTTAATTATATAAACCAGTTCAATCCACTTACAAATGTATATAAGCGGATAGCAGCGCGGAAAGAGTAGCGCGCGTTTCTGTCGGTGCATGCGCGTGTGTTAGTGCGCACGCGTACGCCGCGTGCAAGCGCGCGCGCTTAGCGAGAGAGTGCGCCTCGCGCCACGGGCACGCTGACCAGCGACTTGAGATCTCACGCCAGCCGTGTGCTTCTGTGGGTGGAAGCGAGACAAGAGGAAATAGGTTAAAGTTGGAATCGGTAGCAAATTGAAATCAAAATGTTGAAAAGTTTTCTTTTTTTTTCTCGGATGGATTACATGATTTTCCTATCTTTACCAACAGACAACGCTGCTACTGTAAGCCCGGTTCAAAACTCACCTTTTATAGTAATGTAACACTCACCGTTGCATAGCAATAGCGCTCGCACAGCCGCGTCAGCAAGCGTCCCGAAGTACTCGAACGCAGTTAGCGTCGCCACTGCAGACACGCATGCGCGAATCAACCGTGGTGGACTGTTGGTCACCCAGGTTACCCATACCTGATACAAAAATGGTTTTGAACATTATCTTGTATCACGAAATAAAAAATTGAATCATTACTTTTGTGTGTGTTTTTCTTGAGTCATGCTCTTGAGTGGGGGGCCCTTGATTGAGGCTCTTGAGTCGGGCTCTTGAGTCATGCTCTTGAGTCATGCTCTTGAGTCGGGCTCTTGAGTCATGCTCTTGAGTGAGGGTCTTGAGTCATGCTTTTGAGTGAGGCTCTTGACCGGACTCTTGAACCGGAATTTTGATATAATTTGTAATAAAAAATAAAAATGATTAACAGCTAATTTAAAATGTGTTTTATTTATAACAAATTAATATCATACCACAAAGTATCGATAAGCGAGATGTTGATGTTATGTTGCTAGATCCCTAATTTCGATATATATCAAATATCGGATATTTTGATATTTACTATAAATACGTATCGGTTTTTTACGATACCTGATATTAGATAGAATCGATAAGCGACATTCTGTACTGCTACATCCCTAAATCAGATGCGAGGAAGTCATCTTCTGGCTGGTAGCCCACGCCATTGTCACAATATCAAGACAGCAGATCGAGAATAGTGCTGTACCATAATGTAATTTGCTATTGTTTTTTCGTCTCCTAATGTCTGTTTTTACATTGATAAACTCTGTAAATGCCGTGTAATGACTACTATAGTGGGAATTAGTGCGAAGTTAAATAAAATTTCAATGTCATGAGTAGTGTTTATTCGAAAATTACGGACAAAAATGCTGTTTATCGATAAAGTTTTGGAATCCCTTTTCTTTTTGTTGGTATTTGCGGTGAAATTGTGGCTTGGCGTGGAGGGCACGCGCGTGCGTTTATTCTCTGGCGTTCAAAAGGTTAAAAGGAAGCGAAGCGATGATCGCATACCTAATAGCCGAAAAAAGCGCTGCGCCGTGAGCCTTTGTTACCCGTTATTTTAAATCTGTGATATCTTTTAGAGAGTATTCATTTTAATGATATGATATCAGGCATATTTTAATCTAAATTAATTTCCCAATTTAAATAACATATTTTATTGGATAAGGATAAATATAATACCGGTCAAAATACAAGGACAACGTACCATTATACAAGTTCATATCTAACCAGTTTGTAAACAAAATCCCGTGAACACGATGACCACATCTGTTACCGGCCCGGTTCTATAGCCGCCGAGCGCTGCAAGCAAGAATAGTCCTTACGGTGTTTAGATATGAACTTCTTTGATGGTACATTATTTTGGATAGCTAGCATAAGAACGAATATAGTTTATTAGTGAGGAGAAGTATATAGTGCTTACCGGTAACGCAGCAGAACCAGCCGGCTCCATACACATTATAACAACAGCACGACTGAGTAATTCTTCTATTTCACCCCCTGTCTCTTCGAAATACGGCGCTAGAAACAATAAAATGATTCATGAATATTGTTCGCTACTGGTGAACTCTAACACCAGGTTAGTCATTCTAACCACACGAAAAGAAGAAGAAGACTGGTGAAAATATATTTTTGTACTTCCTAGTGCATAAGTAAAACACTATCTAGTCGGGTATACCCTTGATTGGCATAACATCTAAATTTGTAGGCGTGTGTAACTCTTTACGGAACCGACTCACTGATCGTAACAACGTTTACGCATCATTTGAATCTGAATCATTACTTTGCCTCTGTGCTCTTTCCGCGCGACCGTCGCTTGCGAGGCGACTGCGCAGCAGTGAGCGAGAGAGAAAGACTGAGACGCTGAGTTACGTTACTTTAGTCAGTACTACTGAATTGACTCGCGAGTAGTGAGTGCGCAGGTGACACATTACAATCTATTTAAGTCGGAAAGAGATACCAAATCAGATGTGTATCACTCATACTCTCACGGTTTTTCGTTGTCATTATCCATTTTTATATCCTTTGAGTGGATAATTCAAATGATCCAAATAAAACATATCAATGATTCGGATCATTTCAGTGATCCAGATGCAAAGGTTCCAATCGCTAAAATGAAACACTTTTCCCACCTCTATAAAGTTGTGTAGTGTCAGTCGTGAACATGTCGGGAACTTACACCCGAATACTGAAACGCCACTCAAAACTTAAGCGTTACTTAAAACTAGTTTCAACCAATCAAAAGGCTTTAAACGGGTCATAAGTAACGCTTAAGTTTTGAGTGGCGTTTCAGTATTCGGGTGTTAGTCACTTAGATACGGATAGTTTAGATTCGAAGGGGATGCGCTCACATACTGTTGTCCTAGTGTCACACATATAACACACCTAGCTCGGTGACAGTACTCAGCACGCGTGTGGTGTGCGCGGGCACGTGCGCGCTCAGCGCGGGCGTGCACGCGCCGCGCACCCAGCGCGACACGCCGCACGCACGCGCAGAGCGCGCGCCGCCCGGCTGGACTGGTGTAGCGCCCACGACGGATAGCCCGCATGCTATGAGGACAAGCCTGTTGAGCAAAAAGGTTATGTACATTTGAATTCAGAATCTCAGATAATTATCAATTTTTGGGATCACAAACTCAATGTGATACAAGACTAAATTCAAATTCCTTGCAACCAAAATGTATGGTGTCTGTACGTCGTTTAAAGTATACATTGAAAATTTTTACGAAAGTGGGAGATTCAGAATGAAAGATTCATTTAATCCTATTAAAATGCATTACGTTTAAAAGTGTAAGTGTGTAAGTGTAAGTTAAGGGTAAAATTGCGCATTTTATAGCAATATTTCTGCAAAAAAACAAATGTGTAACCTGAACTGCGGCAGGTCGTGATAAGGAAGAGCAGGGTTGTGGTGCACCATGAAGAATCGATCCAAAGCTTCATCCAACGCGAGCTCCGGAAGGCGATACCACGGCAACTTGCAGGCCTCGTCTAATATCTGAAAATAGAGAAAATTAAATGAAAATCGAGAAGAAAGCAAGTTGCTGGCACACTCTCTACACTATTCATCAGAGCCAAGTTTATCTTTGGAGTTGGTCTTCGCGAGCTTTTTCCCTTGATTTAACGACAGTAATTGGTTTACATCATTAAAAGATGGCAGCTATCTGAAGTTTCAAGTTATTTCTCTCAACATGGGTGTCACTTTCTACAATTTCAGGGATGTTAATGCCGAAAATTTGGTTTCAAATTCAAAATTCAAGATGGTGGACACCAAATTAGTGTATTTTCCGTCATGGCTATCGTTTCCTAGGCTTTTGTTTATTACCAGGTGTGAGTGCGGCAGGTGCGTGCCCGTGAACAGGTACAGTAGCGAGGCGAGGCGCGGCGCCAGCTGTGACGCGTCACAGTCCCGCAGCAGCGTCACTGACAGCGTGCATCGCCATGTGGAACAACACCAGGAGGTTAACTCTCGATCAGTGCTGGTCGACATCTACAAGGAAAAAACGGAAAAAAAATACATTAACAAGGTCCAGAATCAGTGATTTCGACACATCGTTTGACCAATGGTCAAGTAAGGACGTAGTCATCCAGAGCACTGGATAATGTCGAGGACGATTCAGACCATTGCTGTCCGTCTCGATCGGCGCAAAGTCAGTTTGTAGTTTAGGGGTATGAGGAACAGGGTGTAAAGTTCACTCATCCACCATAGAAAAGGGAGGATCCTCCGACCAGACGGGTGTCATGTCTGGCGGGCAATTGCCCAGAGGTTGAAGTCGTGAGCTTGTATTTAGGTCCACCGCGCGGTAAACTCTAATTGCGCGATGCAGGATTTGAGTGACGTCAGGATGTTGTGTGACGTCAAGTCTTTGATGCGTAGTTCACATGTGGCGGTGTAGATGCCGCCACAGTAGTATATACGTCGAATACGTGGACATCAATACCGTCAGTTTGACTGTTAACGGCTTTCAGAATACCAGCGTTGCAGCGCATTTATTATTAAATGTCGCAGCATTTTCTGCTTTTATTTTTATTTTACTTTGTTTTTATTTTTATTGTATGTTTCAATGAGCGTGTTTTAGTTTAATTTGTGATCTCCGGTGCTTGTCACAATAAATACATTTTCTTTCCAACTTTATTTTTTCAAAAAATCCCAGAATACGGCAAAAATTTAAAACAAATATTTAGAGGCATGAGGAACAGGGTGTAAAGTTCACTCATCCCCCATAGACAAGGGAGGTGTCTGGCGGGCAACTGCCCGATGGTTGATGTCGGATAGTCCCAAAGTGTGTCGTGTGTACGTTGTGTCGGTGTGTGGCCTTACTATGTCTGTATAACCTATGCCCACAATAAAAAGATTTGATTTGATTTGATTTGATTTTTAGTCTTATGTGTCGTTCGCGCGGTAAACTCTAATTGCGCGATGCAGGATTCTTGTGACGTCAGGTCTTTGATGCGTAGTTCGCATGTGGCGATGTAGAAAACACTCGTTCATCCACAAATACATACGTCGAAAACAGTACATGTTTTACATACAGTCAGGCTAAACTAATAGATTATAAAGGTATAAGGTAACCAACACTTTTTGAAGTGCAATTATTAACCTCGCCTTTAAAAACTGAAATACATTATCTACTAACCTGCAAAGCCTGCTGCAAACACTTCCCATAGAACCATTGGTGTTCACTCCACGGCAATTTAGCTAGTTCTGCGAGTAAAGCGGAAGCTTGCACTCGACTCTCCTGTGAACTTGCACCCGGGGCACTGGGCGCGTTTGAACCCTGCACGTTGATGTACTTCTGAACAGACCATTCGAATATCTGTTGTAGGAGGTGGACTTCTGAACCTGTGAAAAGATAATTATGATGTTCCAATTTGATCGAACTTGTCTAGGACTGGCTAACGAGTTTATACACTTTGTCTACTATCTTATTTTGGTAGTGACTTACGAACACTTTGTCTACAGCCTTATGATCAAGTTAAAATAAAAGTGTTGATGTTACCTGTCGCGATAACTTAACTATAGTTTGGCCGGCACCGCTGTTCCGCACCTTAGGTATGTGCGCGTTGAGACGAGTTCCAGTGCAGGCCGCTCATTTGTCAAAACTTACGGCGTCCCGCAGCTCATTTGTCAACGCTGTGCATTTCTAAGGCTTGGAACAGCGGTCTCGGTCAAATTATAAAGCAATTTTGCGCGTGCTGAAAATTAATGGGTTATCAGAAACTAGGGGCCAGAAAGCAGCGAAGATCTGCAATTTACATTTCTATGTGGTAAACTCAAATTAAAATTCAAAATATTTTTATTTCACATAAACCTACAAAGGCACTTATGAAACGTCAGAAGCTAGGTGCACGGTTCCAATTGGTCGTTTCCTATGGAGAAGAGCCGGCAAGAAACTCCACGGTTACTCTTTTAAATGTAAATGGTTTTTACAATGTTTCCAAGTTACAGTGTTAAAAGGTATGAGAGGACAGTGTAGGCCCATCAACAAGTACCAGGTACTTAGCAAAATATTAAATGGTCCACAGATCTACAGTCTGTTATGTCTACAACGTTCTCTCATTCACAAAATTTTAAAGAAAATAAGCTATATAAAACACAAATGAAATCTATACTTATAATAAATCTGTAGAGAGGTCAATTCTGTACATGATATATATTTTCAAAATAACTATTAGGGGGTAATTAGTGATCGATACTGATGCCAAAAATGCAATCAGTAAAATTTTTGTCTGTCTGTCTGTCTGTCTGTCTGTCTGTCTGTCTGTATGTTCCTTATAGAAACAAAAACTACTGGACGGATTTTAACGAAACTTGGTACAATTATTCTTCATACTCCTGGGGAGGTTATAGTATACATTTCATCACGCTACAATCAATAGGAGCAGAGCAGTGAAGATAAATGTTGGGAAAACGGGAGAAGTTGCTCCATTTTTTAAGCTTCCGTCGCGTGTGAAGCCTTAATGGTTAAAGCTACATAGAAATCATTTATGACGGAAATGTTCTACATAAAATTATCTAAAAAATATCCCACAACAGCATATGTCTATCTTTTATGGTTGACTCACAATAACACGTGTAACCCCCGATAGCTTAGCAGTTCGGAGCTTTCTGATTATATTTGTTTAGTCTTACGTTTATAATACTCTCACTCATCCCTAATTAAAAGAAGTTAATATTATTACCTATTCAATAAAAAAATAATCATAGTAATCGGTATAGAAACACCAAACTTATACATGAAATACGCTAATAAGCCATCGCGCCGTCGCGTCGCGCGTGAATAGTGAATCATGCCATAAGGATTATTTTTGTGTAACGGTTGCCGCGCTCGACGCGGGTCGTGGCGGTAGGGTATAAAATGGCGGGAGGTCCGAGCGCGAGCTTCATGCATTCAATATTTGGCTGTTGATGCGTTCAGAGCGTTCGACCTTATTGACAGACAATAATTGATATTAACAAACCGTGCTTATCAGCGCGACTTTTAGTCTTTAAATTGTTTATTTGAATTTCTTTTGTTGTTATTTTATAAAATAGGTATTAGTTGTTTTGGTAGTGTTTAAATATTCGTTCAAATTACAAATTATTAATAGTTTGCATTTTATTTCTTTTTAGGTGAAGTAGTAGTAGAAGTAGAAGTAGTACGCATAGATTTTTAGATACCGATAGGTAAGTTTTGGCTAATTTATGTTCAATTTTATTTTTCTTTTAAGTAGGTGAAAGCGTAGATAGTTTTATTAATTATAGTAGTTATAGGTACTTATTTATTTTTAAGTGAAGTAGGTATAGGTAGATAGTATTGCACAGGCGTTTCAGCTTTATTTTCATTTCTTTTTTTGTTGTAAGTTGTACATATTTCTGGGTATAATTCTATTAGAATATTTCAGTTTAAATAGGCACTTAGATTTTAAGTGTCATGTGAAAGTGATCTAAACAATATTACCAATACATTAACTTAATAACATACAAGGAGTTACACGCTGACGGAGTCGCGGGCACAGCTATTAATAATAATATTCTGCGGTTCCTTATTGCGATATTTTTCAACAGTATTGTGGATTGACATATTATATTTCCCTACTAAAATACGAAAGTTAATCTGTCTGTTACATCGAAACCACTGAACCGTGAGGAAGGACATATGGTAGGTACTTTTTTACGAAAAACGACGGAAACGCGGACGAAGTCGCGGGCAAAAGCTAGTTCCTAATAAAAATAAAAACCTATTTAAACCAAATGATAATGGTTGCTACTACTGCTGTAACAAATCAAATTTAATCAAAAATATAGAATATTGTAAATTTACAATGTCAAATAATAAAAAGATTATGTCATTTGTAAATTAAAATAAAATAAAAAAGTAAATTAAAACAATTATCGTCGAACTGGGGAGAATGTCTATGAGTAAAACTTACCAGGACAGTCAAGCATGATCTGACGCACGTTATCGACGAAGTGCCTCAACATGGGCGTGTAGGCTTCATCCTCCACCGCGCAGGGCAGCAGCGGCGGCGCGGCCAGCTCCGGGGACACCCAGGCGCCCCACGCCTCTTGTAGCGCGCCCCACGCGAACCACGCCACTGCGGACAAACATCAACTCAAAGCATTTATTTAAATTAAAACAATTACAGGTACTTTTGAACTGTCAAGGAGTCGATCAGTCAGAAAGATGAAGTTGCCAATTCGAAAGCGTAGTAGGTTCCTATGGAGAAGAACGGGCAAGAAACTCCACGGACACTCTTTTGAACCAAAACAGTGTTATAAAATATTATTTACACCATTCATGTTGAAAATGTGTGATTTTTTTAATAAAAATTGTTACGGCTACGATCTGCAAATCTTTTAGTGAGCAGGGTTGAAATAATGCCTCCCGGTGTAATTTCCCTGTTAGTCAGTATGCAGTCATTGATTAAAAGTTTAATACGTCAATTAAAGTTTCTTAAGTTGTAATGCAAACTATAGGAACAAATCGTAAGAGTAGCATAATATATTTCTACAATAAAATAATAGCTGGGAAACTAAAATACAGTTGGAACTTGTTTAAAAAAAGTCGGCGTAGTAAAGAGTCGTCCATGTCATTCTTATCTGTGTGGTAAATCTTAAATCTAGATATCAGTGGATACGTCATATTTACGTCAGAGTACTGTACATTTGTACATCATTGTATGATATACCCTTCAGCAGTTAAAAGTATTCTAAACCCACCTCTCTCCGGCTCATAACTGAGCCTTGTAGCCGCTCCGACGAAGGCTCTCTGCAGCGCGTGCAGCAGTGCCGCGGCGTGCGGCGCGTGCGCAGCGTGCGGGCACTGGCGCGCGCCCGTCACGCCCGTGCGGGCCGCCCACCACACTACGCCCAGCTCGCGGAGAAGGTGGCCTATCTGAGGACAAAGGATTTTTGTAGAAATTGGGATTTTAGGGAAAAACCGGAAAGGGCTTGTTGCGAGGATATCAATTTTTCTTTTATCAATTTAAAATAAATACTTTTAAAGATATTTAAAAAAATAGATGAAAATTGACCACTTAATATTTTTTTTTAATACAGAGAATGTTTCTTTACTCATAGATTACAGGAAAACCTATAAGAAGTCTATGCTCTTAAAATAACATGGTAAATCACTCAATATTATGCGTACAAACTTGTATTTGAAGTTGGAATGTATGGGAGAACATGTTTTTCAACTTAAGTTTGTTCTTGGGATAAATTCATCCCAAATACGGAGCCCTTCATTTTGTGAGGTCCGACACGCACTTGGCCGATTTTTTTATGACGTGTGTAGTTCTCGACCTATCTGAAAAAGGACATTAATTTTGAGTATACGAGATTTTTCTAATGCATAGTTTCGTTTCACTTATAATTTGCTATTGACTGGAAATCATTATTAAATTAACTAAGGATCAAATAAAGTTGATGTAAAAGAAAAATTGTGAGCAAATGAGCGCCAATTTCTCACAGGATGCTCATAGTTTAAAATAAAAGGCTGTGTGGAGAGCACTCCCCCTCTAAGGACGCTACTGGGCAAGCAAACCTTTCGAGGGACCTTGAAAAGTTACCAATATTCAGCCGGATTGTGACATTTATATTACTCGCCAAAATCCGGCAGCCGTCGGGAGACACAACTCCTCTATACAGGGTGGCAGGGACATCGACGCGAAAACTGTTACCATAATGATGATACAGTAAATGTTTCTGAAAAAACAACGCTGGGGGCAGCATCGTAATATTCCGTCGGTATTTTTTTTTAAATCTCCTGTTTCATAGAGAAGTGCAATACCTACGCGGTCAAAATGTATGGAACAGCTGTTTTTTTAAAACTAACCGACGAAAAATTTCAACGCAGGGGGCTTCAGAATCACGTACTGAATCCATGGTAACAGTTTTCGCGTCGACCCTGTAATAGCCTATGCACTCTTAGTACTTCTTACCTGATCGAACGGAACCGCAGCCGCCTTAGCATCCACGGCTCTTATGACGTGCGTCCAATGTGCAGGCGGGAGCGTGTTATTCACAGCTGCTGTGACACATCTCAGTACATGAGCACAAAGTTCCCTCGCATCCACCAGTACGGCGCTGTGCACTCCCAGTAGCTCGACCAGCATGTGATGTTCAGTGGCCGGGGCGGGGCCCGAGCGCTGCACGGCGCGGATTAGGGCTTCGAGCATGTCCCGACGATCGGTCGGGTCTGCTGACTCTGACCAGCGGGACATTTCGAACTGAAAGAGATTTTTTTCTCCTGATATTACCTTGCGTAAGATTGGTCGTCAGCTGCAGTGATATTGGTCGATAGATAGTGCTGTGATTATTATTGAATTTTGGAATTACAAAGTCACTGGCGTTTTCTAATCCTTTGAGCCTAGGATTAACATTCCAAATAGTGTGCTCGTAACTTGGCAAGAGTCGTAGATGCTTAGAGTTCGTTTTCGTTTGTTTTTCTTAACAGACATGTGCAAAAAAAATGTATTTTCTTTAATTCTTTACTTGTTGGCGAATAAGTTAGCATTCTACATCTTAGTACAGTCGCCGGCACGTAACTTGGCAAGGTTTTGGCGTATTGGGAGTGAGTTTGTACACAAAGTGTAGTGTAACAAAAAATAGACACTTTTATTACATGTCATTATTCTATGGTTAAAGGCATTTAATACCATTCCCCCTCTAAAAAGCTTATTTTATTCACTGTTTTCAGTGAATAAAAAGCACTTTTAATCACTATTTTGGTGTTTGAATTTAGAACACACCAATATATGCGACCTCTATCTCAATGCTATACAACCACCTTGCGAAAACATACTCGATACACAGGAAATAAATATCGCTTCACAAGTTGACCATCCTAATAACAATAATAAGAAAATTACTTTTAATTTTAGTAATTGTTCCAATTTTAATGTGCATTTTAATTAATTCAACCTTCCTTTTTTCTTTATTAAATGTCTATTTTCGCTTAAATCTTTCTTTTTCTCGTAGTCATGGTATAAAGTATAGTATGCAACTCTTGAATAAAACGGATTTATATCGAGGGCCATGAATAACTCGCGTTGCTCAGGATTCAAACGTCAATTCAATCGTCGTAAAATAAACGTCAATTCAATCGTCATGAATCACTCCCTACGGTCGGGATTCAGTCGTTAGAATCCTTCACTTGCTCGTGATTCATCTATGGCCCTCGCTTTAAATCCGTCCTATATTCACTAATTGCATAATATACTATTATTTAGCACAGATTAAAAGGCACACAACACAAAATATTGTGCTTCAAGTAAAAAAAAGATATAAAAAAAAGAAAGAAAACAAATAAAAAGTGCGTAGATATTAGCAGGAATGTGTGCCTCGCGGCTGCGCCAAATAGGCCTATAGTTCAGCAAAAAAGCCAGACAACTAGTGCCTGACGCTGGTTTTCAACTAGACCTGAAAACTAGCACAATAATTGTTGAGTTCAAGTATGAATAATAATTGTTTATTGCTAAATATTTAATTTTTTTTTTCAGTTGTTAATTGCATTGTGCTTTACATAGGTTTGAGTATCAGAGACGACTCACTACAAAGCATAACTGTTTCTTAAATTCGATTTGCCATTTAAACGGCCGCGTACTGGAAATAGGAACATATTTGTCAAATAGAAGAATAATGTATCATCGATTCAAAAAGATAAGACATAGCAATATTACATGGCACTCACCTTAGACAAATAACTGAATACAGTATGCGACGGAAGCTGCGAATCCAACAATGCACTATACACCTTAGGCCAGTCGGCGGCCGGTAGCCGTCGGGGCGCGAGTAGGGCTCCGCAGAGCGTCTGCTGCAACACGCCGGTGGAGCGCTTGCCCCACGCGGAGAGCAGTTCAGCCGATATGCGCCCGTCGTGGCATATCCAGCGCTAGAATGTGAGACAGATAAATAAATAGTTTTTTTTTTTTTGTTCAAGCTATTCCTTGATTTTTATTCCATTAGGTTCTTAATATCTATTGAAACAAAATCGAGTCCAGTGGCTATCGATAAGGCACATGTAGTTCTTGTGCGTGGGTGGTCCAAAAAGTGACGTCATAAAGAAATTTTGATTCCTCATGCCCTGGGTTATACAAAAATACCCCATGTATGTTCCGTGATTCTTAATAGTTTTAGAGTTATAATTAATTGTTTAAATTTCTTGAAAGTTTTATGGGAACCGCTTTAAAAAAACTATCTTTATTTTTACACGGCTTTTTCCATCTTTGCGTGGAAAAAGCCGTGTAAAAATAAAGATAGTTTTTTATATTCATTGTTATGGAATATTCTTTCAGATATAAAATAATCATCTTCCTATCATGAATTCAACATACAAAAATTTTGATCGAAAAACATGAATGAACGTTCCAGTGATACAGAGTCGTAATTTCGACTTCAAATTAATAAAAAACTTCCCGGCGACATGTAGGCTTGCACAATATCACAAAAAACTTGACTCGAAAATTTCGACTGACTTCTTTTGGTCATGAGAAACCATTTTTTTTTTAATTTGGAGCACGCTTTATGTGAGTAGAAGAGATGACGCTTCCGGACTTCCGGTACCGTAAGTTCTGGCGGCTAAGAGTTCATTTGTATAATCAACATAGCTAAAAAAGTACCTCAACAGTTGGAATCGTCAATGGTTTCTAGTCAAGGAAATTGGTCACGTTCCAAACTAGTAAAGACGCTGCTGAAGTAGAAGAGACAAGTTCAAAGACAGAAATATTAAAACATTATTATTATATAGTGTTTGGCGTAACAGTGCAACATTTTTTTTCTCAAACTTATTAAGCAATGGATTAGCAATTTTCTCCAAAATCCATCGGATTGTAATTTTGTTATTGAAAGTGTTACGCGATGGTATTGATCTTCATTTACCTCAGCGAGGTCACTGACTAGAGCAGTCAGCACGCTGCTGGCAGGCGCGCAGGCCGCGCAGGGCGGTGCGCCGGCGCAGCGCCACGCGCGCTCCACCACGCGCACGCCCGCCTCGCTGCTGCGCGTACGTCTGTGTACGAATAAAACTTGATTACTATTTTACTATCGCAAGAAATTGCGAAAATCCAAAACGGACTATCTGGCTACAGTTCGCGTCAAATAACTTTGCTACTCTGAAGTAGACTACATACAGATGACTGCGCAGTAGACAATCTTACTTAAAAAACAATAGCGCGCATGCGCAACCAAACTTCAGAGCGGCAAAGTTATTTGACGCGAACTGTACGCTCGTTTCATTATTGACCGCACTCCTCGTTAGCCACCAGGCGAGATCGGAGTCAAGATCCCTAAATGCCTTATTGGACATTGTTATGATGGTTTATCACTCTCTGTTGGTCTCGTGGTCGCTAGCGTAACTGCCGACCGTTGGGTCCCAGGTTCGATTACTTGATCGGGCAAAGTGTTATTGGGTTTTTCCATTATGAATTTCTCAGTTATAGCCCGGATATTGGAGTTGGCGGTGTGCTACTCTATGCCCCGCACGTGTCGCTCCTGCGCTTGCGCTTGCTAGAGCGAGAGCGAGTATCGGGTTGTTCTCCTTGAGGACTATGTGAGTGAGGGAAGACAGAGTGCACCTGTGTCAGCGCACACACGCCTGCACTGTAGTATCTCCTGCGCCGAAGGCTGGTCTTCGCTGAGATTGGTCGCCATGAAAAATAGACTTTAATGAATTTGATTTAAAATCCTAATTTGAATGACAAGTTATTTGCCGTGTCGGAATCGTGCTGCTCTAATGAGAGATGTCCTTAAGAAGTGTTGATCGCGTTCAGTTTCATTGATGAAATTGGTACTAAATTAGGCTTATGTAAATTTTGAACATAATTCATGCATATTTCTATAGTAAAAAAAAAAAACAATTAGAATTAGAAACTACTGAAACTACCTTGCAATAGTATGTAAGGCGGCGGCCGTGCGCGCGGCGTGCGGGCGCGCGCGCGCCAGCCGCCGCAGCGCGGCGCGCGCACTGCCGCGGTTCTCCCGGACGCCGCGCTCTGCGTCCACTGATATACACCACTCTTGTTGCTAAACACATTCAAATTATTTATTATACGTGAAATTTCTTGTTCCTTCGCATCGCCCGCCTGCGCTGTTATTTCCTTTTCGCGTAGCGTTTTCTAAGTTTTTTACTTTTGCTCTGCTCCTAAGGGTCATAACGTGATAATAATTAACCTTTATTATGAAACTATTTAGTTGGTTAAGGATTAATATCATAATACGAATTATCATCTTTCAATTCTACCTAAAACGGTTATTGTGACTTTACTATAATATTTAAACATAATAGCCTCGCGGACTTTTTTAAGTGTAAGGATGAGTACTATAAACATGTAGCCCCTTCATTTATGTATCATCAATAGTTTTCGCACTGCACGCCAAATAATGACTTGTAATAGGCAAAATTCTGATATCTTGGGTTATATTATTGCAATTTTCGCACGGATCAAATTTTTTTTGTAAAATAAAATACGCCCATGTTACTCTTTGTTAACTTTCTATAGGTGAAATATCTTTTTTAATTATTTAAGTATATTTTAAGTTTATCCATTACAAACAAATATACAAACATACAAAAAATTAAAAAATTCCGCTTTATAATATAATATTAGTTTAGATAAATGCCGATAAGCACGCACGGTCTCGTTGCATTGTTGCATATAATACTTAAACTGAAACTATACAGGGTGGCAGGGACTTCGACGCACAACCTGTTAACATGAATTCAGTACATGATTCTGGAACCTGCGTAAAAAATAAAATAAAAATAATAACAGGGTCATGTACTCACTAGTTTAAGCTTAGCGTGTAAAATTGGTTGTGTACATTGTGCATTAAATAAAATAAATAAATAAATATTCGAGGGTTATAAAAAAAAAATGGTGTTCGATACATTTTGACCGCGTAGTATTGCAATTGTGTAGGAAACAATAAATTTGTCCAGAATCATGTACTAAATCCATGGTAAAAGGTTATGCGTCGGTTGTGCGACCCTGTATATGAAAATAGAATTAGAATACTTAGATATATACGTACCGGTATGTAGATAGTGATGGGCTTGCATTTATTCGCGCAGTTCCTGCGCACAGGCGGTAGCGCACGTCGCACGCGCAGTACGCTGACTAGCTCCCACAGTCTGCTGTCTAATGAAGACACGCGGGCCACTTCCGTACACCATTCTCTGTAAGATGAATAGTAGTTTAGTGTTAGGGAAGCAAAATTGTTAATTTCTAGCTATAATATCATTCTTAAAATAGTGATGGTAAGGACTGTAATTTTGTCTAAAAGATTTTATTATTATTAACTGCCTCATTGATGTAGTGGTCGCAAGCGCAACTGCTGAGCTTGAGGTCCTAGGTTCAATTCCCGGGTCGGGAAAAGTGTTATTGGATTTTTCCCTCTGGAATTTCTCAGTAGCCCGGAATCTGGATTTCTGCCCGGTTGATGGCAATAGGCTCGCCCCCTATTAAATGGCACTTAAACATGACTGGATAAATATTGGTGTACACCTCTGCCCAACCCTATGTATGTTTTATTAAAACAAAACATTAAAAAATCTTAATAATTTATCAACTTCTATCGTATCGGACGAACTATTTGAGACCGCAAAATGAAGAGCATGCCGTGATAGAAATATCGGCGAGCTAGACGTGGTAAAGTGTGACGCGAAATGACATCTTAAGCGACATCTACCGTGAGAATATTGGAGCACAAGAGTTTCACAATACTGTAGAGATGGCGCTGTTATTGGGTTTTGATAATATTTTTTTATGTTAATTAAGTATTCGAAATTTATTCACAGACAGATTTAATCTCCCACATTTTATTATACTATCTAGGTCTATCTAGGGCTAACTATCGAGGGTGTGCCCGACGTTGATTTTAAGAATCGCGAGTTTGTAATAATCTACACTAATATTATAAGGAAGTTTTTTATTTTTGTTTGTCAAAAGACTCAAAAAGTTCTGGACCGATAAAAAAATATATTTTATTAGTAGAATGCTATATTATCACTAATTAACATGGCATAATTTGTAAAGATATCACGAGGGCGAAGCCGCTGGCGGGGGAAATATTTTTTCTTATTTTAGGCAGTAAGTACTAAAGAAATTAGTATACTGCAATAAGTAATTAATGAAGAAACTTACTGTGCAAGCCTCTCGATGTCATTCAAATGTTTGTCGACCAGCGACATAAGGGTGCGCGCGTCTCTGAAGTCCACGTCTTCTACAGGTGACTTGATCAATGACCGTGTTCGTCTAACAACAAAAATAAAGTATGTAGCCTTCCATCATCATCAACAACATCGTAGGCCGGACTCCGGACACAGGCCTCTCACAAGCGCTAAGTTTCGCAAACGTTAATTCCAGCTGCTTTCAATGTACTCTATCATGTCTTTCGCATATTTGGGTCATAATTTTCAGTTAACAATAATGTACCAAGCGTATTGCGATTAGGTAGCTAAAAAGATATCCTGAGTAAGGTTAGTGGTGTGATTTGGTTGTGGAAGATTAAGGGGGATGCGAGATTCAAATTATCTTTAGTTTTTTTGCATTTTGCAGGTCAGTGTCAGGTTTTATGTTTATTAAAATATGATTCGCGACCGTAACAAATATGGCTTTACATAATTATAGTCATTACAATCAGCAATAGAACTCCATAAGTTAGCATAATTGTCAAATGTCATGATTTCATGACATTTGACTTAGAATTCAATTTGAAATAGTAATTCAATGGGATTACATAAGCTTAGAGAGTTGTATGGATCATTTTTATGATTATAATTCTATAAATAAACATTTGATACGGCCGCGAATCATATTTAGATCAACATAGATCATGATACTGACCTGCAAATTGCAAAAATCGTAAAAAAAAAAAAAAATCGCGGGCTACCTTGACGCTTTCGCCTTAAATATTAAGTGTATATTCATCAGTAGACTACCATATTTCAAATTATTATTTATTATGAGTAAATAAAACTTAAAAGTTTTGAGTATGCATGTTAATGGCTATAAGAGCAGGGGAAGGCTAAAGAAACGTTGGAAGGTCTGTGTGGAAGATGATATGGCTTGAAAGGGGGGTGACTACCAAGATGACGACTGATAGAGAAGTATGGGAGAAAAATACATGTTGCGCCGACCACTAATAAATTGGGATAAGGGGAAGCACGTCCAGTTTGTCCATTAGAAGTTTTTCCATAGGCTTTTTTTTTTTTGAGGATGGTAAATTATCAAATAACTTCTCCCGCTCTGTATTCTCCCGGGAGGGCGTGTCAGACTTTTACTGACTAAAACCCACCCGTGTTCCTTCCGTTGCCTGTGTGCCGGGGTCGCGATATCCCTTTCGGACAAACTCGCAACCCCGGCAGAATAGTAGTAGGCTGTGATAGTAATAGTCCATTTATTTTTCAGAATATAGTGTATAAAATTTAAATAATAATAATTAGGCAACGTTAAAATAATGCCAAATCGTGTTACATACATACCTTCTCTTAGACCGATCCTTAATCTTCAATATGGTGTTAACAGCGATGTGGAAGGGCGTCTGCGGTGGAGTATTGTCGGGCGGCGGTGGTACCGTCACGGAGGGGAAACTGTCCAGGTCTATGGACGGTTGGGGACGAGACACTGCACGTTTCCATGCAGCTTCGAGGGCCTGCGTGATATTTCAATCAGATTTTAGTTAGTAGTTTTCAATATGATAACCAAGCATAGCCAAAGGTTGTGTCACTTTTCTGAAAACTTACAAGTAGCACTGACTTTTAAAGACGTGTCAGGAAGGCTATAAATTGTTTTGAGAACTAAAACATTTTACTGATTAATGGTAATTTTGCCAACTGTCTTCAAAATCTTTTTTTTTATATAAAGCTCTTCTTTTCCGACATATAAATAAAAACTGAAAAAAAAAAAGTTAAGTCTTTCAAAGTTTGAAAAATAATATAAGTTGACTTACATGCTCCGGGATGTATCTAGCAATATCTGCAAAGTGAGGCGGTACGCGCACTTTTTCCCCCTGTTCCAACCAGCTTAAATATTCGTTGAGCAATCTGAAAACATTAATTTTGCCTGTTTCAGTCCCATAAATCACATAATACACAATTTTCAGGTGAATAACAGAAAATTATTGTTATGTATGAACTTATCAATGTTCAAATTCCAAAGCATCTATTTATTTAGAACCTTTAACATAACGCTAAAGTAGTGTGGGGCTCGTGTCAGTCAGAACAGCCGCACGGGTCGATCGACCAGGTTAAGCTACGCTAGCCGCGGTTGGTCCGTGGATGGGTGACCATCTTTACATACCAAGACCCCTTCGTATACGGAAAGCACATTAAGCCGTTAATCCCGGCTGACTTTTGTAGACCTTTGCAAGTTGTTACGGGTCGTCAGAAGCCCGAAAGCCTGACAGCCAGTCTTACCAAGGGGTATCATGTTAACTAGTTACAGCGTTGTGGAGGTCAGATAGGCAGTTGCTCCATGTAAAATTCTACTATTCAGCTGCATTCGATTAGACTGCAAGCCGACCCCGACATAGTTGGGGAAAGGCAAATACATAACCATAATACACAATCAGCCATATAAAGAATAATATTTGAACGAATTTATCGGCCGGATTTGTTAACTGGAGCTTTTCACAATGTGGTAATTTTCAATTTAGAACAAAACTTAAGATATAATAAATAGTCGGAACTTACTTCTCAGCAGCAGCATGATAAGCTATCAAATTAAATATATTCCTCTTCGTTTCAACCGCCTCACTACTCGGACTCGATTCCTTCTCACTTCGGCTATCATCGGCATTATCCTCGTTATCGCTCGACCCACTCGATTCTCCCGTCAAATCGATTATCGATAAAGCTGGTAACAGACTATCGTCAGCCCTAGCTGGAGTCGCTCTCTCCACTCGGTTAGTCGATTGTGTTTCACTAGTATCTATAGATTTGTGTTCCGTTTTTAGTGTTTCGCCTTCGTTATGATGGTGGGTGATCGTTTCTTGGAGTCTTCGTTTGATTTGAGCTAGTGTGCGGGATTTTATTAGACCGCTGAAGAAAAGGGGGCCCACTGCTGGAACTGACCTAAAATTACAAAATTGTAAACGCTTATTCACGCTGTAATAACATTGGTAAAAAATCTGGGGATCATTCAAATCATTTATTTGCTTATAATGTATCAGCCTTACTAATAAAAATAAGTTAAACATCTGTTTAACGGTTGTATTATTATACAATGTATAAGCTGTGAATAGGCGTTACACACTACCATTACTAATAATCAGTCTTTAAACAATGAGTAGTTACCCACTGTTTATGACAAAGACCACTGGCAACATTAGAAGGTGCGTTCTGAAATTGGTACTGCCTAATATCAGTGACATTATTTCATTTGGGAAAACATTCATAACTTTGTATTTAAGTTAAGTTTGAAAAATGTAAATTGAAATAATTAGGTTAATTCCAAAACTAGTGATTTTGCGTTCTTTAACGTATTTTTTTATATTTTTATTGTTAATTCACAAATGAAGCATGCATTAGGTTAAAATCGCAACCGTAAAAGCTGTTATAGTCAATCTTGAACGTCAAAATATCTGTAAGCCAATTCAGTACGATTGAAATGATAAAATAATGAAGATATTTTTTTTTCTACAATATTAAATGGCTGAAACGAATGATATTTAACTAATTCAACAATTTTTCTTGCATATACTTTGCTGAACCTATATTTCAACCGAAACTCATTTTCTTGCTAACAGAAAGGATCATAACGATTTTTGTAACATTTTCTTTTTCTTGGTGGTTCTTCATTGCCAATTTCATCAAAAATATCAAATTTTGTAAATAATCCATGGTTTTCAAACTCAATACGACAAAGGCAACTAGTTATTTTAGGTTATACGATCGCTACACAAGGTCCAAGGGCTGAATAACGGTTGTACAAAATCTCATTGTTTAAAGACATCTGTTACACCAGATGTACACAACTGAAACAGCAAATATCGTTTATTGGTAACGTTGATGTTATAAGCCTGGTATACGTCGTGCGAAAATGTTTATTAGTAAGGCTGTATGTATACAAATAAGATGTAATTTTTATAAATGGTGGAAAAGTTCATTCACTAAACTTAAACAAATATAATTATATCTATACACTTTGTTTACCAACTTTCTTTCAAGTTTTGGGAGTGGATTCAAGAAAGCACTTTACTATCCAATTTTATCTCGTTTAAAGTCAACGGGCTATCGTGTTTATGGCATTCAAAATTGTATTATGACAATTTGCCAATAGACGCTCAAAGAAGATATAGTTGTTACGAAACATACCCAAAATCAGGCGGCGTCTGTAGATACAGATGCATGACCAATCTCCACAATGTTAAGTGCGAGGGATGGTTGATGGGCGCTGCCAGAGCTGCAGTGGCTGCACGGTATATTACAAGTTCTTCTGCGGTTATGTTGGCGCCTATTTTCTGCAAAGAATTTAATTGTGAAGAATATCCATCGCTACAGTGGTTAAGGTATGTGCCCTTACTGCCCCATCTCAAAAATCCACCTGTGTTGTCATTCGACTTAGCTAATTTCGTTTCAGATAAAAACGTCATACAGTCGCGCGTACAGGTGCGTGCTCGCCTCGCGCGCGGCGTGGCATGCTCGCAACAAGCACTCGCATAGTAATGTAGTAATAATTTCTTACCTGCAGCGCATTATCAACGTGTATCTTCTTCTGAGCAACGCGCTGTTGATGTAACACGCTCAACAGTCGCGCGTACAGGTGCGTGCTCGCCTCATGCGCGGCGTGGCATGCTCGCAACAAGCACTCACAGAGCAAGGGCGCGATAGAAGCGTTACGGACCGCGTGGGAAATGTGCTCTTTTGCGTTTTCTTCCTGTACAAAGGTAGTGGGATAAACGCATTGGTTAAAAAGTTTCGTTCAACTTACATGGTGTTTAGTTCAATTTTTATTATATTCAATAGTGCATATAATTTTCTTTGGAAAGCTGTACCTGCAGCAAGGAGTTGGCATAGGCGTCGAGATGCGGCCACAGCCTGGTGGCGCACGCGGCCGCGTCCACGAGCGCGCACGCCGCGGGCGCCAGCTGCGCGCGCCAGCACGCGTGCAGCCACGCGCTCAGCACGCCCGGCCCGGCCACCACGCCGCTACTGTTGTGGGACAAACTAGTTATAGATGGAAAACCACAGGCTCGCCGCAAGTCATTCTGGATTCACGATAAGGTACTGAAGTAGCGCGCGAAATTCAAATTTTCTTACGTTTTTTCCAATTTGCAGGTCAGGGTCAAGTTGTGTGTTGACGAAAATATGGTTCACGAGTGTAACAAATATGTATACACACAGAATTATAATCATAAAATTCACTATCATACCGTGGCGCTTTCGCCTTAAAACACCGATGATTACAGATGCATGCTCCTGCAATCTATACCGCACGTTCATATTACCAGATGTTCCAAATCCAAGATCAGGGTCCACATACCGTGATTGCGTCGATCAGTGGTACTCACTCGTCAGATAGCTGCGACAATATTAGTCGGAGCAGCAACTCCGAGCCAGCCGCGCCGCCGCGACCTAGTGCGCGCTGCATCAGCGATGGCCCTGAGCTCAGCAACGTTGTGAATAGCTCCGTGAATCTGTAAAAAGGAAAGTTCCATTGACCAACGCATTTTTTTGTTTTTACCTCTACGGAGAAGCTCTTGGCCTGCATCTCACCTGGTGGTAACTGATGATCAGGCCGAAGGTGGAAGCAAGCTTCACCCGGAATCCTCAATCACAGAGGAACTGGCTATCTTACTTCTAACTGCCGAAACAAAACAATGCTGTTAACATTGTTGTTATTGCGACAGACTTAGATAAGATGGTGGCAGCTAACCAGGCGTTCTTAGAACAACCTCTACCACCAAACAAACCGAGCAGAACATTTTGCCCCCATTGGAAATCGAACCTGGGACCTCTTGGTCTGAGACAAGTGGTCTAACCCACAGAAGCGGTTAAAAAGGTTGTACATGTGGAACACATGCAAGAGATCTAGAAAAGACAGGACAAAGAAACCGCAATAAAACGCATGGAAACGACTTGAAAGATGGCATGATCATCAAACAAAAAGTCAGTCTTTTTTCGCCTTTTATCCGTCATCCATGCTATCTTTCTTTATACACAATATAATCTAAAAACGCCTTTTTTGACAGAATATCCCAGGATTTGGCTTCATGGACCACCTCTACATAACCCCTAACTTGACAGAATATCCCAGGATTTGGCTTCATGGACCACCTCTACATAACCCCTAACTTGACAGAATATCCCAGGATTTGGCTTCCTGGACCACGTCTACCTAACCCCTATTTTGACAGAGTATCCCAGGATTTGGCTTCCTGGATCACCTCTACCTAACCCCTATTTTGACAGAATGTCCCAGGATTTGGGTTACTGTAAAGAAACCCTTTCAAACATTTCGGGATCACAGCATTAAAATTTGCCAAGTCTCTTGGCTAGGACCTATCCCGTAACAACCAGCTAAGTAATGCCACTTACTTGGGCGTATACGCCACAGACTCCGGAGAATGCGCCATGACTAGCATGACACCGGCGAGGCACTGAACTGCGTCCCGAGGCCGCGCGGCCGCCAGCTTGCATAGTGCTAATACTCCTTCCGAACAAATCTGTGGGGACAAATAATATAGAAACTTCAAATAGAAAGAACTAGGAGTCCATTTGGAACACAGAGCACCGCCTTTTGATTCAGTTGGTTGTGCTTACAAGTACAGACAGAAATGGTTCTTAATAATTAATTACAATCTAGCCTAATAAACTAATAAGCAATTTTAATCTAACTTAATTTTTTACGTGTAAAAACTTATACAGGGTGGCAGGGACATCGACGCGAAGCCGGTTACCATGGATTCAGTACATGATTCTGAACCCTCCTGAGGTGAAATTTTTCGTCGGTTATTTAAAAAAAACAGCTGTTTCATAGAAAAGTGCAATACCTACGCGGTCAAAATGTATGCAACAGCTGTTTTTTTTTTCAATAACCGACGAAAAATTTCAACGCAGGGGGGCTCAGAATCATGTACTGAATCCATGGTAACCGGCTTCGCGTCGATATATAACGTATGTGTGTGCATAACAAGGAATATAACTACTTTCAATTATTTGAATTACAAAATGCACCATAAAAGTTAATTAAAACTCACCACCGGCATACAATGTCCATACGACGTCGCCAACATCGCATACGCCGTACCAAACAAGTCCGTTGGTTCACATTCCGGTGCGGGCGCATCCGCAGACAAGCCCCAACACGTGCGGTGCACGCGCAGCCGGCGCAGCACGGCCCAGCACCACTCGGGCGCGCTGGGCAGGGACAGCACCCAGGAACAGAGCCAGCTGCCGATAGTTAGCTGGACGTCTAAGGGTAAACCGCTGGGGAGGTAAAAGGGTGTTATAGATTGACTAAATCAATAATCTATATATATACATCTATAATCTGATCTTTGTTTAATAATACAACATTTTGAAGATTTTCAGCCCACCCTCGGTCCACTTACAAAAACCCAAACCTTAGTATGGCCAAGACTACAGCAGTGCTATTCTGTAACCATCTCACCGTGAAAACTTAGGTGAAGTGAGCGCGGAGTGAGCTGTCATTCCACAGGGATTGACACTATTGACAGCTCACTTCACCCAAGTTTTCACGGTGAGATGTTTACAGAATAGCATGGCTGCTGTTACTAAGAAGTTACCATCGCGGACCCGAACACCGTAAGGACTATTCCTGTTTGCAGCGCTCGGCGCTATAATAACGCTTACCTACGAAAAAAAAGGGTTGTGTGCACGGGATGTTGTATGGGGTTTGTCGGGGTTAGTATGCGTGACCGCGATGGTACGTTGGCTAAGCGATAATCCTGTCTCACACTTGTTAAAGTACAAGTGTAAGATATAGGCGGAGACAGGCTTACCTTGTTGTATTAAACAATGCAAACGGGGATGTCAAAAATGTTACTATTACATCAAGTCACAAGTAACGAGTTTAATGTGGTAAAGTCCAAAGTGATCATCGTTTTCGTAAGGTAATCGTACTCTCTTTTCCTCTCTGTCCTGGTAATCTTCTTGGATCACTATCAAACACGAAAATGAGCCAATTTCACCAACTTGATTGTATTGACCAATAACTGTATTTGTGATGCAAACTGTAGGTAAATATAAGTTAATCTAAACTCTAAACTAATCCTAACTAATATTATAAATGCGAACGTGAGTATATTTGTTTGTTACGCTTTCACGCTAAAACGGCCGAACGATTTGAATGAAATTTGGCACATGGGTAGACCTGGGTTAAGACATAAGATACTTTTTATCCCGATATTCCCACGGGATCGAAACTTATGCGCGAGAAACCCCGGGGCGCAGCTAGTTATAAATTAATTTCTGAGACCAATGTCTGCATATCCTTGTCTCACCAAGGTGCTCTCTATGTGGCTATTAATACAAAAAAAAAAAAACTGTCATTCCTCTTAATACTTTGTGCAATAAAAAGTATTCTATCTAAGAAGAATAAGACGACACGGTACTGCTATTCCTATGAAAACCATACGGTCATCAACTTGAACTTACACATAAGGCGTATAATCCATCTCCAGCAACAGATGCTGCAGGAACTGCTGGCAGCGCCGCGCCCAGTCCTCCAACAGAGCGTGTATCTCCATGCAGCTCGGGCGCCACTTGTGAACGTTGAGCGTCTTCACACAACATGGCTCTAGGGTTTCCACTGTAATTAATCGTTTTATGGTAAATCTTGAATTAAATCTTAGTCGGGCTCCTGATTAAGTAAGGATAAGTTAAGGATCCAAAATTGAAAGCTGCGGAATTTCCGAAACGTAGCACATTTGCAAGAAGCTGGCAACATCATCACAACGGTAATATTTTCCCATTGATTGTCTCAGCTCTTTTAGTATATTTATGTGTATTTATTTGTACTTATATTTATATATTTGGTTTATATATTATACTTATAGTTTTTAATCGGTATATGTATATCTTTATATTGAAATTATTATTTATTCCTCAATTCTCGCTATTGCCACTGTTTGTCTCTGCATCACCCAAAGGTTAACTGGTAGAAAATGCCTGTGGCATTAAGTCCGCCTATGTACATTTGTGTGCTTGAAGTATTCAATAAATAACCCGGCAGAGAGTTGTCGACATAGCTCACAGAATAAGCAAACTGAAGTGACAATGGGCCGGCCATATTAGCCGTGAAACCGATGACCGTTGGGGTAGACGGAGATCGATAAATGTAAGGTAGGCCCTCAGGCTAGGTGGAGCGACGCTCTTTGCAGGGTGAGAGAGTTGCCGAGAATGAGCTGAAAGGGTTGCAATAGGAGAGGCCTTTGGCCAGCAGTGGACTGCTGTGAGCTGGTGACGATGATGAGGAATTTCAAGTAAAGTAATTAATTGTTTCCTTTTGTTTTATATGTTGACAAATGAAGAAACAACTATGTCGCAATGGATAAAAATGTCCCGCTAGGAGCTTAGCTGCTATTATTTATTTTAGTCGTTCAACCTCCGTGCCTCGAAAAAGCACGTTAACAGTCTTTACGTGTCGTCAGAAGCCCGAAAGTCAGACAACCAGTATTGCCAAGGGGTATCGAATAACCCAGTAACTGGGTTGTGGAGGTCAGATAGGCAGTCGCCTCTTGTAAAATACTAATATCCAGCTGCATCCGGTTAGACCGGAAGCCGACCCCAACGTAGCTGGGAAAAGGCCAGGCAGACAAACCCGCACGTAATAAGGCGAGGCCTATGTGTAATTTTTATGACTCTGATAGGCCTACTATTTTTCGATTCCTAGTGGTTTATTCACCAGACGGTTTCATGGATACATATAATTATTTTGGCATAAAGTTTAACCTAATTTACACTTACCTATATTCAAGTCAGCTAGTATATGCAGTGCTGTAGAGTGTAAGTAGACGTGTGCGGCAAGCACTCGTCCCACACACTCCCGCGCAGCCGCGTCACACAATCCTTTGCAGGATAGTGATTTTCGTTTCAGTCCAGTCTGTAAAACAAATAGAACATGGATGCGATTGCATAATCATCATTTCAGCCGAAAGACGTCCACTGCTGGACATAGGCCTCCTCCAAGCACAACCATTTCGACCGATTTTGTGCTTCCCACATCCAGCGGATTCCTGCGGCCTTCACAAGGTTGTCGGTCCACCTTGAGGCCTTCCAACGCTAGGGATGCGATTTATTTACTAATAATTTACGAATAGGTCTTTTATTTTATTCCCTTTCCTTCTAATATTTGCACGGCGTACGGCCATAATATGTCGCAATTTTAAGGTTCCGTACCTCAAAAGCAAAAACGGAACCCATAGGATCACTCGTGTCTGTCAGTCTATCTGTTTGTCTGTCTGTCTATACATCTGACACAGACAATTCCCTCCGAATGTAATGGACCGATTAAGTTGAAATTTGGTACACATATGTATTTCTGTGACCCAAGCACGAATGTGTAACGTAAATAAATGAAGTTTGAATATGGGTCCCTCTGGGGGGCAAATGATAAAATAAACAAATTGTTTTGAAAACTGTGCCGTATGACATATCTAATGAAAGGGCTTGTTGCGAGGATTTCAAATATATTTTTATATTTGTAATAATTTCAAATAAATATATTTAAAGATATTTAAGAAAATAGCAACACCTTATCTCCCGAAACTATTGAGCCTAAAATGTTGAAAAAAATACAGAGAATGGTTTTTAACTCATAGATTACAGGAAAAACTATAAGAAGTCTATGGTCTTAAAATAACATGGTAAATCTCTCAATATTGTGCGTACAAACTTACATTTGCAGTTGGAATGTATGGGAAAACATGTTTTTCAACTACAATGTTAAGTTTGTATTTGGGATAAATTCATGCCAACTACGGAACGCTTCATTTTGCGTGGTCCGACACGCACTTGGCCGATTTTTTATGTTATCCTGCATGCACGTTTCTGTTCGTGTATTAGTACAAATGTTTGAGCAAATATATATACCTATATATATATATATATATATATCTTATCTTTCTCAACATTCATTCTTTAACATAGAATCCAGCTCTTACCTGTAGCAAGAATTCTAGTACAATCCTGGTTAGTTCGTGGTCCTGCGCTCGATCAATGGCGGCCTGCGATATTATGCGTATGCGCACATCACACGGTAGCACCGGCAGCTCTATTGAGAGCAGCTCTAGTTGTTTTGGAGTTTGATCTATTGGGAGAAGACTGAACATTAACGAATTGCAGGGACTTAACCTCGGAAGTATTCAAACGACCATATTAATAACGCCAACAAGCAAATAATTTGTGTTTTAGTTTAATTATACCTACACACAACTTCTGTCACGAACTGCTATTGAAAGCTATCAGTTTATACACGTCATTTGTGTGTTTGCCACTTTGCCAGCTATATAACGATAAATATTTTCTTGACGAATCCGAATCAAAAGTAATTCATTCAAACTAGGCTGAGAATCATCAGTTTTCGAAAGTCAAAATTACATGAGACCCCCTTCCCCAAAACGCCCACCCTTCACCACTTCCTAGTGCTTCAGCTGGGAAGAAGAAGTGGCGCAAAAAACTCCCCAGCAGAAGAGAAGCTTAATAAAAAGAAAGTTATAGGCAGCTAAAAAGAGAAGTAGAATATCACATACCATGCAGTCCAATGATGATAGATATGCAGTAGTCCTTAGCAGTGTTGTCAGCGAGCAGCGTCGCTGGCAGTTTATCTAATTCCTGCGCTTCAAACAGATTGAACCCGGCGGAGAATGACGCTTCCAGTTCAGCCGATATCTTCTCTTCTAACTCACGGGCGTAGAATGATCTAGAGTTTGAAAGAAATACATTAAATGTATATCTTCTCTAGTTTTGAATCATAACCAGCAGAAACTCCAATGGGAATCTTCTTGAGGTACCTCAACCTGGAAATCACCCACCTACACCATGTCGTCCTCACCCCTATAGATTTTGCTGGATAATGAAATATTCTTATGGCTATAGCCAGTGGCGGATCCAGGATTGTCGTTTGGGAGGGGCTTGACCCCGTTGAGTGTACATTTTAGCAAGGAAATACTAAAAAAGAACAACATTTTACAAGACCCCTCGAAATACTTTTCGCAAATTCCTCAATAACTTCGTTCTACCTCGGTGAATATACATGGCGGCCAAACCAGGCAGCGTTGAGTGGCGCGGGGATTCAAAAATCGTCACGTAAACAAAACATCTTATAGAAAGAAACTTGAAAACATAATACTTACTTATTAAGATATGACGACAATTGTACATTAGCTAGTATAATACTTACTAAAAAGTTTAATTTGAATTATATCAAGTTCACTTTAAGATTTGTCACGGAAGAATTCAGACGCTTTTGCAAGCCATCAACGTGTGTTGCATTGCATGTTACGTTTCACATAATAGGGAATATGCATGTATTTTTTTTATATTTTTATTCTATACATCGCCAAATAATAGTAAAAAAAAATTCAACGCCAAAAAAGCAATTGCAAGTACTTTAAAAGTTAAAAATAACCATCCGACTTGGGCTATTTAAACGCTATTTTGGCGCGCTTGGTGTGGTGACGTCACAATCTATGACAACAAACAAACAAGTGTCAAGTGGTGAGGTTAGGTTGAAGAACTATTGAGCTCTCCTGCAAATATACAGTGTTTTCTATTTTCGACTAATAGGTACATTATCATGGAACCAACTTCTCGCTGAATCGCCGTATGATTCCCTCCTTGATTAATAAAAAAAAAAAAAGTACGTAATTATAACCAAATTATATGTAATTTCGTTGTGCTCAAGATTAACATCTCATAAAATTATTCCGAAATGTTTTCAGTATCCTAGTATTATGACAACATTCTATAACACAATCTAGATTTCGATATTTTGCGAAGCTAGGTTATTTTATTTGTTTTAGGTGATGTTGTTTTATATAACTAATTTATTCCAGAAAAGGTGTGGAAGTTAAAATAAACATTATATGTTATACTTAATTACCTTAAAGCTTTCACTCCTTTTATTTCAACAGACGTGTATTTGATGTAAAAATGTGGTCATCATGAATACATCAACTTTCGGCAAATTATCCGATTGGGCTTTCACAAAACCGCTTTCAGTCATTGTCGAAAGAGTCTTTCGTGTACTTCTTCCAAAACAAATGTATTTTTACTTCTAAATGTCTCACAATCACAATAAAACTGATTGAATCGCAAAAACTCCTACAAAACACATTGACATTATATTGTTGTCATAGATTGTTACGTCACATTCGCTCTGACCAATAGCGTCGGTTTTCAAGTATTTGAATTTCCCACAGCTTTTCTGCACTTTTTTAAAATTAATTTCTTGCTCATTATTAAATTATTGTGAGGGTTCTAGTTCAGGTTCGGATTCTCACACTATTTATGCACTGGATTGGAGGGCACTATTACTAGGTTCGCTGAATAAAAACTCTCGGTTCACTTGTCGAATATTATTTACTGTTCCTTACGAGGTCTCGATACAAACTGAATGATAACTAACTAACAAACTGAATTGGAATACTGGAATAACATTTTAAACTAATACAAGCGCCTATGCTTATAGTAATCTACATAGGCGCAAGTAGCGGCGGCAGTGATTAATACTTAAAATAAATCAACCAATGAAAAAATTAGAAATAAACTGGTGATCGTACGCAATCCTAGGTCCACCAATCAGAGCGAGGCAGTGGCGTGTCAATGTCGGACAAGTCCGTACAGGTTCGTTCAAGTTCCTACAAGTTCGGACAGGCTCCGACAAGCTCGGTCAGGCTCAAACTCGCTCTCGATTTGACCTAGAATCACGTACGATCATGACGGAGTTCTTATAACTAAATAATTATGTTTATAACATTGTTCTTGATTGATTTCGATTACATTGGTCTTATCTACTATGTTATTACTAGGCGTCCTGCACATTCCTCCCGCCGTGCGTCGTCCGCTGCTGACGTCGCAGTTGTAGAAGCCGGTGCAGGTTCGCCGTGGTCGATTGATAATACCACTATCTTTTTCACTGGACGTCTCAGGATACCTCCTTTCGTGATCACGTCCACTGTGCGGACTACTCCATCTGGGCCAGGGAATGTAGCGCTGATGCGTCCTCTGACCCACATGTTTCTTGGGAGGTTGCCATCTACGATGAACACTAGATCGCCTATATTGGGGATCACGCCTTTAGTGTGTGGTTCTCTACGGTTCCGTAGTTCTGGGAGATATTCTTTCAGCCATCGGGCCCAGAATATATCGGCAAGCCTCTGGGCTGCACGCCAACTGGCTCGTAGACGTAAGTCGCTGTCGTCGAATTCTCCTGGTGCCGCGATGCGACCTGGACCGCCCAAAATGAAATGATTGGGTGTCAATGCTTCAGGATCCTCGTGGTTCACGGACACGTGCGTCAGTGGCCGGCTGTTGACAGTGTGTTCGGCCTCGATGAGTAGTGTGTTAAGCACTTCTTCGCTCGGGAATCGCTCGTTCAACGTGGCAGCTAGCGCTGTCTTCACAGACCTCACCATGCGCTCCCAGGCACCTCCCATGAATGGTGCTCCGGGTGGGATGAAACGCCAGTCGATCATCTTCTTCGAAGCTTCTTCGGCCGTAGCCGCGAAGATGGCTGTGCGTAGCTCCTTTTCAGCACCGTGAAAGTTCGTTCCGTTATCAGACCATAGCTGTGTTGGACATCCTCGGCGTGCTATCATGCGTCGTAGTGCCATGATTGCCGAATCTGTGTTGAGCGATGCCACAAGTTCAAGGTGGATGGCTCGCGTCGTCAGGCACGTGAATAAAGCGACGTACCTCTTCTGATGACTACGTCCCACTGTAATGGTCAGGGGTCCGAAGTAGTCCAACCCGGTGTAGGTAAATGGTCTCTGGTGGTGTGCTAGGCGACAGGAAGGGAGATTCCCCGTCATCGGCTGAGGTGGAGAGGCTGCCTTTATACGACATCGCAGGCATTTGCTTATGATGTTCTTGACTGTTGGTCGTAGACGGAGGACCCAATGTTGCTGGCGACACTCGTTGACTATGGTCTCGGTGCCCGCGTGATGTAATTTGCGGTGGACGTGTTCGATCCACAATCGTGTCGCAATATGATCTCCATCTAGTATCATCGGTTTCTTCAGTCGTTCGGTGATGTCTGTCATAACGGTTATTCTGCTCTTCAGGCGAATCTCTCCCTCTGTGAATTCTATGCACAGTGCGTGCAGACGACTGTTTCGTGATATGGGCTTCTTGTTGGTCAGAGCTTCTATCTCTTCCTGGAAGGATTGTTCTTGTGAAGCTCGCAGGATCAGACTTTCGGCGTGGCGTAGGTGCTCACCGGTGAGAGGCAGGTGATTGTTCGTGACCTCTCGCTTCTCTCTTGGTTTGACTGACACCGTCTGCTTACTTTTTCTCCAATCAGGGTCGTTGCTGCTGTTCTTCTTAGTTCTTTTGTAGTTAATATTCTGCCCTGATTGGCGACAGAGATGCAGGAACTGTAGAACTCGTGCTGTGGCTCGTAGGTATCTCTCCCAACGTGAGAATCTGTTGGCGTTTGGTATAGCTTCGCTGATCTGTACGCTCTTGTCTCTGATGCTACAGGTTCTTTCTTCCCCCGTGATTATGAGAGGGTTCTTCTCATCAGCTGGCCATGTTTCTGGAGGTCCACGTAGGAATTCTGGGCCGTTGAACCAGCGATGATTTTGATCATAGTGTTCTGGCACGTCTCTTGTAGCGTCATCTGCTGGGTTCAATTTGGTCGGGACCCAGCGCCATTCATTGGTGGAGCTGTGTTCTTCAATTGCTGCAATGCGGTGGGCGACGTATGGTTTATATGATCTGGACCCCGTTCTGATCCATGACAGCGTAGTTCTGCTGTCGGTCCAGAACGTGGTCGACTCTGGTGTTCGTTCATGTTCTTCCTTAACCGCTGTCGCCATGCGTGCGCCAAGTACTGCTGCTTGCAGCTCTAATCGTGGGATTGACGTTAGTTTCAATGGTGTCACCTTGGCTTTGGCTGTGATCAAGCAGACGTAGACTCTTCCGTCCCTGGTGACTGTTCGCCAGTATAATGTTGTTGCGTATGCAGATTCGCTTGCGTCGGTGAATATATGTATCTGTAGTGATTCCGTAGCGCTGAAGCCTGGATAGGTTCGTGGAATGGAGATATGTTCTAGTGCTCTGAGATGAGTCAGCCATTTCCTCCAGCTTGCAGCTAGGTCACTATCTAGGGCTTCGTCCCATGCTGTTCCACGACGCCAAACTTCCTGTAGTATCTGCTTGGCTCTGATGGTCACCGGCGATACAAGTCCCAATGGGTCAAATAGGGACATAACTATCCGAAGAGCTTCTCTTTTCGTAGGCGTGTCGTTCTGTAGGATGTTCTGAGGTATGCGTATCAGATTCAGGTTGAAGGTAAGCGAGTCTTCTGTTGGCCTCCATATCAGACCGAGGACTCGCTCTGTCTGGATGTTGTCTTCCAGATTGATTCTGTCTTCGGTCTTGGTTACTTCCCCTAATGCTTCAAGAAGGTGAATAGAGTTCGATGACCATTTCTTGAGTTCGAAGTGCGCTTCTCTGTGAATGTTACGCACTGCTTGTGAGACTCTTACTGCTTCTTCTAATGTGTCGAAGCTGTTCAAATAGTCATCCATGTAATGCTTTCTTTTGATAGCTTCGACTGCCTCTGGATATTCATGTTGAAATCTTTCGGCGTTCGTGTTCTTCACATATATGGCTATGGCTGGTGAGCAGGAAGCTCCGAAGATTAGAGACTTCATGCGGTATTGTTCAGGCGGCTGGTTGTCTCTTCGGTCTCCTCGCCATAAGTAACGGAGAGTGTCCCGATCTTCGGGTCGAAGTTCTATTTGTAAGAACATTTCAGTGATGTCGGCGGTCACGGCGATTGAATGTTGCCGGAAGCGCATGATCACTCCTGGTAATGATTGTA
The DNA here is from genome assembly GCA_914767755.1 of Agrochola circellaris. NCBI lineage: Eukaryota > Metazoa > Arthropoda > Insecta > Lepidoptera > Noctuidae > Agrochola > Agrochola circellaris. Next base: position 3,066,553 of record OU611859.1, on the reverse strand, counting down.
GAAGGTCTGGACCAGTGAGTATTTGATCATTTAGAGAGACCCCTCGGGTCTTGGCTGCAGCGTCACAGACAATCCTCAATTTGTCCGGTTTCATCGGGTTGTAAACTGCGAAGTGAGGTAAGTACCAGGTTCTGTGTTTCAAAGTGGTCGTTGGAGCTGGTTCGGCGTATCCCTTTGATACTAGTGCTTCCATTTGTTCAGAGTACTTCCTCTTTAGTTCTGGATCTTTATCAATTTTCTTTTCAACACTGATGAGTCTGTTCAAAGCGCTGTCGTAGTTGTCTGGCATCTTTATGTTTTCATCTCGCCATAATAGAGCGGTTTGATACCGTCCTTCTGCGGTTCTCTTCGTGTGCTGCTGCAGGATACGAAGTGCCTTCTCATCAGGATCGTTGATGGGTTTCTTTGGATTGATTTGCATATTGTCCATTGTGATGTGTTCTTTCACCAGTTCATGAAGGTCGTCGTCTATGTTAGCATGTCTGATGAAGTTCACTCTGTGGCCAAGTGCTCGTGTGTGGCTGCCGTGTAGGACCCAACCGAGTGGCGTTAGTGATGCCACTGGTTGGTTCTTCTTTCCTGTTTTGGTTTCTATAGTAATGAGGAGATCCCAGTTGTCTTGGCCGATCAGTAGTCTGGGTCTTGCATCTTCAGTTACTATGTCTATGTCTCGAAGATGTTCACAGTACCTGATTGCTTCTCCAGGTATCCTCTGTGCAGCCAACTCTAGCTGCTTGACTGTTCTTGCTTGTAACTTGCGTTCAGGTGTGTGAAGTCCTTTGATGAAGAAATTCACTCGTCGAGATGTTATGTCGATCGTAGGTTCGCCGTCGAAAGCTGCTATACGTAGTGGTTCACAAGATCCTTCTGCTCCGATTTGATTGGCTAGGCTCTCGTCGATAATGGTTACCGTAGAGCCGTCATCTAGGAGTGCGTAGGTATCTACAGCTCCCGCCGGTCCAGAAAGTTGCACAGGTATTATTTTGAGAAACGATACCTTAGGTGTCCATGCTGAATGGATCTTCTCTTGTTCTTCTTTGGGGCATTCAGGTTCTACTTTCTTCTTGTTCACTGCACTATTGGCGTGTAACATCTTATGATGGAAATGTACACAGTCGTTTATTTCGCACTTCTTTGGTTTACAGCTGTGTTGCTTTGTTCGGTATTTGAGGCAACGAAAACACAAGCGATGCTTCTTGGCTATATCCCATCTAGCATCAGTAGCCGCTTTCTTGAATTGTTCACATTCCATGGTGCTGTGCCCCTGACGTTCACATAAACTACACTTTGGTTTGTTCATTTCTTGTGTAGTATGTACTCGTTGCTGGCGTCGCTGCGTGTTCTGAGAGGTTTGTGGTGTTGCAGCGATGTTTTCAGGCAGGGCATACGGGCTGCATATTTCAGCTTCAATCTTGATGAATCGGGTGAACTTCATAAGATCAGGTTCTGTTCTGGGCTGCATTGCTGAGAATTGGTACCACTGCCTCTTCAAGGTTGGCGTGAGCTTCTCAACAATAGCTTTCGTTACTTCTGGATTGAAGAGATAATGTCCACAGTTGAGTGCTTGTAGAGTTCCAACTATGCTTTCAACTTTGGTGGCGAATGTACAAACTTCACGCGGAGATTCAGTGAGGCGTGGCAGAGTTCGTAGGCGCTCTATTTCAGCCATTGCGATTGAGTCCGACCGTCCGAAGCGTAGTTCGAGTGATTTCATAACTTCATTAGGGTCGGCGTTCACTATTAATAGACCCTGTACAGCTTCCTTGGCTAGACCTCGAAGGCTTCTTCTAAGTCTAGACATGTTCTCCAATGCTGATAGTCGGTGTGCCGTCTCACAGTAGGCGGCGCGGAACGTGAGCCAATCTTGATGTGCTCCGTTGAAGCAGGGTAGATCGGTATGTCGTATTGGCTGCTGGTAATGCGAGGCTTGCACAGCGTGCGTGATCGCAGCAGCAAGTTCTTTCATGTCCGCTCTTGGTTCTTGAACAGCCAGTGTTGTAGGCTGTTGCACGACGTGCGCTGATGGCATAGACTGCGGCACCCGGGTCTCGGTGGCATACCTTGGATTGTAGCTGTGATGTGGTGCCGTAGTGTAGATCGGTTGCCATGATGTGTTCGTTGTCGCGTACGTCGAGTTCTGTGGCCAGGGTGCGACGGGTTCAGTCGGCACTGGCATTGATTGCGGCTTAGCAGGCACGTTCTGTTGCCAGGCGGCGATTACTGGCGGCGGGTTCAGGTGCCGTTGTTCTGTCGCAGGGTTCGGCTGCCAGGAGGCGGCGGTGCTCACTGGCAGCGTGTTCGAATGCGGCTGTTCTGTCGCGAAGTTCGGTCGCCAGGAGGCGGCGGTGCTCACTGGCGGCATGTTCAGGTGCGGCTGTTCTGTCGCAAAGTTCGGCTGCCAGGAGGCGGCGGTGCTCACTGGCGGCATGTTCAGGTGTTCAGGCGGTGGGTGCATGGAGCTGACTCCCGCCGGTAAGGTCGCCGGGATGGTCCAGGACACGGCTGCGGTCACTGGAACTGTACGTTCGGTCGGCGACTTTACTTCGGATTGATGTGGTCGGTCGGCGATAGCGAGTACTTGAGTTGATTGTAGCCAAGTAGTCACTCGTTGATCATTTCCAGTCTCAGAGGCGACTGAGCATGAGTCATCATCCGTAGATTCAGTTTCGACTTCGGCGAGGCGCACGGTTGCTAATTCTACTAACCTTTGTGCTAGCTCCGCTTTGGCCTTGGCTATGCGACGCGCTTTCGACACTTTTTCACTCTTCTGCGACGTAGGTTTGCTGCGGCGACCACTTTCTTTGTGTTCAGGTTCGGTTCCTTGTTGTGTGGCGGCAACTTTGACCGTGGATTCGGTCGCAGTGGGTGCTTCTGACGTATCAGCTGTCGTTCTCGTAGCCTCCGTACTGACCGTCTCAGTCGTAGTTTCTGTAGCGGTCTCAGTAGCGGTTTCAGTCGCGGTTTCAGTAGCAGTTTCAGTCGTGGTCGACGGCTGTCTGCCTCTTTTACCCGTAGATCTCGTAACTGGCATTGTTCTTGATTCCAAATAATATTTCTTCAAGAAGTTCGGTAGAGTTTAAACTCAATAGTGTTTTCCTCAGATCCGGCTAACGAAGGACCAGACAATGTGAGGGTTCTAGTTCAGGTTCGGATTCTCACACTATTTATGCACTGGATTGGAGGGCACTATTACTAGGTTCGCTGAATAAAAACTCTCGGTTCACTTGTCGAATATTATTTACTGTTCCTTACGAGGTCTCGATACAAACTGAATGATAACTAACTAACAAACTGAATTGGAATACTGGAATAACATTTTAAACTAATTTTTTTTTTTTTTTTTTTTATGTAGGGCATCTCATAGCTGACCTCTGAGGTCATGACTATTTAACCGGTCAATCCTGTGGCTGCCTTAAGCTTCTACACTTAAAAGCCTCCGGCCAGGGGCAAAACTATGCTAATTAAAACTAGGCGAACGCTCGCTAAGGGCACCCCCTGTGGGGTACGAACCTCGGCTTAGGGCGTTCGCTGGGGGGAGGACAGCAAGAGGGACAGGCTGGATCAAGGATATTTCATGATTATTAGACGGGGAATTTAAAGCTACGCGCTCAGCTGCGACGCGGGCTGGCGCATCGTCGAGCAAGGGTCGGGGGGGAGTATCATTTACTCGGGCGGGTCGCGATCGCGGACCTCGGCGGCGAGGTCGGAAAGTGTGTCGGAGTGTGTGTATGCGAGCTGTACTGGTTTCCCTATTGCTCTCCTGGAGGAGTGTTATAGGGTCATCGGGGTCGAGAAGGATTTGCCTCGGACGGCGGGTTCTACTCATCTGACTTGGGACATAACTAGCGGCCTCGACAACCAGAGGGTTGCGGTGAGTGAGGGCTGAGTCAAAGAAACGCTTGGAATTGCGTTTGAGAAACTGGTGGATTGTGGGGAGTTTAAAATCTACGTGGAGGGTTTCGTTCCTACAGAACCAAGGGGCTCCGGTGGCTTTACGAAGGAATCTGTTCTGCATCACTTGCATTCTATGGATTTGTCGGGGTTTTGAATGTGCGAACACGACGCCCGCATAGGTCATGATAGGGCGAATGCACGTTGTGTAGATTCGCAATTTGCACCTGAGTGACAATTTGCTACGTACATTTAATATGGAGTGGAGTCTACTGAGAGCGAAAGCGGCCCGCGCGCGAGCCTGCTTTATGTGCTCTGTGAAGGAAAGATTTTCATCTAAGATGACACCTAGGTACTTGGCTCGCCTCCCCCAAGGGATCGGCTTGCCGAGCATGGTGATGGGTCGGGGAGGCGGTGGTCTGAAGCGTCTTTTCTGCTTAGAGAATAAGACCGCTTGACTCTTATCCGGATTGACTTCGATCCTCCACTTTCTAAACCACGCGCCGAGCTTGTCGACTGCGGTCTGGAGAGTGCGAGCTATCGAGTCGGGGCCAGCGCCCTTGTAGTAGATGGCCGTATCGTCTGCGAACAGAGCCAACTGCGCCTTTCTACTCTTCGGGATATCGCTGGTGAACAGGGTGAAAATGAGCGGGGCGAGTACGGAGCCCTGAGGGACTCCGGCCCGGATGGGGCGGGGAGAGGAGAGTGCTCCCTCGATGCGATAGCGAAAGGTGCGGTTCAACAAAAAGTCTCGCAAGATGAGCACGAGACGATCTGGCACACCGAGTTTGTATAGCTTGTATATCAAGCCGTTGTGCCAGACTTTGTCGAACGCTTTCGCTACGTCGAAGAATACTGCACCGGTCGTCAGACCACGCTGGAAGCCAGCGCTTATGTGTTCGACGATCCGGTGGGCCTGATGCACGCTAGAGTGCTGGGTTCTGAACCCAAACTGTTCGTTGGGGATGAGGCCCTTGGTCTCGGCGTAGTCTCTGAGGCGCTTATAAATAAGCCTCTCATAGACCTTGCCGAGGACCTTGAGCAGACTGATGGGGCGGTAGCTGGTCGGCTCGGACTTGGGCTTGCCGGGCTTTGGGATACCGATAACGGTGGCGTCTTTCCACGCTTGGGGGAAGAAGTTATTGCTTAGCGCACCATTGAAGATGGTGGTCAGAAGCATTATCAAGTGGGCTGGGAATAGTTGGACCACCCTATTGGTGATTCCATCTGAGCCGGGGGCCTTTCGGACTTTGAGACCTTTGATGATGTCTTGCACTTCGTCCGGAGTGACGGGAGGCAGAGGACTCTCAGGGTCTTCGACGGGAGGGAATTTTAAACTAATACAAGCGCCTATGCTTATAGTAATCTACATAGGCGCAAGTAGCGGCGGCAGTGATTAATACTTAAAATAAATCAACCAATGAAAAAATTAGAAATAAACTGGTGATCGTACGCAATCCTAGGTCCACCAATCAGAGCGAGGCAGTGGCGTGTCAATGTCGGACAAGTCCGTACAGGTTCGTTCAAGTTCCTACAAGTTCGGACAGGCTCCGACAAGCTCGGTCAGGCTCAAACTCGCTCTCGATTTGACCTAGAATCACGTACGATCATGACGGAGTTCTTATAACTAAATAATTATGTTTATAACATTGTTCTTGATTGATTTCGATTACATTGGTCTTATCTACTATGTTATTACTAGGCGTCCTGCACAATTATAATACAAAATATTGGTGGAGGCATAATTCTGAAGTAATATAGTTTATAAAAAAAAAAATTGGCCCTTATTTGAATCTCATGCATATTCCCTATTATGTGCATCTCATGCATATTCACTATAATTATGGTTACCTACCTAGAAGTAAGATGCAAGCAAGCAAGCGCGTGCAGCGCCCGCGCCGCTAGCTCTCGTATCGTGTGATGCAACCTCATGTAACCGGGCTGCGCGCGCGCGCTGCGCTGCAGCACGTGCAGGAGCACGCGCACGCCACAGCACGCCTTCATGACGCCCCGACCTCCTACCGTGTCGCCCCATTCGTGAGGACGAGCGTGACGGATGTCCTGAGAAATGTTGATGAGAAATGTAAGTTGAAGTTACAATATGTTGATCTAGATATGATTCGCGACAGTATCAAAATGTTTATTTATAGAATAATAATTGTAAAAATCATCAATACAACTCTCTTAGTTCATGTAATCCTATTGAGACTCTTTCATGAAATCATGACATTTGAGGATTATGCAAACTTAAGGAGTTGTATTGCTGATTCTAATGACCATAATTCTGTAAAGCCATATTTGTTATGGTCGCGAAACATATTTTAATCAACATCTAAGCTGACACTAACCTGTAAATTGTAAAGAATGAAAGAAAATTTGAGTTTCGCGGGCTACCTTACCGCATCCCCCTTAACGTCAAAACATAGAGATCTACCTGTACCTATTTTATTTACAACACCTATTTTTAATTATTAAATACTTTGACATTTAACTGCCAGTTTTTTTGCAAATCGCGTCGTGAGATGCCTCTCAGCTAGAAAACCGACGACCTTATAAAGGCTGCATCAGAGTGATTCGATTTGAGTGAGTGTGTGGGAGAACCAGCTGGCGCAACTTGGGAGAGGTCTATGGGTTGGTACTTAACTGCGATCATCATCGCCATCATTTCAGCCGAAAGACGTCCACTGACATGGGCCTGCCCCAAGCATTACCGGTTCTGTGCTCCTCGCATCCAGCGGATTCCTGCGGCCTTCACCAGATCATCGATAGGCCGAATTAATTCGATGTTTTAAGAGGAGGAATATTATCCTTTTTCTCATTCAGTCCAATGTCCTTCGGTCCCGGTGCTATTTCATGCCAATTCTTCTTGTAAGTGGTAATAGTAAATATATAAGTAAAATAAATATTTCTAAACAAAACAATATACATTCAAGTCTTCCCGCTATAGCCTGCATCCCTGTGTTATATGAGCCCTAGCGATGGCCTCAAAATGCTAAAGTATCTGCTTCAAGCTGTTGAAACTTACAGAATGTGTGAACAGTACGAGGCGAGCCACCAGGTCCCTAAGAGGGAAGGCGGACAACAAGGCCAGCAGGTCGCGCTCGCGCAGAGTTCCCTCGCTCACCGCGCCGCCGCCGCCGTGCTTGTCCACCTCCTCCCACGCCTCCTCGGCCTCTGCACGGGAAATAATTAAATTAGGTATAAGTACATACCTAGTCTATTCTAAAATTATCCGATGATAGTGTAAATAAACCGTGTTCGGATTAAATTCTTACGTAACAACTCACTAAAGGGAATTAATAGTAACATTCATTTCAATTTAAGGTGAAACATACGGTCGTTCGTGGCTATTTTCCCGCTAAATGGCGCTGAAGTCATTTTTTTTTAGTTTTTTTTTTAATGTGCGGAGGAGTAGTTTAAGCAGTACTCGTACATTAGGTACACTTTATTGAATTTGGTCATATCATTGCCTCAAAATCCACCCAATTCGATAATCTTACCACTTTTTTTGCTTGAATAACATTATTAAAATGTAATTGATAAATTATCGACGAAACTTGAGGTCGTACCTAGCCAACTAATCAAATCAAAACACTCAATTTGTAAGTATTACATATTAAGAATTGTATTGTTTTTTAGGGTACTTCCCCTACAAGTAAAGTAGGGATGTTTTTTTTTTTGTCGTCTTTCGCATGATGGTGGGCGGTTGTCATTGGAAAGGTATTTCAAAAATATTGTGAATTTGTGAAAACCATTTTCGGATCCAGGGATCCGTTTGCGAAACATTATTAAGTTTTAAAGTGTTTTTGTGTGTGTGATCTCGCAGTTCACCTATGAGGTTGTTCGCCGTTGTCGCCTTCTTAAGCAGGCTCCTTGAAACCGCGGGGCGCAGCTAGTTCAGTAGTAGTATGAATAAAGAACTTGATGACACCTCTCTATCTGTAATTAATAACTACTTGTTCACTACTTGGTACTAGTCTTACCCTCAGTGCACTCGAGCGCGGTGTCAGTGCGGGGCCGCGCGAGCAGCAGGGAGAGCAGAGCGAGTATGCGCGGGGGGGACGCGGCGTCCACGTTAGCGTGCACCACCAGTGCTGCCCACTGGACCGAGCGAGACTGCCTGGAAATTCAAATACAGGGAGAATTTTGATCACCGTCCAAATCTAAATGGTAACATCTTTGGACAAAAATAATGGAACACCTGCTTTTGTTATTCGTATCACTCAGTACTAAAATATGGCATCATAACGTTGTCTAGAAAAATCTACTACCCGTCTTAATAACCATGCTGAATTGATAATACGTTTAGGACAAATATTTTTTTGTAAAAATGGAGTCTTTGAATGGTTACTAATGCCTAGAAAAAAAATAGATTGTGATTAAAAATCATTCTGAAGGCACAGACGATGGGGAAAGACCTCTGCCGCCGGCGCCGTAGTACAAGGGCGTTGTGAAGGAGTTTGTAGCTTCCCAGGAAGTACTACCAACATTACTATTTCTGGCACCAACTACCAAAGCAAAATTCCATTTTGAATTGATGTGTACCGTTCTAACTGCAGGCATGTGAGAGATTTGAACTTTGTCTCTGGGATCTTGTACATTAGGTCGAGAGACGGCTTGTTGCCATCCAAATTCGGTAACATTAATTAATTTTGTAGCTAAAACCCGTGCGAGTTAACTATGCACCTGGCGCTGTGACGTCACATCACAAGGATGCTATCGCTACCGAACGCGGGGAAACGGGAGGGGGGCCGCATTCCAGCGAGGTCCCTACCTAATTTACACAGGTTGTTGTTACTTACTTAAACAGATGATGCATAAGAAACAGCAGCTGCCTTAGGTCGCGATTGTCGAGTAGCGCGGCCGACAGCGCTGCGGCCCAACGCTGCAGCGCGCTGGCGAGCGCTTCAGGCGCATTGTCACTTAGTCGCAGCGCTTGTAGTATAAGCGATAAAGCTTCGCGTATCACGCTCTTGTTGCTTTGTATGGTTTCTGATATTAGCTCTTCTATCTGGCGATATGCAAAGAAAATAAAAATTTTGAATGGCTTAGAAATTGTTTATTTAGACCTGTATTTAAAAACAAATTCTCATCTATTTATTTAATTTAATATATTATCGGAAAATATCTTAAAGAGTGGGGCCAAGAAATATTTAAGAAACATTGCAGTATTTTTGGGGTTGTAAAGAATTTATTTCTATTTTTGATAATTAAATTATTACCTGACAGTGCGCCAACAGAGCCGCATGCTGATGATGGCAATACGAGTCCTGTACATCCCTCAGTAGACTCTCCAGCCTTAACTTGGCAACAGGTAACCTCTCTTTAACCAACTCCGCATGCTCATAGCTTGCTCTCAAGTGTACATCGAGCCCACACGGGCACTTCTCTGATAAGTTCACATGACGTTTCTCTATTTTCCATAGAGTGGCTCTTCTTTTTTCTTCGTCTGCAAACCCGCATGCGAGTTGTATTCGTTCGCGTTCTACCGCTATTAGTGATGACCTGGATCAAATAAATAAGGATTTATTGCAATCAACATGTTTTTGGGCGAGACTGATGCAAGGTGTAGCAATACTACTCACAGAGTTGATTGCCTCTTACCAGGAACCATACCAAGACAGTTGGATTTTGGACTTACTAAGAATATTTAATTTGATCATACAGAAACAGCTCAAAAAAATATTTTAAACTTTTTGTCCCATTGCATACCTGAATGTAGACAACAAATCAACAAGTGGATGCTCTGGTCCACTCAAAGGTCCTGCTTCAACTATCTCTTCTTCTCTTTCACTCATGGCCCTGACTTCTTCCATCTCCTTCCCTCCACACAGTTTGATTGCATCTTCTAGAGACATGCATTTTACTTTGGGCTTACTCTCTATTACTCTCTCTACCTCTTCGTACTGTACAGTTTGCGGTACCTCACCGAAGCACGGTGCTGATGGCATTATGTCTTCTCCTACATATTCAAAAGGAGTTTCTTGTATCTGCTGCTCAGTATTCAAATAAGCATCAGGGTGTACAAGTTCATATTCTCTTTCTTCTGCAATTTCTGTAACTTCATGTGGAATTGCTATCCTTTCTAGTTGCTTACTCAAGTCTTTGTAACTGCCTTCAATACTCAATAATGGAACCTCTCTTGTAGAAACATTTAATTTGTCACCTATATCAGTAATCTGTTCTGTTTCCGTGATATGTACAGTTTGTTCCACCCTGGAGTTAGATTGTGCTATACTCTCACGATTACCTAAATTAGTTTCTATAATTTGTTCACTATAAGTCTCTTCAATATCTCCTATTATTTCTATACTAATATTACTGGTTTCAGCTTCTTCATTCACTAAAGCTGCTTGAGTATCTGATCCTATTACATCAGTCTTTGAGGTTTCTATCTCACAGGAGTTTTCAGTGATGTGAACCAATTCCTCAAGAATTGGAGGTTCTATGCCTACTGGTGAAAGTTCTCTAGTACCATTGCTTCTTTCTTTTGATTTATGTTTCTGGAAAGTAATAAATATTTTATAGATATGTTTTTTTTTGTCTGTTTCGTTGTTGTTCCCAAAATATGAGGAAACCCACTCTAGTCAATAGTTCACACAGAATGCAACACAAGACCCTTTAGTGAATATTAATTTCAGCTGTAATGGGAAACTTCATTTTCCATTGAAATTAAGCTATATTACAAACCCTATTTCCTCTAAGCCTCACCAAGGCTTGGATCTGCTAATAGTAATCAAATCTCCGATATGTTGCTGTTTAGACTGGTTGAACGGAATATCAACAAAAGTGTCATCTGATTTATAGATTTATAGCTTCTAAAAACTGAGGCATCCCAATATGTTAAACATTAGTAGGATAAAAATAAAAAGGTGTATGAAGAATAAAGAGTGCTCTGATCAGCACAATTAGGAGGCATAGTATGAAAGAAAACTTCTTGAGCTGTTGCACACGATGACAAGTAACTGTGATCACTTTAATGTTCATATACGAAAGGCATATATGTTACAGCTAAAGACGGGTGTGGAAATAAACTTAACATTTGCCGACACTAGACACTACAAAAATAAACTCAAGTTAGAGTTTATTTTTGAGGAGAGGCTAATGTCGGCTAAGTGACAAACATTACATTCTCTTGTGCCTAAACAGACCCCGGTGTCTGTTGTATGGTCACAGGCCTTCCTTTCAGCCATTTTCATTTGCTACAACATTTTTAGCCAAGGAGTTACGGCTACACTTAAGTTTAGCCGGGTAAAGTTGAAAACATTTATCGAAAATGCACGTCAACATTGGCCTCTCCTCAAAAATAAACTCAAGTTTACCCGGCTAATGTTAAGTTTATCGCACCCGTCTTTAGCCGTAACATATATATATAGTATAGAACTACGGCCACGCAGTTAATAAATAATATATAACACATTCCTAGCAATCGGAATGTTTTGCTGCGCAAATGGAAAGACAAAGGATTTTGTTTTGAACACAAATCTAACTTACTTGTTTGCGTTTCTCCTTTACCATAGTAGCCATGGCTGTCGAATCTATATTCTAACGGATCTTGGTTAGGTAAAGAATCAAACACTAAGGTTTTTTCCTCTCTGAACCTTTTTATTTACGATCATGGTATTCCCCAAAACCAAAACAAAGTGATGTGCAATCATAAATCAACAGACTTCTGACAGCAGGACGACATTTAACGAGAAACAGAGATGGCAGTAGTTTTATGCTTAATATTGCCATAATTCCATTAAATTAAACGCAACGATCAGCTGTGAACTAGTGATGTGGTTCTAAAAGTGTCTTTAGTCGATTTTTATATAATGAAATTCGCTAAATAAAAATCGCCTAAAAACATTTTTTAAGAGACTATAAGGGGTTTTTTTTTCGATTATCCACCAAGACAAAGGCGTTTACTTCTATGCCTCTATGAATTTTCTGAAACTCGTTTCAAAAACTACTGTAAAGTCGGATCCGCTGCGCCATATTTTCGTGTTTTACATTATCAAACATTGTGTACCGCGACGAAACTGCAACTTGTTTCCAATACGTAGGTCATAATTAAAATCATCATGCCGTCAGATTCTACCTAATACAGTACCTGCAGATACTTTACACGTTCAGTGCCCTCCTGGAGGGTTCACCTAGTCGTATATGGAATGCCGGGAGCCCTCGCGGAGGGGTCATTTTAAATGTAGGTTTTTGTTAGCGAATACAGTATTGTACAACTTGAAAATAAAAGCTGATGTATACAAGATTTATTAGTTTAGGCGTAGACTTTAAAACCGAAGCATTTTTATACTTCCAAATTTTTTGAACACGGTTACAAAAATTCTACTACAGTTTTAAACCTAATGCCGTTGACCGTCCGCGATTGTTAACTTTAGCGCAAACGTAATGCCGGCAACCCTCCCGAAGGGAGGTTATTTTGATTCACTTCCAATATGTATGGCGGCATGACGTATGACTATGAAAAGTGGGTGGAGTCGAAAGTGTTAATTAGTCGGCATGATGATTTTAATTATGACCTACGTATTGGAAACAAGGCACAGTTTCGTCGCGGCAAACATGAATGTTTTATGTTTCTGTTTTTTTGTTAGACTACGCCCCAAAATCAGTTAGCAAGCGAATGTTTGGTTCCCCTAACATCATGCCGTTAATTCAGATCCTACCTAACACAGTAGTTACCTGCAGGTAGGTACTTATTATTAGTGTTAGGGGAATTATTAGGTACCCCACCTATGAAATCAGCGTTTTGTATGGAGAATTTTAAAGTTGCATTTTTCATACTAATATTTTCTTAATATATAACAACCATGATCACTAATGTTTTAAAACTTTCATGCACTAATATTTAAAAACTAAGATAACGTAATGCCACTTAGATTAAGCGACAAAAATAAGTTTTGGCTAAGTTAAAACAAATTGTGGTCATTTCTGTTAGCAAAATGAGGAGTCATTTTTAAGGTATTTTTTATGTTTAGAAAACTATAAATAGGTAATAAGGTTTTTTTTACTATTGGTAGTTGTCTATGATGGTCATTATTCGATTTAAATACCAAGTAATTGATGAATATTTTAAATTATAGAAGTGACGAGGTTCTCTATTTGTGAGAAAAAAAACGCCAATTTCATAGGTGGAAACCCAATATTACATATATTTTAATTACGTCCATAAGAGGTCCTAAGCTCCTCGAAAACGCCAGCATCAATTACCCAAATCCAAGCTTTGTTAATTACCTATAGTTAATACATTATGTACTACCTAGGTACTACTATCTTCTAATCAATAGGTAAGTAAGTAGTATAGACATACCTACGTTATGATCCTTGAACAAGGGGTGTTCTTTTTTGTGAATATTGAAATTCTTTTATTTTCATAAACCTTTTCTTTTTCAAATCTAGCATGGTCCATCCATAACCCTTTTAATAATAACTGGGGAATATTATCTGCCAATACGAATATTATGCCCTTGCCTATTCAGAATCCTTTTCTGGGGGCCTACCACCTCAACCTCTAACTTCTAAAGCAGTATTATTTTAATATTACTTTAGTGTGGGAAAGAGATGAAGCTCTACAGCACGCTCAGCATGACCACAATAGAAATGGGTTTTGTCGACGGAAGAGTAGACAAAATGACAGATTGTGATTGTTTATTTGTCATTTTGTCTATTCTTCCGTCGACAAAACCCATTTCTATTGTGGTCATGCTGAGCGTGCTGTGGAGCTTCATCTCTTTCCAACACTGAAGTAAGAAGAAGTGAATAATACTGTGCTGCACTGAAGTAATAATAGGTACTGCTTTACTGCTGCTACTGGAGATTCACTTTAACGCTCTACTTTGGTTAAGACTCTTACTAAACAAATACCAACCTAATTGTGTTTTTTTACCCTTGGAATTTTTGGTCCTGATAGACGGGGAGTAAATAAGACTGCTTCCTCGCACATTCATCATCACCCACGGTAAGTCATCCTCAACCACAGCAAGTTACACGGGTGTGTCAATGTTGATAGATACTTACACGCAAGGACACGGATGGTGGAATTTTTAAACTTAGGGATACGACAAATATTATTATATATTTGACACTGTTTGTGATCTTTGACCCAAACACGCTACTAACGCATATCGCCATGCTTTCAGTCTTACCGTACCGATGCGCTCGAAGTTGCGATCGTAGTTCACAGGTTCACACTTGGGAAAGTAAACAAAACCATTAGAAAAAGAGCTATCTTATGACGTCATATAATGTGCTTGATACGTATATGTGTACACACGGTGACACGGCTACACATCAAGCTATATATATTTCCAGTAGGTATATGCTGACCTCTCATTGTAAGGAAATCCTATACAATGCCAGCTCAGCATATACTGGAAATGTATAGCTTGATATGTAGCCATGATAAGCCGTGTGTACTCTTATTCTAATTAAATGGGCCACGGGTCACGGGTACCGGTACTAATAATAAAAATATTTCGTCATCGACTTGCACAATATTAATTTATTTTTCTATAGCCACGTCAGTTCTAAGAATATTTACCACGTTGATTTTTACTGAATACAATGTCCATGTCCTCAAAGTGTGTTCAAAGTACAGTAAATAGTGAAATCACTATTAAGCGTCAAGGATGTTGGACTTGGACCTTGCAAACGTAACGGAACGTGCTATGTGACATCATTATCGGATAACATTTATACATGATATCTACTGTACAGTGTACAGGCTACACGTCATTTGAACACGTTAAAGAAACTACAATCGGAATAAGAACAAAAATAGATGTTGAATGAACCTCGTCATTCGGATGAGATAGATACGGGACACTAGAAACCGACGTAGGTAGGTACTCGTAACTACTCAGGGTCTAGATTTTTTGTCATCCCCAGATTATTATAGTGATGCCTACTTAAACGGACAAAGACAAAAGTCACCGACAGTCACAGTGCATGTATTTTCATTCAAAGAGGTCTATGGTAGGGAAGCTCTTAATGAGAATGCTGAATGTAATGTATGCTCTTGGGCACACGAGAGGGAAGAAGTTTTAAGAGCACTGTCATTAAATATTTCAATGGGTTTGCCTGCCGGGCCCTTTAGAAATCAATCAATCAATTCAGCTTATTCAGTCCACTGCTTTCCCAAGTTGCTCCATTACACCCAATTCTCCGCATTCCGCATCAAGTTTTTCCTAACCGTCTATCTAGCTGAGGCGCATCCTACGCTAAACTTCTGTCCCTGTCCCGTGCCCGTGCCCGTCTATTCGTGGTCTCTTCTCAAGGGGTCGCATCGTCTCGTCTTCAGTCTCATGCTCATGGAAAACCCAGGCATGAAGACGATTTTTTTTTTTTTTCGAATCTTCTGTTCATTCTTACTTACTAGCATTTCACTGAAATGATTCTATTTGTCAGCATGAAAATAGGGGAAAAAAACTATTTACGTAGTATGTACCTTTATTTGTAGGTATTTAAATAAACGATTAAGCTTTTAAGTGCTAAACAAATAGTTATTGCGTCAGCTAAAATAAATATCACATTTTATGACGATTAACGAATCCCAAATGAGGAATCTTGTTTAAATTTTAACTTTGTTAAACATTTTATATACTTAATACCTATGTAATTATGCGTTACACCTTGTGTACCTAATTATTCTAACTAACACAGTAAGTTAAATAAAAAATAAAATAATATTCTCATATCTATTATCGCTGCTTGCGCGACCCGACCTAAATTAGATCCCGGCCGGATTCCTAAATGCCCTCAGCCATCAATCAAGCTTCAATCCAAAGTACTCAATACTCTTCAAGGAGCTTCTAAGACGGCGGCTGTTCCTGATACGATATATTTTCATCTTCATACTGAATATTTGTTGGATTTTGTTGCGTAACAATAAAAATGGGAGATTTTAACTTTCGAGGAACAGGGGACGGTGATGTTGAGTAACTTCTCTGTTGTACTTGTGGCGGAGCGCTCTGCATTTTGGCGCGAAACATGACATTATCGATTTCATGCATCGCCAAATCGCGTTGGTGTTCGTCTAACTTTTTTAATTTCTTCGCCAACAACCGCCCGTACAGCTCATACTCGTCCATTTCACTCTTCACGCCGCCTGCGTTTTTCAGATACGTTACGGCTTCATCCATTCGTTTCTTTGCATAATTTATGTCAGAACTATTCTTATTTGCAGAGTTTCTTTGACACGGGGACGCTGGCTTACTTTGTCTGACCATTGTGGTATGTTTTTCCGTGATGTTAAAGTTTTTGTTAATATTATTCGTTTGATCCGGTATACCTGGTTGAGTAGAGTAATTACCCGTATTTGTGAAGTACTGAAACAATGAAATTACGTTAGCGTACATCTACGTACCTACCTAGTGTCATCACGAATTTATACACATCCACCCCTATACAGGGTGTTTGGCGCATGGACCGACACAATTTTTTCAGGAATTTGGGAGGTTATTAGCTAGGTTCTACCCATACACCCTTTGTCCCAAATGTCACGGTTGGTTACATATGATTATTTTTTTTAAATGAAAAAAATTCCCAAAATGTGTCCTTTAATTTGAAATAACTTTTTTGTTTGTGGGTGTAGTGGCACAAAACAAATTTTGTTGCATTCTCCAAAGTCCTTTAAATCTAAAAACATCTTTGTTTTATACAACTGGTTTCAAGAAAATTCCTTACAAGCTTCCAAAGTTAATTTTTGTATTTAATGAATGAAATTTTACAACTTCTAAATTAATTATAAAAAAAAAAGGGACAAAGGGTGTATGGGTAGAACCTAGCTAATGACCTCCCAAATCCCTGAAAAAATTGTGTCGGTCCATGCGCCAAACACCCTGTATATGCCTAATTCTGAATAGGCACCTAAGGCTCCACTTCTAGAAGATAGTCTTGACACTAAGCATCAATATTGCAAGATGAATTCAGATTCATCCAGATACAGGTGATCAGCCATCTTACTTTAAACCATTACCAAGGCACTCGCAATTTAAGCTTAGTAAAAAGCAGCCGGTATAAACTTATTTACAATATCAGATATATACGGCTTAGCTTCTAATTTTTATACGGAACCCTTAAGCTTCGTGCAGACCAGCGCGACGCGACACCGGTTATTGTTATACCGTCAAATTTTCTTAGAAATTGTATTGTTCGTGTCGCGGCGCGGCGTCGCGTCGCGCTGGTCTGTACGAGCTTTTATCCGCGTATGGGCCGACTCGGACCTGCTCGTCAGTTAAAACTCTGTTAAAGTCGTAGGTATAAGTTGTTTAAGGAACATGCGAAATGATAAGTCATAATAATCGTAAATTCGTAAGTTACCTATTGTCTTGCACAGTGCACGGTGCACCAATAATACATTTTGACAATATTATCAAATGTTTTTCCAAAACCAATGTGATATTTAACGCCTTCTGCGACATGTGTCCCAAAGTTTGGTTGCCAAACCCACAAACAAAATGGTTATGGCATTACGCAATTGGGTCCAATTTGGCCCAATATTATACCAAAGTGCGGAAGTTTTTGAAAATACAAACTTGAAAAGAATGTTTATAATATTTATTTAACTAGTTGTATAAAGCCGGTTTACTTCTAAATATATGTAAAATGATTGATTACCTCATTTTCCAATTGGTTTGTGCTATCACATTCGTATTTCCCGCCAAGAAAGCTCTCCATAAGTGAATAGGCGAACCAAGTTGTGCGATATCCCGGTTGAACTTTCTTCTTGCCGAGGTGCATCCTAAAGGACGTCATTAAGGATTCCTTTTTCTTTTTTAGATCAGTAATTGAACAATGTATACTTAAAGATCCCTGTATTCTGAGCCAGGATTCCGAAACTTCACTTCTATTTCTATGCAGAGGATGTTTTGGATCCCATAGGTGTTGCTCTCTTCTGTAGAGTTCCAAGAATTCCAGCACAGAATCGCTAGTCCACGACATTTCCAATTTTTTTGTTAAACAAATTGACATCAGTCTTCAACCAAAACAAGAACCACTGAGATCTCCTGATAGCCAATCAGAACACATCGCTCGTCCAATGTTTGTGAATGAGTACACGTGTGCTGGCCTTGTTCCACAAATTTTGCGATCAATGTTCGTCATTGGCATTTGGCGACCAACCAGTAACATTTGACGAAGTTACGATGTAAGTATTAAAGAAACTAGCGACTATAATAAAGATAAAATAAATAGAGAAATTCGAAACACGATCGTTTTTTGTAACAAAAGGTGAAAATGGAAAGAAAGATATGAAAATAAAAATATAGTTGCATATATTAGAGAATAAAAATATTTCTCATCTCTTTCCAGCTAGCCCTTGAATGGTAATGCTATCTCTTTCATTCGGGAACTTCTATTTTCCGTAGTGTTGTGAAGTAAGTAAAAACTTAACTAATTCAAGTTGAAACGATTAATCTACTACTATCCATCGGGTAAGATTAACTAGGAAATTGAATTTCAGATATATAATAATAATAAAAACTAAAAACTATGCGTTTGCACTGAAACTTTGAAGACATGTTGAAATCTTTTTTTTCTATCAATGTTTGACAGTTCGATACAATGTTTAACAGGAAATACAGATTTCAACATGTTTCCAGTGCAAACCCACAGTTTTAGAAACATTTTGTTACTTATGCGATTGTTCTGTAAAACTTGTCAAGTGATATGAAACGTCAAACATGTTTCGCGTCAACAAGTTGCGAGAAAACAGAGATTTCAACATGTTTTTCGAAGAATGTTTCGCCAGTGCAATGCAAATGCACGGTAATAATATAAAGTGGGTGACAGACGTGCAAACTTAAAGTACGCCATTTTTAAGTTCGCGAACTTACTCGGCTTGCCGTCTCGGTGACACTGTATAGGATTTTAACGAATTTTCTGAACCAAACTAAACAAACATTACACAAATGTCGAAACAAAATGGCGACTCGCGACTCGCGGCGATGACAGACGTACGAAACTACGAACGAAGGCGGGCTACGAGCAAAATTTCAAATGTGCTGGATCGCCGACGAACTAACTGGGCGGTTTTGTTTAAAGGTACGCGTACTTAGTATGACACGGACTAGAAAGGTCGCCGAGCCATGAGTACCTACTTGCTCGCACGTCTATCACCCCTGTAAAACATGTCTATTGAATATGTTTCTAGACAGTGCGAACGCAGCTAAAAACAAATCTTGAGATTTCGTGCAGTGCAAACGCAAAGTAATATTATGAAAATGGATGTTGGTTTATTATTTGAGAATAAATTTCAAGACCGTTTCACACCGGAATGTTTCTGTAGGTTTTTTTCAACTCAACGAGGGCGAAGCCACGTTCAAAAGCTAGTATTTTATCAAATAAGTTCTACAATCACAAGTGTTTTTTTAATTTTATTTTATTGTTAGTTTTTGTTAAATCGACTAATCAACTAAAAGTAATCTTTCTTATGCTATGCTTTTTAGTGAGTTTTAAGGTGTGCAACCCTAACTTTAACTGATCAAAGTCCAAACAAAGCGTTGAATCAAAACTAATAAATAAAATAATTATTCATCGTCATATTCGTCACTCGTTCAAGCATCATAACACGTATATATTTTCTATTTTATGATCAGTTTACTTCAGTCAGCCACTTGAATCGAACGAACAAGTAATTATTAGCTGAGATTTTCGTATTGTTCAGATTTTAGAAAGTATTTTTCAACATAACAAAAGTTTCGTGAATTTATAAGGTAGGTTTAAAACTTTTGCCGATCTATATTAAGCGCAAGAAAGTGTGGATTACGAAATTCGTTATTGTTCCATTTTTTGCTTAATTGTAATTTTTACCGTACATTGTGATTTTCTAAACGCGATTGCTAATTTTGCTAATACCGACATCCTATAAGGTTTGCTAACTTTGCTAATAAATTGGTAATGAAAATAAGTGTTTCCTACAAACATCTATGTAGAAATTGATAAAAAAATATACTGCTTTACTTTCCTAGAAACTAGAACATTCCTTGAAATATTCCATGTGTACCCGCTACAATAAAAAAATAATTGTATTTTTTCCTGTGATATAGATGGCTACAGAAGTGAGTGCCCCGTCGATGCCGCAGCTGCAGTCGGTACAGAAGGCCATGGCATTGCCCACTGTTGGCGCTGCTGTTGGACAGGTTGGAGCCTTCTACAGCAAAGTTAAAGGTACGTCTGCCATTAACTTTCTTTGTAAGTCTCCGTTTTAGACTAGGTCTGGTTTTATTTTAAGGTGATTTAAAATAAAATTGGATTTATTTTTAAATGTATATATGGATATTCATAATAAGTGAAAAAAAATGAAATATCGTAGAAAATTTAAAATGTGGAAATGGTAATAGTTAAGTTTGAAAACTTTCTTTGTGTTTCCGCTGATCATATTCAGATGAAAGTTGAAAGGACATGTGTGTAATATTACTACGGATCAGCCTATGAAACATTTGGTGAATATTTGGAGTAATATTCTGGGGCAATTGCAGTGAGAGGGAACAGATTTTTAAAGCCCAAAAACGTTGCATAAGATCTATGTTAAATCTGAAAACTACAGACAGCTGTGTACCTGTGTTTAAGTCGCTGAAAGTACTGACCTTCCCATCACTGTACATTTTAGAGGTCGCAATTTTTGTTAAAACTAATTTAGATTTATTTCCATCACTAGCCGATATTAGAATGCGGTCAGGTCCAAGGAGACTACAATATAAAAACCTATTACATACAGGCAATTACAGAACAGCACTACTAAGGAAAAATATTATGTCGATGGGACCTATCATATACAATAAAATTCCGCACAGTTTCAAAGAACACCCTATTCGAACATTTAAATCTAAGTTCACTGCATTATTATTGGATAAATGTTATTATTGTATCAATGACTTTTTAAATGATAAAGAAATTTGACAATAAAATTTGTAAATGACATTATGTTTGTAAAATAATATTTCACTTAATTATAATTCCAAGTAATGAAATTCATTTTATTGACAAGATTTATTTATGTGCAATTGACTATTTGATGATTATTATTATTTTATTATTATTTCCTTTTTTATGTTTGTTAGTGTTAATTAGAATGACATGTTAGTTGTTAATTTATAATAATATTGTATGTAATCTATTAGTTTCTATGAATTTGCATGCCGTAAGGTAGAATGTAGCGGTAACCTTCAGCTATTGTATCATCTTAAACTTGTACCTACATTGATGGCAAATAAATAAATCTGAAAATAAATCTGAATCTATAAAAAAAGATTTCATATTCGAATCTGAAATGACTACACTACTTATTTAAAAGTTTCAATCTACCCTCAAATATGATGAAATACTTTTTCATCCTTTGATATTGAACTCATTCAAATATTTGAAGAAACAATCAATTGCAAATGTCAATTTTAATGTAGTTGATCGACATTGATGCGCAAATTAATTGTCTTCCAAATGCAATTGAAGAGATTGACAATATTACTAAAATAAATTACAATTGATAATTTCTGGGACCCTTACCAATGAAATGCATTGCTTGTTTGCACATTCACTCATCATCAAGACAGGCAATAGATTAACACAAACATTTCCTACAGGAGCCCACTCCTTGCTAGAATGGGCACTATCAACTGCCGAGGCGGGTGTGTACCGCGCAGCAAACACAGCGGCGCCCTACGTGGCTGCGCCCCTGGTTGCCGGCGACGCCAGGGTGGCCGCAGCCCTAGATGAACTGGAGCGCCGCGTGCCCCTCGTCACAGAACCCCCAAAGGTCATCGTAGAGACCACCAGACAGGCAGTCATGTCCAGAATCTCACCACATGTTAATAAGGTAAGAATTGATTTTTCTCTTCATTATGTTTTTGTTTTAGGTTGCAATGCAATGTGCCTATTTTAATCTGACTGTCCGAGACAGTGGATAATGTTTTCGAAGAGTTATGGTGGATGGACGTGCGGTGGAAGTAGGTTCTTATATAAGTACCTATACTTTATTGACGAACAACAAGGATTTTAAATCTTAGTCCTACCCTCATTTTGGATTAAGTATCTAACTTTTTTATCTTGAAATTAACGTCATGACTTAGCTCATTTTGCAAAAAATTCAGAGAATGAGTAGGTATGTGCATTAATTTCAGCACTAAACAAAAAAAAAAAACATAATTTACTTTGTAGGTATGTTTCGTCATCAAAATATTGTTGATTATATTTTGTTAAGAACACTTTCCTAAATAATTTATAATCAGTGTTCAAAGTCGAACATATACAAGAACGGACGCGGATATTCTCGCTATCTCAGACTTCAGGAAGTGGTCTAATAAGTATGCAGGTTCAAAGTGCAGCCTTGTTACCGGCAGGATGTGGCACTATCACTGTCCGTCCACCATTATGTCTCACACAATGCAATGTTATTACATTTCATAACGGATCGTCACTCGAGAGCTGTTTGTGTTTATAAAACATGGTGCATCAGAGTATGCAGTGCCATTTCCGTTGGTCAGAAGCGCTCGGACCGGTTCGGGGCCGGACCATTGGCTACGCCGTATGTAGTCATGTAGGTACTCATTCATGTAACCGGTAGTTTTAGTATAGTATCGATCGATTACGGTTTCATACATACATAAACTCCCATGTGGATAGACAGAAACTACAGAATGCCAACGCCTGTTAGATCCTTAATACTTACGTCTTTTGCCTCGTTTACGTTGTTTCATTATGATGTTATTAAGAGCCTGAAGATTCATCACGGGTCTCTGTTTCGAAATGGCATACCCACAAAAACATTACTATTTTGATTTTCGTATCAAGAAATCATCATCATCATCTTAGCCGTATCTCCTTCACTACTGAACCTCTAACAAGCATCGCCACAATGTCCGGAAATGCACAAATCCCCGGATTGATCCAGGATCTTATGTAATCAAAGATGGGGAATACCGGGGAAATGGCGAAAGCCGATCAAAATGAAAAAGATTCTTTCTACTCTTCCATCTTAAGGGGACTACAGGACCTAAACGTGCCTAAACGCAAGTTTTATAATGCCTAAAAGAATATGATCCACTGCAGTAAACAAAATCAGAAAAATATATGATATTCTTCAGGATATATATGCTAGTATGATAGTGTGTTGAAAACATAATACAACTAATTTGATACGATAGAAAAAAATCATGAAGATACCTCTAAAAATTTCTTTTAACGATTAAAAATCATATTAATTTACATGCAATCATTCTGTTTTTTTTGTCAGATTATTCTACAAGCTACATATTAGCATAATAGTGTTTTAATTTTCCAGTCCAATCAATAGATTTTTTGTAAATCGCTAACTGCTTCATATTTTGCAATAAATTACCTGCGTCGTGTCATCGCGCTTCTCTTTCATTTCTATGCAGTCCGACAGTGACCGCGCTTTAGCTGTTGTAAGCCTCTTAACTTAAAACGCCAGTTTTCTCTAAACATGGCAGGTGCGTCATGCGTTTAGTCATGTAACCGTTGGTAGTACCGCGGTCAGTGATGTAACTCCAGTACATTCCTGTGTAACGCACTGGCGCTATCTACTCTAACCCCAGCACGTTGTTGTGGATTCGACGCCGTGTGACCAGAGATAACAACGTATTAGTTCTACGGTTGGAAGACTTATCATAACAGTAACCTTTTCGTTTCTGAGTTTCTACTTGAACACAAATTCGAAACTTGCCTAAATTTCGAATTAAAACTGCTAAGGGAAGGTTTCTTTATAAGATTTTTCTTTTAATCACGCTTGTCATCCACGGAAGTGAACTGTTATAAACCCAGACCTCTATGGTTATAATAGACATGAGAGAAAAGGAACCGGCATCTATTACCATTACCAGACAAAATAAATGAAAACCGAATAATGGGCAATCCAAAAAAGGACTACAAGATCCCACGCTCAGTGTAGCTAAATAATTGCAATAAAATGTACATAACATCAGACTCTCGTCTCGAAGCACCTGTCCAGTTTACCAGCTATAAATAAAGTAAAAATGCGTTTACATACAATTGGTAGCGACTAGCCGGACCGGTATTATTTTTATGACCACCGCGATAAGACCCGCGTTGCACAGATAAGATAAGCCGCTGTAACGAGACAATCACGCGGTGGACAATGAACCGGAATGGAAGGACCTTGCTATGTTTAGCTAGCTTCAGTATGTGGCCTGGTTACTAAGCAAAATAAACTAAACCATATTTTTGTATGTCTTGGACCACCGCAGTTGTGGATTTAAGCATTATGCCTCGTACTAACTGGCGCGACGCGACTCTAAATATACAATTTCTAAGAAAACTCACGGTAGAACAAATTATCGGTGTCGCGTCGCGCCAGTCTGCACAAGGCTTTATGTTGGTGTGGTTCACATACATACCACCACTATTCTCGTAAGTACAGCATAAGATGGTATTAATCAGAAAGTAGCTGCTGCACTATTTCTTGACCATTCTTCTTAGCCAATATTTGCATCTTTAGTGGCAAGCTAGCCCGCTATTTAAAGCTTCGTGCAGACTAGCGCGACGCCACTGGTTTTGTTATACCGTGAAGTTTTCTTAGAAATTGTATTGTTCCTGTCGCGTCGCGCTGGTCTGCACGAGCCAACGCGGGGAAATGCGCTGTTATTTTCATAAATGCGTCATGAAAATTCATAATATTTACGTGAAGTAGCTCTCTACATGTTTATATAACTATCAGTGTCGTTAATCTATAGCTATACTCTGTAGATAGGTACCTTATTTACGGCTAACATGACTTGTATAGGTCACAACTCAATGTTAATAGCTTTCAAGGTTAACCGGGTACTAAAGTCCGTATTACTAACACGAATTAGGATTTAGATAGTTCATTATTTATTTAATTATACTTTAGTAGAAATAATTCGATTTCTCCAATCATTTGCTTGATTGAATTAATCAATTTAAAACGTCAATGCATCAGCTGCATTCAATTATCCAAATAATTACATTGAAATAATCTTAATCCAGCTATTTAAAAAAATGTTATCAATTTAATGAATGTGTAGTTACTATGAACACTGAACATCTGAGAACAGCAAGTAATGCGTAATATGTGGGGGCAGTCTAAATATAGTAAATTGCGTTCTTTTATAAAAACAACGCTTATAAAATCAACGACCTTTTTCAAACTTATACAAAGGTCCCATCAGTCAATGAGCATTGAGACGCAGCCAATAATGGCGTTTGTTGTTGCTATTGACTACGGTTACCAAAACCATTGTCCAAATAAAGAGCTATTAGAGCTTATTTAGGCTAATGATTTCGTCATTTGCAATATTTTCTGGATTTACTCTTTCTCGAATCAGTACATACCGGTAAAATCACTCCCTTACGTGTAGCTGGTAACTAAATCAACAGCCTGTGATTAGTTTTCATTGGTATTTGGCCAACCATTGGCAGCCATGGATGTCACCGACTCTAAAAGCCTATTTTCCCTTGTTCCACATAACAAGTTTTTACTTCTTCCCCAGGTCTACACAGCGCGAGTAGCTGCAGAACAGCGCGTCAGCTCCCTCAAGGAACTCTCCTGGGCCAAGGCGAACGCGTTGCTCTCGACAGCATACGGCCAGAAGGCGGTCAACAGCGTTGATACCGGTGCCATGTACGCGATGCAGCTGCTTGACCACTACCTACCCGCCGTTGGCGTTCAGGAGGAATGTGAACCTAGCAGTGAGTTTTTTTGTTTCTATTTAAAATAAGTCTTCATTTGCATGAAAACAATGGAAGTGTTTACAAGATTTGCGTCAAGTTTTTGTGAATCAGCGCGTTAGACTACTCATTACTAACAAACTTGTATATTTAACTAACATTCTATAACACAACACAAACCACCAGCATATTATAATATAATAGTGATTATGTGTGCACATACACTACATACTGCATTCCTATGAATGAGAAAATAATGGTCAATTCAGGTTGTACTGTTCCACATTACGCTGATGACTGTATTAACCCCAGGATCATCTAGATTTAAAAATATATTAGATTTTTAAATAGAGTAACTGGTCATTTCTGTTACCCAAAAGTACAAACGTAAGACTTGAACTGCCGGTGACAAATACTTCTCTGATTTCTGACACCATACATGTTTCATCTTGCAAAAATAATCATATGAATGAGTCATATGCAGTAAATATTCAGTGACCAAGCTTTAAAATTCTAGAAATGATTGTACCTACAATTGAAAATTATTGTACAATGCTCTTAAAGATTATCTTATTCTAATCTAGAGATAAGTAACAGGATACTGAAGTTAAGTACATTTTGTGGACATTGTACTTAGCTTAATTAATATCTCGAAGTTTCGCTATGCTGATATGAGGGTAGGTAGAGATTATGAATGTGGCACGAATGTTTTAAGCAGTTTTCTACATAATTCTTTAAGCACACATCGATACAGTGCAAATACGTGGACAAATTATGGCGGTATAAATTATGAGAATGCCACAAATAAAATCGCACGTAACAAAATGACGCTTTCAAGATATGGCACGCTTGCCATAGATTCTGGAACCCCATTCTAGGGCAGCCTAACACCAAAATTAACCTAGCTCTAAGTGCATGTCAACTTGTAGTTAGTTGAAAGTTGACAATGTTTACGAATGTAATGGTTTGTTAATTGTAGAGGAAATTGTAGCAGTGTCCAACGACCCTGCGATGCACACGGTGCAGACTGTGGGCCGCCTGAGCGCCGTGGCCGCGCGGCGCGTGTGGGCCAACCTCGCCTACAAAGTGAACGAGCTTAGGAACTCAGGTAACCATCTATGTTCATAGTTATGTTACAACATGTGTTGTGTTCATTGATTTAGTGGACGCAAGCACGACTGCTGATCATGAAGTCCTTGGTTCGATTCCCAGGTCGGTCAGTGTTATTGGGTTTTTCGTGTGTAATTTCTCAGTAGCAGCCCGGAGTCTGGATTTGTGGCCGGTTGATGGCAAGAGGCTCGCTCCTTATTACATGGGACTTAAACATAACTGGCGAATATGCAGCCGTAATGTTTTTTTACCCCAACAATGGAGTCATCAGGGGGTAATATTTCCATATGAATGACCAGTATTTTTTGAGGAATTTAGTTGTTTGAATTGGAAAAGAGGACTTGAAATTGTGGTGCGAGTGGTCTATGGCCATTCATCCAGTGTCCAGCAGTGGATTGGATGGCTTCAATACCGAAGAGGTTTTCCTGTTCCCTAGGAATAAATATTAAATTATTATCCTGTTCGAAACTAATGAGGCTTCGCATTTTAATAATCTTCTCAATACTGTTGTTATTATTTAGTGAAACATAAAACGATTATTTTCACATTACGCCTGTGAATATAATCGTTAGGAAAAAGCATTGGATTCAATTGATTAAAACAATGCATTAGATAAAGGTTCTACTACTGACATTTACGTTATTCGATAACATGTAACCTTTTATTTAAACATACGTAAATCAATATTACTTTTAAAACGTTAACCTTCCTCGACCTTGCGAATTGTATTATATTGCACGTGAATCTTATCACCTGCGTCATCGCTATCAAATTACCTGCGTTATCGTAACAGATTATACCGCAATTTTGTTTTTGTATTTGTTTTCCATTATTGTCCCACTGCTGGGCAAAGGCCTCCCTACTCTCTTTCCATCTCTCTCTGTCCAGAGCTGCCAAGGACCAATCTTTATTAAAGAAATCCGGCTCAGCCCGCCATCTCCGTCTGGGCCTGCCGCGATGTCGTCTGCCATTAAGCGGGCCCCACTGCCACACTGGCCCACTGGGTCGTAAGTTTGGCCCATTGATCGTCTGACATGCGGCAGATGTGTCCAGCCCAATTCCATATAATTATTTCTGGGTATATGTTTTTTCTCTCAGCTCTTTGGATGGTTTCAAATAATAATTATTATATTGCAGGTGTGGAACTGGACGTGCGTCGCTACATCACGGCATTGCTAGCCGCGCTACACCTCGCCAACGTCACCAGTCAGCAACAACAGAGGGAGATGGAGGAGCAGGAGAAAGAGAAGCCCCAAGCAGCGGAGCCTGCGCCCCCCGCCCAAGCACCCCCCAAGAACGCCCAGGACTCCGCGCCTACCACCGCCAACCAGGTCAAGGCGACACCAGAGTCCAAGTCGACAGAAACTTCTAACAATTAAATCTTCATATACTTATTTTTATAATAATATTATATTTCGTACGTGTAAGTTGCAGACGGGGTGTTATTATTAGCGTCGGTTGCATTTTTTTGCGGCTTGTAATATCGCAATGTCCTCAATTTGCGATATGAAATGAGGTCGTGAAACAGCCACGGCGTATGCGCCGGTGTCGCACGGCCGCGCTAATAATAACACCGAGTCTGTCCTTAGAGTAAGCTATCGAGCCACATGACGGTATACAAGCTGTACCCGCATTGTTATGGCGCATTTAATTATTAAGTGAAATCATTTAATGAATTTCTATTTATCAAAAGACTGTCAGTATGTCTTCAATTTTGAATTATTTATCGCTTTTATACGGCATATTGTAATGAAAATATTTTGTATCGTGTAGTGAGTTTTGAATCGTATTATAATAAAAGATTTTATATTAAAATAAAACGAAGTTTGATTCTTAAATATTACTTTAATACGCAATATATTCCAAAGAGAATTACTTGTTTGATTCTTAGGCCTCTTGATATTTGTAGATATGAAACGTGTGATATGAGATTAGAGTCTGACGTAAGACTTTGGGAATTACACAAATATTTATCTTTTACATAGCGCAATAAATACTGTAAAGTTTACAAATGTAGAAAAGTATACATTTGATGTGGATTCGAACAGTCTTCTGAACACCGCAAGTAAGTTCCGGCTGTCGGTAATACTATCAACACCATATTATTAAAAAAGAGTTCATAACATTTGATACCATAGCCCATTTGCATAAATCCTGCTAAGTAGGTCCAAAGATACTTATACAATACATGGTTTTGTCTAAGGGACTTGTCACACTGGATGCGTTGGCGTCCTACGGTGCGGTCAAATCGAACATAACATAAATGTTCGAGTTGACCGGACCGTAGGACGCGGAGCGCATCCAGTGTGACAAGTCCCTTAACAATCACTAAATCAGCAGCCTACGCAATAGTATACAACTTTAAAAACTGGAGGGTCATTACTGCGAAATGTACTGGTATACTGTGATATTGATCAATTTGATCATAGAGATTTGCATACTTTGATCTACTCTATAATATGAATAACAATCATAAGCGAAAATGTATGAAAATATAAGTATGTTTGCTTCTTTTGGCACAAACTATTATTAAATTGTTCCACCACAATTACATTCAGTGGCAAAACTAGATTCATAATACTAACATTATGTACCATCATATTATGTACATAATAACTAAAAGCAGTGCCTCGTAATAATATAACTAAAATTAAATTAAGTACATTTATGTAGCTGCCACGGTTACAAGTCAATTATGCATAAACAACCTCCAGGTGCAAAAATGCTTTGTAATTAAATGCTTAAGCTCTAAAATGAATATAATATGCAAAACTAAAACCACAGAACAATTAATTGTAATGAATCTGCATGACTCGACTGAGTACAATAGGTATTTAATTTTTAATAAAAAACAAGTGGGTATACAATGTTTGCCATTTGGATAAAAATCTGTAATTATATTTTACATATTTATATTCATATACAACGCAACTCTAGATATCGACAATATCAAAACGGGTTTAATAAAGTATTCTAATATCAAAATACATGACGTTACACTGTTCTACGTTGTCGCTACTTATGTTGTTGCGGTGCGGCGGTGTGGTGCGCGGACGCAGCTAGTTAGCCGAGGCCGTGGTCCTCGAAGAAGCCTTGCGGTGTCTCCTCCTGCAACAAGGGGTATCACTGAGCCAGAGTCGCTCGTGGCCGCGTTAGACCGAGCAATCGCTTTTCGGTTATCTACACTTTGATAACTTCGGTTTTAGATCTTTACGATTATTTAAATTATTATTCGTGTTGAATTGCTGTTTACTTACTAAGACCAAATTGTTGAAAAATCGTTAGCAAGATGTAAAGATATTTTTTATAGAAAAGGTACCTCATTAATAAAAGTAAAAGTTTTATAACGTGTAAAATATATTTTATTTGAAATATGTATTTTATCACATAGACATAATAATATGTATCGTGAAAGGAAATATGAGATTATTACACTTTATTGCACTAAACTCCTTGATTATGTTATTAAAGGCTGCATCACAAAATTTTAAATCTAAAATAAATGTCTGGTAATTTCATGAAAAATAATTTTCGTTAGCAAAATTATATGAACAGAACCAAATACAAGAAAATATGTAAAAATAACTGAAGACAAGTCAATCAGTCAATTTATAATAATAATTTCGAAGGATTGGCAGTCATTTCATAATCTAATTTTATTTATAACACAAGTTTATGCAGTCATAACTAGCGTCTATTTTGTTTAGAATAGGAAATCTTATAAAACTATAACAACCGCCACGTCTTTGTTACAGCGTTTTAAGTTTTGCCTAATAATACCTAAATGGCCATATTCGTTAGGTCATGTCAACATACTATAATTAATAAATTCTTTTAAAATAACTTATGCAAATAATAAATTCATTCTAATTTAAATATAAATTCGTTTTCAACAAATCACATAAAATTATAATAGTTCAACCGAACAAACAAATAAGAAAGACAAACTTCAAAATATAAAATAAAGACAAATACAATCTAATGAACAATTAATTAGGTAATGTTATGATTAAGGGAACCTTTCAAAGTGATAATTTCACTCATTTAAAATACATTCGATCAAGAGTTTATAAAACAATCTACTTTCTTGGTCCGCTTTGGCCTGGAGAAACAATTCCGTCATTACATTATACAAAATACTTACCTACATATTTTAGAATGCAAATTGTATGATAATATAAAACCAATCTCTAGTATCAGTCGCCAATGTCTTTCGTAGAAAATCTACACCAATGTAGGTACTTAATTTAGATATTAAAAAATGACTGATAATAATTTAATGACAGTCTATACAAATTCTAAAATGATTATGTAGAAATACGATATTATAAATATATGGCAAAGTTGTTGAATCCAGACATCGTATAGGAGTGGGCGATCGAATAGTTAAAAAACGTCGTGTGTGCACCGCGGTGCACTATTCTTGTATCGCAAGTAGTGGGCGCGCAGTGCAGGCCGCTCCCGGAGTCCGGAGTCCGCTAGAGAAGCCCCACTTCCCGTAGCGCCGCGTCCACGGTCTCGTCCTAACACAATTCACGCCGTGAGCATGCAGCTAAGCTAGACGCTTCATAATTACTTGGTGTTCAACCTTACCATGCAATCATTCTGATATTTATTGCTTTGTCTTTATCTTTTTATTGTTCGAGCTAAAAATCAATTGAGAGTAGGTGTTTGTTAGAAATAGAATACCTACTGCATTTCATCGACCTAATTTTTTTTCCTCAAAATCTAATTCGAGAGTTGTAAGTAGAATGTAGTATGCACAGGGACGAACTTTGTTTATTGTGGTACATTTTATTTGCTAAGATGTTTTGTATTGTATCATAATGATCAAATTATTGTTAGTAATTAAGGCAGGAAATCGTTTGCAAAATATAATTTGGTATCACGAAAAATGGAATTTATTTATTATCTCATCAAATTGAATTGTTAAAAGAATGTTAATAATTAAAATTATTATATTAAAAACGAGAAAGTTAGCATGCTGTTAATATTATTGTTATAATACTAGTTCACGCCAAGGAAAAGCGTTAGATTTTTTTACAATTGCACCTTCACGACACCACACCGGACACAAGGGAGATCCGCAGCACGAGTTATTGAAAATATAAAGAGATATCATGATAAATTAGTTTACAATTTTGGAAATCCATCACTTTTGGAATAACCTTCCTTTACTTTTTAGCCACTCTATAACTCTTGTATACAGAGTATATTGGAGAACTAATGTACTTATATTTAGCTCGTGCAACGGATGCTTGGGAAAGGAACTTGGTACATGCAAGAAAACAGATTAATTTGTTTATATAATGTATTTCGACAACCCATTACATTAAATGCATGAACAGCCAGACCATAACCAAAAAGGACACTGTTTTACATAGCGAAGTATATAATCTTAAAGAATAGGATTACCCTGATTTTATGATGTCGCTAATGACTTTAAGAATTAATGACGTCTAAATGAAGTGTTTGAGCAATAGATTCGTTTACTCTCATCATTTTGAATATTCCATCTTGACAAACATACCATGTTTAGTTGACATAAAAAGCACAGTAA
The DNA here is from genome assembly GCA_914767755.1 of Agrochola circellaris. Lineage (NCBI taxonomy): Eukaryota > Metazoa > Arthropoda > Insecta > Lepidoptera > Noctuidae > Agrochola > Agrochola circellaris. The sequence goes on along the minus strand of OU611859.1, from coordinate 3,034,332 downwards.
AGCAGTGTCCCGATACATTGTAATAATCGTAAAATTTAACTACACATATATGAAGCAACGATATACAGATAAAATATTTATAACAAACTATAATGACGCCTTGTTTACCTAACAACTAAAAGTACATAATAAATAACGCATGAAAGATCTAATTTCGAGATTTATTTATGATTCTTCTGAGATTTTCTGTATGTATTATATACTGAGTGTGTGATAGCTAGTAAATGGATTTACGTTGGCTTACTAAAGCCATGCGAGAGAGGCAAAGAAAGAATTACTTCAAGTAAATGTTGACTACATACTGTACTGATTAAATAAATAAAATATGCTTGGATAAATATAGAAACAAAGAAGCGCATGCAATAAAAGCACTAAACACAGAGATAGTTGAATAGCTTATTTAATTCGTGATTGTCCAAGGTTGTGCGACACATCAGTGTAACAATCCGTCGTTCAGGTCCTGACCGCCACCAATGCATGCATATCACACCAAAACAAAGGAGAAAATTAGCAGAGTGCAGTGGAAGATAAAGGAGATTGTATAAGCAGAAAGTGAAGACACAGCCGGCGTATGAAGAGTTAGTAGAGTACTTAGTATGTAATATCTAATAAAATTGAGCAACAAATATTTAAAATTAAATATGAATTTCTTTATCCTCTATAGGCCCATTTGCACCACAAGTCACTAAATTTTGCGCTAAAGAAGCTTATTTAAAACATTGTTCTGCCTCTGCCAATTACAAACTTAAATAACAGAAATAGAACGATATTCGTTCAGTGGTAAAGTATTTAGGAAATTGGGTGCCTGATGACCTGCGCGGACTGGCGGATGGGACGGCAGAGGATTTTAAATTGATCAATTGAATTTAATACTTATCCAATCGAAATAAGGTATATATTTCAATGCTCACTTATCGAGCTTGAAGCATCGCAGCGCAGTTTTCCATCGATTACCGAGCATTGAAATTTATACCTTATTTCGATTAAATTTAAATTAAATTGATAAATTTAAAATTCTCTGCCGACCCGTCCGCCAGTCTGCGCAGGCCATAAATAATTGGATCTCAGTATCGTCTATAGACATTCATACCCATCACGTCTGTAAAGTTTCGCTAGCTAAGTGCTCGTATGCACGAGCAGCACGTTGCCGACGGCAGCCATCGACGCGTCTACAGCTGACGCCGACTAGTGTCGGGGGCTGCAGTTGCCTCTGCCGTTGCCAACGTGCCGCTCGTGCATACGATCACTAGCTATGAGATTGATACAACACAGTGATGTGCAAACAGGAAGTAGTAGTAAGTTCTAGTTGATCTAATAATTGAGCAAAGTTTGTCTTCAATCGCCGACTGCTCCACACATGTCACTAGTCCATTAGCTAAATAACGCGGTATTTTATGACAGTTGTTAATCATTATTTGTGTACAAGTGTAGTTTTATTTTCTAGCTGTTAAAGAGTATTCTTTTTTAATATCATTCACGGTTACTATTTTAGTAAACATTTAAATTGACATTACAATTTTATCGTAGTATATCTAATATATTTGCATATTTAGGCACTAATATAGCTTTTATAATAATAGTTATTGATTTAGTCCCTTGAGTATTAATTTGTTTTTGTTACCTATCGAAGGACAGTTTTTACTGTAGATTTGAATTTACAAGTAGATTATAATATCATTTTGTGATATGTAGAGTAAAATCTGAAAACGGATTTGTCTCATGTTCATTGATAGATATAACAAACATTCTTTTCCAGAAATGCCAAGTATCTGCATTATTTCTAATGAAATAATGTTCTGTCGCATGCAACACGAAATAAATATGTTTCCAGTTAAATATATTGTGTTACTACACTGTAGTTGAAGAAATTGATATGTGTTAGACATAAGTGCTTCTTTGAAGTTAATCTAAAAGGCAGTGCACCTACGCGCGTACATTAGTGTAATATTATCTAATACATAATCAAAAGGCACTACTGAGGCCACTGTCCTATTAACTGGTCCACTTTATATACCTATATTTTATTAATATATTTTTATTCAATATTTATAAAAACATCTAGATGTGTTGCGACTAGATATGATTCATTGTTTTATGGCAGTTATCTTTTATGAGTATAAATTAAATTATTCGTTTGTATTTCATGTTTTAAGAGAAGCTAAAGAATAGTACCTTAATATACCCATTATAATAAATAAACTGTCACAGTTTCCCTGATAATTACTGATAATAACAATACATTAACAATCTTAAAGGAACAAAATGAATCACTGATTGCTGATATCCACTATGCAAAAACATTTGTTGGATATGTTAGGAACTACATAATTACTGTTACTTATTGAATAAAGAATAGAGGAATCAGAGTAAAGGCTCAACTTGACCACAACACACTTTTATAAAGACATAATCCTAAAAATAATTGGATAACTTAACAACCTCCGAAGATAAAATAGCTCAGCTTTAAAAATGTTTAACTTCCAAAACTGGTATAGCACTTGCTATTTTTGCACCTACACTTCGTCCTGAATACGGACCTGCCTATTGAGACCTTCTCTTTCTAACATTACTACGGTTTATACACGCCGAAGTTTTGTGATTCACCAATTGTGCAAAACTTATCTTTTAATAGTCATTTCACTGGTCACTATAAATAGAATAGAATCTAGATTCGATTTATTTTCGATGTACAAACAACAATTTAATTGTGCCAGAAACTTGTCTTGTTTTATTAATATCACATTGTCTTAAAAGTAAGCACAGTTAGTAATGCTACAGAAAACTCGTTGTGTATTGTTATCTATGCCCTGCATCACCTAGTTAATTAGACAAGCTCATTATCCTGGCTACTGACCTCTTGGAGCAGATCCTGTGCAGCGATGGCCTTCAGGACGTTCTTCTTGCTGGTCTCTTGCAGCTCACCACCGAGCACCAATTCGTCGAGGATAAAGTACGCCTTCTCGAAGTTAAAGATTATATCCAGCTCACATACCTGGAAAATGGGATACAGTTAATTTATTTAGTGATTTATAAGAGATTGGCTTTTTATGTATCTATCTGAAGACAAAATAACAAAAAAAAGTACAGAGGTTCTGCTTATTTCAAAACAATCTCTTCCAACAATACATGCAATCAAGAGACAAATTTTGTGGGTTTTAGGGTCGTCTTCCATTCTAACTGGATCCAGCTGAATACTAGTATTTTACATGTAGTAACTGCTAATCTGACCTCCACAACCCATTTACTGGGTAACACAATAGCCTTTGGTAAGACTGGTGGCCAGACTTTTAGGCATTAACAAATACATTTACAGGATAACGCAAATAAATACTTACACTGCCAAAGTACTTGTCAAGCAGTTCCACATAACGATGGATCAACTCCAGGGTCAGCAGTTCATTGTCCTCCTGCTCCATTGCACAACAGAAATATAGTGAGGCATATCTGTTGACAGAGGAGTTAATTTGACTTTTATTATTTATCAACTTAAATCTTAAATTTATTCACTGGTACACAACGCACAGCCTAAACAGCTGGGTCTAGAAGCACGAAACATTGAGATCCATAAATATATTTTTCATTTTTGTTACAGTTGTAATGGCAATCATGTCATTTGGGGTTATAGCTTTTTATTTTCATTATTGTATTTATCTCTTTCATATTTTGTGAATGTGAGAACGTAGATCTTGTAGGATATAGACTGGAAATTTGTTGACCATTTTCTAGTTTGTTAAGAACCTGGTACTTGTTGACAGGCCTACACTGTCCTCCCATACCTATCAACACTGTAATTTGAAAACATTGTAAAAGTGAATTATTTTTAAAAGAGTAATTGTGGAGTTCCTTGCCGACTCTTATCCATAGGAAATGATCAATTGGAATTGTGCACCTTTCTGACGTTTCATAAGTGCCCATGTAGGTTTATGTGAAAAAATAAAATGTTTTGATATTATCGAAGGAAAAATGTAAAACTTAAAAGGGCTACATAAGGGATGAAAGTTGGTAAGGTCACCCGGGGCGAATGCAACTAAAAAAAATAATTTTGAAACTTTGCTTCCCTCCACCATGAGCGACTTAAATAATAGGGATATTCTAATAAATGTACTTCATTGCACAGCTTTCGATGAACAGTTTCGACATAAATTAAGTTACAAATAGACTTTGGTTTTTCATTAATTTGCATTATTGTTGAATAAGACCAGTAATAGTTACATTCACCCCACTTTGGGGTAAATGTGACTATTCGTTATAACTCTGTTGTTTTCTGTTTCTAAATGTTGAGGTTAAGAGTACATGTAGATGCACACAGAATTATCTGTAAAAGCTATCTATAGTCGCTGAGAGAGAGTTCAGTTTCAAGCAAATTTACTTTATTTTTTTTATGGGGCGAATGCGACTGTCTTCCATACTGACTAGTGTTGAGATGTAGTACCTACTACTTATCGATAAATATTTGTACAGACATTCGATAATTAACAATAATGAAAGGTTTTAAATATAGGTTTCTTATTGCAAAAACACAAAATCGATGTAAGTGTTCATTAAGAATAACATCAATAAAGTATATTTATTATACTCAGCTAGAGTAACTCTATTTTATTAATGGAATTCAGGACATAAAATAAAAGCAAGAAAAGATTTCTTCTTATGTAAAATGCTTTGACAATACGATAAGCAGGTACGCATTGATGACTAATCTAATATTTTGGATTTAGGTGAAGAAAAAGCGATTTCTGTATGTATATCAAAAGTTTATTTAAAAACTTATTACTTAAGTATTAAAGTAAATAAATTATAGGTTATTAAAACATTCCGCAGCAGCATAAAGGCTTGTGCAGACCAGCGCGACGCGACGGCGCGACGCGACTCGAACAATACAATTTCTAAGAAAACTTCACGGTATAACAATAACATGTGTCGCGTCGCGCTGTCGCGTCGCGCTAGTCTGAACACAGCTTAACTCGTCAACAGTTTTTGCTGTACTAATCGTACAGCTTCAAAAAGTGTTTCACTGCAGTAACTCTTCGCCTTTTTTCTTTTATAGTTTCGGACCATCTGATAACAAAATTTGGATTTTGTATTAACTTGGTACATTTTTTTATTTAAGCTACCTATCTATTTCATTTTGTTAAAACTACGCAAAATCTAAAACACTTCATACTAATTGCAGCTAAACATTTATGCAAATACGTGAAATTCACTTATTGAAATATCGACACGGAACGTCACTAGTAATTTGCAGTTTTCGTACAAAAAGCATGGGGCAAATGTGACTGCAAAAATAGTTGCAATAACCCCCGTGCATGAAAAATTGGGGTTAATGTAACTATATCAATAAAATGTTAATTATAACACTTAGAGTTTAACCAAATATACCAAAAACACTTACGTTTTATATTGTTTTTAGGATGCACTTCTATTTCTCCTTGCAACGACTCGAAATATTTTTAATGTACCAAAACACAAAACACGACGCGGCAACACGTTGCACCAAAATGGCGGCTGACAGAAAATGATCTGTCAGTACTACAATAGGTGAACTAGAGATGCCATCTGTACTTTGTTTGAAAAAACTATGATTTCTCTTTACTCCAATAGATAGAGCTATCTACAAAAATGATTAGATTGAGAGAAAATTTAATTAGTTGCTTTAGCCCCATAGTTGCTTTAGCCCCGGGTGACCTTATGGATGTTTTTCTTTTCCAGCTAGCATATGGCTTGTTTAAAAATAGAATTTATTGATATATTGTGTATCTTGTATCTTAATGCTTGTAACTTGTATAATACACTACTGCTGCTATTGCATACTTGCTTGTATCGGTGCATGGCAGTCCTACCACACACCGATAACATAAATCAATGTGTGTGTGTAATGTGAATGTGTTATATTTATGTTATTGTATATTTATTACGTTATCTATGTGTGTAATTATTGAAATTTGTAGTTATGTGGATTTTATATCTGGCAATAAAAAGATTTCATTTAATTTCAATAGTAAAAGTTAAAAATAAGTTTTTATTGGTTCTAATTAGAGTTTATTTATTTATTTAAAGACTTCATTCAAAGTTTCTAAATTATTAAATAAACCTGTTTCTGGTGTATTAATAATAAATTATCAGAACACAGGATCATGATGGGAACAATGTTAGCACAAATTGATGAACAGTGATAATTCACCGACATGTTTATGTCTGATAACAGGTATATGACTCAAGTGACTTAGAAATTCTATTAAATGAACACATTTAGAAATGTAACTAATTATAATGTTGAGGAACCAATGGACTATTTAATACTTGTCCCTTTTGAGTGCTTGTGTTTTAGTGTTCATAAAACAATAATAGAATTTTAAAAAAACCCTCCTTTTAGGCTTCACCACAGTTGGGTAAACAGTAATCATATTGTGTCTGTAATTGGGGAACTTGGCTATGACAATTGAAAAGTGTTTTTTTTTAAATCAATATCATCATCTAACAGCATATAGGGCGGAGGCCTGTAGATTTAGGGCACCAACCTTTTGTACACAATTTTGACATCTTTCCATTCTAAGAATGAACACATCTTAGGCTTCCTGGCTAGCACTGTAGTGATCAGCTCCCGAGTGATCTTCTTCTTCAGCTTATCCGGATGAGCCACGTACCATTTCTGCAGTCTCAGTTTGCCTTGCCGGCTGAATAATAACATAAATTGCATCTGAAAAAATAAGACAGATTTTTGATCCCAATATGTACTTTTAGGAAATTGAGGAAAATGAACGTACTACTACATCACATAATGAAATTGAACAACATTATACTGCTTTTAGGTGGGCACACCTATAAATATTGGATTAATTTCAAAAATATTAAAAGGGGAAAACTTTTGTCGTAAGAGGTTACTTACCATCGCTGAATCTTATATCTAAGTCACAGAATATACGTAAAAGGAATGTTTAATACTTATGTTTCGCTTAATTATAACTTCAATACATAGTGTGCCTGGAATATTAATAAATATAATAAGCTAAAACAATAGTTAGTGGCTGACGTGATGACACAACGACATGATCAATATTATGACGTCACGCATTGTCATGTCAAGTGTCAGTTCGAAATAGTGATGTGGGTGAGTGGCGCAACAAAATTAATCGACTATGGCACCATTTTTTGGGTAATTTATACCGAGGTAACAATATATTATATAGAAGTATTTTTTTTTTGTTTGTTTGTATTTAGGGGTAATCTTCGGAATTAATAATCCAATTAAAAAAAAACACTGCTAGAAAGCTACATTATTCCTGAGTGATATAGGCTATAAATTATATATAGCTTTTGCCCTAGGAAAAGAAAATCGGATGTCGCAATGACGACGTTAGTGTCAACAATAACGATATGGTGCTGCTGAGCCCTACGGTTAGGGCGCTTAGAGAGCTGCTTAGTTGTTGTGAGCGCTATGCTCAAGAGCATGACTTAGTCTATAATGTAAAGAAAACCGCGTTCTTGGTCCTTAAGGCTGATGGTGTTATATGTCCTGAGTATGTGCCCCCGATTAAACTAAATGGGAATGACATATTGCGCGAGTTACCAGTTCAAGTACTTGGGGCATTAACCGACGACCTCAATGACCATGTGGATATTGAGAGGGATCGTAGGGCGCTGGCAGTCCGGTGTAACATGTTGGCTCCTTGGTTTGCACGCTGTAGCAGGGGCAGTCAAGATAACACTTTTTAAAGCTTATGCCCAAGTGTTTTAAACGTGCAGCCTGTGGACCAAATATACTCAGCGAGCTATCAGTGCCCTACGGGTCCAATATAATAACGGGTTCAGGATGTTGATGGGTCTGCCCCGTTTCTGCAGGGCATCAGGTGTGTTTGCTCAAGCACACGTCGATGGCTTCCACGCTATCGTCAGATAAAAATCTGCCTCTTTGCTCTGCTGAGTGCGGGAAAGCTCCAACTCCACCCTGAAGACCATAGTGGAGTAAGTGGAGGGTACGATTCTCCTTTGTTAGGTGATGTTGTTCGAAGATGTATTTCGAACAACAGCCTTGTTTCCAAATAGATAATAAGTTTACTATCCCATATCAAACTCAAACTCAAAGCATTTATTTCAAATAAACCAATTACAGGCACTTTTGAATTGTCAAGGACATGTTGCATGTTGCATAACCGAAGTAAAGATTATTTTATTTATATATATTTCGTCATATTTCAGCCAATTTACACAAAACCTTAATTAATTAAACACCAAAACCGTCGGCACTCCGTCCATTGCTGAAAACCGTTTGAAAATCCCTTCGGTAATTTTTGAATTTATCGCTTTCAGACAGACAGACAGACGCCACGGACGTGGCCCGAATTTTGTTTTATTATATATGTAAGAATAAGGTTATGGATGTTTAGCACCAAGTATCAGCAAAACAGACACAAAAATAATATCAAATCTCCATGAAACTTATTTTGACAACCAAAACAGTGATTTTATTATCTTTGACCACGACAGCGTCAGTCGAGAAAAAAAATCGGCTGTATTCCTAAGAAATTACGTGAATCATATATGTGGATTTCCTGAGGATTTTTTCGACTAGTGCACTCGAATGCTTGACAGTTATTTAGATAAATTAAATAAAAGGATAAAACATTAAAGAATCGATGTATCAAGACCAAAAGGAGGATTTAGAAATTGATTACATATGGGTCAAAAAATTAAGAAATTACCACCAAAAGCACCCTACGCTGCCTACGCTACTAAGGACACCAACGTAAAGAGTGTATTGGGATATCCATGCCCCGTTGTAGAAGTTTGTTGCTTTCTCATCCCTTTAAAAATCGGTTCATTCATCATAGCAGCTCTTGGAATGTTGCCCACAATAGCGTGTATGCTCCTGGCTACGCCACTTGTAATGGAGACAGTGCATGAATATGGCCTACCTAGGTGGTATTGTCCAGGAATTAAGTGGATTTATGGTATTCTGGGTGTTTTCGTGTTTGCCTCGCATATAATTTTATGCGTGGCTATTGCATTACGCATACGTCAACTGATAGTGTTATATTTGTGGAATTTGTTTGCATATATGGCCGGAAGCTTTGGACTGGCTATGATCATATCTGCAGAAGCGATCAAATCAGGTCACGTAAACTTTGGCTTGGCTTTTATTATATTGGCTGCTATATATACAATAATTTTATTCTACTTTTGGATTGTAATTAATAGTCAACTGTATTTTGTAAAAGAAGAGTCAAATGTAGTCCTTATTAACATAACAATTATCTAAAGCCTTAATTATGAATTTCAAATAATATCATGCAAGTCGACCGATTTAAATCTTTGGAGACGACCTCATGGTGTGTAGGTACCTAATATTTATAACACAATTTTTATTTAGTAAAGTTGAAATAAATTTATCAAATACATATATGATTATAACGAATCTCACTGTTTTACTTTAACGGTACGGAGGTGTATCTAATAAGCATCGAAATACCATGCACCTGAACGGTGCGTATACTTTTAGATAGATAAAAAGATAAAGATAAGATAAAATCATTTATTTGTCCAAAACATAAGTATACACACAGATGGCATGCAAGATGTTTCATTAAATTATATTATCACAGTCATGTTTTGCCTTAACGGCGTACAAATATAAAACAGGAAGGTTATTTTTATTAACTAGTAGGACATAAACAAAAATAATTATAAATTTGTCCTTTAATTCATTATTCAAAGCAATTATCATGTCAAACAAAACTTAATCAATCAAATTATAATATATGTACTACAATAATGGAATAGTGTCATGAACTCGTCATAGAAATGTATAATAAAATTAGTTATAAGTCAAAGGAATAAAAATCTACATATTTCACACAAGTCAGATTAATTTATCAGTCAGAAATTCGTCAGTGCTGTAAACCCTCTTCTTAATTTTTCTGCTGTATATTCTCTCCAAAATTTTGGCAAAGTATTATAAAGGATTGGTGCCATACAGATTATACTTTTACGCAATAGAGCTGTCCTGGATCTAGGAATGCAAAGTTTGCTATTGTCGCGTCTATTCCGAATTACTTTATCTGATAATAGGGGGAATAGGTGTGGGTTCGATTTGACAAATATAATGGTCTCTAAAATGTACATAGATGGAAGGGTTAATATTTTATATTTTTTGAAAAAGGGTTTGCAGCTCTCAGTACCATGAAGTCCAAACATAGTTCTAAGGCACCTCTTTCGGGTTTTAAAAATGACATCCTTATTTGTTGAATTACCCCAAAAAATTACTCCGTATCTTAAGTTCGAGGACACTAAGGCACGTATTACAGAACGTCACTCAAGACTCAAGCATTACTTAAAACTAGTTTCAACCAATCAAAGGGCTTTAAACGAATTTTAAGTAATGCTTGAGTTTTGAGTGAGGTTCTGTAATACGGGCCTAAGCCGTGATAGGCAGTTAGTAGCGCATCAACATTTAACATCGGGGCTAATTTATATAGTGCATACGTGGACTTACTTATTTTTTTGCTTAAGGCTTCCGTATGTGCTTTCCAATCTAATTTTGTGTCTATAGTAACTCCAAGAAATTTGGTTGTGTCAACTTTATCTATTCTATGATCACAATAGTGCACATTAACATTTGGAATGATTGCTCTTTGGGAAAAATGCATAATATTTGTTTTTTCAAGATTTAGCTTCAAATTGTTATTTTCTAACCATTTTACCATGGATTCTATAGAATTGTTAATGTCAGATTCGTATGTGTCTCTATTTTTACAAGCGATTGTAATAGTACTATCATCGGCAAAAAGTGTCATTGGATGGTCGATACTTTTGGGTCATTTAAGTCATTAATGTACAGTATAAAAAAGAGTGGGCCTACGACAGTACCTTGCGGTACGCCAAATTTAACTACACGCTCTTTTGATTTATGGACTACTTCATGTTTATTTATTTTATTTATTGCCGACATTTCTGTAAATTGTCTTCTGTTACTTAAATAAGATTGAATAAGGCTGGAGACATTACCTCTGATGCCATATGCTTCTAATTTTTCGATCAGTATGTCGTGACGGACATGGTCGAAGGCCTGTGTCATGTCACAGAAGATGGTACATACAGGTATATTCCCATCTACTTTTGGCATGACATTATGTAAAAAATCATATATCGCCAAATTTATTGTTTTACCATTTCTGAATCCATTTTGTTCATTGGCTAGTATATGTCCTTTTTCGAGATAAGCATACAACTGTTTATATAAATATTTTTCGAATATTTTTGAGATTACACTTATAAGGGATATGGGCCTATAGAATTGCATTAACTCTTTATTTTCCTTTTTAAATAATGGTTTAACTGTTGATATTTTGAGTGCATCAGGAAAAACACCCGTCTCTATGCAAAGATTAATTAAATGCCTGAGATGCGTTGATATTTCTCCAGCCACTGATTTTATAACTTTTGTAGATAGCCACTGATTTTATAAATAAACGATTTATCTATCTTATCTATCTAGATAGGCCATCGTATCCTACACTATTCGTATTTTTTAATGTTTTTATTATTTTAAACACTTCAATTGGCAGAGATGCTACATGTACCTATCTATCTTGCGATTATAGCACTTGACTTACTTAATTTGCTCAGCAAAAAATCTGGGGTCCCGCAGCCTCGCCCTTCCCGCTTGCGGAAACTTTAACGGTGTTCATTGAGTTGTCTCATAGAAGAAGACTTGGGGAATTTTACCAATGAAACTGCACGCGATCAGTACATCTAAACCGCAAAATCTGAGTGTGGGTGTGAATGTGAGACTTAGGAATCGTCAGCGAATCACTGTTGCGGGCAACTAAAGTCACTGAGTGTGTATCTAGAATTAGGCGATTTTATTTATCTCTTATGCGAACGACTCAAGGGCCGCTTTCCGAATTAAAACGTAATCGCTCACAGCGCTATATCAATAGTTGGCGTTTCGATTTAGATATCACGATTATGACAGCTGAGGGGTGTCAACAATTCAGAACGCTCGTGAACGCGCTCACGGTGCTCGCTCAACGTCAAAACTTGCCTATTATATTTCTTCTTCTTCTTTGCTTAGGTGGCCACGGTAGCCAGAAGCACAATTTCGAAAATGCCACGTTAGTCCTAAAGTTATGATGCGACTCTAAACAAAACAGCTCACTGTCATTTTAAAAATAATTCAAAAATTATAAATTGATATACCTAATTGTGATAAGAATGATATAAATAATCTAATCTAATTTTGCATGCCGATTGGTAAAATGTGGCTGAGCTATAATTATGTACTTAATTTTAAGACCTGTCTGTATTACCCATATTTGCGAAATAAAAAATTCTATTCTATTCTATTCTATTCTATTCATTTTTGACAGCGTTCACGGTGATATTAGTAAAAGGTATGGTCAGCGTTATCGCAAGATGGCGCATGTCAGTGTCATGGACGTCATCTATGACGATTCAATCATCTATGACACATCGTTATCGCGCTCACGCTAATTCGGTACGGCTGTTAGCACGCTCAAATCGATTACAGCGTAACTCGGAATGCAGCCAAAAATTGTCCAGAAAATATTTTGACAGTTTTGATTTGGTAATGACATTGACATACGACATTCATGACATTTGCTCATCTTCGTTGCGTATTCCTATTTTGATTGTTGTATTCCTATAAAAATAGAGTCATATTTTAAGCGTTAAGAAACCATTATTTTCTGTCAATTCTGTCTTACGCACGGAGTTTGTGTGTGCTATCGACAATGCTATTCTGTTTCAAATAACCTATGCAATACATAGGGGATAAGCGCACTGGAACCTGGAACGCTGAATTGATTTATTCATTTCACTATTTGTTGAGGAGAGACGGGGAATGCGTTATTTTTGTTATCGACGGATGATAATAAGAAAAAACACAAATATCTAACACACAGTAATAATTGCAGTACATATTAGCAATTAATAACGATATCATTAACAAAAAATGGTAAGAATTTCTTTAAAATAATGTACAATTTCAGCAGCATACTCGAAACAAAAAATAAAATTATATTCGCATTTTCCTTCCATGTATGTATTTTATTTCAATAATAATAAGGAATAGTATCGCCGCTGATACTGGTAATAACACCATAATTTCTCCCTTTAATATCTTGTTGTGTATAGTAAAATCTGCATAGAGAAAACCAGGGTGCATTATTTCGTTATAGCAATAATTCTTCTTTCGGTGACCTTGACACTTTTTACTAGGGCGCCTGAATATATATTTTTAAACATCTTTTCTGTTTTACCGTGTGGTGCACCCTGGGCAGTCAACACTACTACTTCTGCCACCGTGCTGACTAATATTCTTAATAAGAGAAGAGGAGTAGAATAGGAACCACTCTACTTTTACACCCGTCGCTTTTTTATAGTAGCATAAAGAGTCATTTGTTGTAGGCGTCACCATCTGGAGCAGGTTCGGCGGCAGGTGGAACTGGCGGAGACTGTGAGGGGGAGGAACAGGAAGACCCCTCTTCATCGTCCCTTAGTGAAGTGCAAGAAGTTGGTACTGCACTTGAAAACTTAATGGTGCAAGATAATTCACAGGTAAATGATTTTTCTTATTGTACAGTCTTCAATCATCAGTAGTAAAAATCGAGAATTGTCCTGCTCCTATGAAATAAGCATACTTTCAAGGTCAAACTGTAACCGTTGACATGCGTTGACTGTACTTTGATGTTAAAACTTGTATGAGTATTCCGGCTTTATCTATTTCAGAAATCTATAAGGGGTTATGGTTTGTTGATGAAACATTCACTTATTATCTTACATTCACATTCACTTAGTATTACATTATATTATCTGAAATATTTTCCTATTTCTTATCAGAAAAGGAGTAAATTGCTGTAACTGTTATCAGTTTAGAATCACACTATTAAATTCAATAAAATCCACTTGTTTAAAATCTGGTTAAGGTTACGGTTATTCAGAGATTAGTATAAGTGGGGCCAATTGTTAAAGTACAGAATTCTTGTCCAAAACTATAAAGTGCAACACATAAGTCTTGAGGTTTTCTAGCTCTGTTTGAAATGTATATGTATGCACCTTTTGTTTTGAAACCATAAATAATAATACTAACTTGTAATTCTCTTATTGTCTATGGTTAGACTAACTTCATCTTTCTGGCTGACCAACTCCTTTGACAATTCAAAAGTGCCTGTGGACGGTTTAATTGAAATAAATGCTCCACTCTCAAAACGGTGAAGGAAAACATTGTGAGGAAACCAGCATGTCCTAGAACCAAGAATTCGGAACTATGGACTTCGCTTAGGGAGTGGATAGATTGGCAATAAAAAGTTTTTTTTGTAAATTGCCCATATTCTTACTGACTGTACTTTTTTTTCAAAGTTTGTAAATTCAGATCGATATGTTTAAAAAAAAAAAAAAAAATTATATTCTTTAGGGAAAACAGACATGCTGTTATGTTGTATGCATTTAGGAGATGGCAGTTATTGCAACTTTATTTTACGCTGCTCCGCACCTGATAAAGAAATAATAAAAAATGCGCTAATATATTTATTTTGTAGGGTTAAACTAATCAATGATAATTTTCTATGTTCAGAGCAGTGGCGATGATGAGCTGTCAGCTTTTCGCCAGCAATGGCAACGGGAGTTGGAGGCTACTTCCACCCCTCAGCGGGAGCTCGAGGCACCTTCTACCCCACGAAAGGAACCGTCGCCGAAACAGGAGCAGCTGGCCGAACCTATCACTGATGAGGATAAGGTAGGAAAGTGAGAGGGGATTTTTTTTTTTCAGGGGACTATGTTAAAATTTAATTTTGTGAGAGGGGACTTTTTTTTATCAGGTGTCTTTGTTAAAAAAAAATTTTTCGGACAAGCACACAATCTTTTCTAAAACAGGTTTATTTACTTTATAAAGATGAAATATTCGATCTATCTCGCTGAGAAGTAAGGGAAGGGTAAAAAGGTTTTGTGATGCTTTGTCGATGTTCAAAAAAACCGGCCAAGTGCGTGTCGGACCACGCACAATGAAGGGTTCCGTAGTTGGGATGAATTTATCCCAAGAACAAACTTAACATTGTAGTTCAAAAACATGTTCCCCCATACATTCCAACTGCAAATGTAAGTTTGTACTCACAATATTGAGTGATTTACCATGTTATTTTAAGACCATAGACTTGTTTTTCCTGTAATCTATAAGCATAGAAATATTTTGTGTATTTTTTTCAAAATTTTAGGCTCTGTAGTTTTGGAGATAAGAGGGTAATGGTCAAATTTCATCTATTTTCTTAAATATCTTTTAAAGTATTTATTTTAAAATTATAAAAAAATGTATTTGATATCCTCGCAATAAGCTCTTTCATTCGAAATGTCACACGGTACACTTAGCAAAACTTTTATTTTATTTTTTCTTATTTACACCCCAAAAGTGACCCCCATATTCAAAATTCATTTATTTACGTTACACGGTCGTGTTTGGGTCACAGAAATACATGTGTATCAAATTTCCACTTAATCGGTCCATTACATTCGGAGCAAATTGGCTGTGACAGACGGACAGACACACGAATGATCCTATAAGGGTTCCGTTTTTTCCTAGTGAGGTACGGAACCCTAAAAACGACTGAGGAATTAGTATATTTTTATAGAACAGCTGATGATTCTATGAAAATCGTCTATTATCAAGTTTGCTTGACTTGATTAAAGGGGGAACTGCCATTGCTTTAGGAACTTGTCTTTTTGTTAACCGACAGCTAACTTATCAATCATATGTTCTAAATATACTAATTTACCGGTATTTTTTGGCTGTCTGTTATTTCGTATTTTAGTCTCATAGTCATAGTAACCTACTTCATCCATCAGGCGAAGCAGCTGTTTTTGAACGCTGTGGAGCTGGAGCGCGGCGGCAAACTCTACGAGGCCATCCAGCACTACAAGCGAGCCATGCAGATATTGCCGGACGTCGAGACGCGCCTCTACGATGAACTGCGCGCCGAGTCTCCCGAAGGTAACCACGTCTATGATGTAAAAGTGATAGGCTCCTCTTATAAATGGCACTGATTGGTCTATAAGACGTCCGATTTCACCAAGACAGCGATATTCAAACTATAATTAAACTAAAATAAAACTATAATTCAATATAATAAAACTATAATTCAACTGTAATAAAACTATAATTCAACAATAAATAAGTTAAAATAGAATTAAGGCACAGCAGTTCTCTTTGTAGTATGTTCTTGAGACAGGCTGGCCCCTCTAGCGCTTTCCACTTACGAGTAATATGTCTTTTGCAAATTTTCCTCATCATGAGCCAGTGCTTTTCCTCAGCTAGTAGTTCTAATAACTCGACAACGATATTATGTAAATCTAAATATATTATGTAGTCCTCAGCAGTATTCGTCGTGATTGCTACTGATTTTTCTACAAAGGCCATATTCTAAAAACCTTTTGTTGCGTGGTACTGAAGTAAAATAGATCGACACTATATAAACATATAATAAAATTGTAGAAAAGTCAAAACAGTACCTACATTGAATATTTAAAAAAGAAAGTAATTACTACGAGGTCTGGGAACTATTCTTATGCCGAAATATGTATAAGTATGTTGTATGTATATGTTTTAAGTTCGATTCCCAACAAATTATTTATTGTTTTTTTTTTGTACATTTTGCTATAAGAACTGCTATATGGTATACACAGAGAATAACATGATCTGTTCTGACATCTATGATTATAATAAAACTCGCACACGAACGCTTCCGTACCACCGTACAAATATTAAAAAAGGCAAAAAAAAAAATGTTTCTTGTATGAGAATTTTTCCCTTTATTTTTTAACTTTATTAAATTTTTATTATTTGTTGTTATAGCGGCAATAGAAAAACATCATCTGTGAAAATTTCACCTGTCTACCTGTTACGGTTCATCAAATACAGCCCGCTGACAGACAGACGGACAGCGGAGGCATAGTAATAGGGTTCCTTTGGTACCCTTTTTGGTACGGAAATCTAAAAATTAATATCGATGGTTAAGAGATTGTGAGATATCCCGTGTGCTTACAATCTCCAGTTATATTATTTTAGTGATAGTCGTTTGTCAGGAATAATCTGTAAAAATGCATCAGTCAGTGTATCAGTGTTGTGCCATTTCGTTTATTTATTCACTTAAATCGAAAAACTTCACAAGCAATGGGAAATTGCTACTAAAGGCGTGGGTGTCGACTTCAGGACGAGCTGCTTCGTACTTGAACAAGTACGTCACTTACTCCCGCGCCACCCTTCCTGACTTTGTGTATTTTAGCTACTGTATTCAGGGAAGTTTTGTAAAAATGTGGCTGTTATTTTAGTATACGGTGGTGTTTTTCGACTTCCTCGCGAACGAAGTCGCGAACAGAATGTAGTAATTAAAATAACGCATTATTTTTTTTGTCCGTGTACTTGATCAATCTACTTATAATACCCATCTACTTAATAGATATATGCTGAGATAGGAGCCTTTTGGCCTCGTACGGGACTTCATTCTTTAAATTTTAATGTTACTTTTTTATTTATGTTTAGTGTGTTTTAAGTTAAATGTGTGATTTCCTGTGCGAGTCTCAATAAATACTTTTTCTTTCTTTCTTTCTTTCTAATAAAAATCTTGAATTTACCTCTGCGTCTAGTAGAAAGTTCTCATAATACATATCTTCCAACTTATACAGAAGAAGAATCGGAGACTGAAGAAGTGGTCCGTCCCGACAACGCTCACCTCAGCGATGACGAAGACGCGGTGGAAGGTGAGGACCTGCTGATGAGGCTGCAGAGGATCCTGGCACGCAAGGGGGTGCTGTGCGAACTTGAACATCAGGCTAAGGTGAGCGTTATTGAAACTGGGGAACTGTGGTAACAAAAATGCAGCGTCGATTATTTTTTTAATTTTCTCAGGTGTATTTGAAATTCTACATTCTATTCGGGCTCGTTTTGACTGTCCTTTCCATAACCAGTGGATAAGGACAGCCATAGGCCTCGGTTAGGTACAGTTACAATCACACAGGGACATCATTTATGTTTTAAGAGCGTTTATTCTGAAAGTGGGCAACGTCGCAAATAGAAGTCAAATCTAACTAACTATACTCCATAGGTTTAGGTAGTTAAATAAAGGTAAACAAATCATAAAAAGGGTTTTTATAGTTGACACTTTCCAGATTCAAATACGATAAACCAAACTAAATTTATTTTAGAATTTTACAATAGTTTCCTCTTTTATTTATCTATGTTAAACTTTATCATTTATTCTTAAACTACTCTTCGTAGATGTTACTGCTTTAACACAATTTTTTAGTAAGATTTATAATAATAATATAATATTTTGCAATCTGTCTATTGTAAAGAGCCCAAACTCTAAACGTCAACGAATTATAACGTTGCTAAATTGAAGAGTACAACTGTGACGTAGCATGACAACTGAAGTGACAGGTATTACGTTTAGTCGGTTACCGGACAGCTGTCTCGTCACGTGGTTTTTTGTGTTTACCTTTATTTAATTACCTAAACCTATGGAGTATAGCGAACTAGAATATTAATATTGAATGCAATTATAATACTGAATTTCATGTTGTAACCGTTTTAGGTGTAAAAAAGGTATTTGGAAAGTTTCCAAATACTTTTTTTACATCTAAATCTTTCGGTGTTACAATATTAATTATTGCATTCGATAACCAATATTTTAGTTCACTCGTTAGCCACATTTCATATTTCCATATAGTAATATTGCCAAATTAATCAAAACATGTAAATATTTGACAGCTATTTGCGACGTTGCCAACTTTTAGGATAAGCCATTTTAATAGGTTCAATTTGAACATTTTGTGATTTTATATTTTTGTGGAGTGATTATGTAGGTTACATAATCACTCCACAAAAATATAGAATCAGAAGTTTACTCTGAAATAAATAAAAAATAGGCAGTCATGGATATAGCCCAAAAAAAACTGATATATAGCGCCATCTAGCTTCTATAGTACAGCACTACGGTGCGAGCATGTCGGTGACGTGAATCCATAAGTTTATCATTATCCCCTCCCAAATATCGATCAACGCGCCTAAATAAGTTTTCACTTCCAAAATAATATTATTAAGTTGTTTAGTATTTAAAAAAAAAACGGTAAAAATTACGGTACAGGTATCAAAGAATTTTGGTTACTTCTACGACTAAGGTTACCGGTATCTGGGTAACCGAGAAGAAGAAACATCTTACCTCATTTAGGTTACCGTTTTAATTACTGTTGTTACACACACACAGGCGATGTGCGCACTTTGACTAATGCCAACGGCACGTTTAAGAGAGAGGTATTTTTCATATCGGTAACCGGTATGAATACTGGTTGTATTCAATTTAAGGTAACTTTTAAAAATACCTGTAAAAAATATAAATGTTGTAACCGAAAAAATATCCGTATTTATCATGATATGATATGATAATAATTTTTCGGTTTCGGTCCCTGATTCGAATTATAAACATTAAATTCTGGATCAATGCTCGTGCCTTCCCTGTATGAGAATACGCCCTTGCCCTGCAATGGGCCAATAATAGACTTATATTATTGATGTGAAACATCTATAGCCGCACGTAAAACCGATTTCTGGCGTGGCGACGCTTGCCGTGGCGACGCGTCGCCAAGCTATGTGATGGTATATATATACAGTCTATATGCAGTAGTGTGTACGGTGTGGCGACGCGTCGCCATGCGCAATCGACTGTGCGAAAATAAATTCGTAAATTTTTGTATTTAATGAAAATAAATGTTTATTCAATAAATAGTCATCGTTATCTGGAAAAAATATCGTAATATTTTATTTTATCATTATGACATATTTAGTTCCTATCACATTCATGTTCTTTTCTGCATATTACTTTTACAAAATAATGTCGATGTTTCACATCTACCAGGCGTCCCGTGACGGCTCACATTTTTTTTTATTATTGTATTATATTGTCCAGGGCGCGCACTTATCCTGGCTGCCGTACGAGGTGATCCTGGTGATCCTGCGCTGGGTGGTGAGCTCGGAGCTGGACGCGGCGTCTCTGGAGCGCGTGGCCTGTGTGTGCCGCGGTCTGTACGTCGCCGCCAGGGAGCCGGACATATGGCGCTCTCTCTGTGTCAAGTGAGTCTTGTTAACATTCAAAATTCAAATATCATTTATTCAAACTAGGCTGAGAATGAACACTTTTCGAACGTCAAAATTACATAAGACAGTCCCCCAAAAACGCCCACCCTTCACCACTTCCTAGTGCGTTAGCTGGGAAGAAGAAGTGGTGCAACAAACTCCAAATTTAAATTTTGTTTAATGCTGCTGGATATTAGCCTTTCTATTAACAGAATATCTCTTATTCGTGATCCTGGCTTATAACCTTATCAATAAGTCGATGAGATCGAGCTGCTACCAGGCACCGTTCGAAGATGGTCATTCCACCTAGCTTGAGGGCATCCTACCCTACGATTGCCTAACTTCTTCGTGAGCTGCTCATAGTTTTTCAGATGAATAACAGAAAATTATTGTTATGTATGAACATAACAATGTTCAAATTCCAAGGCAATCTTTATTTAGCATCTGTTACATAACGCTAAAGTAAAGGGGGGGATTGTGGCTAACTGATAACAGCTGCACGGGTCGATCGAAGGTTAAGCTACGCTAACAGCGGTCGGTTCGTGGATGGGTGACATAACATGGGTGATCCATTACATATTGAGACCCCTTCGTGGAACGGAGAGCATAAATAAATAAATGAAAACTAGATAAATAAATAATAAATAAATAAAGAAAAAGAAAGAAAGAAAAAGTGTTTATTCTTCACAAACCAAACGCACATTACAAAAAAAATAAACAAAACAATACCACTTTACAGATGAGCCAAAAGCCTCGTATCCATTATTGACACAGAAAAGTTTGACAAATTTTATCTATTCCCTGCTGTCAGGGCCAGAGGCCAAAGACAATTACATAATGTGTTGCGACATTTACAAAATGAAAACAAACAATCAAACCTACAAAATGCTAAATAAAACTAAATTAATTAATAATTAGCATGCATATTAGTCAGGCCCACCAACGAGTTCTAGCCGTCGACTAGTGGACCCTTAAGCAACGCTATAAATGAGGGGGTTAATGTTTATCCACGAGATAATGAATTCAAACATTCAAATCTGTGTGTTATGTCTAGGACCTGGGGCATAGAATGCGGCACCCCTCGCGCCAGTGGCTTCAGCTCCTGGCGCCAGATGTTCGTGTCCCGCCCACGTGTCCAGCTACACGGGGTCTACATTAGCAAGACCACGTACATCCGCCACGGAGAGAACTCCTTCCAGGACCAGTTCTATAAGCCCTGGTATCTGATAGACTACTATAGGTACCTCAGGTTAGTGGAACTTGACGTTGTTTTCTTTTTCTCGTATTCACAGGACTCACACACAGAAAATGGTAGTTAAAGTTCTGTAAGATAAAATTCTTGAACCAGACAAAATAAATGTATGTGTAGCTTGTCCACTATGAAATGACTTGCCCCACTACCGCATTACCTATAGACATCCACAATACCGTGTACGTTAACGCGGTGGAGGGGCGCGTCGTTTCAGTCAGAGTGGACAAGCTATAATGCATTTGGCGTAACAGTGCAGGCTCAGTATTGGTGATTTATCTGCTTCTAATTTTAAGCATTGTGGCTATAAGTTAAGTCTGATAAATGTTAAGAATTATTCGAATCGGCGGCATCAGATTTTCTGGCACCATCTCGTCTTACGCCCGAAATTGATAATGTATTTCAATCCCAATCTTGATCCGCGGTCTTTGACGGCTGTTTGTGATTCGCCCTCTCAAAGACTCAGATTGGCAAACTATGCCATTGATGGTTACAGATAAGGGATGAAGATTCATAATTATGAATTTCGGGCGTTATTTCTTTTGATAGCATTACTCCTAAAGTTTTGGGGCAAAGCAATATAGGCAAACAGCAATCTTAGTAAGTTGTAGGCAGATTTATTTGCCTACAACTTACTAAGATTGCTGTTTGCCGCAGGTTCTTCTCCGAGGGCCTGGTCCTGATGTATACGACTGCGGAGGAGCCGGTGTCGTGCGTGATGCAGCTCAAGTACCGCCACGCCAAGCCCGGCCTCGGCATCATGGCCGGCCACTACCGGCTCATCGGGAACAAGGTACCAAACTACCAAGTATACTCTGTTCCAAAACTATCTGACGAAAATGTAAACAAATGAATCAGAAAATGTACATGTGGATGCAAATTTGTAGTGCTACTTATAAACTGATTACTATTTTAAATTCTAATTTTAAATCCACATAAAAAAATGGTGCATAGCGTTGAAACCTAATACAGATGTTACTAATTCCCCTTAGGGAGTGATTACGTAAGAATTTAACCTTAACAGCGTCGTTCAACAATAGCACTAGATTAAGGGTTAGGAATAAAAACACATCGCTCAAGTGACTGCGATCGCATATAACTTGAATATCAACCTTAAAACTCAAGCATAAAGCTTATTATCGTTTGAAATATATTTACGACGTAACGTATTTAAAAAAAAAACATTGAAATATAAAACTAAATTTCTAAGCAGTAAGGTTGAGAAAACTATGTCGCCACAACATTATTTGTGGTTTTATTTTTCCGGCCGTTTTTTATGTGCTCATCGGAAATCGATTACTATTGTTGATAGAAGCTTAACAGAGTTTCTATACTTTTGGAATAGACATTCGTTGTATGATGCAAACTCGGGCACTTAGGACCCAGTGTCGCGCGTGATGCAAGTGATCAAGTACCGTGCAAAATAGGGCGGGCATATGGTGGGCTACGGTCAAGAGATTGGACTGTATGCAAGATGGGAAGTTAAATAAATACAGAATAATTGAAAGAACCACAAACTTAATTTTAGATGAATCTGGACAGTAAATTTACCGAGTAATCGAGGCGAATGTGTTTAAAAAACCCAGCATTTAGTTTTCGCCCCATAGAATACCGTATTAAAAGCGTATCGTGTTCACTTGAATCACTGGACTTAGACTTTGGATTTAGAGTAACACCACCAAATTATCAGGAAGTACACAACAACTCAAAGGGAACGTCTAGTCAGCACCGGGGATAGAGCAGGACTCACTTGACGCGCTACCTTTAAGGGGACTACAGGACCTAAACGTGCCTAAACGCAAGTTTTATAATGCCTAAAGGAATATGATCCACTGCAGTAAACAAAATCAGAAAAATATATGATATTCTTCAGGATATATGCTAGTATGATAGTGTGTTGAAAACATAATACAACTAATTTGATACGATAGAAAAAAATCATGAAGATACCTCTAAAAATTTCTTTTAACGATTAAAAATCATATTAATTTACATGCAATCATTCAGATTTTTTTGTCAGATTATTCTACAAGCTATATATTAGCATAATAGTGTTTTAATTTTCCAGTCCAATCAATAGATTTTCTGTAAATCGCTAAATGCTTCATATTTTGCAATAAATTACCTGCGTCGTGTCATCGCGCTTCTCTTTCATTTCTATGCAGTCCGACAGTGACCGCGCTTTAGCTGTTGTAAGCCTCTTAAGTTATGTGCTACATTTAATTGTATATCACATCTAGAGAAAACAACGAAGTATTTACCAGAATATTTTCACGTATTTCTTTATAGACACAATGCATCCCACTCAAATTTAAATTATTTTATTTCACATAAAACTACAAGGGCACTTATGAAACGTCAGAAGCTAGGTGCACGGTTCCAATTGGTCGTTTCCTATGGAAAAGAGCCGGCAAGAAACTCCACGGTTACTCTTTTAAAAGTAAATGGTTTTTACAATTTTTCCAAATTACAGTGTTAAAAGCTTCGATCAACCATACAGGTATGAGAGGACAGTGTAGGCCCATCAACATGTACCAGGTACTTAGCAAAATATAAAATGGTCCACAGATCTCCACTGTCTGATCTATCTGTCTATCACTGATAGTGCTCACCTGCTAAGTGATTCCTGCAGGTGGTGATAGTGATAAAGAAAACGAACCAGGAGAAAAAGACTGTGCAGGCATCCAACACGCGGTTCCGCTCGCGGCGCAAGGAGATCGAACAACACGAACAGACTTTTCACATGGTGAGCTCAATTATACTTTTATTTTTCTTATATTTTTGTTTTTCTATTTTAGATGTGTTATTAGGTCCACAAGGACCACGCTTTATTTCGAACGGAACGCAAAGAAAGTTGGTTACATATCCGATGAGTTCATATAATTGTTTATTTTAATTTAATTTAAATTTATTGTTGACATAATCTACTCATTACAATGTTTTTGTTTAATGAGTTGTATTGCAATATGCAACTAGTGACCTCGAAAATAGATCATATTATTTATTGTTATTAGTAATTAACTGTTTATTTATTTTACCTCGATGGTCCTAGTTTATCATTTATAACTTCCAGTTACAGCTTTATGTAAGCGGGCACGCCCTTTATGCCTGGAGGCTTTTATTAAGACGTTAAGTTTTGTTTACGTTTAGTTTTTATTTCTGCCCGAGTATAGTTCTCGACGATTTTGTTTGGTATATTGGCGTGTGCTAGCTAACATATGGATAATAATTTAAATTAGGTTAATTGTGTTGAATACTTTTTTTTTTTCTTTCTAACTGAACAGACAGCTGTGCTGCTGGGAAGTTTGTTGCGCCACTTCTTCTTCCCAGCTAACGCACTAGGAAGTGGTGAAGGGTGGGCGTTTTGGGGGACTGTCTTATGTAATTTTGATGTTCGAAAAGTGCTGATTATCAGCCTACTTTGAATAAATGACTTTTGAATTTTAATCAGATAACGTTATTTATACAAAAAATTAAAAAACAACGAAAAGAGTCCAATTCTAAATGTTTGACACTGGAATCAAGGATTGCAAACCATGACATAGTTAGCCAATTTTTATGACTGCACTGTTTGCCATTCTTAATTTTCTACATTTCATTTTTGCATGGGCATCTTCTGTCTGCCCGCCCCTCGCAACTGACTGGCTTACGGTAGAGAGAATGATAAAAGATATGTTTTTGTAGGCGGGTATAATCTCACGGGTAAAATCTCACACATTCGAATACATATAGTGATATGTATTCGAATGTGTGAGATTTGAGACGTGGTACAAAAATTCAGTTCCGTGTCTCTCTGCTCAACAATGTGCTGCAATAAACGGCTACATGTTCGGGACATGCAGTGCATTGTTACTGGATATCTTGTCCGGTTTGCACTAGATGTAGTCATCCGTTGATGATCTGGACTAATTTGGTGTTTTTTCCCAGGAGTTGGAGCTCCGCAGCGTGCGCTCTCACCGCAACGTGCAACTAGTGTGGCGCCGCTACTCGGTGTGCGCGCGGCGGGAGCAGTGGACGCAGTTCGAGCTCACGCCCGGCAAGTACCCGCCCTTCGCCTTCAGCCGCGTGCGCAGCTACACCGCCGACGCGCCCGCGCCGCTTGTGAGCACGTACGCGTACGCCTAGCTAGGTACGTAAATACATAATGGCTTGCTATGAGAGTGCATGATCTGTACTCTACTGTTAGTATAAGGCTGGTGCACATTACAGTCGTATCGCGTCGAAGCGCATCGCATTTCAATACAACATAAAAGCACGTTACTGCTCACCTGTAGCGTGCGAGGGTTTACGCAAAATGTACAAAAGTTATTTAGGTGCGGCCCGCCGAAATTTGCCCGGCAATCGACAACAAAGATGGCGCCCCTATTACGCACTGATTTCACAGAATCTTGCATCGCGCCAGTCAAGTTTTATGCGAAGTTCACACACCGAGTGCTTAGTGACGGATGAGTTTGTGTACCGCTATACTATCACATTGTTTTTCCAGAATTAAACGATGACAGACTGCAGGATGCCGCCGCCGCTGCATCACCGGTCCAAAGCGACTGATACAGATTACTTCTACTATTGCCAAGTCAGTTTGTTTGCCCAATACATAGGGTGTAAAAGGACCCATCTCATAGCCGTCAACTACGCATTCTGTACATCAAACTAAGTAACAGTGCACAAAAATAATAGCTGGAAAACTAAAAAATGTTTATTTTTGGTGTGAAAAATCACTGATTACGGTACCATTAAGCGCTACCGAAAAACAGTGATTTTGAACGCACGCAAAACTTTGTGCAGGGTGCACGCAACGGTACAGGCATCGTGGAGGCATTTAAAGTTAAGTTATAAAATTTAAAACTAGTTTTTGTAACAAAAAGTTGGAACTTTGACCTCCAATATTACCGTAACCAGAAGGTTCCCAGGTATGGTTTGGTACAACAAAAGATTCGGGAAGGACAAGGAGCTCTCGGCTTCGACACAAAGCGGGTGCGTGTCGGACGCGGGTCGGAACGGCAGTAAGACGGGCTTATATATATTGTAATTCCTTGTATTATATAGATGTCGGCATACGAAACGCGTGCGCAGCTCCCGCGCCCGACCCGCTCCGCGCCCGACCCGCCTTGTGTGTGTGTGTGTTGAGCTTCAGCATCTTTCGACACCCGGTAAACAACTGGCAGCTGAACTGTTGGCGCGCAATAATGTTAGTTTAATTGATGGGATAAAAGGAATTGGATAAGTATGAGGAATTTGCTGCAAGTGTTTTGAGGGCTTCCTACGCGTGAGTGAAAGTAGTATGTTAGTGGAAGATGTCATGATCAAAGCTTTCTGAGCTAATGCCGCAAGGAAATGCAGCGAAAAAGCGCTTTTCGCTTGTTCTGAATTACATCAAGTCATTCAGTGAGCATAATACGTTCATTGAATATCGTTCATGAATTCAACAGGATTTTTTTAAATCTATGCATTTATAAAATCGTGTTCAAAAGCCACGTTTTCTAAGCTAAAAAACATGACACTCCTTTTTTGGGCAGTCATGTAAAAACCGCTGTAATTGTAATCCGACTGCATGTCAAATACTTCATGGGGTACACAATAAGCGAGCATCGATGCAAGGTTTAAAAAAATGAGATTAATATTGTGTCAAATACCAGATTCCAATCTCATGTCCATTTGTAGAAAACTAGTCCCAATGTAGTTGGGATAAGGGTGACGAATCTAAATGTACCCTATCAAAGGATCGTTTGAGCTTGATAATTAAAGGCGACTTCTATTAACAGGTTGTCATAAAGTCTGTGCATGAGAGTTATAAAAAAGATGTAGTGGTTAGAAGAAATTCCGAATTAATATCGGTTCATTTAATTGGATTGTAGGCGACAAAACTCGATTAACACTGATACATTTGCAGATAATCTAAATTGGCACAAAATTCTTCGGAATGTTGTACTTCAGCATTTCTTATAAAAGCGAGTTAATATTCTTTTAATTTTACTTCTGTTCCGATTATGATTTAGTATTTAGCTCAATATTTAAAATAGAAAAAGTGAAGTGTTAGTCGAGATTTGTCGAAATTTTGACGGTTGATTTATGTACTTTCGAGTGCGTTATTTATTTAAATTTCTTAATGGTCCCACTATTCAGATCCTCACGTATAATACCTCACATAACTCATTTCTTGTTCGATTCGCTTAGGGTGCCTTTGCATGTGATGTTTGTCGTTACGTTGATACCACGTATACGCTGCGCTAGCGCCGGTAAATAGGCACCTCGACAATGATAGCTTAATTATATTGATGTTTCTGTTTAATCAAAGGTGACGTCGTATTTTACGATTCTTTTGTTATCGAAGAATTCTGAATCGGGGGACCGTTCATATTGCACTTATTTCAGTGTACGATTTTAATTCTTAAATGTACTCTGGTTATGTTCGGTTAAATTCCAATTCAATTTATACATTAATTTCTTTAGTTCTAAATTGTCAATTTAAAAAGACAAAAATTGATCATTAGTTTTGGATCACATTTTCAATGTATTTATATATCGACGTTATTGTAAGTGGATGTTCAATGAAATCTACAGTCGATTGAAAATGTTTGGACTGATACCCGAATTTGATGAATCAAAATAGGTTTTATTGTCTTCGGCTCTGGGTGTGTTTTTCAATGGACCCTAGTCCTATAAGCTGTTGAGCACGAATGTTGTGATTTCTATTGCCTTAGGCTAAGTATTGTAAGTACCCTGTGTTCTGCATTGTCTCAACTGAGAATGTTCACGCTCTTGACGCTAATTCAAAATTATTCTGTATTTTAAGATAAAAGTTAGCTTAAGACTCGATTGGTTTGTGAATTCTTAAATGATCAAAAGTAATGTTTCTATAATTACATTTTTAAAAGAGACGTATTCTAGTGTCTATTGACAGTTTTAAAATTCATTTGTTGTACTATTCATGCGAAGCCACTCTATCGAAAGCATTTTAGCTTAGTTAAAGGGCCAATTTGAACGGAATTTGTAAAACGTTGTTATCTTAACTTTAAATTAGCGTCAGGAGTAAAGCCCTATTTGTATGTGAATAAGTACTACTTGACAACACAACACAGGCATCTTCATGTAACTGATGAAGTACAAAAACGTATCTTTTATAATATTCGACTTTAAAGCGCTTGTAGAGCACCTTTCCTACTGTAAATAAATCCTTGTAATTATTTTCTTTCTGCTTAATTTTCGGATCGCCTCAAGTTGAGTTGTCGAGCTATATCAAACTTAACGCTTGCTAATATAATTTAAGCTTAAAGTACACAGTCTAAAAGACTAAATTCCTTTGTTAATGACGTTGAAGTCTAAAGACAGTCATAATAACGGTATCTAATAAGAAAAGTAGTGCTTTGTACTAGTCTTAAGTCTCGGGATGAGATAATAAAATGATTGATTGCAGTTTCTTTGTTTTTCTTGTGACATGAATTTCTCCGTTTAGTTTATCTGAAGACATACGTACACCACGCCGTTTACCCCATTTGCCTAAAGATTTAGGCAGGACCACAGAGTACCGCGTGCTAAGCTTGTTACTTTACTTCGGCCGCGTTCAATATTTCGAACATTACACACGCGTGCCAGTTCATTCATCATGCCAAAGTGGTACACCCTTAAAAATATGATTTTTGTATGTTTTTTGTTTGTTTCGCTAAAACAGCTGAACAGATTTGGATGAAATTTGGCACATTGGTAGACCATGATCTGAGTTAGGACATAGGATACTTTTTATCCCGATATTCCCACGGGATCGAGACTTATGCGGGTGAAACTGCGGAGCACTGCTAGTGTTCAATAATACTGTTTCAATGTGTAGTAATTAAGTGCTTAATGTGTAATTATGTTTTTGGTCACATAATATTATAGAACAAAGATTTTAGACAATTAAATAAATTCTTGTCGATGAACCTATACATTTTTTTAAGGCAGACTGTACGCTAATGTCATTGGTGACTTTTAAATGTTCTCCTGGAGATTCCATCTTTTTTTGTAAACCTAATATTTACCCTGTCTCAACATACTTCAATCAAAGATATAAATATATCTAGATAGACAAAGCTGAGAACTTGCCGAAAAAAATTACGTCCAACTGTTGGCCGCTAAATGCACGCACACTAGAAATACAGAATGACGTGGCGCGAGTGTAAGACGTAGCTATCACGTACACCAGCATAAAAAAACTTGACTTGTTTGTTTTAGTTCTTTTGCAGCACGTCACTTTACCTAGACATTTAAATGATCATAGACTTCAATCTATCCTTCAGAGACAAGGTTCAATATCGTATTTAATGCTACTGTACTTAGCTTGCTCTAACAGTTGTAGATCAGAATCTTGATTCGGAATCCTTTCAGAAACCTGAGGTTACGGTTTAATTAGTTTTTATTATTAGGAATGGTTTTATGGTAGGTATTAGATTATAATAAGTCTTTAAAGTTCCCTTTAAATAGAATCTGGCAATCGAAGCCATGATGTGAAGTCAATAATTTACGTTTGTCCGACTTACATGTCTTCGAATTTTTGGTTGTAGGACATGCCACCGGTTTCCTCACGATGTTTTCCTTCACCGTTTTCAGAGCAGTTGTGATGAAATGTACAAAAAGTGTCTACTTGGGTTCGAACCAACGACCTACAATTCAGAAGTCGCGGCCATACCACAGGGCCAGCACTGCTCATCATTGTCCGACTTGCTCGGTCCAAAATTCGGCGAAGTTTTGGGTGGAAGTTGGCGGTGCTCGTCCACACAAACATACTCATTTAGCAGTCCACGGATGGACATGGTCTCTCCTCTCCTCTCTCTGTTATATCGTCCTAATGCTAACTATTGCCACCCTGGCGTAGCATAGGTGCAAGCTGGATACTGTTGCAGGATTCATTATGTTCATCTTATTGAGCTCGTGTTACAACTCCCTTGGTAAAAGATTACTAAGGACTATACCAGATATGGACGTTTCTGACGCATAGCGTGGTCTGTAGCGATGGACATCGACTGAGGAGCTAGGGCCCACTCCACGGGATACAGAAGAAAAACACTTTAAAGTTAATATTTTTCACATATAGTTTATTTTACATTTTGTTTAAGTAATATATTTGAAATTTTTCTAAATAAAACAACTGTTCTATGACCTATGTTTTTATTTTTTTTTATAGTTATGTTTATATATTTGTTTGAAAGTATTATGTACACGAGAGGTGCGGCGGAATGCCCAGCGAGCGCCCGCGCGCGCCCGCCCTGAGCCCCGGGCGGGCGCGCGCGTTAGATGAGGCGCTCGCTCAGCCAGATTCAGGAGTCGGCGGGCCGCTCGGGCCGCTCGCGCAGCTCGGCGCGCTCGCGCTCGGCCCGCTCCGGGCGTTCGGGCCGCTCGGGCCGCTCGGGCCGCTCCGGCGAGCGCGGCATGCTGGGCTCCGTGTTGCGGCGCCGCACCTTGCCGCGCTTCTTCAGCATGGTGGCCTGCGGACGGGGCGCGACTGGCAGCGGCGGGGCGGGGCGCGAGCGGTCAGGTGCCCGCCGCCGACGACGCGCCCGCGGACCCGCGCTTGGTTTTCTTCAGCATCGTCGCCTGCAGCACACGCACGTCACGCGCCGCCCGCACCCCGCACCGCCCCGCCGCCCGAGACTACGTACACCTGACGACCTACCGCGACCGAGGCCTAGGCCGAGACGTGCTACTACGACTGTGGCAAACTAAATATGTACAAAGCGAAAGTTCCAAAGTTCGATCAAAGCGTAGATGTGCCCAAAAGTAGTGTGCGATCGACTGGACTGGTAGCGTTACCCGCGCGTGCCGATGTTGCGTCGCTGCGGTATGGTCAGGTGTACGTAGGTGGAGATCCGACCGGTGGCGGATTCGGGCTGTGAAGCCGCGGTGTCACGTGCGCGGGAGTGCCCGCGCCTGCGACACCGCGGCTTGCTATAACTAGTGGAACATCGGTGCTGAGTGGAGTTTGAGTGCTCGGGCGATACGTGACTCGGGACGGTATATTTTAAAATACAAAGTGCCGCTTCATCATCTGTGCTTGGATGTGTCTATGATTGATTCTAAACGTCTAATTGCAAGATCCACTAAAGTATAGCTTTACCAATCTTCTCTAATTCAATAAATATTGATTAAAATAAAGTATTGCACCTTTTGCTTCTAATTTTGGAAAAGCAGTATTTTTTTATACATTCTAGCTTAAATGAAGTTAATTTACTTTATTTTGTCCAAGATTCAAGGTGACCAAGCGAAACTTGTCGTTTGAATAAGATAGTTTTAGTCCAATATCTTTAATAAAATTTTAAATAAGCTTTTAAATTGAGCCCTGTTTGGGCACAGGCAAGCGAGCACATGCAAACATTGACTGGAGATTACGACCAACGAGAGCTGAGCATTTGAGCGTGGCACTGTATGAGCTTAGAAAGGTATTTACCAAGTGTTGGAAATTGCCTTGTTGATCTTGATATTTTTTTTTAACAAATAGCATAGCGATTGCTTCCATTCCGACACAAAATTTTCAGTAGCATCAATATAAGCTTTTTATGTTTTCAGCCGAAGCTTGAGGCATGTAAAATTCAAGACCATATTGAAATTTTTACAGGACAATTTAACAAAAATAAACTAGCCCCTATTGCCCAGCAAAATGCTTAAGGTGTAAAGCTCAACCCTCGTTGCGTGGTAGTTAGGTCGAGTATGTAAGTGCGATGGAGTGTAGTTACCTTGAGCGCAGACTTGAGCACCACCACCTCGGAGGGCGCCGCCACCCAGGGCTCGCCGTCCACCTGCACCGGGATCTCGCTCTTCAGGTTGATCTTGATGTGGCCACCCTGCGTCGAAGGGGACAGGTTTCAGTTGGTGAAAAGCAATCTGATTTTGTCTCGTTTTAAAATTAAGGTAATATGTCGACCTTCGCTTTACTTGTACGCCTACATTGCATAAGGTGCTGCCTAGCTAGCCGAGCAGGGTGAGCGGCTAACAAGCAACTTAAAAAAAAAATGAGCTGTTCCCTACATTATAACAAATCGACAAATCGACAAATCTCGACAAATCTTTCACTGTTCAGGCCGCTCGTTTGTGGAATGCACTGCCAGTTGAAATAAAGCGCGCGCAATCGTTACATGTGTTTAAGAGACTCGTGAAGGAACACTACTTGTCGTTGTGATCTTGTTCTCGTAACTGTTATTATCTATAGTCTTCATTTATTTTCGTTGCTTATATATTTTGTATGTATGTATTTATTTATCTATTATTTAGGATATGTATCTGTGTATCTATTCTAGTATATTGTATACATATTATTTGCACCAACGACAGCCCCATTTTTATGTCCAGGCAAATCACTGTCCATTCTAAGGTTGCCTGGAAGAGATCGCAGAAAGCGATAAGGTCGCCCATTGTATATTTTGTAGTGCTTAATTATTATTTCTTGTTATGTATTTTTGTGGTGTACAATAAAGTATATATAAATAAATAAATAAATATAACGAGCTATGCGAACATAAATGTATGGAACAGCTGATTTGTTTTTGCGATTTCAGGGTTAGCCCCATAGTGAAAGTTGCTAATAATGATGAGTACAATGACCCCTTAAGAGGATGCAAACGAATTAAACCTCACATTGTATATTATAGTATAGACGTACCTGCGCTATCCGCATGGCGCCTCGCAAGCCGGACTGGATCTGCCCCAGGTGCACGACGCCGGTGACGCCCACGATCTCCAGCATGCCGTCCCAGTGGTTGGGCTTGCTGAACTGGTCGTCCTTTTCCGGGCCCCAAGGGTTAGCGCCCGAACCCCAGCTGTGGGAGTGATCAGGTTAGTGTCTATGGTAAAAAAGCAAGGAGATCCAAGTACTACACTTGGATCTCCTTGCCTTTTTCCCCGAAATTACAGAATTTTAAGACGTTCAAAAATATATTTCAGTCTTCAATTGACCGAGACAGCTTAATATTTGGTTGGAACTGTTAAAACTGTATTTACATTGCTAACATCGCCTAACAGAAACCTGCCCAGATTGAGCGTTTTACCTGAGTATATTTAAAATGATGATCCCCTCAAGCTGAGGCAGTTCCACGAGCTTGCCATCCACCTCCAAGCGGATGGCTTTGTGCAGATCCTTGCACAT
Source organism: Agrochola circellaris (assembly GCA_914767755.1). Classification (NCBI taxonomy): domain Eukaryota; kingdom Metazoa; phylum Arthropoda; class Insecta; order Lepidoptera; family Noctuidae; genus Agrochola; species Agrochola circellaris. The sequence goes on along the minus strand of OU611859.1, from coordinate 3,000,843 downwards.
CTTGCGCCCCACCATCTTGCGAAGTCCCATCTTCACGTACACACCTTTATTACGGAGCCTAGAGCAAAAATCGTAGTGTGAGGGCGATAGTTACTGGGCACACGTAGATCTGTTCCAAGACTAATTTTCGTGGCATCGTGGCAGGTTTAGGCCACTGTGTTATTAAGTTTGTAAAAGAGCCAACATGATAACTTAAAATTCTAATTCTGAGTATGAGAGTCATGACAAAGTAATAAAATGTTTTCTCGTGCATCAAGTTCGGGGCTTTCACGTACCTGCTATTAAATTTATTAGGGTTCTCTTCACGAGCGTTGTGGAAATCTAAGCAGAGGTCCGCGTCGATCCCGATGCCGAAGTAGTTGTTCATCACGAGGATCTGAGAGTTGTCCTCGCTCTGTGATCCTGTGGTCACAGACGCTGCGGAATCACACAAATGTAGTCACCACTACGGTATGATGAAATGGCGCGGTGGCTTTACTTTGATCAAAAAGATTCGAGCTGAAGAAGGCTATCGAATTTTTAGTCTTCTTCAAAGACAGGCCAGAAAAATTATTATCTTTTTCTAACCCTCAGTCAATGTTTTGATTAAAAAGGTTAAAATTTTGTGTGGTCCAAAAGTAGTCCTTAACAGGACTATTGTCCCTACGTATGTCGGTTGGGTGAAATGATATTATCGTCAAGAATGTTTGGACCACAAAGCCAATGATTTTGTTCTAAAATGATAAGCATTGTAGGCGTGGCCAGATGCATTACAAGCTTCCTTCAAAATGGATAATATTTGACTTTGGTGTTCGTAAAATCCAATCTGGCTACACCTATCCTACATTAAGCATTCGTAAATTATTATATCATTGATTGTCAACGATAAATTTGGCACTGCAAGCTGCTTCTCGTTCCACTAACCAGGTAGTTGCTTAGAGAGCTCTTTAGGCTCATCCTGCTTATCCTCGGGGTGGAAGACTACGGTCCAGCGGTCCAAGCGGATCTCTTCGGCATCGATGACGTCACGCAGCAGCGACAGGGGGTCCTCGCAGCCGGTGTAGCCGGAGCCCCAGCGAAGAGTGCGGGCCAGGTCGTTGCCTGAAGATTGCATGAGCTTTATGTGTGACAGTCTTCGGGAAAGTTGGACAGTCTCAAAAAGTGGAGCCTAAATCTGAGTCAAAAACCGGGTTTATAGGAAACGGCAATACGAATTTTACACGATCTGTTACAGATATTGAGAAAGATTTATGATTCTCAGCCTACAATATTTGAGATTTAAAAAATCGAATCGTCTGTTGAAGTGCCATCCATTAACTTACATATCCCGAGTTTGAATCCTGTAGGTGAGAACGCTTTTGCTGCTTTTGAGTTGCTTTGACTTGTATGAATATCAATGCTCCTGCATTTTTTGCATGAGAAGAGGGCGTTGCCCTACAGCGGGACAATAACTTTGCTGGTGTGATGATTATTAAAAGAATTCTCACCAGTGCCGAGCGGCACGATGGCGCAGGGCGGGTTGGAACACTGCGAGTCCTGCCCGACGTTGTCGAGGCACTGCAGCACCCAGCCGATCGTGCCGTCGCCGCCGCACACCAGGATCTTGTAGTTCGGAATGTGACGAAACACGTACAGCCTGCACAGGAAACGAAAATATTCTTGGAGGTGCATATCGTCGCCGTGCAGACAAAAATTTGTAAAGTTTTTTTTGTTTTTCGCCCTATTCATTTGTTCTGTAGATAACCTCGTAATGCATATTTAGAACAAATGTGCACAGCTCTAAGATACTTCTAATGTCTTCTACTGATGATAATGAGAACCTCGGAGGACGTCAATGAATGCCATTTTTCAAATAGTTTTTAAGTTTCCCTGCAAATTAACGATTGCGGGACGAGGTTTTCACTGTTCGGCGACCATACTTTGGATGAAAATGATAAAGGAAGCGTGCAAGAAAGGACGGTTTAACAATCACATGGCCATTTGGAGTACGCTGAAAATACGTCAAGAATAGCAGTCCGGCGGAGAAACTTCAAAACTTTTCAGCTACAACAAGTGTATTTGCATGATAAGGAGCAAATTTTTTGTAAATTCTCGAGGAATTGCAAAAATAAGTCGTATGTGGATTGGACATGTCAAGGGAGCGCTGTAATTTTTTTAATAATATAAAATGTTACTTACCCAGGCAGCGGACCTCCATTTTCAAGGTCAAACACCTGGTAAGGGTTAAGGAGTTTGCGGAAGGAAGAAATGAGCTCGAGGCCTTGACAGCCTCCAGACTTAACGTTAACGAACACCAGCAGAGGCTTCACGCCCGCCGGCACCATCGAAGGTTCGATGCTCGGCAACAACATCACTGTGGGAATTTTAGAAATTGAAACAACAAATTATAAACACAAACTTAAGCTTTTCGAATAGTAGGTAGAAACTACAGAACGCCATCTGCTACGATCCTTACATGAAGGAGCATTGCTTGGTTATATTTTTTTCATAAAACACGTCTCAATTTATATGACTCCTGTTTCATTACTAAAAACGTACGCACGCACGCACTATACTTATCGGTCGGAATTTGAACATGAGTTATCAATATTAGACTTCGATCGAATATTCTTGATAGAAGATCTTACATATATCTTTAGTGTTAAAAACAACATTTAAAAAGTTCCGAAACAGTCCAATAACTTGATTCATACACATAATATACCGTGTGACTCACCCAGTAAATGCTTATCTTCATATTTGGCCTCTCTGAGCGCATACAGCGCGCGCACCGCTTTGCTCGCGTCCTCATAAGTGATCACCATCGACCCGTACTCGTAGTAGATGGGACCGATCGACGTGAACTTGTTGTCTGTACAAAAATAAAAACTTCGCAAACATGTTCCTCTTTCTTTTTCGAAGTCGGTTATAGAAACCAACAGGTTATGTATGGTTCATTTGAGAGCTGCTGTTTTGGATCTAACAAAAATTGTTGTAGTATTTCTGGCAACTTCAATTTTTTCTGATCGTTTAATATATGTATCTAACTACCACCGTTTTTGATAAAAATCTCACGAGGGGATTTTGAAGGCTGGTTGTAGGTTCAAAGCTTTAAATAAGAACATGGGATTTAGCCTTAAGAAGAACAAAAACTGTGGGTGACTTGGGAGACGACCGCTTTTACAGTACTGTTGTTTCTAATTTATATCTTAAAATTGATAAGTGCCGTGGCATACTGACCGGCACCCAGGAACTCGACCAAGATGTTCTCGTAGTTCCTCTCGGAGAGGCCGGGTGGCAGCGAGGCCACGAACAGCGCCAGCGTGGGCCCGTGCGGGTCGCGGCGCGGCTGCAGGTAGAAGCGCGCCAGCTCCATGCGCCGCACAGACTCGCGCGCCAGCCGCACCACGATGCGCCACGGACGTTCGTCCTCCTCCAGCACGCGCTCCGACACTGGGCCTGCAGTTACAAGCTACGCGTGATTATCTGATGCAACACTAGATAGTGATGGTACCATGTTGCTAAGGACGTCGTGGAATGAAAGATAGATCAGAATCTGGTTAGCTGCTGATTCATAATCATCTGCTTAGCCTTTTCCTAATTTGGGGTCGGTTTCAGGTCTAACCGGATGCAACTGAATACCAGTATTTACATGGAGCGACTGCATATCGGACCTCCACAACCAAGTTACTGGGTAACACGAAATCCCTTGGTATACCTGGTTGTCAGAGTTTCGGTTTTCTGACTGCACTGGTTAGATGCTAATTGTAAAATTAAAAACATAGAACTGACATTTTAAAATTTTCTGAGCTGGCGATGTCAATATCAAGACCTATACTCAATTTTTACAAAGATACCTGTGCCACGCTTGCTTACCCCCTCGGTCCAACAAAATCTCTGAACAGCGATAATCATGCACGGCCCTCGCGGGGTCGAGCCCAAACCGTTCGAGCGCGGCGGCCATCAGGTCGGCCACGGCATCATCGCCGGAGCAGCCGACAGTCACAAACGTCTCGCCGGCGCCCGCTACTCGCCCCGGGTACACTCGTACCTCACCACCACCACTCTCGGGCTCTCTGTGTACAACAGACGTACCATTGAGGAAATTGTATGACTCAACAGGATTGCAGATGGTTCCCAAAACACGTGTTACGAAATAACTGGAAACATGTGTAAGGTATTTTTAAGAAGTGTTGCTGCTAGATTCCAGGAAATGTTTGTAAGCGAGTAATATTATAAATTCATTGGCATTTCAATTCTTACGAGAATTATTAGTAGCATCTTATTCAGATCACATTTCTTGCTTTGATTGATACTGAAACTGACATTAATAATTGCCAATATAATTAATAACATATAAACATTTTGTACGCCGACTGAGGCAAAACATGTTGGTCCGGTAAAAATTATGTTTCCTTTATGAGCATATTCATGTATCACGTTTGAACAAATAAATTTATCTTCATCTTTAAGGAAGTACCAAATTTTATGAGGTTTCGAAAAGGCAAAGTTTTTACTCAGGGTACCCTGACCTTAAAAAATGGTGGGTAACTTCATCTTTCTGAGTGACCCGTCTCCTCGACAATTCAAAAGTGTATGTAAATAGTTTAATTGAAATAATGCTTTGAGTTTGAGTTTTGATGTGGCTGGTGGACCACTCACTTGAATCGTAAGAAGAGTGCCGGTCTCTTGTTGGGAAGGCGCGTGACATGCGCGAGCGGCGTAGGGTCCTTGAGCGGCGGCTCATCGCCGGCCAGCGCGTCCGTGAGCTCGAACAGCTCGGGGTCGCGGGCCACGTGGAAGGCCCGCAGTGCGGCCGCAACTAGCTCCCTTTCGTTCCAGTTGCGGCCAACCACTACGGGCCGGTACAGCCGCCGGGTCCACGCCGCCTCGCCGTCGTACACCTTCACCACTTCTGTTACACGGTATAAATAGGTACGTGGTGCAGTTATAAGTCGTCTGAATGTTAAACACTTTATCATAAAAAATATGCATGTTAATGTAGTGTTCTATTTTCCTATTGAAGAGAAACAATCTTTCTCATCTAACTGAGCTTTCTTTTGCTGTAGTTGTAGGCACAGTTCGGTTCGGTGTGGTTTAATCGTAATTCAGGATTCCTAGACCAAACATTATTTAGTGAACAGACAGTACCTTCATCCCGATCATCCGGGGTCCGGTCCCGATGCTGTTTGTGGTCCGGGCGGTGGTCCTGGTCGGCGGGAGCGCCCGTGGAGCCGCCGCCGGAGCCCGAACGGCCCTCGCAGCCCGAACTGAACTCCTCGCTGACGCTGCGCGCTGCAACACCCATATCGCTCACATACACGCCCCCGATCGCCCGCACCACGCGACCACAGAACGTGTCGCCATGGAATAGCCAAAATGTATGTTTTATTCCGCCCTGCTTTGGGAAGAAATGTGTAGTTTCTTGTGGTTCACAAGAAGCTACAGGATTATCACACAAAAGATCACACATAATGCAGATGTTTTATAGAAAGAAGTAGAGGCTTGCCAGTCTCAGCTTCTTTAGGAGGGGAAAAATCAATTGTTGATTTTCGCTTCCTCGTGTTTAGTCGTGTTTTATGTAAAATCATTTTATTATTGCACTAAGCTTCGTTTTATCTGTGGGACATATTATTAAAGCGGTTTTCAGGATTGTTTTTATTGCAGGACAGAGCTCTCCTAAGTAAGCGAACAACGCAGGCAAAAAGGTAAGTACCTATGTTAGTTAAAATAATTAGATTTAGGTTATTCGTTTATTGATTTGTTAATTAGTTATTTATATTTTCCATACACCAAGATTTCAAAGAATAGAAGTTGATTCCTTCAAAATTGAAACTTTTATAAATTGTGTCTCGATGTATGGTTTTGTTATAGGTATTTTTATTTTCTTTATCTACTAACAGTAAGTTGCATGACACGTCTGTTCAAGTTATTCTGCTAAGTTACAATTAGGTTTATAATTCGACATAATATTGTGCAAAGGATTAGAAACTATAAACCGAAATATTCTTAATTTCTAACCGCACATGGCTTTTATCGACGATCATACAACTTTTAACACACATTGATTTATGGATGTCATTATCAAACACATTTATTTTTATTTATACTTCTGTTTTTTGCCAATTCAACAGTCAACTTTTTAGTAAAAAGTTAGCGACTTTTTACTAACAAGTTAACATTATCGGATCCATTGCTCGTCAAAAATGTGTTTGTATGATGACATGTTACACGAAGCGACGTTGGACACTTAAGCATACATAAATACACACAATGTATGTCGTTAATCCCGCATTTCCGTCTGTTACCTTCGTGCCGTTGGAATACTGCATCATGAGTATTCTTGGACTGACCGGTCTGAGCGTTCCAGGAGGGCACGGAATGTATCCAGGGCTTCAGTCAACTACAATTCTAGTGCCGGGACAGTACAGCTAAGATTCAAAGAGATTTGTTGAAATGAAAGCTGTGTGAATAAAAATCGAATGAAAATATTGCAAAATTAGGTAAGGGAGCATTCGGTCTAAGTTCATTTTCATGGAGGCACAATATTGGCATTTATTTACAAATACGAAACTTGAAAAAATTTATAGGATCCTTTTAATATTGGACACTATAAAATATTTCTGCTAACCACTTTTTAAAAGTAAAAAAATATTGAAGCACGACAGTGCCCTTGCCAAGTTCTGAGTGATTTACATACTTATTTGACAGAACACCTACTGCCAATCATACTGTAGCTTTATTAATTTCGAAATCTTGTATTTTCATGAAAGGGGAAGTCTGAGAGTGTTGAGTGACGGCACCGAGTGAGGTATAGAGGTGCCGCTCATGTGCAGTGTATGTTACTTGTTATAAAGCATGTAGCTGCCTCATGCACACATAGAAACCCAGAGAAACGTAGGAAATAGAGGTAGCTTCAAGTATTAGTTAGCATAAGAATGTATACGGTTTTGGAAGACCAACGAATCAACAATCTAGTTAGCAACTACTGTTAGGTATTTTCTATAGTATTATTTTTCTTAGATTTTAATTTTAACCGATTTTATCACCGTTTTGGTTCGACCTTAGGGTCACATTCCAACCAGGTTCGTCTGATTACCAGATATTTTCCATATACATCCTCATTTTAATAAACTTTGAAAGTAGATATAGTGAATCGGTAACCATAGATGTACAGCGTCTAGAAGGAAGGTGTAAGCTTACAGCGAAAGCTTTTAACGTTCAACTTGACTAAACCATAATTAAAAGTTCAGTCAAGTAGCATGCAAAAGATGTAACGACCAGGGCGTCCATTTGAAGGAAGATTTACTAAAACAATGTGAATGCTGCTTAAGGCTTGTCCAAGATGTATATATTGCTCAGAAATTTGAAGATTAGGACGGAAGTTTTAAGGCTCTTTGAATACTATGGAGCTGATGATAAGAGCCCTGGTCGGTTCATCCGTACGGAGCCGGTGCGGGTGCGCCAGACGCGGGGCGTGGGGTCGTGGGCCGCAGGGCTCGCGGGCGTTACCTCGGGAGTAGGGCGGCGAGGCGCCGCCGTGCAGGCTGCAGGCGGCGGGCAGCAGGCGCCGCGCCAGCGTCACCAGCCGCGCCGGCGCCCAGCCGCCGCCGCGCGCTGCCCCAACACACACGCTCACGCCACGCCGCTCCACGCATGTGCCAAGCGATTCGCCGAGACGAGCGCCGGAGCGCCCGACCTACACCGCCTACCGCGACTATGCCGCCACCGGCAGCCACGCACGATCAGGACGCCCGAGACTCGCGTCCGGGACGGTGCACGGTCGACAGACCAAGATAAGAGTGTACTGAGGGAGTTAAGCCAAAAGAAGTGTAACTCGGAAGGGTAACTGCTATGGTCCAAACCCAATGTAAGATAAAGAATTCATTAGCAAAGCGTTCGATAGGAAAAATAAGTTGGCAAAAAGTTCCTGTGGTGATCCTCTATGTCTTCGAACAGCAGATCCCTGACCGTGTGTGCCTGTGACCAGCTCAGAGCGCGAACCGTGGGACTACTTTACAAGCGAGGCCTAGACTAAGTAAGCTCGCTGCGAATTGCGTGGCACATGTACGTGGCGGGAAGCGGTGGTTGCCGGGGCCACTGTTTGTGGGACACTTACGGCAGCCGAAGTCGCGCTGCGAGGGCGGCGGCCGCACGTGCACGCCGATGATGGCCTCCATCGGCACCTCCGTGCGCGGGATCGACACCGCCGATGGTGGTAAGAAAATCGGCTGCAGCATCCCAAAGTTGCAATCGTCCTGTATGAGGGCGCGACATCCTGCGTGGCACTGTGGATGAACGCACTTTCATTATATGGTGATAGTAATGAAGAAACGAAGGCTAAACGGTAGATAATAATTTAATAACAAAGTCCGCTCGAATGCCTCCAGATTGACTTGCGGATAAGCTTAAGATACGGGATAAGCTTTTAACTTGCCAGAAAAAGAGCTCATCAGTGCATAGCACTCGATGACTTGTTAGGACTGACTTTGTATTGAGCAGTGGACTAATAAGCTGAACAGTACGTACAGTGCTGCCGCACCACTCGCAGCGGTAGCCGGTCAGGCACTCGGCGGACCAGCAGGCGCGGCGGCAGGCGGAGCACTTGCTGTTGGCGGGCAGGTTGCCCTCGCGCCAGTGGTGCACGTGGCGTGGCTCGCTGCCCGCGCAGTACGTCGCGTTCTCCTTGCAGTCGGCCGCTGCGAAGTCTACGCATTCGCCATGCACGTAGTACTCGCATACTGGACGAAATATGACATGTTAGTTAACTTACAGACTTTTAAACTGAAGCACGTCATAGTTTAAACACATCTAGCTTTTAACAAAGACTTTTTCGTTCGTATAACCCTTGTTAGTAAACTTACAGACTATACTTCTATCTACTGTCAGCTTTTAAAAAAACCTTTTCCGTTAAACTGTTTTCATTTGAGTTAAGTTTGAGCCTACTTTCCTCTTTAAATCATGTGACGCTCACTAGCCAAACAAATACGAGTACTCGTCCGTAGCATACGTGTACGTTTGTTACAAATAACATCATCACAAGTAGCTTTTCTACAAATCAAAAGTCATAATATTTACTCGTTACACCAGCATCTCTCCGTGTCACCTATCAAGAGAGAAAAGTTAAATGTCACTCAAAAATAGTACGCAGCTGTAAATATAAAACACATCGAGTTTCTGGAACTGCTTCGTTCGTCTAGTGGGTTCGATACCTAAGTCGGGAATGGTGTTGTTGAGATTTTCTTCGAGATCGGCTGTATAGAGCATCGTTTCTATCACCCCGTGACAGTCTCTTTCTAACCTAGATGTGCCAATAAGGTGTAGTACTCACTCATGCAATGTAAGGCTGGTAACTCATCGAGCCGCTTCCGGCACACCGTACAGAACTTGCGTTTGTGGTGTGTGGGCTCTGACCAGCAGTGAGCCACTGGGTTCTGTTGGACCGAAGAAAAAATAATGGGCTGTAGTTATGACAATTAAGTGCAGTGGAATGTGGAACGATATGCTTTAGAAAACACTCAAGGAGTTGGAAAATGTTGCTTCGTCTAAAGTAGAAATGTAAAACCATGTTTGGCAGTCATATTTGATGGAGTTGTTAGACGGTTTCAGGCTGCTCTAGGGCAGCAGTACATTATCGATTACTGCCTGAAAGTTCCATAAACGCATTTGAAGTTCAAATACTCGATAATTTCTCGTAATCAAACAGCAACAGATCTTAAAGCAAACACCCGTGCAGTAATAATAGATGATCCTTTTACCGAAGCACGCCCCCCATTGCGCATTGCCCTACGCATAAATAACTTGATAGCTACTAAAAGTTTCAACTGTTGATTATCAGGACTTCTGTTATTGTGTTATGTGTTCTATTATGAAGGTGGTAAAGGATAGTTTACCTTGATGAGGCTCGGCGCTACCCCACAGCACGGCGTCACCACTTGCCCCACGCATCGCTCGTGTACTATGAAGTTGCAGACTGTAACAAAAATTATTGTCAAGTGACGTCATAAGTTAGGGAGCGTAAGGTGATATTGTCCCCGCGCTGGTTTGTGTCGTAAATTACTATAGTGTTGTAATAAATTGGATGGGTGACCATTAGCGACTTTGGTGTTACTATGTAGCGAAACTCTCGACTGTTTTCCGAAAAAACTATCTTACAGAAGTAAATTGCGAACAAGTATTTGGTGATGTTGAACTTGGCGTTTACAATGTCATCATCATTCATCATTTCAGCCAAAAGACGTCCACTGCTGAACATAGGCCTCCCGCAAGCACCGCCACTTCGACCGGTTCTGTGCTTGCCGCATCCAGCAGATTCCCGCGGCTTTCACAAGGTCATCGGTCCATCTTGTGGGAGGCCTTCCAACGTTTCGTCTTCCGGTATGCGATCGCAACTCCAGAACCTTTCGGCCCCATCGGCCATTTGTTCTACGAGCAATGTGCCCTGCCCATTGCCACTTAAGTTTGGCAATCCTTCGACAATGTCATGCCTTATTATAAATAACAATAGGGCAACAAGTTACGTAACTAAACTAAAACGATTACCGTAGTAGTATCGATCGGTCTACGAACCCTTCAAGTGCATTTTTGAACATGAAAGGATAGACTTTAAAATGTTTTAAATCGATCATTATAAAAAACCATCTGGTTTCCCACGACCCCTAAATTTTATATAAGGTAACAGTCATTTATTTGCAAATATGATTCTGTTTTTGCGAAAAATAAATACTATGATATGGGCACTGTTATTGGATATCAAGCTTGAATAGACTTATTAGTAGATAAATATTGTAGTAAGAGTTAAAGATAAAAAAGAAATAGAAGAACAAATAACAAAATTACTAGATAATAAATTAATACATTATCCTGCAGTCCATTTTCTGCACCTGTTACATTACCTTTTTAAAAGGAGGATCACAAACAATCCTATGACTATACAAGATGTTTTTTTATATTCCATACTCATAGGGTAGAGACAAAATCATCACGCGTTGTTTTTTTTTTTTTTCGTTCAAAATAATTCGGCAGTCACGATTATTTATGTAAAAAACCCTTAGGTGAAATATAAAAACATTTAATTCAGACTACTTTTGTTCATAAAAAGAAAATATGACAACGTCGCTTTTTCTTAGCTTTAAATATGAATGATTGGTTTCATGGAACTTAGATACACACATTGAGAGACAAGTGGTAAGCTAAAAAAAGAAAAAAAAAATATGCTAGTTGATTCTTTGACATAGTATCATTGATACCCTAGAGTTGTGGGTTATCAAAATGAACACGTTGTATAATAGCCTTTAGAGACTTGAATAAAATAGTAGTATCACAAGCCCAACCATTTACTTTGATTGGTGACCTACTGATAAAGGCTAGGAATTCTAAAAGTACCAGTATCATGGTATCATGGAATTACTCGTAGTATGAACTTTCTTATACTTTTAAATGAATATTCTCTTGTTTTACGAGAGCAGAGATCGGTCGCCCAGGTCCTTATTTAATTATTATCACAGTATGTAACACGAGAGCAGTGGTGGCCCCGTGGTATCGGCCCGGACTTACGCGTTGTAGGTCGTCGGTTCGAACCCAGGCGCTTTGCTTTTTGTAAATAATTCACTAAACATCGTGAGGAAACCGGCATGTCCTAGAACCAAAAATTCGAAAATATGTGAGATCTACCAATCCGCATTGGGCCCGCGTGGTAGACAGCACATTCCCTCTCGAAGAGAGGAGGCCTGTGTCCCAACAGTGGGAACATTATAGGCTGATTATGCTACTACTACATAATAGAAAAATAAACTCATGATCTAATTCACACTCAACATTCTCTTTCCTATAGATCGCTAGATTCCTATCTATCCAGTAATGGAACAACATATCTGTTTCCTACATGAAAATATTCAATAAGCTAATAGTACAGGAGTAATGAAGTGGTTGAACGCATTACATTAGCCGGCACGCGATGCACCGCCCTGATCAAGTTCAGACATGCCACACGCTTGGGACATGGGCCACGCACGGTTGTGGATCATATACCTATGCTAGCGAGGTCCTTTTGGCATACATATTTTATGACAAAATAAATTGTCAGAATTTGTATGTTTTTTTTAAATCTTTTGTTCAAATAAATGCATTTTCTTTATTTTCTTTCTTGGGAACGTCCTCGGTAATCATTCACGAAACGCTTAACTAGAGCGTGGGAAAGATGAACCACATAACGTAACTAAAATAGAGCCAAAATGTATAACTTTGGTTGATCTACGTAGCGAGCATTTAACTCGCCTGTTTTACGTAGCTGGCTTCAAGTGAAATAAATATTCATCAAACAGAACATCGGCATTATAAGTAAATATGTAGATAACAGTCATACCTAGAATAAGATTGAATTTTTCGATATTGTACAATTACCCTAGAAGTTGGCATCATCTAAATTAACAGCAAACTTATCAAGGAGTATTTAATGCAATAGGTATACAGCGTTGATTTCAATCGCGAACACTAATTGAATTAGGTCAAATGGTATTTAATCTTCGCAGTGTATTGTGATTACCATGAAACTACGATACACGAGTAGCTAGTAACGAATGTAAGAGGTTTGAAGTGGCTGCCAAGATATCACTAATGTATGGCTTTCTAATCGTTCTGGCTCTTCGGTACAATTTATGAATAAAACAATATTGAGTGCTGCGGAATATTATTGGTAGGAAATCGATATACTATGCTAAAAATACGAGAAAATGTTAATAGTCTGTGTCTGTGTCTATGATATATACAAAAAAAATATATTAATATTTTTAAATCCTTTTTGGTACTCATCATTTCGAAAATCGAACACGAAACCTAAAAGGAGTTTTTATAAGCAGCCAGTGGCGCCGTTCATAGACAAAATACTTAGTCGGTAATGTCGGGACATGCACGGCTGGGGCGCTCGAGCGGGCCTCTCGGCCTCTCGTGAAGTCATCTCGAAGCATGGATCGATAGAGGCCGCGCATGCTCGCATCTCGCCGCCATCCCACTGGAGACACTGATGTTGCCAATTTATATTGTCCCCGGTAGCTGTAGTAGCCCGGCTGTTCGGTAACCTCTTACTAAGGAGAGTTCGTCTAGGATTTAGATGTTTTGATATTGACTAGGTAGGTGGTACACACTAAGTGGAAGTGTCGAGTTAAGAGTAAACGCCTACTACTCAAGGTTTACGTATACATGTTTGTATAGACTGATCTTTCTAATTATAGTTATTACGTAGGTATAGATTTCCATTTGGTAATCGATTTTCTCAGATATCATGCAGTAGTAACCGGTCTGGCCTGGCGTGGGTGGTATGGGATTCGTAACGATTTTTCATAATGTAAGCATTTGAAATACATTTCATTAATTAAACTTGACTTTTATAGTAACAAAAGAAATATTTGTTAGGGTCTACGAAGTGCTACGCCGTAGCACTTTACTGGTCGTAATCAATTTTTAATTTAATATCCAAGTAATTTTGTGGTTTGAAGTTACTAGGTAAAATGCTTAATTTGTTTAGTTGTCATTAACCTTAAATATGATAACAATAGTATAGTCGAGAGAAACAAGTAGTAAAATTACATCATTTTTCAATCAAATTTGTAAAACATGGATACAAAAATTGAAGATATTATTATCTAGGAAAATAAACGCGCGCGTGGGCGAACGTAGTAACCGTTGAAATAGGTAAACTATTCCCTTATGAAATCATAATTTTCATTACATCATGCGCTTTAGGTAATGAACCAAATGGCTTGTTTCTGTGGAACTTTATACACGTTTGTGACGAACATGAAACGTAACTGATATTAACTATTGAATTTAAAAAGAGTAGGTAATTGTTACAGATTTAGTTTCATATTCCAAAAATGTAAATAGGAAACTACAAAATTAAACAGTACATAACCTTTACCCCGAAACGTAGGCGAAACATAAAACAAAAGTAAGTTATTTATAGTGTGCGCTTGTCAATAAACTACAGCGGTTTTTATACGCGGAAGGGCACAGCCGGATGGGGATCAAGGAAACATATTAGTGGTGTAGTTCTGACGTTAATACGTCACGGTATATTTAAATAACCTCGGGCGGGGCCGGCTGGAATAGAAACGAACTGGCTGGAATAGACGCGGCTGGAGCCCGCGCGGCACCACCTCCCGGAGTAAGGTGACATTATGAATTACCTAGTAGTCTAAGCTTTAAAAAGTTTAGCTGTCAAATTACGAAAATGGTTTTTTTTTTTTGACTCTTCGTCGTCAATTTAAATTACTGACTGTGAGTGGATATGGGACAGCGTCGAGTTTGTTTTTTTTTATATTTCTCTTTATAGATTTTCTTTAATACGTCATAATTGCCTATTTGCCGAAGTTTTGCCAAAGATAATTATGATCAAATAGAAACTCCTCATAGGAAATAGACTGATAAGAACGGTGGATATATTATACATCACGAAATCTTAGAATGAAGAACGATAAACCGCAGTTTCCGTCTTAAAACACGATCTTAAGCATCAAATTCCAAATACGGAAATCTTTGAAAATCCAGTCAATTATAGAACTCTTAAAGCAGGTTCGTGTTTAGGTCGTAAGTCGTAATGCCAAAGCAAACACTCACTAGACAAGAACTGAAATAGCCTGAGGGCAATAAACTATACAGCGTGATGATCATCATGAAGATCAGTGTTTATATCTTTGACAAATATATGGACACCTGCCTAGGGAACATGGATTTTATAAAGGCGTTTTTTTAAAGCATTGCGCAAGCTAAAGCTATAAATATGGCGTTACTTGCAGATTGAGCTGCTTCCAAAGCAGACAACACTAACAAAAAAAAATAAGAGCAACAAAATACAGAGTACAAGCTAATAGTGACATTCGTAAGTTAAATTTAAACAATTCAGCGTAACCTCTCGTTGTCGGGAATAAGGCTAATTAACGCAATGAATCAGAGTCACCACAAATAGCCGCCACAGCTATATATAGCGCGGCGCTTGTAAACATGCGTGCACGCACGCGGGCGACGCGAGCAATTCTGGCGCCTTATTGGGCTCTTTATTATATTATTATAGGTCGAAATGATTGAATATTGTTCCTCATTCGAATTTTAAATGTGGAACTTTGTAGGCTGGTAACAAAACTTAACCTTGATTTACTTTTTTATAATTTTGAATGGAGTTCTCCTATTATCTTTTGTATGTTCTTTGCTAATAATCACAGGTTAGGACAAATTTTTGCACTAAAAAGGTAAAGTCTCAGTGGTTGATATTAAATGGTTATAATAGCGGTGCTTTCAATCAAATTCAGCTTCAAACATACATGCACGGATATTCCAAAAAACTATCTATGAAAGAGACCATGTTGAGCATCTATAAGCTCTTCAATATCATCCTTTTAAACCATATAAAGCACAATACTTAAACCAATGAAATCAACAGTTACGATTAAAACTTCAATAAGTATAATAGTTTAACTCTGCTACCAGCTATTATGGAGGCATTTCTTGCCACCCAGTTATAATGGCTGTAGCCATCGCATGTCCTTAGCACAGCGTACAGCGGTAGTTAATTATGTATCGTAAAAATTCAAGCCACCTGTTGATGTCGCGTGTTCTGCTCGATAGGCCTCCATGGCTCCATGTCACTCGCTACTGGTTTTACAAGGTGTATTGACTTTACGGAGCGAAGCAATCGTTTGCTAATCGATTTTTTTTTTTTTTTTTTGTAGAATCGAGTTGAAGTTTTGGGGATTTCTTAACTGGTGCTCGAGAATATACTATAGGTAGATCAATAGCTATCAAAGGAAATTTGTGCATAGACAAAAATAGAGGTGTTCTGTACGCGTTCCATAAGCCGTTGGGGAACTTGGAGATGAGAGAATCGATCGTACGTAAAGCAAGTAGGTTGAGGTTTACTGATTCTTCAATCAGAGATGAATGCTGAACGATGTGATTTTGCTTCAACTTGAAATTGGAAAGAATAGACTAAGTTGACCAATTCGATTATTGTTCACTACTAGCTGCGCCCGGCGGTTTCACTCACATAACTCTCGATCCCGTGGGAATATCGGGATAAAAAGTAATTTATGTCCTTTTCCAGGTCTACCCATGTGCCAAATTTCATCTAATTCCATTCAGCCGTTTTAGAGTGAAAGCGTAACAAACAAACTCACTTTCGCATTTTATAATATTACTAGCTTTCGCCCGCGGCTTAGCCCGCGTTTAGGTTGGAAATTATCCCATGGGAACGTACTATCGGAATAAAAAGTATCCTATATGTTAATACAGGTTATACACTATCTGCGTGCCGAATGTAATCCGAATCCGTTCAGCTGTTTTTGCGTGATTGAGTAAAATCATTCAAACATACAAACTTTCATATTTATAATATTTGTAAATAATAATATTTAGGAAATTAGGATTAAGCTTTGTTTGAAAATACCAAATTACGTAATGATTTCATAACGCCACTTAAGAAAGAAACAAAAGATGGGAATTCACCACAATTATTTACAAATAACGAAAACCGAACTTCTCTAGCTTTCAATTAATTTCATCTGACAATGTACGTTCATTATTCTACGAATTAATCATTCGTGCTAACCTACGTGATCTACGTAACTGAGCACCAAATATACGAACAAGTACCTATAGGTACGGAGTAGGTAGGTGCCTACTTGCGTACACTCGGCCGACACGTGCGAGCCACATTTCAAATCACCGCAGAAATAATTGGATAACACCTTCACCTACAAACATTAAAACAATGAAGTCTCAGTGTACGTGGTGAAGAAAAGAAAAAAAAATCGTTCCGTCCGAAAATTGTGATTATTTTTCAGAAGCGAGTGGCGCGGCCTTCGGCGGGGGGGTCGCGGGGCGGGCGGGGCGCGGCGGGAGGTCGGCATTGACGTCACACGCGCAAGCCAATCGCGCTCCACCTCGCTGTTCGAATTTGACTTAGCCGCGGGTGGCTTAGCTCTATCCCCATTGGGAGCTTTGGCTGTATAATTTCGATGCCTTTGCATCTTGTTTGCTAGATAAACTTTAGTTAGTTGCGTTCGATAACCTCATAGTCATTGTGCTCATGAAGACATGTTGCTGTCGTCATTGTTGTCCAATGTAGGACAAAATCCTATTGACCTGTAATTCTTGAGATCACTTCACGTATTAAAACACTCCTCTATAGTTACTCTGCGGGTCCCAATGAGCAGTGCATATCTTTGTTTTAAATAAAACTAACACCGGTAATACTTAATGTAGCGATACTAAAGCTC
Organism: Agrochola circellaris; assembly: GCA_914767755.1. Lineage (NCBI taxonomy): Eukaryota > Metazoa > Arthropoda > Insecta > Lepidoptera > Noctuidae > Agrochola > Agrochola circellaris. Next base: position 2,983,618 of record OU611859.1, on the reverse strand, counting down.
CCTATTTATATTTCCCGGGAAATGAGCAATAAGAGTTAAATGTGTGCCTACTCAAGTCCCGAAAAGTTCTGAGGATATATTTTAAATATACAATATAGATTAATTCTTAGCGAGGTGGTTCAAAGCCCAAACGCAAAGAAATGAGAGATCGATATATACGTGGCCAAAGACACAAAAAAATATTGGATTAGAGATATGCCTTAAACAATTGAGTACGATGTACACTATACAGCAGACTTCCCTTTAATCAATGAACAGACAAACAATAGACAATTATAGATGACCATAAAGGTACTGAAATAGTTTATGACAGCGTGGGTGAGATCAAACGGTGCTGCTCTTGAGGAACTACACGACACCTGCTCTGACGCCAGTAAACAATTATTGGTAGAGGAGATAAGCTGCCAACACGCGGACAAAGACCTGGCGTGTACCCGGATATGGGAAAATATAGAATACACACTATCATCATACGGTTGGGAAGTTAGGCACTAGGTATATGGCAGATACATATCAAATCTAATTAGTCTATGGATCTTGATTAACAAGGCTCTTAAGTGGGTGGAAATGTTCTCTTTGTTCGAGTACCAGTTGTGCAAGTACTTATGGACGTGAGCTTTTCTTCATTCCTTGCTACTTGTGGTGTAGTTTGAAAAAAAGGCGTAGTTACACAACCATAGACACAAATAAAATAGACGGTCATAATATATTGTGTAAATATACAATTGTAAATAATATTACCAATTTTAATTATGTAAAAGTTTTGCGATATTTTTTTACTATAACATTAAAAACTACCTATAATAATGCAAATAAAGTAATTATCTCGTGATTCTTTCGTGACCAATTTCAACTGTTTACTCCGTACAGCTTCGAACATCAACAACGCCATACTTCTCTTCTCATCAACATCTCAAATAAAAAGCTCCTACAATAAATAACGTAGTACTGGCCAGTTGGATCATAATTTAACAGAAGTAGGCCCTAGGAGCGCGAGCCTTGAGATAAATACAAGCGATGACGTCACCCAGGCCGGTGGGGACGGTAAATCTTTCTAACAACCGATAGATCAGCAGTGGCCGTAAATGTAGCAACAGAGTTGTTACTTCCACGGCGTGAATGCTATTAGTGAGCAGTGAGGCCCTATGGATTGCTGTTTAAATAAACATTAACAATGGTCGTTGCGAAAGCTGTGAAAAGTTACGGGAACATCTAAACACCTTTCTGATGCAGGTGTAATTCAAGTTTATCTAAGAAAGCATTGATCCAAATTGTTGACAATTTGGATCAATGCTTTCAAAGGGAGATCAATAACATGCTTATAGTTTTTTCTGCCGTTTGACTAGGACATCGACAATATAACAATCGATATGTATTTGACTTAAAAGATTTTAAATTAACCGTACCTACTTAGTCGCCATTATTGGAATCAAGTAACGAGGCTTGACCAAACATCATAAAATCTACGAAGCTTTTGTTTTGAAAATTTAACGAAACTCCTTCCAATCGACACATAATCTACATTTCTGAAATAGACACTGTTACGACAGTAAACACAGTTAAAAATAACCGTCAGTTACCGCCAGTGACGTACGCACTTACGTGCTACGTAAAGTAGTAGAGTTTCGCAACAATTTAGACAACAGTCGGGAATAGAACCGAACTACTATTGATGGACAATAACTGCTGTGTTACAAAGGAGGTCCTTTGTAGGTAGGTACCTATTCCAACTTATTGGATACTTATGTAGGTTACTCTTGGAAATCTATACGTTAACCCTTCTTTTGCCTTGCCTTGGTCGGGTAATTACCTAAGTTCTCAACAAATGGGAACAAGCGATCGTTCCTTGAAATTTTTGGAATAAACAAATAAGGAATAATTAATATATATATATATAGTGTTGCAAACAAAGCAATTATGTCCGTGACCACAAACTGATGAAAATATTCCGATGCTCTAATGAAAAGAAAGACATTTTAGGCGATGCAAACATATTATTGACAAAACCCACGTATGAAGAAATTAAACAAAAAACTCAACCAGAAATTGGCACGATATACTGTTTTGTAGAAAAAAAAACTCACACACCGGTTCGTTGACCCATTTAAGAGTTGTGTCTACATAACTAATCACTCATAATAATTCATAATATTCCGGGCTGGTGGTCGGCAGTGGTCGGGTGCTGGTCGGCGGTGGTCGGGCGCTGGGGAGCGGGCGGTGCGCTCTGACGTCACGAGTGACACAGTTCTCGCTGAGCGAGCGGAGCAACCGACCCGGTTTCGTGCCGATCGAGATGAGAACCGCCCTATCATCACACACATTTTAACTAAATATACACTGTTTAAAACTGTAATATGTAAACTTTCACGTTTGTACGAGTAAGATCACTGTATCTGGATCGAAGCTGGCCGGTTTAACATGAATTTGTCGTGTTCGTAGAGCTTTCAAAGCTTTTCGAACTTTTTCAGAACTCTAGTTGAATATTTAAGCCTAGTTGTTTAACTTTTTGACTCTACATTTTTTATATAATAACCAATAAGGAATATTTATTTCACCACACACATGATTTGCCTACACTAACTAAAGTTCGACAGAAGTGAAAAGAATAAAATTCTTTGCCCTAAGACATCAAATCATACAAACAAATGTAAATAAGTTTCAAAATCAGCCAAGTTTTTGAAACTGACGTTACCCAGAAGAGCCATGCAGCCAACTAACTACGTAGCCTCATACTAATTTCCTTCAATTAATCCAGAATCAATTTGAGAGTAACTTCACTAGCCCATGGGAAATCTGAACGGGGCCGTGATCCGTGGATAAGAGATAAACTTTTATCTCAAAATAGACGTAAAACGTCATAAATACATGATGGAGTCGTTAATTACATGAGTTTATGAGCGTTTGTTCTGTGAAAGAGCAATCAATACGTTTCACAGCTACTGACATGTTTCCTTACTTCCTAGCTGAGAGGAAATCGATAAAGTAGTGATGTACCTAGTATTGGGATTTCGTGGAAATACGAGAGATGGATCAGATATGTTACACATATTGTACATTGTAACTAGGCCAGCCCATTAGCAATTCTAATTTCAACTCTGTATTAGTGGCTTTTGTGGACAAGATATTAATTCAGATTTGTTACAGTTGTAATGGCAATCATGTTATTTGGTTTAAATAGGTTTTTATTTTTATTATTTTATTTACTTTTTACATAGATTATTTTATATTTTGTTAATGTGAGACGTTGTAGGCCTCGTAGAATGTAAATTCGTTGACCATTTTCTATTTTATTAAGTATCTGGTACTTGTTGACAGGCCTACACTGTCCTCCCTTACCTATATTAACACTGTGATTTGAAAACATTGTAAAAGACAATTACTTTTAAAAGAGTAACCGTGGAGTTTCTTGCGGGCTCGTCTCCATAGGAAACGACCAATTGGAACCGTGCGCCCAGCTGCTGAAGTTTCATAATTCAAATTCAAATGTCATTTATTCAAACTAGGCTGATAATCAGCACTTTTCGAACGTGAAAATTACATAAGACAGTCCCCCAAAACGCCCACCCTTCACCACTTCCTAGTGCTTTAGCTGGGAAGAAGAAGTGGCGCAACAAACTCCCCAGCATAAGTGCCAATGTAGGTATATGTTAAATAAAATATTTTGATTTTGACAAAATAAAATGAATTCAGAAAGCTTTGTGTCCGCCATGTGTACGTTTGTCTTTATTCGTGTGAATGTACTTTAGTAAGTGCATAAAACGAATTCCATGTAGGTTCAATGATAATGGCTGCATAGTGCAAACATAGCTCGAATAGTTATATATTTATTGGTACATTTATTTATTTATAGTACACGATATCTAAAACGAAAATTGCAGGAAGAATCTATCTAATCGAAATTTTCCATTTTTGAGATACTTAAACTCTTTGAAAAATCTTTTCACCCTTTGCGGTTATTCAGGTCCTATAATTTCCTCCACATACAATTATCCGCGAAGCAATCGCTATAGATTATTAGGTCAGTGCAGCGACGCCGGGGAAGCTCCAGAGGATATTACGGTGGAACTAAAAACTTAGAAATTAGCTCAATAGAGTAGAACCATGATTACATGGCCATCTTTTTTTAACAATAAAAAGAAAGTTCATAAGGCATATGTATCGGAAATCAAGTCAATGTATTCGGTGTAATAAGGGCAAATGACAAGTTTATTTTTCTTTATTTGACGTTGTTTAATTCCATGCACTTTCTTTTGTCTAAAAGAGACAAGAGAAGTGAAAATTAAACAAAAAACCTAATTATCTTTTATCTCAGGTATGAGAAAAAAATAACACGAGTACCTACATAAACAAAGGTTCTGTCTGCCTACCTAACATCTAAATATATGCGAGAACATACTTAGGTATATAATATTTCATTTGTATAAAAGTTTAGAATCGAGCAATTCAATAAAGTACGTAGCAGTCTAAAAATAGCTACGCGCTACGCCGCCGCCGTTGCTACGCGGACCTTGCTACGAAACGCTACGGCGCAACCTCGTAGCGGGATGTTTATTTTAATTTCTTGCATCGGAAATAACGAGAGCTTGCTGCATCTTTTGAATTAAATATTTATTTTTGTATTAATAATATTCCGGGAAATGTTTCTGTGACAAAATAAAATAAAATCTTTAAATTGCACTGTGGGTGAATATGGCAGAGACACTTTCCGTGGACAAACAATAAAAATAAAAATATATGAAAGAAAAAACGTTCTACTTATAATAATAATAATGATAAGAAAATGATTTTCTACTTTCATAATCATAACCGACTTTAAAATGGAGAAGTTTGTTTTTTCCAGTAGGTACCGTATGGAAAACTTCAAACTCGAAAGTATTGAAATAAAGCTCACCATTCACGTCATTACATCCGTGCATGTAGTGGGGCGAGATCGGCGCGAATTAGGTCGTATAGTGCTGACGTCACGCGGTACCACAGCCTCATTACCGACAGGGGACGGGGGCCCGCTCGACGACTGTTCCAATAATTATCATAAATTCATAATAAGGATAGTATTTTTTTTTTCTATCTATACCAATATTTTAAAGAGGTGACATTTTTAGTGGCTCGTCTCATATGCATGAGGTTGGGTTCAAATGCGGGCAGTGCCAATGTGACTTTTTCAATTCATATGTACTTTCTGACTTCATTTAGGACATAACTGACATCGATGAAGGAAAATCATCGTGACGAAACCTAGACTTTATAGCTAATATAAGTCTGGAATCGCCAACCCGTCTTGAGCAAGCGTAGTGATCAATGCTCGTGCCTACTGTATGAGAAGAGGTATCCGGTTAGACTGGAAGCCGACCCCAACATAATTGGGAAAAGTTAATTGCCTAGGCAGATGTTGATGGTGACGATGAATTGTTACTTTAAAAAACCAGTTGATGAGAAGGTGAGGAGTGCAGGAGAAGTGAGCTCAACAGTTTATCAAGCAGCGTTTTGATTAGGATCGATATTTATACATTTATAATGCAGGTGTATTTTCTTGTTATTAGTGGACTTCAAATATAATAACTCCGGTAGATTATTGCAGCTGTGTATTGGCTGTTATTTTATAACAGAAATAGGTATGTGGATTTCATTAATTATGTTAAGCAGAGATTTAAATACCAACTGTGAATGTATCGTTGCCACGGCTCTGTTTGCACATTTTAAATTCAAAACCAGGATTTTAATTAAACGTGTTACAAATGTGCTAAAACACCACTTTACAGAGCTATGACGTCACAGCTACGTACGCACCACCGTAATCCGTATTCCGCAATTTTGAACATTTTTATTTGGAACGTTCCGTTTGACGCGCGACCGTTAAAGTCAAGTAGGACGCCTTGCAATGTTAACTCCTATTCTACACATACAGCCGGTTTATTTCCGTCCGTGCGTACAGGAATACTGGTGTATTTTAGTTTTACTTTGATATAAATAGAACTATTGTGAGACTTGTGAGTGCGAAGAATGACCCACATTCGCACCATTGCCAAATTTTAATAGCTCAAAATTTAGGAAGAGTAATTGCAGATTTATTTCGTTGACATCGTTTTTTTTCAGCTGGTAATGTATTAGTGTAGTACTGTTTTTGTACTACACTGAAACGTGTGTGTGTTTATGTTGTAGACTGGTGTGAAAATAGTTGGTTTAAGAGATAACCTGACTGTTTCCACAAGAGCTTTTTAATTTAGTTTATGTTTGTAAGTGTTTTGTAAACTTCTGTGTCTGTTCGGATGAAAATATATTGAATATCTGACAATCAAATCAAATCAAATCATTTTTATTTGCATTAAAACATGGTATTACAGATTTTACATCAAAATTAGTGCTTACATGTTTTGCTATACATACATAGCATGCAAACGTTACATCGCATAATATTACAAAATTGTTGGAGCATATTTAGTCTCCATAAATTCTTTAATAGAATAGATATTTTGTATATTTAGCCATTTATATAGTTTGTGCTTAAATGCTCTAGAAGTCAACATTTTTAAGTTGCTTGGTATATTATTATAAATACGTACACACATTGCTAAACAGTTCTTATTGTATTTTGTAGATCTAGGAAGGTCCTTTAGTACGAGTCTGAATGGATCTCTACGATTTCTTGGATTACATGACGTTAAACTCTCAAGTTTATAAAGCCTTATTGAACTTTTAATCTATGCTTTAAAACCGTTCAACGTGTATTAAATAGGCATGTAACTGATATTGAGTACGTATTTTTTATCTAATTATAGGGACTATTGTGGCTAATGAACAGGTATAACACAGTATCAGTAAAAGTATCTACTCGTACATGGTAAAATAATTTTAGGAGAATAACCTGATAAAATGATAGCCTAAAATGTTTTCTAACATACAAAATCTGCAAAATGTTACAAAAATATACGAATAAGTTCCTCTAATTAGAGGCAGCTGAAGAATTCAAGTGCGCCTATATTTTAATGAGGAGCAGTCGCTTATTCAGGCAAACACACTTACCTGTACTTGCACTAATGAATCCCGCCATTCGTGGATCCGTTGCGCAAGCGTCTATGAACATAGACGCTTGTGATCATTAAGCCGACAAGACTCGACACAAAAGGCGAATGCAACAGTACGGCATTAATAATTGAATAGTGCAAACTTACAGAGACACAATGCTTTCTCGTCTGATTTAAATAATAGATCGCCCAGTGTTACGGCGTGAAAAGCGAGGACAAAGTTTGTGCCCATTGTGCACGTTCTTTTGTTACTGTGCAGTCATATAGTGAATTTCGTGCCTGGTTATACTTTGTGGCCATTGTTCTATGTGAGCATACGTGACGAAACATTATGTTCATACTAAGGTTTTAGAATTGCAACTCGAGCACATGGACTTTTGTGTTACTCCTGAGAATATTAGAACTTTTCTAATAAACGTTGCCAAAAAAATATATAACGTTAAAAATCTTGAAATACTATTGAAAGAATATAGTTAAATCGTCAAATGTACCTACAATGTAGTGAAAACAATAACTTAGAATTGTATAGAAAAGTTATTCCAATTCACATTGTGGAGGTCAAGAAAAAGTATAAAGAAAGTTGAAGTAAACAGTGCAAATATAGCCTCATTTCAGATCTGGCACAATGTAAGAAGTAAGCCCGTAATGAGGACGAGCTAGTGAATCCTAAGCTTAAACTAACAACACAGTGCACCACAAAGAACAAATTAGAACCGCGGTGAATCCGCGACATTTACATGGAGCACAAAGCGGCGAGTGCTCGCCTGTGCTCGGTGTCGCAAATCTACGCTCCCTTTGACTATACATTTTAAATGCGGCGCACTGTGCAGCGGCTGAATGAAAGCGTGCTTTTGCCTCGCCGTTCAGTAACCTAGTTCGATGAATTATTGTTGTTACGTCGCTCCTGAAATATAGATTTTTAATCATTTCACTTTTGTAACATTATTGAAGCTAGTTTTTGCTTTTTTTAAATATCTGTTAAACAAATACTTTGTAAGAAGAAAAATAAATAACTTCTAACAGTAATTTTGACAAATTTTGTATATTTTATTGGCACGCCCCCTTATCAAAGAGGGTGCTGCACTGTTGGGTGCAGGGGCCCGGGGCCCGAGGCTTGGGGGGGGGCACCATTGACGCGCGTCTCTCAATGGCAATGGAACTGGGTCATCACCGTGTGACGTCAGGGCTGGCCTACATACGGCGGGCGTAGCCCCGGTACCGACCCAACAGCCAGCTTGTACGAATCCAACTTTTTTTTAACTTCGCTTGCAAGACCAAGGAGTTCTATATTTAGAACGGCAATAGGCTTTTGTGGATTCGAAAATAAACATGTACTTTTATTTTTTGCACTTGAGCGGGTTTTGGTTTACTTTCATAACGTAAACTTTCAAAGTTCTGTTTCGTTTTTAGAATGGATTGTGCTTGTTTTATGGTTTTAGGGTCCAGGAGGGTTGTTTTATATGTTACTAGTTGGCAGTTGAGTGGTCTCATGATCATTATGGTCATTTTAATTTAACAATTCTCTCATTAATTCCCAGTTCCTACTGCTGGTGCGGTATATTGACATCATTAAGAAACTATTTGTACGCTATTCTATTTCCAAAAAGTTCTCTACGATTAAAAGTGTATCTATTAAAAAAAAAATACAATAGTTACTTGTAAATAATATTAAATCCAGAAATAGACATGTCATGGCGTGTCGCACTGCCCACGACCGCCATTATTAAAACAAATGGTGAATACTGATCGAATGGGGTGTTTCCTGAACGCCTACGAGGTTACAAATTACAAATCATGTTTCAGTAACTTGAACTTAGTGTGGTAAGTGCTACTGTTTATATTCCTTTGCTAGGTAAATATGGTTTAATTAAAAATTAAAGCTAAAGACTACTTTCGCGAAAATTTTAAAGGAATTATAGCATTGCTTGCGATTAGTACGTAGTTATTGTAGATAACATTTAGCTTCTGAACTTGTATGGTTTTATAATTAGGATTTTTGTACCTATAGTTCAAATTGTTGTATGCTTTATAATTTCAGGAGACTCGAGGGTGCAGGTTGCATTTGTGTTTGACTGTTATAAAAGAATATTAGTTTCGTCCTACCGAGCTTTAACAATTATATAGATCTACCAGCTTCTGTCCGCAACTTCGCCCGCGTGAAATTTCTTGTTCCCAAAGCCGTCGCATCGCATTGCCTGCTCGCGCTATTACTACGTTTTCGCTTAGCGTTTTTTCTGACTTTTTTATTTTTGCGCGGCTCGTAAGGGTCCTAGTATGATTTTAAATAGCCTTCCTCAAGAATTAGGCTATGAAATGCAAAAATAATTGTTCAAATCCGACTGCTACACTCGCGACAATCTGAGAAGTCCGATTTGACGTTTCGTACTCGTACATGTAATAAAACGATATGCCTCGAAAATCAGTTTTGAGCAATGTAGATAAATCGTCGATAACAAACTCTCTAAGTATGATAAATCATATATCTCGAGAATTGGTTTCTAAAGCTACCGTTTATTTATTTTTTTCCGTCACTACTTATACGATTTTTATAGCTGTCAATTCGGACTTCTTAGATTGTCGCGAGTTTAGTTCCAGAGATTAGCGCGTTCAAACAAACAAACTCTTCAGATTTATTATTAGTATTTAAGTAAAAAATAGATATTAACTGTAGCTTACTGGTTCTACGCTATAGCTGCAATGGTGTAACGATTTTTGAGTTTAAATGCAAGGGGGTTCGCCTTGGAGCAATGTGAGTAATTGAAACTCTTGCCAAAATTATAATTCAGCAACAAAATAATGTAATAATTGCTTTCAATTAAGTACCTAAGTATTGAAGCATATTGAAACTTATCTTGTATGAAACTTGTACCTACTCGAAATAAAGTTAATTCAATTCTATTCTATTGAACGAAAGATATAACGCCACTGTAACCGCACACTGCTCGTCATAATCATCTGATAAGTGATAAGCGCACAATACACGCGCCTCTATGACGTCACGCCTTTATTCAGAACAGATGTCCTAAGGCTGTATCCGCACGCTGCGACAATAAGTTGTCCATTTCCACACGTCGCATCCCTTATCTCAGTCGCACAATGGCGCGACGCGCGGGCGTGGCGGCGGCGGACGCGCTTTGTCTTCCGCGCGGCGCTTTGTCGCGCGACGTGTGTCGAGATAGTGCGCGTCAACGCGACATAATGAACGTTATTGTTGTTTTGTTCGTCCGTCGTTTTGTTAGGAACTGTCTTGCATGTTGCACTGACAGTTGTTCTGCAGGCCCTTCGCGCTATTGTTTAGACGTGTGATGTTCCAGGCGTCTTTGTGGAGCCCGTTTAGCTTTTGTGGTGTTGGACAATGTGGTATTGTGGAAAAATACGTTTACAGGCGAGATATGATGGGCGATACCTATTTCAACGTATTACAGTTTCTATGTTATGTACCATATATGTATTTATGCGTTTATTCAGACAATTTGACGTTGTAAAGAAGAGCCTCTACAAACGGAACATAATATACATACTTGCAGAGTGGATGTATCACTATGAAATATTGCATTGGTATAGGTACATAACCACGTCAAGAAGAAAACGGAACTCAAAGCACAGCACAGCACATGTAACGCCGACATCATTCGAAGCTAATTCCAGTAATAACATGCTATAAATATGGAAACGAACAGTTATATTTGTATAATTTACTATGACCTCAAATGCGAAAATCTAAAGTTATTCTTACGAGGACCTTGCAGCAGTGACGTACGACGCCGTAGTAAACGCTTCACATAAATTACTGAGCACCAATAAATATAACAAACTATAAATATTATAAAAATTTAACAATCGTTTTGTGCATTGTAGACCTAATACTACGCCGTAGGCGGCTACGGAGAATGACTACAATTCGCTACGTCTACTTTCTACGGCGCTACGCGGACCCTGCTACGAGTTGACAAAAACGGCTGCGATGATAATTATTATTTTTAGCTTATTTGCAGTCCACTGATGGGCAACCGTTTTCAATAAGGAGGATTTTGTTTTTTTGGTGTCGATGTGATAATTACGTGTAATAAAGATTGTTTTTCACATATTTTGATTTTACCGATAGTATAGATTTGTTGGATAATATTATTATTCATGAAACGTGAAAGCTGAGAAAACGGGTTATAAGACCATATTTCATTCTTTTAGATTACATCGAAATAAAATCATAATGAAAAAAACGAAAATTTTGGTTTGTACTTTTCCATTTTAGCGTAAACACCACAGCATGTTTGGAAATCTATATCCTTAACTTTTTGTATGATGACTTTTGTACTGAGATCTTGTCTTCTACATAATAAATATTAGTTCAATATGTGTTCAGTATAACTACTTGCCGTTACCAATTGCCGAACATAGATCGTACAAGATCGCTACAATGAACCGTGCTGAGAAAGAATGGTAATAATAACTACATACCATAAATCCGCAATTTGGTGGATATTCCACCAAAATGCACAAAACTTTGGTAACACTTACGTTGTGCGTACCACTAAGAAGGTATAACGTAGGAGTGTTCAAGTTTCAAATGAACATATCTCATATAAGCATCTTTAGCATAATCAGCCTATAATTGTTCTTACTGCTCTGACACGGGTCTCCTCTCGGTGAGAGGGAGTGAGCCACGCGGGCTCATTGTGGGTTGGTAGATGTCACATGTCTTCGAATTTTTTATTCTAGGACATGGCCGGTGTCTTCGCGATATTTAGGTGATGAAATAATTTACACAAAGTAGAGCGTGTCTGGGTTCGAACCTATGACCTGCAACTCCTAAGCCGGGGCCGTCACCACTGGGCCATCACTGCTCGCATCAGGCAGGCATCGGATAGGCATCTTTGTCAGTCGTTACTTCCATCTTTGCTTACCATCAAGTGAGGTAAGTAGTATGTAAAGGCGAGCCTTTTATTTATTTATTTAACGGTTTATGTACACACATATAAACTGACAAGAAGGAAGGAATAGAAAAGTACGTACAAAGGTAATGCTTATTTCTAAAGAAATCTCTTCCAGCAATAACATCATAATATCCTTTAGTATTTAGAAAATGATCTCTCCACAACTCTGCCTACCCGGCAGAGATAACTATTTATTACACTCTCATTTCGCTACAAGTTACATGGCCGATGTAACTATTTACCATATAACATCGGAATTGTAACTTTACCTATTATAGAAGGCACGTCTTTTGCCATTAATAAGACACAAATCGCAAGAATAAAAGCCCTATTGTTAAAATATTAAAAAGTACAATGGTATTTAAATTGCATTCTGTATTTTTTATTACAAGTGAATGCTTTAAAAATGATCTATTAATAAGGAAAGATAGAAGAGTGTTTTATGTAACCAAGACTGGTGGGTCTTTTTATGTCATTTACAAAAATGTTAAGATAAACCTGAAAAGACGTAAATGTTTTGAAGGTGGAAATCTAGGAATTGTACCAAATCTCAGGAGCGTCTTATCGGTTATTTCGAGGTTAACTGTGAAATGCTGAAGCGGAAGTTAACTTCGATAGATAATATACAGGGTGGCAGGGATATCGACGCGCATCCAGACCGAATAACCGGACTGAGTACAGGATTCTGAACCCGTCCGTGTAGATTTTTTTTCGTATTTCTTTTTTTAAATTGCTGTTCCATACATTTTGATCACGTAGATATTGTAGTTTTTTTTTATGAAACAGCAGCTTTTTTGTTTTTGATAACCAGCGAAAAATTTCTACGCTAGGGAATCTAGAAACATGTGCTGAATTCATGTTTACAGTTTGTGCGTCATACCTAATCAACTATCTAAGATGCTTTTAATTGTTAATTATTTTACTAACTATGAGAATAAAGTGTTCATTTCGAGTAATAAGGTTTTGCCAAAATGGTTCGAGAGAGCAGAACACTGAACAACTGAGATAACAACTGGTCAGCAAACTTTGTACAGAATGCTAAAAACTAGGTAATTTTGTGCTTCTAAAAGGCAAGGTTTACGATTAACAGTAGATGGATTGATTGCGGGAGGCCGAGTTATAAATTAGAAACGCCGAAGAGATTGCTCTTCTTCATAAAATAAACCGAAAACACGAAGGGTTCCGTACCGTATTAAGATCGAGCAAAAAACGCCGAAATACCACGTTTCTTTTAGGGGGCGCTTTAATTATTAACTTTGTTTAATTTTTATAATTTTTTGTTATAGCGGCAATAGAAATACACAATCTGTGAAAATTTTAACTGTCTACCTATTACGGTCCATGATATACAGCCCGCTGACAGACAGACAGCCGGCCGGACGGACGAACAGCGGAGGTTTTAGTAAAAGGGTTCCATTTGGCACCCTTCGGGTACGGAACCGTAAAAATGGAATCACCTTAGCAACAAGGAATAAGTGTTGCTAAGATGATCTTTTTTGTACTGCAGGTCCATAATCTCATCTGATGCTGAGAGAATTGCCTCGATGTAACGTACTCCGCGTGATTTAATAACTTACGGATCTACTCTTCCTTAAAATTATATCCTTATTACATTGTAAATCGTGAGCAAAACCTTAAAATACATAATGTAAAGTTAACGAAGATGGATTTGGGAGCAACGTCCACAAGTGGACCTGTGGATTAGCAACAGGCTGCGAGAACAAAAGGAAATCGATGTAAAAAATAGATATTTACCGCACATTGTAATTTTGCAGGAAAAAACTAAATTAACTTACTCCTACAAAAATATAGCAGTGGTGGTCCAGTGGTAACGGCCGCGACTTACGAGTTGTAGGTCCTAGGTACGAGCCGAAACACGCGCTCTACTTTGTGTAAATTATTTCATCATCACCACTGCTCTGAAAACGGTGTAGGAAAACATTGTGAGGAAACCGGCATGTCCTAGAACCAAAAATTCGAAGACACGTCAATACGCACTGGGCCCGTGTGGTGGATTCCGACCCACTCCCTCTCATCGAGAGGAGGCCTGTGTCCCAGCAGTGGGAATATTATAGGCTGATTATGCTTACTATACAAAAATAACTTAACAAGAGCTCTGCTAGTTTGAGTAGTAGGTACCTAATAGGTATATTGTGTTAGGCCAAGATATTTAATAGCTACTTACCACGCGCTTTGACTTAGACATGTTTCCGGCCCGGTGACAGTATGTGCAGTGACGACGGGAATAACGTTTAGTGCTGATTTCACCAATGAAATTGAAAGCGATCAGCATTTCTAAAACGCGTTCAAGAGCTGTCAGTGTCAAAATTGTTATGGAATATTGTACATTGACAGCTCTTGAACGCGTTTAGATGTACTGAACGCGTTCAGTTTCATTGGTGAAATCAGCCTAAGTCAAAGTACGTGCTAAGTAATGTATATAGCACTGGGGCTGAGACTTTGAACGTTTGAGGAAAGCAAATTGCTAATAATGGTTTGTTTTTAGGTTTTTAGATGACCGCATGTTTCAGAACCATTAGTTTTAGTAATGCGCGTTTTTATATCCTGGGGAAATACTAAAGGAAAGGATACGCTAATTTTTCTAGTCATTGGGACTAATATTCATATCATGGTAATACCCATAATCGTTAGGTAAGTAAGTACCTGTGATGCCAGCGGTTTTTGAAGGTTAAACTTTTAATATGGAACAAATTTTTAATATGGAACTGTTTAAATACCTATGTTGAAGCCCGCTTGGACCACAAATCACTAAATACGTTTAAAGTTTAACGTGTCTAAAACATGGTTCTGTTTCTGTCAATCGTTTAAAGATGACAGACAGAACGATGTTTTAAATTATACGGTTATCATTTAAAGTATTTAGTTATTTTTGGTGGAAGTGGGCATAAATGTTGAACTTAATGGCATTTTTCAAAAGTCAATGCTTTTCATACAGTTACTTGGTTTAGTTGCATAGAGCTTTCACGTTAAGTTTCTTAATTTTCCAGTTCCCGTACTTCGTTCTGGTTTGATAACATTTAATTGTACCTATTTCAAGAATTGCTAATGTTTCAAGTTAAATTTTAAAGGTAACAATCGAATTATATAATCTACTATTTGTCTTCAGGTCATCTATAAAACACTACTGGCCAGTTGTTGTGTTTAGATTTGAAATTAATAACTGCCCAGTAGTTGCGTTTTGAATTCAGAACTAATAAACAATAATGATTACATAGAGTTGGGCGTAGTGAACGCAGAGTGTTGCCGTCGCTTCTCTTTGCCCAATCCCGTCGGGACCGGCGTGAAGATCGATACGCTACACGAGTCAGCTACGCAAGTCGGCCAGAGATGCTAAATTGTTACAATTTCATCTAACCTACCCATACAAACATTTGACATCATTAAACTAGAATCAAAATCCTAGATTGCCCCACATTGTAAATGAGTACCTACCCACCTATAATTTTCCGCATTTAAATATATTATCTCGAGTTCAAAATTTTAACTACTGTTAGTCATAGTAGTTATTTTGTTCGTTAACAATGCGATGACGTGTTGTAGGACTCGATATTAGGAGGAAAAAAACTAACAGGAATATTTGTGATTTAGGTAGGTACTGTTATAGTAACTATGGAATAAATACTCTAAAACTGCGATACTAATTAAGGAATATTTTGCGGTTTTACAAGTAATACATCGGTATAAGTTTCATAATCAATATCAAATGAATGAACGTAAGCCACGAACACCGAGGACAAACAGCCGCTTTCAAGTACGAGCGCTACCTTAAGGGTCGCTTACATGTTCACATAATACGTAAAGTACACTTAACGATAACAGCATTGACGTGTAAGCTTCGCAAACGTAAGAATCAAGAAGAAAGTAGATATCGATTTTCAGTTTGTCGTTACCTACATTTAAGTAAAGTAACTCCAAGGGAGCACAACAAAATGCGCAAAAACAAGATGTCTTCTCGTCTCGGACCTAATTAACAAGTGACTGTCAGATGGAGAATACAGCGGGCACCCTGCGGCTAATGGTCACTTACCACCACGTACAGCACGGGGACACGTTCACACGACGCTTAGAGCTAGGGATACACGAGCGGGGGATGCAGCGCCGCGCCCCGCCCCGCGCCTCCGCTACGAAAAAACCTCTTACAAAACAGATCGATCGATATGCTCCCGAATGCTCACTCGCTTGCCACCGACACCCTGAACTTTCAGCTGATCTACTCCTCGTAATCACGCCCCCCCCACGGACTTACACCAGCGGAGACCTGCGTGAGCCGCCTCACGTGCACCACGACCAGCTACTGCGAGGAGCCACATGCGGCGCGGCTTCTACGTCCTTGAAATTTCAAGTGCAAGGCGATACTGGGCGAGCACGCGACGCGTGCACGTGAACACGAGCGAGGCTGGTCCGGGGCGAGGGTCGGGCGCGCGGCTTCTCCGGGGCGTATCGATCGGGGCGGGCCGGGGCGGACACGCCCGGGGCCGCGCGGGCTCCGGGTTGCATAACGCGCTGGTCGTGCCGGCGGCGGGCGCGCGCCGAGCCGGTATCGACGCGCGCGGGGCGCATGCGCGACGCGTACCTTCGCAGCCGTAGCCCTGCCCGATGAGGCCCCACAGCAGATCCGAGCAGTGGTGGCAGTACGTCGGCTTGTGGAAGGTCTTCTTCGCGAAGGAGTGGGTGCGATGGGGCGCGGGCGCGGCCTGCGCCATGGCGGGCGCGCGGGCCGGGCCGGGCTGGCGCGCTACTCATGCCGCGGCGCCCAGGGGCGCGCCGCGCTCTCCGAGCGGCTGTCGCGGCCCACCAACGCGGCGCGTCTGCCGCCCGCGCCCCGGCCGGCCCGCGCACGCGCCCCGCCCCGCCCCCGCGACCCTCCGCGCGCCACGCGCAGCGCCGCACGCAGCCTCGACCTCGTGCCGGCGGCAGGACGAACCACACCACAATCGATTTCCACTCTTATCTCTGGGAACGTTCCTCAACTTATGACACTAACTTACAATAGCCTACATTGAGCCTTTTCATCTCTCAGCGACTATCATGTAACGCTTTGTGCCGATAACTGCACTGTCTCAAATGAAAACATGCGAACAACCTACTTCTCCAATGTGTTCTAGAATGGTGGTTCATTCCTCATACAGGTTGTTAGGCTACTTAGACTAGTGAGAGCTATTCAGTGATTTTTTATGACGATGATCAGTTTAGCTTAGTCTTAATGGTATGAAAGGCTCTGTGGAAAGATGGCTCTTTGTTTTTGGCAATATAAAAGTTGAACGGAAACATCTGCTAGTGCTGCGACAGTTCTGAGCGGTATATCGGGCTAAATAGAAGATTTATGCAAGTTTCCGAAAAACGCATTTAAATCATGTTTTAAATTGAGTAAAAATTTTTATCAATTTTAATTAAAAAAAAAAAGAATAATTTGTTTTAAATTAAATTAAATTATAATTATGTCCTATCTCTATATATTTTACTGTGTGTACATAAATAAATAAATCCAATTCCCAGAAAAATATATTGTAAATCAACAAATAATCTAAATCCTGAGAAAATAAACTTGATGAACGAAATAAAGCCGACGTCGCTACAAGTTCACGTCGTGCGACGCCTGCGCGATGCCGCCCACCAATCGAAAAAGCTCTTGTTTACAATTTTAAGAGGCGCAGCATCCTTGCGGCGCGGCCCGACACCCAGACGCCACTCGCGCGTACCACACCGACGTACCACATCAACACTTACTCATTAGAACCAAACTATTATAAAACATACAACAATTAATTCGTTTAGACAATTTTTTAAATGCGCACTCTCAACAACACTAGCTTTTTAAAGGCTGCAACTGACTAACTAGATTTTTTTTAATAACCAAACCTTTTTTTTATTATTCTTGGTCACGTAAGCCAAACTGTAAGCATTCTGCCAGAAGCATAACAGCCTGATGATCCTTAACTTATTTTTAGAAGTAAACCTTAGAAAAATAACGTTGGTAAGTCCAACGCTACGAAAGCTACTATACTATTTTACTTCGCAGACAGTATTAAACTTATACATAACAAAACGCTCATTTTTTAAGCAGAACTGTATCTACTAAAATCAGAATATACTGTAACTATATAAGCTTTTAGTAATCCAGTAGTTAGCCATTACCGTAGAACTACTACGACATTTCGTAGCGTAGGCCTCTACAGCTAGACGTTTTGTACATCGCCCACGAACGCCATTGTAATTGAAACCCACTTCGCCGTGTACACCATGACCGCCCAGCGTTTGGAAAAGTACTGACGTAGTGTGCATTGCTGGCTTTTTAGGCAAGAGGCTTTTGAAAGGAGTGTGTAATGCGGTAATGTATGCAATTTGAAGGCTAATAACAGATTCGTAGCTGTTGTGTAGGATGAAAAGCCGCGTTTAATTTAGTTTTATTGTTATTATTGTATTCCGAACTTCCCAGCATAGATGTTTACGTTTTACAGCATTGACAGTTTACTATGATGATCACTTTTGTAACTTACCAGCAAAATTATATGAAGGCGATACAAATATATAGTTCCGTACGGCCATCGAACCCGCAATACTAAGTATGCTCTCTTAGTTCTAGTTGATGTTCGACTCACATTAATAGTTTCATATTATTCCTTGATAATGGAGTAAACGAAGTAGAAAAAAATCTATTAAATATTCGAACAGTTCGTAGATTAGAGAAGGTTACAGAATCGTAGAAAACAGTCTTCGAATTTGAAAAAAGGAAGCTACGAAGTCGTAGAAAGAAGAGCCTACGAACTCGTAGCAGGAGACTATGAAGTCGTAGAAAGCAGCCTTTTAACTCGTAGCAGAGAAGCTACGAAGTCGTAGAAAGGAGCCTACGAACTCGTAGCAGGAAAGCTACGAAGTCGTAGAAAGAAGCCTACGAACTCGTAGCAGGAAAGCTACGACATCGTAGAAAGGAGCCTCCGAACTCGTAGCAGGGAAGCTATGAAATCGGAGAAAGAATAACCCTACGAACTCGTAGCAGGGAGGCTACGTGAACGTAGACGGAAGTCTACGAGATCGTAGAATAGTTTTTACGCATTTACATGGAAACTCCTCAGATATGATGAAAAAAACTGCAGTTTCATAACATTTCATTTCAACATTTAAGATAGAAATGTTATTTAAAAAAATTGGGGTTGGTCCTATACTAACAGTTGTTCATATTCACGAGCAACATTTTCAATTTCCCCTAGAAGAAAGGTAATTCAGCTGGAATTTTATATTTCAACTGTATTTCTCAAAGGGTGTCGACAACGATTTGTACCTACATATATGTATCTATGTCATTTTACAGTACCGACACCGACTTTTCGCTGATGACTAGAGAAGTTTTAGGTAAAGAGGAAGATAATTGACATTTATCAGACACAACTATAAAGTTGTTGTGCCTTACTAAGTGAAATAAAGAAATGTGAAAATCGCACTATACCACAACTATACTCTGTAAAAAGATACGCATTGTCATACATAAAAAAAAATACACGCGTCGTCTTGAGAACCTAAGTAGTCTGGTTTGGGAGCGACTTAAAGGACTTAAAAAAAATAAAAGTATTGAATTAATTAATTAACTCTATATTGAGACGTGTTGCAGATTGGGATGTAAGTCACGAACTAACTAACTACCTAAAACTTAGACTAAATAATCATAATCTATCAAATATGCAAGCTCAGCGATCACAGAGATCGTGCTGTGCAAAAGTTTATACACGCAAAATCTGTAAGGGCTGTGGTTCTATAACTACCTCCAATTTTTTTTCTTACAAACCACGTGGTGGTAGAAATTTGTTAATTAAAAAACAACAAATGAAAAGCTGCGAAATAAAGCGATGCGCTCAGGTAACGCCACCTGTTGCATTTGGCACGAACTAGCGGCGCGGCGTGGAATCACTGAGTGGCTGCCAAATGCTCAGCATACTGAATAATCTTCATTTATTTTTCGTTTTCTGGTAATATACGTATGTTGGAAGCTGGCCTCAACAAATAATAAATAAATCTAAGTAGGCTGGTTATGCATAGCTTTTTGTTTAGTTGTATGGCAAATACATTTTGAGTGTATGAAAGTGTTAGATATTAAATCACAATCTTCTTTATCTTACTTAACAATTTTTTTAATACTTATTTAATTAGTAAAATTCTTATATACAACACAACTAACTATTTACACTAAGTACTAAATTAAATGACTAACTAACTACACAAATATGTACATACAAAAAACTTTACCCATTGAATTTTTGCTACCATTTTCTACCAGGTAGTCTCTTGTGGCTATAGGCAATAGATAGCTGTTTCTAGCTATTCATTGAAAGGATAATTTTTTTAATAATACCTACATAAATAGTTAATTGCAGTATTAGTCGAAATTGTAAAGCATTCTGTTGCCTTCTGTAATTGAAGACAAAAAGTTAATCACTCTTATTATAAAATAAAGTCCCCCCCGCCGCGTCTGTCTGTCTGAACGCCATAACCTCAAAAACTACCGAACGGATTTTCATATGGTTTTCACCAATAGACGGATTGATTCATGAGGAAGGTTCAGGTGTTTAATTCATTAAGGTTTTGTGTAAATTGGCTGAAATATGACGATGATTTTAAAATCATCGTCATATTTCAGTCAATTTCAGCCTGGGAGCTTTGCTAGCGTGCGCCACATAGACAAATAGAGTTATATGATAATAATTATGTACCTATTACGGAATTATTCCTCCCGTGGGTTATGTTTCGACATTTACGCGGGCGAAACCGCGGGCATAAGCTAGTATCTGTATAAATTGTGATTTTTTGGGTGCATCTTTTTCGGAGGTCCTCAATAACTAAATGGAATTCAGTAGGCCCTTCAAGCACATTCTTGGGAGCAAAGAGAAAAGAAGAAAAAAAAAGAAGGAAGGACAACTAGTAGGTAAACCAAGAAAACGTTAAAAACGTTTCGTGTGAAGATTTCTATATTATATATATATGTTAGAAATTTAAATGTCTTCGGAAAAATATTACATACTTATGTGTAGTAAGTTCGTTTTTTCAAAATTGGTTCGTCGGTCGTAATCGTTTGGTCGTAAATTGTTCATAATTTTCATTTTTAATAAATGTCAGTCTTTAAAACTATCTGTTGCGTATTATTTATGTTAAGACTTAAGTATTTTTTTTTTACAAAAGACAGGCATATTTCTGAAATCTGGCATTTGAATCCTAGACGGGCATCCTCCTTACATAGATGGTAACCCTAGTGGCCTGGTCTACGTAGGCGGGGCCTGAATATGATTCTTTTGATTTGAAATTGATTGTTTTCACTTTACGGTAAAACGCGGTGTTTCGAACACACAAAAATATGAATTTAAAAATAATTGACTGAAATGTACGTATTTCGTCAATTATTTTATAAATTAATATTTTTCCTTATACTCGTAGATTCTTCTACGTGCAGAATCCATTATGTGAACTCGATCTGTTTGCTTATGAATGCAAGATTAAGTTGGAATGCTTGAAATATTGTGAGGAGATAATTTTATTTGTGTAAATTGGTAAGATAATCGTTGTTAGGAACTGGCAAATGTGCCTATATTGCCGCTGAAACAAATCCCCTCAAAGCTTTTATGTCACTGATGTTCAATGTTTATTAGGTATCAATCTATTGCATCGATTAGAAACTTGGAGCCCCATTCGAGAGCATGGCAGGCTCAGAATAGTGACACACACAATTATGTAATTATAAATACCTAGTGTCCCAACCTACTTGTGAAAGTAACCGTAAAAGGGGATAAGCAGCCAAGTAGTACCATTGCGGTCACGCATATCTAACCACTTTGAAAACAAAATCCCGTGCACTGCAGAGCGCTGCGGGTGCAAGCAGGAATAGTCCTTACGGTGTACAGATATGCGTTTCCGCGATAGTACATACGATGTTGCTTCCTACGATTGATATAATAGTTCTACATAGAGACGGCGGAATCTAAATTATAAAACTTAAAACATAACAAGCATCATGCTTGTGTTCATAAATCATTTATTTCTTTCTTTGCAAACATGGGTTAGGCAGTTATGTTTGTCCCAAAACGAACAACAAACTATAACTAACTAAATTAGACCATTTTTATTTATAAACTGAAGTTAAGTCTCTCAAAAAACTTCCTCGACTGATTTGCCTACATACCTACTTCTAGCGCCACAACAAAAACCCCGCTTGATTTTGACAGCGGTTTAAAAAAAGAAGGCCACCGAAAGGCTGCGTTCCACTAATATCTTGATCAAACGCTCGCAAAGTGACACGTATTTGAAGTTTAAAGGCGTAAGAGTTCGTCCCAGCGCGTCCATCAGCCCCCAGTGGGGTGGCACAGATAAATATAGCCGTCGAAAGCGCGCCTCGCCACCCGTGTAGGTTTTCCATTCGATTAGTTTCGTTACATGCCACCCTTGTAAGCACACACGGAAACTTGTGTGTGTTTGTACGTGTCTGTGTTGGTGGCACCTTTTTGGTCAGCTTGATACATATGACGAAATGTAGGGTGAAAAATATAAGGGATTTGAGGAAACTGATGGAACTTTATGAGGTTATTAGGAGAAAGTTGTGTTTTTTATCATAGACTAGATACAAACTGCAGGCGGAACGAATGAAACATTTCACAATAGGTAATTCAGTCGGTAGGTACCTACATAGTACATCGATATTTGTGAGCGGATAGGTACTAGGGGGACGTTTCACTGCAAAATTTCATACTGATGGGTATATAACACAAGTAGCTTAGGTACATGGGCATTTACTTGTGATAGGAATAGGTTTACTGCTATAGCCCAATGGGGACGTGAGATTCGAACTCACGAACTCTCGATCATTAGACTGTAGTTTTGTAGCAAAATAAATATTTTTGTAAGTTTTTAGGTCCCGATTAGGAAGGTGATGTGGTGGAACTGACCTATTGAGACCTCTTAAGACAGCATATTTACTGTTTCATGACAGTTTTAGTAAGTGAAATGTCTAAAAAGTACCAAACTACGTAACTGGACTACCTAATACTTAAGGCGACGATAACCGACTTTTAATGAATTTATACTGAAGATCACGTCTAAACAAGTAGTGTTAATTATTTGGAAAAAATATATGTTAGATTAGAGCATTTTTTTAATAACTTAATATATTTTATTTTAGATTATGTTTATATTAAATAGTGAAATTAATTTGTAAAGTTATGTCTAACGTGGATAAAAAACTGAGGATCACGCAAAATCTATAAATCGTATTTTTCTGAAACCTTCACCATTTTAAAGATAATTTAATTATTGATCTTTCAGTATACGTGTTTTATTAAAATACCTTTTGTTTTATATATAATAAATTAATAATGCGTCTAATTTGGGACAGCGCTCCTTGCTGGGCGAGTCCTATTACTGGCTGGAAGTACCTACGACGCGTTGCGTGAGCTCAGAACACGCAAGCTAACCTGGCTCAGAATAACTCGTAATCTCTGCTGAAATGCTGACTTTTGGTTGAAAACGAAAAATAAAGAGTCTTAAGTACAGATACTTAAGTATCTTTGACAAAATTATTTTATAGGTAATAGGTAAAGATTTCCTTGGTCTCGGGTGCAAGGGTTTTGCGGGAATCTATTCCGTTAAATTAGCAAAAAGCTAAATCTTAGTTACCTACCTGTACCTGTATGTAGGTAGTAAACAATAATATTTAGTTACCTATGTATAATAATGCACGGGCGATGAGATGAAAGTCCTCTGCCAGAGTTGTAAGTAGTTACACTGAGGGAGAAGCAAATAATAGGTATTCTAGGTCTAAGCAGGCCCGCCGCTGGGCGCTTCACCGCCCGCGTGCAAAATTGACAATGCCGCCCCCACTTTACCTTCCTGCTTACCCTACTAGGCTTTTAGAGAAGAATTTGATGTTGATTAAGTTGTTATGGAAGTCTATAAAAAAACCCAGACATGTACGTGTTGGACCACGCACAAGGCCGGTTCTTTTTTATACCTACAATTAGACATTACCTATATGGGCCGATTTTTCAATAACAGTTTTGACAGTTTGTGCAAACAAAAACTGTCAAAATGACAAACTTATTCGCCGGTTAATAATTTACTGTCGATTGAAAAATCGGCCCTAAGTGGTTCGAAACTGCAAATGTTTGCGTTTATTTTCCATGTAGATCAATAGATGTCATAGTTAAGACATAATAAAAACAAATAGGCGAAAATTATGACAATGTGTTCAATAAAGAGATTTCTATGTTTGCGGCCCCCTTAAAAATGCCGCCCTTGTGCGGAGCACGCCCTGCACGCCCGTTCCCGGCGGGCCTGGGTCGAAGGAATCGTGGTTGATCGTAATAATGACAGAACATGCCATGTTTTCACATAATAAAATTATGCAGTTTATGTGTTATATCATTGCAAATGATTTGATGGGCTTTGCTGTTAACAAAATCCATAGACATACGCATAGCGCCACCTACTGGTCGCCTACTAAAATTATGGTAGCAACCATTCTTACCTGAACGCAGAAATAACAGGCGCTGATCGAGTTTGGCGGGAGCCATGGACAGGCAATTTATTCTTCATTTTATCTTTAATCCCGGCTTTCCGCTTTTCATTAGTAAAAAAGTTGTACTTATTAAGTAATTCGTTGAAACACAACGAGAAGTCCACCCGAATTACAATTAAACGTTGAAATTACGTTAACACAGTAGCAATTTAGAAAATACTAACTTACATACAATATAGGTAAATACTAGCTGACCGGGTAATTTAAAAAATATACATAAGCTAATATTAGGCGCTTTGTTCAATTAAGCATGTGTAGGTACCCGCGGCGGTCATTAGTGCTATATAGGTCACTGAACCCGTTCTACCTACCTGTGAGGTAAGCCTCCACGCCATGATTCATACAAGCAAGTTACTTAAAAAGGCTAACAATGCAGCATAACTGTTTTATTGTGTGTCGATCTGCTTGGCTGATTTTCTAGTGGCTATTCAACAGCGGTTGGCGAATCATAATTTTATTACTTACCTATTGGTATTAAACATAGAGCTGTTTTGAGCGAGGCTGGCTATGAGACTTATAATAACTTATGTAGTTTTTTTACAGCATATTGATAACTGAGAGTAAGTAGGTATTTCATACACAAATAAAACTATCTTCTTATGAATCTGTATCCTCCAAGAAGTAATATACCTATCTCTGTGATGAGAGATGAAATAAGTAGGTAGGTACCTAGGTACCTACTTCAGAAGAGTCTGTAGCAAAATCTTAATCTAGGTAGGTACCAATGCATTTTTAGAGAATAACGTGCATTATAATGTAATGAATATAACAAAAAACTATTATGCCCATTTATGAATGCAAATGTAAAATCATCATTAAATGTGGTAAAGGAATAGGTAAGTAAGACAGATTGTCGATTGCGTAATTATTTTCAATGAGATAATAGCAACCTTGCTGCGGCTTCTTTATCGAGTTGTACCAAACATCCGACTAAAGCGATTAATTTGTGTGCTGAGACTAATAAAATACTATAATGATATCGTGAAATCGCGTTGGAATTTTACAGAACGGCATTCAGTCACGAAAGCTAAGTCGATACCGCGTTCCTGAACGCACCGCAGAGTTGTGTCATTGCCCGGCCGTGCTGTCAAAATATAAAAATGACTGGCGAATCAAGAAAAACTTTTTTGGGATTTGATTTCAGCACACAAAGGGTAAGTAAAAAATACTTTTATCTTTGACGACGAGTGCATATTTTTTCCTAAAGTTTTACTGATCTTTATCGGGCATTTCCTTACCTTGCACGCAATTTTATGGAGATTCGCTTAACTAATTAATTCCGTAAAATTGATAAACAAAGTGATAAGGTTTTGACTAATCACATTTCGTTTTTAAAAACTCGTCGCTATTGATTGATGGATTTGGTTGGACGGAAAAGTTTACATTTGTTTAATAAAACCTGTGCATTGAAAATGTAAACTTTTAATTATTTTTTTTAAATTAAATTAAATTATGAAAAAAAAAATACTTCGCTCTTTTGTCTGACTGCTAGAGTGATCCACAGCTGTGTTTGTAATATTTTTTTTTAATTTCAGAACCTTTTTAACTTCAATATAAAATAATAAATAAAAGCAGTGATGTTAAATTTAATGCAATTAATTTCGATTTACGAAGATAACCTTCCAAAAATAAATAAAATATGTAAACTCTGACAATTAACCTTCATGAATGCATTAACTAATAACATGCTCTGTTATAGTTAAAAGCCATAGTAATTGGTGAAGACTTCAGTGTGCTGCACGAGGCTGAGGTTGAGTTCGATGTTGACCTGCCAGAATTCAGGTACTTTTGTATTTTATGTCCTTGCTTGCTTTTCATTAATTATTAGATAAATTACAATGAGTTACGGTTCTTCTTGAAATGAGAACAGTAAGAGAGCGTGTATTAGTCAATTCGAGATTGGTATTTGGGTCTCATTTCCAAGAAAACTTTCTAATATCAACAATGCAATATCTAAAATGATTGAAACAATAAATAGTTAATCAGTCAACCAAACAGCTTGAATCATCGATAAAAAGTATTACTTACTAACGTAAATTATGACATGCCTAATTGATAATTGTTTTAAAGGTCAAGGTAAGTTAGGTCAGGTACCCATAAGATATGTAATAATAATTCCTTCAATTTTCCACTTATGTTTATCATAATTATTTAGTCATGAACTTAGAAAGATAAAAGGTTGTAAACAAGTATTGGATTCAAATTAATAGCTTAACAGATAATGTTGTGGTAATCTGTGGAAAAGAGGCCTGTGTCCAGCAAAGCTGATCCAACCTTGGCCTTTTTTGTTAAATGTGCCACCATGATATTGTTGTTTAAATTGAATACCTGATTTACAGCCCTACTTACCAGTTTGGTAGTCTCTAAGATTTCCCCTAAGTGTGTCTTAGTATGTTTTACTATCCATTCCTCCCTTGTTTTATATTTTATTATCATTTTTCTTAATCTAATAGTCATACTATGTGAGTGCTGTGCACACCTTTAAGTGACAAGTTCACTGTAGTACCTATGAGTAGTAAATATATGAATAAAATTAAGCTTTCTGTACTTAGATGTTTTAGTAAACGATTTATTGGAGGACCATTAATCTGCCTAGCCTTTTCACAACTAGGTTGGGGTCGGTTTCCATTCTAACTGGATGCAGCTGATTACCAGTATTTTACATGGAGCGACTGCCTATTTGACCTCCACAACCCAGTAACTGGGTAATACGATACTCCTTGGTAAGACTGGTTGTCAGACTTTTGAGCTTCTCACGACCCGTAACGACAAAAATGGCAGCCGGGACCAATGGCTTAACTTGCTTTCCGAGGCACGGAGGAGTCTTGGTATGTAAAGATGGTCACGCATCCACAGACAGACCCCGGCAAGCGTAGCTTAACGTGATGATTCAACCCGTGCAGCAGTTATTACTTAGCCACGAAACTCTAAGACTTACTGGAGTAACATAATAATTAAATAAATAATTTTGTTCCTAGGACCGCGGGTGGCGTGGTGCGTGGTGTGGACCGTGGTGAGGTGATAGCACCACCACTGCTATGGGTGAAGGCACTAGACATGGTGATGGACCGCCTTGTAGTGGCAGGAGTTGACTTCTCTATCATTGAGGCAGTTTCAGGGGCTGGACAGGTGATTTTTGTAATTTTGGCCCATATCCCAAAAACAGGTGTAAAAAGAATCTTAACGATACTATACAGTTCTTTGCTAAACATCTGTAATAATGCCATCGAGATATAAGTACTAACGTACTAGAGAAGACACCGTAAATTCCTACTTTGTCTCGTTCAACTGCGGCGATCGCGCCGCACTTTGTCGAAGAAAACGCGTAAGTGCCGTGATTTACATGGCGCTTAAGACCTTTTTGCCGATAATAAATACACTTCCGCAGCAAATCTAGCGCTGTGGTAAATTAGTTACGGTTTAGACGAATTGTTATTATTTTAGCGCTGCAGCGATTTAAAGATTCAAATTACGAAGAATAGGACAATTCAGTTATTTGACGTAGCTTCTCTAGTACGTTAGTACTTATATCTCGATGAATAATGCTGAGATTTTTATTAAGAAATGTTTGTAAATTTAAAAAATTGTTTTAAGTAATATAGAAAGGAAAAAGCTAATGGAAATCAGGTATCATCAATTATCAGATATTATCATGTTTTAGATGAAGGAGTAAAGTAATATTAAAAACCTTTTTTTGTTATCATGTTTGTAGCAGGGTTGTTACAGAGCTTTGGTTTCGACTCCTGAAATGTCGGAACTTCCGATTAATTTGACACCTTCGACTCCGACTTTGGTTCCGATAATTTTGAATCGGAGTTATACCGAAGTACAATTTGCAACTTTTAGAGTCACTGGATTTGATTTAAATTAAATTAATTCAATTGCCGCATGTTAAATTTTCACCTCCCTAGGTAGGTATATTACGATTATAATGAATATCGCTTCTATTTGATTGAATAAAGTCTCTTTAATCAGTAAAATACATTACAATACCCATTTTTTTTATTCAGTCTCTTTAATCAACTGATTAAACAGACTGATTAAAGAGGCTGAATTATATTTTTATTGTTTCATTAAGCTTCCCTTAACACATCTTTCTTCTACTTCCGCCTCTGACTCCGGTTCCGGATCCGGGTCCGACTTAGATCACTTGAATTTAAAACCTCCGGCTCCGGTTCCGGTAAAACGACTTCCATAACATCCCTGGTTTGTAGTAATAACATATTTCCCTCCAGTTTCCAATGTTAACTTTGTCTTCCAGCAACATGGCTCAGTGTGGTGGTCGAAGGACGCGGAGACAAAACTCGGCAAGTTATCACCAGACGAGTTCTTACACACGCAGCTGGCGACGGCGTTCGTGTCTGATTCTCCTGTGTGGATGGACTCCAGCACTACGGTAGACTGTAAGGCACTTGAAGAAGCTGTGGGAGCTGAGGTAAGTCAAGAGAAGAGAATCTTTTTCCAGTTTCTGTAAACTTTATCCGATTTAGCATTTCAAATATCAGATTGTGATTCGTAAATACAAAAAAAGTGTACAAGCGAAGTGAACCAATCCAACCTAACCACCAGTAACGATAACATTAGGCGAAAAAACACGTGTATAAGTCCATTGACCTAAGACTAATTAATATTAATAAGACCTTTATTTCAATAATATTTGGATATACATTATGTAAACTATTTATGTACAACTAACTATTATATATATTATGTACAATATATATATATGATATAAAGGAAAAAAAAAAATAAGAGCTCATTGGGCATAAAAAAATTCGTCCGCATCGCTGTCAGCGGGAAAAGTGCCCAAAAGGCTGGCAGCATTGCCACGTTGGATGGCAATTAATTGTATCGAGAAATACCACCTTTTTGAGAGTCCGTATGTTTTCAGTCGGTACAGTCACAATGAGTTGCTTCATGGTTGTTTAGTGGCAGAATGTAAAATAATGTTATTTAATAATAAGAAGATCTGAATAAAGGTAGCAAACTATTTAACATTTTTTCTTTCCTTCAAGGAACTGTCAAAGATCACAGGCTCCCGCGCATACGAGCGTTTCACGGGTCCTCAAATCCGCAAGATGTTCCGTGCCCGTCCGCGCGTGTACCAGGCGGCCAGCAGGATATCGCTGGTGTCCTCCTTCGCCTGTTCGCTGCTGGTCGGCAAGATAGCCCCCATAGACCTGTCTGATGGCTCTGGCATGAACCTGCTGGACATCAGGACTATGCAGTGGGACGACACGTGCTTGCAGGTGAGCTTAGTTGCTTGCTTATAAGTTTAAATGCTGTTCTTATATAATATTATAGATTTTGTTTTTACTGTTTATTGATAAGATCGTGCGACCAAATGTAGAACATAGTTGAAAAACCTTAGAATCTCTGCAAATCATCTTTTTTTTTCTGTTACCTGTTGTAATTTGGTAGGAATTTTTTAAGCTGGGAGTCAAACATTTTTCAGTTTTTTATCAGTTGAATATTTGTCTGTTATTTTGCAGGCATGCGGCGACGAGTCTCTATCAAGTAAGCTGGGCACCCCAGTCCCCAGTGCCACAGTGGTGGGCCCCATCTGCTCCTACTTCGTGGGAAGGTACGGGTTCAAGCCGGAGTGCCGAGTTATCGCCTTTACTGGAGATAACTGCTCAGCACTTGCAGGTAGGCAGGAAGTTACAGTTTTAAATAATGAGGACGTCAAAAAGGAGGAGGTACACAATTTTTTTTTTTAATCGCTAAGATCCACAACCACTAACAAACAAGTGTTAACAATGTCGTAATATGTACATATAATAACATGCGATAACACATCAAAGACGTCATTATCAGCACTTACTCTCAGCTGAGTGATAAGACGCTGTTATCAGTAACTACGATTTAATGTGCAGTTTATCCTACTTGTTAGATATCTTATCTTGACTGCTTGTTCACTTTACAAAGCAGAGAAATACGAGTTTAATAGTGCGTTGTTAAGTTAAGATTGTGTGTTCAAATAACCTTGTATGTGGCCATGGCCAACCATGTACAGGGTTATTTAATTAAACATATAAATTGTGTTGAAAAAGTTATTTCAAATTCAGCTATCTAATTACGCAACACATTTTCGTTGACAATTCCGACTAATCTGTTTCAATTTGACAGGTCAACAACATTAATTGTGTTATTTACGTTGTTGAGCAGATTTTTCTTTCGAACGTACGAAGCAATGGATTAGCAATCTGTTTCAAAACGATTCAGATTCTGATTGATCGTGTATTACGTAATTAGGGTACTGGTCAATGAAGCATCAGCCCTGGTGAGGTGAAATTCCTGTATTGCATTGAGACCAATTGGACTCTACTTATAGTACTCAAATATTACTTATAGAACGTTAAGGAAAACGTAGAACTGCGTTTCTTGTCCATGACTATAAGACTCAACAAATTGCGTCTCCATCACAGATGGTTTCATGTTTAGATATGAGCCACGTAAAAATCAAACGTTACCAATAAACTATATAAACCTATAATGAAGGCTCGCGCAGGTTGGGGCGGGCCGCGCCGCAACGCAGCGCAGTGTCTAAATCATCTTTCATCACTTTCCACAGGCACACTACAAGCGGGCCGCACCGCATTCTTTTGTTTGAAAATGAGTTGCGCTGCGGCCCGTTGCGGCTGTAATGTGCGCTTGGCTTTAAACTGATGACAATGACAAAATCACAGGTCTTCGCCTCCGCGCCGGTTGGGTGGGCCTGTCCCTGGGCACCAGCGACACGCTCCTTCTCGGCCTGCAGGGCCCCGCGGCCCCCCCGGCGGGCCACGTGCTCGTGGGCCCCACACCCGACGCGCCCTACATGGCGCTCCTGTGCTTCGCCAACGGATCTCTCACAAGACAGAACCAGCGCGACAGACTAGCGGCGAAGAGCTGGGACGCCTTCAATGATCTGCTCACAGCTACCGTGAGAGGGAACATGGGCTATATGGGTGAGTTAAATATGAAAACTATGAACAACGCAGATTCTTTTTGCTTGCAAAAAACTTCCAATAAAAAAAAAACTTTGGCTTTAATTGCATCAAACATTTTCATTTCTTGATAAATTGCATGCCTTAGGACGCCCTAAGGCATGCAATTTGTCCTAACCAAAATGATCGTCGCGTTAATTTTGTTCCCCGTGTCTTAACCAAAGCGATCGGTCGCGCGACTACATGATCCTCGTACGACGTTCATTTATGTCAGTCATTGGTTCGGAAAACTGGAAGGCGCCCTCTGTCGGCGCGACAACCCGTTTGGGTTCGCGACCGATCGTGACCGATCGCGTTGGTTGATTTTTGATGTAATTTCCTATATAATTTGTTGCCGAAGAGATTGTTCTAGCTATTTCTAGACTGAATAAGTTCAACCATTTCCCCTAGGCATCTACTACGACACGGCAGAGATAGTCCCTCGCGCGGCAGTGGGCCGCTGGGTGCAGGACGCGGGCGGGCGCGCGGCTGCGCCGGCGCCGCAGTTCGAGGCGCGCGCGCTGCTGGAGGGGCAGGCGCTGGCCCGGCGGGCACACGCGGAGGATATGGGCTTCACACTTGGTGGGTCTACCTACCTATCTTTAGAAGACGGGTATCTACTACGACACAGCACAGTCCCTCGCGCGGCGGTGGGTCGAGGTTATGAGGTTTACACTTGGCGTTATTACCTTGTGAGACTTCGGTAGAAGTTCCCTCGGACAGGATTATTGGATGAACTTTCGTTCACCTGGAGGCCTGTATATCGGGCAATATTTCATAAAATATCTCCTGTCGCCGATTTGAGTATAAACTCAAACCATTTATTTAAATTAAACCAATTGCAGGCACTTTTGAATTATCAAGGAGGTGGTCAGTCAGAAATATGAAGCTAGTTGCCCATTCCATAGCCTGGTAGGTTCCTTTAGGAGAACACGTCAACTGTTTTCCTCGAAGACATTGGAAGACATGAATCCAGCTATTTTCTCCTTACGTTACAGAATTCCTGCCTGAGTATGTAGTTAAAATACATAGGTACTGTTAATGACGTCTTTCGATAGAGAGGTATGAGAAAATGCTTTAGTAGTGTTTTATTATGATCCCTTCAGAGCATGTCAGTCTCCCAGAATTTTTAACTATCTGATTCTAAAATTAATCAGTCAGATTTTAGATGCACCATCTCAAAATTTACTAATTTAGCAGGGAAAGGATGCATGTTGAATATCTGATCCCATTGCATCTTCCCATTTTTTTTGCTATAATAGAACTCTCACGTTTCAGACAAGTCCTCCCGTCTGATAGCGACGGGCGGTGCTTCAGTGAACAAAGAGCTGTTGCAGATATTTGCTGATGTTTTCGACACACCGGTATACGTCCAGGTAAACGCTACCCTTTCTATGCACGCTCCTTTAGCTGTCTAGCACAGCATCCATAATTTAAACTCGCTGCCGTGAATTTCATTCACTACACGATGTTGTGGTTGATTCAAGAAATAAATTGTAATTAATATTTTTTACAGGATCAACACGCCAATGCTGCGTTACTAGGAGCTGCCATCCGCGCCGCTGAAGTTTGGAGCGCTGAAACTGGTACCACACTTCCAGGTTAGCTAATAATTTGGTCAGTTAGCTTCTCACACATGGTTACAGCTTTTTTAGACCATAATAGTATAAGAATAAAAATAATTTAATTGCAGAAAATACAGGGCAACTTTAGATGACGTTGTAACGTCACACAGTTGTTCTAGTTTTTTTTGTTTAATCAACATATTGATCTGATAAACAAAATTCTTTCTACTACATTTAAAAGCAATTTTTATATTTCCAGGGTCAGAACTAAAGGTGTCTCCAGTAGCAACTCCGTACCCCGACCACGACAAGATCTACACGCCGATGCTAGCTCGCTACAGACAGATCATTGAAACCATTCCCAAACTAGGCTAATGCGCTAACAGGCACACTTAACTTTAATAGTAACGACATATCACATTAATTGATACGTATGCAATCAACTGTTGGTGCTTGGTGCTAATTTGTGCCAGTGTCTTTAACCTGCCTTTTTGGGCTTGTAGCTAAATAGCAGCTATGGAGATCTATTTGCATTTTATCGAAGTCATATTTTTGGAAAGCTTATAGTTTTACAGCGACACTTCCATATTTCCATACCTTAAGGCAAACTTTTACTGATGTTAGATTTTGGTGACGTGATATTTTTTTACACAGGGAAACTGAATGTCAATAAGTGTCAACTGAAGTACTTACTAGCTCAAGACTGGAAACCGGTCTCATTAT
Organism: Agrochola circellaris; assembly: GCA_914767755.1. NCBI lineage: Eukaryota > Metazoa > Arthropoda > Insecta > Lepidoptera > Noctuidae > Agrochola > Agrochola circellaris. Next base: position 2,949,835 of record OU611859.1, on the reverse strand, counting down.
TTGCAAAATAAAACGAAAATTCGCTCTGTATAATTTATTGTTATTCGGCGAATCTTAATTTGGATAAGGGTAGACAGATGTTGTTTATTATATCTAGCGTTGTGGTAACCGAGCTTGTCTAGAGGGGATATAGTATGAGTATCTGCAGTAGCCAACTTTTTAATAATGACGTAATTTTTTAATTGATATTAACACTCCATAAACTAGCTTAGCTTTAACTTTTAATGTGGTAGTAGTGTCAAGTTTGCTGTCGAGCTTAATTCGAGCACGTTATGCTTAATTCTCACATTTAAAGTAAGTAGTAGTGTACATTCCATTTTATTCATATACAGCATTTATTTTTGTTACAAGAGTTTATTGTTGAATTTTGTTATTGAATCATTCAGAATCTGATGTCATGTGATCATAGTTTTAAGTGATGTATTAAAGACATTTTATTTAAATTTTTACTTGACAATCTCATGGTGCTTTCCTGGGCAATATCCAGATTTATACATTCCATCAATGGTTATTTTTATTTGTAAGCATAATAGTTTTAGAGGCAGATTTTTAACAAAATCATATAAAACTTTTGTTTTATAAATGGGGACCGTGTAATAATCGTTACCTACATGATCTGCTGAAAATAAAATCATTGCAATTAACTGTTTAAAAAAGACGGTTGGAGAGCTTTTTGTTATTATATATTGTACTATTTGTTATTTTTTTATACATTTTTATAATAAATGTTTGCTAGAAATGTACTTGTTTTTATTGTTGTGGTTTTTAGCTGCATCAAAGTTTGGGATGTCGATATATTCCAAGCAAACACCTAACAAACTAAGCAATAAGAAGACTGCACTGTATGTCATAGATATTTATTTAATTCATTTGCATACATTTGAATACTTCAAGACCGTTACATTCCTTCTTTGATTATGTTATCACCATCAAAACAATGAAAGAGTCTTGGATATTATGTATTTTTAAAAGAAAAAAAAACACTGTATTGGAAGCAAACAAAATTGGAAGTATTTGTAGAAGGGATGTATCTATTTCTTGCGACCACCGCGCTCCTTAACTTGTAGGTGTAAGACGGCGCCGGGCGGCACATTGTAGTACGCCAAAGTGTTCGTATCCTTGAAGAATAGACCCTGCAACATACAATCAGTGGGTTAGTTTAGGCAGCCTCCAATCATATTTCATAACCAAAGGTTGGTCTATGGATGTCGTTTTTGGTAAAAGGGCAGCATCCGGCAAAAAGTAAATGCTAAGGTGATTCAGCAATTATTGAACTTGTCCAGAACACCGACAGGCACCTTATCATCTTCTTATCAACCAAAGACATCCCTTCTGGTCAGGCAGGAGGAAACCAGGCAGGTATCACAACAGCCATAGCTATTTTTGCCATAACACAACATTGCTGTCATCCAATTTTAATTACTAGCACTTGCGATATTAAAACTTAGTCACTAAAACCCGCTGGCAATGCTGTTGTTACATGTAGGCGGTGGTGGACATTTCTCATTGGCATATTTGCCTATAGTATAGTCGACCTTGTAATTGCTTTGTCACCCTAAGGTTCAATGTCATTTGCACGTAAAACGTTATGGTAAATTTTTTCTTTAGATAAATGTCAGTGTGATGTTTGTGGTTAAATAATAACAACCGCACAAGTCGATCGATCAGGTTAAGCTACGCTTGCCGCGGTTGGTCCGTGAATGGATGACCATCTTTATGTACCAGACTCCTCCGTGCTTTGGAAAGGCGTGTTAGGCCGTTGGTCCCGGCTGTCATTCGTAGATCTTTGTCAGTCGTTACGGGTCGTCAGAAGCCCGAAAGTCTGATAACCAGTCTTACCTAGGGGTATCATATTACCCAGTTACTGGGTTGTGGAGGCCAGATAGGCAGTCGGTCCATGTAAAATACTGGTATTCAGCTGCATTCGGTTAAACTGGAAGCCGACCCCAACATAGTAGGGAAGACGCTGGACAGATTGATTGGTCTATTTTGTTCTTTGTGACCAAAGTGAGTCTGACAGTTAAATAGTTTCAACCTTGATGAAATTAAAATTTACTGGGAGATTATTGACATAAGTAGAAAAGCAAATACTAGGTTGACTATAGCTACATACTAGGTTGACTATAGCTACCTACTAGCTACTACATTGTGCACGGTTACCTCGTAATGCAGCTTCTGCTTGGCAGTGGGCATGTTGGTGGAGCGCTGCAGCATGTTCTTGAGCTCGCCCACCGTCGTGCCCAGCGACACGCTCAGCGGCAGCGCGCGCCCGTCCAGGCGCCACTCCGCGCGCTCCGGGAGCGACGGCAGGGCCACCTGGGCCGACGAACACACATCATTGATTAGCTTATAATGTAGGTATACAGATAAGATGGAATTTTTATAATGAATGGTCTCAATACATTTAAGGTAAGGTTATGTTATTATGATGTAAAAGGTGCGTTGGTTTACTCCAAACTGATGTTGACTGCATAGTTCATTATAGCTACAAAGAATCCCCCTTACTTTTAAACATTCCTTAAAGTTAAGTATTAATTACCGTCTTGGTAAAACTATAATTTTTTTGACATTTAAATGTATCTTAACTTCATGCAATGTTTATAAATGAACACCGTAATCGTTAAATTCCATATCAACATTCTTTTGTGTACCTGTTTGTGATATTATGTATTTATGTAAAAGTTTCTAAAACTATTTTTAAATTGATACTGAAACTCCTTCGTAATTGTGGAGTTTGATTGGGCTTTTCCATGCGATGTGTCAGGTTATCATCTGTTGTTTCTTCTCGAAGATCAACCACAATCAAGTTAGTAGGTCATGTCTTTTAAGTAGATCAAGTGCCTATTTAATAAAACCGACTGAAAGTATGTCAATTTTGTAATTTTTAACAAATAAAAGGTGTAAGGTGTAGCTTACCTGTAGCGGTGCGAGTCCAGGGTGCCTGGCTATCCAGGAGTGTTCAGGCTCAAGCGCATCCTCTGTGCGCGCGCGCTTGGCGGCGGGACCGTCGTCCTCTTCGACTGCCACTGCGCCGAATGGGAACCCGGCTGCAGTCACTGCACCTGAAATTACACGAATTTATGTTGTTATTGCCTTTTAATCCATAAGTATTATAAATTAGTCGCTTTTCATGTCTGTCTGTGTGACCGCGTTCTTCTAGAGGACGCAACGGATTTGATGCGGTTTTCACCAAACGAAGAAGAGAAGAGAAGAAAAGAGTAAAGAAGGGTAAGTATGATCCTGAAAGGATTTTAATAGGCTATGGCCTATTAAAATCCTTTCAGGATCATCAACAAATAGATTGACAATATTTTTACTCTCAAAGTATGCTTTGAGAGTAAAAATATTGTCAATCTATTTGTTAAGCAACTATATCTATAAGATAATGTAGTTGTCTGAATATAATAATAATAATAAATTTTATTCAAGTATAAAGTAAAATTATGATTTAGATTAATTACAATCGAGGAAAATTAAAATCTAACTGTAATGTAGACCTGCCTGATCTAGGTTTATGAAAAACCTGTGTTTCAGGCCATCAATTTACATCAAACATTTAAAAAAGAAGACAACAATAGGTTTTTTAATAAGCTAAATTAAAAAGAAGACATTATATTTTCAATGACTTAAAGAGTCAACATTAATTAGGGTATATTATTTTAAAACTAGATTACTTAAGATATATTATGTTTAAATAAATTAACAAATAATATTAAAGAAGTTAAAGTGGACACTGTTATTAATTAGGTAAAGGAAGAGACTTAATATACAGTAGATAGATAGAGCTATTATTTTAAAATTTCTAGTAGTTTTTCCGTGTCTGCGTGATTGAGTTTTGACAAATATTCCTGTACTAATAAGTTACACCTATTATAACTTAAACTATAAATCTTTAGCACTCTGTTAAACTGGTTATACAAGTAGGGCCCTAAAAATAAATAAATAAATAAAATGTGGTGAATGTGGATATTATAAGTTTGAAGAAGATAGAGATATTTCTATGTTGCAGTTCACACAACATAACACAAAACTAAACAAAAAGCTTGTAAAAAAAACAGGTCAGAAAAAAATTGTACATAGAAACAAATACCCAAGTTTGTGCAAGCTCTGTCTGGTTTTGTTTTGTTTTTTTGTTAGCCCGTATTGTCCTACTGCTAGACAGAGGCTACTCGATCTCTTGTCTATTGTTATGTTACAAAAATATAACAAATACAGACCTACAGCACCAACAGCAGCCACAGCTCCAACTGGCGTCGGTATCAGCGGCGGTCGGGGCGCCATCGGCGGCAACACCATCAGCGACGGCAGCGGCTGCAGCAGCACCGGCTGCGGGGCCGGCGGGGCCGGGGGGGCCGGCGGCCGCGGCGGGGGCCCCGGGGCCACGCGGGCCGGAGGGGCGCGCGACGCGCCCGGCGCGCCCACGGGCTTCGGCCCGATCTTCTCCTTTTCTTCGTCAGGAAGTAGACCTTTGACCTGTTAATGAATTGCTCATTTAAGACGCCGATATATGCCAGTGGCCTTGAGTGGTTAGCTTGCGTGTTCTATGCTGAGCTCCCGCAACGCGTCGTACGTCCAGTTTACGCATTATAAATTTATTATACATACATCATTAATTGGTATTTTTTTTTAAACACGTACCTAGGCTAAAAGATAAATAATTAGGTATCTTTAAAATGGTGAAGGTTTCAGAAAAATATGTTTGATAATTTTTGCGTGATTCTCAGTTTTTTATCCGCGTTAGAGACATAACTTTACAAATTAGCTACACTATGTAATATAAACATAATCTAAAATATTCACAAATTAAGTTACTAAGAAAATGCTCTTATTTAACCTTTTTTTTTCTTTCTAAATCATTAACACTAATTGTTTAGACGTGATCTTCAGTATAAAATCATTAAAAGCCCTTAGTGAAGAAACACAAAATAAAACTTGGACATGAAAAACAATTTAAACTATTTGCTGGAATCTGTGTTTTCTGATAAGTATAACTGGAATTAATTAAGACCCGCTTGCACCACACATAAATCACTAAATGCGTGTAGCACTAAACATATATATATCTGCGCATTCTGATCATGCTTGCTTGTCAAGAAGTTGCGTTAACAGACACTGTTACGAAAAAATAGTGTAAATGTGGCGCTGTTCCACAATCAAAAGGGTACTTAATATCGTGTCCTGCATACCCTGTTGCTGCTACAGGAACTCACGCTACTGAAGGTGCTAAAAGCGTGTACAAATTGTGATGAGACTCTGTTTAGATTGCCATAGACATGCGCGCGTGTCGATTACATTACCTTGTGTATCTGCTGTATCTGGTCCTCCAGCGTGATATGCGCGCGCGCAGCTCTCGTGGCGGCTTCCACACTGGACGTGTGTCCGTCCCATGTGACGCGGTCGTCGCGCCGTCTCTCTTCCTCGCCGATCTTCTTACCGATGGCCGTCTCCTCGTCGCCCACGCCGAAGATATCCGTACGGCGTTCGGCGAGCTACGGAATAAATATTAACAGTTGTAAGTAGATGGCTAATGGTTCACATTATATTAACAACGTGAAAGAATAGTATAAAATAAAGTTGTTTTTCGTGTTACCGGTTAGTTCTTCTAAACCACACAATGGATTTTGATGATAGTTTCACCATCGTTTAGAGAATTTATTTCGGAAGGTTTATGTATATAAAACATTATTATTTCATTTAGATTTAGATATAGCACAGAAATCTCGATGCTTTGGCATATTGCTACATCAGTAGATTGCATCTGTGCGAAGCATGGGCGGGTTGCTAACATCGGATTAAAAAACAAATATATATGTTTTTAAAATAAAAATGCTAGTCTCTGTATGGAATTTGTTTGTGAACTGCTTCTATTAGTTGTATAACGACGAAATACAAAAGTACCTGTTTAAGCGAAGCCTCAATAGCAGCTCCTGGCGCGAGAGCTTCATCCCTGTCCGTGCGCTCAGCGGCGGCACGGTCTCGTTGCTCCAGCCAGCGCGGGTCCAACAGACCGATGCGCACGTGGTCCGCCACCTTGTTCGCAGGTATCTTCTCTCCAGTGATAGGCGACACCAGCCATTCTTCTGACGCGGGAGCAGGTTGAGGCCTCTGGCGCTTCGGATCGTACTTCTTGACAACCACGCGGTCTGGACGCGGCGGTAATGGCGCCTCATCACCCGGAGCTCGCGGTCCGGAATCTGAAGGACCGTCGTCGTCTGATGATGAGCTGTCCTCCTCCATATCCTGCACGCGGTTGTCGTCTGGCCGCTGTTGTTGCTGGGTGCGATCCTCCATCTCTGCTAGATCGTCATCTGTCTCTGATTCCGACTCGGATTCCAACTGCATCTCTGTGTCGTCATCATCGTTCCCATGTGTGATATCCTCTCCCCTCTCCTGTGCTAACACTCGCGCTCCAACTTCGAGAGGTGTAGTGGGAGGTGGGAAATCTCCGGGCTCCCCAGCTGGGTAATCTACAGTTTCGACGACGACGAAGTCATGCCAGTCTATGGACGCGTATGCTAGACGTTCCTTCTCGATCTTCGCTTCATCAGCCGCCTTACGCCGCGCCTGGTGCGAGTGCCAGGCGGCTCTACTGCGAGCTTGCTCTAAAACACCGCTGCGAACTTCGGCAGCAAGCTTCGAAACTAATTCCTTTGGGGGCAAGAGTACTTTCGTGTACTGTTCTAAAAGCCGAGTGAAATACTGGAACAGCGAATGCTGCGGGCGAAGAAAGTCAAACTGGTGGTTTCTCTCCTCTTTCTTCATCAAGTCTGTAAGGAACTGTCGACCGTTTCGTGCAACAAACTGAGCAGTGAGTTTGACAATGTCGAGCTCGAGTGCTGAGATGGATGGTGGGTCTGCAATGAACTCGAACTCTGGCGGGGGGTCGCGGGGCGGGGGTGGCTCGGCGGGGGCTGCTGCTTTTAATAGTTCCTGTTGACGAAGGGCGGTGGCTGGCGCGAGACCGGGCCGCTGGATTGCTGGGAGCCCTATTAAGGCTGGTGCACCTGGATCTGGACCTATTCATAGAATAAATTGTCATTTAGCTACTGGTTTAACAAGCTATGTTTATGTGGTTGATAAATTGAGGACTTGGGTGGAGTACCAAGGAAAAATGTCCAAGAGAGTAATTTAATTAATTTAATAAAGATCTATTAATATATAATTAATATAATAAGAGATAATATTAGGGGAAGACCGAAGGAACCATGGATGGACTGTGTGAAAGATGATATGACTAGAAAGGAGGTGACTACCGAGATGGCGACTGAAAGAGAAGTATGGAAGACGGACATGTTGCGCTGACCACTAATAAATTGGGATAAGGGCACGAGAATGATGATCTGCTGGTATAGTTGCATATAAACCATTATAAAATTTCAAAATGATTCTGAAAATATACTGAAATGATGTTTTTTATTTTATTTTTGGTGTGCCCTAATTATGTCTAGGATAAATATGTGTAGGATTTTTTAAAATTATAATGGGATTCTCAATGATCATTAAGTCGATCAATATACAGGGTGTTTGGCAGAACGTTGAACATACGAAAATGGTGGATAGGTGGGGTCATCTGCTACTTACTTAGCCCTAATTTATTTGGCCCTGGCCCACGGGATATTTAAAAAAAAAAAAAATTGTCTTTCTTCTTGTTTCACCACTTTCTTAACTTTAAAGTGTAATTTTTATTAAAAATGGGTAAAACAGGCAATATTTCGTATTTTTTTTAAATCTTTTATGTTGACAGATTCTTATAAAATTATTGCTTTATTCAGATGTTAGCTAGAAAAAAAGTTATGAGTCCTCAAACTTACAGAAAGATGTAAAATATACTTAAATCTTAATTTCAACTTGCATTTAAAAAAAAACAAAAAATGATTGAGGAGTTCCAATTCTAGCAAAACATCCCTAGTGTGTGAGCTTTCTAATGGTATGTAATTTGCTTTTATAAAAAAAAAACTTTAAGAGTTATTTCATAATTTTTTCAAGTAGGACATTTTTGACGAAACTCTACCTTTACGGAAAGTGAAATGTTTTGCGAAATTTAATACTGCAAAGTTGGTAAAAATTAAATGATCGACGGCTTGCCAGTAGCAGTGGTGCAAATTAACATTCACTATTCCCTTGGGATGGTTGTTACACGAAACAGGTAGAAATTTTGTTTCCAAAAAAATAATAAAATGTAAAAATATCCCGTGGGCCAGGGCCAAATAAATTAGGGCTAAGTAAGTAGCAGATGACCCCACCTATCCACCATTTTCGTATGTTCAACGTTCTGCCAAACACCCTGTATACAATATTATACAAATAAGTAAAGGTGCTATGATCATAAACGGATGCCAGATTTTATCATGTTGTGAAACCCATTGATTGGGGACTTACCCACCAACCATTAGAATGCATCTTTACTTCATTAACAAAAATAAGTAAAATTTGAAACTTACCTTTCCCCTCTCTGATCTCCTTGACCTTATGCTGATAGTAAGCATGGTATGGATCTCCGGAGTTGAGGAAGTTGAACTTTGGGTTACCAAGCTCATTTTGGCGGATTCGAGCCTCAAACTCTGGCCCATTACGAGCTACGAAACTTGCAGTCTTGTCCACAATATCTAGAGAACGATGTTAAGGAAATTCTGATTTTAAAGCCTGAAAAAGAATTTCATAGATCAAAAGAATGGTTAGGTTACCTATTTATCAAGGATGAAATCATAATTATGTGTGGCAGTCGAAACTCCAAGGTTTATTCTTCAGACTGTAGAATGCTGCTGAAAAAGATGGGGGTAAAATCAATATGTTTTCAATATGGCTTTTAAAACTTCGGTAAACTATGTCTTTGCAACAAGATAATTAGCGATAACTGAAATGCACAGGAGTTGGTTTACAAGAAATCCAAACAAACATGTAGCTGTCCGTTTTTAAGGTTATGATGCAAAACCTGGTTTATCCATACCCACTACAAATGTTATAATGAATTCCTACAAATCATAACGGCAATTTAATTTGTAGACTTAGTTTAATTTCAAAGGATACTCCTCACTTCTGGCGGAGGATAAATAATGCCAATGACTGGCGCAGGGGGAGCTTGGGGCTCTTCCAACGGCGGCTCCATCGCCATCCCCGGTGGAGGCAACACGTCGATCGAAGGCATTTTTGCCTTATAAACTCTACTCTACTATTATTTTAATACTCAGGTTTAGTTTGAACGAAATATCATTCTAAACACGGGAATATTGACGCAGATGCGACTAAAGACGCGACGAACGAAAGTGACAGTGACAGCTAACAAATGATGATAGATGACAGAGACAGAAGAGCACAGATTGCACTCGTAACAAAGATAAAATATAATTATTTGTTCTGAGGCATGGATAACGCAACTCGGTTATCACTAGTCGATTTGAACACATTTCAATAATACTATAATACAGTTAAAGGAACACAAAATCTTGCTTGATTATATAAAACTATGATCCAGAATGCCGGTGGCCCAATGTCGGCCCAAAAGACTTACAAGAAACAAAAATCAAAAGGCAAGAATAATATAATAAAACAAATAACTCGAGAATTACTTTTTTTTAATAAATCTTATTACATCACAATTTAATATGATAAAACGTATCTGATGGTTCGATCATCAGTAGTCAACACAGACGTCCTATTAGACCAGTATAACAAGTCGGTGAAAGTTGCAACGGAGCGGGAGCTAACATCAAAACACATAGTTAACGTCATCACCATGAGAAACGTGATTAACCAAAGCAGTAGAGCGAACGCCAGGAACCATAGAGTCGTTTGGGTAGTCCTTTCTGTTCTCGATACTCGAACCTCACTGTCCTCATAATCTAGCAGACCTAGCTCTTCGGAACATTTGTTATTAGGCTGAAATTACTCAAACATTACTTAGGGATATAATAGTAGTATACTAGAGAATAGAATAGATAAACAAATGTACACCTTGTGGGCCATGCCGAATTTTGTTCAGCAAACGGATTACCTACAATGATGATGATAAAATTCCATGGATATATATTGCCCTCCATAGCAATCTCTGCGTACATAATCACATAATACTCGTAGTAGAAAGAACTAACTTACGTAGTATTGATGTTGCGGGATGTCTTTCAAAAGCTCATTGAGATTCATTTTAATTTATTGACTTGATTTGCAATGTGAAGGCGCAAGTCCGCTGGATGCAGGAAGCACAGAATCGGTCGAAGTGGTCGTGCTTGGGGGAGGCCTATGTCCAGCAGTGGACGTCTTTGGGCTGAAATGATGATGATGACTTGATTTGCCGATTTGGAAGTAGCGGCTACTATTAATTTTAATTTGTTCCAAAAATTATTATTTCATTGTTCTATAATGTTTCCTAAACAAAAAAGTAGAATGATGCTGGAATGATGAATGCTTGTCGAAATGACCAGACAGAAACGTCACAGAAGTTTAGGAAGCCAGCATTTTATTTGTATCCAAGGAGGATCACTGTCTGCTCCTTACCTTTTATAGTCTACCAGGCATGGTCAACTGATGCAACATAACCAATCCGTACTGTGCAATCCGCAATTAGAACGGCCTATTTGAAGCAAACATCAAAGTCTCTTTATTTCATGTTCTATTTGCACGTATCTGAATCTGATGTATCAAAGTTACGCAACTTTGCCTTTTCAGCACCACATTGCTATTGCTTTGCTATTTGCGTAACACACGATTAATCATAATCTGAATAATTTTGAAGGGAATTGCCAATCCATTGCTTTTTATGTTCGAAAAATAGGTCTGCGTAAATAACGTAATGAAAGTTGTTGAACTATCAAAATTAAACAGATTATGATTGATCGTGTGTTATGCAATTAGGGGGCAGAATGGCCTTTTCATAAAGCCCACGGCGAGTTATTGTTCGAGCGCTCTCGGTCAATGACTTGCCGTGTACTGGGGGCTTTAGAGAATGGTAGACTTTAGCTAAATAGATACCTACATTCAATATGGTTGCAGGTCACATTTGCGTTGACGGCAATTCCAGCATACCAGGGCTCGGATAACGGTATATTTTTCGAAATTCGAAATTTCGTCTTAGAAACCTAAGAAACGATTTGTTTCTGTTACGTTTGAACGGAACGATATAAAAACGTTTTTGGAGGAGAACAAAATTTAAATCGTTTTCGGTTAATAAAACGTTTTTAACTGTTTTTTTTCCATTTTTGGGTAGGTCGATAGGAAACTCGCAACACAACCCTTACGGCAAGCGCATTGGAATCAAAGATGTAATTAAATGAAGATAAGGTACAATTTACACAATCTCCTTTTTTATGAAATAAATTTATTATATTATTGTTATTTAACTAAACAAGTTCATGCATGCATAAACCGGTTTTTGTTTTGCGGAATAAACGTTCTCATTTTCTTTTCGTTCCGAACAAAATATTGTACAAAGAACTGTTAGAAACGTTATTTAAAATAAAGTTTCCAAGCCCTGCAACATACAGTTCGGAACGACTTTAGGATCCAGAAATAAAAAAATATGTGAAGAAGAGGAAATATATTTTAACAAAATTTTACGTATTCATGAGCCCCATGAAAATATCGTCAAAAACAATGTATTAAAATGATAGTCTTAGTTAATTTACATAATCAGTACACTTAAAATTAAAAATATGTGATAGATAGGTACCTACTGCATCGACTATTGCATATGGTAGGATTATAAAGCTTCAGGGAAAGCTTGGACTGACCTCATGCCTACATAAATAAAAAATGCTGTTCGTTGGTAAGCACATCTCTTGAAAACGGCGGGAAAATGGGTTTTTCTATGGTTTTTTTGTATGAACTATTGAAATTTTGACAGGACAACGTCAGTCGATGTCGGGTCGGTTACGCGTGTATGCTAATATTATCATGCTGCGCCAATCGTTTTGGCTAACATTTGTTAACTGACATTGAACAGCCCAAGAACAGCGCAACAGCGGTATACATGTACCTAAATTAGTAGGTACTTCAAAGTTTTTCTGTCTACGCTAAACAACTTAAACTTACGTCTAAATATTTTTAAATATATGTATTTATTTCGAGTGTTATTTGATAAGTTGTATTTAAGGCCGCGCGATTATTATTAGGTATCTTCTGTCACTGCTATAGAAATACCATGAGCAGCAACTCATGGTATTTCTTTATGGACCTTACTTTTAGTTTCACTAGTCTGTCAATAGCAAAAACAAATCTAATAGAGTATTAGGCATGGTATATCAATATAATTAATTACTAATTTAATAAAAATGTTAGTTGAGTCCATTGATAGCTGAGTCATCTCGTTGTTCGTACGTGGACCGTGGCGCGATCTTTTCACGTTCTTCATTTCCCGCCAGGAAGATGGCCAAATGTTCCTGAAAAAGAGGGTAGATATAATTATATTTTGAATAGCGCCATCTATTAAAAAACTTGATTTAAAGGTAGTTTGAAGTTTTGAAGCGCCATCTATGAACGACATCTGTAAACTGGGCTGGGACACACTGCAAAATAAATCTGCGCTCAAGACGTTTTGCAATTTTGGTAATAAATTGATTCCTTAATACCCATGCATTTCTTTCTATCTCTTTGAACAGTCTACAACCGTCAGAGAAACTAGTAGTTTAATCAATTTACGATTTAGGTACAATATTACATATAGGTATTAGTGACTCATCACGTCAAAATCATGTCAAAATAAAAATCCGGTAATTAACTAGGCTGACGTCAGGTAATGGTAATGGTGGTGGTAATGGTAAATTGTTCAATCGGACATAGTTTCCAAGATCTTACCAAGTATGTTTTCGAAGCCGTTTGCAGGTGTTGCAGCAGATTCTCCAACTTGCTGCGCCACTCCTTCACCTCAGACAGCGCAATCTCAACGGGCACGGTCTGCGAATGACACCAGAACAAATTACAGTCTATTCAAATCCTTGTTTCCAATTTGATGTTATTTCCACTTAAACGAATTTCTACTTTTTATTAGTGTGAATTCAGTTGATTTCAAAAATACAAATATCTACTACCTATTGAAAAATTCATAAAAATGTTTGAAATTGTAGCGCAAACTGAATATTAAAGTTGTTTATTAAAAACACATATTTGTTTAGGTATATGTTTGGAAACTAAATCGCGAACAGGTAAAGATATTCTATAGTTTAGATATCACAACTCAACGCCTGGTATTCCCAGAAGGGTTCTGAAGCACATTTCGTCAATTATGTGTAGAATAAGAATAAATAAGATCGCTCCATATAAGGGGCGAGTATAATGCTTTAAGCCGGGCACAAATCCAGTTTTCAAGTTGTTACCTACTGAGAATGTCCTAACAATTCAGTTAATTAATATGAAGTACCTAGGTTTATAGCCCAACCTATAAACCTAGGTACTTCATAATAAACTAGGTATAGGTATCATTCTGGGGTATGTATACTTAACTTTTAATTTTAAATCTTACCTTCATCAGAGCATCGGTTGCAGTATTCAGGGTTTTTGTGATAAGTGCCATCGCTTGACGAACATTGCTAGGACAAAGTAAAGATATTAATAGAATTTTTACGAAATATTTTTTAAAGAATATGTATTTCAGAAGGAAGTATACTAGATCCTCCTCTTCCGACAAGCTTTAGAAGAAAAGCAGATGCCGTAATAAAAAGATAATTCAGTCAGTAAGGTTGTCCCACTTCAGCCTGCTGATTACACCGTCATTGTGTGCGTGTATTGATGAATAGTCATTTGTGGAAGCACCAAACGTACTTAGGCAGATCATTGTGCGTGTAGGAGATGAGGTGGACCATCTTCCTGGTCATCGTCCCTGCTCAGTAGCACCACCCAGCTCCAGGGCGCCATGTCGGGACTTGTTTTCTGGCTCCGGTGCAAAAACAGCTCCTTAGCCATGATCACTTACTTGGGCAGCTCGTTTTGCGTGTATTGGATGAGGTGACTTCTTGGTCAGCAGCATCATCAGCTCCTCGGGTGGCATCAGGTCGAGCCTAATTTGCTGGCTCTGGTTCAAGAACAGCACCTTATTATAGCCATGAACACTTACTTGGGCAGATCGTTTTCCGTGCAATGGATGAGGTGGACCATCTTCCTGGCTGACTCCCTGGTCAGTAGCACCACCAGCTCCTCCAGGGTGGCAAGTCGGGACTTTTTCTCTGGTACCTGTTCAAGAACAGCTCGTTAGCCATGACACTTACTTGGGCAGATCGTTTTGTGAGTAGTGGATGAGGTGGACCATCTTCCTGGCTGTCTCCCTGGTCAGTAGCACCACCAGCTCCTCCAGTGTGGCAGGCCGGGCTTGGTTCTCTGGTTCCGCGGCGCTCAGGGTCGCGAACAGCTCCTTAGCCTTCTTCCAAGCGAGGGCGGGGTCTGTCGCAACCTGTGTTACAATTTAAAAATGAAGTTTGTTTTTCCTTAGGAAGTATTTTGTCTAAGTAGTAGGTATGATTCCTAGAATTTTAACAGTAGAAACCTTCATTTGACTAATGACCATTCTTAAGTAGGTATTTGTCGACTGAAATCACCCTAAAAGAGCTGACCCGAGACCCGAGTTAGGTACGTGATGATAAAAAGTTATTCAGTCTTTGGAGGTCAAGACAAATACCAAGCTTTTTAAGCAACAATTTCACCTGTGTTTTAAAGATACTTATTCAAAAAATGATAATAATAGTAGAAATATAGAATTGAAAATAATAGAGCTATTTTCATAAACAAAACTCACCAATTCCGCAACATAAGCCAGCACGTGGATCTGTTCCTTAATAGCCTTGGCCTCCGCCAGCGCCTGGCGCGTGAGGCGGCGCGTGAGCTTCCTGCGCAGGCGCGCGCCGTGCTGCACGGCCCGCTCGGCCCGCGCGCGCCCGCTGTCGCCGCCGTCCACCGCGTCCGCGCTCGTCACTATGATCACCACTATGGTAAGGACACGACGTTATAGCAATACAAGGCTCCTTTGGCGCGTGCCCAAAATCGGAACTAACGCCGCCATCTTGTTGTTAATCTATTGCCGTTATAGATGCAAATTTCTCGGCTGTTACAACGGCCCCTTGTCAATGTTGTTCAAGCGCTAAAAGTTCCTTGAAGCAGTGTAGCCACCAACGCCGCCGACACCCATGGTTTTGGGGAGTTCAGCAGGTAAATTGGAGTTATAATGTTAGTTGGTTTGAAAATGGACTAGTTATTTCATTTTGCGATCGGTATCGACTCTTATAAGGAAACTGTAATACAGAGCTTTATACAACCCCGAGTTGATTCACCATTTGAACAGTGGCTAGTCGCACATAGGCGGTGTTAAGGGTTCGGGGCTAGTATATTAAGTACCTACTTATTATGTACCTACTTATGGAGTAAAGACAAAGAGACCCAGAGTCAATTAGTCAGTAACTAATTGACCTCCTAAAACATATCCTACAATATTCTAATTAATCATTAACTGCACATGAATGGGAACAGAGTCCAGTGCGGTGATATCACATCTAATTTGTCACCGGTTCCAGACAGATAACAGTCAAAAGTAACATTTAATACTTGTTCATTAATTAGGAGCTGGACCGATAATATAGTCTTTATTACTTTGGAATATGGACTAATTATAGAAGGACAATAGGTGATATAAGTGCTTCCGTTAATTAGGCGTCCAGACTGGGTTCAGACTGAAGTTATCAAGTGACCTTGTGACCGATAGTTTAGAGCTGTCTGGAAACTGCCGTAAATGCACTCAATTGGAACCGCTACTTGTCATAACTTTGTATATGCCTGTTATTTATGTTGTGTCTGTTTTCTGAGTAATGTTCTAATTATAATTGGTTCGTACAGTTCTGTACCTATAAATTAAATTGCAACAGGTTTTTTAGTAACTAATGGTCGGTTATATTGCGAATGCGAAAAAATTCAATCACTGGTTTCTTTGTAGGACTTAGAGCGTTTATTCTGAAAGTGAGCAACGTGCCAATACATGTCAAATATTTCACTGTTTTGATTAATTTGGCAATATTTATGTATGGGAATAAGAAATGTGGCTAACTAGCGAACTACAATATTGATTATGAAATGCAATAATTAATATCGTAACACCGATTATTTCGTTTTAGATGAAAAAAAAGTATTTGGAAACTTTCCAAATGACTTTTTTGCACCTAAAACGGGTACAATATCAAATTCAATGTCATAATTGCAATTCATTATTCTAGTTCGCTAGTTTGCCACATTTATTATTTACATACAGTAATATTGCAAAATTAATCAAAACAGGTAAATTTTTGACAGCTATTTGCGACGTTGCCAACTTTTCGAATAAACGCTCTAAGTCCTACAAAGAAACCTGTGATTGTTTTTTTTTTAAATATGTTTAAAAATATGTTTTTTTGAAAGGAAGGTAGTGAACTTTTGACAGGTATTTTTAAATCCTCATAGATTAAACAAAGGAAATTATGAGATCATTCAACTACATATTTAATCAAAACTTCGTTTCGAGGATATCGGCCCAATCTCTACTCCTATATCATAGTTATTAATCTAATCACAAATAAGTGGCCATTTTACGATAACGAGGATTTAAAAAATATAACAACAATGAATAACGTCTATTTTGGCAACTTACGGAATTTACCTGTTTGTGAGGATTATGTACTGCAATCTGCATGCTAGTGATAACGATGATGTATTTGCTACTAAAAGTACCTAGCTACCTATAAGTATTTTGATTTGATAGTTGGGTAAGTAGACAACTTTCTAGAACGAACCAAAACAGCCAGTCAACTTTATCTGATATTTTGTGGAATATCAACTGACAAAATAGTCGGCCCATTTGACTGAAAGTGGTTTTTACAACCGCGTCGTTAATGTGCTTGAAACTTTACCCTATACCTACCGTTCAAACCGTCCGAAAGCAATGCTGCTTGACAGCACAAACAGGTATGGTGGCCCTACTGTTCTCGACAAACTCTTTCACAAAATCTCTGCGCTACAACCAGTACAATACTTACCCAATATTCCACTATCTCTCACTGCCTGCCAGTAACACTTACCGTCAGAAGCATCCTGCTGATCGGGGGGCAGGTACTTGTCCACGTATTTATCAGCCGTGGTCAGGGCACGTTCCAGCGCCGTGGCAGTGACAGCCGTGACGCGCGAGTCCAACACTGCTGTGGCCAGTTGGTTTACCGAGCTGGCGCGGCGCAGAACAAACCGGCGGGTCTCGGAGTACATCTGTTTGCAAAGATTATGGCGTAATAGTACCTGATGATGTATGATGGGAGCACGAGAAACCAGTGTTGTGACAATCAAAAATATCGACGGTAGTCTTCGAACTTTTGTGCATGCTTTTTGATAGCCGGGCATGGTCTATTAAAAATTCAGATTGGAAATAGATCAGTCCTAACTATAAATTGCTAATTACATGATCGCATCAAGAAATAAGCTTGAAACCTTTATATGTGTCGTTTTAACGCTATCTATTGGTATTACTTTTATATATGAATACAGTGGTGAATTGTAATTCAACGTATTCCTTCCAGCGGGGTAATTACCCCGCTGGAAGGAATACGTTGAATTGCAATAACAATTAACAAAACAATTATTAACAATTATTATGCAATTGCATAAAACACATAAAATGACAACTGATCGCAATGGGTTTCATTTTTACAGTTCACCCACGTTCATTGCGTTATTAATAACGTTGTTGAGCAGACGAATTTTTCAAAGCTATGAAGCAATGGTTTAGCAATATCCTTCAAAACTGTCGGATTATGATTGAAAGTGTGTTACGCAATTAGGGTGCAGCACGCTTAGCATGACCACAATAGATACACATAAAATGACAGATAAACAATCACAATCTGTCATTTTGTCTATTCTTCCGTCGAAAAAACCCGTAGAAAAGCCTTTTCTACGGTTGTCATGCTACGCGTGCTGGACGTGATAATGTGATCCCTTTGAACAATAAGCACCCCATACATGGGGTGCTTAATTGTTCAAAGGGATCCTAGGTTAAAATCATGGGTTTCTAGAAAATCCAAGTGCTTAATTGTTGCAAAGAGGTCACACTATCACATCCTAGAAGGAATATGTCGAATTGCAAGTAATTCTGTATAAAACCAAATAGGTACTTTTTACCCGGACGCTTAGTAAAGCTACAAGTTTATAACACCATGAACTTAGATGACCTGAAGCGGCGGCGATAACTTTTAATATAAATGGTGTAATAATTAACGAATGCAATATTTGTAACCGGACATCAATTCTCGCAGTAGAGATAAAAGTGAATTTAGGTATTGTTGTGTTGTGAGTTATAACTCACAACTCACAATTTTATCAACATGAAAAATCTTTCACTGAGCAGATAGGTACTACTGAGAAAGTACAGGAACTTCCTTTGTAGTAATTAGGGTTTAGTACTTAGCAGTGATAAGGCTTTCGTAATGCGTTGAAAATGCCAATTAAAGCTTAGCTACCTAAAGAGGTAGCTAATTGATAGTAAGCGTCGTCAGAAACAAGTACTTCCAAACCAAATCCTATCATATTTTTTGGTAAACAATGGCTTTTATGCTGTTCATTTTGCAAGAGCAGACGGTAATACAGTTTTCTATCAATAATCCTTTTTTAGGGTTCCGTAGTCAACAAGGAACCCTTATAGTTTCGCCATGTCCGTCTATCTGTCTGTCTGTCCGCGGCTCAACTCAGACTGTTAGTACTAGTTGTAATTTGGCATAGGTATACATATTAATCCCATCGACAAAGTGGTAAAATAAAATAATTAAAATGAATATTTTTTAGGGTAACCTCCCCTACACATAAAGTGTGATGTGATGAAATGTTTCTTTTTTCTCGTCTATCCCATGATGTGGGGTGTCGTTGGAAATTTCATTAAAAAATATTATGAAGTTTTTAAAACCATTTTTGGATTCAGGGACCCGTTTGCGATATATTAAGCTTTGAATTGCAAATTTTTGTTAGAGTCAAGTGTGTCCCTGCCAGCTAAATGGTTGGTTTTTGATATGTGGAAAAATTCACAGCGGTAGTATGTACATATAACGAAATTAAAAGGATAACAATCACAGCTAAGTTGGCTCTACAAGTTAACGAGTAATAATCAACCAACTTACATTTGCAGTTGAAAAAACATTTTCCCCCATACATCCCGTATGGGAGAACATCTACGAAAACCTTCATTGTGCCGGTTTTCGTTATTAGATTTAAGACAGTACCTATATCGCTACTGTATCGGTGAACCGAAACCACCGAAACATAAGGTTATTCCAAAATGGCGTCCCAATTGTTCCTCTTTTTCAAATACTTACTGCTTGCGGCGGCAGATTGATGGACGGCACGGTCTTCTCCACGACATCCAGCGACATGCAGAGGAACCTGTCGAGCTGGTGGATGGGCGTCTCGAACAGTAGCACTGCTGGTAAGGCCAGTTGTACACCAGTGGCGAACGACTTCTCCCCGAGGGACAAGTACCAGCGGATCAATGAGTTTGACTCCTGTTGGAGGATAATGTTATTTATTATCTAATTCTACAGTTATATTTCTAAAGCCATTAGAGTATCCGACCACACTTGCTGAGACATGTGGCTGAACTAAGCTTTTTATCAATCGTAGGCTTTAAAATTGAAATGCCTGTCGTAATGACTAATGGGGGCAGAGGCGGATTATCCCTAAGGCCTAGGAGCGCGAGGTTACAAAGATGCGCGCGCGCGGAAGTTTTTAAACGAAAAAATAATAACAAAATTAATTATGTAACTTCCGCTATGAATTTCGGAATAAAATGTGCAAATCTAGATCTCCAGCTATTTCTCCAGAATTTATACAATCAATATCGTACTTCTTCATGCAAAAAACTATTGAACCGATTGTGATAAAACTTGGTATGTAGATAGCTGGAGATCTAGATTTGCACATTTTATTCCGAAATTCCCACGGGATGGGGCATCACCGCGTGGCTCAGCATTCGTTAATATATGTAGAAGTACTAGTTAAAATTTATAATATATGCCTGCTAGAGTGGCGTCGATGAGGTGCTTGCCTAGGGCGCTCTCAACATTTAACCCGCCTCTGCATGGGCGGTTTATGATTTGCTAGGAAAGGACAAGTATGGAAGGACTTTGATAAGCAGTGGAAATGTATTGTATGCGATAGGTACGAGAAACATTATATAAACCAATATTTACCCTGATCTTGTGGTAGACCTTCTCAGTGACTTCGATGCCGGATCCCACGATGGGTATGGCGGCCACTCTCTGCACCACCTCCAGCATCGGAATACTCGTCGGTCTTTGTGCTTGAACCTTTCCCACTGTTAACAAAATATCACTTTTATTAATAGGTACTTGTATTCAAATGCCAGGTGACGTTTCTGATTACCGTTTATGAAATTAATTAACTCTAATTCTATAGAATTCAGCATAAATAAATAATAATTAATATAAATAATTCGATTTGTTCAATAAGTATTTAGTTACATAAAACGTTAGAAGCCTTGTTCTAAGCACTACACAAAGCGTAGACCTTCGAAGACGGTGGTCTACGGCTCGTAGCTCGTAGCGCGGCGTAGCCTAGTTCGTAGGCTTTTCTCTACGATCCTACGTAGTGGTTTATTGACGTATTTTCTTATTTTATGTTCTTTTCCATAGCATTTATTTATAAAATACCTACGTACATATTATTATTTAATAACAACATTCAACTTGATGCACGCCACAGTAGTGTTATCTTTGTTTTGACAACATTTTATGATGCAGTGCATAAACGTGCAAGATGAGAGTACATGATCTCTTGTTTCGTTTGGATCATAAAAATGGCTCAGATTGTAAGTTATTTTTAAAATTATTGGTGTTACTTTATAGATAAAAATACAATTATTACTTAACAAACAAACATTAACTGTACTGAAAATCACGTCGTCTTTTATAATTTGTTCCGGAATGTAATTAATTTCGTATAAAAAAAGTTAAATTAACAGACCTGGCGGTGTTCCTACGCTCTGTTTGACTGCATTTAAATAGGCTTCAGCTTTTCTAGCAATAGAACCCGTGGTTCTTTTGTTCACGCCTAAAGTGCATGTGCCATTAAAACTTTTTTTAAACACGTCACCATTTTCCGCCATCTTGCTCACTGTTATTTTCGCGCTATATTCGTATGACATTCGAAATATAAAATGAAAACTTTTTAAATCTTTTTTAAGTGCACTATGTATGTTAAACAAGATGTTGATTGTAATTTTTCTCGAGATCGACTGCCGTTTATTACAACGTTACATGAATAGCAACATTGTTTATTTTATTGCAAAGGTTATCGGTGAGTTTTAAAATAATTCCAATCTATTGGTAATAAGAAGTAACAAATACCTACTGGCAATGGAATTAGGTCATCGCTATTCATGGAAATGAGTGAATCTGTGTTAACTAATCCCAAGTATCTACTGCATCATTACAAATGTGCATAAGGCCTAGCTTCATCTCGATGCCAGCCACGATAGTTATATTACAAGAAAAAGAAAAGTAATCAAAACAATTTTCATCTATGGAAGTTTTAATAAACATCCATAGTAAACATGTAAATATGTTTATCGCTGTCAAACTCAAAGTCGTGCATGATCTAATACCGGGTTCACACGGTTCGATTTTAGTTGATCAACTGCTAACGCGAAAGCGATTGGAATCGTCTGAACAGACTTTAAATCAAATTGAATTACAAATACAAAGCATTTTTTTGTTGAAAACGAAAGTTGTTCAACTAAAATCGAACCGTGTGAACCAGGTAGGTATAAGACTCATGAGTTGATAAATTACGTGTTATTTTGTAGTAGGTACCTACGCAATTATGCACCTATATACGTAAATCAATTTTAATAAGTATATTTTGACGTAGTTTTATTATTTGTAACAGACCTACGAAAGAACGAATGCGAGGGCAAAGTTTAGATTAGCAAAAAAACTTGTAGAAGTTGCATTTCGCAAGCAATTCATACTAAGAAAAGTGGCGGAAGAGAGCTTGTCGCGATAATTTACACGGTAAGAAATAGACTTGCTTGCGGATTGGTCCGTGCACCATATTTACATACCGAGACTCCTCCGTGCCTCGGAAAGCACGCTAAGCCGTTGGTCCCAGCTGTCATTCGTGGATCTTTGACAGTCGTTACGGCTCGTCAGAAGCCCGAAAGTCTGACAACCAGTCTTACCAAGGGGTATCGTATTACCCAGTTATTGCGTTGTAGAGGTCAGATAGGCATTCGCTCCATGTAAAATACTGGTATTCAGCTGCATCCGGTTAGACTGGAAACCGACCCCATCATAGTTGGGTAAAGGCTAGGCAGATTGTTTGAATTGCTTGCGGAAGTTAACTTCTGTAAGTTTTGTTGCTAATCTAAACTTCGCTTGAGACTTATTGACTATTTGCTTGTTTCAGGTTTAAAAAGAACAGCCAAGTTGTACCTAATACTTGACCATGACAGGGAAGCACACAGGCGAACTTGCAACTTCAAGAGGAAGCTGGTGCGTAGCCGACGGGGAATGCTGCGGTCCCATGGCCCGCTTTCTCACTGGCCAGATCGCGCCAGTCCAGGCCGACAGCCTGTGGGAACCGTCGCATCCGATGAGGCCTGCGGTGGCCTGTCGTTACCCGTCCGATCCGTCGGGAGTCGGTAAGTTCAAACGTGCAGCGTAGCACGCGGCGCGACGGCGCCTATCAAGGCCTGTACGACCGGGTTTCTCTACTTACTTTCTACTTTGTTTATCGAATGTTGACCACTGAATAAACGGCTGCACACGCAGGTATGCGCTCCGTATCACTTGACATGTTGGAATAGCGACTAACAGGCCGACACACGCCGTGGGAATGCTCGGCACGGGCCGCGACAAGCCTCGACAGGTGTAGCAACGCTAAACGCGACCTGTCAGTTCCCGGGCCATGCGGGACCGCGGCTTAAGATAGACAGTTGTAAAGTCTTATGACTGTCTATGATTCGAACTAACAAAGGCAGCTGACAGCGGGAACATGGAGGACCAGCCACCTAATTGCTTATTACACTTTCAATCAAAATCCGACGGATTTTGAAGGAAATTGCTGATCCATTTCTTCATATGTTAAAAAAAATCGGCTGCTCGACAACATAGATAACGCAATAAATGTTGTTGAACTATCAAACTGAAAATTAATGCCATTGTAAGTGTGTTATGCAATTACCCTGCAGTTCTAACTGCTATCAAAATCGTCTTTTCATTCAGCTTTGTTTAGTCCAATACATCAAAAGTTTGAAGAAACTGCTAATTGCTATATTTATATATTTTAACATACATATATCACAATATAATGAAATCACAATATATTATACATTAGGGTTTCGGGGCAAAGAACTAGGTTTTGTAAATTATACGTTGGTGCGCTTTACAGCTGACGGATGACAGCTATGTCGTCAATAAAAAGGTGCGCGTCGTCTCTTTTTTATGGCTTCTAGCACATTCTAGAAGCTGCACCCTTATTGGACGAGCGGTTGGACGAGCTGATTGTGGCGGGAGCGATTTGAAATAAGATCGCGTTATATCCTCCCCTTTTGAACAGGTTATGACCCCATGCCTGGTCAAATAAAGTAAGGAACGCCACAATATACTTTATCCTACCCCAGCTATATGACCATATTCACTAATATCCCCTCATTAATATATCGAAACTGTGTTCTCTCCCGGAATCGCTGTTATCTGTAAACTTTGTACCGTCAAGTAGTTACATAGCAGTTTCATTATACAGAGTACATGTAAATAGGTATACGAATGTGTGCTGTGAACTTGTGACTCATTCCTTACGAAACCTGAACTTGGTATTCCGTATAATGATTATTTATTATTCATTGGTTATTTGTCTATCCCTTTTCCTAATTTTTTTTTTCCAAATTCCTGCATACCTACGATTCAGGGGAAATAGGAATTTGATTTCAATTAAATATTATTTCGTGAAGTATGCAATATTGTGATCAGAAAATTTATTGTGATTGTAAAAGCCAAGGTAAGCACTGTTCCTGGGTACAGTAGGCCCTTCAGTCTACAACGTGGAACAAACACAGGTTCCTCTAACACCGAAAAAATCTGGAGTATGAAATAATATGACTACAATAAATTAGCAAAGCATTTAAAAAATATCCTCAAATGTTATTGTAATTCTGTCTGTTTTACGTTGATTACTGTTCTTCTCAATTGAAATTCAGCCCACGATCAACTTGAGTCGTATACGTAGATAACTACCCTTTCGAAATTTCTTTCGTCATTTCGCCGTGCCTCATAATCTAATAGCTTCTGACCAATATGAACTCATAGACTCAATATTCTGTTTGGTTTTGAATGGACCCTTGCTTATCGCCAGGGGTAAACGATGATCGCTGTGTGCCCATCTCTGTTTGCTCGAAGCATGCTTGAACTTTGTCCTGCATGTTCATATGCTCACGATCACGAGTGCATGCGTGAACGCAAGCCAGCGGAACTATCTAACGCGGGTCAAACATCAATGGATTTGTTTTAACTTTGAATTTTAATGATAACGTTGCGTTAGATATTTTTTAAATAGCCGAGTGGTGTGACCGTCAGACTGCCAAGTCATAGATCTCAAGTTCGAACCCGAGCCACGCACCTCTGACTTTTCGGATTCATTTGCGTATTGTATAATTATCACTTGCTTCAAAAACGGTGAAAAAAATTTCGTGAGGAAACCGGCCTTAGAGATGCTTGAGATATATTACTCGACGGCATGTGAAGCCAAGTCAGAGGCCTATGTGCGGCTTTAAAACTCTGACACCAGGTTAGTCACTAACCACACGAAAAGAAGAAAATATTTTTAAATCTACTTTGTCTTGTGTGACAAGCAGGCTGGATTTTTAAGCTTTTAAGCTGGAGTTTACAAAAGTAAAGATTAATTTCAATTTAATCAAATTCAAAATATCTGTAGTTTTGAGCCTATGAGGCTAAATAGTATTTTATAAGTAGAGTCGGCCCTAATACCTACTTCTAGGTAAAAGGCATTCCTTCAAAGTTTTAAAGAAGTGTAGGTACCTACCAAGAGCTTTATCTATACTAATCTATATGTTATACAAAGTGAAATTTAATTCGTTTGCATCCTCTTAAGCGGTTATTGTACTCATCATTATGAACAACTTTCACTATGGGGCCAACACTGAAATCACGAGAAAAAAATCAGCTGTTCCCTACATTATAACGAGCTATGCGAACATAAATGTATGGAACAGCTGATTTTTTTAAAAGAAGTATGTAATAATACTAATGAAATACTATCAAGCCTAGTACTTTTTGTTAGGTTACTGCTTAGAACTTGTGCACAACATGTCGTGAACAGAATACCGTCTTCACAATATGTAAATTGCACCCGTGCGAAGCTGGGCCGGGTCACTAGTTTTACATAAAAAACTGAATCTATACAAGGCCTAGGCAAGTGAGAATCGCTGTAAAAGCGTTTCGTATTTTTTCATCGACTTTCAATAAGACTGACATGTCATATAATATACTAAGGTTTTTACGACTTGACAAGACTTCACATCGAGATTTCTTAGGTAAACGTAACTTTAATATTAACGTATTAAGTATACACATAAACCTTCCGGAATAAATTCACTAAACGATGGTGAAAACGTCGTCAAAATCTTTTGCGTGGTTTAGAAGAACAACGCGGACATACAGTCTAACGCGAAAAGCGATTTTGTTTTATAATATGTATAGATCTATGGACATAAGCTTTTCAATAGCGTATGTCAATGTAATACATTTTTGACTTTTCCATTAGAATGACCAAAAAAATAAGTCATTTATTCAAACTAGGCTGAGAACCAGCACTTTTCGAACTTCAAAATTACATAAGACAGTCGCCCAAAAACGCCTTCACCACTTCCTAGTGCTTAAGCTGGGAAGAAGAAGTGGCGCAACAAACTCCCCAGCAGCACAGCTGTCTGTTCAGTTGGAAAAACTTCATTCTATATAATACTGCTAGTTGCTAGTTTAAATGCAAAAATAATTTACATTAAGTACCACAAATTGCAATCAACTCATAAAATAAAAACTTTTAATGAGTAGATTACCTATGTCAACAATAAATGAAAACAAAAATTAAAATAAATTGACAAACAATTATATGAGCTCATATAGTATCATGTAGTCTTTGATTCTAAAACACTCCCCTTCCCCTTGACCCTTTGTCTAGGCCCTCTGGAGAGTCCTCTCTGTACATTGCACGTAGCAATAGTTATCAGAGGAAACTCGTGCTTTCAGTTATTTAGACATCTCTATCCGTAATCAGTATGATTATCTACACTAATGTTAAAAAGAGAAACGATTGTATTTGTGTTTGTAATCAATAAACTTAAGAAGTGCTGGACTGATTTAAAAAATTCTTTCACCAGTATAATGCTATATTATCAATTTATCACTGAGTAACATAGACTATAATTTAAATCATCAATAACTAAGTAATCACAATTAGGGAGGTAGTTTAGACTGTTTGACCACTATACCTCTGAACACGAGAACTCCTAACATAACATGCACACATGTTTTCCCCGATAGGTTAAGCAGGTATAGTGCACCCATAGCATGATCAGCCTATAATGTTCCCACTGCTGGGACACAGGCCTCCTCTCTTCGAGAGGGAGTGGGCTGTAATATGACACGCGGACCCAGTGCGGGTTGGTATATGTCACATGTCTTCGAATATTTGGTTCTAGTACATGCCGGTTTCCTCACGATGTTTTCCTTCAACGTTTGAGAGCAGTGGTGATGAAATAATTTACACAAAGTAAAGCGCCTACCTGGGTGTGAACCCACGACCTAAGTGTCGTAAGTCGGGGCCATTACCACTGGGCCACCACTGCTCTATAGGTCACCCATATTTCGGCAATTCACACCTCTTTTTGTGAATGAAGTACTATGCTGGGCTAGGTTTATGAATGTATACATACGGGGTGTCAGGGACATTGACGGGAAAACTGTTACCATGAATTCAGTACGTGATTCTGAACCAGCCTGCGCTGAAATTTTTCGTCGGTTATTTTAAAAAAATCTGCTGTTCCATACATTTTGATCGCGTAGGTATTGCACTTTTCTATGCAACACGTACGTGTACGTAAATCCTATCATGTAACAAACCAAAAGCCTGCTCCCAACTATTTTGGGGTCGGCTTCCAGTCCTATCCGGATGCAGCTGAATACCAGTATTTTACATGGAGCGCCTGCCTATCTGACCTCCACTACCCAGTTACTGGGTAACACAATTCCTCTTGGTAAAGTAGGTAACAATACATGCAATGCAATGCAAGTAGGCAAAAAGAAACTCATTGTGTTCATTTATTCAATTAATATTCTCATAAATCTTAATAAACAACGTACTTAATCAATTGTTATTGTATCGTTCATTCCAAAAGGTATCCATCGCGTTTATTTACAATTTTACTTTAATCATTACAATGCGCCTTCTGCATTTAATGAATTGAACTTAATTTTGACAACTTTTAATTGAAAAAAATTGTATGAAAAGCAGTTGTGGCCCAGTGGTAACGACCGCGACTTACGGGTTGTAGGTCGTAGGTTCGAACCCAGACAGGCGCTTTACATTTGTAAATTATTTCATCACCACTACTCTTAAAACGGTGAAGGAAAACATCGTGAGGAAACCGGCATGTCCTAGAACCAAAAATTCGATGGCATGTGACACTACCAACCCGCACTAGGCCCGCGTGGTGGATTACGGCCCAATCCCTGTCACCGAGAGGAGGTCTGTGTCCCAGCAGTGGGAACATTAGAGGTTTATTATGCAAGTATGAAAAGACGGGTTTCAAAAAAAATCTACGTACTAATAATAAAGCTGAAGATTTTGTTTGTTTGTTTGAACGCGCTAATCTCTGGCACTACCACACGGAATTGAAATGTTTGCATTTGATAGCCCAATTATTGAGGAAGGCTATAGGCTATATAACATCACGCTACGACTCTTAGGAGCCGAGCAAAAATAAAAAAAGTCAGAACGCTAAGCGAAAACGACGTAATAGCGCGGACAGGCGATGTGACGGGGGAGGATGGGGGAAAAAGAAATAAAATATTTAAGCAGTAGAGGCAGAAGTTGTCACACAAAACGATTTAAAGTAAATGTAGTACCTAGTTTACAAAATTATCGCGCTATTTAGTTTGAAAACTAAACCAATTACAATAAATTTCAAACCCGGCAATAAAATAAATATAAAAGTTAAACTTACTTGTGTATTGATAAGGGTGCGTTGATTCGTGAACGAGCTGCTGTCGACTGAGATGGGTTCTGCGCCGGCGCACAACCCAGGCCCGCCCACAGGCGAGCAAAGCGGACCTTATCGCGGGTCAACATTTGTTATTAGACGATCATTGATTTGTTTACAACAGACACTAATGATGTCGTTAGTTAATTCTTAGGTGATTAAGCTTAACACTTCTCGATGCATACCGACTATTTTGTTATTGAAATGTAATCCAAGTTACTCACGTTAGATTATCTACTTATTCTACATGTATCGCCACCATTGACCATTGCCACCATTGTGGTACCATTTTTTGTTACAAAATCCCATAATCAATGTAAAAGAATATTGTAACGAATTGTTGGTAGGAGTCTGGTTAGTCATCATAACACAAAATATACCACTCATAATCGTTTTTCTTTTGTTTTTGTTCTTATATTAGACTTGTGGCGCATAAGTCTCGATCCTGTGGTAATATCGGGATAAAAGACTAGTATCCTATGACCTAACCCAGGTCACGGTCTACCCATGCGTAACAAACAAGCAAATTAACAAAGAAACAAACTCACTGTCGCATTTATAATATTAAAGTTAGGATTAGATTAAAAATAGTACCTCTAAAGATCCTAAAACGATCAAAGGCAGGGATATTCAAAATCATCTACGAGTTGAAAGGTCCAGTTTACTGCTGTGTACAATCAGCTTACTCACGCGCAGCGTCCGGACTCCGAGCGAGTGAAAGAATAGTGATGATAAGAAAAAGTGATAAAAACTATTTCTGTTTATATTTACCGTTATATTTATCTCAAACACATGTATTTTTCAATGAAGTTGGATACAATTTCAGTGACCGGACATGAGCAAAACGTTTGCAAACCTGCTCCATAACATTTACACAGATTGTCTCTGATTTTGTGGAAGCCGGCTCTTTGCATAGTTGGGAAAACGCTAACTAGGTGATGATCAATCTAGGTGTCTCTGATGATGATGATCAAACATCTGCTTCGACAGAACCAGCATCAAATATCGCCGTATTATTATCACAGAAATAAAATTAGCTAACGCCATCATCAGAAGACTTTCCCAAAGAAGCTACTACGCATTGGTAAAGAGATTTTATTTTCAATGCATTCCTAACCAACAGAATAATACTAGACCTATGTATTCAC
The DNA here is from genome assembly GCA_914767755.1 of Agrochola circellaris. Lineage (NCBI taxonomy): Eukaryota > Metazoa > Arthropoda > Insecta > Lepidoptera > Noctuidae > Agrochola > Agrochola circellaris. The sequence continues at coordinate 2,920,417 of OU611859.1, read as the reverse complement.
TGCTCAATCGCATAATAGGATTATTCTTTGCTACTGACATGCAGAGCGCAGAGTAGATGATCTCTACCTTACTACGGTATGTACCTAGTAAGTAATTCCTTTCGTTATCTGTTTTAGTTTGTGTTTCCAGTCACTTTATGTCGTAGATATCCTCTGTTCTGAACATTCCCAATAAGTGCTCACAGGCTTACTTACTTAAGATACGTAGGTAAGGAACTCCGGATAGATAAAGCCATCCAAAATGGGGAGATGTCTCGTTATCGTAGCTATTCTAATCGTCGCCAGTCATGTGTGAAAATTATAAACAAGATTTTGGTACCTTATCATTACCGCGGCTATCGTCGATACAGAAGCGATAAGGTAAACAAATTATGCAAAGAATTTTCTGGATCTCTTCCTGACTGGTTAGAACAGATAGGTGTACAGAAAGTGAGTACAGTGTTGAGTGTGTAGGATGATAGATTCTTAACTCACACACGTACCACGCAAAGCTTTGAAGGTCCAGTCCAGCACGAACCTACTCGTAACTTTCTTCCTTGGATGGACAGGGAAGCCGTTTTAGAGCCAAATTCACGCACCGCCTGCATGGAGTCCGTCTGTCAGTAAACTAAGTACATGTAAGCAAAGCACAGCAATATCTTGAAATTCTCTAGGTCCAGCTACTGAGAATTCATCACCTGCCTAGCCTTTTCCCAACTATGTTGGGGTCGGCTTCCAGCCTTATCGGATACAGCTGAATACCAGTATTTTATATAGAGCGACTGTATATCTGACTTCGACAACCCAGTTCTGAGTAACACGATACCCCTTGGTAAGACTGGGTGTCAGACATTTGGGATCAACAGCGAGACAAATAAAAAAAATAATCAGTGTAGGTACTAAATAAATGTGTGGACGTGACGCATATTTTCAAATTGTTTATTTTCGTGTTTTGTTCTTTCTTTGCGTCATGTGGACCGCAAATAAACGTATTTTCTTTCTTTTTTCTTTTCTAACTAGTCAGCCATCTTGAATGTTGTTAATTCTCCATCAGGGGGTAAGTACGTCAGTGGTGCAATATCTACGTGGTTTAGAAGCGTGAAGAGGTCAGAGATCATGTTTGTGCGTGTGTGGTATCTCCATCTTTCGTCAATCGGTGTTAGTGTTAGAAATGGCTAAACGTGACGGTTGTGATAAGATTCAGAAAAGCGTCAGTCTTCACCTTGGGTTTCTCTTCAATGGCAAATACCCTTTTAACGATTATCCCCCTTTAAACCGCCTCTGTGGTCTAGTGGTAAGACCATCACATGTCTCAGACCCAGAGGTCCCGGGTTCGAATCCCAGCCATTTTATTTAAAAGAGTGTCCGTGGAGGTTCTTGCCCGTTCTGCTCCATAGGTACCTAATACGCTTTGGAATGGGCAATTAGCTTCATATTTTTGACTGACCAATTCCTTGACAATTCAAAAGTGCCTGTAATGGTTTAATTGAAATAAATGCTTTGAGTTTGAGCGGAGGAAAATTATTCTGCTCGGTTTGGTTGGTGGTAGGGCTTGTTCTAAGTCCACCTGGCTAGCTACCACCATCTTATCTAAATCTGTCTCCATAACAACAATATTAACAGCATTGTTGTGTGTCGGCAGTTATACAAGGTGACATTTTAATCACAGTTTTGCTAGAACAAACATTGTTCAGACCATGGTCTACTACCATTCTATAGCATTTGGGCTTACTCTTTTGAATGCCATTATTGCTACCGCGATGAGTACTTGAGAACGCCTAGTTTAGTTTGTTTTAATATAGCATATTTGATGCTATAGAATGGTAGTAGACCATGGTATGAACAACGTTTGTTCTAGCAAAACTGTGATTCAAATGTCACCGTGTATAAATAAGATAGCCAGTTCCTCTGTGGTTGAGGATTCCGGGTGAAACTCGCTTCCACTGTCGGGCTGATCATCATCAGGTGAGATGAAGGCGAGCTTGCACGTTGTGGATAAAAAAGTGAGTGAATTTAGTTAGTATTTTGTTCTGCAAATAAATGTTGAGACTAGAGTTCGTCTACCTGACTACAGTATCTACAGTAGCTATACCTACTTAATTCTTCAGGTATTAAGAAGTCGTTAAGTAGGTATCTGTTTGGGTTTCTTCGTATCATGTCGATGCAATCCAAATTGAGTCACCTGTGAACATGATCGTCAAGTATTGTCTATTCTGTGCTTAAGAGTCTACAATACCTCAAATTAGCTAGCATGATCCTCCGTTATATTCGAAAATACAGGAGCATATAAAACACAAGGCAAAGACGCGTAAGCGCGCGCGCGCGCTTTAAAGCGTATATATAGGATTATGAAATAAATATGTGGTAAAGTAGAGGATTAATGTTAAGTACTATGTTTGACGAAACACGATTCCATAAAATTTTCTAGATAGAAAAATAATACTAAGTTACCTCCAAAATGAACCGCTAGTATAAAAAAAAAAAACTTTAAATTCGATCATGAAACTGCATAATAACTGAACGAACTGTAAAGCAGATACGACGTTTTTTTTTACTACTATTATTTTCTCCGTAAAAATAAATTACCTAAACTATCGGCGCCTTAACGACTTCTCCCTGCTGCCCAGCACCCCACTCAGTCCGAGGGCAGTAGTGAGCGAGATAAACAGTGAATTAGAGCTGCGGTATTATGGACACTTAAATGTTAATTTAACAAGATACGAGCATCTACTCATACTATTTTTCAGATAATGATCAACAAAAAAATTAGTTATCTCTAACGGTTTATGCGGCGCACGCCAGTAAAGCTCCCAGTCGGCATGAAAGCCGTAATGAAAAATACACCAAAACCTTTCTAATGAATCACTCCGTCCCTTGGTGAAAACCGTTTGAAAATTCGTTCGCTAGTTTTTGAGTTTATCACGTTCAGACAGACAGACGCGGCGGGGACTTTGTTTTATAATATGTGATAATAATAAGGATAAGGATGAAGTGGCTTTTCATTTCTTGGGTCTTAACTCTAGTGGAGTTACCATTATTTTTTATTATTACCCAAGAAATGAAAAGAAGACATGTATGTCTTCTTTTCTCTTTTTTTTTTCTTGGCTATCAGAGAGGTAGCTATTCCTAAGTATTTATATCGGTAACATCGTAATATCTCCACATTTGAAAGAAACAAAGATATTTCCGATATTTTCAGGACACAATAAAAATACAATCGCAATGTTGTTATCGTAGACTCTATCGCTCGCCTTAATCGATATGTAAAATAAGTAATTATCTCCCAATCTTATCAGTTATGACGATTTAGGTAAAAAATAACACATCGTCGCACTCAATCAAGAGAAACAAACTGCTCGACTTGTGTTTTATTAAAAAGAATAACACGTTTTTTGCTTTAAATAAGTGATTTTGGTGATAAGTGTACCTACCTAGTGTTTCAGAACTTAGTAAACTTAGCTAAGTTACAATAAAAAGTCGAGTAAAAAAATAAACGGTGAGATTTATTATATTTTTATTTAAGAAGCAGAAAAGGAAATGAACACAACAAATTATTAATCAAATCGATCATCCGGTTTCGATAAATAATTAAATGGTAGATGAAATCAGAATTGAGTCATTGTGGTTTCACCTACCTACTCTTTTTTTCGCGAACTAGGTAATAGTGCTATATTTTTTGGATTCTACATCGTATTTTTATTACCCGTCTAGATACACACTTACCTAACTTGGAAAATAACGATTCCCGTGGCCTGGCCTCCTCAAATGGGTTGGTATACTTGTAAATACAAACATGGTTTGTACTTAAGTATTGTGGTTTTTCTTTAAGTACTTAGTTAACTGAATATCAGATATTTTCACCTCGTTTAGGCGTAAACAGCTTGCTTTTGCAGCTAGTTTATTTAAAGATGTCTCTTCTTCTTGGTCTCGTACTTCATTACTGAATGTTGTTCCATGCCTTCGTGGCTTTATTTATGATGTTCTTTCATTTCGTTCGGTTCTCGGCTTCGCTCAGGGCGGTTGTAACGGAGAGTCCAGTGAGAGCGGTTACTTGGTCTGACCAGTGACTAGATGACCGGCTGTGAGGTCTCTTCCCTTCTATCTTGCGCATCACCACCAATTTTTCAAGGTTCTCTGGTTCCCGACGGATGGGCAATGTAACCGTGAGAATCCCGAGAATTTTTGGTAACAGATGTAAATAAAACCGCCGCCGTTGGTCCTGCGGTCTCTCTACAGTCGTGTCGGATTAAAAGAGTGAGTGAAGAGTGAGTGCACCAATAAAACAAAAACGTGTTTTGTTTTATTGAATAGTCCTCCTGACCGAATTTAGAGACTAGCCATCTACGCGGGAGATAGTAGTGTGCGCAGACACAGGTGATATTATGTTTATATGTTTGGGAAATCGATTCGATTCACCTTACCTACTTATTTGGCTTAATTTGGTGACTAACTTAAACTGGAAAACATTTATGTAGATTCATGATAATACATAGCTGATTATTATAATTTTTATAATTCATTGTCTTGTTTCCTGCTAATAAGTGCCTTTTAAGTATCAGAAAGAACTGCTTCTTTTCCCTTCATAGTTTGATAACAAAATTATATTCTGCCCCACATTCCAATTGTATGCGAAATTAACATTATCAGAGTTATCTTCGCTCAACTAAATCCTTGATAGTCTTGATTGCACAAATTAATTATATCTGTTGTAATTTTATTTATTCATTTTATTGTTTATCTAAGTTAAAAAAAAAAACAACAAAGAATCAGCATTGCCATACAACGTGGCAATGCTGATAACATGAGACTTAAAAATAACTGGCAAAATGAGGATGAAAACTAACCCTTCGGGTTAATTCTAATATTAGTTCGAGTTAGGTTATATAGATTTTGTATAGGTAATTACATTAGGGGCGTGTCTATAAACAATCATTGAGATTAAAAATCTAGGCTTAAAATTACGATCACGATACGTACCTAGTTTGACATTTTATATTTTTATTTCATTCACTACAAAATATAAAATTACAACCTGTGTCGACATCCTTGCGCTATGTTCCTAGCACGGCGGGCTGTTTTGGCGCCGCTGCTGCGGCTGCTGAGACCCTCAAGCGGCGCAAATATTGTAACCTTATGGGTAACTATAGTTTTGAGCCGTTTGGGGTCGAAACGTCATAGGTCAAGGGTCCCGAGTGCGTGTCTCCTTTTTAAATAAATTTCTTGCTGACTGGTCGACACTTCACTCGCATGCTGGCTCGTTCTTTGGCCAAAGAATTTAGCATTGCCATTCAACGTGGCAATGCTGCCAGTCTTCTGGGCATGTTTCCGGATGACAGCGATGTGGACGAGTACTTCCACGCCTAAGTGTCCGTTTGTTTTATTTTGTATTTACTTGTATGTAGTACCTAGTGTAAATAGTTAATTGTGTTAAATACTGTAGAACATTTTAAAATTACTCGAAAATGGTTGAAATTTGCATAGGACTCATAAAGGAGTCATTTGGTTGCAAATGACCTCTCCTACATGTCCTTAATGGATTGCCGACATATTACCAATAACCCTGTATGTATACCTGACTTTTCTACGAGTACCCACACCAAGTACCTACTACGAGGTAATTGGGCTCCTCCCCGGCTAGAAAATGTAGAATTTCTTATTCTTGGCTGTTTATATGTATATGTTTTACGTAAATGGTTAAATAAATAAACAGACTGAAAGCTACCAAACAAATAGAGATCTAAACAGAAACGATCGTGAGACTGTTTCATTTTAAACATTCTCTCCAAGGATTAATCGCTCCACACGGTACGTATTTTGGTAGACTTGACGGATCTAAAGATTTTATCGAACTTCAAATAATTACCATTTTGCTTTCCTAAAAATATTAATGAATCTCTAATATAATTAATGCGCCTCTTTTCGTGAACTTCAAATTATTCCTATTTTGGGGTTTTAGGGGTATGATGAACAGGGTGTAAAGTTCACTCATCCCCAATTGAAAAGGGAGGATCCTCCGACCAGACGGGTGTCGTGTCTGGTGGGCAACTGCCCAAAGGTCGGGAGCCTGCAGCTCGCTGCATCGCGCGGTAAACTCTAGATGCGCGATGCAGGATTTGTATGACGTCAGGATTTTGTGTGACGTCAGATTTTTGATGGGTAGTTCGCATGTGGCGATGTGGATGCCGCCACAGGGTCCTAAAAATACTTATTAGCCAAGTACTTACATAACTGCGAACAACTTGGATGTAGCGCTCTCCGGCCGCTGCATAAATCATTAGAAAGTCAATAAGTTTATAGAAGATCAGTGAAATATTATTTCGCGATCTAAAGGTAGAACTAACCTGTATGCTCTGTCTAAAACTAAATGGGAAGATGGATCTATTTACGCTAACTACAGTGCGTTCATTATAACTTGTCCCGTGACGCGATTGGTAGCACTGCTCTGTTATTCGCCATTTTGAACTATTTGTATTGAAACTAAGCTTGACAAGCAATGGTGCCAACATGACGGCAAGGGTCAAGTTATAGCGAACGGTCTGTAATGAACCTCACGGCAGATGAAAATAAACAAGGCTGTATATTACGTAGAACTGTAGAAATCTATCGTCAACATAGTGCATGATGCAGATCATAATAAAATAAACTTGAAGTATATCTTACTAACCATACGATTGGTTTAAATATACATTAATTAAACATGCCATCTGCCTCAAACGAATAATCAATGTGATCTTTAAACTAACTCATAAAATCACCGCGATTAGAATGTATGTCTATGCTTTATGCTAACTCAGTTCAGGAATGTATGATTTTGCTTAGAGAAGTCAGGAGCCCTCTATCAACATCTCATGAGATCATCATTGCCATGTAGTATTATTACCGTAATATAATTGCACGTAATATAGCTTTACAGTTTTTAACACAACTAACTATTTACACTAGGTGCTAAATTAAAAGACTAACTAACTCGTATTTGAATCTTGTAATCCGTTTTCAGCACTGATTGTCTAACTCCGTGACGCGATTATATATTTCGTGTATTTCACAACAAATGTATGATAAATGACGATTCAATGTATTTTAGATAGGTACACAAAAAAAAAAAAACCTACACTTATTTGTATTTTTCCACAGAGTCACAATTCATACAGAGGTCTGCTTGCCATCAGAACGAATTAAGAACATGAGATGGCTGTCGACGTCCGGCTACTGACGGCAGCGCTGGTGGTCCTCGCTGCTACAACTACCTCCGCACAAGGTATCATTTTCTTGCCCTTATCCTCATTTATTTGAGGTTGACACAGGGGGTCTACTCCCTAAGTGAAGTCCGTAGTTTCGTCCGAAGTTACGGGTGCTTCGTTCTCCGTCTTATTTACGGTATGTCCGTAAGTCAGACGGAGTACGAAGCGCTCGTAAAAACGACGGATTTCTATTAGGGAGTAGGCCCCCAGTCTTCTTAATCCATATTTCTCTATTAGTTGTCATCTCAGTAGCCAACCCCGTTCTAGCGTTTCCTTGGTCTTCCCCTCTTGTCGTTCTTGTGTCTCGTTGAGCCGTTTGAAGATTATCAACTCTTTTCTAGTTGATGAATGGATGTGAGCCTCTTCCGCTGGTGTGATCGATTTCAAATTTTGTATTCTGTTACTTCAATGATATTAGAAGAACATAGTAACCTTGAACTGATGCTGCAGCATTAACTGGAACTTGCAGGATACCCAATTCCCTTACCAACTTACAGTAGTATCGTGTTTGGACTCATTGGAATAGTCTCAATGAATAGGTGAATCATAGAGGGGTTTGTTAAATTTTAATATAATTTCACCTGTTTAGTAATAAGTCGGAATCGAAAAGTCACGTTCGAATAAATAATGTCAATTAAATGTATTATTAATAAATAATGAATCAATTATAACTTTATTTTTACATGCATGTAAGAATTAAATTGTATGGTAAATTATATTAAAGGGCTGGTAATGTCATATTTTATCATTAAAAATTTCTTCGATAGAGCTACGTCTTATCTATTAGAAATAAATACAATTTACTTTTGAATTTGCGGACATTATCTTCACTCCTTATACATTTTGTTAATTTATTATATTATAGACCTTTGGAGTCATTACAAAATACTATTTCTGTATAGTGCAGTACTAGATCCGACTGTTTGTAAACGAACACAACGACGCTGACTATTTACTCGAGCATTATTTTTGACGAACTCAAACTCAAACTCAAAGTATTTATTTCAAATAAACCAATTACTATATTTCTTTAGCGTGGGAAAGAGATGAAGCTATCTCATTCCCCCACTGAAGTAAGATTTACATAATACTGCTTTAGAGGTGGTGGTAGGCCCCCAGGTACTTTTGAATTGTCAAGGGGTCGGTCAGTCAGAAAGAACGTAGACGTTTCATAGATGTACAACGACGGCTTATAAAAAAAGGGCTTGCAGCTGTCAGTTATCTGCAAATTATATATAGCTCTTATGCAACTTTTTTGGCACTTAGATACCATATCTTTAATGGCATTGCCCCAAAATATAATTCCATAGCTCAATGTTGAGGCTACTAGATACGCCGTTACGACAGTTGCTCGATTGGCCGTTTTACAAAGCATAGGAATGTTGGTTTAGCTTACCGCATACTTTGTCATTATGTGAATTCCATTTGAAAGTGTTTTCTATGTTTAGTCCAAGAAATTTGTTCACATTTGTTTCATTTATGATTTTGTATTTGTATTTAATATTTAAGTCCAGATTGTAATTTACTCTTCGTTGAAATTTCATTAATACTGTTTTATCAAGATTTATAACCAAATTATTATCTTGCAGCCAATTTACAACTGATAGTAAGGCAGAATTAATCTCAGCCTCAAGGATCTCGTTTTAACTCAAATTTTATTGAATTTCGAAAACATAGTAAAGTCATAAGATAAATTTAAATACAGTTGCATAGTTATATGTTTCTAAGTCTAATGTAATAAATTATTAAACGTCTCTATTCGCCAATTAAACATTGTCAAGTAATTACTTAATTTAAAAGTACGTAGATTTTTCTTACATAAAAAAAAAAAAAATTAAGTAGGAGCACATAAGATTATATTCGTATTCTGTAATGAGATGAAAGGTTATACTCAGTTTATCATCTTCAGATGAAAAGTTCTACTAATTATTTTATTTTAATGTTTCTTTTGCTTTTTAGTTGTTGGAGAACGATGTGGGTACATGACCCTAATCCCAAGGCCAGAAAGGCCTCCATTAGAGGATCAAAATTTTGATGGTAAGATTACTTATTTCTCTACATCAACAGGGATGATGCCTGGGTAAATAAAATGAAATTCTAATTAGTCTGTCAGTCAAATAATAAGAAAATATTAGACACGTATTTTTTGCTTTATCAAATTAATAAAAAAAATACTAGATAAAACGCATTTTAAGTTGAGAAGTGGGGGTCGCTACGTCACTAGTATGTATGTATAAAATCTACATACTCGTGACGTCATAGCATTTTTCACCTCAATGTAGCGCCGTAACCTTTAGATTACGTAAAAAAAGAAAAAATACGTGTGCAATATTTTTTTATAATATCAAAAAACGGCTAAAAAAAAAATTTGTCGTCGTCCCTATTGTGGTGGTATTGAAGAAAATATGGCTTTTTTTATTTAATGGGGTCACCAATAACTCTAAACACTAAATACCTTGCCTATAAGTATCGTCTAGTGTCACAATTTTTTACAATATTATAGGTACATGCTTATATGTCATACCTATTTTTTTAAAGATTTTATTTAACTTCACTTTTAAGGGAATATTGCAATCAATATTTCACCGACTTCACTCTCAGCTACTGAAATTTGGCATACGTGTTTGGTTATCGTGACAATGCATGAATAAAAGCTTTTAAAAAAAAAAAACATTAAAAAAAAGCTTTTATCTCTTATTTAAGATGTGTTTGACTTAAGTGTAAATAAATGTATAATCGTCAGGAATGTCATGGAACCAGAGGCCGCTGGTGCCTGCCGAGGACAGGCTGGATGTGTGCATGGACATCTTCCACGTGGAACAGCACACGCCCAACATGGGCATGCAGGTCATTTACATGGAGGAGGAGATTGAAGGAGACGTGCCAATTGCCAAACTAAACTACCAAGGTTAGTGATGACAAAATTGCAAATTCTTGCCACATTAGCCTGTCAGCAATGAAGTAGCCCCCGAAAAGGTGGACCGATGACCCGGTGAAGGTCATCTTTAACTTTATACGAGCTTTTCTCATTAATGATATCTCATCCTGAAAGTTCATTCTAAGTACTCTTAACAAGTAGAAAACCATGCGGAGCTTGTGTCAATCTTGTTTGTTACAGGTACTGCAACCCCTTACGTGCAGTCTCCCTTCCTGACGGGATCATTCAGCATGCTCGCTCCAGTTATACGCAAGATTGGTGAAGACTGGCATCTTGTTATTACAAATAGGTAAGATAAAAGTAACCCTTTTTTTCTAGTTACTTGCTATATTAGTGTGAGATAAGATATTCAAGAAGAAAGATTTTATCTCACACTTGTATAGCCAGTATCACTCACCACTTTCACGATTTTGTGTCACTTGTATTTATCAGCAACCAAATTGCGTAACACACGATCAATCGCAATCTGAATCATTTTGAAGGATATTAAATTGCTAATACATTGCTTCATATGTAATAATATTAATAGTTTAAAAAACACTAAAAAACACGCTTTTACGTGGACCTACAGGCGTATTCAGACCTTGAAACCTAATCGTGGTCAAAGTTCATTACAAGACCTTTCTAACAAGTCCAAACACGGCTATGATACGATCATCCATCATGAAGTTCCAGTTCATATCTTCCGGCTCCATCATCAAATCAGCTCGACACAAATCACATACAACTGCCAATTTTCATAACGCTACGATCTTTAGAAGATGGTTAAATTAGTTTTCTTAGATTTGATTACATAGTTACATACATACAGGTCGACCTAATAAAAGCATGTTAAAAATATATCTGCTCAACAACGTAAATAACGCAATGAATTTTGTGGAACCGGCAAAATGAAACAGATTGTGTTGATCGTGTGTTACGCAATTAGGATGCGGTCTATCTCATTCTCATCACTTTTCCTTGACATGTTAGGATGCTATATGATGATAGTTCTAATGTTTTACATTATAAAACAGTGTGTCATAAAGTTTTAATGTTACACTAAGAAAATAATTGCAAGGGTAGGTACTTGAGTCAAGTATTTGTTTAAAGATAATCCAGCAAGGACCAGTGGTGGCCCAATGGTATCGGCCCCAACTTACGAGTTCTAGGTCGGGAGTTCGAACTCACGACCAAGAACTCGTAAGTTAGGGCCAGAGCAGTGTTTCAAGTGCCTGCCTGGGTTATAAACTGATTAAGCTTATGCTAATCCAAAAAATCTAGATCAACAGAAGTCGATTAAAACTTGTGAATATGGTACATTTTTAAGGCAGGACTACGAGACTCCTGGAATGCAGTATTACATTTTCAACGTGAGAGTAGAAGATGAGTCCATGGTAGCCATGGTGTCGCTTCAGATCGTCAACATTGATGACAACGCGCCCATCATACAGATGTTTGCCCCTTGTGAAATAGCTGTGAGTGTTTGAACTTTACACTTTCGACTTCAAGCCAGCATCTAAGATACGCAGCTACAAGTATCTTTTGGCGTTCAAATGACTTTGACAGGGGGGCGCTGCTGGTCAACATATAAGATAATTGAACTGTGTAATATTATGTCACCTGAAATGTATTTAAAAAAAGAAGATGGCGGCGTTAGTTCCGATTTTGACCAATGCGGCAAAAAACCTTTTAGTGCATATATAGCACAGGCTGATTATAGAGTGACCCCGCGTACTATTTAAAAGCGATCTTCATGCGAATACACGATCGTTTGAACTTTTTGTTCGGTAAATCAGAACTCGTGGTTGCACCGACAGAGTGCGCTTTCCGGTTTTCTGAACGAAAAGTGAAATCCACGCGACCGACCGCGTATTTGCGCGACGATATCTTCTAAATAGTCAGCGAGAATGGTAGTCGCGGTTCAAATTCAACCGTAAAAAGCAATTTTACGGCGCGGGATAGACGCATACAATAGAGATCAGAGAATAGTATTACACTTTATTTTGGAACGCAAAACATTCGCGCGGGTCGTAAGTGACACTATCACATGAGCGATATTTCTTATGCTCTCTGAATCTACTAATTTTCGTAATCAAACCAATAACCAGTTACTATTTTGAATATACTACGCCATCATAATAATAATTATAATAACCCCACCGCCGTATCTCTACGTTGACGTCGTGGTGGGGCTTGCGCGCTCCAAACTCTAGGTCTGTGCCGGTAGAGCTTACTTTGCCGGAACAGGTCTAGGATGAGGAGTCAGACCAAGAGAGATACAGAAACCCGCAGGGCAGCATGTGGCGAGCTGTTGGGCAGTAGCGACCCCACGGACCCTATCTCCCGGGAGAAATCTTGTTCCTCATCTCTGGCTTGCCTTTATTGGCCGGCTGGAGTGAACACTGACGAGGAACAGAGCTCCCACCTCATTCTTGCCTTAATTGGCCGGCTTGAGTGGAGATTCGCAAGAGCAAACGTGCTCGGAGGAAGGAAGTATTTCAGTAAGTGCTCGTAGGGATCTTGACCATCTTCCGGGCTCTGGGATTGTTCTGAAAGCCGTGGAATACCTCTCCACTCCTCAAGCACCTCAGGACGTGTTGCCCCCTTGTCGCTACGTCACTATGTGCTAGCGACAGTTTCCGGGGGCCCATTATTGAGTGTGCAAGTCACCCCCTGCCATTTTATCCGTGTACATATAAGACATTGATCAGGCAGGGGCCATAGTCCTTCCATAGTTCCAGGTCACCAGTCAACTTTAGCCACCCAAACCCATAGTCCAATATCTTTGTTTCCATTTCCTGCAATAGTCCTACGCCAACCGGGGGTTGTCCTTGGGTGCTCTTGCATAGTGCACACAGGGATAATCGTCGGTTGGTGCCTCATTTCATTAAAACGCCTAACGGGCCTCTGCGAGTTGGCTTCGGCCCCTCGTACGCCTTCCAAAGGTCCGGGACCCCAGGGTCCCGAGAAATGTCAAAGATTATAATAATACTCCTTATAGACATGAGCATAAGCCAACACGTTCGTAGATCCCGGAAGGATTTTTCGACATGTTGAATAGATTATAAGAAGGCCTATGATGTGGTGCCAACATGGCTCATGAGAGTGCTGGAGTTGTACAAGATAGATTGTACAGTTCAACTTGAAGACTGTATAAAACAGCCAAATATGAGTTCTCAACCGAATGATGACAGCAGTAAACATTAAATTAACCGAAATGTATTCTCCTAGGAACTTGGCGAGACTGGCGTCACAACTTGCAACTACGAAGTCTCCGACATTGATGGAGAAATCAGTACAAGTGTCATGTACTTCACCATTGACAGCGATCGTGGAGACGAACAAGTCTTCGAATTGATCAGAGAGAATATCCCAGGCGACTGGATGAAAGTGAAAATGGTGATGGTCGTCAAACAACCTCTCAATTATGAGGAAAACCCGCTTCATATATTCCGAGTTACGGCTTGGGTGAGTATTTCTGAAGTTTGATTAAGTTGTTGATTTACTTATTTGATTTTGTATGTATCGAATTATATCTTGATTTATTGTACACCATTACGAAACAGAAGTCTGTATTCATCCAAATATGATTGGAATATTAAAAAAATAAAAAATCCTCAGGACTCCCTTCCAAATAGGCACGAAGTAACCATGATGGTTGAAGTAGAGAACGTGGAACACAGGGCGCCGCGCTGGGTGGAGATCTTCGCCGTGCAACAGTTCGATGAGAAGCTCAGAAGATCATTCAGAGTACGGGCTATAGATGGCGACACGGGGATCAATAAACCTATACACTATCGACTACAAACTGAAGAGCGAGGTAAGAAATAAGAATATAGACAAGAAAATTATTTTCATTGGCACATCTTAGTTTACTGGTCATATATGTATGTATATGAAATGTGGAGCTTGTTATAGCAAAACACGCTTGCGGTAAAACTTATGATAAGTATTGATTTTTTGGAAGTTACGTAGATAAAATAATATCCTTCGCATTTCAGATGAGGGTTTATTCGAAATTGAAAGTATAGACGAGGGTCACGAAGGTGCTTGGCTTCATGTCGGGCCAATAGACAGAGATGAACTCAAAAGAGAAGTGTTCTACCTGTCTATAATAGCATACAAATACGGTGACAACGATGTAGAGGGCAGCTCATCGTTCGAGACACCAGCCGATATCGTCATTATAATCAACGATGTCAATGACCAGGCACCACTGCCTCTAAACGAAGATGGTATTTATACTACTAGCATTATGGAGGAGACTGCGATGACCCTAAATTTAGAAAACTTCGGCTTTCACGATCGGGATCTAGTAAGTTTCTAAATATTATTACTTCACTAATAAATACATATATTCACAAATAACAGAAGAGACGTAACAGACTATTTTGTCTAATTAAATAATTCACTCATTTACATAGCTAAGAACGAGTGTACGGTTTCTCGGTCATTTTCAAGAAAATTTTCATATTTACATAATTATAAAAAAATCAAATTGTGTTTTGTTGGTTTCATTTGAATTATTGTTTACTTCATTTGATGTTACGGTTCGCTAGGGTCCAAACGCACAGTACACGGTGCACTTGGAGAGTGTGTATCCGGAGGGAGCCCATGAGGCCTTCTACATCGCCCCAGAAGTTGGATACCAGAGCCAATACTTCATCATGGGTACTCTGAACCATCACATGCTGGATTATGAAGTAGCTGCGTTTCAGAAAATTCAACTAAGGGTATGTTGATTATTTTATCATACTTACTGCAATATAATATGTATTTAATGGTTTTTTTTTATTCTTCCTTCGTTACTCTTTGATATAAGTAATGAAGAATTCCCATTATAACATTTTGCGCCGACCCCAAGTATACATGGTGCAAGGGCAGGCCGGTGAAGAATAATAACCATTGCCTACAACGACGACAGTTTAATAACCAGCAGTGCTATTATGTAACCATCTCACCGTGAAAACTTAGGTGAAGTGAGCGTGGAGTGAGCTGTCATTCCACCTAATGCTAGAGATTGACACTATTGACAGCTCACTCCACGCTCACTTCACCTAAGTTTTCACGGTGAGATGGTTACAGAATAGCACTGCTGATCATAATTTTGTATAAATTCTGCAGGCGGTAGCAATAGATATGGATGACAATAGATTGTTTGGAATCGCAACGATAAACATTAACCTGATCAACTGGAACGATGAGCTGCCGATTTTCGAGCATGCCGTACAGACGGTCTCGTTTGCCGAGACACAGGGTGCCGGCTTCCACGTTGCGACTGTCCTGGCTAAAGACCGGGACATAGGCGATGAAGTCGAGTAAGTAAATGTAGTTTGGACGCTACGTCTTTATCTGCTGGAGTTTTTCTTTCCTCTGCTTGTGACAAAAAGATACGATAGTCAACCTCTGTCTCATCTTTTTTTTGTTTTAAAGTGGGTATCTGATATATACAAACCATGGCCACTTTTAAAATATCCACGCATTGAAAAGGTTGTATAAAGGGTCTCAGTGTCATCATCTTACTGTCTACTGGTTCTGATGGCCTTATTGATTACAAAGTCATCAGCCTAAGTCTCTTCTTTTCAATACCTCTCGCTCAAGATTATAAGGAAGACTCACGAGGCTCTCATTAATGTAATGTTATAATTAATAAAACTTTATTTGCTCTTTAGGCATTCGCTAATGGGCAACGCTGTTGATTTTTTGAGTATTGATAAATACACCGGCGAGATCTTCGTCACTGTTGACGATGCCTTCAATTATCACAGGCAGAATGAGCTGTTTGTTCAGGTAGATCTTCAATTTCATATTTTTTTCTAAGACCGAACCACAAACTAAAAGATACTAAAATAACAAAAATATACTAAAAGGTGCTAAAAGATAACACAGTTGTGGCTAACCACAACTGTGTTATCTTTTAGTTATTCATTATTAATATTCTAGTTCACTAGTTAGCGATATTTCAAACCATACAGTAATATTGTTAAATTAATCAAAACAGGTACAAAGATTTGACAGCCATTTGCGACGTTGCCAACTTTTAGAATGAACGCTCGTAATGGTATGATGGTGCTGGTATGCCTAAGGTTTCTTATCAAAATATAATCTGCTCTTCTAGTATTTGAATTTAATACTTTCTTTAATCTAATTGTAGGTACGAGCCGATGACACGCTCGGAGATGGCCCTTACAACACCGCTACTTCTCAGCTGGTGATACAGTTGGAAGACATCAACAATACACCCCCTACCCTTAGACTGGTAAGAAAGGAATACTATGGGACCTTAGAAAACACACTTTCTGGCACTTTCTGATCCAACGATTTTTGCATCCCTCACCGGAGCATTCGTCTGTAATGTAACAATCCAAGATTCGATAAGATTTGCATACATGTTCAGGTTCTCCTCACTAGTGGTTGTAATGCTCGAATCTGAACTGTAAACATTACAGGCGAATGCTCCCGGCGAGGAAGCGCCTTTAGGGGGCGACTGCGCACTACGACTTTTGCAACGTGTTGGTTATATGGCAGTGCACGATAAAAACATCGCTGCAATTTTAAAATGATGAATTATCATATTTTGACATGACTGCTCGCTACGCGATTATCGCAAAGTGAATTGCAGCTCCGCTGAACTGATTTCTAGATAATTTAGTATCCATGGGGAAAAGGCCGTCGCTGATTCGCGGATACTAGAGTGTCCAACGGGTAAATGTTGAATATTATGTCTGTTCTGTTCTAACCTTTACATTTACTCGCTTCATCGCATTTTCTATCCTTTTTTCGTGTCGCAAAAAATTAAATCGTAGTGCCGTTTTCCAATGGGGTGTAGGCAGAAAAAAAGAACGTCCCCTGCAATTATCCTGAGATACTCCTTTTGGAACATTACATTTCATTTCGTATGGCAATGAACCTCTATCTATAATATCTCTCTTTCAAAATTCAAAAGTCATTTATTCAAAATAGGCTGAGAATCACCAATTTTTGAACGACAACATTACATAAGACAGTCCCTCAAAAACGCCCGCCCTTAACTACTTCCTAGTGCTTAGCTGGGAAGAAGAAGTGGCGCAACAAACTCCCCAGCAGCACAGCTGTCAGTTCAGTTAGAAAAACTTGATTCTATACAATCAATAGTAGTTATGCAAAATAATGTACATTATGCAACATAAAACGTCGATCGTGTTTTACGTCATTATGATCGTGAATGCGCTGCATTAGTGTTAGTGATAGATCCTTCTGAATTCATATGTACCTCCAGCCTCGCGGCAGTCCGCATGTAGAAGAGAACGTGCCCGACGGTTACCTGATCACCGAGGAGGTGACCGCCACGGACCCGGACACCACGGCCGAGCTGCGCTTCGAGATCGACTGGGAAACCTCCTACGCCACCAAGCAGGGGCGGGAGGCACCCGCCACTGAGTTCCACAAGTATATCATACTTTTACCTATAACTGGTGTAAAAATGCGAAAAATAATTTTAAATGTTACATAATATAACTTAGCTTTAAATACTCCCACGATCCTTGTACCGTAGCACGCACACATACAATGTTTTGTGTGCGCACTAGGCACCGTAAACAGCGAATTTTCACACCAAAACTAAATGTCGTTTCCCAGGAAAAAAAAATTGCACAAAGTTACTTAAAAAGTCGGCTTCGTGATGGGTCTTTTTACACCTTGTATAGTGCACCTGTGTCGCACACACTTGTGCACTATAACATCTCCCGCGCCGAAGGCTGGTCTCCGCTGAGATTGGTCGCCATGGCCGAAATTCGGTATGGAGGACTATTAAAATAATTATAATTATTTAATGTCGAGTCTAGATACCAGACAACCGGACTATCATTACAGATAAAAACTTCAAAGCGTTAACTTAGCCATGTCTTTTTCGACCAATTTTTTTAATTAACTTGTTACGTGTCTTAGTTTTTAGAACTTCTCGAGTTGACATGAATTGACGAAAATCGGTACTTTATTTGAGAAAGCAAAAGTTCAATGAATTTAAACTAAGTACCATCATATCCATGGTTTTTTTTGTTTAAGAACGTGTCTTTTTTATTTTGTGCATTGGTCTCCTAATGCCATTACTGCTCGTTGAAGTATCTTAACATCTACAATGATAACATTTCCAGCTGCGTAGAAATTAAGACGCTCTACCGGGATGACAACAACCGCGGCGCCGCCTACGGGCGCGTGGAGGTACGCGAGATCAGGGAGGGAGTCACCATTGACTACGAGGAGTTCGAGGTGCTGTACCTCACCGTTAGGGTCCGGGACATCAACACCGTCATCGGAGAAGACTATGATGAATGTAAGTGTAAAGCCAGTAAAGAAGTAATAAATTTTATTTCATGAAGTAAAAAAAATAAAATCGGCCGAAACCTTCGCACTACACCGTCTCGGGCCTACATTAATTAAAGCCTATTGTGTTACTAGGTGTATTAGAAACAAGAACCAAGGGGGGTATTTATCGTGGTATTCAAGCCATTGAAATGTGTATTTGATAAGGTCATCTTGACTGATATTTACCAGCATGAATCGCCCAAAAGCGCAGAAAGCCAATCGAGACCTTTTATCATGAAATGTTATCTGTTCCAGCAACATTCACGATCACGATCATAGACATGAACGATAACGCGCCGGTGTGGGGGGAGGGGCAGCTGGCGCAGGAGTTCCGCGTTCGAGAGATGTCTCTCAGCGGAGTGGTCATCGGATCTCTGTACGCCACCGACATCGACGGACCACTGTACAACCAAGTGCGGTACACTATAACGTGAGTATACTCTATGTTTATTGATTGTATAACATCTTTCCGCTCACTTTCCTGCAATCTGTGCACAGAACATATATACCCTAAAATGCTGTTGGAGTGATTTCGTAAAAAGGGACGGAAGTGAATAACAGGAAGCTGGGGAAGAGCTCGCTATTTGATTTTACCAATGAGCGCGTGTGGTGCCGGACGTAAAGAATAGCACTACCCTATTTCTTCCCGTGGGTGTCGTAAAAGCCCACTAATGGACTCACTGGAGAATGGGCAGCTGCGTTCTCTACGCATTTTAACGCCATACTGCGATCGCCAACCCGCCTGCCAAGCTTGGCGATTATGGTAAACCCCCCCATTTGGGGGAGGCCTATGTCCAGCAGTGGTGATGAACGAGCGCGCGCGGTGCTAGAGTTGGCTGTCAGAAACGACCTTGACGAGGCCCCACCCGTTTAATGTTGCTTATTACCAAGGTGAGATGTTATGTACATCACATGCGACTACTGTAAGGCTCGCTCGTTTTTTTCTTATGGTAATCGGTGAGAAACACCATATCAGAGGTTGCGTTCGCGCCAAACAGCAAATGTATTATGTACGAATCGTGCGGCTGGTTTCACAACAGCTTACATAAACCTTGAAAATACCTACACGCGGTGTAACTAGTCGACTTACAAACAATGAAGCATTCACCCGTAGACGCAGCGGAGAAGCGATAATATTTACCCAGTTGCTTATTATACCTTATTTGATCAACGCTGTTGTTATATTTTTCAGACCAAAAGAAGGCACTCCAGAAAATCTGGTGGCTATTAATTTCAATACCGGCCAGATCACAGTGCAGGAGAACCAGTCTATAGACGCGGATGAGCCGCCAAGATACCACTTATACTACACCGTCATAGCCAGCGACAAATGCTCCATGGAAGACCTGACGCAGTGCCCGCCTGATCCGACCTACCATAACACTGAGGGAGACGTAAGTCTTCAATCAGTAACTGGACAACTACATAAGTTCATCCTCTTAGTTCGAGCTCGATGGTGGAGAACAGCTTATTGTTTTATACCAGGTGTCAGGGACATCAACGCGAAAACTTTTACCATGGATTCAGTACATGATTCTGAACCGTTTTAATTAAAAAATAAATCTACTGTTATATAGAGAAGTGCAATATCTACGCGGTCAAAATGTATGGAACAGCTGTTTTTTTTATAGCAACCGACGAAAAATTTCAACGCAGGGGTTTCAGAATCACTTACTCAATCTATGGTAACACTCTGTATTTTTTCAGATTAACTTAGTTTTGTACATAAGGCGAACAGTAGTTTCAAGCATTCTGTGGTAGGTGTTATCAGAGTGAGCTCATGTTGCTGCCAAACTATCCGAAACAAGTATTTTATTCACATGTTGGTGAAGTACCCAAAGACAAAGCTGATCGTTAAAAAACTGTATTTGTGTTGACAGATAGCGATCCAGATAATCGACACGAACAACAAGGTACCTCGCCTGGAGACGGACCAGTTCAGATCCGTCGTGACCATCTACGAGGACGCAGTCACTGGCGATAATGTTGTCCAGCTCATTGCCAGCGACCTCGACAGAGATCGTAAGACACCTATAGACACTGACTACACAGTGTTTTTTTTTACTGCGACTGTAGTAAAACTGACTAACTGCAACGAAGAAAATTCGTTAGTCATTTTTATGGACAACTCGCACTTGACCAAAAAATTAAGAATGACTGATTTTTTTCATGAAAAAATCGCTAAAGTTTCCGTGAATCTGGATTCGCATTTCCTTCTATTGTCCCCGTTAAAAATACGCTCAAGTATAAAAGATGTATCCGCCTACCCATGAGCATGACCATAATCATACCTCATACCTGGTCGTTAAAGCGTAAGTGCGATTTAAAATGAACATCCATGATATAAATCGCAGTATATCTCCTGAGTTTTGAAATATATTTAGTCGGGTAAATGGAAAAAATATCGTTCCCACGGAACAGGGATGTTGACAAAAAAATATTTTTTGTCCGTTATATAGATTATTAAAAAATATTGGACACGTATTTTTTCTTTTTATACTTAACTAGATTTTGCCGACTTCGCTCGCGTGGATGTCGGAAAATATCCCACGGGTACGTACCTACTACCGGGATTAGATACCTAATAGCCGAGAAAAAGTTATTGACTCCTACCGCTGCGCTCGCGTTGTCGTCAATTCTTAATTCGTCGTCCATAATTATTTTGTTACGCGTAATTTTGAATCTGTGGTATCTTTTAAATTAAAGTATTAATTTTAATGATATGATGTCAACGCATATTTTAATCTAAATTAAATGCCCAATTTAAATAATCTATTTTATTGGATAAGGAAAAATAAAATAAAGGTCAAAATAGCTTCAGAAATAACAAAGAAATTTTTATCAAATTCTTAAACATAAAAATGGTTACTTGTAGGTCATCCTTAGAAGATAGACATATTTCTGCTATCGTGGACTATATTGCTGAACTTTTTAAGATCTACAATTCTGTAGAACCTAAATTTGATGTATCTCTGACGGCTTATGCGGCGCACGCCATTAAAGCTCTCAGTCGGCTTGATTTTTTCCGACGTCTTCCACAATAATCGTCATATTTCAGCCAATTTACACAAAACCTTAATGAATTAATTATACAGGGTGTAAAAAGACACATCACAAAGCCGTAAACTACGCATACTGTACGTATAGCTAAGTAGCTTTGCGCAAAAATTATTGCTGGGAACCGTATTTTTTTTTTTTTAATTAAAAAAAACAAGTTTTTATTGCGCGCAATGTAACGCGAACCCACGCTTGAATGAACGGATTCAGTGTTAGTTAAGCTCCGCCCCTACGCTACGTAGGTAGGTACTTGTTGTTCATTGCGTTTTTGTAACTTCAAATGCGTAATCTGTTAAGATAAATCTAAAATTCAGGTAATGTTTGTTTGGAAAAAAGTTTCGTATTATCGCATAGAATTCATTTTCGTGAAAAAGTAAAAAAAAAAAATGCGACTTTGACCTTCAATATCTCCAGAACCAGTGGATTCCCAGGTATGGTCTAGTGGAAAAAAATGATGCAAATAATGGGTAGAATATGTGGCTTTCGGCTTCGGAAAGTGTCTTTTTACACCCGATATACAAAAACCTTCCGTATGAATCACTCCATCCATTGGTGAAAACCGTTGGAAAATCCGTTCGGTAGTTTTTGAGTTTATCGCGTTCAGACTGACAGACAGACGCGGCGGGGGACTTTGTTTTATAATAGGTATGTAAGGAAGAAAGACGGCAATACATTGAGGTAAAATGTGGCATGATGTGGCGTAGCTCCCCAACTTTAATGCATTCAATGTTATCTCAATCATTTCTTATTAATGTAATAAAGCTAAAAATTTGTGTATAATATTTTTTTATTATCTGAATGACGGACTAAATAGTAGTTTTTTTACCCAGTCAACATCGCTTTATATATTATTATTATAAGCTTGCGTTGTCCCACTGCAGGGCAAAGACCTCCCTTCTCTCTTTCCTCTTTTCCCGGTCTACCTGTTATTTGGGATCCACTGAGTGGTGATTTTCAACATCGCTACTCAATAAAACAATAGAAATAAGTGGACTTCCGTAACCAGATATTGTTGAACGATTTCCACGCACCTAATCGACTGTATTATTTGGCAGAATATGTTGTGTGCCTTTTAATCTGTACTAAATAAGATAATTTTCTTTCTTTCTAATACGTTTCCAGTGCCGAACAACAACGTGAGCTACCAGATCAACTACGCCGTCAACCCGCGGCTGCTCGACTTCTTCGCAGTGGACCTGGTGACCGGCCAGGTGCGCGTGGAGTACACCGGGGCCGACGTGCTGGACCGGGACGGCGAAGAGCCGCAGCACAGGATCTTCTTCAACATCATTGATAACTTCTTAGGCGAAGGAGGTACGGTGTTTTAAATTTTCAGACAAGCATTGGGAAGGCGTCATGAAATGCAGGGAAACACGCTAAAATAATATATTTATTTCGTCCAAACTTAGTTTTCTACAGTTCTTAACGGTCTCAGGTTTGAATATCTAATCCAATCGATTGAATTCCTGGTTTTACCTGTGGTACCTTCATCTCTCTAGTACTGTAGTCTGATTAATACCAACAGAGTTGTTAAAACTGTCTTCGAGCCATATTAGACTATCATAGAAATATGATCTATGAGATGTATGAGTCATTTTTATATGAAGAACCTAAACTAAGTACATATGATTCATATTATCTATGATCATAGTTAAGGGATCCTATTTGACAGCAAGCGTACAAATATGATCATATCCGTCTAGCCTCAAAAATTGCTTGATCAAACACGGCTATCCATCTTAATGTTTATATGATCAATTATAAGTACAGCGTCAACAGCGTCATTTAACTATGATCATAGAATTTGACATAATATGAAATCATATTTGTATGATAAATATATGATAGTGTAATTGGGGCCTTAGCCCATCAACAATAGCCCATGGACAAGCTTGCCTTAAGAGGGCGCCCAATGATCCACTAGCGCCACTCCTTTAAAAAAATATTATCTCGTGACTGAGAAGAACATGAAACACGAAGCAACAAAATTGGATCTAAAGAAAAGCGGCCACATTCCTCTAGATCGTATTTTGTTGCTTCGTGTCTCAATATGAAACTTTATAAAAGATATTCGAAAATTCTGGACACACTTACCGAGGGTCCTTACTAGCCGTTATTCATAATTTCTTCTCAGCCGCGAGATAATATTTTTTTTTTTTCATCTGAGCCATGACGTCACACTGTTCTTGTCGAAACATTTCAATTATTTTACAAAATTCTTTAGACGGCAACCGAAACCAGATCGACGGGGAAGTTCTAGTAATTTTGCTGGATGTGAATGACAACGCTCCCGAGCTGCCGACTGACCTCCCCCCATGGAGCATCTCTGAAAGTGCACTAGAGGTAAATCATAACTTATCGTATAATATTTATTATGAAAACTATTTATTTATTCAATCAACTGACCAGAGTTCCATTACTGTGAACTATCCCGCAAGCGCTACGTGTTTTACGCTTTATCCCGTTTCATGTTACATAAGCTAAGTATTGTTTTTTTTCGCTGAAGAAGAGCTTTTATTGCAAATTGACTGAATAAAGCCTGTCCCTTTGAATACGCCACGAAAAAGGCGCAAGACTAGGTTTGTGCATTTTTGATGCAAGAATCAGCACGCCGTTTTGTTGAGTGATCTAAAAAAAAAAAACTATATATGTAATAAACTATAATCATATATAAAAAACATAATCCTTTCAGGGCGTCCGTTTACAACCTGAAATCTTCGCACCAGATCGGGATGAGCCAGGCACACCTAACTCTAGGGTCGCATACGCAGTCCTTGACCTCACCACAGAGCGAGACATCGAACCACCGAAGCTATTTGAAATCATCACCATAGAGAAAGAATTCGGCATAGACCAGACTGGAGAACTTGAAACTACCATGGACTTAAAAGGATATTGGGGCACTTATGAAATTCATATAAAGGTGAGAAGTGGGCTTTTATTTTGCTTTTTAATTTAGCATTCCATAAGCTACTTGGCGGTAGGAGTAGGAACGGAGGTAATACTTCCTCGGACGAGCTCATTCACGAAGAACTCAACTTAGTTTAGTCCACATCATTCTTTTGCCGTATTCCCAATTTATTTGTGGTCGGCGCAACATGTCTTTTTCGTCCATATGTACTTCTCAATTAGTCGTCATCTCGGTAGTCACCCCCTTCCTAGCCACATCATCTGTCACACAGACACATCTATCGGTTCTGCAACAAGTCTAGTCTGTCTAGAAAATTATAACATCCTTATCCTAACAATTATGATCTACCACCTTCACCCTTTTGTTCTAGGCATTCGACCATGGCGACCCACCGTTAAGTTCAGATGAAAAGTACCAGATAGTGGTCAGACCGTACAACTTCCACCAGCCTGAGTTCGTGTTTCCGCAACCTGGAACCGTTATCAGACTATCTAGGGTAAGTGCCTTAAAGAATTTCCTGTAAAAGCGCTAAAAGGCTAAGCCATAAGAATGGGGTAGGTGGCACACACGTAACTGTGACAAAGCTGTATGAACAATGATTTTTTGCAAGCGTGCATAACTTCCCTTCTTCTTTTCGTGTGGTTAGTGACTAACCTGGTGTCAGAGTTTTAAAACCGATGAGACTCTGACTTGGCTTCACATGCCGTCGAGAAATATCTCTCAGGCATGCCGGTTTCCTCACGATGTTTTCCTTCACCGTTTTTGAAGCAAGTGATAATTATACAATACGCACATGAATCCGAAATCTCCGCCTTGGGTTCGAAGACCCGCCTTGGGTTCGAACTTGAGACCTATGACTTGGCAGTCTGACGGTCACACCACTAGGCTATCACTGCTCTAGAACTTCCCTGTAGGCTACACATTGTACGAGCAAGCTGGAGCAGCATCAGTTTTTGCTTGAGCGATGGACGACGACAACGCGCTTGTTTTAGCTGCATTAATTTTAATTAGAGCATACAAAATATGACATATGAAAAAGATAAAGATATAGTTGTATAACCTGATGTGTTCCAGAGCCTGAGCGATAGGATTTGTCAACTTTATTTTTCTCTCTCCTGTGATTTCTTAGGGTATTTATTTTCTTTACAACTGTTTCCCTATCTGCGTTTGAATCAATCAACTTGTATTTTTCGAGCAATTTATCATATGCAGCCTGTCTCATTGACCTGTCTTTATATTCTTTACATTTAATACGCCAAAGACATGGTTCGTTTTGATAGATCGTTTCTAAAAAAACTTCAAGTAATTCGCGATTATGACTAGCCATTGCGCAACAGTAAAAACACAACAAAAACAGAACAGAACACAAAGAACTATTCACAGTGAGAGCGCGCGTGCAACGGGCGTGCGGTACTGCTGCGCAAGCATGTTCAATCTCTCTTGCTACAAGCGTGGCTTGAGCGAGCCGCTTAATTAAAATTCTATCAATCTTCAATCCGCTTCCACAAGCAAGATGATTGCACAAAACCATCATACGTATTTAAGTGTCACTGTTATATGTACATACAATCCCGGGAAAAATAAATTATATAACGAAGGTGAGCACTAATGGTACAGCCCATAGGGTTTCTGAGCAAGCATATTTACGGCGTGCCTCAGGGAAGTATTCTTGGGCCCACCCTTTTCCTCGTGTACATAAATGAGCTTACTCGTCTTAGACTTACCAAAGGTGAAATTGTCTCTTTCGCGGATGACACCGCGTTGGTGTTTGCGGGTGATGGTTGGGAGGAGGTTTTCACTGTCGCGCAGAATGGGTTCGATGTGACTAGGGGTTGGCTGCAGAAAAACATACTTACTCTAAACGTAGATAAAACGAAATATATTTGTTTCAGCATAAGACAAGCGGCGGCTATTCGCGGCAACCTTCAAATTGTTTCTCATGAGTGCAATTCTGCGGATAGTTGCGCATGTTCACCCCTGGAACGCGTTAATACTCTAAAGTACCTTGGTATTACTTTAGACGATAAGCTCAACTTTAAAGAACATGTCAAAATTCTTTGCGGTAGAGTGCGAAAATTAATTTATGTTTTTAAAAACCTACGTCATGTCGCGGACCCCGCACTGCTGAAGCGAATATATCAGGCCCTGTGTCAGTCGCTTCTTACCTACTGCCTTTCATCCTGGGGAGGTATCTGCAAAACCACGCTAAAGGCAGTTGAAGTCGCCCAGAGAGCTATACTGAAGGTTTGCACGTTTAAACCGATGCGCTTTCCTACCACTACACTGTTTCAGTTGTGCGAGGTTTTGACAGTAAGACAATTATTCATACTCAAAATTATCCTGCAAGAACATAAAAAACAGACCTACAACCCAATGTTACTACAGAGACGACGTAAACACCATGTATGTGACTATTTAACCACATTTAAAACAACCTTTGGTAAAAGATTTGTAGGTTTTCTAGGCCCTTACCTTTATAATAAGATTAACAAATCAATAAATATATATACCTTGACTAGAATACAATGCAAACTAAAAGTATGCCATTACTTGCAGGAATTAAACTATGAGGAGACGGAACAACTAATATCCTTAACACTCTAAGAATACGGCTAAGAGCACAGAAAACTAAGTTCCACTTACCTACTATATAGCTCAACTACACACATAACACTCATGCATATTCACACCCACACCTTCACCGCATCATTATTCTCACACACACACCTACATACACATACACCACACACACACCCTCACGCTCTCATATACATTCACCACACACACGCACACAACACACACGCACGAACACACATACACTCAATCCATTTAATTATATTCAAACTTTTGTACCTACCCATTTTCAAATTATTTAACTAGTTTACTTATCAACTATATTCTATATATCTGTAGTACTAATGTCTATGCCACTATAGCTTGGCACCTATTCTTGTATCATAATACTCGAGGGGAATGGTGCTGATAGCCGAAATACAGGCTATGCCTAGTTCGGCTACAGATGCTAATCTCTTTAGCTTAATTGAAATTGTTGCCACATTTCCTTTGTAATGTAGTACTAAGTTTTTTGTGGAAAAATAAACTATTAAACTATTAAACTATATGCAGGGCGAAAAGTTGATAGCTGAGTAGGTGCGGCATGATGAGAACCGAAAATATATTTGAATAGTTTCAGATACCTACTAGCCCCACTTTCTAATGATGCAGTTTTAGTATTCATCAATTTCACTATTCGTGCATTACACTATTGCACAGAATAACTTTTAAAAATTGTCCAAATCAGAGTTTTCAATGTCGCCAGATTCAGGGAAAGCTAACAATTTCTTCATCAGATTTGACTATCTAAGTTTAAAAGTCATTCTGCTTCAGGCCGCACACGATCATACGAAATTAAAGGCTCTAAAGATCACTTTATTTTTGACCCATTTTGGAAATCTGAAAGTGGACTCGTAAGCCTCGTATCTGAAACTTTTCAAATATAATCGCAGGTAGTCGATTATTCACTAAGGGGATAAAGCAGTGTCTTAATGTCGCGGGCGCTATATAGAATTCGGAACGCAAAGAAGGATTCTAGGGCTCGCGAACGTAGAGAGGGAGCTATGTGTGAGTTAAGAATAGAATCTTGAGTGCAGCGCCACAATACACTAAAGTTTCGTGTAATGTGGCGGTGGTACACGC
Organism: Agrochola circellaris; assembly: GCA_914767755.1. Taxonomy (NCBI): domain Eukaryota; kingdom Metazoa; phylum Arthropoda; class Insecta; order Lepidoptera; family Noctuidae; genus Agrochola; species Agrochola circellaris. The sequence goes on along the minus strand of OU611859.1, from coordinate 2,892,270 downwards.
CACAGCAACCGATCAGCTGTTATGATGGCATGCCGCCATTACCGCCACAGACCATCACAGATGATAAAAGTTTTCATACGAATTATTTAGTTGACGTTCCTTATGCATCAGCGGGTCATAATGAAATTCAGTACAATATTATTTCCTGGCACAATATTATATGTTAGGTTTGCATGACATATAATTTGATATTAGCGAGCAGGTGCTGTGAAAATAAATGATTGTTCCCTCAGGAGCGGGCAGTGGTCAGCGGCATACTGACGGTAGTGGGCGCGGAGGGCCTGTCCTTGGAGCGCATCTCTGCCACAGATGAGGACGGCTTACACGCTGGAACTGTCACTTTCTCTATAGTAGGAGATGGTAAGCCATTATATGAATCTATATTTTTACTTGGTACTTATTTTGTTTTCCGAGGATAACAATATGGTACAGTACGGTAAGAAAGTGGTCCATTCGTTTTAAGTTTTTAACAAAAGTACGGTAGGTACCTACGGTTTAACAATATTATGTTAGACTAGCTGCCGCCCGAGGCTTCGCCAGCGGGGCCCTAAATCTTTTTCTTTTTCTAAAATAAAAGTAGCCTAAGTTACTCCTTATCAGCTATCTGCCAGTGAAAGTCCCGTCAAAATCGGTCCAGCCGTTTCTGAGATTGGCCGGAACAAACAGACAAAAAATATTGTTTTTTTGTTATAAGTACCGTGTGGCGGCATCTACATCGCCACATGCGAACTACGCATCCAAAACCTGACACACACAATAAATCCTGACGTCACACATATCCTGCATCGCAGCATTACAGTTTACCGCGCGAACGACATATATAAGACTATCCGGCAATTCCGACATCAATCGTTGGGCAGTTGCCCGCCAGACACGACACCCATATGGTCGGAGGATCCTCCCTTTTCTAAAGAGGATGAGTAAACTTTACATCCTGTTCCTCATACTTCTAAAACCGTATATACTTTCATATGCATTTAGTAAAAAGCTGTTATTTAGACATTACAAACAGCCATTCAATTTCATTTATTTGTATGTATGTATTTGTATTGATGAATAGATAGATAATCCTATATATACGCAAGTTTTTATAACTGGTCGAAGCCTATAATAACTTAAATTGTATACTTACGTAAAAACGTTTTGTTCCACCAGATGAGGCGGCGGATTACTTCGACGTGTGGAACGACGGAGAGAACTCCGGTACACTGACCCTGATGCAAGCCTTGCCTGAAGGCATGCAACAGTTCGAGGTCAGTTGAATAACTGTTTTTTTTTAGCTGTTTCTACAAAGAGAAAGTGAAGCAAAGAAACATTAACATTTTATTTTCGTTTAGAAACTTTCATCAACATTCATTTTGTTAATAATAATAATGGATGCATCACCCACGTTCATCGGTGATGAGACTGTACATAAAGTAGGAAGTGCAGGGGTCGAGGCTTTTTAAATGCGAAGACCCTCCACAACCGCGAGATGTGCAGCCTCAGAGAATAATTTTTTAATGCCGAAGTGGGGATGCACCGTGATGTGGTCGCAGTGGACAAGCGGCTCACCCCGCTCTCCATGGCTAAAGAGAACTGGCGCAAACCTGTGGTACTACAGATTTCCGCAAGGAGGTATGGCAAAGCAAGGAGCTTCACGGGCGCATCTATAGGGCTCTTCATGAGCCAGGTGTAGATTTCTTAGCGTCCGTATCCTGGCTACGTTTCGGTGACCTTTTCGGGGAAACTGAAGGTTTCGTCTGTGCAATTATGGATGAAGTTGTCTTGTCGAATAACTGCCGGAGACATATTATGAAGGTCGGGACAGTTGACGTGTGACAGGCATGCCACCGTCCGGGTGAGTCCATTAGACATATTATCTCTGGTTGTTCTCGTCTGGCTAACGGCGAATACTTGCACAGGCATAACCAAGCGGCCAGGGTTATTTACCTTAGAACGTAGCGGAGACGGTACATTCTCAGGATGCTGTTGCGACTGTCTCTCACTCTCCTCAGTAGTGAAACTATTTTCTTGCGCACAATTGCGTGACACCCGTCAGTACGAGCGTGTGCAATCATTTCCGACGCGCTGCAGTAGCGAGGAAGTCCCAACAACATCCTGAAACCATTGTTGTACTGGACGCGCAGGACGCCCAGCGATCTTTTGGTGTAATTGACCCATAGATTGCTCGTGTACAGACGTAAGCCTTGAAAATTGTGATTTTTACTAGTTCAAGGCTAATGATTATAATTCTGTAAAACCATATTTGTTACGGTCGCGAATCATATTTTAATCAACATACAACCTGACACTGACCTACAAATTGCAGAAAACGTAAGAAAATTTTAATTTTCGCGCTGCCTTGGCGCATCCCTCTTAGGACGAACTACAAATAAAGAATACATTTTTATAAACCCCAATGAGTAGCATTGTTCATAATTATAGTACATGCAACACAATCATGTGCTTAATTCGTATTTTTTTTACTATTAGCACAATCAATAAACTATGTTATGATTATTAGAAACTTATAATTACGATTCATATATTCCAAAATCTTTTTGTTTTTTTTTTTAAGTAGAATTAATTTTGTTTTGGTCAAAGAGGAATTTCTTAAGGAGATTTTTCTATTTTTGTGTTTCTTTTCCTTTTAAAACTTTTGTACATTATTCACCTTAATAGACATTTGATTGTAAGCTTTTTGAAGAATAAATAAATAAAATAAAGTTGAGCTTTGTAGTGTTTTAGTGTAAAAGTGTGTAGAAAGACTACGCCTCTACGCGAAGGCGTAGCGGATTGTCTGCTACGACATGGCTACGAAATTGTAGCTCGCGTAGCGGTATCTCCACAACAGCTACGTCGTAGCACTGCTGGTACAAGTGGTTATAAATATAAATTATAATACTAGCTTGTGTTGCATCTTTTATGAAAATAACATAATATGGTCTCTGTACGTATACATGGCCACATTAAATTAGTTAGCGAAAGTCCACAGACGTGATTGATATCGATATCTAATCAATTTGAAGTAACTACACTGCTAATAGTCATTGACGCCAAAAGATTTTTTTTTTGTTGTTTTATCATATTTAGATTTCGATAGCCATCATCGGCGAAGTTTCGCTAGCTAATTTTAATTTGACCTTGTATTTATAGGATAATCACATTTCACCAGCTATGTTTCAAGACCCATGTAGTAAGAAACGAGCCGAATGCCATACAAAAAATAGTAACAATGTATCGGTTGTGTAGTTGACGATCCGCGCGACGGACGGCGGCGACGAGCCCGGCCCCAGGAGTACCGACAGTACCGTCACCGTGGTGTTCGTGCCACAAGGAGACCCTGTGTTTTCGCCGAACACCGCTGAAGTTGCTTTTGTTGGTAAGATCAAAATAAATTGCAGCTATCATCGTTTAACATTTTTGTCTTGTATGTATGCTTTTTATTCCCAAAAAACGATTTTAATAAATTACATTAATAAATTAAATTAATAAATTAAATTAATAAATTAAATTAATAAATTAAATTAATAAATTAAACATACTTAATACATCACGCCTGTATGCTCTGAAGGGGTAGGCAAAGTTGTTTAGTTCAGTCCCATGTAATAGGAGACCTGATTCGAATAACCTACTCCTTTTTTGAAGTCGGTTGAAAAACTTGCTGATCATATGAACAAACCACTATGACAGTATAAGGTTAACTAAAAAAGGGAAATCCTCTTGTTAGTTACCGATGAAATCATCATCTTCTAATCGCGATCACTTTTCCGAAAACTTCATATCTTGTGAGATTAATTTTATTTTTTTACCTCAACGGGGAAGCTCTTGGCCTGCATATCACCTAATGGTAAATGATGATCAGGCCGAAGGTGGAAGCGAGCTTCACCCGGAATCCTCAACAGCAGAGGATCTGGCTATCTTACCTCTAACTGTCAAAACACAACAACGCTGTTAACTTTGTTGTTATGGCAACAGACTTAGATAAGACGGTTTCAGAAAACTTCATACTCTATTGAGAGCTTTTCATTTACAATTCCCTCAATCATTGCAGAGTTAGAAGCAGGTTTGTTGGAGCGCCATGAGCTGGGAGTCGCAACAGACCCTAAGAACATCTTGTGTGATGAAGATTGCTACGATATCTACTACAGCATCATTGGTAAGTACAGTTCCTTGCTAAACGCTTGCAAGCCTTTTTTGGGAATTTTTTAAGTTTGTTTTCCTACACTCTCTGGCTTTGTATGAAATATCGTAACGTTGTATATTTACAAGAGTACGAGGTAAATAAAAAAGTACAGTAACAAAAATCTGGAGGAAGAAGAGTTAAAAAGAAATTTTATTCGCCAGTCCACCAGTTAGTTTTCACCAACCAACCTTATTGCGCTGAAATAAGTTAATTTGCGTTTCTATGTAGGTACAACCAAATGTATTTTGTCAGTATCAATAATACTTATTTAACAAGGCTTCATAGTTGTTTACTGAGTGCATAACTAGTCCTAAGCTAAAATCAAAAAACAAAGCACAAAAAGAAGGTTTAGTGGCAAAAGTAAGTTCAGAAACTAAAACCCGACTACTGAAAAATCATGCTCTATAAAAAAATTCAAAATTCAAAAGTCATTTATTCAAACTAGGCTGAGAATCAGCACTTTTCGTACGTCAAAATTACATAAGACAGTCCCCCAAAAACGCCCACCCTTCACCACTTCCTAGTGCTTAAGCTGGGAAGAAGAAGTGGCGCAAAAAACTCCCCAGCAGCACAGCTGTCTGTTCAGTTGGAAAAACTTGATTCTATATAATAATGCTTTAATGCAAAAATAATTTACATTAGCAAAAATTGCAATCAACTAATAAAATAAAAACATTTTAATAAGTAGATTATGTCAACAATAAATGAAAACAAAATTTAAAATAAATTGACTTACAGTCAAATAAAATAATCCAAACAATTATATGAGCTCATATAGTATTATGTATAGTCTTTGATTCTAAAAACACTTGTTTGTTGCTTGGGGGTACATTGGAGTAGCTTAATTAGTCCCAAGCCTTTTTGTCGTCTAAGTAATCTTTAACTTTATAGAAACCTTTTTGACAAAGATTCTGTTTAATAAATGATTTAAATTTATTGAGGCTCAGTTCTTGGCACTAAATGAATTACAAATTTTTTGGAGCAAGAAATAAATCTTTGTTTCTAGTTTTTAAGCTATGAATGTCGCTGTGTTTAGAATATAGATTTATGTTCTTTTTTACATGAATCAGGTTCTCATATACATATTGAGACGCGACCGTCATTATGTTTATTTCCTTAAATTTATCCCTCAGTGAATGCCTACAACTTAGGTTATAAATTGCTCGAATGGCACGTTTCTGCAGCACAAATATAGCCTGAAAGTCGGCCGCATTTCCCCACAACAAAATGCCATACGACATTACACTATGGAAATAACTAAAGTATACTAATCGAGCTGTTTCTACATCAGTCAAATGACGGATTTTATACACCGAGTAGGCTGCAGAGCTTAGCCGCTTCGACAATTTGGTTATATGTGGTCCCCACTGAAGCTTCGAATCCAAAGTAATACCTAAGAACACAGTGGTGTCCACAAAGAACACAGTGGTGTCCACAAAGAACACAGTGGTGTCCACAAAGAACACAATGGTGTCCACAAAAAAAAAAAAAAAAATGTATGAATGTAAAATTATAATGGCATGCGACCACGGCTTTACCGTGACCATTTTTGTACCTATATTGTCTTGGTTTCTGTCTGAAATATTTTCTTGTTTCATACTTTTTAGAGCATGATTTTTCAGTAGCCTTGACCATTTTTTGCTTCGACGTTGTCGGGTAAAAAATTAAAGGTGATGACAGACAGTAAAGCTTACATTTAACACAATTAAGATTGTACATCGCAATGTTTTAGTTAGACCGTTGACCCCCAAACGGAGGAGGGCTTCTTATAAACTCGCTAAAAGGAAAAAGCAGACCTTTTGTCTTGGGGGTGGAGTACGATTGAGCAGAAGACAAATTATATCGGTTTACAAATATTGTTTAGTACAGCGTACGTGTTCTATGTGTGTTTGTAGAGGTGTGTCTCTAAGGGCGAAAGCGTGAAAGTAGGACCACAATATAAATATGGACTATAGAATCTATGCCTATTTGTTGAAATAATTAACAACGCTTCATTTTTAAAAAGATCGCCGCGACCTCTTGTCTCGTCACGGCAGCCGCAACTGACAGCACCGCGACAATCGCTTGGGGTTTCGTGAATGAGCACGTCTCTGTGAGTGTGCCGTTTCGAACGTTCACTACCTACATAGTTTCTTTACTGTCCTTATTTATACTGTGGTGGACGATGTGTGCTGGCACTTTGGCTTGTCGATTATAGAGAAGATTCGGTGTCGCTGTAAGTTAGATCCAGAAGCCAATAAGTAGATATAACTCATAACTATAACCTAAGAAGCATATAATGATAAAACGTCGCAACTTCACAGACGGCAACGCGGACGGTCACTTCGCCCTGGACGGCAACGTGCTGTACCTGCTGCGTGAGCTGAACCGCGACGTGTCGGCCGCGCACACGCTGCACGTGGCGGCCAGCAACGCGCCCGGCGCCAGCGCCGCGCCGGCCGCCGCCACGCTCACCGTCACCGTCACTGTGCGTACTAAATATATTATAGCTGCCCAAGGAACTTTTGTCGCGCGGACAATATCAAAACTAACGCAGCCATCTTGTTTTTAGGGTTCCATACCCGAAGGGGGGTCAAATGGAACCTTACTAAGCCTCCACTGTCCGTCCGTCCGTCTGTCTGTCAGCGAGCAGTATCTCATGAACCGTAATAGGTAGACGATTGAAATTTTCACAGATTGTGTATTGCCGCATTATAACAAAAATAAAAATAAATATTTAATAAAGTTAATAATGAAAGGCCCCCATACAAGAAACGTGTATTTTCGGCGTTTTTTGCTCAATCTTAATGATTCTTAATACGGCAGAGAAGTTCATGTGCGAGTCGGACTCGCACTTTGCTGGTTTTATTTCAATACATTTCGCAAAACAAATTTAACAAAAATTACCAATAGTGCCCTCTGTTAACGTCATTCGAGGGCAAAAAGATCGTTGTAGCACTGTATTCTACCAACTTATTTAATCCACCAGCCACTGCTACCTAGAATGTACCTACACGGAGAGGTTACCCATGTTGCGCGGTTCATTTTTTTGCGAGACACGCTTAGCGAGGCCGTAGGTCACAGCGGATAATCCCCGCCTACATTTTCATACATAGTGATGCTATGATGGCACAAGCTTCTTCTCGTACAGGAAGCACGAGTATTGTATTGATCACTATTATTTTTGTTTTTGTTGATTGTTAGCCATGCGGTCTCCGAGGCTGCACTAATGGCGACCAAAAATAAAGTCGTGTGGTATTCTCGTGATAAACTAAGGGAAAAAAACATTTAATTCCTCGTTCCAGGTGCGAGAGGCGAATCCGCGGCCGCACTTCGAGAGGCCGCTGTACACAGCCGGCATATCCACCGCAGACGACGTCGACAGGCAACTGATCACTGTACAGGTTTGTATCACATCAACCGGTAAACTTCACCTGCTGTACTCCTATTAACCACAAGGACCTAAGAGATAATGCGGAAATATCCAAACATGGCGGACAAATTTTGTGATTGCAATTATCTTAGTAAAAATTGAGAAAAATTCACCGCAAAAAGAAGAAAGAATACAACGGTCTACTTCAACAATAAATTAAAATTAAATTAAAATAACTTGACTTATAAAGTCAAATAAAATAAACAATTATATAAACTCATATAACTTGTCAGTAAGTAAGCTAATTTTTTTTTTATTTTTTTTTTATTTATTCATTTATAATCTTATTTATAATATACAAGCTACAACGGTCTACATACTTGTATAATTTCAACATACAATATTTTTTATTTTCTTGCCCGTTCTGCTCCACAGGAACCTACTACGCTTTGGAATGGGCAACTGACTTCACCTTTACGACTGACTCCTTGACAATTCAAAACTGTTTAGACATGGTTTAATTGAAATAAATGCTTTGAGTTTGAAATTAAGAGATAGTTTATATTCCTTGGTTTGCATAAAAAATGACGATGAAAGAAAGTATAACATTGCGATCGGATAGTTATCCGATAAATGCCGGAAGACACCCGATTAAACTAAATCGACATTTACAGGCATCGCACACAGAAGGCCTCGCTGTCACCTACTCGATGGACCAGGAGTCCATGATCGTGGACCCGTCGCTAGAAAACGTCCAGGAGAACGCCTTCGAGCTGCACCCTCAGACCGGACTACTGACGCTGAGGATCCAGCCTACTGCCTCTATGCATGGCATGTTCGAGTTTGATGTCGTGGCTACTGACACAAGTAAGATAACATATTATTACAGTACGACACAACTTAGACGTAGCATAATATTGAACATTTTCATTCATTCATTTCAATTTTACGAATGTATTTGGTTCTATGACTTTACTTACACATGTTATTGTGTTTTCATAAAGACAATTTTCACCTAAAGCAGTAATAAAGATTGGTGATTTGGAAGACGCACTCAGTTCGGGTGGTGATCGGTTTTACGAATTTTGCCGATGCTACAGGAGGGCTGGTATATTAATAGTCCGTAGGGTAGGCTGCCGAAAGTTTTGCTTTCGGAGATTTTTCTTATTATTAAAACTATCGGCAACTACCTTCACAGTACAAATATTTCACTCTCTTTTCTTTGAAAAGATCCGAAGAGCTGATGCCGTAGTAAAGAATTAGCCTGAACATGAAGTCTCTTTTCATGCACATAATACTTTCTATGGTTTTTCGAATGAAGACTGACCAGAAGAAGAATGATTTAGATGCAAGAACGAGTTCAGATCTTTCAGTATAACTAATCCCTTGCCGTCGTGTTGGCACCAGCATTGCTTGTCAAGCTTAGTTTCAATACTTAAAGAGTTGAAAATGCCGACTGACAGAGCAGTGCTACCAATCGTGTCACGGGACAAGTTATAATGAACGCACTGAACTTGACAATACATACTGCTCCGAGGATGTTTTAGCGCTCGAAAGATTTTTTTTTGACATAGCTTTTGTTTTTTGAAATGTCACTTGAAATGTATTCAAGAAACAAGATGGCGCCATTAGTTCCGATTTTGGCCACCCGCCAAAATAACATTATAGCGCTATAGTAACACTATTGTCTTCTGCAGATGGAGCGACGGGCCGCTCTGCAGTGAAGGTGTACCTGATCTCGTCACGTAACAGAGTGTACTTCCTGTTCTTCAACGAACTGGACTCAGTCAACACTCACAGGGACTTTGTGAGTATGCTAATAATTAAAACGTTTATCAGACTATGTTTTGCAAATAGTTTCAAACGTGAACTAGGTACTACTCTAAACTAATTTAATCATAATAATAAATCTTTATCTATCTCCACTTCAAATTACAGGCACTGGTTTATAAGATGCACAATCTTAAATAGAGAAAATTGTCTAAGGTAGGAAGGTCCTGATCCTGAGTGTTCAGGACATGTTCATTACAAGCAGTTAAAGTCAAGATAAAATAGTCTAATTAGAATATCACTGATAATAAAATGTCCTGTACTGTTCACCAGATAGCCGAAACGTTCTCTAATGGGTTCGAGATGACGTGCAACATCGACCAGATTCTGCCCGCCACCGACTCCAACGGCATCGCCAGCGAAACTACGACGGAAGTTAGGGCGCACTTCATACAAGACGACTTGCCCGTTCCCGCTGAAGATATCACCGAGTGAGTCGCACATCATAACTTCATACTGCTTCATACACAAAACCTCCCACCCACACACACAACCTCCCACCTACACACTTCCACTCACACACACCCTTGGTACAGCAATAATCTCGTGTGCCAATATCGACATTTGGCTCAAGATTTTTTTCAATTTTGTTATTTCGTTGTTCATCGTCTTGAGGAGGAGCTCGTGGATAAGTAATAATAGCCGCACGGGTCGATCGATCAGGTTAAGCTACGCTAGCCGGGGTTGGTCCGTGGATGGGTGACCATCTTTACATATCGAGATTCCTCCGTGCTTCGGAAAGCACATTAAGCCGTTGGTCTCGGCGGTCATTCTTGGATCTTTGACAGTCGTTACGGGTCGTCAGAAGCCCGTAAGTCTGAAAACCAGTTTTACCAAGGGGTAACATATTATCCAGTTACTGGGTTATGGGGATCAGATAGGTAGTCGCTTCACGTAAATATTGATATTCAGCTGCATCCGGTTAGACTGGAAGTCAACCCAAACGTAATTGGGAAAAGGCTAGGCAGATGATGTTGTTCATCGTCTTATATAGCCAAGATTTTTCTGCTTTACACACGGGCGGCTCTTCGTCTTCTATATTCAATTTTTTTATTTAAAAAATATTCGCTGGCTGTACCGTTAAATCGAAAGCGCCAGGGTGTAGATTTTGTACCTGCTGCCTGGCTAAGGCAGCAGGTACAAAATCTACACAAACTCATCAATACAACTTTCAAATTACCATATGTAACGAATGTCAATTTCATAAAAACATGACATTTGATGCCAATTCTAACTTACAGAGTTCAAATCAAATCAAATCAAACAGTTTATTTGTGATACACAGGTTACAATATAGAGTAGAGTTGTATTGCTGATTATAATTCTGTAAATACAAATATTTGTTACGGTTGCTAATCAGTTCGGACCACCTTAGCGCATCCCCCGTAACTAAGCTCGTGGTGTGTTCAGACTGCGCGACGACACGCAGCGGCTGCGCATGATCCAGTCGACTCTCCTGCTGGAGCTGCTGGAGCTGAGCGACGTGCAGGCGGGCGCCGCGCCCGTGCTGCCCGGCGGCGAGCACGCGCTGGCGGTGTACATCCTGGCGGGGCTGGCCGGCCTGCTGGCGGTGCTGTGCCTCGTGCTCCTCATCACCTTCATCATCAGGAACCGCGCGTGAGTACACTGCTACATCCTGGCGGGGCTGGCCGGCCTGCTGGCGGTGCTGTGCCTCGTGCTCCTCATCACCTTCATCATCAGGAACCGCGCGTGAGTACACTGCTACATCCTGGCGGGGCTGGCCGGCCTGCTGGCGGTGCTGTGCCTCGTGCTCCTCATCACCTTCATCATCAGGAACCGCGCGTGAGTACACTGCTACATCCTGGCGGGGCTGGCCGGCCTGCTGGCGGTGCTGTGCCTCGTGCTCCTCATCACCTTCATCATCAGGAACCGCGCGTGAGTACACTGCTACATCCTGGCGGGGCTGGCCGGCCTGCTGGCGGTGCTGTGCCTCGTGCTCCTCATCACCTTCATCATCAGGAACCGCGCGTGAGTACACTGCTACATCCTGGCGGGGCTGGCCGGCCTGCTGGCGGTGCTGTGCCTCGTGCTCCTCATCACCTTCATCATCAGGAACCGCGCGTGAGTACACTGCTACATCCTGGCGGGGCTGGCCGGCCTGCTGGCGGTGCTGTGCCTCGTGCTCCTCATCACCTTCATCATCAGGAACCGCGCGTGAGTACACTGCTACATCCTGGCGGGGCTGGCCGGCCTGCTGGCGGTGCTGTGCCTCGTGCTCCTCATCACCTTCATCATCAGGAACCGCGCGTGAGTACACTGCTACATCCTGGCGGGGCTGGCCGGCCTGCTGGCGGTGCTGTGCCTCGTGCTCCTCATCACCTTCATCATCAGGAACCGCGCGTGAGTACACTGCTACATCCTGGCGGGGCTGGCCGGCCTGCTGGCGGTGCTGTGCCTCGTGCTCCTCATCACCTTCATCATCAGGAACCGCGCGTGAGTACACTGCTACATCCTGGCGGGGCTGGCCGGCCTGCTGGCGGTGCTGTGCCTCGTGCTCCTCATCACCTTCATCATCAGGAACCGCGCGTGAGTACACTGCTACATCCTGGCGGGGCTGGCCGGCCTGCTGGCGGTGCTGTGCCTCGTGCTCCTCATCACCTTCATCATCAGGAACCGCGCGTGAGTACACTGCTACATCCTGGCGGGGCTGGCCGGCCTGCTGGCGGTGCTGTGCCTCGTGCTCCTCATCACCTTCATCATCAGGAACCGCGCGTGAGTACACTGCTACATCCTGGCGGGGCTGGCCGGCCTGCTGGCGGTGCTGTGCCTCGTGCTCCTCATCACCTTCATCATCAGGAACCGCGCGTGAGTACACTGCTACATCCTGGCGGGGCTGGCCGGCCTGCTGGCGGTGCTGTGCCTCGTGCTCCTCATCACCTTCATCATCAGGAACCGCGCGTGAGTACACTGCTACATCCTGGCGGGGCTGGCCGGCCTGCTGGCGGTGCTGTGCCTCGTGCTCCTCATCACCTTCATCATCAGGAACCGCGCGTGAGTACACTGCTACATCCTGGCGGGGCTGGCCGGCCTGCTGGCGGTGCTGTGCCTCGTGCTCCTCATCACCTTCATCATCAGGAACCGCGCGTACACTATTTTGGCGCTCGAATGACGTTAATAGGGGGACGCTGGTGGTAAACATTCATTATCAGCCTATAGCAGTCCACTGCTGGACACAGGCCCCTCCTATTTGTCTGTAACACAGTTTATACTAGCACAGACACAGACGTTCACTCTGTCTCAAATAATGCATAGTGCTTCATTGTTTTCTTTTTGTTTGATTGAGACGGACAAATTGTATTTGGCTTTTTGATAATAAACATTATTATTATATATTATTATTATTATTTCAATCAACTCGATTTTCGACAACTCTCGTCCAGCTGCTACCAGCCACCTTGCGAAAACCGTCTCCCGAGGGCGTCCTACCTTACGTTTGCCGAATCGCAGTTTCCACTCAAAAACACGTCTACGTTCTACGGCTAATATGGGCGACCCATTACCAATTCAGCTTACTTATTCTGTGAGCTATGTCGACAACTTTGGTTCTCTGCCGGATCACCTCGTTACGGATTCGATCCCTCAAAGAGACTCCAAGCATAGCCTGTTCCAGATCTCGCTGAGCGACCTTGAATTTATGATCCAGCCGTACCGTGAGTTACCACATGTTAAAATTCAGCTTTCATTAATTCTCATATTCATTTTCATCTCTGAAATAAACTTCACATAGGTACTTGTTATCCACAGGCTCAACCGTCGTATCGCAGCCCTATCGATGACAAAGTACAGCTCTGTGGACTCGGGCCTCAACCGCGTCGGCCTGGCCGCGCCCGGCACCAACAAGCACGCCGTGGAGGGCTCCAACCCCATCTGGAACGAAACTTTAAAAGCACCTGACTTTGATGCTGTTAGGTGAGACCTTACGCAATGTGACTTGGTGTCATTTCATGGAGAATTTGTTTCACCTTTTATATTATCCCGTTGCAGCGAGATGTCCAATGACTCGGACCTGATTGGCATCGAAGACCTGCCGCAGTTCAGGAACGACTACTTCCCGCCTGACGATGACAGGTCCATGAGGGGGTCCATTAGGAGGTCAATCGATGTTGAAAACCCTGGAGTGGTAAGTATTCATAATACATACGTTTTTTTTTAAATCTCGTCAATTTCTTAAAACGTACACGCCTGTCACGATCCCGAGAACCCTTCCGAGAGGACCCTCCCCGAAACGATCAATTGCAATTATATATGTTTACGTGACTCACACACATTGATGCGCAAAATGATCGTCAACAAAATGGAATAGAAGCGATTGACAATGAACGCACAAAACATTGACAATTGATCGTTTGGGTAAACATGCCTTAGACCCACGATTTTGATACCTAAAGAGGCAGGCATATGCTGGTATATACATATGGGATACATCTACACACATTGCTCTAATCGAGAGGCGAGCGCATTGCCATTAACTGGACCTTACCGAGTAATAATAATATGGTTATTCATCTTTCAGGCCAGTACCAGGAATCCTGTAGCGAATCATGAGAACAACTTTGGATTCAACACCACTCCATTCAGCCCAGAGTTCGCAAACACCCAGCTCCGGAGATAAGAGATAATAACTTAATAGATTGTGTGTAAGCAATGTAATAAAATTATGTATTATTTGTAAGTATACAAATCGATACAATACAAATGTTGAGATACTCGTATTATGTAAGTCAGTAAGTGCAATTATATTTTTTATAAAAACCTCATAAAGTACTGCATCCGTTTTCTGCGTTTTATTTATACTTAGGTAATACTGCTGTTTTAGCACATTTCACAGCCCCAATGACCCCCAAAGACCCGAAGATCAATCCAAAAATATTAGAATATTCTGCGAAGAGTTTCCAACGTATCAACATTAACCTAGCGAGCCTAAACCACAAAACAAGATGAAATTGGTAACTATTGTCCAAAGAGTACTATAATATAATGCTATTGTTTATGACACTATTTTCGATGACATATTTATATTTTTTAGTCGATAGCGACTAAGATGACAATAATAAATATGTCATCTTAGTCGTAATGGGTCAAAGGGTCAGTCAATAGTGTTCAAGGGAAAAGTACTTATTTCTACTCATAATAGGTGTTCCTTACAAAAAGGGATTTATATTTTACCTGGATCTCTACTCTTCAGCCACAAATACATCTTTACTGTTCTAGATCAGAACTTCAAAATGACGCGCAAGAAACACTCTTGTGATCTAGACCTCGGTATTACCCTTTTTTTCTATTTGTTATAATTTGTTTTACAATTATCAACTATCCGAGGCTTCCGAGGTCACCACTAGTATTTATTAAGTAACTTTGCCCGGGTTTGGGCACGTTGCGGATATACCGCGGGCTCTGTTACCAATGTTAGCTACTTTGTTAGGCAATCTGCTGGGCCAAGGGGATCAAGGGGCCAATTAAATGTCTTAAAGCATCTTGCAAATAATCAAATTGTGATCGAGGCTGTGATTGGACATTCGAAAAATAAAATGGTTCTACAGCTTTTTCCGCAGCCCTTGAATCATCCAAACACGTCTGCAAATCCGGCTCATCCAACTCGTAGTAGGAACCTATAACGTAATTAACAACAGGTTTATTCAGTCCACAATATATTTATTGCATTACACAATGTGAACGAGTTTTTTAATATGGACCCTGTCGGGCACAGCAAAGTAGGAGAGAAGAAGAGGGCTTTAATTTGAAAAATTTGTTGGTATACTATATTTTGAAGGTTCTGACAGTATGTTGCCCATAAACACGTCTGCCCTCGGGCGATACCGTCGTAAGCTGCGCAAGTTGGGTCAGCTCACCAAGCACCACCCGGAAACCTTTAAGCACTACCGCAGCTACTCCGCCGTGATCGCCGAGCGACAAAGACAGCTGCTCGAGGATGGAGGGAATGTCATACACCCACTTAGCTTGATCAGGTACAGAAAAAAATGGAAAAAAGTAGGTAAAGAAAAAAGAAAAGATTTTTTTACATTGGGAACACGCACAGGAAATATATCCTTACATCCTTATCCTTATCCCTTATTATAAAACAAAGCCCCCGCCGCCGCGTCTGTTTGTCTGTCTGTCTGTATCCGATAAACTCAAAAACTACAAAACGGATTTTCAAACGGTTTTCACTAATGGACGGAGTGATTCATGAGGAAGGTTTTAGTGTATAATTCATTAAGGTTTTGTGTAAATTGGCTGAAATATGACGATTATTGTTGAAGATGTCGGAAAACATCATGACTACTGCTTTACTGGCGTGCGCCGCGTAAACCGTGAGGGATAAATAAAATTGATGTTCTACACTGTAGGACATCTACAGGATTGTTTGTATAGTATATCTTAAAAAGTTCAACAAAAAGTCCGCGATGGCATATGTCTATCTTCTAAGGATGACCACAATAAACATTTTAAACTTTCAGAATTTGATAAAAATTTCATTGTTATTTCCGAACCTATTTTAACCAGCACTTTATTAATCCTTATCCAATAAAATATGTTAGTAATACTAGGCATTTAATTTAGATTAAAATATACCTTGACAACATATCATAGAAATGAATAGTTTAAAAGATCACAGATTCAAAATTACGCGTAACAAAATAACTATGGTTGACGGCAACGCAGGCGCAGCGGTAGGAGTCAATGACCTGTTCTTCGGCCATTAGATATGTAGTCGCCCCGTATTACGTTCCCGTGGAATATTTTGCGACATCCACGCGGGCGAAGTCGCGGGCAAAAGCTTGTAAACAATAAAAAAGGAACATTTCAAACAAACAAATAAATAAACAATAATGGCAATAGGCTCGCCCCCTATTACATGGGACTTAAACATAATTGGCGAAATGTGGGTGTACTATAGGTACACCTCTGCCCTACCCTTCGGGGAAACCCTTGTACTCGTATGTTACATAATGTTAAAACGAATAAAGTAAATAATGAAAACACAAAATTAAGATTTGTCCGAGATCTAAAGGGTTTCTATCTCGGCATCGCAGTGAAAATGAAGCATGCGCATTGTTTGCGTGCATCGCGCAAACAGGGTTTACCGCGCGATCAGCATATACATATAGTATGTTTTTTTTTTTTTTTATGAATGGCGTCTCGTAGTTGACCTCTGGGGTCGTGACTACTTTACCGGACTACACCCGACGGTTGATGTCGGGAGGTCGTATTCGTATATATGTATAGTAGTCGCGCGGTAAACCCTGCTTGCGCGATGCAGAATTTGTGTGACGTCAGGTCTTTGATGCGTAGTTCGCATGTGGCGTTGTACATGCCACTGCTGTATGTCTCCTTCATCCCGGCGTACTAAATACACGCTGCCTACATTCAAAGATATATTTGATATAACTCTCTGCATTCTTTATTCTGAGCCAAAAAAAAAATGAGAATTCTGATTACACAATTATACCTATTCATATTTCTTGCAGTCTGTTCTGGATGTCTATCATGGTAATAGTGAATATCTCTCACATGTGCCTGTCGACTTTCCGACTCTTCTTCATCATCCAGCCGATAGACAATCTGAAAATCCACGTGTTGGACCGCGTGTTGTTGGGTCTCTACGCAATCTGCCTGGTCGACATCGGCATCAAATTCAATACGGGATACGTTGTAACACACCATTTTTACGTTTTTATGAGCAGGAAATCTATCTTCTGGTAAGACTTTTACAAAGTTTAGATCTAGGCTAACGTAGCAGCTATGTAGCCGAAATCAACAATGTCATAAACATCTCCTGTCGTACTTAAAACCTTCACTATGTTCCTCCAAGGTACGGGGAAGACGGTCATTGAAAAAAACTGCCATATTACACATTATATTAAAATAGATGAGTGATTCTAGGCGCTACCTCAGCGGCTGGTTTATCGTAGACCTGGCATCTTGCTTGCCCGTGGCATACGTACTGCTGCGCCTGGAGGGTAGCGCGCGGTCAATTTTCGTCGCGCACGTGCTGTCCACGTTCAGAGCCGCCAGGATCTACACTGTCGTCATTGACTCGAGGATCTCCATGAAAGTACGTCCTTACAAAGATAAATTGTTCGCTTCTTTGTTTCTTACAGTTGAGTCCATAAAAATATCACGCTTGTATATTCACCGCTAAGATGTGCAGAGGTTATTATGGTTTACTCTCACATTGAACCAGTTAAGTTGAGGCGAGCCCATTTGCACTAACGGCCGCAGAACGACCGCAGGCCGCATTTAATTGTTGTTAATTGTGCAACAATTAACAACTAACAATTAAATGGCCAGATTTAGTTGCCACCATACTAAACTAAATTCCTTACTAAATTGCAACCAACTTACAACTGAAATAATCAATAGTAATTGCAAGATATCACAGTTAACAATTAATTAATTGTGCTTGTACAACTTTGCAATTACAATTAATTAATGCACATCTACAGTTACAATTAATAAATGTCAAGGTTAGAAGATTTATGTTTATTATACTGCAATGTAAGTATCACTTGCTAGAATGCGTAACTGAAAAACATAGTTCATAATACCTGAGAGTCCCGGACCTATAATATTCTCAAAGGTATGTAGCTAGAAATATTGAGATCAGTGAGCGAGTGATCAAGTGATGCACGAAAGATGAAGGGGGGATGCGGCATACAAATGACTAACTTCTTCAATTACTAGCTTCTTTCAAAATACCCAATTTACTAAACCAAATAATGAATAGAAAACATAAACCGTAAGCTGAAAGAACATAATATCAACTCGATTATAACTTAACTGTTCATAGCGCGTTGATCAAATTTCAGGCCATGGCATGCTAGGCTAGACCCCAGAGGTCTAATTGTGTGCTTTGAGTAACACTTTCGACTGCACTCATTTTCATAGAACTCATACGCCATGTTGCCAGCATTATGTTATCGCTAAAGTTAACCATCGCGGCCCGCGGCGCGGCATTATTTTTATTTATTCAGTTCTGACAACAATATAGTCAAATACCTTATCGCTAGTGTTAGTAGAACATAAAACAAGGATAAGAATAGCTGGTGACTGCGGCAGTATGTGCAGAGAACGATAAAGCAAGGAAAATGTTACCTGACCATTCTCCCACATAGTGCCTCGGAAAAGGGGAGTAAGGGCTCTCCACTACTGTTTTCAGGATGCTATTGTCACTGACTCGCGTAGGTACTACTAACAGCCCTACTAACAACCTTCTGTAACAATTTGATGGTTGTGTCTGAAATAATATGATGTGAGCAGGTTTTCACGGAGTCGTACATCGTACACGGACTGGTGCGGTTAGCTGCTCTGTTCGTCATCTCCGTGCACATGTGCACCTGCATCATTTATTTGCCGGCCATCTTTACCTATTACTGTTAGTATGCTAACTCTTTACGTCCGTGTAGGTAGTGTATAATTACACTCTGAACAAATATATTATGTACAGATAGTTGTTGGTCTGTCTGTTCATATATAATGTCTATTATCCTACAGGGACAGGTGAAATGCCGACTAAATACAATTATTACATGCGCGTCCACGAAGATGAGAACTTGATGGTTAGCGACATACAGACTCGATACAACAAAGCGATAATCATATCTATCTCCGCGTTTTTCGGTGAGAATTTGAACATAATTTGAAGTAGGTACCATTGACATTACAAAGAACTAGCTTATGTATGCTTTTGCTATAAAGAGTAACGGTAGTTTCTTGCCGGCTCTTCTCCATAGGAAACGACCAATTGGAACCGTGCACCTAACTTCTGACGTTTCATAAGTGCCCTTGTAGGTTTATGTGAAATAAAATATTTTGTATTGTTTGTGTTGAATTTTGTTTTTTTTGTTTGCCAACGGCTTCGCCCGCGTGAATGTCGGAAATTATCCCACGTGAACTTACTTACCGGGATAAAAGTATCCTATGTCCTAATCCAGTTCATGGTCTACCCGTGAGCCAAATTTCATCAAAATCCGTTCAGACGTTTTAGCGCGAAAACGTAAAAAACAGAAACAAATTCACTTTGACATCTACATAATAATATAATATTATCTGTGATATTAGTTAGGATCTGTCGATGTACACCATTACCTTCAATCTCTTTTTATTTCCAGGTACTGGCTTCACAATGTTTCGTTCTACTGAGACAGATGAGATTTTGATTCATTCTATTATCATTGTGTATGCGGCAGGTTTCACAGTATTTACGCTAGGTACCTAACCTATTTACAAATTTGTACCAACAATATACAACATACTGAAGCCCCCCGACCACGGTGGTTCCGCGCCCATAGAAGAGCGGTTTTAACCTCCTAAAACTGTTTTTAGTGATTCTTTCTTGTTGTGAACGATGCATATATTAATAAGAGACGTACTTGATTAAATAAAAACTAATTGATTGGGTAAAATACAAATTATTATTAATGGTGCATAAGCATCAGAAAATCTCGAAAAAAATATATTTATATCGTATGCAGTTTTGTTATAACAATTTGGTACCGAAATGCAATTAATTGTTGTTAAATCAATAAATTCTTAATTACTAAATACATAATCCTCATAAATAAAAAAATATATTATAACTTATAATTAAACATGAAATTGTGCTATGATTTGACAATGCTAAACAAAGGAAATTATATTTACACAATAAAAAGTCTAAAATAAACATGCAGCTTAAAACTTTAATAATTCTATAACTTCCTTAGGTATAAGGCTCTTTTTTTTTCGAGGAAGTTTCCGAAGACTAGGTATAAAGGGGTCTGAACTCAGTAAAACTCGGTTAATTAAGTCTGTGTTTGTAACTTCGCGTGACATTTTTCGGGTAAAATCTCGTCTGATCGACAGTTTTAAATGTTTCTTATTAGATTTAGCTGCTTCCTCGGAAAGATCACCAATGGATAAAAGATTATATTCTGATACTTGGTTTCCAAAGAATATTCTTTAACATTATTACAATTAATGACCGCATACTAAGATTGGAAAAGTCTTTCCTGGGCCGCCCGCCCACTACGGCGCGGGACGGTCCCGGTTGCTCCTGCTGTAAATGACACTGTTCAACACTTCTTGTCAGTTCTACACGTTAATTTTCGTCTAAGCAATTAAAATAATTATATAAAAGTTTATCTTTAGTTCGTGCTGACTTAACCCAGAATTTGTCAGAACTTCTACATACATTAACAATTCGATGTGATAAAGGTGCAATATCTACATGTTCGGCATCCTTAAGAGACGCTAGAAAACCTTCTAAAACATATTTTTTTACGATCTGGCGGTTTTTGCGAACACCACAGCTCAAATAAATTTCTCCTTGAAAAGGAAAATTTAATTTAAGTGCCTGAAATAAAAATATAAAATTAATATCAAGTTTCGTAGCAATTGCTACGCCGGGTCTACGGCGCTATGACGCGTCGCAGCAGATATATTGCGGTCGCGCGGGCACATTGCGGCAGCTAGAATGATGTTCCTCATAAAATAGATAGATGTACCACCATTTTTAACTAAATCAGTTGGAGCGAAAATTTTGCGACTTTTGATAAAATTACAGTAACAGATAAAAATATTGAGAAAAATGGGTTGGCGTAGCATCCATATAAAATGAAAAGTACATATAAATAAATGCGTAAAACATAATATTCACAAAACACTCACCCTATTCTTGGAATTTCATCACACACAAATAACAAAATAATTAGCAATTTTTAGCAATCACTGAACACAAACTCCGCACGGATGAGTCATCGATATGTAGCGAGCAACAACAATGAGATGCGTTCACTTTCAACGTCGATAAATAAGTGATAATTGAATTAAATAACCCTGATCATTATACCCTGTTTTTTCTGTTCTATGTTTATACCCCTAGGTAGGTACGGTCGTAGTGATAACATCGTGCTATATGAATTTTCAATATTCACCAATGAGTAATAGGGGGTTTTGACCTATGGACCACCGTGCAGTCGTCTGTCCGTTTGTTTAATCTAATCTCCAACACAACATACCTGGGTGAATTTCCCAAACAGAAAATTTTCGTGACATGGATGAAAATGCCACTGCAGAAAGTAAACACACGTAATTATTTACTTGAGTAGTGCTCATTGTATCCTAAACATATATATTTTTTGTATTTTTTGTGTTTTGTCTTTTTTCTTCTTTCGGTGTTCTCATAACGGTGGATTCGGTGGACTGAAACCGCAACTGCTATGAGAAAATTCACCGAAATGACAAAAAAACTCATTTCGGTGTCCTAAATGTAAATTCGGTGCCAATATAAAAAAAAAAACAATGCGAGATATATTCACTATGGTATCTTTGTAAAATCTGTTATTCATCGACTATTAGTCGATACCGTACTCTTTTCAAAAGGGCTATGCTTGGGGTTTCTCTGCGAGATTGACTCAGAAACGAGGAGATACGTAGACGAACGAAGGTTGCCAACATAGCCCAACGTATTAGCAAGTTTAAGTGGCAGTGGGCAGGGCACATAGTGCGTGGAACTGATGGCCGATAGGGCAGAAGAGTTCTCGAATGGTACTGGCAAGCGCAGCATAGGACGTCCACCCACAAGGTGGACAGATGATCTAAGAAAGATCGCAGGAAGTAGCTGGATGCAGGCTGCCTACAACCGGTTAGTCCGGAAATCCATGGAGGAGGCCTATTTTCAACAGTGGACATCTAGCGGCCCAGATGATGATGATGAGTAGCAGACGGTCCCATTCTCAAGCAGTCCCTCTTTCGCAAATGGAATTATTCGCAGTTGGTTCCATTCGCAAATGGTCATATTCGCACAATATCCCATTCGCAATGTGGTCCCTTGATGTTTGATTACTGAGAACTACTGAAAAACCGACCACAAATGGTGTTATTTGCTGATGACACATCACTGATTTTTAAGGTAAACAGACATGCACAAGAGCTTGACGAAGTAAATAACGCTATGCTTAAGGTCCATAATTGGTTTACTGTAAATAATTTGGTATTAAATGAGAAGAAAACTAAATGCATAAGATTCGCGTTACCAAATGTTAGAAGTAGTGAATGTCATGTTGTACTGAATAGGGAGACACTAGAATTCGTCGAAAAAACGGTTTTCCTGGGGATCACGCTTGACTCAAAACTACAGTGGGGTCCTCACTTAACATCACTTGCAGGGCGGCTAAGTTCAGCCGCTTACGCTGTTTGGAAAATCCGCCAACTAACAGACGTGGATACCGCGAGACTGGTCTATTTTAGTTACTTTCATAGCATCATGTCTTACGGTATTTTGCTGTGGGGACGGGCTGCAGATATTAATTCTATCTTTATTCTGCAAAAGAGGGCTGTCAGAGCCATATATAACCTCCGCAGACGCGAATCTCTAAGGGAACTGTTTAAGAAAATTAACATCATGACGGTACCTTGTCAGTATATATATGAAAACATTATGTATGTTCGAAAAAATCGACATCTTTTTAGTAAGATAAGTGACAGGCATAATTTTAACACTAGAAATAGGAACAAATTAGATCAACCACGTTTTAGATTGTCTAAAGTGCACACTTCTTTTATGGGGTACTGTGTAAAATGTTATAATAAAATACCACTCGATATTCTTCAACTGAATGAGAAGAAATTTAAAACATGCATTAAACGCACACTATGTAGACAAGCATATTATAAGTTGGATGATTATATCGATGATAAAAATGCTTGGCTTAATGCTGGTCCTGCTCCACAGCCACTTGGGCTCACTAGTTAAAAAATTTAATGTTTGGAGGAGTTGCTTCCCCTTTTTATTTTTCTGACATTACGAACTTAATGTTTATTTTTTATTTAAACAAGTTTAATTGTTGAATGTTCCAATGGATAATGATTTTCTTTCTTTTTGGTAGTATCATTCTATTAATCTCTCAAATACATTGCATACTATAGTTTTGTATAATTTAGAAGCATTTTTTCAATTTTTGTGAATGTGAGTACCATGGAGCCGTATTTTATGTTATTAAGATGTTTGTTGACTTGAAAGAGCACGGCAGTTGAGAGTTTGTCATGCCCACTTAAATGTCTCGCTGATGGTGGCGAGTGTGTTGGATCATTCGGTTCCCTACAAAATGGTTGAGCTGGATGGTGCTGATCCACGCGTCATGTTCGTGAACGGGCGCCGTCAGTTGTGACTGGTCATCTCTTATCTGCCAGGGCTTATTTTTAATGTTATATTTTGAATTGTTTTAATTTTTTTATTGTACATTGTTCTCACATATAGAAGCAACAAGAATAATGTACCCAGGATTGTGTAATTTTCTATATTTAAAAGAGTGTCCTTGGAGTTTCTTGCCCGTTCTTCTCCATGAAGATCTACGTTTTGGAACTGGGCAACTAGCTTCAACTTTCTCGACTAACTGACCGACTATTTGACAATTCAAAAGTGCCTGTAAATGGTTTAATTGAAATAAATGCTTTGAGTTTGAGTTTGAGTTTAGAAGGGTACGTATTTGAACTGAGGTGTCAACATTTTCATTTCTAGATAGTAAGATATACTCGTAGAATTTCGAATTTCGTTTTGACCTCTTTTTCATATGAATCTCAAATATCTCGTATTAATGTTTCTTACGATATTTTGATCCCATCTAACATACATTCATTAAATTAGACTAAAGGACAATTTAAAGTAAAAAACAAATAATAAAACCCTGAAATAAAAAATAACACCGAAATGAGCAAAAATCACGACATGTTTGAAATTGACCCACCTAAACAATTTTTATTTTTGCTTAGGAAATGCTTCGAGATAAACTGAATGCTTGTTGTTTTGTTATTCGTAGTTTTCCTGATAAAGAGTTACCTCACGATCTATTCCTCCACGATGCGGTACCAGGGTCTGATGAATCAAGTAGAGGTGAGCTTATTTAGTTACCTACAAATTGGAAGTAGGTCATTTAGTGTTCAGAATGCCCAAAGCATTCTGAACTCTAAATGAACTAGTTCCATATTACCATGAAAATTTACTTGACATCAAAAACTTGTTTTTTATCTTATTATGTTAGTTAGTTAAATGTTTCACCCACCAGGAGTACATGAAATACAGGCAGTTCCCTCTTTCTCTAAAGAAGCGAGTCAGAGCCTTCTACCAGTACAGGTACCAGGAGCGATACTTTAAAGAAGCCGACCTCGATTGTCTCTCAGGTGAAATAATTATTTTTAAATAATCAGAATTTACGCTTCCCTTTAGCTTCAGCCCGCACAGACTTCAGCTAAACTTGAAACTCGATTTATTTATCTCATGTCTACCATAATCATCTCGGAAATCCGATGAGTGGTCACAGAGTTGCGGTTCTCTTAGCCAATTTCCGTCAAATAAAGACTAGAAGATGAAATCAATTGAAGAAAAGATAAGGTACTTCAGAAACGACCAATTGCAACCGTGCACCTAGCTTCTGGCGTTTAGGTGAAATCAAATATGATGAATTTTGAATTTGTAGGGTTCCATAGTAAACAAGGAACCCTTATAGTTTCGCCATGTCTGTCTGTCTGTCTGTCCACGGATCAGAAACGGTTAGTACTAGAAAGCTACATACTTTCATAAATCACGCCGACAAAGTGGTAAAATAAAATTCAGAACAATAATTTATTTTAGTGTAACACGTAAAGTGGGGATGTTTTTTTTTTTTATCGTCTGTCCCATAGTGTGGGGTGACGTTGGAAAGGTCGTTCAAAATATTGTGGTTGTGTGAAAATCCGTTTGCGAAATATTAAGCTTTAAAGCGCAAATTTTTGTTAGAGTCATGTGTCCCTGCCAGCCAAATGGTTGTACTTGGATTTGTGAAGAAAATCACAGCAATAGTATACAGGGTGGCAGGGACATCGACGTGAAGCCTGTTGCCATGGATTCACTACATGATTCTGAACCGTAACGAAAATTTTTTCGTCGGTTATTTAAAAAAAACAGATTTTTCACAGAAAAGTGCAATACCTACGTGGTCAAAATGTATGGAACAGCGGTTTTTTTTAAATAACCGACGAAATATTTCAATGCAGGGTTGCTCAGAATCATGTACCTACTGAATCCATGGTAACAGTTTTCGCGTCGATATCCCAAAAACCCTGTATATAACGAAGTTAAAAGGAAAACTATCACTGCTAAGTAGGCCTTACAGGTTAACGAGTAGGTAATAATCGACCACCTTACATTTGCAGTTTGAAAAATATGATCTCTCTATGGGAGAAAATTTTATTCAACTACAATGTTAAGTTTGTTCTTGGGATAAATCCATCCCATCTACGGAACCCTTCAGTGTGCGTGGTCCGACACGCACATGGCTGGTTTTTTAAATTTTGAATCATACATAGGTTACCAAATGATTACCTGAATCTGTAATCATTTGTAAAACTGAGAAATAGTGATCAACTATCTAATTGCGTAACACATTTTCGTAAACGATTACGACTAATCTGTTTCATTTTGACATTTCAACAACATTCATTGCGTTAATTTCGTTGTTGAGCAGAGTTTTTTTTCGTACTTATGAAGCAATGGATTAGCAATCTGTTTCAAAATGATTCAGATTGTGATTGATCGTGTATTACGCAATTACACGATCAATCACAATCTGAAAAAAAACAACGACGGGTCCAACCTGACCTGTACCTTACAGGTCAGGTTGGACCCGTCGTTGTGGCGATGCTTAGTGGGAGGTATCTGTCCAGCAGTGGACGTGTTTCGGCTGAATGACGCTAGAACAATGATTATGGAACGGTTTCATCCAGAGGAGCTTCGCGACGAAATCAAACTGCACACATGTCGCACTTTAGTCCACAAAGTGAAGCTGTTCGAAGATGTGCCAGCGAGCGTCGTGGGCACCGTGCTGGGCTGCCTGCGGCCCGTGGTCTACCTGTCCAACGACTTGGTGGTGAGGGCCGGGGACATCGGCGACTGCATGTACTTCATCGCGACTGGAACTGTGGCTGTGTATTCCTTAAAAGGGGTAGAGGTATGGACACCTTTGATAGTAGTCTTATACAGGGTGGCAGGGACATCGACGCGAAAACTGTTACCATGGATTCAATACATGATTCTGAACCCCCCTGCGTTGAAATTTTTCGTAGGTTATTAAATGTTTTCGTAGGTTTCAATGCAGGGGGGTTCAGAGTACAACATCAGTACGTACTGAATCCATGGTAAGTAACGGTTTTTGCGTCGATGTCCCCGTAGGTTTTTTCATTCTTGTTCCGAGTTTAAAATCGCTGATGGACCGGATGGGACCGGTGGCTGTGCATGCAGGGGGCTTATAATATAATATAATAATACCTAATCATTTTATTTCAGAATGAAATTCCATAATTTGTTATTAAACATTGATCTTAATAACTATATTAGTAAACATGCAGGTTGGACAAAAAATCGACGAGCGGGCAATAAAATTTTCCCGCAATTACCTACATTCAGGAGACTGTTCGAGCTGCCCCGGACCCTCTGCAGCAGCTATGCGGCACGCTTACGTCTGATCGTCGTCGTTCACTATGAACGTTATAATAGTGAACGTCTCTATTTATTTATTGCAGGTGTGTCATTTGGAGGACGGCAACCACTTCGGCGAGGTGGCGCTGTTCATGAAGGACAGCAAGCACGTGGCCACCGTGGTCGCCGTAGAGAACACACAGCTCTACAGACTCGAAGCACTCGACTTCAAGTGCGTTACTTACAGTTGTGGATTAGTGTGAAGTTTGCTGCATCCCTTTCTTCTTTTTAGCTAGTTAGCTGCGCTTACGTTTATTTAGTAGTTTAGCGTTAGTGCTTTGTAGCTTCTTTTTATTAACTACAAAAAGTTTGAGATTCAAAAAGTGCTGAGGCGCAGCCAGTCGTAGTTGATAGTCAATTAGCTAAACAATCCGTTTCCCTGACTGTACATTGTAATGTTATTATTGTTTTCCAGCCGTTTTGTGCTGTCCCACTCGACGCTATACAAGCGTATAGAAGAGCTGGCGTCGCGTCGCATGCACGAGACTGTATTGCTCGACGACAAGTTCCGCCGCGACAAAGGAGAGCAACAGCTTCTCCACAAACAGTCAGAACCCGGCTCCAAAGTCGAATCCGCAGCAAGCTCAGCAACAGCACAGAATTCCCCAGAGAAAAAAAAGGCGTGAGTTTTCTGTAAAAGGCCACTGGTGACAGCATCATCGTTACCTGTACACGAATCTTTAACGCGTGGCCCAAATCGGATCTAACGCTGCCGTCTTGGTTTTTCAATAGATTGTCATACTACTAGTTGTCATTATGAAGACAGACTTCTTCTCTCCTTCCTCAAATGAAAGAAAGAAAAAATACTAGGAAGGTTTACCTTAGCTTAGCACATAAAATATTATTGTCTTATCACAACTATTTCATTTTTTTTGGTTTAGCTATCATCATTTACCTTAGTTTGTTTTCTCATGCTCCCTGATCAAGGAATAGCTTTTTTATTAGAAATTGGAATGAACTCAAAATAACGGTGACCTATAGTAGGTACACCCACATTTCCCCAGTTATTTTGAAGTCCCATGTAATAGGGGGCGAGCCTATGGCCAACAATCGGGCACGAATAAGGAGAGTATTTTTTAATTTATTAAGTTCCTAATTAAGTTAATGTACATTATAATGTTAACTTTTGTTATAATTGCTTTCCCATATGAGTGGTAGAACTCTACATAGATTATACATATAGGTAGGAAATCTTTTGCTTGGTTGATGGTTGAATGTTGATTTTACCTTAAGTGCTCATTGTGGAACATACTTTTAAGTTTATGTTCATATCAGAACAATTGCATTAACAATAAAAACGGTAATAAAGTTTAGAAAGTGAAATAAAAACAGTGTTTTCTTAAATATAAAATTTATGAATACAAACAAACATTTGGTCTAACAGAACCGATCTTCGTGCCAACCACACTCGGAATGCTATAATATACATAGCTTACAAACTAATATAATCTGAGCTATCACACGAAGATGCCAACCCACAACAATAAGAAGAGAATACCAAAGCCAGAAAATAGGGAGGCAACCAATGATAATAATAATTCTTTGAACAGATCTCTCGATACTTTAGTGCTAGTAACTTCGTAGACGAAGAACCACGCAGTGAAAAAGATGCCGATGCCGAGGAGAAGTAGGGTAAGGTGTGGGAAAACTGCCGGGTTGATCGGCGACGTGTAGCGTATCATCGATTCGATTTCCAGCTGAAATAATAATGTAAAATTGCAATATGAGTTTGTACATGACTTAAAAATCAAAGATATATTATAATATCGGTGTACTCACACTCATTTTAGTGGTTTTTGCTTTACTTTTGATAAGAGAAATATTACACGATGCTAAACACTGACATCAAAGGAATACGTCGTCAGACAATTTGCCGGCCATAGACAAGTAAGTTACAACGAACGAAACGTCAGTATAATCATAGACCATTTTAGAGAAGTACAACATAAATCGACTAAAATACCTCACGGGACACAGGGTAATATGTTTATGTATATGTAAGTGTTGAATGTACTGTGGTTTTTGTATTGTAATGTAATGTATTGTGTGCTTAACGTAAGTTGTATTGAATATTGTATGAGTCATTGTAACTCGAATTAATAAATGAATAATAATATTATGACCTGTCTCTAGAAAGTTGACATCTGCTGGATTGATTTGTCAAATGATCGGAACTGTTGCACCTCTAGCATAATTAGCATCTTTAGCATATTAATATTTGTTCTCTCTAACATTCTTGGCCAACAGACAATATTATAGTATTATCTTGTCTTCTTTTTCCTTCGTTAATTAAGTCGAAAATGGCTACTGATGTTTACAGCTGTTTTGAAATACACTGTATCTATCTTGTGAATATAAAATGGTTAAATAAATAAAGTGCTTTTTGTGCCGTGAAACATGACTACTCAATGCTACGTATTAAATTTAAATAAAATGGCGAATCAAACACCAACCGAAACAAAGCCTGCAGTGAAGGAGAAGGTCATGTCTTACGAAGAAAAGTCGGTAGGATCCACTTCATTTTTCAAGTGTGAAGCCTGTCCTTACATGGCGCTGGCCGAGGACGACATAAAATTTCATCTGTTCACCGTTCATCCAGACTTAGCCAAGAGCAATGGTCTATCTGATAACGTTCAGATCCCTTGTCCAGGTTGCACCAGTGTGTTTGATGCTGAGGAAACTCTCAGGACACATCTCCGTAACCATCATAAAAT
This sequence comes from Agrochola circellaris, assembly GCA_914767755.1. Classification (NCBI taxonomy): domain Eukaryota; kingdom Metazoa; phylum Arthropoda; class Insecta; order Lepidoptera; family Noctuidae; genus Agrochola; species Agrochola circellaris. The sequence continues at coordinate 2,862,694 of OU611859.1, read as the reverse complement.
GGGCATCAAAGATATTAAGAAAATGATTAAAAGTCTAGTTCAAATTGCTCTTAAAAATGCAAAGTTAAAAAAAGAGAGTCCCATTGTTGAATCACCGCGTGCAGCCCAAACTGGGACAATTCCACAAAATTTGCCTGATATAAAAATACCACAAGTTATAGAAATAGTTCCAGATGCAGTGAATATCAATAACGACTTGCCCAAAGGGGTGGCATTTATATCTGTAGATGAATTACACAAAATGAGCACGCCAAACTTTGAAAAAGTTGATCCCAAAGAGATAATACAGGAAGCTAGTATAAATATTGTGTATAGTAATGAAATCTCACAATACGTGAGTGTGTCTGATGCAGGCTCAGTCAATCCATCATGTAACATGATCCAAATGGGCAACGTCCCTCCAGACTTGATAGCATCAATACAGCCATGCTTCATGGAGCCCTCCATGGAAGCCACACTGTCTCCAACACAAACAAAAGATTTATCACACATTCCGCTGCTACTGAAGGCTGATCAGTTGACTGAAGAGGTGAAACCAAGTAGTATAGAGGTAGAAAAAGGAAAAATGTGTTTAGTCAATGGATGCCGAATTTGTATGAAAGAGGATCAGATGCTTGCATATCACAGGCAATGCCACAAGAATGGGAAGCTGGTGTGTCCGGAGTGTTCTAAAGTGTTTGGAGCGGTGGACACACTGCACACACACCTATGGAAGGTGCATGAAGTTGACATGGAGATGCCCACTTGTGAAGATTGTGGCTTTAAAACATACAGTAGATACAGACTACACAACGTTCACATGAAATGTCATAAGAAGTTAAAACTATGCATATGTAAGTATATAGCTATCTATATATCTATCTTATCTCAATTCAGGCTGAATTCTGGTAAAAACTCATATAATTTGGAAACTTTGATACAACAAAGAATCTCAACCTGAAAGGCTCTCAGAAATATTGTGAGATGCATGTTTTTGCATAGTTGATGCAAAAAAATCCAAACTTTGTGTTTTTTATAATAGCTTATGTAAAGGTAATCCCTTTAGCTAAGCTATAAAAAACATGAAGTTAAAATAAGAATTGGAACATAATAAAACTTTGTTAGTTTTATTACTTGTTGTAATACTCTTGATTATGCTTCCTGAGATGCTTGACCCCAAATTCACATTATGTTAATCATAGACCCCTCTACAGGTTCCATATGCTCAAAGGCTTTCAAGAACTCAAACCAGCTGTCAAAGCACAAGCTGATTCACAAGGAGGTAGCCAACCCCCAGCGCTGTAACATCTGTCAGCGAGAATTTATCAACAAAGGGAGACTGCGGATTCATATAGCTGAAGTCCACGAGAAGCTCAAGCCTTTCAAGTGCTCACACTGTGACTACTCCTCGTCTAGGAAGCAAGAGCTCAAACTGCATTTAAGGGCGCATACTGGTATGTATATTGCAGTTCATTACGATATTATGTACTTTAAAGGCTGACAGCAGGTGGTGTTTTTTTCCGATCAATGTATGCTAATACTTGTCTTATTGGCACATCCTGGGAGGAAGTTAGCCGCACTACCAACAACCTGCTCAAAATAAAGTAGGTATATAATATATTTCTGAAGTCCAAGTATTGTTGCCAATTGCGGTTCATTTATCTCCTTTGACGTACCGCCCGGTGAGCACTGTCTTTAACTCCTACCGAGGCATGAAATCGTTGCAATTCATATTCATGCAATTATATGAAGACAATATTCGTCTTTCCAGGTGATAAACCTTTTGAATGCGACCAATGCGACTACAGGACGGGCGATCACAACGCGTTGCGGCGACATAAGAAACAACATTCAAAAGACAATGTGTACAAATGTAAACATTGTCCATATACAGCCATCCAGTCGACGATGTTCACCAAACACATGATCACCGTACATCCGAACGTCACCAACGATGTACATCGATGCCCGTACTGCCCCTTCAAATGTGTCAGCAAAGAGAAGCACTTCCAACATCTAACCACCCACACAGAAAAAGAAAGTATACAGGCACTCATAAAAATGAACAATGGCAAAGCTAATAAGCCCGCGTGGACGATACCCAGCGAAGCAAAGAAGAACAACGAAGATACTATCATGAATACCGAGCCAAGTACAGAAGCTTCCCCAAAGACTGTCAACGAAATACCGATTGAAGTTTACGACTGTGACAGCTATTCAGAGAACTTACCGCAGAACTATGTGAAGAGCTACTGCACCGCCGCAAGTACCAACACCCAGCAGACAGACTACAACACTCAAATAATGCTCACTGACCTGGGCAAAGAGGACAACAACTCGGACTGCCTCATCTCCGAGAGCTCCAACGACACGATGATGGAGCGGCACCAGTACCAGGCGCAGCACCCGATGCTCACCTACGACGGCACTCCCTCTAATCTGCACGGATTCCTCAACACTACTGTGGCGATGGAACAAAGTCTCTTACAAAATAATAACGTCAATCCTCTAACCGTCAATCACTGTTCGATACCGAGCAGTATATCTAACAACATCATGGCTAACTTCCCGATCCGGTTGCCTCCCGCGCCACAAATATCCCTGCGCAACAATATCACTTTTAAACCTGCTGACAAGATATCATTTTCTCGCGCTAAAGTATCGGGTCCAATAATAAATCCGACGCAGATATTGCCCGTACTGTCTTCTAGTAACTCTCCCGTAAACATATCGATGGAACCTGAAGGACTTCCGAGGAAGAAACCTAAAATATCAGTGAAAAGCAATCTAATACTGAAGGGCCCTGATCAAGAGAACATGTTCCACTCTCAGCAGAAGATGGCGTTCAGGAGACTGGAGGACAATGAGAGATTTGGACTAGGCGGTCCCGTCACCTTCAACAATTTGATCACGACGCAGTTCATGCAACTACAGCCGGAGCCGTCGCTGAGCGAGTCTCCTAGCAATATAATGGAGTATCCTCAAGAGCCGATGTTAACGGACGCGGCGACCACGCCTGTCGACAACGAAATGAACAACAACCCACAAATATTCTCTTTCAACCAGCAAATCAACGTCAACGCCATGACGATGCTCCCTCCGCCGCAAAAGATACAAAGCACCGATCCCAGCTACATCAAACTGGAGAGTACAATCAAACAAAACACGCAGTCTCCGAGTTTGGAAAGAATGTGTAACGCCAATCTTCTCAACAATTCGGCTCTAGCCCGCGAATATAAAGCGTCGCCGCCGCTCGAAGAAATACATAAAAATATGAGCGAAATTAAGAACGAAGTTAAATCAGACTCCTTCTACAGTTTACAAATAAACAACGAACCAGCGAACCCACCTGCTATCACAATGGACAAATTCTTTTTAGACAACTTGGTAGGAGAAAATTATACGGGGGGACTAATGGATCTGTCTGGAGTTACCCTTCAACCGATATCGGAGGAACAGAACGACGTCATAGAGATCGATGACAACTCGGACGACAACAAGCTGCTGCCGCGGTTAGACATGTACTATAACCTGGAGGGGTTATATCCGCACAGCGACTTCCACTTCCTAGACAGCGACACCGGCTTCCAGCAAGATGACATCAACAGGATGGTCAGTGAAGTGCCGACGATCAACCAAAAGGACTTGTTGGACTCGGCTAGTGAAGGCGCCGGGAGCGACTCGCCGACCTGCACTCAAAGTGTGATGGATCCTATGATGAACACTGCTGTTAGACCGACCACAAACAAAATCAATGTTAAAAACATTGAACTCATGAAAAACTGATTATGAATCTCTTATTCCTATTGTAGCTAAAAACTCCCTTCTGTGATGTCGTTATTACCTCCAGTTATTTGTTAAGCAATATTTTCTAGTTAAGTGTATGATTTTTATTAACGTATGATGGGTTTCCAATTCTGATACATATAATTTTTAAGTTATGTATAGTTAATTGATTCAGGCGTGACTTTACGGAAATCCATTATAAAATACGTCGAGCGCAGTGTTCACTGCGCTCGACGCTTGACGTGTCCACACGTCGGGTCTGAGTTCGCAACAAGTCAATCGCCTTCCTAAGGATGCCTCGTTGAGAGCTGAAACACGTGTCGATTTCTTACAGGATTCTTTATGACTCTTTAAGAACAGTAATGCGGATTAAGGTAGTAAATACACGTCGTCTATTGTATTTGAAGTTATGTATACTAAAATGTAACATAAATAGTAAATAACTGCTGGAAGTAAATGTTGCTTAACAAATAATGTTGTTGTATAACTACGTTTAAAGTCTCGACCACACTTCGTCAAAAATTTAATCTATACTGTGTGCTCGAGGCGAAATTTTATAAAAAAGACTGTTAATCATTAAATCATTGTAAATATTTATTATTATTATTATTTATTAAATGGAATGTGTTTCTACGTTTAGTTTTGTATACACCACTATGAAATCTCCACTGCTTCTAATTTCTTGCGACTTGTAGAGGAGCCAGTCATCAGTGACGTCATTAAATGGTTGGGGATCAGTGTGGACCCCTTTCTGGTGTGGACCGATGATAATCAACACGTTTCCGATATAATACTTGAGATAATCATCAAACGCCTTCCGATTGTTGAAATAACAGAACAGTAGAGCAGTGTTTTTATTTCTCTGCAGTAAAGTAATTGTGTCCTTGTCTATTTCCGCTGGAGTGAAGTGGAGGGGTATAAAAGTGGGCGGGGCATACTTGCAGCGCCACCACGCTCCGTCCACCTCGATGCCTGACACCGGCACACCTGGAATATTAATCAGACAATAATATAAGTACCGTCGTAGTTTTAACAAATCGTAATAAAGATCTGACTTTTTTCATTCACTGATTCACAACACAAAACTTCGTTGTACTATCCTAATCTTAGTTTGACTTATTACATAGAACATTTTACGAAAAGCCAGAAGCGACGTTTTAAGCCTGGCACCATTATTTTATAACCGTCTTCAAGAGTAGGTATGCTCATTTCGACACACGTTTTATCTCTTGCTGTCAGGTAATTAGATACCGGAAGCGCAAAATACAATACAATTTACCAGTAGCTTCAGTGATCATCCACTCGAGTAGGCCGCTCCCGCAGCCGATGCTCACAATCCGGTCACACTGCAGTTCGGCCAAGCACTTCTTAACGAAACAGAAGTTCTCTTCACTGGGGTATACCCACAGCAGCTTGTTCCGCTCAGGATGGTCATGGTATCGGTGGACTATTTCCTTCCAGTCACTGTTTTTGAACAGATCGGTGATATTCGCCACGATGTCCATCGCCGGTAGAATGCGGACGTTCGTAGTAACATTGACTGTGAACTAGAGCTAGCCAGTAGCCTGCTCTTACATAATACCCTTTCAGTGATTTATCTGTGAACTAGCAGGCAGAGATGGATTTAGTACGTCCTAAATTTATTTTAGTTTTGAGTAAGCCGTTTTATAATAAAAGAGTTGTCTATCAACTGAACCAGGAATGCTTGTTTGGCTAATTTCATCAGTCAAATCGAAATCATCACAACTTGACACGAGGAATTAAATTGGCTGGTGTAATTTGTAACGAAATCATACAAGTAAAGAGATGGATTTCACTGCATGTTCTATTAATCGCGACTCATTCGATTGATCGAATTTTATACAATGACAAAGTGAAGTCGTTGCTCAGCCACGTGCCACCAGTATTTTATTTAAATAAGAAGTATTTAATATACAGTTCGTCTCTGTACATTTCCCTAATACACTACAACAAAAAATTGGCTACAACCCAAGAGAATATTGTTTCAACTGGCAATAGATACAGGTAGTGATCGGTCAGTCACTGGTCATTAATAATAATAAAACAAATTAGGAGTCGTTTCAATTCATTTATTTGTAGCTAAGTTCATGTAGTTACAAACGTTTAGATATAAAATATTAGCAAAATACAGATACCAATAGTAAAAAATGTGTTAATAGTTACAATGGTGATATTATAAACGGATGACTAAAAAGGCGCGTTATTATTTCGTTTACTTCATAGTACTTACTTGTATTACTGTCTCGTTCACTTAGGGAGTTATGTCCATTTAACTACTTAACTTAATTAAACAAATGGTTACTTATTATTGTTTACAAATATCGGTTACATTACTATTGTTTATGTACGAAACCATTCTAGTAATCGGGTACCTATTGTGGGACTGCGTTTACCATAGTACACCACAGCCTATTGCTTCATTGATACATCACAAAAGTGCTGGTAAACAAACTCCAAAACAAAACAAAACCTGCTGCTCCTCTAGTTTACTATACAGGTGGCAGGGACATCGGCGCGAAAACTGTTACTGGATTCAGAACATGATTCTGAAACCCCCGCGTCGAATATTAATCGGTTATTAAAAAAAAAACTGCTGTTTCATAGAAAAGTAACTGCGCGGTACACGGTCAAAATGTGAAACAGCAGATATTTTTTTTTATAGCTTACGAGAAATTTCAACACAAGGGGTTTCAGAACCATGTACTGAATCCATGGTAACAGTTTTCGCGTTGATGTCCCTGACACCCTGAATAATGGAAGTCTGCAATTATGTTATTTGATTTTGATTATAATATTATTGCTAGCAAAAAAATTCATGTGGCTGCACAAAAACATCACAACCTTAGTTATTTTATACGTTCATCGGAAGTAATATACTAATATTAACTCAATCGTACTCGCTATTGTAATAATATATATAGTAATTATTTATTTATTGTAATGGGCAATTTGCAAATTTTTTATTTTAATAAGAATTAGGCGAAGTGAACGAGTTTTATGCAACAGTGTACCTCGCAATAATGTTAAACATCAACTTAAAATACGTGAGATCAACTTACGTCAGAGATCATGATCTTCAGTCGACATTCTAAAGAACTAATATTACATATTTTATTTACTTATATATTTTTTCACAAAATTCCAGACTCAAATAACCGCTTTTATCACATTCTTAGATTCTTTTGGCAGACCAATCTAACGATATGAGCATTTATTGTGATAATATTAAAAACACAGTCGCCTATTTTTCAATCCAGCAATCATTTCTAACGTTACCGTAAAAAGTATTATTTATAAATTCATTTAATTATGCAAAAGGACATTTTATTTATATAAATCGAAATATACTCCTACTTTACCTACCCCCTTCTCAATCAGTCTCAAACCCCAACATCTCAGTCCCAATTTCGATTAAAAACAAATTAATTCGTTAATAAAACCTTTTTCGAGATCAAAACATAAAAACAACATTTGGTCCTCTGCCAGAAACGTCCAATGTAAATAAATTGAATGTAAAACTTTTTGTATAACATGTTAAAATCTGATACATTTAAAATACATGGATAATGTAATAACTGACAGCTAATAATATGTAACGTCTTATAACTAACGCGTCTTGGACGCACTTACGAACTAGTGTTAGTAACATTGACTGGTTAAGTTTTGCATAGCGACCTGTACAGAACCTCTAGCACGAACATCATGCAAAATTGTATTGTGTCCATTATACAGGGGCAAATAAAATTAGCTAGGAAAACTCCGCAGACGTGATGGGTGTCGATACCTAAACACGACAAAAAGAGATTTGTAGATTTGTTTTTAAGGGTCAACGACCTCTGGTAATGTTGTTACTTAGTATGAGTTCAGAAAATCTGTTTATTTTTGATTTTATCGTGTTCAGATATCGATACCCATCACGTCAAGGAAAATATATTTTTTATACAGGCATACTAGCTTCTGCCAGCGGCTTCGCCCGCGTGATTTCTTTATAACTTATGGCCTATGTTACTCAGTGATAATTTAGCATTCTACTGGTGATTTTTTTTTGATCGGTCCCGTAGTTTTTGCGTTTATACATTACAAAGAAACATAAAAAAAATCAAATCTTTTCGTTTTATAATATTAGTGTAGATTATGAGTGACTGCACTAAAGGTGGTTGATGACCCCAAAACTCATCAAATTAATATATTTTACGTAGTTTTATCATGTTTAGATATCGATCCCCATCACGTCTGTAGTTTAGCTAGCTAATTTAATTTGACACTGTACTGTCACCTAAAAAAATAATATAAGTTCAGCAGCAAAGCAACAACGTGAGCTCAACGAATGCTACTATCCTAACATATATTATAAACGCGAAAGAAGAAGTGTGTTTGTTTGTTACACTTTCACGCTAAAACAGCTGAACTGATTTGGATGAATTTTGGCACGACATGAAGAAGGACCTTTTATCGCGATATTCCCACGGGATCGAGACTCATGTGGATTGCAGCTAGTATTTTGATAAATGGGAATTGCTAGGATCATTATGTTCGCGCTAGGGATATTGAATTACAAAAACACAGTAACTGTATTACCAAGGCTGTAAGTTCTCCATCTATAACACAGTTACCAGTAAAATCACATAGTTGCTAAGGAAGTACGTTAGAAGAATACACTCTAAAAAGTATAGAGCGACGTAATCGCAGTGGTTTGTATACATAGAACATTTCATTATCTTAATCGTAATATGCATTAAATACATATAAAATTTATTGTATATTAAACAAACTACTACCTTTCCTGCCCACCCTGCTTCGATTCAGCCTTCGTGTCATTTCAAATCTGCAAAAGAAAACGGAAAATGTGTATCTTTTGCTTAGATTAAGATCGTTCACTTTATGTTCGCGATTCGAGATAAACATTGCAAGGATGTTATGGAGCTCCGTAACTGTAACGTAACCGAAACTATCGGATATCCGTAATAAAAATCTATCCGTAACTGAATACGATATAAAAGTTTCGGATTTTCGGATAAGGGGGGGGGCTAAATGAAACACGTTATGACAGTTTTTTCTGCCTGGCCAGGCCGAAACACTACCCGCGTTGAGAGGTTTGTATTTTGCTTTTACAATTTCTTAAAAATCTAATATCTGTTACTGAAACTAAGGGATCTTCGTCTCGGCCTGACGCGATGGCGCCGTGCGTTTAGTGGGAACCAATCGGTGGTCGTCTTAGCCCATTTGTAATCTGACATGCGGCAGACATGTGCGGCCCAGTTCCACTTAGTACAGAATCGATTTGAGAAAAATGGATTCCTAAAAAATCAATTGTTGGGACTTACCTATAGAAACAGATTGCTTCAACTTTCTCCTCCAATGTATTCCAGGACCCGAGTCACTATTAGACTCCTCATTTTCTCTCCTATCTCTGTCTCTATCTCCATACAAAATCTTCTCATACAAAGTCTTCTTATCTTTCTGTGGAGCACCCAAATCTAAATTATTTAAATTAGTTTGTTCCTCTAACTCTATCATTTTCCGCAAATCTATAGGCGGTAAGGGTATAATAGACGCTTTTCTAATTTTATGTACATATTCACACTCCTGAGGACTCGTGGCGGCTTTCGCTTCGACGTTAGCTGTCTTGTTACCAACAATGACGCTTTGACGCGCATTGTTAGCGACTAAAATTGTAGACTTATCAATAGTTTTGTCTGGTTCGGCATTATCTTGTTTCTTGCCGTTCTCGTGCAAATGTTTCTGTATTACTTCTTGTGGTAAAGGTGGAAGAGGGTTGAGTATCTCTAGTTTGTTTTTCTCGTCTTTTTCGTCAAGTTTAGAGGCATGTCCGTTGGCCCGGATCTGCTTGAGCACGGCCTCGTCGCAATCAACCGCGGTTGCAGGCACATAGTCTGGATGTGTGTTACGTATGTGTCGCTCGAGGTTGTCTTTTCTTCTGAAGCGACGGCTGCACACTTTGCAGCCGAAGGGCTTGGAATCTGCAACGAAAACAAATAAACATTGTGACTGAACTGAGTCTTGCACTATGAGAGGGGACTGATAAACTGTTAAAAAAAAGAATATATCAATTAAATAAATAGATAGGCAAAGATAATAAGTGAGTTCATCGTACCGGTGTGGACGGCGGCGTGCCTGCGCATATCCTTGCTGGAGTGGAAGGCTTGCGGGCAGCGCGGACACTGGTGCGGGCGCCGCACGGCCGCGCGGCCCGCGCCGCAGCCTCGCACGCACCCGCCCCACCCGCCGCAAGCGCACTTCCTTTCTACGACATACTAGCATGCATTAATACGAACAAGGCAACTATAATTTGAATTGATTGTTAAAAATAAGGAAATAGAGTAATGTATAATAAATAATGCTCTTCCACATTAACTACATTTCTTCAAACAAATAAATGGCATATCAATAACCTAATAGAATCTATGTCTTATAATCTGTTTAATTTCTATAGGAAGTATATGAAAATGTGTCACAATTGATTTGCAAAGCAAAGAACCATTCGTCTCACCGTGTTTGCGGACGTGTTTCCTCAAGTTGGAACTGTCTCGGAATCTGCTCCCGCAGGTAGGACACGAGAAAGGGCGCTCGTCTGTATGCGTGAGGCCGTGTTTGCGTAGAGACGCTAAGTTGTTGAATGCCTTGTTGCATTCACTGCAAGCAAATTTCTTTTCCTCTGCAAAGAGACAGTTTTTCACAAATCTGGAAGTGGCTACATACCATTGCAAAATGCCTAAAAACTAAGAATTCTTATTCGCTAATAATTTGGTATGTTTTTCTTGCAATCAAGCATTTCATTATGTTGATCTCAATATCCAGTCACATTTTAAACTGGTATGGAATACACAGAAAATCTTTTATGTTATTGTTGAAGAGTACATGGTCTAAAAGAAATATAATACATAATTAAAGTGATTATAAATAAAGATAGCAATCGCAGCAACTATGTTTGTAATGAGTATACCGCAAGGTCCAATTCTAGGTCCACTTTTTTTCTTAATTATCTCTAACTTCAAACTTTAATCATATGGAACTTAGTACTCACTAGTATGTTTCAATTTGTGTCTCTGCAACTTCGACATCTGGAAGAAGCCTTCGCCGCATACGTCACACGGGTACGTGCGCTCGTTGCGGTGCACACGCATGTGGTACTTGTAGTGCGACATTGTGGCAAAGGTCTGAAATATTATCCATTTTTTTAACTATCTTTAAATATTGAAGTTTGATGCCTGACAGACAACAAGTCAACAACACAGCCTAAACCACTAAATACAGAAGTATGTAAATTAAAACCTACATGGAAAATTAAAAGAATAGCAGTCCATTAACCCAGGTTTTGAAATGCTTATAATTTGCCTATAATTAGATTGCATTGGCCATCTATGTATTTATAAGATGATGTGAAATAAATAATGATTATCACTGCAGAGTGAGCCAAATAATCCCAAGAAATACTGGTGTATAAAAATAGACTCATCGTTTGCCAATCTATTCCCTTTCAATCAATCTCAATTTTATTTGAGCCCAGAAATATTCAATGATATTAAAAGTTTAATTTCAATTTACAGTTATGGGGAAAATATTGGCACTACCTCTTGATAAATGGATTATCATTGTAGTTTCTAAATACAGGAGAGTATTGAAGCTTTTCAGCCATTCTTGATATCACCAATATCTAATATACTCCATTTGAAATAAGATTAGGCATTTAAATAAACTGTCCAACAGTCCGACAAAGTTCATTCAACGGATTTTGACTGCTATTGCGTTGTGGCATGACAAATGGCAGCTGCAGTAACCAGTTGGTATTGTAACCACTTTTTTGATTTTAATGCCATTGATATGCCTACGGTATACAAATACAAAATGTTTTATTTGAGTACCAACTAGTATACATTCGTATTTTATTGGAGTCTCCTTTTAAGCATGAGAAGGTATAGAAGTATAGAAGGTATACAAGTCAAAAACGGTTGAACGGACAGTCTGGATCTTATTTCAAATGGAGTATAGGTACACAGCATAGAGAAAAATCATAACATAACATCACCCCTGTTATCCCTAAAGGCTTGGTCAGAGGATGGTGCACAGTACACTTTTGCTAATAAAATTTAAAATATTGTTACCTTGTTGCATTCAGGACATTGATATGGTTTCCGCTGTCCATTGCAGTAAGCATGGTATGCCACCTGGCTCCGAGCATGGAACTTCTTCTTGCACACAGTGCACACAAACATTTTACCATTTGCATCTGAAAAATATCAATGATACTGATAAATTTTGTGCACTTAATCTTCACTTCTTCCAAATTAATTAGTCATGCAATAGCAGAATAATTGTTAAGAATCATGCGTACTAAGTGTTACCACTGCTATACTCTCACTTATAGGATAGATCTATGTTTGGATGTTTTCGTCACAAATAACCATTGGTAAAACGATACCCTTGAAAAAACAAACTTTCCGTCCAATGCTCGTGACAGCTTCCAGACAATAACCATTACACCGTATATTTGCACTGTTTACAAACAAGTTTCTCTATTTCGTTTAATTTTGCAAACTCATTAACTCTAATACGATTACTATTCGAAATTACAAAGTAATGAATCTTACCTGTTTCTACTTTAATATGTGATGTTTCAAGTTTTTTTTTCTTATAAAATTCATCATAAATCTCACAGTGTATCTCCTTATCGACTTCGTCGTCACACGACTTGTCATCAGTCTCTGCCGGTGGACAATCGTCCGCCGGCTCTTCCTCTAAACTTTCTTTCAAGGCGTCCTCAATCTTCGGCTTTGACTCCTCACTAAGGCAAGCTTGGCAACCAGTCTTCTCGTGCAGTAAACAGTCCATACATTTCACATGACCACAGCTCTCCGTCACCAGCCGATTATCAGTCGTATTCACGGGCTTGTCGTTACGACAATTCGAACAAACTTGCGGATTCATATTGTTAAAACTAAACAGAGGTTATAAGAATATATCTAATGTAAACTACTCTTTCTAAATATTTACATTACAAGGATGCCAGAAAATGTTTTATTTACTACTTAGATAAATGTCATTGCAGTATTAAAAATCACAAACAAAAACACAAAACATTATTTTCACATTTTCGCGAAGTGCGATGCTAAAATGCGAATGCGTTCGAAACAAACAAAAAGATACATCGTTGACGTTCAATCCATAAAACCGTATGCGAAAATCTGTTTTATTATCATATTACTTTATACTTTACAAAAAGAACTTAATTTAATTATATTAAAGGCTGAATGGCGTTTTTTAATAAGAACTTTCAATTAAAAATATTTTATAAATTATTCAAATAATTTATAGTCTTAGGCTTCAGAACGCACCAAAAACTGACGCCTGCGCCGAACCATAGATAATTTATTGTCCGTAAACTGGAACGTGGAAACGAAAACAAACATAGATTAAATATTTCGATTACTGTTTCAAGACTAGTGTTTTCAAAATGCATGTATTATGTTTAGATCCTCAGGATCACAATGCATTTATTTTCACCTGTTCTCCCTAAGTGAGAGATCTTGCTGCTTGATGCTTCTTGATGATTTATGTGATAATGTAATATTGGTAACTTTGAATAATGTTTCAAGAAAAATCACAAATCTTTTAGCTAATAATATACAAATATTAACAAGAGTTTCTTTGTTTGTAAGGTTGTATGTAGGGGTATTGGAACTACCAGTCGGATTTGAAAAATGTCAGAAAGAACATTAAGCGAAAACGAAGTAATAGCGCGGGCGGGCGATGGGATGCAACGCGGTAGGTTGGGGTCCAAAATGTCATGCGGACGAAGTCGCGGGCAGAAGCTAGTTTCTAATAAAAATCTGTAACTTGTGATGTTTTTTTTTTAAATTGATCCTCTCATTTGACGCAAATGAAGGGAAAAAGACGTTCTCCAAATCAATAGACTCTCAAAATAGCAGCATGCACTGTAACTGTATGTATGTACATAGTACTTGAGCGCACACCAAAGCTGGCCCCTTCCCTAGGTTACTAGAAAGATCATATCCTGTGATCTTGTAGGGCCTAAATCACAAGGGGCATCGATCCAAATCAGATCATAGCTTCACTTTTTGTTCAGTTTTGCCTTTTCGGCATTCGGCATCTTTTAATTGAAGTGAAACGTTTTGGACTGAACACAAAATTAATCAAAACTGAAAACACCCCTTCCTCTCTTGTGAACCATTTAAACGGGGCCAATCCCCAAGACAATCCACTAAGCCTCCTGTAAATAGAATCCACTGCATTCAACATTGGATTGTCTTCAAGCCATTTTGCCTTTTCATTTTACTGGCTTAATGGATTGGGCTCGTCTAAATGGTCCAATTACGACAAATGGGATCTCGTTTTAACAGGATAATTATCTAGCCTAGTATATAGTAGTCTGTGGTAACAGTTGGAAGAACCTCGTCTGGGGGGGGATCATTTTCTAGAAGTAATCTGCATGAGGAATCCTTACAGACTAGAATCCTGGACATGAAGTTCAGGCTTCCATTCCTGAATATTGAGGGACTAGAATTGCGTTGCTTGATGAAATTATATTTTAAAATCACGAGTATGGCGTCGCGGTATGTTTGTTATCGAATCGATTGAGTTAAAAAAATGTCGTAACATCGATTTTCAAGCGCTATGCAGCGTAAAATTAATAATCTGTGGATTCTTGCAGTTGTCATTTCGTTATAATTTCATTTCGTAGGTACGCCTTGGAGAGTTTTTTCCTGAAAATAAATAGATATTATTTAATAAATATAAACTCAACATGGTAAGTCTCCAGAAGTATGCATTTGGCTATAACTGTGACCAATGAATTGTGTAATCAGTGCTCTATTGACGTGCGATTTTAGCTTGAAAGACGTAACCTCAAAAATGGAATTTGTTTTCAGGATGTCTTTCTAATGATTAGGCGAAAAAAATTTACCATCTTCACTGATGCGAAGGACACAACAACTGTGCTAGAATTGAAGAAAATGATCGAAGGTGGGTGCGATTATCGCGATATCAGAAAATTCTATTTATAGTCAGGATACAATGTCGGGCGCGCAGCGTAGGTTTTGTTGTTAAGCCTTGTATTATTCTTCATTGTTCGTGAATGTTTAATGTGCTGGAATTGTACTCTAATACGATATTTTCCGATGGAGAAAATATGACTCATTTCATTTCCCAGGTGAATTGCTAAACGAAGATTTATAGGTATGTTTGTGATCATAATAGAAAAAAATGTTGATAGCATTTACTGCACTACAAAACCTTTCAAACTAGAGGAAGTATATGAAGTACTGTAGGAAGTGCACTTTATTTGTGTGTCTAGACTTTGGACTATGATTACAGCGTCAATATAATCAATGTAAACCAAGATAAGCAAGCCACACTCTCATTTACAACAGATATATAAAATTACAAATATATGCTATTTATTTATTTTAAAAAACTATGAAGCCATCTAGGTATATTTATGAGATAAAACTAGACAATCAAAAATGCACATTTATTTATTAGTTAATAATGAAACTGAAATGTGTGAGTGATAACAATAAATATTGTTTATCTTGACAAAAGAGATAGTTAATAATTTTGGTGGCTTTTGTTATCCTGGTGATAATAATTTAATTGGTGACATGGGAAGCCAGACACTGCATGAATACTCTTTTATTAAATACTCCGTGATCCTGTAATATTATTGCAACCATATAATTTATAGCTTTCTCCCTTGCGAAATTGTAATTGCATTGCAGTAAAGGAGAATATAAATTCAACTTTTGATAGACAGGCTACTACAGCACCTGTGTCCTGAAATCTTTTAGTTTTATGGACTCCTTTATGTCATAACAATCAGCTGTGGGAAAGTGAACTGTGCTGTAGGCCATTGTGGCCATCGTTAATGGAGAGCTACATTAACGATGGGCACAATCGGCTATCTTGCACCTATTTCATGAGGGTTTATTATAGCAGTGAGAGGATATAGTCACAATCACTATTTTATTAGTTAGCCCATTCGTTTGTTTGAAATAATCCTTATTGCATGTAGAATGAGTAGCTTAGTACATCAATGTTTGTTATTGTGATTCACCAGGTATCTTGAAAGTGACACCACCGTGTCAGATGCTGTTCAACAAGGACAGCCAGCTGATGGAGGATGAGAAGACCCTGGCTGAGTATGGCCTCACATCCGCCACTGCCAAGGCCCAGTGTCCTGCACCTATTGGATTGGCTCTAAGGTACAGACAGACACACTTTTAAAATTATATGGTATATAGCCTCAACTACATGAAAAATCAAACACTGTCATATCAATCAAAGTATGGATGGTATTACCAGTTCACAAGAGTGAAGGTGCTTGAACAACTCTTTCTGGTAGAACACAAATTTATTTGTTTGATAACAAATATATATTAGAACAGTAAGTGAAGAGAAAAGACAAATTAGTCTTTGGCACAATATGGCCGATGCATCATGGCCGAACTGAACTTTCACACATGTTATCTCACTCACCTCATGTCACTATTTTGCATAATCAGCCTTTAATGTTCTCCCACTGCTGGGACACACGCCTCCTATCGAGAGGGAGTGGGGCGTAATCCACCACGCGGGTCAAGTGCGGGTTGGTAGATGTTAAACATCTACGAATTTTTGGTACTAGGACATGCCAGTTTCCTCACGATGTTTTCCTTCACCATTTTGAGAGGAGTGGTGATGAAATACATTACACAAAGTGAAGCGTCTGTCTGGTTCGAACCTACGACCTACAACTCGTAAGTCGCGTCCGTTACCACTGGAACACCACTGTCCTGTCACTATTTGGTTCCTAAGAAATTTTTGATCTTAAATAATAATTAGGTGGGCGGTTGTGTCTGTTCAACCTGGCAACAATGCAGTCAACTTGGTTTTCGTCACAATATATTATAATCCATTTATCCATAAATGAATCATATCTAACAATAGGCATGAAGTGATTTTTTGCTGATAACAAGAAAATATTGCAAAACAAAAAACGCGCGCTGCTGAATTGCATATTTTTATTTAATTATGACGAACCTGGCTCATGTTTTGTATACAGCACCATACTGCATTCACATGCATTGAATAACATATAAAATTTCTTGCATGTCTTTACAAATAATGTGATCAACTGATCATGGCCAAATCGTATTGTATACTTACTTAATGAACTACAGTACTTATAAAGTTGCACACAATCTGAAAACTACGTAGGTACGAGTTTATATTGACTGCAATGGCTAAGTAATTAAGAGTGACATTGGTTTTATTGCCTTGACATAATATCGATTTCGAACCAATGCAGCAATGTTTGTATTTTTAACTTTGGACCTGCACACGCCATCATGCCTGTTTGGGTTGATCAGTGAAAGATGACCTAGAAATATTGACTAAAATTTTGATGTGCGTCTTTTTTAATCGACTACAAAAAAGGGGGAGATCATGGATTCTGTAGGTTTTGAAGTGAAAACACAAATGGGCGCGTTGAGCGATTTTTAGAAGGGGGTAAACTACGAATAATAAAAGTCGGGGAAACATAAGGATTCGCGTCATGTATGCGCCGTAGTGCTTTACTATAGAATATAGATGGCGCTAATACCAGTTTTAAGTTTTCACTTCTATCGGTAGTCCACATGACTGCAATTTTTTTATATGTATGTCTGCACAGTGGCGTATTCTAAGATTTTGCAACATGGGCCTGTCAGGCTTGTCGCCCCATAAAAAGCAAAAACTGAAAATTATAAAATAAAATCCAGCGCTGTGTTGATGCGGGTTAAAAATTATGATAATTGATGAAAAAACTAAAAAGGCTATTATTTTTTTTTTCCGATGCACAGATTGGTTAACAAATTCTTCAGTGACACTAGTTAACGGTTATTGGTAAAGTCAGCTTCTATATTAAGAATAGCTAAACGGTGGATCCGCAGTGGTAGTACCTACGCGAAATTCAAATTTCTTACGTTTTTTGCATTTTGCAAGCTTGTTAGGTTGTATCTTGATCAAATATGATTCGCGACCATATTAAATACGTATTTACTATAATCATTAGAATAATTAATACATCTCTCTAAGTTAGAATTGTTCCATTGAATGACTTTTTCATGAAATCATGACATTTGAGAGCAAAAATCGTAAGAAAATTTGAATTTCGCGGGCTACCACTGCGTAGATAACTCTTTATTTTTTTAAGTACGGAAACGAACGTTCCACAATGTAATTTTTCACCACAGTGCACATAAATATGCGTCAAACCCTTTTATTTAATAAATAAGTTAGGTTGCCTTATACTATTTTATTTTCATGAGATATCTAAAATTGTTTTAAAAGAACATATTCATCCGCCAGATCAATCGGGTATCCTTTTTGTAGTTTTATTTTTATGGCATTCACTCTAACTTCTGCTTCAGACATTGTAGCACGGGTGCGGCGTGCGCAGCCTGCCGCCCCGGACCAAGGCCCTTTCGGCCCTAGGGTAAATACACCCCTGTGTCACAGTGCACGGAATCGAAGTGCCGCTGCCCGGCACCGTCTAGAGACTGCAGTAGCTACTAATTCGTGGCACCGAATCTGCGTTTAGCACCCAGTATACGTTGGGTGAGAATACACGCAAATCAAACGGCAAATCACGCGAAAAGCGAAACGAGTGACGGGCTCGCCCAACGTGTACTGGGAGCCTTTACGAACAACTTCTGTCGGACCGCATTCAAAACCGTCAGTTTTTTTGTATACGTCAAAACCATAGATAGAATAAAGAAGGAGATATGCCCGGTAGTTGAAAATGTATTGAAACCCAATGTCTTCACTAGATCCCCTCTACTTTGCCACAACTACACATGCAAATCAGTAATAAACCCAATAAATACGAGGTCGCGCTTACACTTGCAATTTATAAATCAGAACGTACTACACAATCAATTATAAACCTTATCCCATCTAACACAGCGTGCATTTACCATGCACCGTACAACTCACTCACACGAAAACATCGATCGCTATCGTTGCTGTGCAATTTAAGCCATTTATTTTACATATACGCTAGTGATTGACTAAATCGGAAAGTTATCGATTCTCCCATTTATTATTGTAAGTATTAAAAATTTCTGAGAGTACAGTAGAAGAGTTCCTGAAAAAATAAAAAATCATATACATATAATAAGATGATATAAATAAACAAAACGTGGCTTAAAAAAAAATTTGTAAATCAAAGATTGCAACATTATGAGAAAATCTGAATGAGTAAGTATAAAACAAGATTTCACATCGGTCTTCCAATCAGGCTATAAGTTGACTTAATTTTAAATCAGGCTATAAATTGAAGAATAAACTATAATAATATAAATTCATACAAACACATTGACATTGTTGTCGATAGCCTACGTTAGTGGATCTGCACAACCACATCACTAACTCGTCGCAAGACACAGCGGCTGTACCACGCGATGCAACCGCTTAAAGAAAATATCGTTTTGTGATTTTAACATTGCTTGTCCAGTCACTTAGCAACATACTTAGGTAGTGGAATAGACGCAATGTATTTACTGCAATAATAGTACAGTCGCTGTGGTATATGAAAACTAAAATAACGTAGTAAAGGCAAAAAATATTTTACGATTTGTTGTTTTTCATGATTTTCAACACAAATATAGTAAAATACTGTGCTGGTTATAAGTTGTTCTATGATTTATAAAGTTTCTAGTTTGGCTTCGATTTTTGCAAGAAACCACTGAACAACACGGTATTCTAAATGTTATCACGATCGCGTTCGAAAGCGCACTAGTTAGGGCCTATGCACACCACGTTTTTTAAACGCGCCGTCGACGCGCGTTTTGAGAACGCGCGTCGCCGGCGCGTTTTTATCCTGCAGAGCAGTTTGTTGTCGTTTGTATCGATACTAACGCGCGGCACCGGCGCGTGTGTATCGATACAAACGCGCGGCACCGGCGCGTCTGTATCGATACACAAACGCGTCAGGTGTGCAAAGGTCTACAGGCTGCGTCTGACTTGCGTGCGTATCGCGTCTGTATCGCTACAAACGCGCGTCGACGGTGCGTTTAAAAAACGTGGTGTGCATAGGCCCTTAGCGGAGACAGCCCTTTGCCTGAGGCATGAGCATTGTGAGCATTACGCGCGGACACAGACACGCTCCCATGCCACTTCTCCGGTTATATTTCTATGGTCAAAACGGTGATTCGCTTGGCTTGTATGAACCGCCGCCGAGGCTAGACTACTAAAGCCATGTCCACAGTATATTTGCGCATAAATTCGATAGCAAGTATTAGGAAAGACACCACTCACGACTTGCGCCGTAGTACCTAGGGATGAAATAATCCGCCATGATTTCTGCGCCCATTGCGTCACGCTGGTATTCCCGAAATATGCAATGTGCAGATGAAAAACCGATGCGTCAGTTTTTATTATAACTTCATGCACTAATTATCATTCATTTGTAGCACATTTATAAACGTTTTGAATAAAAACAGTACAGTTACTTAGAAACAAGATTTTTATTCAAAACGTTTAAATGTCCAAATTATAATGTAGGAAATTATTATAGAAATAGGCAGGTACAGTTGAGAACAAAATTTTAGTGTGTATATGATTTATTCCGATACCTAAATATGGTTCTTGGATTTTTCAATTGGATTTTTTTTCTCATAATACAGTCGCAAAACCTTCGGTCGGCAATTTCGAAGTTAATTAATTCAAATTAAATTACATGTACGTGTACTTGTTCATTACATGACAATAATCTAACGAAAAATGTTTTCTATAAACAGGAAGGAAAATGGCGAGTTTGAAGCCTTGGATCTGACTCCTTACTCTTCGCCACCGGACTTGCCAGATGTGATGAAGTCACAGGAGACCAATGGACAGGAACAAGTAAGTTTATTTTAATTTGATTAGCTACTTAATTAACTTTTTGGGTTAAAATAAATAATTTTAACAATTTGACATAAATAAAAGTAAGTAAGTGACTTGAAGGTTATCATAGATATACAGGGTGATTGGAAGATGGGTGCAAAGCTTTAAGGCGAAGATAGTACAGACAATTTAGAACCATTTAAGCCATGGTTGTCTTAGACGAAGTCTTACCTAATATTTTTAACCAAATTTTTAAGTTTTTTTTCGGACATTCTCAAAATTTAATGTAAACTGCATAATTATGGCCAAATTGAATGATAAATGAATTCATTTTTTATTTATTTAATTAAAGTAATGTGTAAGCAATCAAGCAAAACATGTTTTAGGCTTCTGTGTCATTAGACATTTTTTTTACAGACATTTAAAGCTCAGAAAAAATAAAAAATTTGTACAATACGTCTTTTAAACCTTATTAAAAGAAAAAAAAATTGGTAAGACTTCGTCTAAGACAACCATGGCTTAAATGGTTCTAAATTGTCTATACTATCTTCACCTTAAAGCTTTGCACCCATCTTCCAATCACCCTGTATAATCCTTTCGAAGGTGAGACTGTTATAGGGTTCTTA
Source organism: Agrochola circellaris (assembly GCA_914767755.1). Classification (NCBI taxonomy): domain Eukaryota; kingdom Metazoa; phylum Arthropoda; class Insecta; order Lepidoptera; family Noctuidae; genus Agrochola; species Agrochola circellaris. The sequence goes on along the minus strand of OU611859.1, from coordinate 2,841,401 downwards.
GTTTGACTCGACTGTGGTGTGGAGTTTATAATTTTAATTACTGATTTTACTATGACCTTCGGACTCGGGCCAACAATCAGTTTAGTAATTTTATTATGGTATTCTAATGTTGTCATAATTGATTTCCAGATGGATCAACACTAAACGACACGGCTGTGGTTTGGACGATACTGATGCAGGCACCAACTTTGCATCGCAATGATTTTGTAATATACCTAGTTCATACAACTGAACTAACTCGCTCGAAGGCCTCCACCATCGGTCCGCGAGCGACACCTTAATTATATTTTTTTGCATATAACATATTTTGTTATTAATTTATCGATCATTTTGCTCGATTTTAACATATTCTGTTACGTCTACACGTTTCTTTGTAGTATTTTTGTGATGCTTTGTACGAAAAGGGAGTGTAGCTTTTTGTAGTTTATTGCGAAAATTTCAACCACGATTACTCTGTGGTTGCACATTTGTAAGTGATTGATACTAGTTTTGTTACATAGATGTTGAGGTGACTCCTGCGCCGCGTAACGCACGCGGTCGGTGCACTGTAGGCACGTGCGACGTGTTGAGACACGCGCTGTAGCGTGCTAGGATAGAGTGATTCAGGGATGTATCGGTAGTCGAGTATTAGTCAACTAGTCTACAATAGATTCAATGTTAATAAACTTAATAAAGAAGCGCATGGAATATTACAGGTTTACGAATGAATTACATCGATTAAGTTAGCTCAATGGAAAACTTAGGTTTTAGTGCTAATAGTATTTATTTTAACTATAGTTGGTTGAGGATATGGCAGCCGGTACATCTCTAGCGCCGTAGACGTCGATACGTCTGCGTCGAGACCTCGCCAAGCACGCGGTGCGGACTTACTACTTATTGGCATAATTGATATTAATCATTCATCATCTATTGTGGCTTTATTAGACTACCTAGGCCATGACATCACACCATTTGAAATTATAACTAAAATATTAAAAGTAAATGGTATCTCAATTATTAAACTGAATGTTAGAAAGTTTGTGCCTATAATTTTTCGCACTTAACTAGTTAATAAATATTTAAACAATCTATGTTACTAACTCCGCGACACTATTTGATTTTAATAGCTTGACGCTTAAACTTGTACCGTTTTGTCATATACGAGGGTACCCCTTATTATTAAACTTAACTCATCTCCACGTTAACATTGTATGCGTAGTCGGTGTGAACATTTGATCATTTGTAGCGTAATGAACATAACCATATTTTGGGTCTCAAAATAGGTCGCGAAATTGTTGGTTGATTTCCAGTACATACATTTTCGAAACTTACGATATTACACAATATGCTACAAGTGAACAGATTCAATAATAATTATTGTAATATTCAGATTTGTTAGAAGCATAAAGTAATACTGAGAAACTAATCAAGGCTCGAGTCAGACTGATCTCGTAACAACTCATTTTGTAAGTGGATTTTTTTTATTTTTTTATTTTCAGTTTCACACAGTAAAGCAAGTTCTTACGGCTATATTTATTTCCGCTAGGTTTTGATTAATGTAGGTAGGACAATACGAAATCAGTGTTATGATCATTGTGATGTATTGCCAATGTTCTGAACAATGTGTGAACACTTCAAGTATTCCTATTCCTGCCCCCCCCGGGGGCACTCTGAGCACTGAGCAAATGCGCGCTGATGAAATGTTTATCAGTGTTACTTTAACTTTCAGTCACATTGATGTGTACACATTATAAATATGATTTTAAATAAAATTAATGATACGGTATTTAACTGAGATAGTATAGAATGGACTATAGATAGTAGCTAATTTAATAGGGGTAAAATAGGGGCTTTTTATATTTCATAACTACAAAAATAATCTTCGTTTCTCTGCAACATTCTTAATTGTGATTTATACTAAAAAACATTGTATCGCAAATGAATTCGAATAATGTTTCTAGTTGTTCTCAACGAAACAATTTTTCTCTATTTTTTATGTAATTTTTCAATTGCACCTTTATTGATGTAAGATGTTTTGTATATTTTGGTTGGGGTTCATCCATTATATACGGTTCCGGTGCATGTCGGTGGCGGCACGTGACAGCGGCGTCTCGATGCCTCAGTCTGGCCACAGCCCACCGGCAGACAAGCCGCTTACGGTGCATAGCTAGATAATAACAAACGAAAATCTCTGTGAGTCAGACTTGCTACCAAATACATTTTCTTTTAAATTCAAATCCAAAAATAGTAGGATAGTTGGGTAACTATATTGCACCTAATTGCACTTAAAGTAAGATAGAGAAACGAAAAACCATTCTTTTGTGATTCGAAAACCACTACCATGAGTTCACCATCAGTATTTACGTGTCGTGATAAGTCAATGTTTTTGTACCATATGCTTTCTCTCTATCGAATTTCTAGTGTCCGGGTAAGCCGTGGTAGTGGGAAGAAGCTCCCGAACTAGTCGAGTTCAAGGTGTATGAAACTCTAGAGTGGTTAGCAGTTATTTCTCAGATTACTCAACTTTTGTGTTACTATGCTGGTACAAATCCTACTGTGATGGAAGTACTCGGCACCAACATTATTGAAATATGTATTTATTCGTTTTAACATTTAAGCTATTGTAATCTAAGGTCTCACATCGGAGAGGTTTTGTATACCAATTAATAATTAAACAAATTGAACAAAACCGCTTAATACATAATGAGACTTAGACAAAGAATACCTAGTGTAGTTTCAAAAATCCACAGATGAGCCAGCAGGAAATAAAGCTGTTTTGATTTGTTTTGATGAGTTTTATTTAATCATACTTTTATTTTTACCCAATACCAACTATGATTCATATTGAGAAGAGTAATTTTAACTAATGAGAGGCTGAAGTTGTTAGGAAATAAATGAGTATATCATCTCTTATTACTAGTTTTTTTTTCTCCAAGAAATAGTCAAACAATAGACACATTTTCCGAGGTCAACCTGAACTGTTTATTTACATATTTACAAAAATAAGTCTCGTTTCTGTATAAAAAAATAATTACATATTGATAAAACATGAAACCTCTCTTTTTTTTAAAGTCTATACAACACGTGAACATGCTCTTCTCGACTGTACTGTGTTCGTTTGGAAACGATACCACATTTTTAATTCTTAGGTTCGCAATATAGTGTTGACGGATCTTAAATACATTAAACAAGCTAACACTATAATATAATTATGTTGTAAAAAGTGAAGACCTCAATGGGCTTAAAAAAATTCGGCCGCAATTTTTTTTTTTTAATTATTTCCGATCCCAATCTGTCATTTGCCTGCCACCACCAAATGTCAAATCAGTGTCAAAATTATTTTCATGCTTGGTGCATGTTATAACCTCAAAATAAATAATAGGTCGTGGATTTTTTATTTTGAATAAAGCTCCAAACATTTATAATGTGTAGATATTTACTGAATAAAGTAAACTGAACTTACACTAACACCAAAACTTTAGTTATAAGCGTTGATTTAATTGTTTTACAATGGGTAAACGCAAAGGCAAATGTGTGAAGAAGAATCCGGCTACCAAGGAATCTTTGGAGCCGGAGAACATAGTGAAGGCTCCCCACTCCTTCGTGATCCACCGCGGACAGTGCAGCAAGGACCTCTTCGACCTCATGAAGGACTTCAGGAAGATCATGGAACCTTTTACTGCGTCGCAATTGAAGGTTAGTTCTGTATTCATATGGACTACTTCCACATACTTTTTATTGGTTTACATAAGTAATTCAGTTATTGCATATTGCATGTTTAAATTCTGTAATGATTTCACAGTAGTTGTCTAATTTCATGCTTGTATATTTCAATTAAGCATTCTTCAATATGAAAGAATCAATTCCTATTTTTCTGTAACAATATTAAATTCATGTTAGTGTTAATAAATAAAAACATTTATTTTTAGTTTCTTTTATTGTTATGCCAATGAATTTTTATTACTACTAAAAGTAGATTTGCTATTGCAGTCATGGAACTAAAAAATAAAGTTTCAAAAATACAATTTGGTTTTTCAGGAAAGAAAAAAGAACACAATAAAGGACTTTGTATCAATCTCTGGCTACCTCCACGTGTCTCACCTGATGATGTTCACGGAGACAGAGCTCGGCTCCTACATGCGGATGTCAAGATTACCTCGTGGACCTACACTCACTTTCCGCATACACAGTGTAAGTATGGAGAAAATTGCAATGAAAACAATTATTTCACCCAACACAAACTCATCAGATTGATTTGTTTAGTACACTAAACTAAACACAAAAAAACACTTAACCACACTACTACTATTATGTTGTTTAATGCGTTTAGTGATTTGAGGTGCCAGTGAGTATGTTTCCTCTAATAAAACATCTTTTATGTCTATTATTTCATCCCTCTGTCCACAGTATACCTTATCCCGTGACGTGATATCATCTCTCCGCAAGCAGTACGTGATGATGCGCGCGTTCCAACATGCACCACTCATTGTACTGAACAGCTTTTCCGGCGAGGGCATGCACATGAAACTCATGGCCACCATGTTCCAGAATATGTTCCCTACTATTAATATTACTACCGTGAGTATTTTGCCTATTGCAAATTACAAACAGCACTTTTATTACATTTCTGACCAGTAGCTGCCCGCGGCTTTGCTCGTGTAATTCTTATTCCTATATAAAAGTAGCCTAAGTTACCCCTTATAACATCAGCTGTCTGCCAATAAAAATCCCGTCAAAATAGGTTTAACCGTTTCGGAGATTAGCCTGAACAAACAAATAGACCGAAGATTTTTATAAGTACCGTATATACTTTGTTATACATACTATACATTTAATAAAAAGCTGTTATATTGTCATTACAAACAGACACTTCAATTTTAATTATTTGTGTAGATGAATTGCAAGATAATTCAAAGTAATAATTTAAATAAATGTTGCTTGCAATTTAAAGGCGAGCCCATGAGCTGGACCCTAGAATATAAATTAAATAAAATGTTTTTATAAAACAAGTTGTCGTGAAATAGTTTTAAACTGCGCGCCAAGACAATTAATTACAATACCTTTAATGGAGGTTATGAATATCCTTTATTTTATCGCGAAATCGATAGTTTATTCATAATTTTGATTTAAAAGAGTGTCCATTGAGTTTCTTGCCCGTTCGTCTCTGTAGGAACCATGCTTTGGAATCGGCAATCAGCTTCATCTTTTTGACTGACTGACTTGACTATCCAAAAGTGCCTGTAGAAATAAATGCTTTGAATTTGAGATAACTCGAAAAAACAACTCCTTATTTCAGGTCAAACTAAAGAATATCCGTCGCTGCGTGCTGATGAACTACAACCCTGCCACAAAGCTCGTGGACATGCGACACTACGCCATCAGAGCGACACCAGTCGGACTCAACAAAGGAACTAAAAAGGTACAATAATGAATTAATTAAAAGTCAAACTGATTCTACTTATTTTGTTAGGACTTGCCACTGACTAGGTAGCATTGTCGCGCGTTCCAAAAACATGTGTTTTCTTAATAAAAAAAAACAAATGCTTTGTTTTGTTTACAGATGGTGCAAGGCAAAATTCCAAACTTAAATCGTTGTAAAGACATGTCTGAATTTTTCGATAAGTAAGTACAGCATCGCAGTTTCTTTCTAATAAAAAAAAAACATAGTATGGAAAAAATCGATTGGCCGAAAACTAACTTATTCTATGTTCTGCAGAGCTGGAATGTTATCAGAAAGTGAATTTGAAGACGACCCCAACGCACAAGTTATCCTACCACAAAACCTAGCGTCGAGAGGCGCCGCAGCAGAATCTAAGTCAGCCCTCAGACTGTTTGAACTAGGACCTAGGATATCTTTCCAACTTATCAAGGTATACATTACTTATTAGTTTGTTCTTCATGGACATAATTATTATAACAAAAAGGACATAATATAACATCACGCCTGTATTCTTCAAAAAGTTAGGCAGAGGTGTTTAGTTTAATGCTTACACCCACATGGCGCCAGTTTGGTTTACGCCCACTGAATTGGCTCGACAATTCGAGCCCGCCGCGTCCTTGTAGCTTCATACCTGAAATACGGAGTGCGCCTGGCTTGGTCCCATGTAATAAGAGGCGAGCGTATTGCTGTAATATAATATATTTGGTTTGAAAAATATTTCTTTATTTATAGGTTGAAGATGGATTAATGGATGGAGAAGTGTTGTTCCACGAACTAGTCGAGAAAACAGAGGAAGAGAAAACATTGATCAAAAAGAAGAGAGAACAAAAGAGGTAAGGGCAACATCTTACGTAGGTAATTTATTGTCTTGGGTGCTTGATTGTTGATGTTCTTTTATCGTCCAGCGCACCATAACTTGGTTAATAGATGTAGATGCACCCTGATACGTCAATTGTACTAACTCACTATCAAAGTTGAAACAAAAAACACAATATTTTACTATTTCAGACGACTGAAAGAGAAGCGCAAAGCACAACAAGACGAGAACGTCAAACGGAAACAGAAGGAGAAAGAAGACCACAAACAGAAATCTATTGAGGGTATGCAGAAGAAGAAAGGCGTTACTGAGAGCCAAAGGTATGTCGAAGGAATACACACAATACAATCTATATATCGTCGCCGTGCAGGGAAAACCTCGTAAAGGAAAATAATTGCTTTTCTTTTTATTTATTTGTTGTGTTGAAAACCTCGTAATGCATGCTTAGAACAAAATACAGACAGTGAGATGTAAGATGCTTCTAATATCTTCTATCGTTGATAACGAGATCATCAGAGAACGTCAATGACGGCTATTCTTCAGACATTTATTATTATCTTCCCTGTAAAATAACGTTTATTGCAATCACGAGGTTTTCACTGCACGGCGACATAATATAAAACAAAATCGCTTTCGTGTCGAGCACAATGACACAATGGCTTTTGATGCGGTTCTTACTCATTTAGAGTATTTCTTCTGGAAGGTTTGTTTTTAATAAATGAATTTTTATACTTACAAATAGTAAAGAAACGTCGATGTTATAGAAGGAAACTTTTAGCCTTCATAATGGATATCCTTTGAGCTAATTGACTTGTAATTGTGTAGGTTGATGGAGTTAGCCAACGCAGAGTCGCAACATGCTGACATGGATCAGGACAACGAGGATGATGACGCGGAGTACTATCGGCAGGAGGTCGGCGAAGAACCTGAGAAAGGTATGTCTTTCTCATTTTCATAAAATGCCGGTGTTTTTTTCCTTTACCCTATCAAACCTTGATAAATGAGACTCAGTTAATATCTATTGTTACGATGGCCCCGGGAGACTAACGCGCATCAATAAGATGGATAAAATTTTTATTGGCTTGGATTTGAGAAGCATAAAATATTTGAACGTGCAAATTAAATCGGTCGCTTTTATAGTATACTGACTTATCATAAATTATTTATTTTCTAGATCTGTTCTCCCGAAACCCGAAAAAACGGAAAGGCGACGAAGACGGTCCACGAGGCTTCAAAAAGATGCGACTTGACAAAAAAATCATGAAGAAGTTCCAAGGAAAACAGGACCCAAGCAAACAAAACAGACAAGATGGAAAGAGACCTTTTAAGGGGAACCAGGATGGTGGCAGAAAGTTCCAGAGTGATCAGAAAGGTGGCAGAAAGTTCCAGAGTGATCAGAAAGGTGGCAGAAAGTTCCAGAGTGATCAGAAAGGTGGCAGAAAGTTCCAGAATGATCAGAAAGGTGGCAGAAAGTTCCAAAATGATAACAAAGGCGGAAGAAGATTTCAGAGAGATGGAAACGATGGAGGACAGAAACCTTTTAATAAACAAAAGAAAGTGTTTGGAGGCAAAATAAACAAGTCTGGTAAAGGAAAAGGCAGGGAAGGACATAGCAAAGGCAAAGGAAAGAAAGGCAGAAAATAACTTACAAACGTAACTAGTTATTAAGGATTGTGTACGTATATAAATAATAAAAATTTTGTTTGTTAAAATCAGATGCTTTATTTTCTTGTCAATCATTATTTACCTTGATTTATGAATTACATAATTATAAAGGCACATTTCTTATTGATATTGTAGGTATAAGGTACTTAATTCTATAACAATTTTTGTAACAGTAACATGAACAAAGGATATGAAAATACAAAATAATTGTCTTAATTATAGGCGGGAATTACAAATTAGTGATGATCTTCGTAGGTATCAATGGATCTGTTATGAACACACTCTTAGAACATTATCAACCAAACATAATATTATTTAGACAACAACTTATTACCTGGACCTGCATGGCAATGGAAGCGTTGCTGAGAGAATACAAATAATAATATGGCAAGCCAGAATACATTGTAACTTCATGAAGAGGATATATTGACAAACGAGTCCTATCCTATTTATTCTTACAATCTATACAATAACAATCCAAAATCACATATCGCACCATATTTGATAACACACAATCAATCACAATCTGTTTCATTGTGGCAGTTCAACAACATTCATTGCGTTATTTACGTTGTCGAGCAGATTTTTTTCGAATATACGAAGCAATGGATTAGCAATTAGTGATGTTCAAATCCGCTATAAACTGTAGACGTGTTATCAATACTTATTAAAAAAAGTCGCTTTTCGCGTTTGTCTGTATGTCCGCGTTGTTCTTCTAAACCACGCAACATATTTTGATAAGGTTTGCACCATCGTTTAGACAATTTATTCCGGAAGGTTTATGTGTATAACACGTTAATATTAAAGTTACGTTTACCTAAGAAATCTCGATGTCCTGACAAGTTATAAAAACCGTCCAAAGCAGGAGCGAATCGCTAGTAACTAATATGCGAAAGTGAGTTTGTTATGCTTTCATGCTAAAACGACTTAACGGATTTGTATGAAATTTGGCACATGGGTAGAAAAATGGCCTGGAGAAGGACATAGGATACATTTTCTCCCGATATTCCCACGGGATCGAGAACTACGGTATTAAAAAAAAAAAAAAAAAAACAACTATTTTGCATCGTACGCGTTACGTAACAAGATGACGCAGGCCGACTGCCGCCCCGAGTTCACCGGTTTATCCGACGCGCTATGTAAGACTATAAAACTATATTGCTATCCCGTTCTAACTCCGTTGAGCACGTTAAGACTTTTAAACGTTTAGCTTGTTTAAGTGTTATATTCTAGCGCGAAGTCAGAGTCGATCTAGCTAACGCTAGATGCTTTGTACACATAACGTGTTATGTTTTGGCGCTATACGTGTTATGTTTTGGCGCTATACGTTTTATTAGCAATATCTTTCATAATGATTCAGATTATTATTGATCGTGACGCAATTATGGTGCAGGAGGCCTGCCAGGCTATCATCGCAATGTGTTTCACTGATTTTGTTACATCACATACAAATTCAAAATAACCCATAACATGACAGACTTACAGATCTATCATAAGCCTATCATTAAAAGGTTTCTAAATCAAGAACACAATATCATCCGCCATCATGACTTGGTTGTCTTGCGTCATCTTATCCAGCGCTGCGTGTATCTCTCCGTCATCGAAGATCTCGTGCGAGTACTTGTCGTTGACGTATGACGTCACTCGGGATAGAGGGAGAGAGTTGGCGCGTTCTTCGCGGAACAGCTGGTGGAGGGCTGTCTTGAATTGTGTTAGTCTGAAAGTGGAAATTATTTTTTTAAACTTATGTAGCGAAAATTAGTTACTTAAATTACTTAAGCCCCGAAGGGGTAGGCTGAGGTGTTTCACCTCAGCCTCCCCCTACCCAGTTACGTGAGAGCACCCGGCACAAATCCGGACTCCAAGCTGCTACTGAGAAAACCCAAATAACATTTTCCGACCTAGGGATTGAACCCGGAATGCTTAGAAGTCGTTCCAAACCAGTTATTGCAAGGCGTCCGATTCTTACTTTCACGTCACTGTCTACTGCCATCTAAAGCCAGTCCTTTAGCTTGAAGTGCGTTCATAGCACCAGCTCCTTCTGGGCCTGCCGCGAAGTTGTTTACTGCTGTTTGGAACCCTATCTTTACACTTCCACCTATTGCTGCTTGAAGTTAAAGTCAAATCATTTATTTCAAATAGGCCATTAAAAGGCACTTTTGAATTACTTTTTTTACAAGAAAATAGAATTGATTTTAAATGCCCCTTGCAAAAGCTAGTTTCTACTTTAAGAACAATGTGCTAGAAACTCTTTTTAAATTATTTACAACATATTATGTGAAGACAATTTACCTGGAATAAAATGACTATACTAAAAAAATAGATATTGAAGTATAAAAAAATTAAGCAATGACAGGTAAATTTATTATGTTGTAGGTACATGATGCTTACATATTGACGAATATTGCAACCTTAAGTAGTTGATTTTTCCTAACATTTAGGCTTACCTGTTGGTGTCTATAGTCTTCTGCGAAGCCCTAGTGGTACGCTGCGTGGGCTCGGGCTGTGAGGAGTGCGCGGCCCGCAACACGGGCTCGGCCTCCTCGTCCGAGGAGAACGCGTACGGGTCTTCGCCGCGTGCCGCATCCTGTGGGCAAAATAAAAGTGGTAGTGCATAGATTAGGACTAGACAGGTTTGTCTATCCGGTGAGAAAAACGTTATTTCTTAATTTTCAAGTTATTAGTTAATAGGCTAGATTACAATGAGAATAAAGTATCACCAATTGTGGTACTTTATAAACGGAAAAACAAAAGACCAGATGTTTAGTGGTAAATGTTCCATATTTACCGTTCTCCTGGACTTCTTAGCGCGCGGCGGAGCGTCTTGCTCCGCGGGCCCCGCGCCGGCCTCCTCATCGGAAGACGCGCGTCGCTTGCGGCGCTTCTCTTTTGTTAACACCTGACAAGTTATAAACCAGAGTATTATAGGTTTTTGCTCAGCAGTGGGACATATTATGCTAATAAAATAAAAAAATATGGTAGCAAATATTTCGCTCTTACCCAAAGCAAGCATCATCTCATGTAATTTTAGTCATGGATGTAGCCAAAAACTACAGAACTATTTCGTCACTTCTACTAAAAATATATTTTGTTATGGTGTATGTTACATTTCATGTTACGTTTCACTTATGAGTAACCCACAATTACATACAATATGATCGAGTTTGACCACTATCTCACCGGATGGTAAACGCTTGCCAAGACGCAACTGTTGCAACGACCACTACCTATTTCCGATAGTTCAACAAACACGTTACCTTACATTTGCCTAAAAATATCGTATCTAATAAAACATTGCCCATTCCCGATAGTCCTACAAGCACGTTACCTTCTTGAAGTACGCGAACTGCACCAGTTCGATGGCGGCGAGCGCGTCGTCCTGCGTTATCTTGAAGCTCAGCCGGCACTTGGCGTGCGCCGTGGACAGGCGGATCAGGGTCTCGAGCGTACGGACTGTCACTGGTTGTGTCTGGGCAGAACACGATAATAACATTATACAAAAATAGGTAATAAGTCTTTTTTCAATGTTTAAGGTCACTCTAACAGCAGCAAAAGAACGTGGAAATCGCACTCAAAAGTATTACGCTCTGTTTGGAGCAGTCCATAAAAAGTGGTTTGAGTGTGCTGCTAAATAACTTGGTCCTGAAGCAGGGGATATTCCACCAATAAAATTGCATTCTAATCTACATACAAATAATCACTGGTAGACAGCCAGGTCAAGTTTCGTAAAGCCTCCTCTACACGTCGACAGATACGTCAGCAAACGATGAGATGCATGAGCAAATGGATCAGTACGAGCCGTCCACACGTCTGTAGGTCATTCAGTCTGTGTTAATTCTCGACAGACGCAACTCGCACGCACGCAACATTAAAAAAAATAGATGCTAAGACCGTAGCTAATTATTTATCTTACTTTTAACTGTGTGTGCATCATAGTAGAATTATTAAAGTTATTAAAAACTGCAAGAAGCACGCGTGCACTCTCATTCGCAACTCCGATAACACTGATGCGTCGTCAGACGCGTACACAGACGCCGTGCGCCAGTACTGCAACCCGTTGTTGCGTGCCACAAAAACCGACAGCAAACGTATTGGTGACAGACGCATCTGCCGAAGTTAAATACCTGCCACAGACGAGCAAATTCCCCCCTCTACACGTCGGCGGTCGCAGATGACATCTGCTGACGTACCTGTCGACGTGTAGAGGAGGCATAAGATGTATAGCTATCCCCTAAGTATCAATCCTCAAAACGTCGCACGATGTGTATGGACTATGTTGATCCTCACCCTAGCCACGTCGCTGTCCATCATATCCTGGTTGCGCAGCCTGGCGTACTCGTCGGCGATGGAGTCGGAGGCCTCCTGGGTCAGTTTGGGCTTCATGAGGCGCGCTATGTGGATGAACTTGCGCATGAACTTGGTGTTGAGGTACTGCTCTTTTTTGCTGCGAGTGTTGCCGTGGAGGAGGGGGTCGTATTTCTCGTATATTGATGTGTTTGTTTCCTGGAATCGAGAGGGCAACACACTTCGGGATGAGTACCCAGTGCTGTTAAAGGGGGCTTCTTTTTTACATAATTATAGCGAAAGGAGGACCATGATATTTTTTTTTTTCATCTGCAAGTTTTTTTTTCTAAAACATTAGTATTACCTCAGCTTCATCATTGTCTGGATTCTCTGTTGACAGCATCTCCACTGTAGATCCCATTGGTAAGATTTCGCCATCTTGTTCTTTGGGATTTCTAAAATAAATAAGTCAATAAATCAATTCAATAAGAAACTTTAGCATTCATATCTTACACATCTTTTTCATGTTGATCGTACTTAAATTCTACTTTACATTGTTTAAATAGGTGGCTTGCGTCTTGCTTAATGGCATTCTTTAGGTTATGTAAGGCACAGAATACATAATAGTTCAAGTACAGAAGATTCACTCCGCAAAATCATTTAAATAAAAAGCGACTTGCTATGACACAATAAAGTGCAATTTCAGGTCGCACAGCGCTAATCACCTACAGTTATATTCACCTAGGAGTTGCCTCTCTTTCTATCGAGTAACTCTTATATCTTCTGACTACGTTACGCTCACTCAATTGGCCCGACAAGTCATGCCCGTCGCGTACTTGTATACTCCATAGGTTTAGGTAATTAAATAAAGGTAAACACAAAAAACCACGTGACGAGACAGCTGTCCGGTAACCGACTAAACGTAATACCTGTCACTTCAGTTGTCGTGCTACGTCACAGTTGTACTCTTCAATTTAGCAACGTTATAATTCGTTGACGTTTAGAGTTTGGGCTCTTTACAATAGACAGATTGCAAAATATTATATTATTATTATAAATCTTACTAAAAAATTGTGCTAAAGCAGTAACATCTACGAAGAGTAGTTTAAGAATAAATGATAAAGTTTAACATAGATAAAAAAAAGAGGAAACTATTGTCAAATTCTAAAATAAATTTAGTTTGGTTTATCGTATTTGAATCTGGAAAGTGTCAACTATAAAAACCCTTTTTATGATTTGTTTACCTTTATTTAACTACCTAAACCTATGGAGTATAGTTTCATACCTAAAATGCGGAGTGCGCCTGGCCTGTCTAAGGTGCAAATGAACAAGCACTTGGGACACTCCAGCAAGTGGGTACGACATCAGTGGTGACGTAATAGTCATCATTGATTAATAACTCCACAAATACTTTATCTAATCACCTGTATCGATGCATCCTAAGCACATGCTCGGCGATCATATTATCGTGATCTGCGTCTGCGATGTCCAGCATCACGAATAGCAGGTCGAAACGTGACAGCAGGGAGTCTTGCAAGCCTATGTTCTCCATCGGCGTCTTGTACTGGTCGTACTGTGGGCAGGACATGGATGAGGAAATAAGTTTTAATTTTAATTATTTTAAGACAGTAGTTATATTGACTCTGGCTGCCACAGTTTTAATTTGATTGATTTTCGATTTTCTAACAAGAAGAGAGAGAGATTATGAAAGTACAAAAATCTCCCAGCTGATACGTAATGTTGACATTTCTTTGGCTGCGTTGCGCGTCGCTGCGTTGCGCGTCGCCACGTCCGCGCCGGCCTTTGTACGTTGCTTAGTATTTATAATAAACTCACTCGTCCATACACCGGGTTGGCCGCAGCGAGCACAGAGCATCGCGCGTTGAGGGTGGCGTGGACTCCCGCCTTGGCGATGGTCACGCGGCCCTGTTCCATGACCTCGTGTATCGCCGTGCGGTCGATGTCAGACATCTTGTCGAACTCGTCGATGCAGACCACGCCGCGGTCGGCCAACACCATGGCGCCGGCTTCGAGTCTGAAAGAACAAAGATATGCTGAGCAAGTGCCATAACCAATGCTTGCAACGCGGGTCAGCCCGCGTGCGTTACCTACGTTTGTGTAATAAAAGATTTGATTTGTGGATAAGGGGATACACAGACAGTCGTGACGCGACGCTGCGCCCACTTTTTAAGATAGGGATGTAGACGAACAAAAATAACATATTTAGTCCATTATTCATATAATAAAAAAAAATTAGTTGACACGTATTTTTTGCGTTATCGTATTAATAACAAATGATTTAGATAAAACGCATTAAAGTTCGAGTGGGGACTCGCTACGTCACAATTCAGTATAACATCTACCGGACAGTGACGTCACATTTTAACTCAATGAATTGCCGTAATCTTTTCATTACATAAAAAAACTCACGTGTTCAAAATGTTTTAATAAACTATATGACGGACAAAACATTTTTTTTGACCTCATCCATATATACAAAACCGAACTTGAAATAAGCTACATTTACACAATAAGGTATACGCTGCGCAACACGGCGCATCTCAGTGTTCTTAAATAAGTTGGATATTGTATTTTTATCTTAAAAAGTGCGTGCAGCGTCGCGTTACGTCACGTCTCGGTGTGAACCGACCCTAAGGCTAAACTAAGCACTGCAGCTGAATAAGCACTTGCACTGAATGGGCTTCGGTGACATCACACAGCTTGCAGATTTAGTCACGAAAGGGACACAATGGCGTATGCTTTTTTTATTATTGAACAACTGAGTCAATCCCGACAATTCCTCCCTAGTTCAGGTACAAAAACGAGAGCCTG
Source organism: Agrochola circellaris (assembly GCA_914767755.1). Classification (NCBI taxonomy): domain Eukaryota; kingdom Metazoa; phylum Arthropoda; class Insecta; order Lepidoptera; family Noctuidae; genus Agrochola; species Agrochola circellaris. The sequence continues at coordinate 2,826,384 of OU611859.1, read as the reverse complement.
TTTAGAAATCATCATCATTTTCCTGCCATTATCCCAATTTCTTTTCCCAAGTCTTTTAGGTCAGCGCAAAACATATTTTGCTTCCATCCCTCTCTATTAGTCGTCAGCTCGGTAGTCAGTCAGTTCCTGAGTAATTGAGTTCCCTGGGTTAAGTTAGCCTTAACCTCGGTCAAATAAATCTATTATCTTTCTTTCTTACCTGCGGTCTCCAGTCTCAGGGTCAGTAGTGACAGCGGCCGTGAGACCGACGCCGGAGGAGCCTCGTCCCGTCGTGGTGATCGCGCGGGGCGCTGTCTGTAATACGTATCGTAGTAGCTGGGACTTCGCCACTGACGGGTCGCCGATTAGAAGTATGTTGATGTCACTGGAAGGAAGGATTGGTTGATATGTTAGTAGGTACAGCAATCAATTTGCTTTCAAAGTTGAGGGCTTGTTTCTGAAATACGTACGAATATGAACTTTATTTGACATAATCTTAATGTTCATATTTGTTTATAATGCTTTCTCACAACCGCTTATATGATTTTTTTTCTCTTATCTTTGTTCCTATAAGGTTCATATTCGCGTGAATCGCTTACTCAACGTCTGTGGTTTGTGAATCTTCTTTCCCCCAGACTCTGATTAGGTACTGAAGTTACTGTGATTACTTGCATTAAAAACTGCCAACCAAATTACTTGGTATCAGATTTAATTCAATAACTTAAGAGGAAACAAGATCTACTAAAATATCTTAATTAAAATCAAATTTCAGTTGACCAGCAACTTTACTCCAGTAGAAGATTCTGATGAGTTACTATTTGGTCAGTCAATATTTTCAGAATTGTTCTTAAAACTAAGTCTGCTGTATTTGAATATTTTGAATACAACTGATTATTTTTTATTTTTTTTAACTCACCCTCTGAGTCTCGTGCCATTAGGCAGGACCTTCTCCATACCGCCCAACAACAAGCAAAGTATAGCCTTCTTGATATATTCATGCCCATGTATAGACGGTGCCAATGACTTGCTAAGCAGGTCGAACATGTCTGTAGTACCGCGCTTCGCTAGCCTCTTGCACAGTTTCACGTCTTCAAGTGTTATGTTCATATTCATATCTTTGTTGATTTGGGTTACGTTGTTGGCTATTAGGATTGTCCTGTGGAGGTAAAATAAGATTTTAAGTACTTTCGATTCTGAGGTTATAGTAATATAATAAACCCTTATTTTATCAAGTTGTAATAATTATTTCTCTATTTTACCTTTACATAAACCCGACCCTGTTAATTGACTGAGGCGTGAATTTGCGGAAATCCATTATGAAATACAATTGACGTATATTTAGTAACCTAAAGTCATAAAGAACCCTGTAAGAAATCGACATGTGTACACCCTCAATGAGGCATCCTTAGGATGACGATTGACTTGTTATGAACCCGGACACGACGTGTTGCCACGTCAAGCCCCGAACGCAGTGCTCATTGTTTGGTTGCAGGGTTCTTTATGACTTTTTAAGAACGGTTAAGCGGATTAGGTTATTAAATATACGTTGTCTATTGTACTTTACATATTAATTTAGAAGAAATGGAAATAAATTGGGATAAAGGCAAGAAAATGATGATGATAGGTTTAAAATAGCCTGTCCGATCAATTTAATCCAATACAATTTTACGCAGTAATTTTTTTATTGAAATTTTAATCCCGCATCCTGTTGGATACATTTAGTATTTTCTTATTTCTTGAGTTACCAGCAGCATGTGTAGTCCCAACGAGTCTTTCCTTTTTTGGTAATGAATACAAATAGTAATAAAAACTCACCTAAAAGTACCAGCAGTGAAGCTACCCTGTTTACTAGGCAGACACCTATAATTCCCCACTATCTGCACCCTGTCTCCAGGCTTGCACTTGTCCACCAGGTCATCATCACAGATGATATCCACACTCCTGGGCAGCTGGCCAGCTGGGGCTCGCTCTGGCATCTCCTGGACTGTGAGGGTCTGGTGGTCTTTGTAACGGGAGAGACCGTATTCTGTCTCTAGGGGATTACCTTCATCATCCTGGAATTGGGTACACAGAAAATTGTTAGGCGAAGGTATAATTAAACTTTGGCATCTAGCTGTATGGTTTTTCTAAACATTTCATTGTTTCTACTATAGCAAATTCTTTATTTTGAGTACCTAATACTCACATTAATTGACAAATAACAGAGATTGACAAATTAAAAAATCTATCCAAAGAATAATAATACAAGCATCAATCAGGGAATGTTTTTGGTGGTCTGCACAAAGCTCAGGGTTTGGATTGTAGGGTTCTATTAAGGTGGATCCACAGTTGTAGCCTGCGAAATTCAAATTTTCTTACGTTTTTTGCAATTTGCAAGTCAGTGTCACATTGTATCTTGATGATAATATGATTTGAAACTATAACAAATATATAATTACAGAATTATATAATTGTAATCACTACAACCATTAATACATCTCTCTAAGATAGATTTGCTTCGTGAATCATATTTCAATTAAGAAACAACCTGTTGACGCTGAAATATTTGATTTGCAAAAATTTTTGGAAAATTTGAATTTCGCTGGCTACTCCACCTTAATTACTCACAATATCACTGAAAACTAGTAATAATAATTGTTTGTACTAAATCCAGTATGTCATTTGAAGGTGAATAGATCTATACAAAAATTATAAAAAGGTAAAATTTGTAAATTCGTATGTAATCTTCTGAACTACTGATCCAATTCTGAAGTTTTTCACTAATGGGAAGCTACAGTATTGCCGAGTCTCATAGGGTCATTTTATTTCATGCGGACAAAGTTACAGAAGCTAGTCATTCAAATGGAGCAGTTAGTTACCTTAGTGGGGTACACAGCAGAAGTAGGGAATGCTTCAAAAGACGTCAAGTCAGTATACTTCCTCTCCATCACCTTCTTAGTGGTAGGACAGTAGTGCACACTACGGACAACCTTCGGCCGCACTAGAGATACCCTAGTTACTATACCTTCCACACATATTAGGTTGCCTAAGTACCTGAAATATAAGTTTGATTGTATGTATAAAAATGTTATGGAATAGTTTTGGTAATCTTGCTTCTGCACTTTAAAACATTAACATTATGGTTGAATTAGAAGATGGGATTTGCTTGTATGGTATTCATTCTGCAAAAGCAGATGATGCAAGGATGTCTAAGCTACAGAAATCAGATATATAGATCTACTTTGTGCTATGATTTACAAATGTAGACATATAAAAATCTGTACACAAACTTACCTAGAGGTCAAACTTCTTGGTGTAACGTGTTTATTTCCGAAACTGCCATTGAATGCGACAAAGAACTCCTCCTGTACCTTCGCGTACGTGGGATCGATGGACGAGACATACTCCTTTAAAGCTTTTTGGAACGCTATCTGTTCCTCAAAAGCGTTGTCGAGGAGCGTCCGAGCACGTTCCGGATTCTTACGCCTCAGATCATTTACGCTCACAACTAATCGCTGTGATTTATCCGCTATCATCTGCTTAACTTTTTCCATGTAAATTCCTTGATCTTCCTGAAAGTTTACCAAGTAAAACGTTACTGTACCCGTGGAAAACAGTGACCGGTAGAAAACATTAAGGTTAGTTCAAAAGTTACCTCATCATCCAGGAATTCCAAATACTCTCTTTGTAAATCTCTCAAACGTTGATCGAAATCACCGTCTTCCATTTTATGAGTACAATAATCTACAAATTATCAAATAAAACAAACTAAACAATGCACTTCACCACACAACAATTTGACAGTTGCTTGGCAATTGGCTTTTGGCGCCAAATTTCACTAGAGCTAACCTTATTACATACTAATTTAAAATGTAGTCGATTTTCCAGTACTGGCTCTAGCGTTACGGTAACTGGCAGCACACAGAACGCAAGCGTGTTCCAGGGCAGGGAATCGTTTTTAGATATTTTCAGCATATTCTACTAGAGTTTTCTTTTGTTTCTCGTTTTTACCCATAGCTAGAGAATGAATGCGTGAATTAAATTAATTCCCTCATCTGAATCTGAAAACAAAAAACAACTCTGAATCGAAACGTGACCGGTGACGGACGTCGTTTTCTGAAGCGAAAAACTAACCTCTCAAAATAAATAAACATTCGTATCTAATTAGATTAGTGTACAGATTTGATGGGATAAATTATTATTTGCCGAAGAGTTTTAGTAAGCGAGAGTTTACTAGCACAATGTCTGAACCAAATTCTAGTTCTAACCACTCTTTATCACCACCGCCACAAAACAACAAAGAAAAGGAGAAGGAGAAGGTCGCAGATCGGCCCAAGCTGAAGATCCTGGCTCTGCATGGCTACAGACAGAATGGGGCAGTATTCAGAGCTAAGATCGGGTCGTTCCGCAAAGCTGTTGCGAAGTACGCACAGCTCGTGTTTGTTTCAGCTCCACACAAAGTTGTGAATGAAGACGGTGGCGGCGACGAAGGTAAATCACTTCCTCAGTACACAATTGATTCATTTAGTAACATAATTACGATGCTATTAGCATTGGAGGTGCCCTTATTATTAAAAACTATTTATTTACTTCTCCCAATCAACAACTACAGCTTGTACCTTTACTCCAGCATTTTCTCAAGTTCTTTGTGAGTATTCAAACCTGTGATTGCACTGCTAATCAACAGTAATCTCTAATATATGGTTCAATAAATCTCCACAACACTAAACTTTTGTCTCATCATAAAACTCTAGACTCCCGATCATGGTGGTTCAATGCTGAAGACAACACATTCAGTGGGAAGTGTCTCGGAGGACCAGCACTTGGGTTTGAAGCCACTCTAGAAGTGATAAAGAATGTAGTGGAAGAGCATGGGCCATTTGATGGGTTCATGGGCTTCTCACAGGGAGCCTGTCTTGTGGGGCTGTTGGCTGCTATGCAGCAGAAAGAATGTAAGTGTTCAGTTTGTGTTATTCTTCTTAGTTTTAAAGGAATATGTATATTATGGCCTCTATATTTAATGACAACCATCTTTATTGAGTGCCTACTTCATATAATCCATGTTGTTAGCCCTATAGGGATGTCAGATAATAAAAAAATATTATATATGTATTTTTTTCTTTATTATATTAATAAAAAATGGTTTAGATAAAACACATTAAGTTGAAGAGTGGGGACTCGCTACGTCACAAGTCAGTATAAAATCTACCGGCCAGTGACATCATGCCACATTTTAACGCATTGCCTACTCAATGTATTTCTGTAATCTTTTGACTATGTAAAAAATAAAAAATACACTCTACCCGCTTTTAACAAATAGATAACAAAGGTAAATTAAATAATATTTTGTTTCAGATTTACCATACACCTTCAAGTTTGCAATATTCACATCTGGGTTCAGATCAGGCAGCCTAGTTCACAAAGGTTTCTATGATGAGGAGATCACTCTGCCATCACTACATGTCTATGGAGAGAGTGATTCCATTATACCCAAAGGTAAGTTTATCTAATTCTATTAACCTTAGTCATTAATAATAATATCATGATCACCAACTGCTTAATTAAAAGATTGAGTTACAGTCTTTAAAACAATGGTTGAAAACTTTCTATCTTAACTTTTGATAAATAAATAAACTTTCCAAGCTCGTGAAGTGTCACAGTAATCATTTGAGCTTCTTAAAATTTAGCTAGAGTCAATAAATTCATGACTACCACCACATAACACACTTTAATTCCTATCTATTACTTTAATTGCAGAGATGAGTGAATCCCTCATCAACCTGTTCATAAAGCCGGTAGTGGCAGAACATTCCGGCGGCCACTACGTCGCATGTTCCGGCGCCATCAAGGATGCTTACCAAGACTTCCTCAGTGACAGATACCAAGAAATGCTTGAAGCCAACCATCCAGAAGAGCCGGAAAAGTCATAGCATAAGGCCCTGGGACCCCACCCACTGTTAACCAAGCTTATGGCCAAACATAACCCATATTGGCGCTTGGATACCATCTAACGAATCGATCGCGTGGTATTTGGAACCCATATTGGCGCTTGGATACCATCTAACGACTCCATCGCGTGGTATCTGGCGGCGCCGGTACTTACTTCACAATAAAAATGAAGTCTATTTTGTAATCATAAGAAATATGTCTTAGTTGACTATTATTTATATTATTAATAAAACTAGCTTCTGCCCGCGACTTCGTCCGCGTGAAATATCTTGATAATATATCCTATTGCTGCGCCCTGTTACTTCGTTTTCGCTTAGCGTTTTTTAGACTTTTTTTCTATTTGCTCGGCTCCTAAGAGTCGTAGCGTGATGTTAAATAGCCTATTACCTTCCTCAAGAATTGGGCTATCAAGTGAAAAAAAGAATTTTCCAATCAGACTCCTACTCGTCGGATTTGAAATGAGAGAGATTAGCCAGAGCATTGAAACAAACCACTCGGTTGGTTTGTTTGAATGCTCTGGCTAATCTCTAGCTTTACTATATAGGTATAGATCTTTATTTCGAGTAATTATGAGACTTGTGTGTGTACTATTCAAATATTTAAAATTATGAATGAATAGTTCTGAACAAAAATGTTCGATAAGCTAATTTTTATTCTTGTTGTATATACATAGCTACTTATTTTTAGAAATAAACTGGATAAATGATGATTCTTGTTTTTACTTTTTCCACTCCCTACACTTCGCCAGTAATATGAGCCTATTGCTTGAAAGAAAGACGTGTTTTGCTTCCAATATAAATATTATTTTTAAAATTTTCATGTTTCGTTACTGACGATGCTATAACAGATAATTATCATAACATAACATCACGCCTTGTTTCCCCGAAGAGTTAAGCAGATGTGTACCCATAGTAAGTACAGCCACATTTCAACAGTTATGTTTATGTCCCATGTAATAGGGGGCGAGCCTATTGCCATCAACCGGGCACAAATCCAGACTCCGGGCTGGTACAGAGAAATTCCAAATGGGAAAACTTAATATCACTTTGCCCAACCCGACCTGATGATGCTATAAATATTGGTATTCAGCTGCATCCGGTTAGACTAGAATCCGACCCCAACATATTTGGGAAAAGGCTAGGCAGATGATTGCTATAGGATGGCCCAAAAAATTAGAGGAAATTTTTACTAAGACGGGGCAATGACAAAAAATTCGTTACTACTATCCATTTGATATGAATATGTGTCGAAAAGGCGAATACTACTCACTCATTGATTTTTTTATTTGTACTTGCTTGGATCTAGCAACACTGCTCAGTAATGTCATAATAATCGCATACTGGAATGCCAACATTGCCAACCAATTTGAGGTTATGTTGTTGATAAGTAATGGAATTAAATAAATAAATTAACACAAAATTCAAAAAATAAAACGCAATGCAAGACGAGCACAAAATGTGGCGAAGGTATTTGATGTGGTTCGCCCATGAACACATTGATTTTCGTCATGCAGTAAGTTATACGTATTTTGATTTGACTTGATCCTATCTAAAGATTTGAGATAAATAGCTTCGTTATTTTACAGGAAATGTATAGTATAATATCACTACTGAATATACCGGTCAAGTTTGTTGAAAAGCCATGCGTTCAGAAGCCGTATTGGATAGTTGAATTGCCTTCAGAAGATTGTGTTAGAAAAATAGCTTCTAGGTCTGTTCTGATGAAAAACTGTATTGAGTTGTGGTCTAGAGCGAGAACCGAGGCACAACTACACGAGAACTTAAAGAATTCATTGAAAAATTCGACAGGAAGTTGGGTTCTCGGAGAAAATAAAGATGGTGTCAGTGATACCTGTTTGTGCCCAAAGGAGTTAATAGAATCGAGTTTTTCCCCGAAAAAGTCTTTTAAAGTTGATGTCGAGACATTCTGCAAACATTTTACCATGAAGGAAAAGGTTGAAAAGATTGAGGTAAGTGTACATTTATAAAGTTACATATGGCATTTTCTCTGGTTTTAAGAACAATATGATGACAAGCACAGTGTGATGAGATGAAGTAATAAAGCGAAATAAAAAAAAAATTGGCAATGCAGTTATTTCACTTTCTGACATTTTTATTCATGTTACATTAAGTATGTACTTTATTCTTTCAGAAATTCAGTTTCTTACCTATGGGGGGTAGCCCTGTTAAACTTAAGAACCCTGATGTGACCCTCGCTTACTTGGAGTTCTATGGCGTCGACCCCAATGATGTGCCCGAGAATCCATATGATGTTTTCTTTGGGAAATGGGTAAGAAACCACTTTTTTATCATTAAGCAATAAAAAGATGGTACATCTTTTAGTTTTTAGGGTAACGTACCCAAAGGGTGCCAATCGGAACCCTATTACTTAGCCTCCGCTGTCCATCCTTCTGTCTGTCAGCGGGCCGTATCTCAAGAGCCCTAATAGGTAGACAGTTGAAATTTTCATCGATTGTGTATTTCTATTGACACTATATCAACAAATAACAATTCATATTTTAATGTAGTGTTAAAATTAAACATTGTGCGGTGGTACAGAACCCTTTGTGTGTGAGTTTGTTATAGTTCTGGGTCTTCGAAACATGAACCTAAGATCTATTTATAACCTTGTTTCCAATTGATGTTATTTCCACTTAAATAAAACATCAACTTTAAGCAAGTGTAAATAAAGTTAATTTTAGACTGACTAGTACTATTGAAAAAGTCATAAAAAAATATGAAGTTGTAGCGCAAAATGAACCTTATGTGTAGGTATTACAGTTGTTTTTCCAAAAATTCGTGTTTGTTTACATGTTTCGCAAATAAATTGCGAACGCAATATATGTATTTAAGTAAAAAACTGCTGTTTCCAGATAGCAGACGGCCAGCGCGACCTCATCCAGGTGCACTCGCTGAAGAAGCGGCAGTTCATCGGCAACACCAGCATGGACGCTCAGCTGGCCATCATCATGGCCAATCAGGCACAAGTCAAGTTAGGAGACATGGTCCTCGACCCCTTCGTCGGCTCGGGGTCTTTGCTGGTAGCTGCTGCACATTTTGGAGGTGAATATTGTCTTCTTTAGATTTATAAGATCCACAGACACGGTTGGATAGTGTCTTATTTTTAATACTGTGGGGCGTGTCGATCGCAAGCTCTTCCAAATTTTGCTATCGACTCCTTGATTGTGGTATCTTTTCATAAAGAAACGCGGCACGAAAAAATGACATTGCGACTAGTGTATGAAGCCTTGAAAGTATATATTCTTCGTCCTCTTTGGTGCTGTTTCCAGCTATACACAGATATCTACTATCGTTTAAAAGATTTGCCAGTTAAAGACGATATTACGCAGAACAGACAAACAACACTCAATAAAAAAAACACAAATTAAATTAACTCAAACCATTTAAACAATTAAACCATTACAGGCACTTTTGAATTGTCAAGGAATCGGTCAGTCAAAAATATGAAGCTAGATGCCCATTCCAAAGCGTAGTAGGTACCTATGGAGAAGAACAGGCAAGAAACTCCACAGACACTCTTTTAAATAAAATGTTATAAAGTTAAAATTCATATTAAATTTCATATCTCCAGCATATGTGTGGGGTTCAGACATCGACTACTTGATGCTGCATGCGCGGACGCGGCCCACCCGCGTCGGTCAAAAGGTAACAAAGTATGTATTGAAATGGTTAAGGTGCTTGTTATGAATAACCCATTGAATGTAGCTAATTTAAAGGGAACCAGCTTCGTCTTTTCCCAAATATGGTAGGGTCGATTTCCGGATGCAGCTGAATACCAGTATTTTACATAGAGCGACAGCCTATCAGAGGCTGGCTCCCAGTAACCTAGGTTGTGGAGGCAACCTAGGTTACTGGGAGCCAGCTTTAAACGTATGCTCTTAAGCCTTTTCAGGAATTGACTTCGCGTTTACAACTTCTTCGTTAATTATTTTATTATAGACAGCATAAAATACAAAAACACGATTAAATAATACATATCATTGATTATATTTTCTTGATCCATAAACCTACAACAAATACATTAAATTTTTTGGGCAACTTTGTTGTATATTGAGCAAATATTCATCATTATATCGAAATTATTATTACTTTTAGATACGGACAAAAGATGAGAGCATACGCGGCAACATGAGACAGTACGGAACAGAGTCGCGGTACCTAGATGTGGTTGTGAGCGACTTCTCACTGCATAACTGGAAACCAGGCTTGAAATTCGATGCAATTATTACTGATCGTAAGTATTTTTAGCCGACTTCTAAAAAGGAGGAGGTTATATGTTCGTCGCGTATGTATGTTTTTTTTTTAAATGTATGTCCGCCGATTTCTTCGTAGGTAGTGGTATCGAATCTGCCTCAATTTAAATCATATCATTTATTAAACAGAAACTATGTCAAAAAGGTTTTTTAAAGATTACTTAGACGACAAAAAGGCTTGGGACTAAGGACTCAAACACTACATGATACTATATAAGCTCATATAAGTGTTTAGATTATTTTATTTGACTGTAAGTCAATTTATTTTAATTTTTGTGGTAATGTAAATTATTTTGGCATTTAAAGCACTATTATATAGAATCAAGTTTTTCCAACTGAACAGACAGCAGTGCTGCTGGGGAGTTTGTTGCGCCACTTCTTAAGCCAGCTCCAGCTTAAGCACTAGGAAGTGGTGAAGGGTGTTTTTGGGTGGGCGTTTTTGGGGGACTGTCTTATGTAATTTTGACGTTCGAAAAGTACTGATTCTCAGCCTAGTTTGAATAAATGACTTTTGATTTTTTACCACAACTAAAAAGTGAAAAATAAGTGATAAAAAAAACTTTTTACAAAAAAAACAACAACCGACTTCCTTCACTTTGGAAATCGGTTGTTTTTTTTTTGTAAAAAGCTTTTTTTATCATTTAGTCCATAGCTCTTGCTCGCGGCTTCCCTCGTATAATAGGGAACAACATGAAGATAAACCAAAACATGTTCTAACTGTGGCCAATTTTATAAAAACTCTGTGCAGCAGTTTTGCGTGAAACACAAACATCCAAACTTTCACATTATAATATAAGGTAAGCTTAGTCATATGAAGGCGAACATCTAAAACTGAATTAATAATGCAGTGTGGCGCCATCTACAATATCACACCCGACGTCACACAAATCCAGCATCACGCAAGCAAAGTTATCCGCGCGATTAACACAATTATATAAAACCCCGACAGTAACCGTTGGCCAGTAGCCCACCAAACACAACACTCGGCTGTTCGGCGAATCCTCCCTTTTCAACGGAGGGTGAAGAACTTTCCACCATGGTGTTCATACCTCTACAGCAGCATTTAATTATGTTCTTATGTTTCAGCGCCCTATGGTGTTCGAGAGCCCACAGAAAAGATCGGAATAGAAAAAGAGAACTACACACTACCTAACCACCACCTGCCTAACCACGTGCCTTCTAAAGTGGAGTACGGACTGTCGCACATTTACAGTGATCTGCTCAACTTTGCTGCCACACACCTTGAGATGGGACGGCGACTGGTCTGCTGGTTCCCGTTAGTAAGGTAAGAAAGTTTTGAATGGGCTTAGCAGTATACCTAGCGAAATAATAGGGACAGAAAAAATTTGGTATGTTGGTCAACGGTGAGGGACCATAGTGCGTTCTGGCTCGGCTTCACTTCTCAAGTGCCTTAAATAAGTACGCAAAATGTAAAAATCCCACTTATCTCCTAGTCATGATAACATTGAGAGACCTGAGCTTGGATTTCCTCAACCACAACTCCTATCCTCCCAACCTCCCAAGTCCCACAGAAACAGTCTCTTGCTAACTGCACCCTCTTCACAACTCTTGTCTCCAGGGAAGAGTACCAAGAAGACCAGCTGCCTTCCCACCCTTGCATGAAGATGGTGGGCAACTCGGAACAGGTGATATCGAAGCTGGCGGCGCGAAGACTGCTCACCTATGAGAAGATCACGGATGATGTGCCCAACATGCCGCTCGATCCTAATGCTGGGGTGCATAACTTTAGGTACGTATTTAAACATTGTGCAGATTAGGTCACCTGCAAAAAAGAAAAAAAGGATATATAGGAATATTCGCGACTTTTTCTAAACGACTGAAACAATTTCGATGATTTTTTATACCGTGACCGTATTGTGACGTTTAGAAAACATTATTGTTCCAGTGTGTGACAGAGAGATGCGAGGTATACAGGAGAGATAGCAGTAGCACCGTCTCTTTTTCGCATTGTAACAATGATGGCTTTAATACTTCACGATAAGGCCCCTGTACTAAAAAAGTACACCAAAGATCGAGCTACTTCTGACTATGCAATGGAACTAATTTCATATCAATAGAAAATAAACTTTAACCAATTACCATAAAGCCGAAATTGACAATAACAAAATAGTCTCTCAGCACGCCCTATCGAAAATACGACTGCTTGTTTTCAGGGAGAAGTACTTCACAATGGGTGAGACGACGCGGCGGGAGAGGAAAGAGAAACGCGCGGGAGAAGTAGCCGCCTACCTCGCGAGCAAGATGGCGGCCACGAGAACTGACGTCACTTGACACGTTGATCACTAAAGATGTAAAGAGATATATTTTAAAATAAAGGTTAAGTTTCAATTGATATGTTTTTTTATTTTTCCATTATCTTCATACTAATATTAGCAGCCTTACCAAGAGGTATCGTGTTACCCTGTAACAGAGTTGTGGAGGTCAGATAGGCAGTCACTCCATGTAAAATACTGGTATTCCGCTGCATCCGGTGAGACTGGAAGTCGACCCCAACAGATCTCCATACTAATATTAAAAATGCTGAAGTAACTCTGTATTACACGCTTTAACGGCTGAACGGATTTCGATGAAAGTCACAAAGGTAGACCACGCCCTGAGTTAGGACGGTGGGTACTTATTTCCCGGTAGTACGGGTACATTCCCGTGGGGTAGTTTTCAATCTAACTTATAAAACAGGAAGCGGAAGTAGTTACTACCCGTCTACCGCCTACTTCTGTCGCCAAGCAGCGTTGCTGTCTTTCCATCGGAGGCCATGAATAAAACAAGAACTTGGTGGTAACATAACATAAATTTAATTTAATTTAAATAATTCATACTCACAGGAACAGTCCAGTAAATAAAACTAATTAAAGTTTACACACAACCAAAAACATTCCATACACCATAAATGCGCGCGTGCTTTTGATAAAATATAACATATTCCTAAAACTTAGTTCATATTATAATACGTTAATATTTAGTATAGTTTTCCTGGTATATTTCCTAAATTCCTATACATTTTTGTTACAATAATAATGGAAACAGACCGGGCTTTCTATCGTCGATATTTTGTTTCCCTTTTCCATTTATCCAGCTAAATGCTGGTAAATTTCGCACGCTATATTCAGATTAATCGGCGACCAAACTGACAGATCCCCATTGATGTTAAAAATTATCTAAGGGCCTGTTTCAGTGTCTATATAGGCACTATCCACCAGAAAAATTCGAAATTACATTTTTTTTTTCTGGGAGGTGTTGAAACAGGCTATAAAAGTAATATTGTTGTGTTTTGTTAGTGTTATTCAGTGATAGCCAACGAAAGCATCATGGATGTGAGGTCAGGCGTGGGCGGCAATGACCGCGCCGCCCTCTGCCGGCGCGCGGCCGAGGACTGCGCCCACTGGCACAGCTTCCACACCTCCGCGCGCTTCGAGCTGTTGCCGGCCGACTTGTAGTGGTTTAGGAGGTTGTTTGTTACCTGCGAGAAAGGCAATCAGTAATTATTTGCTTGTAAGAACTATGTGATAATGTGGCGATGCTTGTGGAGGCCTATCTCCAGTGATTGTCGTCTTTCGGCTACGTACTGATGAAAGGATTATTGTAACCATTGTGGATAGAAACTGCGGGGACCGCGTGTGGAGGGGGCCAAATGGGCCCCTAAAATTAAACGGGGGGGGGGAGAGGTTTATGCTCAGCAGGCTGTAGATGAAGTCTACTAATGATAATTATGTCTTCTTCGCAAGTCAGCAGAAATCGCAGGGCAAGATACGGATTCGCAAAGGTAGCCCGCGAAATTCAAATTTTCCTACGATTTCTGCAAATTGCAGCTCAGTGTCAGATTGTATCTTGATCAAAATTATGATTCGCGAACATAACAAATATGTAGTTACAGAATTACTAATTAATACATCTCTCTGAATTGGTCTATTGTCTTTTAGATGAATAATCATGACATTTTTCTAACTTAGAGAACTCACTCTTATGATTCTAATGATTATAATTCTGTTAATACATATCTGATATAGTCGTGAATCATATTTTGATCAAGATGCAACATGGCACTGACCTGCAAATTGCAAAAAACGTAAGAAAATTTCAATTTTGCGGGCTATAACTGCGGATCCACCTTCAGATGATACTATCACAGTGTTTGACTTACCAAGAACAGTCCGAGCATAGCCCGCATGTTTTCTGGGTTCAGCTTGAGTGCTTGGCAGTAGTAAGTCTTGGCTAGCTCCATGTTCTCAACACCTCCCTGAAATAATAACATTACTATATCAACCAGATAGATTAATCATTAACGCGCTTGGTAATGAAACACTGGCTATATCCCTTTACATAATGAATAAGGTAAGAAATGGCACCTAAATATAATTATATCCGAAAAGCAATTAGAGGCGCAGCCATTGCAAGTTACTTTTAGGGTACCGTAAGTCCGAATGAAAAAATGGAACCCTTATAGGATCACTCATGTGTCTGTCTGTCTGTTACAGCCAATTTGCTCCAAATCTTATGGACCGATTAAGTTGAAATTTGGTACACATATCAGTTTCGTCGACCCAAACACGGACATGTCACGTAAATAAATGAATTTGGAATATGGGGGTCTCTTTTGGGACACAAATAAGAAAAAAAAAGTTCTCAAGTGTATTTTTTTATAATTTTAAATAAAAAGATTGAAAGTTATCTAAGCAAATAGACGAACTTTTACCATTTTCCAAAGTCCCATCCAAGTCCCGTATTCCCCATTTGCAGTTGGAATGTATGGAGAACATGTTTTTCGACTACGTGGTCCGACACACTCTTGGCCGGTTTTTCTAATCATAAAACCTAATATCGTTAAAGCTTATCTGATTACCTAAGCACTTTTCTTGGTACTGAATACTTTATTTACTATATTACTTGGCATTGAATTGTGATATTTTATGGTTTGATCCCAAAAGAAGTCAAAGAATAGGTTCAATGGCCTTATCCCAGTTTATTTAGAGTCAGTTTTCCTCGTTATTCTTCACCATTCTGGGTCTTCAAGACATGAATCTATACATACCATAGTGTAGCGAATGTCAGCTAGCCGCTGGTGCATCAGATGGTTGTGTGGCTGGTGCAGGATCAGCTCCTCGGCGCAGAAGGCGGCGCGCGCGTACTCCTGCACCTGCAGGTACAGCGAGCACAGCTCCTGCCACGCTTCCACGTCTGACATGAACCTGGGGACCATGTGAAGGTTAGTAAGTATAGTTTCTAATACATATGTTACAGCATTTGAAGACATATTTCAACTTGAATGTTAATAAATATTCAAGTTTAAATATGTACGAATGTATGAATCTCTCTGCAGACACACACACATCTTGGTTTTTTTTAAAGTTAGTTAAATTCAGTCTAAAAAAGATGAAGAGTAGGAGGAATGCCATTAATTGGCTAGCTTTAAAACAGTCAATTATAAAAAGACTGGCAGGTTTACTATATTTATTTGTAACAAAAAATTAACTACTGTGTATAATTACATAGACAGTAAAAAAATAAAGTTTTTTTTTTCATTTGTCTTCTGTGCTCTCTAGGTGACTATGCCTAGCCTTATAGGATCAAACATAATAAAGCACAATTAATAGCATGGAACCTGCAATACCTGCCAGCATGCTACCAATTGCACCATACTTAACGTGACCATTTATTTTTTCCGTCAAAGCGGGATACCCTTTAATGACTTATTATTGATTTAAAAATAAATCATAAGTTTGTATATCAGGTTTCGTTTTACCCTTTGTCATTGTCCTCAAAATGGCTTTTAGCACTGCAACTTCTACTTGTGTTACTATCCATATTTTATTGTAAGTGACACTCGACTACAGCGATACTGCGGTAGGCATAAATGTACTATCAATTATTAATAGTTTAACCGTTAAAGGCCTGATAAACAACTAATTAACGTGCTAATTGACGTGCTTGAGGGTCACCCAGGGCTTGACCGGTTAAAAAGCACTAAAAAACACGCTTTTACGTGCACCTATAGGCGTATTCAGACCTTGAAACCTAATCGTGGTCAAAGTTCATTACAAGACCTTTCTAACAAGTCCAAACACGGCTATGATACGATCATCCATCATGAAGTTCCAGTTCATATCTTCCGGCTCCATCATCAGATCAGCTCGACAGTACCATGTTATTGTATTGTCATCAAAATCACATACAACTGCTAATTTTCATAACGCTACGATCTTTAGAAGATGGTTAAATTAGTTTTCTTAGATTTGATTACATAGTTACGTATGTAACTATGTAATCAAATCTAAGAAAACTATACACATATAACATACAGGTCGACCTAATAAAAGCATGTTAAAAATTGGTATTGTTGCGATTACTTTTTTACAACAATTTTCAGTAAATATTCTCAATTCGACCGGGTGATAACGCTTGCATGCTCCTATTATTTTATTTTTTTCTAAGTGGGACATTTTTACTTATCTTGGGGACAGCGGGACGCATAGCTGAAAAGCGGGACTGTCCCGCTCAAAGCGGGACGTATGGTCACGTTAACCATACTAGCACCTACTCACATTTATCTTCATAATACTTAACCTATTATCTTTCTCTTCTCAAATTTTTTCTTTCATAAATAGTTTCAGAAAATTATAAATACTCTTGTAATCTTCTGACAAAGGTTAAAGGCTTATCATTGAATTGATTTCACCATAAAAAAATACTAACTTCTTCAGATAGTCTACAAGTTCCTTGATGGCTTCAGAGACCAGTCCTTGCGCCTTCAATATGGCGATGCGGCGCTTCCTCGCCGCCGCGTTGGTTTCATCCGCTTTTATTATAGTGTCCAACACTTCTAAAGCCTCTTCGTATCTGAAAATGTTGTTCATATTATTGTATCAGTGTCATACCAGGTTTATTTCAATTGAAAACTCACTGTAGCAAAACATCACAATGAGAGATCACAAAACTTAGGGTTAGTCAAAAACCCAAATAACAGGGCCTGACCTGCAAACAAAGCCAGGAACCCATACTGAGCACCTGTGTTTGTAACCACTTGACCAAGAAAGTAGTCAGAGCACAGAATTTCAATTTGATAAACTTGACTTTGACTTTTTATTTTGAAGCTGGCATATTCACAAAGACTGCACTGAATGCAGTCTTTGTGACTATGCAAGCCTATAGGATCAAACATATTAATAGCATGCAGTGTACAGTGGCAGCCAGCATGCTACCAATACCATTCTAGCACCCACTCACATCTATTTTAGTCTACTTTTAATAATATTATCCTTCTCTCTCTTTTCTCTCATTCCTTTCATTACACATAAAAACGAATAGCTTACTTCTCCTCAGCTTCCAACAAAGCGGCCTTGTATCTCATGACTCGCATGCTGCCTGGAAACTCATTGGACAGCAGGTAGATGCACATGGTCGCCACACCGTATGTGTGGCAGTCCAGGGCCGCATAAATTACTTGCTCCAATACTAAATGCTCTGGAAGTTATAAATGTTTTGTTAATTTCTGGAAAACTTGTTAAAAGTAGAGATGTATGGAACCTAACCCAAGTAGGCAGGCAGCTACAGATGGTGGGGGCAGGTGTGGGGCATAGTTACAAGTAAAAAACTGCTGTAAACTTTTATAAATAAAGAAATATAACATGCTGTACAAATTACAATTATATTGGGATAACGGTGCAAGAGCGACAAGAGCTCTATCTACAAAATATTCCCCCTTTTCTATTCATAAAACTTATTAATTTATAAAATTATGTGATTTGTGACTATTTAGAACATTTGTTGCCAAATGTTAATGTAGATTTAAACTGAATAACTTTGTTTTTCTTACAAAGAATGATAAAATGACTGGTACCTACTTTCATTCCCAAGTTTGGCCAAGTCATCACTGAAGACTGTTGTCCACAACTCCATTACATCTTCGCTTCTTCTCTCATTGTTTTCTCTCCACTGTCGGAGCAAGTCCTTGGCTTCTGAAAATTTAATTATATTAGAATTAGAATAGGTTATAATTTCAGTTTCAAATATTTGCTGAAGTAATTTGTTGTTATTAAGATATTTTTGGTCTGAAAGAAGTATTTTTTTCTAAATGAGTTCAGTCATCGTCCAGGTATTTCAAGGAAACTTCTTTTCTTAAAAACAATGAGCAAAACATAACACAATTTGGATCATTTTAGAATTACGTACCGTTACAAGTTAGCTCTTCAAAGTTGTAAGACATTTTTGA
Source organism: Agrochola circellaris (assembly GCA_914767755.1). Lineage (NCBI taxonomy): Eukaryota > Metazoa > Arthropoda > Insecta > Lepidoptera > Noctuidae > Agrochola > Agrochola circellaris. The sequence continues at coordinate 2,807,980 of OU611859.1, read as the reverse complement.
TTATACTATTTATTTCCTGTTATATGGTGAAACCAGCTTTGTTATTTGCGCTACGCTTTTCCTGGTTCTTTTTTTTTAAATTGATATAAATTAAATTTTCCCAGTCACAGTCTCTCGGGCTGTCGTATCATTTAATTGTCAAATAAATGTCAAAGTCAGCGATGAAAAAAAATTTAAGTCATTGGATTGTCAAAAGGCAATCTGATTATATTTTGGTCTACGTTGCTAGGAATTTTATTTTGTAAATATTATAATTGATTTTGATTTAGTCTTTGCAAAGTATTAAATGCAGCCTAGTGGCCTATAAACACCTTTTCCATATCTGAATCTAAATATAGGACGAGAACCTGTGAATCAATAATTAATATTATAGTTATGATAAACTGTATCGATTAACGAATACTATATCGATACATTTCAAATAATTGTTAGAACAGCTCTAATGTCATTGACCTATTTAGCGCGTTCCAGCGCTCTATCTTCGATTTTATGAAAAGGAGATCTTTTTGTTTCCTTTGTAAAATAATATTATTCTACTAACTACGTACTATTGTATCTATTTTAATTAACCACTTGTAATGAACATATCATGGCATAATTACTCATTGCTTTAATAATAGGCAAAAGAACAAAATAAAGAAGTTATTTGTATTCTCTATGATTTGACAATGAATCGATTCCGTTTCACGCATATATGATTAGCGTTATTTCCTCTTTTTACGAAAAACCTATAGAAATTCGATTATAGCACATCGCCACGAGCGCATATCGATGTTCGGGTTCGTGTATCGGAATATAAAAGTTTGTGTGTGAACGTGAACAAGACGTCTGCAATATGTCTGACTATTTGGAAATATTTTTAGATTTAGCTTAGTCGTAAATAATTAACGGATCTATTTAGAGTAATCGATGTCATGGACTATACATGACAAAAAATATAATAGGTGAGTCCTGTTCGTGTGTTTCTGGTGCAAAATCGTTATCCAGCTCATTCTTCATTGTACATAATGCTCGACTTTTTTATGTCTCAATGGCCTTTATCTCGGGGTTTTGTTTTCTTTTGTCCTCTGTTTGCACGTTGAACAAGTTTGTAGAATGTGATGTTGTGGACTTGTGTCGTATATTTATACAGAGTATTTTGTCTGACAGATCGATAAGGAGACGACGTGCAACGAAGATATGTATTGTTGTGGATCGAGCGAGAACCTTACGTGTGAATAGTAGATATGCGCGTCACGGACATTGTGCGGCCTGCTTCTGCGGACTGAGTGCGCGTTCTGTGACGACATTATATTGATACGATCGCTACGTCGCGGTGCGGGGCTGCGGCCGCTGCTTTTGTCACCGAGTGAACACCCCGTGACGTCAACATGGACCAACTCGTGGTGCAGTGCCCCGTGTGCACACTATTCTTGCACAATGGGATAACCTTGGAGTCCCACTTGGATACCCATCCCAAAGACCAGGTTATAAAAGCTTTGTGTAATATAGCAAACAAGGGCTCTAATTATGCCAGCAGGACTTCCACACCGGTACATTCTGAGCGGTCATACAGGAGCCGGTCACGGACACCTGCCACTGATGACAGTGCCAAGTGGACTGGATCACGAAGTAATGAACATGAGCGCTACTGGCGTAGAACACCTAGTAGAACCTCTAAATCAACACCAGTATCAAATACATCTAGAAATGGTACACCTGATATTAGAATGCTTGATGTTAACTTTGAGAACCATGGCATTGCTGGTGGTGGTACAGGACAACATGTAAACAATCCATTTCATTTAAAAGCTGACAAGCTTCAGCAGACCTTTCAGTGTCCTCCAGTTCCAGAGTATGATTCACAGTATGTTTACTATCCAGAGCAACAAGAAGACAGGGAGATTAAGTATTCCCGGAGTGCTGAGTACAATGCCATGGATAACAATATGTTTTCTTACAATGCGCCACCTATGGGGGGGCCAGGTGTGAAACTGTTACCAGGGGTGCCTAGAAAAGTGAATGACCTTGTTAAAGTTCTCCCAAAACCAAATAACATACTCCTTAAGACCAATATGGGTGGTGTGCAATACATAGGTCCGGGGGTCAAGCCCATGCATGTTATGGTGCCATCTGCACCTACTTTCATGCAGAAGAATGTGCAAAACAACATGATCATGACAGGCAGTGTACCAAACCCACAGATGCATATTGATACCAAAACAACTTCACCCCCATCTAGCAACCAACTGAACCAAATGACTTCTGGTGCATTCACTCCAGGAACAACTGTTGTTACCCAAAACTCCCAAATTATTTACAGAGAAATGGTGCACAACATAGATGGTAAACCCTTTATAACTACCATGCCCACAGTTCTTGGTGCTCATGACAATGTCTCTAACTTAGCTCAAGCTAGCTCCATGTATCAAAATGTTATGGTTGTAGATCAGTTTGGAAATACTTCATGTATGTATACAACACCTACACAAATGATGAACAAAGCATGTCCCACATCCATTTATAATGAGTCTGGTACTCTCATGCCTAGTGCACAAATTGATAAATCTGTACAAAATATGACTGATCCGAAAACACTTATTATTGAGGTTGGTCCACTCATAGGTTCAACTCATGAAAATATTTGTGAAGATCCAAGCTCCACTGGGCCACTGCCAGTCACCAGCAGTCCAGTTGGCCGTACTGACATACCCATTGAGACAGTGGACCCAAAATATGAAATGCCAGGCAGTACTAAAGGTTTAAAAATTCTGAGCAACATTAAGGTTGAAGTTCCTGTGCAGCATCACAAGAACATGGTTAATACTGTCATGGATCTTACTGGGACAAATGAGACCGACTATCCTGTAGAACGTGTAGAATCACCTGACAAGATCCTGCCTGATCTAGAAGATAACAACCCACTGTCATCTGATGATACTCAGCCTTCATCAATGTCCAGTGCTGACAGCATGGTCTCCCATGCATTTTCTGTGATAAAGAATGTTGGTAATCCAAGCAAAAGTTCTGACAATAAGTTGGATACAGACTTTTCAGACAGCTGTCCTGTGCCAGATTTAATATGTAATGAGAAACCTTCCATATCACCTTGTAGTGAGTTGTCAGAAAATGGCGACAATTCAACCGATCGTACCTCAATGTCACCCAAACCTGAGAGTAATCAAGTTAGCCATAGTAACCTAGGACTTCCAGAAAAGAAAATTCAGCTTTCACAGAAGCCTTACAGGCACAACACACTAAGACTGAACAATATTTTTGTGAAGAAGCACAAGAAAGTTTTGCAGATTAAGAATGTCAAGGCATTTCCTGTGAGCATTACAAAGAAAACTGAACAAAGAGACACCATTCCGACATCCTCTACTTGCAGATCGCCAGAAAATTTTACCATGAATAAACTGCACCAAGCAGATAAGACAGATTGTAAGGAGAAAACCAATCTCTTGCAAACCATATCTGTGGAGGAGATCAAGGAGAATGATGACAATAATGACTTTGATGCTGACACATCAGAATCTATGGACATTGAACCACTAGCAACTGCAGATTTGAATCAGCCTGAGTTTGCTGCCAATATTGATATGATTCAGGTGAAGGAGGAAATAAACTCAAGCAATGAAGGAGGTTTTAGTAACGAGCCAGTGACGACGGACCGCATGCTGACTCCTCTAGAAACATTGCGACCTATTAATGTTATTAGCTACGGTAATCTGTCCAATGAGGATTTTAACGAGGAGTCCAACGACAGGGAGTTACTGGATCTGGAAGCGGCGTCTAAGAACAAACAGTTTGTCACCATGATGAACGAGAACTATTTCGGCGACAATATTTACGCAGATTACTTTACTCCCGACCGCGTGGAGGCGTTCGACGCCGAGCGCGAGGCAGCGGGGTTCAAGGAGGGAACTAAAGACGGTATGTACCTCTGGGGTGAGCCTTCACAGAAGGACAACGACTTTGTGCTGCCTAACTTTATACACGAGAGTTACAAAATAGCCGAGAGTAATGGGATAGATTATTCTGAGCTAGGTGCTAGAGAAGTGCAGGTGGACGTGGAGGTGGACGGGTGCGAGCGAGACAGCAAGGCGGACGTGCTGAGCGAGGGCCGCAGCGAGGGTGACGCGCCCATGAACATCTGCGCCGACGAGCGCATGCCGCCGCGCGGCGAGCTCAGCGGACAGGAGAGCAACGGAGACATGGAGTCGCCCTGGAGCGGGGTAAGACATTGCACCACACTTTATCCAACAAGCATCATTTGTTAAGTTCAAATCATGAAGGTTAATTTCAAACCACTCCTTGTCTTGTTCTTATTGTTTATTCAAAGTGTTATATCTCATGCCTCATCACGAAAAGTTTCATTTTATAATTTCTAATAATATTTTTTTTTGTTTTTATTTATTTTATAATCCAACCAACATCAATTCAATCATTTTCTTTCATGCATACATAATATGAATGAATGAATGAATGAATTATTTCTGTAAGTTGGTCTTTTTACAAATTTGTTTGTGTTATAATTAATATTATTACATATTTAAAAACAGTAAGAAGACAAAACAGTTGATATTGGAATGAAAACATCGTCGTGGCACGAAATATAGGGATTAATAAAAAAAATAAGTTGACGATGGATTTTATATGTAAATAAACATATTTCTATTGATGTATTTTATTTAATAGTTAGGATTCTTTTTTTTTTAATTCAACTGTATATGTCGAGGGAGCTAAAATGTCGTGTTACTTAGTTGTGTGGTGATTTCCGCAGATGTACACAGAGGTGACCCCCGCGGAGCCCTACGATCTAATCGCCCGCGAGAGCTGGGTGTCGGACGGGTCAGAAGTAGACGCGAGCGAGAAGCGGGAGCCCATGTTAGTAATGTAGCCCTTTTAACAGTACCCGGCCCTAAATATGGCACACCTTGTTTTAAAAAGAGTCTGTCAAGCATTTATGTTTGGCTGAAAAAAAACGAAGATCTACAATAATAATAATATTAGCTTATTATTGTCCCACTGCAGAGCAATTGGCTCTTCTCGTACTAAGAACGCACGATCACCACGCTTGCTCAAGACGGGTTTGCGATTTAAGACTTATATTAACCATAAGTCCAGTGGGGTAAGTGTGTAGCACATATAAAATGACAATTGATCGCAATGGGTTTCATTTTGACAGCTCACCCACTTTCATTGCATTATTAACGTTGTTTAGCAAACAACATTTTCAAACCTATAAAGCAATGGTTATGCAATATCCTTCAAAACTCTCGGATTGTGATTGAAAGTGGTTATAGTGCTGGTCTCCTCACCATAAAGGAAAACTCCTTTACAATGCTAATGTTTTTATTGAACTCGATGTGTTGTATTGACGACCGAGTACTGTACCGAACGTGTTTGTCGTTGGTAGCTGTTCTCGATTGAAGGTTGTCCACATATTTATTTATATTTCGGTGATTGTACGACATTGATCGACGAATAATATTTTTTTTCAAATTTGTCGCGCCTAAAGTAAAAATTTCGGTTCAGATACTTTACATCACTCAAAATGAATACAATTATTTACTTCTATGAGGAAAAACATAAAAATTATTAAGTTATAGTTTAGTCAATTGTTCGATATTTTGTCCTACGAAATGAACAACTTCAAAAGGCGATTCGAGTTCTTATGGTTATTAAAATAGGTAGATTTTCTTTTAACTTGATGACACTCCGTGCAATTGAACCATATTGGTAGTTGGCTCTAACCCTTTGAGCGCGCGTCATTCACATTACCAACGATCATTTACATTATGAGCTTCTCAATACTCAATCATATATTGCAATCCACAATGTGTTCTTAGATGGTAGCTTACAATTTAATGAGTTCATTATGTACCCTGTTAGGCACATGAATAAGCACAGAAGTAGGAGAGAGGAAGCTTTAAAAACTTCATTTATCAGTCTTCCTAACTATATCTAACCCTATTAGGGTGTTTTTCTAATTTCAAATAAATATGGTTTCCGTTTCCGTAGTTTGTATAGTTCTCTCGGATAGTATTATTGGATCGACCGTGGCGATAAGGTATAAAAGAGACTTCTGATCCTAAAAACTCTCGGGAAATTATGCCCATAATATTATTATTAACATGTGAAATATCTGACTTGCAGCGAAGAAGACTTACAGCTACCACTGCCTCCACAACTGGCGCCAGCGTTCAGCCGGCCGCGCGTGCACACGTGCGCGGCGTGCGGCGCCACGTGCACGTCGCTGAAGGAGCTGCGCGCGCACAAGTCGCTGGTGCACGCGCTGCCCACGTGCTCGGCCAGCAAAACGTCCTACAGCAGGCTTGTGACAGCGCGAGCCATCAAGAAGGAAGAAAAACCTGATACAAGTAGGTTTCATTTGTGATTTCAACAATTCTCGCATCTATGTCATTTTCTTATGCCTGCCCTTACAATTATAATAATGCAAAAAAGTATATTGTTGGTGCTGTACTAATGAAAAAATCAATGTATCACAGACACCAGCGCCTTCTTCAAACAAAGTTTTCGAACATGCTACTTAATGAACTAACCGCCCTTGTCCAGGGATGGCGTAAAATATTTTCCTCTTCCATTCCTCCTATCGGCCCTTGCATTATCATTCACTTACTTTTCATTCAAATCATTCCCCACACACAATCAATATCCTCATATCAATGCCATCATAAAGTCGAATGTTTTCATATACTAGATAATAAATATTAAAGACATGGTCAAATCCTGCCCTTGTACTAATCCACTAAGCAATCGGCGTCAAGAACGGATATTCTCCTTTCTTGTATTTAACTACTAGGTTTCGTCCGCGGCTTCGCCCGCATGGAGGTCTGAAAGTAACTCACGGGAACGTACTACCGGGATAAAAAGTACCCTATGTGTTAATCCAGGTTATAAACTATCTGTGTGCCAAATTTTATCCAAATCCGTTCAGCCGTTTTTGCGTAATTGAGTAACAAACATCCAAACACACAAACATACAAACTTTCACATTTATAATATTAAGTAGGATTGCTGTTAGTGTTGTGGTCACTTTTTTTAACCATTAAATTGACTTAATTTACCTTTCCCCATTTCAGACAACCTGCTACCACCATTAGACTCAAAAGACTCGATATCATCGACGATCCTCCAAGTTTACGAGAGCATTCAAGTTGAGGAGGCCAAGCCGAAGATCGAGGTAGACCGGCTGATCAAGCAGGAGGTAAAGCGCAGACGGAAGGACTACGTGTGCCCGACGTGTAAGGTAGACCAGGGAACTGATGCGCAGTTCCACGCTCATCTGAAGATACATCCACTAGAGTGTCTCACGTGTGGCAAGTGCTTCTTCAAAAGAGCCAACCTGTCCCTGCATATAAAGACACATCTAGGAATTAAGAATTATAAGTAAGTTTGGTTGGTGCTCTTTCTATATTCATTTGTTGTGTAATTGTAATTATTATCTTCTCTTTCTGCACTACTCCTCAAACATTGTCTGACCAGTAAGAAGCTACCAAGATAGGTCTGTCATTACCCTCGTTCAAATCCTGGATTGTGCAGGTAGTTACCCAGGTATGGTCCAGTACAAAAAATTATCACAATGATTGAAGAATAAGTTAGTAATCATCCACGTCAACACTTTCAAAAAACCCCCACATTTCTAACCAAATTCCCTTGTTAATCCAGATGCGAGGTTTGCGAGAAGCGTTTCGTGACGCGTCAGAAGCTGTCGGAGCACCACAACGTGCACACGGGCCGCGCGCCCATCAAGTGCACCGTGTGCGACGACACCTTCCGCCGGTACTCCAACATGGTGCAGCACAGGTACTGGTGTTCTCTGTGACTTTGAACCCTTTATTAATTTTTTACTTTCAAATAAAACCGCAATCTGCTAATTATATTAGATAATTGCAAAATTTGGCAAAAATTCATACACTCATGTCACATACTGACTTGGTCGTCTTCCATTCATCCGCGGACACATCACAGTGAGGTGTACCGGCCAAGAGAGCGTTGAGCGCGGAGAGAGTGCGAGGGACTTAGCGAAACGTAAATCGCAAGTTAATCAAAGAAAATGCTGGTCCCTGAAAGTCACGTACCGAAGAATATCAAAACGTTACGTACCTGAGTATCTGGACCCGCACGCAAGAAAACGTGCATATGTGAATGGATTGTATTGGTAGGTCGGCAACGCGCAGTACAGTCACGAGCATAAATATACTACTATGGACAGCTCGGTAATAATATCTGATTTCATGATTCATTCATTATTATATGACAGCAAATATGTGTGATGATTTGGGGAAGGCCTAGACAAGTGGCAGCTCATACAGCTATTTGTACAGTGCATTCAATATAACTTGTCCTGTGACGCGATTGGTAGCACTGTTCTGTCAGTCGCCATTTTGAACTCTATTTATATTGAAACTAAGCTTGACAAGCAATGCAGGGGCAAAGGCAAGAGACAAGTTATATTCATGTTATAGTGAAGGGTCTTAGATCGCTCGCAAGATAAATCTGCGCGCAGCTGAAATCGGAACTAATCGTATGCCGCGCCGTCTTGGCGTTTATTTTAAAGTCAAATTAAGTATAATATTATTTAATTCATTAATATTAATATAAGAATTCAAAGTAAAATTAGATTTGCCCTGATTGGCAGATTAATTGAATATTAATATAAGATTAACAATGATTAAGATTAATTATTAATATGTATTTAATATTGTTTTAAATATTACAGTAATGAATTGAGCACGCCACCAGTCGTGCAGACTTATCTTACGCGCACTCTAGCTGAGATGATACTGTTACGCATTATGTTTTTTTTACTCAACTAAAAAAGGCACGGTTCAAACAAAGATACTGTGAATTCAGGAACTCGAAATCCGCGCGTTCTGCAATAAGTGCACTCCTTCGAAAGTACGCAAACTTTTTATGTGATTTATTCATGAAGGTTTAGAAAAATACAAAAATATTATGACATTTTAAAAACTAAATACGTCAAAATATTTGTTGTTTGACTTGGTTGTTTGACTTGTTTACAAATAATTGTGTTATATTTTTTTAAGTACAGATCTTTTTACCTTATTGTGTGTATATTTTAGTTTAGAGAACGTATAATTTTAGGTCGATTTTACTATTTTATTTATAATTAATCATGCTGTGAGTATGCCTCATAGAATCGAACAGAATTTTAGATTTTGTAATGAGATGATTTATAATATAAATATTATTGTGTATTCTTTTGAAAACACAGTCTATACAAGATGGGTTTGAAGCAAATATAATAAGGATACAAGGCCGTCTCGCTTTCGTTCGCTCGCGGCGCGGACGGCGCTTTCTATAACTTATACGAGGACGGTCCAAAATTCAAAAGTCATTTATTCAAACTAGGCTGATAATCAGCACTTTTCGAACGTCAAAATTACATAAGACAGTCCCCCAAAACGCCCACCCTTCACCACTTCCTAGTGCGTTAGCTGGGAAGAAGAAGTGGCGCAACAAACTCCCCAGCAGCACAGCTGTCTGTTCAGTTAGAAAGAAAAAAAAATGACTCTATATAATAGTATTCAACATACTTAATTAACCTAATTTAAATTATTATCCATATGTTAGCTAGCACACGCCAATATACCAAACAAAATCATCGAGAACTATACTCGGGCAGAAATAAAAACTAAACGTAAACAAAACTTAACGTCTTAATAAAAGCCTCCAGGCATAAAGGGCGTGCCCGCTTACATAAAGCTGTAACTGGAAGTTATAAATGATAAACTAGGACCATCGAGGTAAAATAAATAAACAGTTAATTACTAATAACAATAAATAATATGATCTATTGTCGAGGTCACTAGTTACATATTGCAATACAACTCATTAAAAACAAACATTGTAATGAGTAGATTATGTCAACAATAAATTAAAATTAAATTAAAATAAACAATTATATGAACTCATATAACCTGTCAGTAGGTAAGCTAATTCTGGTGAAAGAACATAAAAATTGTCTTGAGTTAATCACAGCGACCAACTATTCTTATCATTTAAGTAGTCGTTGATAGAATAGTATGCCTTTGAACAAAGGTTGGATTTTACTTTCGTTTTAAACGCATTAAAAGGCAAATCTAGCAAAGAAGAGGGTAACTTGTTATAAAAGGTTATACCAAGCCCAACAAATGAGTTATGAACCTTATGAAGCCGGTGAAAAGGAACTCTTAGTTTTTCCTTATTTCTAGTGTTAACATTGTGAAAATCACTGTTCTTACTGTATAAATGTATATTTTGCCTAATATATAAGATGTTGGCGAAAATGAATTGAGATGCCACTGTGAGGATACCAATATCTTTGAAAAAATCTCTCAGAGAAACTCTGGGGCCTAGCTGGTAAATAGCTCGAACAGCTCGTTTTTGAAGGACAAATATATTTTGAATATCAGCAGCTTTGCCCCACAGCAGAAGACCGTAGGACATAACGCTATGAAAATAACTAAAATAGACTAATCGAGCTGTATCGACGTCAGTGTATTGTCTTACTTTCCTGACGGCGTAGGCGGCAGAACTGAGCCTTCCCGCTAAACTCGATATATGTGGGCCCCACTGAAGTTTGGCATCTACTGTTATGCCCAGAAAAACTGCCGAATTTACAGATTCAAGCACCTCTTTATCTAAGACGATGTTGGGTCCTAGATTTCTAACATTTGGTAGGGCGAACTTAACACATTTCGTTTTCTTGGCATTGAGAACTAGGTTATTTGTCGTAAACCAATCCGTAACCATTGAGAGTGCACTGTTTACATCGTCAAAATCTTGTCTATTCCGGTCTACTTTAAAAATAAGAGAGGTATCGTCTGCAAACAGTACAACTTCACAGATACCCTTTAAATAGAATGGTAGGTCATTGATATACACTAAGAACAAGAATGGACCCAGTATTGAGCCTTGAGGTACACCTAACTGAACTGGTAGCCCGGAAGATTTCACACCATTAACATCTACACATTGGGACCTATTATGTAAATACGAATTTATAACGTTGAGAGCTTCGTTTAGCACACCGTAATGACGCAGTTTACGCAAAAGCGTGTCATGGTGCACGCAATCAAAGGCTTTGGAGAGATCACAGAACCCCAATAGCATTTTGCGAGTTGGTCCGCGCCACGTAGCGATGTTGTGTTCCAGAAACCCACTCGCGGACCGTCCGTCACGGACGGACGTCCGCCTAACGCAGTGGACGGCCTAGATACAGTCATCTTAATAAATAAGTTTATGCTTCTAGCAATTAAGATACAAGTATCAGATCATGATTGTATACTGCATGTGTAGGGACCGCCACCACCTGTCCAAGCGCGCCAAGGTGCGCGACTTCGTGTGCCAGTGCGGCCTGGTGTTCCACTCGCGCGCCAAGCTGCGCTGGCACCAGGAGACGCACGCCGAGCGGCCGCGCGCGTGCCTGTACTGCAGCGACAAGTTCGTGCACGCCGCCTCGCTCACGCGCCACGTGCGCCGCTCGCACAACGAGTACTTCCTGGCCGACCGGCACAAGGGCAAGCAGGAGAACGTGCAGTGTCCCGTCTGCAAGCAGGTCAGTCTACTTTCTACAACGGATGTCTTTTTTAGTACCCAAAATGTTGATTCTTAGCAACTATTTGAGTCCATATACAATTTATTGGTTGTATCTATTTTTGTTGACTTGTTTGATTTTGAATAAAATACCAATACTTTCTAAAGCAGGCCAAGTCCTGTTTGAATTAATTCACCACAGTTTATTTATTACTGTTGCGATAAATTGTACCTCCAGATGATCTTGTAGCAGTTACAGTAACAGTCGGCCACGTGTTACAGGCGTACCTGCGCTCGAACCTGCGCACACACTTACAGACGCACAGCGGGCAGCGGCCCTACATGTGCATCATCTGCAACAAGTCGTTCACCACCAAGTGGAACCTCAAGCTGCACCGCTGGACGCACGCGTCGCGCTCGGCCAAGCCCTACAAGTGCAGCCTGTGCAAGGGCGCCTTCATCCGCCAGACCGAGTACATCTCGCACATGAACGCGCACAAGTCCGTGCGGCCCTACACCTGCAACTACTGCGGCTGCCAGTTCATCCGCAAGTACAACTGCCAGCGCCACGTGCGCGAGCACGAGATGGCCAAGAAGTACGTGTGCAAGGTGGCCGAGTGCGGCAAGTCGTTCCACCGCAGCTACTACCTGTCGGAGCACATGAAGGTGCACAGCGGGGCGCGGCCCTTCGCCTGCAACATCTGCGGCAAGACGTCCAGCAACAAGTCCAACCACAACAAGCACGTCAAGATCCACCACGCGCGCGAGCCCGTCGCCACCGAGGCGTGAGCGAGCCGCGCGAGCCACGCAGGCGAGTCGCCCGAGCGGTTGTTAACTTACTTCTTATTCCAACTGAGTTCACACTTTTAAGTAAACCGATAAAGAGAACCACTTCTTAGTGTTTTAACGTAATTTTCTTGATACTATAATTTGTTACAAAAGTTCACAGCAACGCCGCGCGCCGGGCGCCATGTAAATATCTAGTTAAATTTGAATTTATTATAATTGTTGTAAATAAAGGACCAAGCGTGTAAATTTTGGGGTGGAGTTGTGTGGTGAAGAGCATTTCGAGGTCAGCAGTATGGCGCACCACACGTTGTATGCAAGAAGTTCATTCGTGTATTATACAAGATTTGTTAATGTCGAAACAAGCTTTAATTGCGGAAAACTACGAAATGATAAAAGTGCGTGAAAATGCGACGAGTTTGTTTTTGTGCCTTATAGATTGAACAGAGAGAATCTTCTTGCAATTTCCACTAATTTGAGGAAATAATGGAATTATGGATTAAATGACTGCTTGTAACAGTAACACGGACCTAGAGACGTATCATTTAACTTGTCATGTGTTGTATGTCGTAGCTTTCTCCCTGTGTGACGCAGGGCTCTGGTTGTGAAATACATTTAGTGCGCTGTGTATGATCTGTGGTGCGTCATAATCAAATATAAAATAGTCAAATTAATAAGGGCATTTCGGTATAGGTACCCCGCTACACTTTATATTATTTTCTACTTATATTATAATAATTTCACTATGCTTCCATTTTATAAGCTCAGCCTGAGGTTGTGGCTTGCGTGGTCAAGGCAACATATCATTTTTGTAAAGATTTATTATTGTCTCAATTAATCTACGACTAAATTGTATGCAAGATTCATTCATTGATTGTTTATCTGATATAAGAGAATAAATGAGTAGCTTAACCAAAATAGATTCCTGTTATATTTTTTTAGTAAGGAATTTAGGAATGAATAGATGATGCAGCGTAGCCACACCCGTCAGTCGCGAGCTATAACGTGTAACTTTTAGTCAAATTGACATCCCCCAGGGACTTACTAATAACTCATTATAAAAGTATTTTAACACTTACGTTATTTAGATTACTTTATGTAAATATCACTTTAATTACATTTAATTTATTATTATTACACTTTTGTATTGTTACTACGTATTATTCCGTTTTTTTTACGTAAGGTGTGAGGTGATACAGTGTGTGCTCTAAGCACTTCTCGTGGTTTATAATATCTCAATACGCGGAGCGAAAGAGATATACTTATAAATGCAAAGCTCTGTATCTTTGTCTTAGGCCCTTCGTACACACACGTTTTTCCTGCCCTGAAAAACTATGCCTTATTCGCCGTGTGTAGGCACGGTCGTAAGTGTTGTAATGATCACTATGGAAGCTTATTGACAGCCATGTTTTTTCTACGGCGCGGTTTATATGCCGTGTTTAGGCCCGGTCATCAGTGCTGTACACTATGGAAGCTTGTTATTTTTGATTTTGAGACATGATTTTTCTGTGACGCGGTTTACACGCCGTACCGTAAAGAAACCGTGCCGTGTACAAAGGGCCTTAGGGATCTCGCGCAACAGACGGCCACGAACACGGACTTACACCGACCAGGTAAAGAATAGAAACCGATCGCGCACTTGGTCGCAACGGCCAACTAGCCGGGTTCTATAGTTTTCCTGGTCGATGCGACGAAAAGTCGTGGTAGTGCCCGTCTAGTGCGCGAGATCCCTAACTCGAACTGCGATTGCTAAACATTACGAGCTGGTTTCAATTAGAAAGTGTTTTGAGAACACAGGATCGCTCAGAAGTTAATGAATTCTCTAATGATGAAATTTGAGACAGCATCCAATTGAAAACAGTCTGTATGTAGAAGGCACGTGTTACCAAAATTTTGCGTTTCTTACGCGTTTGTCACATTTTATTGGTGAACTTTATTTTAATGATCTTTTCGTTTCACAAATATTATTTCTATATTATTGTTTGTTTGGTATTTTCCTAAAATATTTAGACGAGTAGTGCAATCGCATTTGTTGTTAACTTCTTGTTATTTATCATTTGATGAGGAGAAATGTGAGAGTCACCTGCGACGATCGTGCGTAATGTGAGTTACCTGCGATGATCGTGTGTAATGTGAAAGTTACCTGCGGCGATCGTGTGTAATGTGAAAGTTACCTGCGGCGATCGTGTGTAATGTGAAAGTCACCTGCGACGATCGTGCGTAATGTGAAAGTCACCTGCGACGATCGTGTGTAATGTGAAAGTCACCTGCGACGATCGTGTGTAATGTGAAAGTCACCTGCGACGATCGTGCGTAATGTGAAAGTCACCTGCGACGATCGTGTGTAATGTGAAAGTCACCTGCGACGATCGTGTGTAATGTGAAAGTCACCTGCGACGATCGTGTGTAATGTGAAAGTCACCTGCGACGATCGTGTGTAATGTGAAAGTCACCTGCGACGATCGTGTGTAATGTGAAAGTCACCTGCGACGATCGTGTGTAATGTGAAAGTCACCTGCGACGATCGTGTTTAATGTGAAAGTCACCTGCGACGATCGTGTGTAATCAACATTGTTTCTAAAGATACTACGCAATAATATGATTAATATCAGTTATAATTATTTATTTTTATCAAAGAGTCCTCTTTGACGATAATGATTATACATGGTCAGTGCGCATTACTTTAGAAAAGTCAAAATGAATGAGGTCAAAACCTCTGATAATCTTGTCTTTTCGTAATGTTATATAACAATTGGTTTGCAAATGTAGTGTAGGTATATTTTTCTATATGTTGATATAAATTCTGTCATGAATCACACCAGCTGTGTTCATAAAAGACTCTGAGCGATAATAAAGGGTGAGGCTCGACGACTTAATTTCGAAGCGCTTTTATTAAGGTACTTACCGATCCTAATTTTTTTTAATCATATTGCAACTTTTTTATAATATGACTACGGTTTTACTCAAGCACATTTTGGGTGTTATCCGTCGTAATAACGAAGCTCGTTATTATAAGTTGACCGGTCAGTGATGTTGGGAGTTGAACTGGCGCTGCAATAAGCATGACTTTCTCTGAAAGTTTTAAACGTACTTACGTATTTCTGAATTTATATTTGCACAATTTTATGTCTGTGCGCATTGTGTGCGTACAAGTATGTATGCATGCTTGCACACGTGCTTGAAAACGTTGATTCATTGAGTTTGTGAAGATTATCTGTCGTTGTCATTTCATATTCAACAGAGCGAGACGACGATATCTTTAGTTATGGAAGAGTTGAAAAATATTTGATAAGATATGAGGGGTGCGTCGTATTAAGTCGTCGAGTCTAACAAAGCTCCGAGTTAAAAACGACGTATGGTATATATTTTACACATAAAACAATGATCTCGTATTTTATAAACACAATGTAAAACAAATTGATGTTTTTTTTTGTTTATGTTGTATTTAAATCGTTTATATAGCGCAAGTTGGTCGGTCGCAATCACCCTACAGTTTTGTCGATAGAAAATGCTATAGCTTTAATTTAACACAACCCATTTGAGTTATCGAGTTCACTACAGATGAAAATGTTGTGGAAATGTGAAACTGCCATTGCGATTATCATTAAAAAAAATCTAAATTTTCGTTTTGAAGTTGCTGACTTGCGCTAACCCAATATGCAGGGTATTCGACTTTTTTGCATTACGAACATCGTGATATTTAAGTAATCAGCCTTGTTCTACAATCCCAATTCAATGAACTGTACCTATATAAATCTAATCAATTTGGTAACTGGTTTTTAAATACCAGTAAAAATATTTTATCACAATGATCTTACATAATCAATCCAATTTGGAAGAAGTGGAATTTAATTGTTATGTCACGTTGGAGCCATACCCATAAATTGACAGTACAGCTTACATTCCTAGTTCATTCTAAACGCCTTACAAATAAGGTTGAATTTTGCAATTCAATGAAATATAGCGCTGGAAAAGTGTGCAAGAGAGTAGCATACCGTGCATAGTCTGTGTAAAAACGACGTAAATAGCTGTAATCTTGCTCGTAACTCAGTTATTAGAAGAAATTGGTTATTTATTTTATTCGAATAAGTTCTTAGTTTACTTGTACATAATGTTAGGTAATTTTGTAATTGATCGTAAAATGTGGGTGTTACACCATATTCAGTTCGGCGGGGTCACTGGACTGAACAGTTTGTGTCGCAATAAATTATATTAAGAACTTATACATTGAGTCGTTTTTATTTTACACCTGTGAACTAGACTTGGTCCCAAAATCGACGACTGACTTCTTCTTCCCAGCTTAAGCGCTAGGAAGTGGTGAAGGGCGGGCGTTTTTGGGGGACTGTCCTATGTAATTTTGACGTTCGAAAAGTGCTGATTCTCAGCCAGTCAGTGATTTGTAGCCTAGTTTGAATAAATGACTTGAATTTGAATTTGACTGATGCCCGACGAAAAATGCACTGTTGGATTTTCAACTCTCAGTGCTGAGCTAGCGTTGAAAATTCAACAGTGCACTTTTATTTAGGGATTCATTTAAGTGTCACTTAGTGAAGGTGAAAACGGGCACATTAGACCATCTATCCGAGTGAAGCTCCAGTTTGCCAGAAGAATCGCTCTCTGGCAAATATTATTGTAGAGAAGCCATTTGTTTGACAAGCCGCGATAAGTGGGCAGTCTATTGACATAACATCTGATTTATTGTCTCACAATCAATGGATTGCTGTTTCTCTTTACCTAATGCGTGTTTACAAGACGCAAGTAATATCAGATTCTAAACAATAGATACATGCGCACGGCTCTCGCATGTCACAACTTGTGAGGCGTACCTACAATGCTGATCGTCATCAGTACCATATTATTATTGTGTATTTAAATTAAGGGCTAAATATAATTGAATATTAATATTTATGTACTCGAAATAAAGTCCATATTTCAATGGTTCGAGAAAAATCTCGCGATGCTCCTAGATGCTTCTGGATGGTCCAAGGTCGTTCTTAAAACATTGAAATATATAGTGTATGTCGAAAGGATAAGTATTAAAATACATAAAAACACTTATATAACCCTCTGCTGTGCCGTCCGCCGATGTGCGCTGGTCCTAACAAACACATTTTCCATCTTCTGGAAACTCAATTCATGGATTTTCACAACGTTATCAATAATTCTCTAGAGGTCGTCCCTGATATTATTATGTCGGATCATTGCTGCTGATATATAAACATAAATATTACTTTGTTATTTTCCATTAGGAGTTTTATTTTTAGCTTGTCATGCAACAATAGTGGAGGTTTGCGTCAATGAGCTTTATGTACCGCGGTGCGGTTGCGAGCGGGGAGCGGACAGAAATATTGAGAAATACCTAAAACAAAGAAGACATGTTCCTTTTTCTTTGTGAAGGCTCGAGCTTTAAGACTGGACCTTATTGTTGTGGTGAACAGATTAGCTAGACTACTAGGTTGGTAGCGGTCCGAGGCAGGCAGGCAGGCAGGCATTTATTGGCGAATATCAATATAAAATATATCGTATAAATGGCCGTATATTTTTATTGTGTTGACTTAGAAGCTTGATTTTTTTGAGCTCCAATGGACCGTAGACCTACTTACTTGATATAAATTTCAACTTGATACCCTCACGCGTTCCTAAGAAAAAGGGTCTTGACAGACTGACAGACAGACAGACGGACAACGAAGTGATCCTATAGCGGTTCCGTTTTTTTACTTTTGAAGTACCTACGGAACCGTAAAAACAAGATGGCGGCGGCGGCGTTAGTTCCGATTTACCTACTTGTAGAAATTCGTTTGGAGTGAATAGTCACTCCAGACTAATTTCTATGTCCATGAAACTCTTTAAAAATAAACACAAGATACAGGGCGTGTTGTTATTATAGTAATAACGAATAATAACACTATCTACTATAAAGTAATCTAGCGGCCTATATAACATTGTTGCTAGCTTAGTACATACAGTTGAATGCAATTTACCTACCTAAGTATATCAGTTTTATAGATTTATGTACTTTTTTTGGGGTGGAGTATTTCAATTTTATATTTGACTGAAAAAATAGGTACCATCATTAATTTTCCCTTTTGATATCATACACATCACGTGTTTTTTTATGCCTTAAAATGACACGATATTTTTGCCAATTGTAGGTACCTATCGGTTCGATTCCCAGTTCAGGCTAGCAAAAGTTGCTATCATCAATATGAAGGAACGTTATAGCTTGTCCACTTTGAAATGACGCGCCCCACTACAGCATTACCGTGTCACCGTGTGCGTCTAATGCGGTAGAGGGGTGAAAAATAATTGATATATTGTAACATATTACGATATACGGTATTTTATGTCCGGTACATTGAGTGGCCCAGTGGCCCTTTGTAAGTCGACTAAAATTTCACGGTGTTTATATATGTATATATGTTTTGTAGTCATTGGATACATGAAGTGGAATGCTTTTGTAAGACGAGTAAAGTGTCACGGTGTATTTGAGTCCATTTTGCTTGTTCAAAAAATAATTCAAATACGCGAGCGACATGTTGTCGAAGGCAGCCGCCCGTCGCGTCTACGGCTGACGTCGACTACTTTGTGCCGACTGCTTCAGTTGCCTCTGCCGTTGGAATCATACCGCTCATGTGTGTGCTCTTACGGTCAAAAGAGTACTTACCTACACTCTAGAACAGTGCACACAGTTTACAGATACCTAATCCAGAATCTCGTTGAATTTAATCGAACCGAACAAGGATTTCCTGATAAAACTGAATGATAAACCCTTCCTTACTGCCGTACCTACTCACAACTAAGTAGTACACTACTACCCACCCCACAGAATCGGCATGCATACTTATCGTTACCGCCGCGCCTCGCGTACAGTGGGGCCACGACCTGATTAACGTAATTAAAACAATCGAATGTTATAAAAATGGTAGGTACTTATTGCCGCAATAAAATAAATCATATCTCCTATCGGGTAACTGACCTCTGAATAAGAACAAACGTTTTAAAAGTAACGTCAATATAAACAGATAACCTTTACAGACGAGTTTTGTGTTTTAATTATCTTAATTAATCATCTTTTTTATGATTATCGCCTGGTAGTGAGGATGAGTAAGTCATGATAATTCATTACTTTGATAGCAATTTAATGAGCACGAGGTTGGGTCTTTTAATACTTTTTTACGCTTTATTTTAACGTTGTAGGTAGCAATTAATATTATCAGCGAGATACCATTCAGTAATTCATGCCTAGGACATGTAGGTATCTACTGCAGCTGTAAATTGATTATCTCCTCGCTTTTTATGAACACCTCATCATAATATTATCAGAAGAAAGAGGTCCGTATTGGACATTTGCAAGGGTCTCCGACATAGATGATCACAAATACCAGTTCAGGGGGGGCCTACCACCACCTCGAGAGATGGAGCTATACGTCCAGTATAGCTCCATCTTTGTCCCACACTGAAGTGAAATCCGGAGATGCTTGTAAATTACCTCACCATTACTTCTGTAATAGCCAGTGACGGATCCAGGATTGCCGTTTGGGAGGGGCTTTCGGAAATTCGTCAATGACTTCGTTAGGTTGTAGACTGATCCATGCGTCATGTTCGTGAACGGGCGCCGTCAGTAGGGACTGGTCATCTCTTAGCTTCCATGGCTTATTTTAATGTATTTTAATTTTTGAATTTGTTTATTATCTTTTCATTGCGGACGCTTTTAACGTGCACGTCTTTCTACATTGTTCTCACATGTATAATTTAAACATGAATGATGTAACCATTATTTTGTAAGAATATTTTGATTTAAAAGAGTGTCCGTGGAGTTTCTTGCCCGTTCTTCTCCATAGGTACCTACTACGCTTTGGAATGGGCAACTAGCTTCATCTTTCTGACTGACCGACCCCTTGACAATTCAAAAGTGCCTGTAATTGGTTTATTTGAAATAAATGCTTTGAGTTTGAGTTTGAGTTTGAGTTTGACTACCAGAGAAATCTCGGTGAATATGCATGGCGGCTAAACTGGGCAGCGTGAGTGGCAGAATGAGTGGAGCGCTGATTCAAAATTCCGCATGTAAACAAAACATCTTATAGAAAAAAAAAAAGAAGAAAAGAAAGAAAATAAATTTATTTGACTCACTAAATTTATTTGACTCACACAAAACCAAAAACTCGGAAAAAATTAAGATAACTTAGAATAACATTGTGTGCCTCACGGCTGCGCAAAATAGGGCCAGTTCAGCATAAATGCCAGACAACTAGTGTCTGACACTGGTTTTCAACTGGACCTTATATTACGAGGACGTCTTACGGATGTAAATCAGTTTTATAGTGTGTATGTGTTCTATATTTAAATAAAAGTAGATAGATATGTGTAGCAAATAAAATGAAGAAAAAAAGCCAATTTTGTTTATTTGAATGACTTTTAGTGGTTTTTTAAAGTTCCATATCTCCTAAACGGGGTCTAATCCGGACTCCGGGGACGTAATTCGTATCTATGTGTTGGTGGTATGCCCAGTCATAATACCTATTAGGTTTCAGCTCTACAGTTCTGAATAGTTTTGGGGCCAAAAGGTCCGTTTCCAATCCATACATTGAAAATAGACATTATTATTTTCCGCAGTTCCTACCGAGACTACCGAGTTGAAACTCATCATCATTATCAGCCTATAACAGAAGGAAGTGACGGCCTCCCATGCACTCTCGCTCCGAACCACTCCGCTCGCCTGAACCAGGGCCGGACGCGAGAGATCGCCGCCGCCGATCGCCTCCACAAGGACACGGCGGTGCCCCGCCCAAGCCGGGCACACCTCCACCGTATGCTCCACCGTGTCCTCCGGGCGATCCACACAGTGGTGACACCCGGGTCTTGACTGTACCTACAAATCATACTTTTCTCATCCTCCCTATATCAACTTGGGCCATCGGCTGGCGACGCCCTTGAGGTGAATATAACTGTGGGTAATTTATTGTGTCGTAGCAAGAGTCGCTTTTTATTTAAATGATTTTGTGGAGTGTCCCATCTGTATTAATCTGTGGTTACGAGGCCTTAGTGATGATCATACTCACATCCATAGTGGTTGTCTTCATGTTAGAAAGAAAAGCATTTTACTACGGCGTAGGCATATGAACCCTATGAGCTACGACTATGGCTACGGCGTTACAGCCTCTACGATATATTTTTTTGGCTTCCTAATGTCCCTTCTTACACGTTCAGCCAGCTGGATGATAAAACTCTCAGATCAATTCATACTTTAATAATTTAATGTCATAAGACCATGGAATTAATATGTACCTAAAGACCTACTTTAAAGTATTGTAGAACCAAATTACTGTTGTTATTTATATAAATTACAACATAATACTAGTCTTCAAAGGAGATTACTCTACTCTTACTCAAAGTGTTAGAGCCAACCAAAAGTGTAATAGTAGATTGTTATACAAGGGATGAAAGGGACCAGCGAGGGCGCCAATAGTTCTTGTCTAAATTGGTCTTTCACCCGAGGTAAACATTGCTTTTCATTACGAATATGAGGAAAGTAAATAAAAACCTGATTAAAACCAATATTTTATTAAAACATAAATACAATATTGGTAAGATAATATCTACTTAAAATTAATTTTAAAATAAGAGCAATTATTAAACGTAAGGGAAAGATTCTTTCCTGGTATATTAATGTTAGGTATTTTTTGCGAAACTTGAGTTTCTGTAGATGTTGGAGAAAGCAATATTCTGTCATTTTCTTCAGCTGGAATAGAAAGGCTTTTACTTCGCTCCAGATAGTCTTTGTAAAAATTCCGAGGAATATAGATTTATTGTTTTTGTTACTTTACTTGATATAAGTATTAGTCTTATTTTTCACTAATTCTTTTATGTACCTATCCTTCGGCTACTTTACTCGATTTCCATCCTCCGTGTCTTTTAATTGTAAGTAGTCAAATCTGCGCCTGCATCAGCTAATAAAGTAGCTGAAGTTCTGCGGAAGCAGTGACCAGAATATAAGTTTAGATTTGATAAATTAAGATACATGGCCTATCTGTTTCGGGAGAACAGACATTTTGTTTTTGCCAATTCAGTAGGTACTTGTCTCAAACATTTCCATTTTTGGTGATTCACGAAAAAAATTATCAGTTTCCATATCACTAGGCCGAAGACCTTGGTATTGCTTTGGGGAGGTCGGCTGGTTGGAATAACCACCGACGGCCGCCATTGCCCACGCACAATTGTTGACCTGAAGGACTAAGTGCGGAAATCAAACCCCATATTTTTTTGTTGCAAATATCAATTGCTTATTGAATTTTAATTAAATTCAGTAGCTTTAATTAGTATACTCCTGTTTCTTTAACATTAAGAAAGCTTTTACTGGTACCTACATAATTCAATTAGTATTTGGTGTTGAGTTCAATCAGTCAATAAAAGTTGGTTGTTTTTGTTTGACTAATAACAAAAACAACCGACTTTAAAAAAATACACTTCAAGGTGAAAAATTACTTTGGGATCGGAAGTCGGTGTTGAATTTTCGTTTTTTGCCCGCTGGCAGTCGCTACTTCCGAAGTTTAAGCTATTTTTCACTTTGTAGGGCTTTTTTTGGGAAGTCAATTGTTTTTTTTTTAAAGAGTTTTTATTTTTCACTTTTTAGTTGTTGTACCTACACCACACAAATCGAATACTACTACTGCTATGTTAATAACAGTGACAGGAACATACGAGTAGTATAACATCAACTCATACACATTTGTCGCAACTACGATACTGTTGCCCTAACATTTGTCGCAACTATGATACTGTTGCCCTAACATTTGTCGCAACTATGATACGGAGTGTATAACATCATCCACGTAGACTAAGTGGGAAAAATACGTATTATTGCTAGCTTAGCTTTCAGTTTGCTTCATTAATACGTATTTTTCACACACACATTTATATAGGACCACCTCTGAACTAAACAAAATAAGAATCATTAAAATCAATTCATCAATTGGCGGAGTATTTGCGTAACAAACATACAAAAAAGAAATACATACAGTCAAATTGAGAATCTCCTCCTTTTGGAAGTCCGTTAAAAAGCTCCCGCGCTTCTCAAAGGGCGCTATCAAAATTTTATTTTGCGCAGGAAATTGTTTTTCGCATTTGGCTTTTTGGCGCCCCTTGCCATCTGGCGCCTAGAGCAACCGCTCCACTCGCTCTACCCTAGGGCCGACATATCGTGTATTGTACTTAAAGTCGTCTTTAACATTGAATACACGCCCCATAGAGTTGAAGATTTATGTTTTTTAGATAATTCATTGAAATATGTTAGTAACACGTTTTCCAAAAAAGACTTTACTCTTTTTTCAACGCGCCATTTCATAAAAATATCGTAAGATTTTAAGTATCTTTTGATTTTGGCGGTAAAAGGTTTTCGACTACTGGTTTAGCTTCTTCTCTAATGAAATCAGGCGTTAAATCCATATCTGAATCTGATGAACTCATTTTATACAAATATCTGTAGGTATCCTACTAATATTATAAATGTGAAAGTTTGTATGTTTGTGTGTTTACACGCAATAACGGCTGAACGAATTTGGAGTTTTGGCTCACTGATAGTTTATAACCTGGATTAACCCATAGCATATATCCCGGTTGTACGTTCCCGTTGGATAGTAAATTTCCGACCTCCACGCGGGCGAAGCCGCGGGCGAAAGCTAGTACGTAAATAATTAGCAATCGACAAAACAACTGAAGATCGAATTGCCGCTTTCCCGCCTTTTGTATTATATCTATTATGTTTCTGTGGCATTCTACCAGCCAGTATTTTCCGTAACTGATAATGGTAGTTATTTAGTTCAAATCAATGTAAATTAAATAATATATAGTGAAAAGTAAATTATAAGTACTGCCGTCCACCAACTAAAAGGCAGCTAAGTGCAAAAAGTAGTTTTCGAGAAAACAAAAAAATAAGTGGGAATTGATGTCTCTCGAAAACTATGCTGCCTAGGAACAAGGTTGTAAGTTATATATGTAGGCATAGTCTTTGTGCACAATATGTGATATATTTCATTAATTTATATTTATAACATTTTATTTAAATTCATTTTCTAACTTTTAGCTAAGCATTTTTTTTCATTATTACATAATATACTGCTCTATAAGGCCGCTAACCATACCTTAACTGCGTTTTAGCAAAGCAATTTCTTGTAGCCGCCACGTCTTGAACTTATAGTAAAGTTATCCAAATATACTTAGTTATAAAGCAGTTAAAGGATTTTAACAGACTTATAGCCTAGTAACTAACACATGAAAGACTAACTTTGCTTACTTAGAAAGCAGTTATGGGATTTTAAACGCTTTATAGCTCGGTATTGCAAAACATATTTTTACACTGGTTCTCCTATTGATTAACTAGAAGGCAGTTAAAGACATCTGGCTCGCAATTAACTGCCTTTTAAGTCGGCACTTGCGGGTAAAAAGATGAGAAGTTAAAAACTTTTTTATGAAAATCAGAACTTTATTTATTAAAAAAGAATAGACAATCAGTACGATTAATTAATTGAGTAGGTAATTTTATAAAATAAGCCATTTAAGTACCTAATTAAATGGTTTATTTTATAAAATTATACTTTAGGCTGGAACTGCCCAGCTTGGGCGGAGCACCGCCGTGTCCTCACGGAGGCGGCGGCGATCTCTCGCGTCCGGCCCTGGTTCAGGCCATGGTCCGGAGCGAGAGTGCATGGGAGGCCGTCACCTCCTTCTGCGAAGCAGTAATGCTCGCGAAGGAGGAGGCGGAGCGCGCGAGGGAGAGGCAAGATTCGCGCCCTCGCGCCCCTAGTCGCCGCAGGAGACGCCCCGGGCGTCGGGAGTCGAGAGCCGACTTCCGGCCACCGTAGGCGCGGGCTTGCGGACGGTGAGCAATGGGTAGCTCGCCGTCCGATAGGGACCAGGCCCGGGTCGACGGCGCGTTGTGTTCCACGCGCGCCTCAAAGAGATGTCAGCACCAACTGACGGGGTCCGGAAGGGCCAATGCCTGCCGGGGTTGCGGGTTTGTCTGAAAGGGATATCGCGACCTCGGCACACAGGCAACGGAAGGAACACGGGTGGGTTTTAGTCAGTAAAAGTCTGACACGCCCTCCCGCTCCACCCAGAGCGGGAGAAGTTATTTGATAATTTCCCAACCTCAAAAAAAAAAAAAAAAAAAGGCTGGAACTTTACAAATAGCTTATTATTAATTAAACAAAGGACAAATTTTATTATAGCCGCCTGCGAAGCGTGAGGTTGTGGGTTCGATTCCCACCCAGGACAAATATTTGTGTGATGAGCTTGAATATTTTGTTCTGTGTCTGGGTGTCATTTATGTATAATATGTATGTATTTAGAAAATATATAAGTATGTTTATCAGCTGTCTGGTTACCATAGTACAGGCTCTGCCTAGTTTGGGAGCAGGTAGCCGTGTGTGAATTATCCCGGGATATTTATTATTTTATAAAAATACCCAAAACATGTAAGTATCGTTTTTGAAAACTTTAGGGCGGGCACATGACACACATTGGTTTCAAATTCTTATGCACTTATGAAATAAACATATCACAATCAGAGATCAATAATTGCAAAGTTGAAATAATATAATTGTGCGTAACACATAACGTCGTAATCAATTAAATATTAGACTTTACATTAAAAAATATATATTTGGCCATTTTTTATGCTTAAATACTAATTTAAAACTTTAACAAAATGAGTAAATCAGATAAGGTAAATAAGCAATTATACCTAGTAACACTCTTGTAGTATTATCAAAATAAAGTAAACAAAAATATTTAATAAAATAATAAAACAACATTATTCAAAACGCACTTTTTCAGTCTTTATGTGTAATACATATGCTAGTCTGTTTCTAAAGTTACTTTCCTTTTGTTTTTCTTCTGGTTCAATTCAGATGTATTATGTCTTTCAATGATCGGTAAATTTTGCCAAAATAACATCTTATGTTAGCGATAACTTTGTTAAAAGATTAAGCTTTCTCTCCTCATCTATTCCTTTCGGCTGCGTCCGAAATGTCAAAACAAAATGCGGGTTTTTCAAGTATTTATCGTTTAAAAATTTAAGAGACATATTCCTCATCAAAAGCTTCCTTATAATGGAGATCAAAACTTCCTCGTTTAAAACACACTTGAGTCATATTTTTAAGATACGCTCTGGGACAGTGAAAAGGATGGAATTATTAGCCTGAGCTGGTCAAACGCAAACGCAAATCACAAGCCGTTAACTGCTATTTAGTTTAGTATTGTCGTGTAGCTGCTCTCTAGCGATTGATATTTAGCTCATACTAATTTCAATACATAACTTAAAAGCCGCTATTGGCGTATAACTGCTTTCTAGTGTAGTTTTTCTTTATAACTGCTCTATAGTTAAGGCATGATGTTCAAGTGGTTATTTGTATGACACAATACATGAAGGTAGTCAAAGACGTTTAGCTGCTTTTTAGTCCAGAATGACTATTTGACGTACTTTTAGTAGAGTAAATTTAGATAAAATGATACATTAATTTGCCGTTAAAGTATGTTAACGTCTTTCTAGAGAAGTATTGTGACTTAGCCACTTTTTAACTAAGGAAGTAACGAAATTTATGTGGTTTAACTGCTCAGCAATGTTCTGTATCTCTAAAATTATGAATCATAGAAAAATGATTCTTAGACCAAAAGATAGAGCATCGAAAGTTGTATAAGCCTACATTAAAAAGTGAATAACGACCAACTGTGGCTTAACGGCCTTTTAGTTAGTGGACGGCAGAGTAGGTACTTAGTCATGTTACAAAAGTGTTGATAATATTTTTTAATTAAAATTTTACGCCGCGATATAACAGAGTGGCTGTATAAAAAGTTGGCGTGAACACGGCTTGCATAGTTTTAAAATCGTGTCCCCGGGACGAAAAGTACTATTTTCATCACTCTGAGCAGTTAACTTCAAGCGTATTTTCCAAGTATGAGAAACTAAAGTTTTTTTTTCTCTACTGGTATGTTTATGGCCTGCCTCTACCCTACCTCTTACCTACCTCTTTTTATAGTTTTATTTTTCTTTATTTTAAATATTTCACATCTTTTTTTGTTTTTAATTCTAATTATGTGTCATCTCATAATTAGAATTAATTAATCGTAGGCACGAAGCAAAATAATTATTTTATAATATTTTCATTATTCGTTTATAAGTCTAATACAAAGTAATTTTTGTTCATAAAACTCTTCTGTAAACTCTATTTGGTGATCACTGACCAAATCGCTGAACTGACACCTACAGTAGGTACATACAGGTTTACTCTGATGGGGTGAGTAACTACGTAGGTAACTTGCGTATTGCATACTGTAAGCAAAAACAGAACCGAAGATAAAATAATGATAAAACATAATAACAACATTACATGAACGTAAATCGCATATTGTTTTATGAGAAAAATCTCAAACCTGCCTTATCTGACGCTAACGCGACAATGTACCTACGCACTGAGTTATCTACTACTACTACCACATAAGATGGCAACACAGGAGGCCCGCTTCTAAAGAACGCTCAAAGATGCTTTGAAATCAAGCCCACGTTTTTTGAAAAAGAAGTGTGGCGCACTGAGAGCAGTCTTCCCCGTATACCTTGATGGGTATTAGCTATTATTTTACCGGCACTAAGGAAAACGAACGCTACGTTCGCGTTGCCACGAACGTAGTGGATCTGTGGATTGTAGTGGTTATACATGTATTTTCCGTTGCAGCTGTATGTGTATGTAAATAAAAATGGGTATGTAGGGTGGCAGGGATGCGCAACCTGTTACCATGGTTGCAGTGCATGATTCTGGCCGCCCGCCCTGCGATGAAATTCGTCGGTTACAAAAAATCGTTATAAAAAGGGTGTCAGGGACATCGACGCGAAGTCGGTTACCATGGGGTCAGTACATGATTCTGAACCCCCTGCGTTGAAAAAAAAATCTGCTGTTTCATAGAAATGTGCAATACCTACGCGGTCAAAACGTATGGAGCAGCTGTTTTTTTTTATAACCAACGATATATTACAACGCAGGGGGCTCAGAATCATGTACTAAATCCATGGTAACCGGCTTCGCGTCCATGTCCCTGCCACCCTGTATTATAAAAGTAGAAAAAAAGCAGCTGTTTCCTACAAAATTGCAATCCACGCGGTCAAAACGTATGAAATAGCTACAAAAAAAAAAAAAAAAAAAATTAAACGCAGGTGGGTCCAGAGTCATTTACTGAATCCATGGTAACAGGTTGTGCGTCGATATCCCTGAGGTGTGGCATTGTAAGGAACAAAATTCGCAGTTTTCAATGCGGGTTGGTGACCGTAGAATCATGCCGTGCTCTCGCAGTTACTGGTCCTCGCCGATTTAACACTTTCGACTTCACCCATTTTCAAAGAACTCAAACACCATGCCGCCATATATATTGGAAGTGAACCCTCCTGGAGGGTTGCCGGCATTACGTTTGCGCTAAGCTTAACTATCGCGGACAGTCAACGGCATTAGGTTTAAAACCGTGTTATAAACCACTATAAAACAAAAGTAAAATTGTGTTTTCCGGGGGTCTTGTCGCTATACGTAGTTTCCAACCTTTTAATTTTTTTGTGAATATTTGTAACCGTGAACAAAAAAAAATGCTTGGATTTTAAAACCAACGCTTAAACTAATAAATCTTGTTAAAATATACATCAGATTTTATTTTCACGGTTTATAATGCTGTATTTGCTAAGAAAAACCTACATTTAAAATGAGTCCTCCGCGGGGGGTCCCAGCATCCCATATGCGGCTTGAGTGAACTCTCCAGGAGGGCTCCCGGCACTGAACGTGATTCCCCCCTATTCAAAGGTATTTTAAATCGGCGACGTGTAATTTGGTTTGGAATTAATTGTCAACGCACAGATATCCCTTACTATCTTATGTTTGCGTGTGTCAGCTAGTTACAGTTGATCTACCAGACCTAAATGTAACGCTATCGTGAGCCTACGTCAAGCAATTGTCATCGCTGTGGTGTTTATAAAAAGCGCTGCATGGGTCAGCGAGACACACCCCAACACGTGGAGCGTGTTTATATTACGACATGTTACTTTTGCTGATAGGGCTGATAATGGCGTTGTTAAGTGTTTGTGGACTAGAAAGAGTGGAGAATTATCTAATAGCTATGTTTTTTAGGAGTCACTGAGGCAGTAGGACTTACGCGCGTGTATTTCTACGTGAATGATGTTCAATGATTCTTGTAGAATATACAGGTATTTCGGTATTTCTGTTCCTTAAGCTTAAGCCAAATATAAAGATAAAAAAACTGAAGTGTTACTCGAGTTCTGTCGTTGACTGTTTTACTCCTTTTGTTTGTCCACGTTCAGACCAAGTCCACGTGTAGTCATAGTCATTTGTTTGGATAACACAAAGCATTACAGAAACTGGAGACATTGTCGTGATCTTGACGAGCTACACAGCAGTCCAATACAATTTGTACGATAATAATTACTTCACATCATATCCTCAAGCTCTACGGACCGCTACAATATACTTTTATTTTTTTTAGCACACAATTGTGCTGCCTATTGTCTTCTCATGCATGACCCAAAGTCTTCTTTCAGGAGACCCCCCTTGTAGCGATCATAGGAAGATCTACCTTCGATAAAGCTATCTAAAAAAGATGATACAGATACAATCAAATTTGAACTCTTGTGGCTTTTGTGGACAGGATATTAATTCAGATTGGTTACAGTTGTAATGGCGATCATGTCAATTGGTTTAAAATAGGTTTTTTATTTATTTATTTTATTTATCTTTTATATTTTTATTCATTTAAATTATTTTCTATTTTGTGAATGTGAGAACGTTGTCTACCTTGTCCTGTAGTAGACTGTAGATTTGTTGACCATTTTCTATTAAGTTAAGTATGCACCTGGTACTTGTTGAAAGGCCTACAATGTCCTCCCATACCTGTATAGTTGATCGAAGCTTTTAACACTGTAATTTGGAATACTTTTGGAGTATTTTACAATACTTTCAAATAACAATGTTAATCATTGTTATTTGAAAGTATTGTAAAATCAATAATTTTAATCTAGGTGTGTCTAACCTAACTGTGGAGTTTCTTGCCAGCTATGAAACGACTAATTGGAACCGTGCACCTAGCTTCTGACGTTTCATCAGTGCCCATGTAGGTTTATGTGAATTAAAATATTTTGGTTTTGATGGTATTAGTCCATTCTCTTATTTGTCCCTAGAAAAACAAGTTTTACAAACAGGGAAAATGCATCACAATAGCTACACGAGGCGATTTGCATCAGTAACTGAAGGGTCGACCGTCATTGTCTTGTTATTAAAACAATCGAACGATGTGCTGGCGCGATAATCTTATCTGCGCGCCAATAGACCATTAAATCATAACTTCAGTGATAAAACAGCCTGTTGACCAATGACTCTACGTGAACTACAGTAGTCTTGAGCGAGAAGGCTCTAGAATGTTAGTAGGTTATTGTTACAAAGTATAGAAACAGTCTGATAATTGGAGCAAGTTGCTATGCACACGATTTATTGGAAAACTGAAAATGTCATAATTTACAAGCTATGGTTACAGGGTCTCGAATTACAAGAGGACCACCACATTTTTAATTTAGCTAACCCGACAGACGTTGTAGGTACTGTCCAAAAACAATAATTCTTACAAAATTCCCATAGAAATTGCCTTTCCATTCCTGATTTTTTTTCGTAAGAACCTGACTCGGACTTACTTACGAACATTTTAAAACAAAAAATTGCTAAAGCGGTCCAGCCATTTTGCCGTATTGCGCTTACCAACGAACAGCATTTAATTTTTATATTATATTCATTTAAAACGAGAAAATCAAGGAATTTATGTGTGCAACAGAATGCGGTTTTTGTAAGTGCGCCATAATTGAGTATGTTAATTGCTCAAACCGAAAGAGCGCCTTTTCCGCTGGAAGGAAATAACGACATTCTAATGTTTTAATTTTACAGACAAAATAGGTAGGTACGGTACTTATTTACACAGCATTTACTAGTTTTTTTTCTTTATACGATTGGATAAGGTTTTACCGAAAAAGTTTAACTGCGTAACAGAGTAGGCATCTACTGAAAAAAAAGTCGTTGTTTTCATAATATTAATCATTTGTACGTACGAGATATATAGTATATACTTACTTGTACGGCGAAGTGACCATTCGAGGTCATTGGCATTGTGTAGGTACAGCTGCAGACGTCATAGGGAAAAATCTGTAATAATATTTATTTTAATTAAACCGGTTAAAACCGGTTTTAACAAAATCCTACGTCAATTTAAGAATAAATAGAGGAAAAAAATAAACAAAATTGCATAAAAAACCCAATGGGATCTGGCTATGCGCGGAAAATTTACCAAAATAACTATAACTTTCATAAATATTTTTGTTGTTTGTCCTCATTAGAAAAACATTACGGAATATTTTCTGAAGCGGAATGACTGACCAGTATACCTATTTTTATGGGCGTTTTCCATATCAACGATAGAGATTTTTATGTAAGGTCTATCTATTCAAATCTTAGTTTCCAATTGATGTTATTTCCACTTGAACAAACATCACCTTTATACATATGTAAATAAATTTGATTTTAGACTGTGCTAGTATTATTAAAAAGGTCATTAAAAAAAATCCGTATTTTATTCGTTCGTTTCTTTATTTGCATTCGCATATAAGTTGTCGGAAAATTAGTATTTAAAGCAGTAAATTTTATATTTTGAGTATGCCCATGTATTTTTTTTTTCGGAGCTTTTAACCCTTGCAGAATTGTGGGACGACATTCAATGACAATTAGAATTATACTATTATACCATCAATAGAGATCTGTCTTTTACTGAACATAGGTTTATTGGGTCCGGCCGTTAGTTTACGTTTACCCAAGGGCTAGAAGTAGATAGATATATACGAGTACCGAGTACCTCATGGTGTTGCATGTTGTAAATGATATCAACATTTTAAAACTTAGATACGTAGGTACTTACTTGTGAAATACAAATATTTCTTAATGTCTAAAGTAATTTCTATTTATAGAATTTATTTCAGGTAACAGAGACCCACACCATAAAATAAATTAGACACATAAATAATTTAAAAAACACAAGAACATTAATGTTACGCTTGGTTGTGGTTACCTTTATCATATTACGCAATTCAACACGTACGTTACGTTACGTATTATGCAATAAAACACGTACGTTACGTTGCGTATAATGCAATACAACACGTACGTTACGTCGCGTATTACGCAATCACGTTTTATTATCCTTGTTTAATTTGAACCTTCATTTTCTGAACTGAAGCAGAAAACTGGATTGCGATTTCTTATGATCTTTTATTAGATATACATATCTGTAAAGAAACACGATAGTACGTGTACCTACTTACTTACGTAGACTACGAGCTACCAAATTGTCAGATGGAAATATTTTCTTTAGTTTTCTTTTTAACCAACTTAAAAAAAGGTGGAGGTTATATTCGTCTGTATTTTTTTTTTTTTACGTATGTTCGTGGATATATTCGTAAATTGTGGACCGATTTAGAAAAGTCTTTTTTGATTTGGTAGAAGAAGCTTGCGCGGTGGTCCCATATTTTGTTATATCAACGAAATTCAATGTACGACAGATACAATACGCAAAAATGGTGTGTACTTTTGCAGTATTCAATCATATTACAGCAGTACCTACTTAGGTAGAACTAGAAAATAAAGCCAAAGTACGAGGTCCGTATTAGTCCGCAGACAGGTCGAGGTGTGAGATATTCGGTCACTTTGTGACGTCAGTGTAGTACTTCGGTAACCCAGGTACCCTCCGTGAGATTGTCAGTAACACACCAAGACATTGCTGGCCTTCCTCGAGGAGCTGGGGTGGATCGGATAATCGATTTTCCCACAAGTACGCGCATTGGCGTGGAGTTGCGGACGCCATGGCAGCCAGTTTTACCTATTACGTCAGTGTGTATGTAGACCAATGTGTATTCGTATATAATAAGTGTATCAAGGCACGTACTTCTTATCTCCCTTAATTTAAGTTTATTTTTAGCTCTGTAGAAATTTATGATATAGAATATGATTATTGATTGGCAAAGTAAATTATATTTGTTTGTTGTATTGTTTTAATTTTTTTTGTGTATGTGGTATTCCAATAAAGC
This sequence comes from Agrochola circellaris, assembly GCA_914767755.1. NCBI lineage: Eukaryota > Metazoa > Arthropoda > Insecta > Lepidoptera > Noctuidae > Agrochola > Agrochola circellaris. The sequence continues at coordinate 2,774,490 of OU611859.1, read as the reverse complement.
AAGTATGTAATGTAATTTTATTTAATTGTAATTGTATTATAGACCAGGGTCGATAATTTTTAAAACCAAAAAAAATAATAGTAGGATGAAACCCATTAGAAAAGGAGGGGAATATTATAAAAATGAAAGGAAAAATAATTTACGGGCGATCTGAGGTCGGGAAGGGGATGGGGGTGAGTTTTTAAGGGTAAAAAACGGTTTTTCTCGATTTCCGGCAAAACTAAAAGTCCTATCGAAAAAAGTCAAATGGCAAAGTTGTATGTAATAAAAAGATCTAAAACTTTTGTATTTACACTTTTTTTACATAACCTCAAAATGTATGTGAAAAATTCAAAAAACCAAGTTTTTGGTTTTTTATTTTTATCTTTTACATTTTTTTTTTTTTTTAACGAAATTTGGTAAAAACTTACCTTTTTATGTCCCAAATACGCTGTAATTTATTTGATTAAAAATATTTATTTTTTCACCTTATTTTGAATTAATATCGAAAAAACACCCTAATTTTCAATCGAAAATTCACCCGTCAAAATATCAGCTTTTTTCAAAAAGTTGGTATGGTTTCTATTTGTTAAAATCTCTACTTTCCGACGGTGAAAAAAAAAAAATATGTTACTACAGTAAATCTTCTCAGAAAATGCAAAAATTCAAAAAAAACTTGAATTCGTTTTTTTTTTATTATTATTATAAATAATTTTGAGCTATTTATTAAAATTTACACTTTAATTACTCGAAAAACGTTAGATTACATGTGACATGTATTTTTATAAACGATGTTGTATACTGTACTGTATTTCGAATACTGGTTAGGCTAACGGTTGTAACAGCTGCTACGAAATATATAGTATATAATAGTAGGTATGTATGTAGTAAGACCCAGACCCGCCTAGCCCCTTCCCCACTTCTCCACGAAATACCTTTTGATGGGCTACAATTTTTCGTAGGTCACTCAGGTATATCTACTCAGGTATATATAATTTATCTTAAAATAGTTATAAATAGGCATCTACGCATATAATTTAAAGAAGATTCGACAACTTTCTCCAAATATTGTAGATGTCTTATTAAATATTAATTTTATTAACTTATTTGTTTGTTAATTATAGTAGTATAATTTTATTTGCAATTTTTTTGTTATCAATGTCACATGTAATCTAACGTTTTTCGAGTAATTAAAGTGTAAATTTTAATAAATAGCTCAAAATTATTTATAATAATTAAAAAAAAAATCGAATTCAAGTTTTTTTGAATTTTTGCATTTTCTGAGAAGATTTACTGTAGTGACATTTTTTTTTTTTTCACCGTCGGAAAGTAGAAATTTCAACGAATAGAAACCATACCAACTTTTTGAAAAAATCTGATATTTTGACGGGTGAATTTTCGATTGAAAATTAGGGTGTTTTTTCGATATTAATTCAAAATAAGGTGAAAAAATAAATATTTTTAATCAAATAAATTACAGCGTATTTGGGACATAAAAAGGTAAGTTTTCACCAAATTTCGTTAAAAAAAAAAAAAAATTGTAAACGATAAAAATAAAAAACCAAAAACTTGGTTTTTTGAATTTTTCACATACATTTTGAGGTTATGTGAAAAAAGTGTAAATACAAAAGTTTTAGATCTTTTTATTACATACAACTTTGCCATTTGACTTTTTTCGATAGGACTTTTAGTTTTGCCGGAAATCGAGTAAAACCGTTTTTTACCCTTAAAAACTCACCCCCATCCCCTTCCCGACCTCAGATCGCCCGTAAATTATTTTTCCTTTCATTTTTATAATATTCCCCTCCTTTTCTAATGGGTTTCATCCTACTATTATTTTTTTTCACTTTTTATTATTTTTAAAGGCTTCTACCCTGGTCTATTACTGAAGCAAATTATATTAAATCAAGGACAACTGACATGAATCTTCTACTATGAGCGTAGCCATAGATTATAGATTGCATCCGTCTAAATCCGCTAGAGGCGCGCACGCTTACTAGTGGTGTGCGTAACAATTTTCATCATCGTTTCTGTCAAATGACGATGACTGCTGGACAAAGTCCTCCAGGGATAGCCGATTTATGAAAAATGAAATTGATTTTCATTATGTATTTTTCCTTTTCTCGCCAAGTTTTGGTCACGTTAGTTTTAAGTCGAAACCTAGTAGATACCTTCTTGAAAAGGCTCTGAAAGATTGTTTGCCTAACTGGCTTCTTACTTCTTTTCGTGTGGTTGATGGACCTCTGACTTGGCTTCACATGCCGTCGAGAAATATCTCTCAAGCATGCCATTTCCTCACGATGTTTTCCTTCAGCGTTTTTGAAGCAAGTGATAGTGACCGGACTGACCCGATTTGAGAACTACTTCTTCGAGTTCACTGTTGAACACTTCCGTTGCCTCCTTCTCATCATCTGCAAGACTGCACTCCTGGCAACTGCAATCGTCATCATCATCAACATCACGACTGCCTTCTGAGCTTTGCTCATCATATAGCGAGTCATCACCCCTAGGACATCCTTTATGCTCCATTTCGCCAGATTATGTTTGTAGCGCCCTAATTGGGTCTACCATCGATTCAGAGCTTTCCAAATACCACTGCAGTTCGCGACCGGAAGTTGGAGGATACTTTTTTCCCACAATTTACTGCGCTCTTTGGGTGGCCTGTCTTGGTCCGTGAGAAGCTCGTGCGACTTTTTAGTCTACCTAGAGTAGTCGTGTAGTCGTAGAGGGGATGGCGGGAATCGGATTCCTGGTTCTTTTTATCCAGCGTGCATGCTACATCTCTTCGTACGGCAGGTGATGCAATACCTGCTAACGGGTAGACCTTCCAGAGTGGAGTCAGTTTCAAGCAGCCCGATATTCACCGACATGTCTCAATTAGGGCAATGTCCACGTCCTACCTATCTTCAATTACTTGCGATAAATGCGCCGTTAGAATCGTTAACTCGTTACACAACGCGATAACACTTTCGTAAAGCCTCCACTGCCTGCGCTCGTGATTACCATTCGTTTGATACTGAACCTTGCGTCATGTCAATAAGTGAAACAATCGCGAATGTTCTTTAATTACTGAAAAATAACACGGTATTGTTGCCTGCATCGATGATAATTATTGTTATAAAAAACCATTCTCTTTCGTATGATTATGTATCTATTACATGTATCGTACGATTTTTAAGACTGTTGTTAAATTAAAAATAGTTACTTATTGTTGCTGAATTTGTGCCCGGTTGATGGCAATAGGCTCGCCCCCTGTTATATGGGACTTAAAACAACTGGCGAAATAGGGGTGTATTGTACTACAGGTACACGCGTGTGCCCAATCATTCGGGGATGTTTCCCCGAATGATTGGGCAGACGTGTACCTGTTACGCCTTGTTAGGCGTGATGTTATGTTGTTAACACGTTCAATGCCGGGGTCCTGGAGGGTTCACCTAGTCGCATATGGGATAATTCATACAAATTCAAATTCAAATTATTTTATTTCACATAAACCTACAAGGGCACTTATGAAACGTCAGAAGCTAGGTGCACGGTTCCAATTGGTCGTTTCCTATGGAGAAGAGCCGGCAAGAAACTCCACGGTTACTCTTTTAAAAGTAAATGGTTTAAAAAAAAAAAACAAATTACAGTGTTAAAAGCTTCGATCAACTATACAGGTATGAGAGGACAGTGTAGGCCCATCAACATGTACCAGGTACTTAACAAAGTATAGAATGGTCCACAGATCTACAGTCTGTTATGTCTACAATGTTCTCACATTCACAAAATTTAAAAGAAAATAATCTATATAAAAGATAAATAAAATAATAAAAATAAAAATCTATTTAAACGAAATGACAATTGGTTGACACCGGGAGCACCCGCGGAGGGCTCATTTGAAATGTAGGTTTTTATACACCGTGAAAATAAAATCTGATGTATATTTTAACAAGATTTATAAGTATAAGCCGTTGGTTTTAAAATCCAATCCAAAAAAATCCATTGTAAGTTTTTTTTTAATTTATGTTCACGGTTACAAATATTCACAAAAAATTTAAATGGAAACTAAGTACTTATAGCGACAAGACCCCCGGAAAACACTATTTTACTTCGTTTTACAGTGTTTTATAACACGGTTTTAAACCTAATGACGTTGACCGTCCGCGATGGTTAACTTTAACGCAAACGTAATACCGGCAACCCATGTGTGGCGGCATGGCGGCATGGCGTATGAGTTCTATGAAAAGTGGGTGGAGTCGAAAGGGAAACCTATGCTTGTGTCATAGTACATAGAATTGTAATCGGAACGACGAAAAATCAATAGGTAGGTAAACATATTTATTAAAAACGACGGAAACACCGACTATTAGGTACCTTAAGTAACTCGGGGAGCGTGGTGATAATTGAAACAATTGAATGATCCCTTGGATTTATGAGATGATGCTGGAGCCCTTATGAGTTACATAAAGCCTACCGAGTAAGTGTGATGGATTTTAGACGTGACATGTACTTAGCTTTGATAACTTATACTCATCTATTTGATAACTTATATTAAATCTCTTTGATCGATCGCTACACCTGCTATTCTAATCGGCATAGGATGATGGTGTCATGACCAGCTGCGGTATCGCTGTTATCTACAATTTAATTTCAACTCTTTATTAGTGGCTTTTGTGGACATGATAATTATTTAGATTTGTTACAGTTGTAATCATGTCATTTCGTTCGAAAAAGGCTTTTATCAGTATTAATTAATTTATCTTTTATATAGATTCTTTTCTATTTTGTGAATGTGAGAACGCTGTAGGCTTAGTGGACTGTAGATTTGTTGACCATCTTCTATTTTGTTAAGTACCCGGTACTTGTTGAAAGACCTACACACACTGTCCTCTCATACCTATTAACACTATTATTTGAAAATATTGTAAAATCCAATCATTCTTAAAAGAGTGTAGTTTCTTGCCGGCTCTTCTCCATAGGAAACGACAAATTGGAACCGCGCACCTAGCTTCTGACTTCTGAATTTTTAAATCTATCATGTCGGGCCTGTGAGGTTTAAAATACCTACTCATGATAGATTGAATTAATGGGAAATTTCTTTGCAGAAGAACTTTCATACCACGTTCAGTGCCGGGAGCCCTCGCGGAGAGCTCATTTTAAATGTAGGTTTTTCTTAGCGACATTGGCATTATAAACTACTTATGAAAATAAAATCAGTCAACAAGATTACAAACCTAATGTCGATGACACTCCTCGAGGGTTAACTTTAGCGCAAACATAATGCCGGTGACCCTCTTGGAGTCAACTTGCAATATGTATGGCGGCATGGCGTATGAGCTCTATGAAAAATGGGTGGAGTCGAAAGTGTTAACTATATTATGTTATATAATTGAATTATTACATTTTATGTTTTATAATCACCCCTTTGAAAGCCGGGGGCCGGCCGTCTATCCTTTTTTCCTATTTTAAATATAAATTAAATTTTTATCTCGAATTCATGCCATCTACTTGAGCTCGCGGAAATTGCATATTACAAACTTGTTAGACAGCCTCTACAATACCTACGTGCCATGTAAATACGAACTAGTCTGATAGAGCTTATTTAATTCTTAGTCATCCCATCTTACTAGCTGCTACAATGACTATAAAAACAGGTGGTCGTTAGTAGTAAACAACTCAATTAATAAGACTCAAGAAGCGCCAAAACCAATGGCACGCGCTTATCGACCTCAGAGGAGAATTGCTCCCCATTATTTATTTATTTATATATTACATCAGAACACGCCCCCGGCTGTGGACACGAGACGTGCGATATTCTGTTATCAGATTAATAAAAAACCCACGGGTCACGTGATTACTTGGGTTCGTCTGCGGCCTATTTACGTCTCCGCGGTGAGAAGCCGCTGATGAAACTGTATCAAAAATAGACCCCTGCTTGGTAAACTTGGTGCGTCGTGTCGTAAGCTTATCTTTATTTAGTTTGTGTGTATATTTTTGGCGTGTTTGATGATAATTTCATGATATTCTACTCTATGAATGAGATGTCTGTGGCTGGCCGCGTGGGCATCGCGCGATGTTTCGTAAACATATAAACAATATCGAATGATTGATTAAAAAGTAATCAAAATTTTTGTTTAGGTTGTTTAAAACAAACTTCAAAGACACAAAATCACGAAAATAGTTAACCATGATATAAATTCAGAAAGATATTTCAGTTTGATAGTCTGTACCACACCCTTACCCACTTTCGACTCCACCAATTTTTCATAGAGCTATACGCCATGCCGCCATATATATTGCAAGTTGAATCCAAGAGCGTCACCGGCATTAAGTTTGCGCTAAAGGTAACTCTCGAGGAGTGTTACCAGCATTAGGTTTGAAATCTTGTTAACTGATTTTATTTTCACACTTTATAATGCCGAATTCGCTAAGAAAAACCTACATTTAAAATGAGCCCCCTTTTTTTTTTTTTTTTTTGGATGGGAAATTATCAAATAACTTCTCCCGCTCTGGGTGGAGCGGGAGGGCGTGTCAGACTTTTACTGACTAAAACCCACCCGTGTTCCTTCCGTTGCCTGTGTGCCGAGGTCGCGATATCCCTTTCAGACAAACCCGCAACCCCGGCAGGCATTGGCCCTTCCGGACCCCGTCAGTTGGTGCTGACATCTCTTTGAGGCGCGCGTGGAACACAACGCGCCGTCGACCCGGGCCTGGTCCCTATCGGACGGCGAGCTACCCATTGCTCACCGTCCGCAAGCCCGCGCCTACGGTGGCCGGAAGTCGGCTCTCGACTCCCGACGCCCGGGGCGTCTCCTGCGGCGACTAGGGGCGCGAGGGGGCGCATTTTGCCTCTCCCTCGCGCGCTCCGCCTCCTCCTTCGCGAGCATTACTGCTTCGCAGAAGGAGGTGACGGCCTCCCATGCACTCTCGCTCCGGACCATGGCCTGAACCAGGGCCGGACGCGAGAGATCGCCGCCGCCGATCGCCTCCGTGAGGACACGGCGGTGCTCCGCCCAAGCTGGGCAGACCTCCACCGTATGCTCCACCGTGTCCTCCGGGCGATCCACACAGTGGTGACACCCGGGCGTTTCCTCCCGCTTTATTCTGAACAGGAACCTCCCGAAACAACCATGTCCGGTGAGGACCTGTGTCAGGCGGAAGGTGAGGACGCCGTGGCGCCTCTCTAGCCACTCCTCAAAGAGGGGACTTATCGCCACAATTGTGGCGTGCCCAGCGCTGGGTTGCGACAATCGCACTCTCCATGCCGCCATGAGATCCCGCCGGAGCTCTGTCCGCTGTGCCGCGATTTCTCGCGGCAGCGGAGTTACGCCCCGGCGTTTCGCCTCCTCGCGCAACTCCCACATGTGCGCGAGGACTTTTGCCTCCAGATCCCATGGCGGTAGTCCGGCAAGGAGGCTCGCCGCCTCACGGGAGACCGTGCGGTATCCTCGTACCAGCCTGATCGCCATGACCCTTTGGGACGCGTTCAACCGCTGGGCTGGTCGCAGCCTCAATGAACGCGCCCACACCGGTGCCCCGTAAAGGGCCATGGACCGCACGATCCCCGCATAGAGCCTCCGGCAGGAGGCGTTTGGACCCCCTAGATTGGGCAGAAGCCGCTTCAAAGCAGCCCCTGCCCTCTGCAGTTTGGGAGCCAAACGTCGGAAGTGCTCCACGAAGTTCCACCGGCTGTCGAGGACGAGTCCCAGGTACTTCATCGTCGACTCGACACCGATGTGAACCCCTCCTGCCGTTATCCGGGAACCCGACAGTGGCGCGTTCCGAGGACCATAAAAACACATGGCCTCGGACTTGTGCAAGGCCACCTCGAGTCCCAATTGCCGGATCCTATCGACGATTGTCGCAACCCCGCGTGTCGCCAGTTCGGCCGCCGCCTCGTGCGACCTCCCCTGCGCCAGGACCAGCGTGTCGTCAGCGTAGCACACTACGCTGACGCCACTAGGGAGGTCGGCGCGCAGCACCCAGTCGTAGCCGATGTCCCACAGATGCGGCCCCAGGACCGATCCCTGTGGGACACCGCACGACATCTCTCGCCGGTTCCACTCTCCGTGGTGACCGGGGTAGATGACGGCCCTGTCCGTCAAATAGGCCTCGACCACTCGACAGAGGTAGGTCGGCATCCGGTGATACCGGAGTGCCTCCCTAATGCAACTCCAGGGCAGGGTATTGAAGGCATTGGCGATGTCAAGAGACACCGCCAAGACGACCCCACCCCGGGCAATAGCATCCCCCGTCGTGAGGGCTCGAACGCGCATGATGGCATCCACCGTAGAGCGCCCCTTGCGGAAACCAAACTGGCTCTCCGCCAAGTCCGGTCCCACTCGCACCAGCCGCCCGACAAGGCGGTCTGCAATCACTCTTTCAAAGAGCTTGCCCACCTCGTCGAGCAGCACAATGGGCCGGTAAGCGGACGGAGAGTCCGCCGGGCGCCCCGGCTTTTTGATGAGGACCAGTTTCCCCGTCTTCCAACGAAGCGGGAACTGGCCCCTTTCCAAGCATGCGCTTAGGAGCCCCCTTAGTCGAGGCCCGAGAGCCTCCAAGGCCAGAACCCAGGCTTTTCCAGGTAACCCGTCGGGTCCTGGGGCGGTATTCTTGGCATTCAGCCTACGTACCGCCACTCTCAAATCTACCTCGGTCACCTCCGGAGTATCGTCGTCGTCGTCACTATAGTGGTCCGCATTGGGCACCGCAGAAGGCGGAGCCATGGGCGGGGGAGTATATTCCCCCCGCGAAGGGAACAGAGCGCTCACCACGTCCTCCACGAGCTGGGGCCGGAGACTCTGCGTCAGCGGGGGAGCCCATGGGCGGAGTTTGTCTCTCGCCCATTTGTATGGGCGTCCCCACGGATCTCTGTTCAGAGTCTCCAGCGACTCCTCGCGGGCCAGTCCTCTGGCCCGCTCGATCTCCGCTCGGAGGGCGGTCTTCGCCGCTCTGTACCCGTCGTACAGCTCCGCCTCAATGGCTTCCGTATCCGGAGGGCGGATACGGAGCCTGCGGTGCCTGGAGTACCGGTGGCGCGCAGCAACGCATGCCGCGCGTAAAGCGGTCAGCTCACGCGACCACCAGCACACCTGGCGCCGAGCACGTCCGGGCTGGACCCGGGGCATTGCCACGTCACATATCTCGGACATGGCCTCCCGGAACCACTCCGCCTCGACATTGATGTCGGCAGGCCTGTCCGGTGATGACACCCAGGCCTGCACGATCGAGGCTTCCAGGAGGAGCTCCCGGTCCAGCTGCTTCAGCGCCCACCGCGGACCACTCGGGGTCTGTCGGACCGACGCGCCCGAGGTCTGGGCGGAGACGTCAAACCGGATGTACCGGTGATCGGAATAGGTCTCCACCCCCTCCATGACGCGCCAGTCAATGACACGCGGCGACAGAGCGGGGCTGGCGAACGAGATGTCCACCACTGATTCACCCCGCATCCGCACACACGTGGGGACAGAACCCCGGTTCAGGACGACCAGGCCTGTCTCCAGGGCCCAGTCCTCCACCATCCTGCCCCGTGTGTCCGTATACCGGGAACCCCAAGCCACGTTCTTGGCATTGAAGTCCCCGAGGACGACCACGGGGAGGGGATGGTACCCGACGACGACGACTCTCAACTCCCCAAGGGAGTTGTGGAACTCGGCGAGAGTTCGGTTCGGGGAGAAGTACGCTCCCACCACGACAATCTCCCCGAACCGTGCTGCCACGCAACCCTGTCCCCTCTTGACGGCCTCGAGGGACGGGGTACCGGCGGCGGCCGACGATATTATGGTCACTGAGCCGCTCAGGTCCTCCACCCAGTCATCCCTGGGCGGGACAAAGTACGGCTCAGCGACCACGGCGATGTTAATCGACCACTGCGCCATGCTCTGGAGCAACAGATCCTGAGCTGCGGCGCAGTGGTTGATGTTCGCCTGGAGGAGGCGTAATGGGGCCACTATTGGCAGTCCATTCTCGCCTCCCCCCGAGCCCCGCGTGAGGGCCCCGCCACAGCGGCAACGGCGGCGGCGGCGACAACTGTGGAGGCGGCAGCGGCGGCGACAGCAGTAGCGGCGGCGGTTGCGGCGGTGACGGCGGTGGCAAAAAAAATGAGCCCCCTGGAGGGTACTGAACGTGAGGACACACTTTTCTGATACACCGTGTATATGCACATCCAGACTAAGGGCAGTCAGTGCCGTTAGCAACCTTCATCATCAGCCTTTGGTGGTCCACTACTGGGCATAGGCTTTCCCAGCAGCACGGCATTTAGCTCTATCCTTGGGTAGGCCACCTACAGCTGTCCTCATCCAGCTGCTACCAGGCACACTGCGAAGATCGTCGCTCAACTTATTTTATTTATTTATTTATTTAAATCGAACACACGTGATTCATATTGTTGTTAGTAATCCTTATAAAACTATGTTAGTAACATTTCTAATGAAAATAAATATAACAAAACAAAACAGAAACAAAAATACAACTAGTTTAAAAACCTATAATTATGACCGCTTCCCGCTGCACCAGACCTGCAGCTGTGCATACGGGTCCAGTGCCCCAGGAACGGGCAATCAGGCTTATTCACTATCACCCTTAACTTATGTAGACGTTACCTTTAAAAGCTTGGCCAGGCTTCTCTGCTAAAGATAATTTACTGACTTTCCTGTTTTATCCTTTTACTGCGGCTAATTGTACGCCTAATTGATGGATTGATTGTTGAATTGTCTTGTTGACTGAGAGAACAATAGCTAACAAGAAGACTGGTGAAAACTGTAATTATGTCTTCTTCTTCTTTTCGTGTGGTTAGTGACTAACTTGGTGTCAGAGTTTAAAGCCGCCCATGGGCCTCTGACTTGGCTTAACATGCCGTCGAGAAATATCTCTCAGGCATGCCGGTTTCCTCACGATGTTTTCCTTCGCCGTTTTAGAAGCAAGTGATAATTATACAATACGCACATGAATCCGAAAAGTCTGTGTCTCTTGGGTTCGAACTGGAGACCTATGATTTTGTCAGTCCGACGGTCACACCACTAGGCTACCACTGCTCTGACGTATTGTCAATGAAAATAGATTAAAACTAGAATTGAATTCACTAGATCTAGTGATAAGGGCAAGGCTTTATCTGGAATACACAAATCTTTATCACATTACGAATGACATTAACTTAACACTTATAATTATCAGCATAATACAACAAAGTCATATACTTAATTAAATAACATGAGTAATTTTTGTGTTCCAAATTATATATAGGTACGTACCTATATATAATTTGGAACACAAAAATGTCGTGTGTCGGCTACAATATAAGACTTATGTTTTTTATTTATTTAATTAAGGTTCGCCAACAGTTGTTACAGATAGGAACATATAGGTAACAGTGTCTTAAATCTAACTGCACAACCAATTACAGGCAAACACCGCATGCAAAATGCTCTTTGTGACTATAGTTTTAATTTTAAAGACTTAAATTCTAGATAGTAATATTAAAAACTAATACTAATTACGTGTGGCAAACGTCGATACTGAGTCTGCGTGGACGTCAACCAGGTCGCTGCGTTCGTTTACAAGTTTGCACATGCGAGGTATAGGCGAATTAGCACCAAACACTGTACGGCGAGGAGGTGGAGCTAAGGGTGTTATATCGAGGTACTCTGAGATCGATTGAGACCTACATACCAATTGTGGGCAGTCAATGGTGTTATTGAGCAGTTTATATGCGAATCTCAAATCCAAGAGCTCCCTTCGAGTTTCCAGGGTACTCATTCTGTAGCAGCCTAGTTTATCAAGGTAGGAAAGATATTTAAATTGCCTTCCCTTTGAGTACCCTAGGTATCGGATAAATCTTTTTTGGACTCGTTCTATCCGCACGTTATGTACGAGTAAGTAGTACATGCCTACGAGATCTTTGGAAAGACTAAAATGGATTGGTTCATGTTTAGCACAATCTACAAGGTGCAAGGGAAAGGGACCGCGACGCTCATACTGTTACCATGAATTTAGCACATGCATGATTCTAGACCTCAGAGCAGAAACTTAAGGCTGGTTATTAAAAAATAAATGCTGTTCCATATATTGACCGTGTAGGTATTTTTTAATGCAATAACTGGTTTAATAAAAAAAACCGGCTAACTGCGAGTCGGTCTCGAACACGAAGAGCTCCGTAACATATCGTACAAGATCTTTTTCTTTTCGTGTGGTTAGTGACATGGGCGTACCCGGGGGGGGGGGGGGGGGGGTCAACTAACCGGCCATTGGAGATTTTATTACCAATGCCTTATTCTACGGCTGCAATTGAATGGTCATTCAGTACACTCAGACGCGTAAAAACATGGTTGAGATCAACAATGGTCAAAGACAGGTTAAATGGGCTTTGCTCTGTCAGTCTTTGGTCAGTGTTATGTTGTACATAACTTGATCAAAATATGATTCTCGATCATAGCAAATATATATTTACGGAATTGTAATCATTAGAATCATCTCTCTAAGTTAGATTTGTTCAATTTAATGGCTTTTTCATGAAATCATGTCATTTCAGAACAAATCTAAATAAAGATTATAATTCTGTAAATATTTATTTGTTATGGTGGCGAATCATATTTGAATCAAGATACAATCTGACACTGACTAGCAAATTGCAAAAAACATAAGAAAATTTGAATTTGCCTCCCCCTGGGCCAAAAGCTGGGTACGCCCTTGGTTAGTGACTAATCTGTACCCTAATTACGTAATACACGGTCAATCAGAATCTGAATCGTTTTGAAACAGATTGCTTCATAAGTTCGAAAAAAAAATCTGCTCAACAACGTAAATAACGCAATGAATGTTGTTGAACTGTCAAAATGAAACAGTCGTAATCGTTTACCAAAATGTGTTGCGTAATTGTATAATTATCACTTGCCGGCTTTAAAACTCTGGTGTCAGAGTTTTAAAGCCGCCCATGAGCCTTTGACTTCACGTGCCGTCGAGAAATAATTCTCTACATTTCTGTCGTACAAGATTTAACACAAATACGGAAAAAAAATTTAAAAAAATCGCAAAGTTATAGGAGATCATTCACCGTCCATGCCGGACTATCATAATTAAATGCGTATATTAAATTTCTTGTCTGTTCTGTTGACTGTTGTTCTGCTGGCTTGGGTGCAGCAGCCAGACCACGGTGAACCTTAGAACGGGTTATCATAATTGAATGCGTATATAAAATATTGTATCTATGCTATATTTTTGGGCTAAATGTGAAAGCCCACATGTGTGTGTGTGTGTTTTCGTTTTGACAAACGAAAAAAAGCTACGAGTATATTCCGAAAATTCAAATTCAAAATTCAAATTCAAATTCAAAAGTCATTTATTCAAACTAGGCTGATAATCAGCACTTTTCGAACGTCAAAATTACATAAGACAGTCCCCCAAAACGCCCACCCTTCACCACTTCCTAGTGCGTTAGCTTTTTTTTTTTTTTTTGAGGATGGGAAATTATCAAATAACTTCTCCCGCTCTGGGTGGAGCGGGAGGGCGTGTCAGACTTTTACTGACTAAAACCCACCCGTGTTCCTTCTGTTGCCTGTGTGCCGAGGTCGCGATATCCCTTTCAGACAAACCGTCAACCCCGGCAGGCATTGGCCCTTCCGGACCCCGTCAGTTGGTGCTGACATCTCTTTGAGGCGCGCGTGGAACACAACGCGCCGTCGACCCGGGCCTGGTCCCTATCGGACGGCGAGCTACCCATTGCTCACCGTCCGCAAGCCCGCGCCTACGGTGGCCGGAAGTCGGCTCGCGACTCCCGACGCCCGGGGCGTCTCCTGCGGCGACTAGGGGCGCGAGGGGGCGCATTTTGCCTCTCCCTCGGGCGCTCCGCCTTCTCCTTCGCGAGCATTACTGCTTCGCAGAAGGAGGTGACGGCCTCCCATGCACTCTCGCTCCGGACCATGGCCTGAACCAGGGCCGGACGCGAGAGATCGCCGCCGCCGATCGCCTCCGTGAGGACACGGCGGTGCTCCGCCCAAGCTGGGCAGACCTCCACCGTATGCTCCACCGTGTCCTCCGGGCGATCCACACAGTGGTGACACCCGGGCGTTTCCTCCCGCTTTATCCTGAACAGGAACCTCCCGAAGAAGCTGGGAAGAAGAAGCGGCGCAACAAAACGAAAGAATACGTTTTCTCTTCATTTTTTTACCACCTATGGGAATATGTAGTCATTCTCCGTCAAGTTACACGAGTTCGTAAAATGACTTTTTCATACTTATTTGATACGGGCTATTATGAGTGGTTGCAATGTTTTTTTTTTTTGAGGCAAGCTAGTACTGTCATACGCGCTTCGTTCGCTAGTACATTAAAATAGCAGAATTATTGTATTAATACGGCTTATTTATATATCTAAAAACATGTGTTATTTCATTTCACTGTTGTTTCGTGAATATGAACCACTAAATAGACCTTAAACGAGTTACCTATTTAAATCACTTAATAAGTACCGTCGAAAAAAAAAACTTTATTTCATATATGTACTGATCTATGTGCAGAATAATAGAATAGAGCCTTAGTTTCACTGTAAAAAATTATATCTGTAATGTTTACTGGCATACGAAGCTATTACTATTATTCTTTTAACTAAAACATGTTGAAAACAGTATTTTTCAAACTCGTATAACAGCGCAAGGAATGGCCCCACAGATTGGTGAAAAGTGAAGAGAATAACATGTTCTAACAGAATTTAACTTTTTATTGTTTGGCCGTACTTTCTAACGTTCATAATTTAGCCCAAAATTAATGATCTCCTTTGTATTTCTTAATGATACTGTGAATTAAAAAGCTGTTTTTTGCAGTTTCGGAAAATCGCCCATATTTAAATAAAGTAAGTACCTTATGAATGACGTTTTTAATATTTGTTGTACATATACAGATGTTTCAAATTCTTAACTGTTTAGTTACTGCGAACTGGCGGCACAACTCAAAATTTAAAAATTTACCATCTACTCGAAAAGAAGACCTTAATTGTAAACGTAAAAATCAAACTATATTCTTTGAGCATAGGTTAAATCATAGATTATAAGTTATTTATATTTGTATGGGTTAAATGCTCTAACTGCAATACCGTAGCATTCGTACCGGCCGTGCCAGGCAAGTGAACGGGTCGTGTTCTCATAATAATATCGGTACTACTTATCATTTAGTTACCTATCTATACTACATCCATACTTTAATTAAATGCGACAGTAAGCCATGCGAAAGTAGGCTAACTCTGTCCGTCTGATTGTTACCTAACTTTTCACGCCTGAGTCAATCGTTATGAAATTTGACAGATAGGTAGGCTGGGAACTGAAGAAGGATGTGTAGGCTTATCATCCTGGATATTTCTACTTACAAAATATACAGCAACAGGCTACTATAGGTACATATTTACGGTCAAATTAGATTATAAGCTAGAGAAATTCCGAAGACGTTATGGACATCTAAACACGAAAAAAAAAAAAAGTTTTTGTTTTGGGCCGACTATGTCTAGCGTCTTTGTTACTTGAAGTATGAGTTGAGAAGCTCGAAGCTAAGTAATAACAGCCGCACGGGTCGATCCATCAGGTTAAGCTACGCTTGCCGGGGTTGATCCGTGGATGGGCGACCATCCTTGCATACAGAGACTCCTCCGTGCCTCAGAAAGCACGTTAAGCTGTTTGACAGTCGTTACGGGTCGCCAGAAACCGGCCGAAAGTCTGACAACCAGTCTTACCAAGGGGTCTTATCGTATAACCCAGTTACTGGGTTGTGGAGGTCAGATAGACAGTCGCTCCATAAAATAATACTGGTATTCAGTTGCATCCGGTTAGACTGGAAGCTGACCCAAACATAGTTGGGAAAAGGCTAAAAAGGCAGATTTTGCTTGTTCAGAAAAAAACATACCTAATTCCTCTTCTCCTACTACATTTGAGAAAACCGGCATGTCCTAGAACCAAAGTTCGAAGACATCCACCAACCCGCACTGGACCCGCGTGGTGGATATGGCCCACTTCCTCTCACAGAGGCTTTTAATGCCGTAGCCTCGTAGCAAGAATGTTACAAGAACCAAAGCGTGGGTAAGCTTTTTTGAAAAGTGTAAAAAGTAATATTTGAATCGTTCAGTAACTTTCTTTTCTTCTTCTTAGCGTATTGATGGCAAATGAAATTCAAATTTTATGTTTAGCCCAAAATCACCTGAATTCCGTTCGTTGACGCAGTCATAGGATGCTCCTCAAGTGCACAGATGACAAGGCATGCGCCGCAAGACGAAAGGTGGCCAAAGGTGGGCCATTGTCTGCGGAGAGGCGCCGCATACACACCTGACTTAGCGACACTGACTGAGTTAGCCTCCCCGAGCGACGTTCTCTCCGGACGACTCGGACCGCCCGGATGTTACGTCGCTCGGGGAGGCTCCTTTAAAATATCCCAGTAACTTTCTTTTGATTTTAGTAGAAGTACTGTTAATTATTGGTTATAATTGAAGCTTAATAATTAACATTGCTATTCGCTACAAACTCAAACACCTAGCTAATTTACGTACCAAGAAATGATAACCTTTAGGTATTAAAGCTAATCAGCAGCCTACCGCAGGGTGTCACAGTTATTTTAATTGTAAGAACGTGACTCTATGTCAAACCGACACTTTTCAGGTACACTCAACAAACCACGACATTGCATCATACAAGTCGAAAACCGTTATCAGATTTCGTCATGAATTTATGAACACCGGGTTTTTTTAACCAATGTTAACTGCGTAGTAAAAAATTTGACGTATTGTAAAAATTATTATTTACTGTTAGATTAACGGCTGGCCTCTGAATCACCGTCGTTATTAAATAAATACTTCGATAATATTGATAATATCTTTCTGGAGATAATTATTATTTAAATATAGATTGTTGTCTGATGCTTATATTTTGATTAGTTGGATAGGAGATTCGTCACTCAAATTTTTGAAAGGTTGGGGTCTTTTAACTTAAAATCTAATACATGTTTTAGTGTCGGGACAAGGACTAGGTAGACAGTAAGGCAGTCACTTGTCTATTGTCAGCGATTCGTTAGGCAAGTTAGGCATGCCCTCTTGCCTTTGCGCCATTTTTACGCTACCTATGTTTTGAATAAAAGTACCTACGAGTAACTATATCCCACTATCTAAACTAATATTATAAATAAAAATGATTAGATTTTTTGTATGTTTGTTTGTTTGTTACGCTTTTACGCTAAAACGGCTGAACGTATTTGGATGAAATTTGGCACATGAGTAGACCATGACCTGGGTTAGGACATAGGAATTTTTATCTCGATATTCTCACGAGATCTAGACTTATGCGAGTGGAACCGCGGGGCGCAGCTACTTCATGAAAATTCATGAAAAATTATAGAAAATTATCTTTAAAGGGGGTCTTTATGTATCTTTTTCACGCGGGTGAAACCACGGGCAAAAGCTAGTTTTAGTAAAGTTTCTATATTAACTTAGTTAGATAAATAAAAAATATAAGGACTAAATCGTAACTTTGATGCCCCTTAATAAAGAAAAGAAGGAAGAAAAGAAGGAAGAACCTACTTACCGACGCACCTACTTGAGCAAAGGAATTTCCGGCTTATAAATAGTTATCTGTTGTATCAAAATAATGGATTGACTAAGATTACAATTATCTTATTTGTTACAAAGTCATGTATATTTTATCAGTTTATTTATATCTGGGTGAAAGTAAAAATAAAAAGTAATTAGGTACTTAACTTATGATAATTAGTAGGTACCTACAAAATTATTAATCACAATAAAACTTATTTACGTTGTTATGTCATTAAATAACTATGTACCTACATACTTGTATTTTATTTAAACTAATTCAAAAACTCAATAGCACTATTGACTTTGTTTTCTCCCGTAGAATGATAAAATTGACATGATTTTATAAGAAAAAGAAACTTCAATTGTAACGCAAACTATTCTTTTAAACATTTTATCGTATGTATATTCATTATCGCGGCGGAAAATGCCCAATTTGATATCCGCGCAAAAGAATAAGGTTATTAGTTAGTTGGTTCGGTTCAAGTTTGAGGAAAATTACTGAAAGTGGTCTAGTTTCCATCTTTAGGTGCGTATACGCACGGCAGTATTGCATGAATCGCGGTTACCAATATCTAAGTGAATGGGCTATAAGCCTGCAGCCTAACTGTTTAACACACTTTGAATCACAATCTGAATGATTTCAAGGATATTGCTAATCCATTGCTTCATATGTTCGAAAAATTTGTCTGTTCAACAACGTAAATAACGCAATGAATGTTGTTGAACTGTCAAAATTAAAGACAATGCTACTGTGAGTGATAGGTACGTTATTACTCTGCGGATTTGATAAAGGAACACATTTTTCGTCTCTTAAGAGCCCGTCTCATAATTATACAAAACTCAGCCTGAATCATCTGTTACCATCCGGAAAACGGATCATAAACTGAGACCCTGATAGTCTCTAGTTTATTATGATCGGCCGCACCGTTGTTAACCCAGATAGATAAACAGATACAGGGGTCTAAATGTTCACGTTATTTACTGTAAAATGAACCAAGGTTTTCAAATCTCATTGACCTAATTAGCTCGGCGAGGTAGGTACATTAAGAGGTCGCGTGTGTTCGTACGACAGCCACGACGCGGCGACGGTCTCGTGATGCCTCCATGAACTTTCCTTGTTTACAGATGTTGTCCTATTAATAAATAGTTAATTGTGTCTCATTATGATAATCGTAAATGCGATACAAATGTACTCATAGTACAAAGTGACGATGAGCAAATGATCGACTGGTGAACCCTGTCCAGTTAGCTGCTCCACCTACCTGCTGATGCTGACGGGCTATTCTTATCATCACGGCATGAACTGGAACAGGTGCTGAGCAGAAATTGGACAATTTAAAATCCTATGGAAATTTAGCGTTCGATTTCCATACGATTCCAAATTGTCCGCGGACAAATTGTCCATCGTCTCTTCAGCGCTAAAAACTAAACTTACAAAAAAAAAACTGATACGTTACGTGCTTTTAAAAGTACTTACCTAAGTAAAGATCTTCAATTAGTTTGCTTGGTACTGTTAATTTAGTATCATAATAAATTTTAATTACCTTAGTAGGTAATTCGTTAGTAAGTATGTTTTTCTGTTTTTTTTAAGACTGGTGCAGACTGGCGCGGCGCGACACCGGTAATGGTTCTACCATGAAGTTTTCATATATTGTTTTCTTAGTGCCCCGTTGCGCCGTCACGTCGCGTCGGGCCTGTCTGCACAGGCTTAACCTGGAATACTTAGGTGCAACATTATTTCGGGTAATATTACCTCCGTCTGTCTTGTCACGCAACAGAGACGTGTAAACACACATACCTACGCGAAGTTGTCAGTTGAAGGACGATCTATTCATGAAACTACAATAATCTGAACTTCTGACCTCATTATTTTCGTTCATCTGTCTGAGACTGGTAAAAAATCGATACCTAGTATACAATCTGGTTTCATGCGGATTTTACTACACATGATAATCATTTTGTAGATTTTAATTAGGTAAGTTATTCTTTCCCACTTCAATGTTCTTACCTAATGTTTTTTTCAGTGTTCCGTGCCAACGATAAGAGGAGCTTGTGCTACCGTATCGTGTAAACTTACTCAATTTGATTGATATGTTGCAATTTTGTTTGCATTTTTAACAAACAAAAAAAATGGGCATTAAATAATCCACGAAAACAAACGGAAAATTTTGTCTACAGTATTTTATACAATGTATCAAAAACAATGCCACGGGTCAAGCATGACGTGAGCCTGGCAAGTTTTTTTTTTAAAATCGGATGTTTGTAAATGAGCTGCACAGATAACGTATCGTGAAGTAATAAGAAAATGGCGGCGCCCTAATTTCGTGGGAAGAAGACTAATGAATGACTGTCATCTCGAGTTTGCTTTGTTTTTTTTTAACATAGCTGATTAAAAGTTATAATCGTATGCACGTCAAACGTACGACCTACCTAGCTATTTTTCATATTATTATTTTTATATGTATTTACAAAGGTGGAGTTGAAAGACCTGTAAACTATCATGAAATATGTCTTATCCACTTTACCTAATATGAATTGATATAGGTAATATAAAAAAATGTAACATTTAACTATCTGTTACTTATCAGTGGTGATGCAATCATAATATAACGTTGAAAGCAACCACGCAAGGTTGGTATTTCAGGAATTCCGAAATAAAAAAAATGGGCATCGATAATTCCCCAATTTCCTGTTACATCATACAACGGATGTGGTGCCATACTTTTTTTCCTTATGAATAAAAACCAATTTACCTCATTACAAAAATCATACGATTTTAATAAACAAGTTAGGATAATCAGGAACCTACCAATTATTGTCTGAAGGACTTTGTTTGTCTTTTTTTGTACCTACCATAAGGCTAAACATAATTGATAAACTCCTGCATCTTATCGAGTGGAGAAAGTAAAAGCAATGACTCACCTACCTACTTACCGTGTAGGTAAATAAGTAGGTACCTATTAGTAAATAACATAAGTGCATCTATCTCATGATTACCTACGAGATAATAAGTAGGTATCAAAGATAAGCTCTCGAAAGCAGTTGAGGTAGGTTGTACCGCTATGATTCACTTTATTGAACTAAAGATCACAGCTTCGTTAACTGGATCGATATCAGTTCAAACTTCATATCTTGTATGTTTATGTATGACAGATTTAGGTATCTTTGGTAATTTAATGTAATGACGTTTTGTCATGGCACAGTTGAAGAACGGGGTAAATAAGACGAAGGTACGCAGGCGTAGATATTTATTAAGGTTATGTTAAGCCTGCCACCATAGCTATCGATGTTTATGTATTTTTTTCGCGTAAGAGGCTAAATACTGATAAAATCTTTAAAAGTTGCAACACTCCGTTACAAACAAGTACCTAGCTAAACACATTGTTGTATTGTATAATAATAATGTTAAGATCAATAAGATCTACATTTAAAAGAACACTGCAAGATCAGTGCGAAAAAATTATCACGTCAGCTCCAGTAAGTTATTTTAAATTAGGTCTAGGCAAGTTCTGGCACGTGGCAGTTTACATAGTTATGATAATTTTACTACAATACCTATCTTACGAGTGACATTGGCGCGCAGTCATCGAACCTCGCCGCTATCAGCAATTTCATTTCGGCGGGTTATCAGCCACGCGCGAGATAACCCGGGCCGCCTATATAACTCGCGCATCTTAACACAATCATCAGTACACAACCAAGCGTCCTACGATAAACACCAAACAGCTACATCCACTGTGCTTTTGGAAATTATATACAAGCTTTTACGAGTACATTTTTGAGTGAAAAAAAATAATCAAATCCTACCAAGATGCGTTTCCTGCACTTCATTGTTATCATCCTGAGCGTGCTGCTCCTGGCGTCGGTGGGGGAGGCTCGTCCGCACCAGAGGTCCCACAAACAGAAAAGGGCGTCGTTCTGCATGCTGAAACTCTGCAGCTTCATTCCGAGCTACATGGAACACAAAGTGCAGAGGCTGCGCTAGGGCACGTCGAGCTGCATGGGCCGCCAGCCGCGCGCCACGCTACCGGCGAACCGCCGATCACAGACTGATCACACAGTTTTCAGTGAAGAAGAACCATGGACAATTAACTCGACTGGAACCCGTCCATAACGTAGAATTATCTACGATGAAAGTGTGAGGAAAAGAAGGTTATCCAAGTGAAGAGAAGAAGCAATGCGTCGTGAAATCTGGACGCAGCACGGGTATTCTATTAATTTACCAGAAAATTAATAGTTTACATTTTTATTATCCGAGACGATCCGCCTCGATTTACTTAGCCTATATTAGGCTGCCGCCTAACAGAAGTATTCTGTACTATTATTGGAAATGGTAGTATTTTAAATTATGCTTAGGGCGTAAAGCTAAATAGTATTAGTAAACAATCAGTACTTTGTAGAATGTTCCTGATATCATAGACTTATGTAACGCTAGTATTGTTTTGGTTATTGCATGTTCAGTAAATTAAATATTTATTGTTTAGTTTAAGATAATGATTTCGTAGGCGATAAAATAAATTGGTTTCTTATTAAATATGTCTCGTTATTGTATCATATCCTCACCCTCGTTAAAAGAATCATAAAGTTTAAATGTGATAAACTTTATACAAATGAATGCTTTGAAAAAAATCTGCACAAATTGATGCGTAGATATATTAGCAGACTAACACTCGTCATTGACTCTCCTATTACATCACTCTTAATGATCTGATTAAAGTCATTGGCACAAAATAAATACCTACAAACCTCAGACCATATAAAAACCAAGACATAGCGCTGCGAACAATACAGTGAAGCATGCCAAACTACACCTCCGCTCTGTGCTCACACGCACACATTTACAATCAAACTACACCTCACTATTGCACACATGTTAACGAAACCGACCTCACGTCACTGTTGACAGCGCTATGTCTTGGTTTTGTATTTGGTCAGAGCTACCAATATCTCTTAAAATAGAACATATAAGTACCTACTGCTATAATTAAAGATATCACACTTTTAAAACTACTCTCATGATTAATTAGTGAACATTTAATAGGCAACTGATAACATGCTTTAACGAATAGGTAATAATTCGGACTTAGATGTCATGTTATCGTGTTCAAAGCGTGCCGTTATTAATTAATTATTGGGGACATATTTTTATTTTTGTTACGGGTTTTTTCATCGGGAATTTCTCAGTGGCAGCCCGAAGTCTCGATTTTGGGCCCGGTTGATGGCAATAGACTCGTCTAGAGTTGCCGCGAATAGTGTTTATAGCGAATAGTCGAATACCGATTAATCGCCATTCACTTTGGCGAATAGTCGAATAACTCGACATTACTATTCGACATAAAAAAAAACATTAAACACATTAAAAATATTTCTAATTTCTAATAAGGTTGTGAGAAAAGAAAACAATAAAGTTAAAGAAATCTGTTTCATGTTATACATACCTATATCCCGGGCGCAATAACTTGACACCTGGCTCGAACCCGCGCGAGGCCCCGTTCTCGTCCTTCAGGACGAGAGCGGGGCCTCGCGCGGGTTAGCGGGAGGGGAGCCGAGTTTCGAGCCAGGTGTCAAGTTATTGCGCCCGGGTTGTACTACTACTACTACTACTACCTACGAACTACATCGCATTAGCAAGGCTGACAGAAAAATAAACCCATATGAATGGTGAGCTTTGAGTACCAATAAGAATAGATTTCCTATTTTAAGTAAGCTTGCTAAACGATACTTAATCACACCAGCAAGCTCTGTTTATTCAGAAAGACCATTTTCCGAGGCAGGTTTAATTTACGAGGAAAAACGAAACCGACTTGCTCCAGAACGTGCAGAAAAAAATGTTTTTTTGCACCACAATCTGCCTCTGTTGGATTTTAAATATTAATTAAAAAGCCTTACTAATTTAATTTAATGAATATGATAGGCACAGGCACATATTACAGATAATAATTGATATTGTGTATTGTTTTATTAAGGAAAATAATTAAAAAAATGATTATTCTTAACTCATTAGTTCTTTTGTTCGTTAAAAGTTTATTTTCGACGATTATTCGCCGAATGTCGAATAATACTAGCTATTATTCGGTATTCGACAAATATCAAAGAAATGACGAGTAATGCCGAATACCGAATAATAGCGAGTATTCGCGGCAACTCTAGACTCGTCCCCTATTACATGGGACTTAAAACATAACTGGCGAAATGTGGGTGTACCTCTGCCCAACCCTTCAGGGATTACAGGCGTGATGTTATATTATTTTTAATTAGTAATTGACACTTTTTTTATTGAGCATTGAGTTTCGAATACATAAAGCCTAACTTAATGCACTAGAGTCTAAAAGAGCTGTATTTTTACAGAGTCTATTGCACGAAGGAAATGAGCAACTAACAAAATGTGATGATGGAATCACCAGAAGGGAACGCCCTAGAAGGACATATACATAATCTGCGTTCGCAATTCATTTGCCAAACATGTAAACAAACACTAGTTTTATGAAAAACACCTGTAATGCCTACAAATAAGGTTCAACTCGGGCTACAACTTCATATTTCTTATGACTGTTACAGCAGTACTAGTCAGTCTGAAATCAAGTTTATTTACACATGCATAAAGTTGATGTTTATCTAAATGAAAACTTCTTGTTTGTATACATGTTTGGCAAATAAATTGCGAACGCAGATTAGTTCCCTTATTGGTGATGTTCTTCAGAAAGATCAGATCGGATCGGTCGGATCGTAGCAGGTGGCGATTCTGTAGTTTCTGCTTACCCCCATGGGAAGAAGGATTGTATGAGCATCATAGATTTCACACTTAAGTTTTGCTAAGCATGGTTCTTGTATTAAGTACCTATAGGTAATGTTATTTAAAAGGCGTAGCTTTGTCCCTAATAATGCGTACGTGGGCAAACTGCGTTAATTAAGAGAACATTAACACACATAATCTACACACGTACATGTGACGTTAAACTGCAGAGTTATCTCCTAGAATAACTGTTATTTCTCAACCATAATTACAATGAGCGTGTGCGTCGCTTTTTGCTAAGAAAGCGTCAGCAATGATTTATGTGATGTTATGTTATTGTATATAACTCAAAATATTATTGATTTATCTTTGATTGATTGCCTTCTGACTTTTTATTTCATAATATGAGAGGGTCACTCAGGACAAAGATTTGTAGAGCTACTTGGTACAGTTAACGTTCGCCTCTGAAATTCGTTACTGGGGAGGGAGCTTTTCGATTTTGGTGGAGTTTAAAAAATCGAGGTCAATTTTGCAGGAGTAGTAAAGAAGACAGATACACGAAACAAAACACAACAACAACAAGATATAAAGCAACTTTTTTTTTATAACTTAAAGTTGTTGTGTTAGTGCTCAAAATCGGAATTTTGCTTAGCATGTTCTTATTAATTTTAGATAATCAGGTACATACAATCAGACCTGTCTAGATGGAGTGGAAAAACCTGATCAAAACGGGAAAGTCATAAGGACTAAATAAAAGTTTCTTGGTCAAAACCTTTGACCCAGATTTGTAATGTCTCAAAATTAAATAATGAATATCCTTTGTTGATCTTCGAAAAAGTTATTCTACAATCCAGCACAGTAAAGTCACGGGCTTAATCTAGTTTTATTATAACAGCTATCCTTTACAAATGAACTAGAAACTAACCTACCTATCACTTGCCGACTTGCAAGCTCGTACAGAATGGTTCGATATGCCCAAGTAACAATTTATAGCTCCTTATACCACGCGAATATGCACTCTATTCCCAAGTAATAAGAGTTAAGAGTAGTATCAATTTACAGTAGTCGGAATGATTGTCATATGGCGACCTTACTGACTTGCGGTACTTTTCAGAGTCGTAAAGATACGCGACGTGGGTGGGACACACAGATAAATAGATAATGGAAATGTGTTATAAACTTATAATTTATAAAACAATGTATTTTTACGTTATTCTATACTTATCTTAAAGAAAGAAAACGAGTTTATCAGTAACTTTTTAACTAGAGTAAGTTGTATGAGTCAGTTGAGATATATGAATGGGAGTAAGGGCACAGCACGGTCAATTCTTGCTAGAAGGTTCCATTGTCCGTTACATAATAACCAAGATAAGTTAGATTCACTCATTGGTTTCGCTACTTAGTAGGTACCTAATAACGGTTGATGTTGGCACTACATATTGGTGAAATGTAGCATGGAAATGTGAAACAAACTCGCCTAGTTGTGTACATTTCATTGTTACGTTTCATAAAAAAATTTCATTGTCATTAGAGCCTTTTGCCGGTATAGAGTCGGTTTGTACGGGCGTATTTTTATCGCGGCGATCTTTTTTCGCGAATTAGATTGTCCACCCTCTGCTTAGAGCCGAGAGTGGAATATCTAACAGTGTGTTTTCTTGACGCGCTGGACGAGCTCTGTTGGATTCTCAATGCTCGGCTCAATACGGAGAGTTGAAAATCCAGTGTACGAAAAAAAATCGCCGCGATTTTATTACGTCCGTGCGAACGTAGGCTTAATCGAGCGCAACTCTTGCAAAAAAAAATCAGGAATAAAGGTCCAGAAACTACATCTACACTAATATTAAACAGATAAAAAATTTGTATTTATGGTTGTAATGAATAAACTCAAAAACTACGGACCGATAAAAAAAAATCTTTCGTAAGTAGAACGCTATATTATCAGTGAGTAACATAGGCTATAATTTATGAAGATATTTCGCGGGCGAAGCTACTTATGTAATAAAGTCTCAACTCTACGAAATAAGTTGAGACGATCATAATGATATGTAACAACAACCCATGTGTAGATTCAGAAATGTATCATACTTACGTCGTCTCTCACTTAATTAGACACTCCTATAACGTCAAATCAATCATATTATTTTGATGAAAATGTTAATATTTTAAGATAAACCATAAACGCCTCTAAATGATATCATCACGTCATCCTAGGGGATGGCGTGATGATTTAGAGGCGTTTGTGGTCAAAAACAGGTCGAAAAAAAAACGGGGATGAGAGTTGATCACGAGGAGTTTGTGACACGATAACGTATCCTGTGGTCCTGTCTTCTCCACTGTCGTACAGTAGCACTGTTCTTGGACACAAAAGTGCTACGAGAAAGGTACTAATCAGAGAGACCCTAGACAATGCATGAAGTCAATGTGGCCTCCCTCCTAAGGTAAAAGTTAAGACAAAGTTAAGTTGCCCTTAATGTCCATCGGGTATCTGACCCAAAAATTTGGCTATCGTAAAAGCAAGCAAAATACCCTTAATTAGTCACATACAATCCAAATGACCTGTTCTATTGTGGCATGTTCTCCACTATTCTATTAACAGATGTTGTGGACGTATATCTAGGCGCACTTACGTCAAGATCACCAGGTCAGATCACGTTATAAGATAAGCCGCTTTGTTTAATTTTAATTCTACAACCGTAATCTGTAAACACGTAGAAAGTTATCAATAGAATATAATATTATACATTATTGAGTTAGCCTTGGTTCTGGTGCGGGTGTACTGGCCGAGTGCGCCTGCACTTGCGGGGTCTGTTCGCACACAAGTGTTGTTGCCAGGGCTGGGCAAAATACTTTTATAAAGTACATTGAAAATACAAAATACTTCATTTATTTAATTGAAATATAGCACAGTAGACCAGCCTTTCGTTCCACAGTCTGCTTATCTACATAGAGGATACTCCTAAAGAGGACCCAAAAGAGTGGTCAGTTAGACTTCACTTTACGGTACCAACATAGTATGTACCCAACAGGTTGGAAGAGGCTCGCTTCACATAGGACATAGGCCATCTTGGCGCTCTACTGTCCACAAAAATGTAAAAAACTTTAGAAAAAAGCAACTTGATACCGTAACCGAAACACGCCAAATACGTTTAAGGACGTATACCCAATATCGTTAACTCTGCCGGGCAACTCTTTTGCATTCGTTGTGACCTATACCCTTATTGAGTAATACACGATCAATCAGAATCTGAATCGTTTTGAAATATATACTAATCCATTGCTTCAGAAGTTTAAAAAAATCTGCTCAACAACGCAAATAACGCAATGAATGTAGTTGAACTGGCAAAATGAAACAGATTAGTCGTAATCGTTTACGAAAATATATTACGTAATTATATAGCTGGTATTTAAAACTAAATTTGGTCTAGCGAGTCTTATTAGGGCTAGGAAATTATAAAGAGTCGCTATTATTGAAATCGATAAGGAGGACTATACATATTTTGAAATACAATTTCAATTATGGCCAGCCCTGAGCATGTGTGCGAGTTCACAGCACGCACATAGAGGTAGGGTTGCCAGCTTTTTGTACAAGGAATAAACGTATTTTATGGTCAAAGTGCGAAAATAAGATGGTATTTCGGACAATTAAACAGTATCTCGAAAAAATAAACAGTATTTTAAGTTTTTTTTAAATGAATTAAGTAGATACATAATTCATCAGTGCCGGTCGCGCAACTCATCAATTTAGCACCATTTTTGAAGACTTCGTAAGCCTCACCAAATAGACGAGGAGCATTTTTTTTATTGAATTTATCGAAGCATGTATTGAAGCTCTATATCTCTCCTCCCATCACTTAGCATTCGTCACTGAAAACACTTATTCTGTGAATATTCAGGTTGCAGACCTTACTATAATACTTACTAGTATTTTGATAACAATTATCTATTTAATTGGTCCCGAAATTCGAAACACTAACAGTTTCATTCTGAAATTAAGATTTTCTGAACCACGCGGCCATGCCAAGGTGCATGCACGATATTCTAATTACGTACTACGTACAACTTTTTATTTAGGTATAGCTCTGTCAGTGAAAACAGTATATTAACTTACTTTATTTTTGTTGAACAGTAAACAGTATTTTACAGCGAAAAAAAGTGTAGGTAATACTGTTTATAACAGTATGATTGGTAACCCTACACAGAGATCGTGGACGTCCAAGTTGTGTGTCGTATGTTATGTAGGTACTCGCTTGCTCGTTAAATACGCGGGGTGTATATTGTGCATTACGTCCGAGCGAGTAGCTAGGGACGTACGAGTAGGTACGCGGGTACATTACACGTGCCCCCGGGTTTTGTTATAATAATTATGGACGCACGTTGCGTTCAACTTAAATGATGCGTTCAATTATAAAGTGATGTGTCAGTTACTTTACACATTATGCTTTTCCTGTGTTTAGTTAAAACAGATACGACTTTTATTTAAGAAACCAACTTGTGGCGTCTCTTGTTGCAATGACTGACGGCTCTGTCTTAAAAACTAGTCTCTAAAATAAAACTCTGCATATATGTACACGCTTTACTATAAATCTGAATGTCATACTTATTTTACGATCACAGTCACAGTGTACAAACTCACAATGAAAAACTACTTAACAACCGATACAGATTAAAATGTTTACAAAAACAGGCACCGAGATATAATGTAAATACAATATATTTACAAAACTATTAGTATTAACAGCGACACTTTCTTAACGAAAACAAATTTTGTTTAAGTTTATATAGAACTACAGTTTTGGTAACTTATCAATTGAAGCTATCTGGCTAAGACGGGGCTGGTTGGTACTCAGGAAAAGAAATGGCTGTCTTTACGGTTGACAGATTCAAAATAAATAAGGTGGCCTGTATAAAACCCAAGATCACCGAAATAGATTTTAGAAAGCAGTAACATCAAAAATCGCTGATGATAAAGTAGGAGGAACAAATAAATCCAAAATTAATATCTGTTTTGAAATTCAGAGGGTTCTCAAAAACTGCTCCGAGAGTGTGATGGCCGCTAAATCAGATGAGAGCAAGCATGCCACTTTTACTGAATACCAATCCGTCTCGCAGTGCCCAAATAACATCAGTTTACAGTGTTTTAAATAAACATTCACATTTATTTTTGTGTTTTTTTTTAGAAGTATTTTCCTGTAGTATTTTTTTATGAATTAAGTATTAATATTTTTGAAAATCAGAAAAGCACTAAAAGATTCGGAATACATTATCCTCTTTCAATCAAAATTAAAATATACTTTCCTTGATTAAATTACTCACAAATTAATTTGATGGTGTTAAGAAAAACAGCTTTTAAGTAAGCTGAAAAGTGTGGGGATATCTAATTTAACTATATCGGAGACAGAATGCTGGCTGAAAACACCAATGGTAGGCATCGACCCTGGCTAGTCACAGGCGAAGTGACCTGAGCGTACTTCTCCACGTCAAATCGTCACTGTCGCATGACGTCACCTGCTGGACGGCGGGCCGCACAGCAGCAGCTGGTCGTACTTCTTCATCTGTCGGGACGCCAGGTCCACGTCCACGTCCGTCAGGTAATACGCCTCGAAGTTTGACAGTGGACGCAGCATCGAGTATAAACGTTCAGCGTACTTTCTACGAAGAAAACTGGTGGTAAAGACTTTTAGGCATCCTGCTGATGGTTTGTATGTACTCGTATGTATACTGAATGTTTTTTTTAAATAAGTGAATAGTTGTTTGGTTTTACGTATATATTTTATTTTTCCTTTACTGTTACTCACAGTGTCTACATATCTCCTTATCTATTCGCCTATCGCAGGTATGCTGGAAGAGATTTCTTTAGAAATAAGCATCACCTTTGTGCGTATTTTTCTGCTACATTTTTCTTCTTGTCGGTTAACATAAAATGTTAAACCGACCACGGAGTATGGAGTTCTGGGTTCGTTAATTCCGAGGTCAATCAATGTGTTATTGGGTTTTACATCAGGAATTTCTAGCAGCCAGGAGCCTGGATTTGAACTAGACCCGCGACCAATTACATGACACTTAAAAATAACTGCCGAAATGCTGTACCTACTTACACCTCTGCCTATCATTTCGGGGTAATATAGGCGTTGGAATACTTAATCGTTTATTGCATTACACAATGTGTATTTAGGATGTAACTTAAAATTATATGAGATCATGTTGAACCCCACATAGTTGGGAAAAGGCTAGGCAGATTGATTGATGTTGAATCTGTCGGGCACAGCGAAGTAGTAGGAAAAAGGAAGTTTTGAAAACTTATCAGTGTTCTGAACGAAATCGCAATGTTATGTTAACTTTTGTTATGACATAGTGTTAATTCCTCACCATACCTGGCGTCAGTACTCTTATCGTCGAGCAGCGCGGCGAGCGAGCGCAGCGCGTGTCTGCGTGCGCACGCGGCGGTGGGCGGGCGCGCGCGCAGCAGGTCCCGCCCCCCGCCCCCCAGCGCGCAGCACACCACTAGCAGCCGAGCTGACGCGCACCGCACTAGCGGGCTCTTGTGACTGGCGGGACGGAAATACAATAAAGTTAGAGAGAAAAATAAATAAAAAATCTCATGACATATCGAGCCGTGAGGAAAGTTTTTAGTATGAATTTGGATATCTATAGAGATGTGGAAGACTAAAGAAATTATGGAAAGACTATTTGAAAGATGATATGGCTAGGAAGGGGTTGACTAGCGAGATGACGACTAATATACAAGTATGGAAGAGGAAGACATGAGATACAAGAGAATGATGTTTAAAATACATAAGGCACACATTACAGAAAAATACATCGTCTTTGAATCAATACTGTGAACGTTGAAGTCCAAGCGACAGTTCAGCCGATTACGAAACAAAATGATAATACAGTGCCAGGAATAATAACTTTATAGAAGGGCTACGGGTAACGAGCTACGCGCTACGGGCTACGAGTGTCTACGAGCATCGAACTTTTTTTTAGTGACGTTTTTTTTAACCTTTTGTTACCTCGTAGAAGAGCTACGGCCTACGGGTTACGTGCTACGTACTACGAGCTACATGCTACGAGAGTCTACGAGAACTAAACTTAATTTTTTTGTGATGTTTTTTAATATTACCTTTTTTAGACAAATAAAATCAAGAGCTCTTTTATGAGCTAAATTTTATTTAGCTCATAAGAGAGCCACGGGCTACGAGATACGTGCTATGCGCTACGATAGTCTACAAGAACTAATAAACCTTTTCTTATTCAATGTTTTTGTCCACCTATGGAAAATCATAGCTATTTTAGTCATCTCATAGAATACCTACGGGCTACGGGTTACGTGCTTCTCAGAATTAAATATCAAAATTTATATTTTGTACCTTTTTTATCTGTAAACCTTTGTCTGTAAAGTTATAGCTATTTTAGTCACCTCATGGAAGAGTTACGAGCTACGCGCTACGAGAGTCTACGAAACCTAAACTTCCATTTTTTGTGTTGTTCTTCCTTTGTCTGGAAAAATTTGGCTATTTTAGTAATCTCATGGAAAAGCTACGGTGCTAAGGATTACAAACTACACGCTACGAGTTACACGCTACGGGCTACAAGCTACGGGCTACACGCTTCTGGCTACACGCTAGGGTCTACACGCTACGGGCTACACGCTACGGACAACATGCAACGAGAACTAAAATTTCATTTTTTAGTCCGTTTTCGTCCACGGTCTAACCACGTCAACATATTATAAAACAAAGTCCCCCGCCGCGTCTGTCTGTCTGAACGCGATAAACTCAAAAACTACCGAACAGATTTACAAACGGTTTTCACCGAGTGATTCATGCGGAAGGTTTTTGTGTATTATCATTAAGGTTTTGTGTAAATTGGCTGAAATATGACGATTATTGTCGAAGAAGTCGGGAAAAATAATGCTGAATGCTGGGAACTTTACTGGCGTGCGCCGCGTAAGCCGTAAGAGACATCAAATTAATGTTCTACAGAACTGTAGAACTTAAAAAGTTCAACAAAAATGTCCGCGATAGCATATGTCTATCTTCTAAGGATGACCTACAGTAACCATTTTTATCTTTCAGAATTTGTTAAATATTTCATTGTTATTTCCGAAGCATTTTAACCGGTATTATATTTATTCTTATCCAATAAAATATGTTATTTAAATTGGGCATTTAATTTAGATTAAAATATGCCTTGACATCATAGAATTAAGATAAATACTTTAAAAGATATCACAGATTCAAAATTACGCGTAACAAAATAATTATGATTGACGACAACGCGGGCGCAGCGGTACGAGTCAATGACCCGGTAGTACGTACCTGTGGGATATTTTCCAACATCCATTCGGACGAAGCCGCGGGCAAAAGCTAGTAACTAATAAGTTAACTCACCAAGAGCCGTGGATACATAGCGCAGTGACTGAGTGGCTTAAGTCTACGTTGCAGACGATGTCGTCTAATGCCACGTTGGCGGCTCGTCTGACCGGGCGACTGAAGCTGCCAGTCTTGATCAACAGGATCGTCACGGCTTCGTAGAAGTCCTAATAAATACCGGTGTCATTGTGAAAATTCAGAATACTTTCAAAAGTAAGAAAAGCTTACTCCGGTATACGGTATCTGTAGGTTTTAGAAAATATGTAGCTGCCGATATTTCCGTAATTTTGACACAATTACGTCTTCTCTCCACGTTTACTGGCATTGATTAATTATTTCATTAGTTTCATGCGCGTTACATGTAACTACAGGTACAGTCGAAAAAGCTATTAAGTTTACAGGCAGCTAACTTGCAACTACTTTTTAAAACAATTGTGTGAGTGTGTTTACTGGTCAGTTTTTTTTCATTACTCGGCTTAAAAAGTTATTAGTTTATTACGCACACAATAAAAAAATATTTGGCAGAGTCGAGTGATGTATATTTTTGACTTAATACCAAATAGCTTGTTCGACTGTACATAGCTAATATTGACCGGTTTTAAATAAATCTATAGATTAAAGCTATACCTACCGGTTTTTTAGTGTAGTTGGTATTCTTGAGGATCATTGAGAGAGTGTTGCACGCGGCGCGCGCCACTTGCGTTCTCGGAGATTCTACGTGCCCGGTCACCTTCATAGAAAAACCAACGAATAAACTTTTGTTTCCTGAAAAAGCTGTGACGCAATAAAGAAAACAAGGTGGATTTTTGCGATGGGGCAATAATGACAGCTACCTTAACCGTTGTAGCCACAGGAAAACGGTCTTAGGAGACTGTCCTTACCTTTTTGAGAAATTTTGATCTGCATTAATAGATTTAGACAAAAATGTACAGGTTTCAAGAAAATAGGCAGCTTTCACAAAAACTTTATTTGATACCAATCGATCCTGTTCCATGTGTGGGATTAAAAAAATCTACTAACTAAGGTTTGAGTACCAGAGAAGTCAGAAATCGTAGAAAACTTTTCCCATACATTTTGTGGGAAATGAGATTACAACCTACTTTCCACGATGGGTAGACAATAAACAAAAAAAAATGGAATTTCAAATTTCGAACGAATACGCGGCATTAAAGTTATGACGGCACCGCCGTCTCAGGACACACAAGCTTTACGAAATAAAATAATTTTCGTGCCTGAATTTACAGTCGAGACAGAAAGTTATCTAAGGAAACTGGCCGAAACTGTGGTAATCGCGCAAATGCTCACTAACTGGTGATGTATGTACAAATCGATTGTTTGCCCAGTATATCAGTTTCCGAGAAATGATTAGTACAGTTAACCGCACATCCATCGTAACAATTTGACGTTAACAGCGCCTCCATGTCGTAGCAGTAAAAGCGGTTTACGCAGTTCATTTTCCCAGTGACTTGCGTTTGACTGTACCGTCACGAGCATAAATATATGGCTATGAACAGGTCGTCGGCACATTTTTTCGAAGCCGATGCAGCATCCTATATTTTGTTGTCGCTTGTCTCGTCAGATAGTTTTGATGTTCCTTCCATGTCACGTATTTTTGTTGCCAGTTTTATATGTGTTCCACAAATTATCACATATAGTTGCCGTCTTCTTGATGATAGATATTAATAGATGAATCATGAAGTCAGATATTATTTCCGAGCTGTCTATAGTAATATATTAATGCTCGTGACTGTAACTATGTATGTTTACACGAGACAGAATACGAGAAATAACGTCTACTTGTCTTATGAGGTCTGCAATTCTATGTTCCGCTATAATGCCCCAAAACTTGTCCAAAACACGTGGGAGATCGTCCAACGCGTCTGCTATTTCAAACCTGTGGACAAATAGCTGTTTAGTCATGTTTAATCAGCCTATAATGTTCCCACTGCCGGCACACAGGCCTCCTCTCTTCGAGATGGAGTGGGCTGTAATCCACCACGCGGGTCCAGTGCGGTTTGTTCGATGTCACATGTCTTCATATTTTTGGTTCTAGGACATGCCGTTCCTCACGATGTTTTCCTTCACCGTTTTTAAGAGCAATGTGATGAAATTATTTACTCAAAGTAACAG
The DNA here is from genome assembly GCA_914767755.1 of Agrochola circellaris. NCBI lineage: Eukaryota > Metazoa > Arthropoda > Insecta > Lepidoptera > Noctuidae > Agrochola > Agrochola circellaris. Next base: position 2,739,740 of record OU611859.1, on the reverse strand, counting down.
GGGGTCACATAGTCGGGGTCCAGTTTGGACAGGCTGTAATCAGTGGTGGCCTTAGCCTATCAGGGGCCCGTGACGGCAAAAAAAAATGAGGCCCCCAGTCTTCTCAGTTTATGTAGGTACCTATTTCTAGTAATATTTTGCAAAAAAAATAATGACAGCAAAAAAAAAAACAAGTTTATAGTCTACCTACACCATGGACCTCGCAGGATTCTATTTTATAGGGAGGTGCATTTTCATCTTCTTAAAAGGCAATTTATGAAAAGCAAGGGTTATAATTTATACCTCGAAAACTATCAAGAATCGCGGAACATACTCGGATTATTTTCCGATACCCCTGGGTATGAGGAATCAATATTATTTTTTATGACGTCACTATCTGGACCAACGCAGGTATCTATGTCATTAGTGCTTTTGTGTGTTGTGCTATTTATTTTGTGTGCACTAAATAAATGCTTTAGACCATAATATAACTGAACATCACGCCTGGATTCCCCGAAGGATTAGGCAGAGTTGTACCTAAAGTACACCCACATTTCGCCAGTTATGTTTAAGTCCCATGTAATAGGGGGCGAGCCTATTGCCATCAACCGGGCACAAATTCAGACTCCGGGCTGCCACTCAGAAATTCCAGATGGAACAACCCAATAACACTTTGCCCTACCTGGGAATCGAGCCTAGGATAAATGGTTGTCTATTTATCTAGGTTGAGAGCATCTAAGCTAAAATTGAGCTCCCCTCTAACTTCAAGATACTAACTACACCTTCGACACTCATAACTGCCTACTACTGCTCCAGGAGCACGGTCTGTCTGCACACGTTTTGCGTGTATGGGTAACCATCGTCTAGGCTGAGTTAAGCCAATCACAGCAGGGCCGTTCCTTCAAGCTCGACTGCTGTCGGAGAAGGGCGAAACATTGTTAGAGGTTGTGATTGTCGATTCTGTACGTAGTATTCTTTGCACTAACCACGAATGCGAGCGCAGTCTCTTGAGCAGCTCGACGCAGAGGAGGTCACATCCTCGCTCCGTGGCTTCTGTCAGTCTATCTGGAGACACCGAACTGGGGGACACACTTCTGCTTTCTGATACGCTCCTTTAGTAAAACAAGGTAATTATTAACCTTCTGATCACTTTTCACACTGGATAGTACAATGTGCGAACATAGATGCACTCATATTAACCTTATTGAGCACCAAAAGAAGCAGGGAAGTTTTGTTTTCTTTCAGCTTACGGAAAATTGTTTTTTGTGATTGTTGTGTAATAGGTTGACTGTCCGCAATGCAAAACAATCGCCAATTTGACATGAATCATAATTATCTGATCGCGGGACAAGGAAAGAGTTTAAGAGTGCGGGCGGACGTAAAATGTCATGTAGTTTATTTTAAATTAACTCTATTTTAAAATGAAGTTCATGGTAGGTCTAATACAAGTTCAATACGCACTGCTATCGTATGTATATTTAGGCAACGATCTACGATATAAAGCAGTTCCGTCACCTACCAAATCTTCAGAGCAGTGAAACACGTGTGAAGGTATCTTTTGACAAAATCCCTGAATTAGTTCTACGATACTTACTTCATATACTTAGATTGTATCCAAGACTTTCTTGGCTTGTGGCTCAACTTCAGTTCTCTGATTTTATCCTTGATGCTGATGGCGCAAGGCAACTCCGACAAGTTCTCCGTCTTGTTCATGATGGACGCGTTGTGGTCGGTTCGGCTGGAGTTGCTGGAGATGCATCCGTCCGCGTGGATGGGAGGCAGCTGGACGCTCGCGTGCGATGCTCTCTCAGGCTCTGGGTAGTAAGTTATCAGGATACCTTGATATTGCCATTATGTTAAATTGTTTGCCTATTATGTGTATTTATTACTTTTCGTCATATTAGGCCGTTTTCTTAAGTACTAAGTAATAGCCAACTTGATTAAACTTACCACTTCTTCCACTGATAAGTGCACTTTCTCCTGCTGCTAGATTCCTTCCTCCCAACTCCCATCTATCCTTCCGTTCTTCATAAAGGCACGGCAGGTTTTCAGTCCTGGTCACCAATTTATTGTGACTAAAGTTAAACAAAAAATTTAAGTTGTCTGAACAATTGGCGTTACCCTGTATTGGAGGCAATTTAAACATCTCAGATTCATTACTACTGTCTACATTTGGGAACAATTTGACTTTTATTCCAGCATTATTCGTAAACAAGACATCCTTATCAGCTTCTTCGTTTTGATTCGTAACGTCAGCAGGCGCACCAGCTGTTACGTCGCCTGTACTATCTTTTCTTGCCACCGACTCTTCAGTCAAAGGAGTTAAGTATCCGAAACGTTTTCTTTCATGTTCAGAAGGCGTGTGCGTGCGGAACTCTATGCTTTCAGACAACTTAGTGTACAGTTCGGCTACGTCATCATCAACAGACACGGGCGTACTTCTACCATCACTTTGGTTTTCACTTTTGTTAAATATACGTTTAGGTTCCATAAGTGAATCTTCTTCTATATCAGTGATGTCTGCTGATTGATCGAAATCGCTTGTGTTCTCATACTCGTTTTGATCTTCACACAATAATATATTATCGTTAGAATCGGGATTTACTAAGCTTCTCTTTTTGGGGTTGGTGGTTGAACTATTGTCACTGGTGCAGTCGGATTTATCGTTTTCTGTGTCAGATACCACGAATTTAGACGAACCGTCATCGATAGAATTAGGAAATATTTGATGACAAGAAATTTCATTGGAGTTTTCTCTAAAATCGCCCATCATTTCATTTGTAGTAAAGTTTTGTGTGGATCCTGATACTTCTATTCTATACTCTACCGTTTTGTTTTCTGTTATTGATATGAGGGAGGTTTGCGTCTCTAGTGTGTTGCTGTTGACAGGTTTCCTGACAGCGCCGTCTATTTCAGCAAGCTCTATGATAGTTTTGCTGGTCTGGGTGAAAATTTCTTGCGAAAATATGGAACATTCGTTAATGATGGTGGAACAAGCTCTGTTGATTTTCTTCGCAACTTCACTTTGCGCGTCTCTGTTGATGAGAACCGGTTTGGCAGGTTTGTCTTTCATGCTGACGATGCTTACGCTACCTCGCAGAGCTGAGCATTCACTGTCTTCGCTGTCCCACTCTATTACGTATGTATCCATTCCCGAGGAGTTTTGTTTCTCGGAGCCACTGTCCGTGAAGTCCATTGAGTATACATTCGAAACGGTTACACTTTTTTGTGACTCTGTGAGCTTCACATCGCCTACGACGTCTTCTATTTCATCATCCTGGAACATAATTGGTACAGCTAATAGGGAGATTGTAGAATAAGTTTACTATTTTAGACCTTATTGTGTGTAATTTAACCTCTTAGTAGGTTTCATATTTTACGTTTAGCTTATTGAGCACTTGGTGTGGTGCACGCGGTACCTACCTAACATTGACGTAATACCTGCTGTATCTGAAATCATACGTGTGTTGTTTATTCCAAAATCTATTATAAGTACCTTATTACTATCGCAGCAACAGAATAATAGGCTTCTTTTTTTTCTAATTCTGATCATCGCAGCTCGGCTTAGATATCTGAGAAAATTGTGACTCTATTCCTACTTGCTGACTTCAATAAGTAAATGTGAATCTCGGCCTACTAATAATACTTGAGCGACTTACCATATTTGATCAATTTAGAACAAAAATAATATAAACTATAATATCCGCCACCAATGTAACCACATAAACGAGTACTCTTAAGTATTTACAAATATTTCAGTGCAATTCTGACAGGCCATGACAACTTTGAACTGAGAAACTGTCACCTCATGTTTTGTTTTATTTTCAAAAACTGTGGTTTTCAATAGCTTGATAATGTGGAGCGGTGACAAGACCTACATCATCCTGCATTGATTTCTTCAAAATCACCGATGGGTGATGTGGAAGGCCAAGCACATCAATGAGATCATACTCAATAGGTATATTTAATGCGTTCCACAACGTGGACTTAGGTGGTAGGTTTAAAAAGACACGATCATACTGGCTCCTGTCGGGCACAGCAAAGTAGGAACGGCGCTTTGAGGATCGTGTGTTCCATTGCGTACCGACGCACATACTATGAATGTCTTGATCTTCACGTAGCATGTGCGTTGACAGAGGCGGCGTAAGGCGTGGGCGACGTGGGCAACCGCCTACGGCCTCGCGGTCGCGATCGCAGGCCTCGCATGTCGAAGGTTTATGCATCACTTACGCTTGACTCTACGCCGCGACACGACTGGTTTCTATGAATTTCTATGAAATACCTTCCGTAGCTAGCGACACGTCGCCTTCAAAGAAATACATAGAAACTAGTCGTGTCGCGGCGACACGTCGCCTGCAGTTGCCGCCTGCGGTCGGCTGCAGAATGGTACCTTAACAAAAATTAGTACTTAAAAGCTTAATACTATTACGCAAACGGATCCCCGAAGCAAAAAATGGTTTTCACAGACTTGCAATATTTTTGACCTGCCGATACTATACTCGACCAATACCTAAAACTTGTACAGTCTCAACTCAAGTTTTTTTTTTATTCGTCTTCTTGCGCCACAGGAGGGTCTCGCAAAATGTACCTCGCCCACATCAAATTTAGATCTTGCCCCGCTACTGTGCGTTGAATATGTTACAAATGAGTACCACCAAGCGAAAACCAAACTAACACGTCTTCACATCGTCACAGGCTGCCGAAACAACGCTATGGTACAACATTTAGCGACGCATTTCACATTTACTGCTATCTCTTTTCTTAACAAAGCTATTCGTAACGAACAACTTACCCAAGGTAATTTGAACCCCTGCTTCCCCTACTAGTACTCGGGCGTATGACACGTCGAAATCTAGCAAGGGACTGTCACACAGAGACAAAACACCTTAGTTACGACCGGGTGCTGTGTCCAATATCAATTTATTAAAACCATTGAACTGGTAGGCTGGAAGGTAAAGTAAAATAAAACAAGTTTTACATTAAAATATGCCAAAGTATTTAATCCACGTGTAGTCCATAAGTAGCATAGACACAGTACAATATCACAACGACAGAAACCCATGTTAGGTAAACAGTAGAATATGACTGTAGGCACAATACTTAGTTGTGATTGAATGGAGACAATAGTGCTTTCGTCAAGACTTACGGAGAAATAAAAAAGATGGCAGTTAAGTATCTGCAGGGTCACACCCTGACCCCGTGTCCTAACCGAAAGATCGTGGCGCGAGTACGCGATCGACGCGATTGTTTGTAGGAATTATGACGTAGAGATACAAACACGACTTGATTGATCGCGCGAGTAATCTATACTTATATAATATATAATAATATTATAAAGAGGTAAAATTTGTTTGTTTGTAAGTTTGTATGTAGGAGGTAATCTCCGAAATCTCCCAGTCGGATTCGAAAAATTATTTTTGCTTTGTATAGCCCAATTCTTGAGGTTATAAGACGCGGGCAGAAACTAGTATTCATATAAAAGCTCGCAACGATTGCGTATTCGCGCGAACTATCGCTTTTGGTTAGGATGCAGAGAGAGGTTTTATTATACATTAATATTTGGTGTTTCGTATTTAAAGTTGTCACATACATGAACGGACGAAAGCATTATTCCTCTTACAGATGTTTTTGTAGCGTGAGTACACGATGTACCTACCTGAGAAACTATAACTATCCATACTAGGTATTAACATAATGTTTTATTTTATTTCTAAAAGTTTTATTAGAAGTCTTTAAAACAACACCTATGTAGATAAATAACAAAGTGTTTCTAAGTTTCAACTTACTTCTGTCTCCCCGCGACCCACGCTACAGACATGTATAGAAGTAAGCCTGTATAGTGCTGCTAAAACACTGCCATTGTGAAAAAGTCCGCAACTACATAATCTATTAAATGGACAATCAATGGTTATAGGAACACTACATTTGGCTTTTCATGAGATTCGTAACATTTTATTACGAAACAGTCGTGAGATTTCAAGGGTTTTCGGTTTTTACTAATCACTGGTTATAACTAGATAAATCTGCAACGCAATCTTATAAAATTATCATCAAGTGCGTACGGCGAAGACACATAAAAACAATTGACGACCTCCCATCATGCAGATACGACTTTTTCACAAACAGCGAAGTAGTTGATTTGTTAAAATTGCACCTTATTGCCAAGTACATAAGGATGATATTAGAACATACAGATAGTACAACTAGATACTTAGAATATTTTGATTGAATACTTGAAGAACACGGGAACCGCTTGCTCACACATCAACGTTCCATAAAGTATGATAATATAATAGTTATAAAACATGATATTTAATACACTTACACAATCAACGTTTGCATGTGTTGCTGCAGTTTTTCTTTTCATTTACTTGATTCAATTATAAACATCACGCCAGTGTTCCCCGAGGGTGAGCAGAGGTGTTCCATAATTTCATATTACCTTACCTAATTCAAATTTCGCCAGTTATGTGTGAAAGGGGCGAGCCCATTGCCATCAATCGGGCATGAATGTAGACTTCAAGATGCTACTGAGAAATTCTTTAAGGAAAACCCCAATAACACTGCACGAGCTGGGTATCAATCCTAGCACCCCATGGTTAGCAGTCGCGGTTGCGGCCACTAGACCGACGCGGCAATTTTGTTTGGGAAGAGTAATTTGTAAATAACTGCCTGTTCGTTAAAAAGGTGCGTACGCGCAACCGGCTGTGTATATGACCGAGGACCTAGTGTGAGTTTCTTTTAACCATCGTTCGGCGCTCAGCCTCCGATTGGCCCTTCACCAGTGAAGGGCCAATCGGTGCGTAGAACGCGGTCGCTGCGTAAAGCCGAGATGGTTAAGAGAAACTCACACTAGGGCCTTAGATGTATGAAGGAGTATGTATGGATCGTAGCAGGTCGCGTTCTGTAGTTTCTGCTTACCTCCGTGGGAAGAAGGCGTGAATGTATGTATATAAGTGCCGCAGACAACTATAAGTGATTATCTGTGATCGCGATGGTCGCAGCAAAAAAACTGAGGTACAAAATATTTCCCGAGACAGTAAACCCACACATGCAAACACACAGACAGGTATAATATAATGTATCTACATAGAACGTTCTATAAGTCCGATATAAACACCACTCCGGCACAACATCTATACGATAAATACCCTTTATATCCAAATACACCACATTTACTTATTATTTAAACACAGCATTTAATACATTTTTCCAAACAATATTTTTTAACAATTTATAGAACCAAGTCAAAAAATAAATATGTTCCAATTTAACGAAAATAATTTGAAGTAGGTATACATAATTCTCTAAAATCGATTAATGTTTAAAAACAAGAGCGAATATTCTTTGTGAATACAATTAGCTCAATGATGTCTTTAAAAGTGTCTAATTTAATCACGAATTCATATTATTTGATGGGACGATATGTCGGTGCCTTCAACTACTTATAGGAAAATGCAGTGAGAGCACCAAATTATTGTTCAGGAACTAAATGTTCCTGAATAAAAATAAAAATGAAAGACTGTTCGCTGGTAAGCGCATCACTTGAGAACGGTCTGATTCGGCGAAATGTTTGTAATACATAGTTTGAATTAGGTTTTTATGGAAAGGAAAAATGGTCCGGAAAAACTGAAGGTGCTTTTTTCTAAAGGATTTTGTATGAACTCAAGACCATATTGACATTTTGACAGGACAACATCTGTAGGGTCAGCTGGTAATATTATCTGATTCTGATTGCTGTGTGATCACAAAAAAAGCTACAGTCTGAGTTTCTCTATTCGCTACATTTAATGTTACTACAGTCTCTAGATTGGCTGCAAAACCGTGAGATACATAGAAGACGTTATTTTACATTTAGGCTCATAAATAATCGATCAATATATTTACCACCTTTTCCACTTCCGAAAAAAATAAAATAAATAAATAACATAACATTACGGCCTGTTTTCCCGAAGGGTCTGGCAGAGGTACCTATAGAACTCACACATTAAAAGACAATATCCAACACTTTGATGTTTCTCTGCTTACCCGCTTTGGAGTGTGAAACTATCTCGTGATTCTTAAACACAATAGCCATATTGATATTTAGTAATAAGATCTTCGACCAAAAATATAAATAAAATAAAAATCATGCCAATTTTTCCCAAAAATATACTATTATAAACCATTCTGTATATAATACCTAGCCTTTATTTAAAATATATTTAATACACATGATACACTAAATTGATGAAAACCATCGAATAATCAACTATGATTTTCTAAAAGACCATTCACCGATATAGTTTATATTTCTAAAAAATACAGTGATAATCAATCGAGCACCTGATACGTCGACAAAATTCACGCATTCTACAAAGAATTTTAGCAAAATTATTTTGTTACTTTCGGTACTTTGGCGAAATAGCATTATAAACTGATTTCACCTTTAAAATATATACCGTCATCGTGCCAGGGCCCATATTGTCGAGTCAGGAAGTTCTAAACAAGAAAGAGATGAGACTTACAATGTATAACACCATCTCTCTCTACCAGTTTCCCAGAACATTGTTAGTTGGTATTACCTATAAGTATGGTCCCTGACAGCGAACTATTTATATAATAAAATCAAATAAGAACAATAAGAGATCCCGGGTATAACTTGATCAAACCGGCCCTTCGCTATCTTTTAAGTTTATCAGCAAAATTAATTGTGTTAAAATTATCAGTAGAATGACTAACGCACGGAATCATAACTGAACGCTTGAACAACAAAATAAACAATAATTTCAAACGGTTCACGTACAGTGAACTATACTGTGCTTCTGATATGTTAAACTCTTCAATATACACCAAATGTAAACTTTTAAATAAATATCTATTACCATAAAATATTAAATTTCAACAACAAAACGATCAAAACGTTAATTTTTAATAACTAACAATCTACAAGAAATGCTTTTTAAACTATACACTAATGAGTTTCGAAATAAGGCATTTGAAAATAAGGCTTTAATTCGCGATTTTGCGATTAATCGATAAATTGTGAAGTCGTGTCTTGATATCTTACATTTTGCATCTTAAAAGTCCTGGTCCAGAAGAATACGTTTACTTAGAAATAGGAACGGAAGCCTAACTAATAACTATGTAAACTCACACAACATTTATTTGAGAAATATAACACCATTATTAAAATATTGTTACGTAAATAAATATTATAATTAAAATCTTAATTAGTTACTAATATAGAAATATAGATTATTTCGCATATTATAAGTTTAGAGATTTAAAAATTAAATCAATTATTAAAATGCCTGCAAATAAAATACGAAATAATCTACAGTTGATCAGTTTATTTCTGTAATACCAAATATGTTGATATTTCACACAGGTGCAGGTGAATCTTACGGCGTGTACGCACGAACGAACAAAACATGGCGAACACGAACATCGAACACGGAACATTTGGCTCGTACGTGTGGCCTTAAATGAGCAAATCGAACACGAACACCATACGATCACCGTTCAACTTGTGTTCGCGGTCAACCGCTTCGCTCTCTTTACTAGCCATGGATTCGAAATTGTATCACCACGAACATTTTTGACGAACACAGTGTTTGATCTTCGTTAGTGGTACGCACATACGAACAAAGTGTTCGATGTTCGTGTTCATCATGATCTTGTTCATTCGTGCTACACGCCTTAGGTCAACACAAATTTCGATCAAAATGATCGAGTTCTAAATCCCCATCGTGCTATGTATGCTACTAAAATTAATAATAAATAAAGTACAGATTATGTAACATTCTTCCCACATATTTCTATTTGGGGCATCCAACTGTGTTCACGTTTAGGCCCACCTGCACCTAAGGCCCTATCGAACTTATCTTAACACTAATATAACCTGTTTTACACTAATATCTGAGATTAGTCTACACATCAAACCATTTACTAACAACTAAAACATTGCTGTTAACAGCAGAAATGGATTTATTCTATTTACTGACTTTTTTATAATTACGACATCTTGCGGAATTTCCTCGAACTAAGTTCTTAAGATCCATTTTATGAAGGTGAAAAGTTAAATTTTGTATTAAATAAATTAAATAGTGATCTTTCATTCATTTTTGTTGTTAACAGTGTTGCCTATGACAAAATACATTAATAAATATTACAGTTATGATATATTTTTATAATTTATTATAGAATAAACATTTAAAATCCTATTGGAAGTTCACGATAGATATATTTGAATATTATTCGTATGTACAATCTACACTATATTTACTCTTAGATATAAGTTCATAGTTTCACGTATTTAGTACTCAATGTTATAGACATATAAAATCTAGTCATAGAAGATACTGGGGCACATAGAGAGGTAATATCTAAAATGTTTTATTTTATATAAACACATAAGATTTCTTATAGCAAAAAGTATGTGAGTATTCAATAACTTTTTATTATTCAGCAATTTTTTTTTAGGCTGGCAATACTCTAATATAAATTTTATGATTGGTAACATTGTTAGTATCAGCATTTGTAATCTGTTTCATACGGTTTCATCAGCCAAAGCCTTTGTGTTACAGAACCGATAGGGGTACCCAAATACGTAATGACCTTAAATTGGCCAAGGGGTATCGTATCAAATGATTTGACCCACAAACGATATAATATTGTGAGCGGTCAACGAACCACGTGTCTGCCTTTGATTTGATTCTTTGTTACCGACTTCTTATAGTGTTTAACACTCAATATTATACCTGAGTTAGTTAAATACCTCTTGAAAACTATTTATTCATGTGTTTATATAAGAATAACCAAGATTAGTGCGCTAGGTTATCGATGCAAATTGTGTTGTATTTCTGTCTAAAATTAGACGTATCCCAACTAGAACGGTTTTACACGTTTAATTGTAACAATTCGCACCAATGAAGATAGCCTAGGTACTAGCAGTTCGAAACTGCACAGTCGTACCTAAAAAGTCAATATCGATAAAATATTACATCGATGACAACACCTCTATGTAGTATTCATAGATACAACACTAGGAAAATGATAACAATATCATCGATATACAGTTACACAAAGCTGCTTCAGAGACATTTGATATTCACCTTGATAGCCCAGGAGGTAATATAGATTTTACTATAGACATAAAACGACACGATTCCGCAGTCGACATTAAAATACAGTTAAGTGAATACTTATGTACACGGTTAAAACATCAGAATAAAAGGTGTTCCCAATGATTTTGTGTTTGGGTGTCGAACGTGTGACGATTCACACTTTGGGGCTGGTACACGCGCGTTTGCTCGCGAACGTTTTAACACTTTTTTTTCACACCTCTTTTGCTTTCCATATCGCGTAATGCGATAGCGAGAGATAGTGTGAAAACCGCTTAAAAAGAGCAGTTTTCAAAACGTGCTTATTTAGATGCGACAGACTTGATTATTTTGTCACACAAACATTAAAAACATACAACAGTAAGTATTTAATTTAACATAAACACATATAGTCAATAGTCTTTATGCGTCGCAGCGCCGTCTTTAAGTTACCGAGCACACACCTATCACCCGCGATCAAAAAACGCGCGACTGCTCGCTTGCCAAGATCACGTTCATAGAAGTTTTTATCGCACAAAAACACTTTTAAAACATGTACAGAGTAAATAAGACAGTCTGAACAGCATAGAAACACAGTGGAGACACGATGCGCAGTGTGTGCGGCGGTCGTGCTACTCGTTGGTGAGGTAGAGGCGCCGCCGCGCGCGCGCACATCAGCGCGGCGAGCGCGGCGGCGTCACGGCCTCGCCCGCCAGGCGCATGTGCAGCGCGTGCACGCGGACTATCTCCATCACTATGGACGACTCGATGTCGACGCCTGCACACAGTTATTAACAATATTATAACCTACAACCTGCGTAAAGTTTATTCAAACCCATGTTTCCATCTGTTGTTATATCCATTTAAGGGGTGTGCGCTAACATAGCCAGCGAAATTTAAATTGTGTAAATACACCGTTACGGACGCGAATAATATTCTGATTACCTGATACTGTCCTACAAATTGCAAGAAAACGTAAGAAAATTTGAATTTCGGACAAATATCTACTTTATTCTGGTGAGGGTTAAGTTGATTTAAGAATTATTACTACTATTAAACGTCATAAAAATGTTGAATGTAACGAAAACTGAATTTAATGGGTGTTTTAAAAGTTCTTTTTTTTTTTAATCGTATTTGTTTACATGTTGGAAACTAAATTCTGAATGCAAATTAGGACACTCTAGCCCTAATATAGAAACATTTATTTTAGCGTACAGGCACATTTTAGCTGTGTCTAACAACTATTCCAGTTCACAATAAATGCCAGACAACTGTGCCTAGAGTTTGTTTTCAACTCAACATTAGCCCACAGTACAGTCGCGAAATACGAGGGATGGTGACAATTTTTTTTTTTAGTCCATCATTGAGTTTATTATAAAATATTCGACACGTATTTTTTTATTAAATGTAATCTAAAGATTACGGCGATACATTGGAGTTACATACTCGTGACGTCATGGCACACTTTGTGCCATGACATCACGAGTATGTAGATTTTATACTTACTTGTGACGTAGCGACCCCCACTCCCCAATTTAAAATGCGTTTTATCTAAGTAATTTTTATTAATATGATAAAGCAAAAAATACGTGTCAAATATTTTCTTATTATCTGACTGGCGGACTAATTAGATTTTTTTAATTTTTTACACAGGCATCATCCCTATTATCGTTACCTAGCCTGACCGTTTCATAACGTGACTTTTAGGTGAAGGTTTAGGTGCACACTGCGGAAATAAATTTTTTTTTTTTTTTTTTTTTTTTTTTAAATGCTTGTAACAACATTACGAATGTAAATAATAGTTTGAACAGGAGACATACGCGTCAACGTCATTCGAGCGCGCATTTGGTCTATAAGATAGACAGTTCGCTGCAATTAGAGATAAATAAAAAGAACATAATTCTTACCCGCGTGCACTTCTTCCCTGGAGAGCACGATCTCCTGCGAGATGTCGGGCGACACCAGGATCACGCGGTGGTGACGCGTCTGGAGCAGGTTCGCGACCACCATCTGACAGTTCATTATATTATTGTTAACAAAAGTTATGTTTCAATCTGAGAAAGGTACACACTTTTTTGGAATAGACTAGAAAATGGTTATATGCCTACGATGTGGGTAAACAGGTGAGTTGTTACAAAACTTGGTGACTCTAATTATACAGTTTTTACATTACATTACATTTTTTTCATTACCATAAATAAAACTTTTCAAAAAAATTAACTTTTCAAAATAGCTCGAAGGGTCTTATTTTCAATAACTTTTCAGAACATTGTTTAGGATTACATTTCCAAAAGCTAAATAGTGGCCAGCTTACCTTATGCTTATATTTCTCAAGCGCGGACCTCGCTTTGGGAATGAGTAGGTTCTCGTCGGTCTCCAGCTTGAAGGACACAACGTAGGCCTCTGGCACCCACAGGCTCACTAGAGGGGCCAGCATCTTGGGCACCAGGTGCAGTTGGATGATGGGCGCTCCGCAAGCGGACTGCAACTTGTGGGTAGGCTGAAGAGAATAAAAACTTCGGTCATGATGTGTTTTCGCAACAAACTTATTTGTTTTATTATTTATGTACACATAGTAAAATACATAGAGATACGACATAATTATAATTTGAGTAAAAAGGTACTGCTTATTTCTTAAGAAATTTCTTCCAGCAGACCTGCGAAAGGAGAAATGAGAAAGAAATGTAGACAATAGTGTGTGGGAACAAGAAGAGAAAAATATAAATATGCAAAGAATATTTTTTTTAAATATATATATCTACGCGTATAACGTAATAAGTTAACATAATATTTAAATAAATACATAAAGCTTAAATATATAAACAAACATATTAAAGGTATATAAATACTCACAGTAGAGAGGAAAGGTAATGCTCTTTTACTCGATATTTGAATTGTGAAAGTATTTATAAATCACGAATGCTAGGCTTATGATTAATCTGAGCCAAACTATCGGCAATAACTGAGTACTTTAGGTCGGTGCTTTATCCCATCAAGTAATAAAAACATCGATGACCTTCTAGCGAAAACTTTACACAGAATTATATATAAATAACTAGCTGCCCGTCCCGGCTTCGCACGGGTACTTATCTACGACGCACTTACCTACCTACCCTACCTACCCTACCCTACCTACCCTACCCTACCTACCCTACCCTACTACCTACCCTACCCTACCCTACCCTACCCTACCTACCCTACCTACCCTACCTACCCTACCCTACCTACCCTACCTACCCTACCTACCCTACCCTACCTACCCTACCTACCCTACCCTACCTATTTAGGGGGATGAAAAATAGATGTTGGCCGATTCTCATAGATACTGGATAAGCACAAAAAATTTCATCAAAATCGGTCAAGCCGTTTCGGAGGAGTATGGAGACTAACATTGTGACACAAGAATTTTATATATAAGATAACATTTCAACAGGGTGCATGCCACTGATCAAATAAGCCAAAGTTTCTAGTATGATATCCTTGCGTTTGCGGAAGTAATTTGTTACTGCCAATGCCGCCTATTTCACCAGTGTGCGTGAAGCATTTAGTGTATCGGGAAAGAAAAAAAAAAAAAAAGAAAGAAAAATAAATTTATTTGTCACAGAAACACGTGCATAAAAAAAAAAAGATGAAAAACTCGAGTAAAAATAAACAAAAGAAAAATACAATAACGAGCACAAAACAGAAATAGTCGGCAGCTGCTGGCACGTCATGACTGTGACAAGAAGGCTTCCACTCAGCTTGATGCTGTGCTATGGAGACCCACAGCACAGCGCTGATTTTCAGTGGTCACCCGAAAGAGACGTACGGAGACCAAGTCAGTAATGAATTTTCAATAAATATACAATAAAACAAATAGAACATATAAATAATTATCCGATAAAACAAATAGAACATATAAATAATTATCCGAAGGCAACACTGTGCGTGCATAATTCATAATACATAATACACCTAAAACACCATTATAACAATACCTACAAAAATATTAAATGTTTTGTCTCGCCCCCACCATCACTTCAGACATCGGGCAGACATTGAAGTCTCGTTTACCAGTCAACAGCACAATATTAGATGGCTTTGGCCACCAAACCAAGAGGATACCACGATAGTTGGAGTACTCACCACTCGATCCTTAGGTATGTAGAAGTCGGACACCGCAGCGGCTAGATACAGCATGGCCCTTGCTCCCAGGTTGGCGAGACACTCACAAGCGGCGCGCAGTAGCCAGAAGTATTCGGACACCGTCGTGAAAGACACGTGCAAGATGGCGCCCGCCGCGTGCGCAGCCTTGTAGCGGAGCAGCACGGGCGCTAGCACGTCCACGCTGTCCGGTTTCACTGAGGAATTAAAAATAATTAATAACTTAATAATATCGTACCTTCGATTTTGGACTGCTAATGGTTGATATTGCAGCTGTGACTTGCTTTAACTGCCTTATGAATATTGTGAGAAGTGAAGGCTATCCTTCACCACTTCTAGTACTTTTTGAAGAAAGCATCAAAAAATTTGTGATAAATACATGAAAATCTGGGTATGTCAAAGGTAGGACTTATTTAAGGCATCGTTGAAATGATGTGCAAGTCTTTTGGAGACTGGAAAATATGGGAGCATCTGGGAACAATAACCTACTAACAATGTAGCTTTTATATATGATTTAGGGACACAAATAAGGTACATAGATGTCTGAATTGATCAACCTGAAGGCAGTGACGATTGCAAATAAATAAATCGTCGATAACTTAATTGCTAAGACGTCAAAGAATCTACTCACCCGAAATAGAAGTATTAGGTCCTCTATCCTGGATCTCAAGCATGTCCAAGAGCTTCTGTCCAGTGAAGTGCCTGGTGAAGGGCTCGAGTGACTTCTGGCGGTGCATGAAGATGACCGCGTAGCCCTGCTCCAGGAAGTACTCGGCAGAGGACGCGCCACGTGTGCCCGCGCTGAAGTTGTCCACGAAACGGACCGTGTTGTGCTCTAGCGGGACTGTCGTGCCGCCCGACTGGAAGGGGTACGATGTGGAGGAATCTTTATAATTAATACTATTCGGCTTGTTAACAGCGTAGCACATATATATTTTACCATACCTACTCCTACTCGTGGTTAAGTTATAACAGCCGCACGGATCATTCCATCAGGTTAAGCTATGTTTGCCGGGGTAGGTCCGTGGATGGGTGAGCATCTTTACATACCGAGAGTCCTACTTGCCTCGGAAAGCACGTTAGGCCGTTGGTCCGCGGTCATTCGTGGATCTTTGACAGTCGAAAGTCTGACAACCGTAGTTTTACCAAGGGGTATCATATTACCCAGTTACTGGGTTGTGGACGTCGCTCCCTATAAAATACTGGTATTCAGCGGCATCCGGTTAGACTGGGGGCCGACCTCAACTTAGTTGGGAAAAGGCTAGGCAGATTGATTGACCTACTCCAAGACACGTAGCAAAGTCAAAAGTGTCCGTAAGGTAAGTATAAAAATGATAGACGCTAGTTTTGGAGGTGGAAGAACAAGGTGTTGAACTACCTGATGATGTAACCAATAGTGACACCATGTATGTATAAAACTGAAGGAACTTCTTAGGAAATTGGGAATTAAAAATAAACTCAGGAAATAGCACGCAGAGAATCCTTTAATATATGACTCGAATGACATTGAAACGAAAACCAAGGACGGCAAGCTCAACGCCTGATAAAATACTTATAGCTAAAATCTTACTGTCTGCAAATTGCTCCGAGTTAACTTGGGCCAACGGTGGAACTGATGCTTTAACAATGTACCTATACATTAAAACAAGCCCTAGAAGAACACTTTAGAAAACAACACTAACAATACCGATTGTGACCTTTATCTCTTAATTTTCTTATTGTGAACACAGAGTATCGTGCTTACTTTTATTTTTATCTTACGAGTACTTTTCTCAATATGTTAAGTGAACTGCAACATTCTTTTTTTTTTTTGAGAAATAAATGTCTTTAAACCGGTTCCTTCATTAGAAAGGAAAGACCTGCCAGCCGTACTTATTAAACAGCCATATCAAGAATAGGTTTCTGATGGGAATTGTGTTATCAGACCTTAGAGTTTAGACACTTCGCCATTGTTATAAACTATTACTGAAGTAAATACCTAATGAATAAATCCATGCGTCACGGTATTAATAGCTTGCAGCTCGTCGCCGCTTTATTCAGCATAATAGCCCTACTACTGTTAGCGCTTTACGTCTCAGGGGACACCTTATTAACTATGTCTGAACACGCAACGCAGCCGCGCTATCACCTGCCTGGCGAATAAAATGTCCTATGGGACTTGTGGGTTAAGCGGCACACGCTCTGATACTCGGCTGTAATTGTATTATTTATTGTTTAGTTCGCCGGCTTGCTACGGAGATAAGATATTTTTGGTGTCCGACAAAACGGCTTAAAAAAAACTATATTAGTTATAGGTATGATCTATTTTTACTCGATTGCAGCGAAGCTCAAAAGGAGAGTAATGGTTTTGTTAGTAGGTTTTGCTCTATGTTTTTTTAATACAATTTTTCTAGGCGATATTAGGTCACACCAGTCAAATGTTAACTCATTACTAAAGTACCTAGTCTAGACCCCAACCGTGACATATTTCGGCCATTTCGCGAGCAATTC
The DNA here is from genome assembly GCA_914767755.1 of Agrochola circellaris. Classification (NCBI taxonomy): domain Eukaryota; kingdom Metazoa; phylum Arthropoda; class Insecta; order Lepidoptera; family Noctuidae; genus Agrochola; species Agrochola circellaris. The sequence goes on along the minus strand of OU611859.1, from coordinate 2,722,044 downwards.
CCTGATGTTTATCGGCAGAATCTCACGCTAACGTCGTTAAGGTATACCCGTATAGGTCAAGGCTGATCCACCTCCTCGTAATTATCTAATTGCCTCTGCCGTACTGCAGGGCCGGAAGATATTTATGAAGAAAATTACCTTCGGATATTTAAATATTGTAGGATGTGCGTCAGAGTAGCATATTTAGGTATTATTATGTAAATTAGGTCAACAAAAGAATTAAGAATACCTACAGGCAATTGGCAATGTTATTTTGTGCGAGATAACTTAATTTATTAACGACACTAAAGAGTCAGTCTTGAATACTCAGCACAGGCACAACATGGATTAATTATAGTTGCAACTTAGCTTTCTGTGTCCTTGTCTATTTTGTTGACTGTACCTGAATCTTTAAACTAACAGTCAAAAATAAACATGTCATAATATTGTTAAGGTAATATTCAGCGGCTTTTCAAAATATTGTGCTGAATTATAGCGAGAAGTTCTATAAACTGAGTGAACTAGCGCATTAATATGATTAACCTACTTTTGTGAGATCACACCATTATAATAAGTGGTCGGTAGACTGTTGTTGTAGTTATAGAAATTTATCTATAAATAGTGGGTTTAAATTAGGAAGATAATACATAAGAAATTAAATACAGTCTGTTCCAAAAGTATTTATGAAAATGTAAACAAATGGATCAGAAAACGTAGATCTGCGATGCCAATTTGAAATGCTTCTTACAAATTGAGTGCTTTGATTTGATTAATTGAATACTTAAACCAGAAATTGTAATTTTAAATCACCATAAAGATGTGTTTTTTTTTATAATTGAAGTTAATGTGTATCTGTTATTCAAACAATAATTATTGGAAAAAGTGGTCTTCTTCTTCTTTTCGTGGGGTTAGTGACTAACCTGGTGTCAGAGTTTTAAAGCCGCCCATGGGCCTCTGACTTGGTTTCACATGTCGTAGAGAAATATCTCTCAGGCATGGCGGTTTCCTCACAATGCTTTTCCTTCACCGTTTGAAAAAGTGGTGAGGTATAAAGATGAAACTCTAAATACAGATGAATGTGTTACTAATTCCCTTTAGAAAGTGATTTTGAATTAACTGTTTGTTTACACTTTCATCAGATAGTTTTGGATCAGACTATAATATTTATTTATTTAATACTTCAAGCACAAAAATGTACAGTGGCGGACTTAATGCCATAGGCATTAAGAATGGGATGCGATTATAATAATATCTACCTACCTCAAGTAGATACCATGTAACACCTATCTACAAATTTTTACTTATTCTACAAGTTGTGTTACATCACTTTAATGCAGTATTTAAATAAAAGACGACAATAAAATATTTGCACAATGATATCACAATGATGTGAAAAATTTGTATGTAAAAACCCAATAAGCACCTCTGTAACTTTCATTCTGTATAATAATGAATAATAAATAAATAAAATAATAATAAATATTTAGTAAGTACTAAATTCATAAAATCTTAGAAATTATTTACAAAGGTATAATGTTAGATGCCTGTACTAGGATAAACGTGTATGTCGAATGTGTACACTGTACACACCAACCAGGAATATCACACAGTGGGTGCCTGTACCAGTCTAGAATAAAATGAGATAATGACTTGGACGAGTTCATAACAGATTGGCCAGAAAAGCCAACCCATAGACATTATGTAGAAGACTATGGGGGCTGGGGAACATTTTCAGCCAGCAGTGGGTGGGCCAGCATAGACTAATTTAAAAAAAAAGTACTCACCGTGACAAGCACAATTTTGTTCCCGTACTGGTCATGCCTCTCACAGAACTCCTTCAGCAATGACCGGTTGTCTTCAAAGTCTGGTGGTGGAAGGTGGACAGCAAAGAATTCCTCCCATGTACTACTTGCCATCTTGATGTAATAACTTGTGCTGTTATGTAAAGCTGTGGGAAAATGAAATATGCTCTATGTTTATTGTGCAGGATAACAGTTAATAAGTTTGTTATTTCTTATTAAAATAATGAACATAGTTATTAATATCTTGGCATTATGGTTTAAAATAATATTAAAAATGAAAGGATGTATTCTCACATTTAATATTTTATAGAATGTTTGAAAGTATATTGTAGACTCAAACAAAAACAATTAATATAGTTCTGCCATCAGAAGTAAATGATCAAGTCATCACTTAGTTTTGATGGTTTGTGCTGAGAATTTGTATTATGAAGTTTTTGGTAAAGGAAATAATAAAAGAATAACTCCTCTCTTACTAACAAGATACCAAGTCTTGATAGGCTATAAGCAACACACTTAAAACAATTCACTTTCAGTTATTTGTTCTCTTGTATGTATACCGTTACACAATTCCTTTTCCTTTTTTAAATTATGTTACACAAACACACTCTAAGAAGGAAGAAATGCATCTAAACTCGTAATAGAGCCACACTGCATGAGTAGTATGGTAACAGGATTACCTAAATTTAAAATGGATCAACGGTCACTTGATATACGCTGATTAAGCTTAGCTCTTGTGGGATTTCATGTTAGACACACAATTGATTTTCTGTTACACTGTTTATTTAGTTTAGTATGGAAATGTTGTTGGGAATTTACATACAGATGATAATATTATAATTTACACCAAAAAAATAATTTTAATTATTATAATTAAGTGGCATCTGAATGAAGACTATGTTCTGTCCATTTGAGAACAAATTTTACACATAAGTATTCACTTCTAAATAAACACTTCCACACAATGGCCATAACGGACAGTCCTCTGTCCAGGGCAAGCATGGAGGCTGAGGAAACCAAAAATAAAAATGTTTCAAAAATGTTCTGAACAGACCGGGAGACCTAATCAACTCATGGAGGGAGGTGGGTGGTTGGAATAACGACCGACGTCCACCATGGCCCATGCACAATGGTTCAGCTCATGGACTAAGTGCGGAAACCAAACCTCTAAACAACAACAAGTAAGTATTCATTTGTTATTAATTAAAATTACTGCAACTTTTGTGCTAAATAAATAAATACCTGGACAAGTAAAAATAAAACTAGTTTTAAGTTAGCTAAATTCTCATATTTCGTAATTAGGTTTCCTAATAAAGGCAGGCTTAACCTATTTTATGTTACATGGTCCTGACTGCATTTAGATTCAAGAAAACCAAGTCTATTGAAATAATAGTATAAAACCTAAATTAAAAGACATGTCATATTTATCTACTGTGCCAAATAAATACTGATTCTTATAGTGATGTTATCATATAATTTTTATCAAAACAATCAAAGGTCAGGCCAGTTTGTACAAATCTGTTACATTTGATAAGATCTCATAGGCATCAATAAAAAGAGCTATATTCTATAATTCTGATGTATAAAATTAAGTATATTTTTATGCCTGTTTCCTGACCCATATCTTCATAATCTGTAATTAGTTTGATTATCTGCTTACCTCTAATTATCACGATTTATTTTTAAAAGTCTTGATAATGTTTCGTACGTCTGATTCTTTCGGTTTCTTCACACAGTGAATGATATTAGCGGAACACTTTTATGTGCTTCTGCCGCACACGACCGAATGTTTATACGGCCGACACCGTTAACCTCTAAGACATCTTATACTGATTAACGAGCGTTAACCAATATTTACTAGCTCGGTTTATAGAAAAATCAATGCGATAGCCCACCTCGCCGCGTCGAAGTTACAAGGACGAGTCTAATAGCAAGTTATTATCACCTTTGTGAACAGCTGAGTGTCCTTGGACGTTGCTCTGCGGGGTACAGCCGCCGCCCGCGATCGATGTTTTTAATTTAGAGTGTAATTCACTTTCAACTGATCGAAATCTTAATCACGATGACTTTTTGATAACCGAGTGTGACAAGCACTGTGAGCGCGTTTACGAAAACAACTGTCAACATATCAGAAATGTCTTGTCATTTAGTGCGTTTAGCTGTCTTCGTAAACTGTTTACTTTTTATTGCGGGATTGGCCTTGGCTTTGAAAGCAAAAAATTGGTCTAAATATTTACAAAAAGTTTTTAATTGTTTTATAAGTAATAAATTAAACAGGACTGTATTAAGTACTCAATGACTTAAATTCATAATCATAATTCTAAACCTAAGTAACTATTTATAATATTTACATCTTAAGGATTTAGGTAGGTAGGTACCTACCTACATTACAAATAAGTATTTTTTACTTGTAGCGAAATCATTTTTCACTGATTTTTCTGAATATCTTCTTCTTCTGTGATTGCTGGTGGAGCTGCTTTTTGTAGGCGACGGTCGTCGGGCAGGAACGATGCAACAATCGCCGATGCTGAAATATTTGAAAAATGTATGTAGTTAATTATGTTTTTCTCGCGGCTTCTCCAGCATAGAGGTTGGAAATTATAGCACGGGAACGTACTACCGGAATAAAAACTATATATTGTAGTCTATCTGTGTGGCAAACGTTCATCCGAATCTTTTCAGCCGTTAAAGGCCTGAAAACTAACAGACGATGGAGTTGTTTTCGCATTTATAAATTAGAATGGAGTGGACCTTTTTCAAGCACTGAATGAAACTTTGAAAAAGTGGACCTTTACTAGGTACCTGCGAAGAGAGACGAAAAGAGGTAGAATCCCGCCTCGCAGCTGTTCGACAACATCAGGTTGAGGATCTGGATGGAGGCGAAGGTGCCGATACGTCCACCCGTCATGGGAAGTGCGATGGCTAGGGCCCTGAAAAATAAGTAAGTAATATGTACGTTTTAAAAACCAAAATAAAAAAATGCTGATTAGGTATGAAGATCGTGTTCCTCAGAAAAGAAAGAACTAGGGCAATTAAAGGGAATGCTTAAGGAACCCCTGGGCCTAGAGCGCTACAAGGATATTTTGGCGCCAGAATGATATTTACATCATTGTTGGTAAACATTTGTGAAATTGTCACAGAAATTGTAATGAGAAAACAAGATGGCGGCGCGGCGTTAGTTCCGAATTTGGCCACGCGCCAAAATAACGTTGTAGCTTGTAGCTGTAAGTTTAGATCAAGACTCTGTCATGTATTTTCTTAAAAACTCGTAGGTACTCTTCTAACCTCAAATGCGTAGGGAACAGCGCCACACAGATGGCAGTGTACAAGCCAATGACGACGACGCCCATGACCAGCACCACGAAGAGTATTGCGCTGCCGATGGCGTTTGGCACCAGGTTCACCAGGATACCGCTCACGCCGCACAGCGCTGTCACCAGGAGCACCATGTTACGACGACCGGTTACGCCTAACAACTAGAGGTAAAAGAAGAGTTCATCGTTTATCACGTTCTTGTAGCAGTTAGTATTTTAGTGGGAACTCACATACACTGGTAGGTAGCACCTATTTTTAGGTCTATAGGTATGTGGAGAAACCTAATACTGGTAGGTAGGGTTTCCTTTATTTCGCTTTCAGCTTGGAAACGGTTCCTACTCATACCGTTGTCAATGCCGAGGCGTTTCTACTCGGATTTTTCAAGCGTGTAGATATTTTCATCTCGGCATGTTCTCGGCTTACAAAAGCTGAAGTTTTAAGTAAGGATGTCCTTGCAGCAAGATGAATTGAAAGTTGAAGATGAAAGCACACGAGTGCAGAAATACCAAAGCTCATACGGTTCTAGCTCATAGTCGCGCTTCAACTTTCAGAACGAGAAATCTACCTTTGGATAGGTAGGTACACTTACAAAACTGATGATGATGTTGACCACAGACTGCATCGCCGCCACACCCAGCACTATCAGCAGGGATGTTTCGTTCAGGGCACAAGGCACCGCATTACTCTGAAGAGAAATTACTGGTTTAAGAATATGTGGCAATAGACGGCTTCCAGCAGTGTATGTAGTTCATAATATTGACGCTACACACTGAAAGAAGAGAAAACGAAGTGTGCCAATCTTGCAGCTTTAATAGTGATCCCATTCAATGCCTAAAAATTAAATATATAACATATCATAACATTTCTTTGATCTCTCCAAGGCCTTCGATCTTGTCTCGTATGATGTGCTCTGGGAAAAGATGGTAAACAGGTGTTTACCCGCGGAAATATGTGGACTTCCTATTGCAGCATTGGTATGGTAATCAGACCAATCATGTGAAGTGGTACACATGGTCTTTGTGGTCTTTGAGGTCGGTGGCAAATGCCGTGAAGTGGGACCCGAGCTACTTATAAACGGGTCAATAATTAAAAGGGTATCCACTTTTAAATACCTAGGTCACTTTCTGTCCGACCACCTCCGTTCAGTTCATGAAAACTGTAAAGGTCCCAATAAATACTTACATTAGGAGGACTATCCATGGTGATGATGCCGCACATGGTGAGGTCTGAGTTCTCGCCAGTCTGCAGGATGCGCACGAACTGGTCTGCGATGGTCGGCAGCCACACTAGGAAGGCTCCCACCCTGGAACACGATGTTGACGGTTTAACTAATGCGTTATTATGGGTTCATTTACTTCATAATCATTATCATCACTGGCAGCCTTGTTCCCCCCACTACTGAGTATAGGTTGTACCATGGTTATTTGTTCGAGTCTCAACCAACTGCTCGGGGAAGACCTGGATGAGACTAGTTGAGCCGTTGAAGATCGCGGGATATACTACAACTACTACTCGTAACAGAAAAACAATGGAATTCGTCGGTGACACAGAAATTACTTTATTAAGAGACTAAGGTTTATGTCAATAACTCTCTGGTTATTAAAACCAAGCCGCACAAAATTAGTCGTAGGGATCTGCCAACACACCTAGTTCTTACAGTCATCCACGTCTTGACTCGACGCATTTTAAATTTAACAAACTTTGTTCCTTTGCGTACAATGATGCCAGATTAGATTGCGTATTACACGATCAATCAGAATCTGAATCGTTTTGAAACAGATTGCTAATCCATTGCTTCATAAGTACGAAAAAAATATGTGCTCAACAACGTAAATAACGCAATTAATGTTGTTGAACTGTCAAAATGTCGCAATCGTTAACGAAAATGTGTTGCGTAATTAGATAGCTGTTTTATTTAAAACAAAAAAAAAAAAACAGAAGTGGATAAAAATTTCGATCGATGACTGACAGAAGTTGAAGACTAAGCTAAGGCTAAGTAATAACAGCTGAACTGGTCGATCGATCAGGTTAAGCTACGCTTGCCGGGGTTGGTCCTTGACCAGTGACCGGTGACCTTCTTTACATACCAAGACGAAAGCACGTTACTTAACACGTTCAGTGCCAGGAGCCCTTCTGGAGGGTTCACCTAGTCGCATATGGGATGACGAGAGCCCGCCCTCGCGGAGGGCTCATTTTAAATGTAGATTTTCTTAGCGAATACAGCATTAATAACCGTGAAAATAAAATCTGTTGTATGTAGCACAGTTTCAAATATTCACAAAACATTGTAAAAAGTAAATCGTAAAGCGACAAGACCCTCCGAAAATTATTTTACTTCGTTTTACAGTGTTTTATTAAACACGATTCGATGGTTAACTTTAGCGCAAACGTAATGCCGGTAACCCTCCCGGAGGATTCACTTCCAATATGTATGGTGGCATGGCGTATGATTTCTATAAAAAGTGTCTGGATTCGAAAGTGTTAAGCCGTTGGTTACGGCAGTCATTCATGGATCTTTGAGAGTCGTAATGGGTCGTGAGAAGCCCGAAAGTCTGACAACCATTCTTACCAAGGGGTATCGTATTACCCAGTAGGCAACTGGGTTGTGGAGGTCAGATAGGCAGTCGCTCCATGTAAAATACTGGTATTCGGCTGCATCCGGTTAGACTGGAAGCCGACCCCAACAGGAAAAGTCTAGGCAGATGATGAATAAATTGTACTCACTGTTGGAATACGAAGAGTGTGATCATGATGATAGAGAGCTTGAGCAGTGGATGCTTGAACAGCGGCACAATTTGGTCTTTAGGAGATCCACCTGATGCTCCTGGTGCGTTACCTTCTTGTAATAATCCTTTCACCTGAAAAAAAAATTAAAAGTTCAGCATCTAGTCTGTAATATAAGGTGGAAATCTTCTTGTAATTTTTTTTTCCACTTTTTGCATATCTGTCAAATCCCTGGTTTTGTGAGAAGATTTGATACCTGTTGATGTAAAATTTTGGCTATAGCCAACAGATGACGAAGAGGCGATGACAAGGGCGACTATACAATACAGGGCATGCGAGTTTTTGCGGGTTATGTTATGGCATTCAATATAAGTATATGCCCAGACGGCAAATAGATAAACATATAGTCCAGGTACACCAACGTTGTATTACATTCCCGAGGCTGTGAAAATAGAGAAAACGAATTTTCCCAGATAGGAGACTTAGCTAGATCGATTTTTCGCCCCCGTAAACCTTTAAGTATTACAACTTTCATCGAAATCGTTAGTGCCATTTTCGAGAACGTGATAACAAATATAGGTATATATGGGAGGGAGGCTATTTTATAAATAAATCGAAATTTCGTTTTAAAACATTTACTGATTTTTAAGAATCTTTAAACAAAATAACAGGCTAGCATTCTTTCTACCTTTAATTTTTTTCAGAGAAACTCTAATTAGTCCATATATTAATCTTATATACACTATTTATATCAGGGTGGCAGGGGTACATCGACGCGCAAACTGTACCCTTGAATTCAGCTCATAATTCTAATCTAGATAACCGTAGAAATTTTTAGTCGGTTACAAAAAAAAATCTCCTGTTTCATATGAAACTGCAATACCTACGCGGTCAAAATGTATGGATGGAACAGCGATCTTTTTAGGTTCCGTAGTAAACAAGGAACCCTAGTTTCGCCAGTGTCCGTCTGTCTGTCTGTCTCTCCGCGGCTTAGCTCAGAGACGGCTGTAATTTGGCATAAGTATACATATTAATCATGCCGATAAAGTGGTAAAATAAAATCAAGAAAAATATTTTTTTTAGGGTACCTCCCCTACATGTAAAGTGGGGATGTATTTTTTTTTCTCATCTACCCCATGGCATGGGTATCGTTAGAAAGGTCGTTCAAAAATATTATAAGTTTGTGAAAACCATTTCTGGATTCAGGGATCCGTTTGTGAAATATTAAGCTTTTAACTGATTTTTTTTGTTAGAGTCAAGAGTTCCTCCCCTGCCAGCTAAATGGTTGTACTTGGCTTTGTGAAAAAATTCACAGCAGTAGTATATATAACGAAATTAAAAGGAAAACTATCAGAGCTAGGTTGGCTGTACAGGTTAACGAGTAATAATCAACCAACTTAAATTTGCAGTTTGAAAAACATGATCGCCCATACATTCCGTATGGGAACATGTTTTCAACTACAATGTTAAGTTTGTTCTTGGGATAAATTCATCCCAACTACGGAACCCTTCATTGTGCGTGGTCCGACACGCACTTGGCCGGTTTAAAAAAATAATAATCTTCGGTAACTTTCAACGCAGGGGGTTCAGAATTATGTTCTGAATCTAAGGTGGCGCGTCGATATCCCAGTCATCCTGTATACCACTTTTCTTCCACCTCACCATCTGACACAGAGTTACATACGGAAGTCTTTTATTAAAAAAAATGACTAGAAGCCTGAGAGTACTGATATTTATAGAGGCTAAAATAATGTATTCATCGAATATATTGATAGCAAATGGTCAGTCAAAATTTTTCCCTCTACTACTAATGATCGTCTCCCAGGTGAGCGTATCTTACTCAATATCTCGGTAGCGGCGTAAGCTACCCAGGCGCAGGATCACCCTTTATCGGGTTGCGGGTTCTGTGTTCCCTGAGTTGGCAAGAAAGGACAACCCGATGCATCACAGCAATTTCATAAAAAACTTCTGCACCTACTCTAGAGTTAGGGTGCTTCCTTCAATAAGGTAACTAATATGTGGTAGGCAAGATCCTCAAGGTCCTTTACCTGTAATTCCTCCTTGGATCTGACATGATTGATCCTGTGGATGGTCCTCAATATATCCATCGCTCGGTCTTCATCTCCCTTAACGAAGACGAACTTGGGGCTCTCCTTCATGAAGAACAACCAGATGGTGGTGATGATACTGGGGATGGAGTACACCACCAACAAGGTGCGCCAAGAGTTCCACGTGATGCCCAGAGCAGGAAGGTCGTAGGAGAAACTTAGCGGAATTATTGGTATCGCCAGAACTGGAATTTAGAAAGTAAACAGTCGCACCTTCAATGACTCCCAGCTAAAGTAGTGGGCAGTTACGTAACAAGACCAAACAGAAGTGCGTGAAGTGAATTTTGGGAGATATTTTGTGACTCTCGCCCTTCTTGTCGAACAGACAGCTGTGCTGCTGGGGAGTTTGTTGCGCCACTTCTTCTTCCCAACTTAAGCACTAGGAAGTGGTGAAGGGTGGGCGTTTTTGGGGGACTGTCTTATGTAATTTTGACGTTCGAAAAGTGTTGATTCTCAGCCTAGTTTGAATAAATGACTTTTGAATTTTTTGAATTTCTTGAGTTTTGCTCACTAATGATCGTGCTGATTCTCAGCCTAGTTTGAATAAATGACTTTTGATTTTCAGTATCTTGTAGTTTGATAGTTGTGCGATGGTGGCACGAATGACGTTTGGCCTAAGTTTATGCTAAGTAACGTTTATAGATCCCAGCCTAAATTTACTTGTATTCAGTTTCCTACATATCAAGAGTTAGCATCAGTTAGTGTTTCATTCCCTCACCTGCCATGATACCCTGTGAGAGCAGGAAGATACTGGACACCAGTAGCACGACGAGGTTCCTCTTGGCCATCGGAACACTTTCACTCAGCAGGGACATCGACATCGAGTACAAGCCTGATGCGCTGTGAAATTGAAAACGTAACATATAATATGCTTAGGTACTGGAGGATTTTTAAATGAGTTAAGGTAAGGATTTTTACTTTGAAATCAAGTTGTTTTAGAGGTATACCTACTCCATTTGAAATAAGATTAGACATTTAAATAAACCTTTCTTACAGTCAGTTCAACCGATTTTGACTTATATTTCATTGGTGGCATGACAAATGGTAGCTGCAGTAAACAGTTGGTATTGTAAATACTTTTTTGCTTTTATTGCCATCCTTATGCCTACGGCAGAATCGGTTGAGCGGACTGTAAAAATTATTTGTTTAAATGTCTAATCTTATTTCAAATGGAGTATAGCTGGGTATTAAATTATCAGTTAACTGAGTTTTTATAATTCATTTTCATAACTACCTAGTAATACCTACAGCTACACGTGTTTGTTGATAAAATCATTTATTGCTAAAAAAGATTAAGTCTACTACTTATGAATAATTTCTTATTTTTATTACTAATCGTGTGTTTAATATTACTCATTGTTTGAAGGTATATTAGGTGTACCAACGGTCATATTTCATTTATAATTTATCTTTTACGAGTACCTTGTAGGTAATAATATTATTAGAGCGGTTTAGTAAAATTATGAATGAAAACTATGAGTCATTATCAGGATTACTACGTAGACTTCCTTCTCAATATAAGTACTTACTCTATAATTATTATCATTGCCCGATTTTAGCAGAAATAAGTACCTCGTAATTAAAAAATTACGCATTAATTATAGTTTTTTTAATCTCTACATCTGGTGTACCGCGATTATTCGGAACTTAGGACCCAGTGGCGTTGCGTGTGTTTTCCCACCGGAAATTCGCCGCCTCCTATTTTCGTCATTAGGCAAGAAAATTGGTAAAAAGTCAAATACATTTAAATTCTTTATCACGTTCAATTCAAAATTACGTCAAAAAAGAAAAAAATACGTGTCCAATTTTTTTTATAATATCAAAGACGGACTATAAAAATTTTTTTAGTCGTCATCAAAATTGTTGGAGCGCAGCGTTGGTGCCGCCTTGTCGGGTTCAGGTTAGCGTGGACGACATTTAAAAAAATATTTTCTAATCTTTTTTTTTTTTTTAATGCAACTCATGCCGCCCCTTTTCATATGCCGCTCGGCCATGGGCCATGGGCCTCACGCTACGCTACTTTTAGGACCAATTTCACATTGGTTCTGCTGGGAGTAGCTGAGACAGATAATGAGTAGAAGGTAGGTACTACAAAGAGAATTCATTTGAACCAAATTATTAAAACGTACTAAGCTGTGTTATCTTCTTACCTTGTGTTATCTTTTTAGCACGGTCTTAATAACTTATAAGTATAAAAAAGATATTAGTCAGTGAAAATTTAGTCATATTTGTATATCAGGATTACCAGACTTCCTTTTCATATAAGTACTTTCTTTTTTTTGAGTCCATGGTAGAACATGTATTTTGTTAAGAGAAGGCTCCCTAAACTGTATGTTACTTTGTATTAATATTCTGAAACAGTCACGCATACAATCAAAATGAAACTTCAGTATATGATTTATTGGATCTGTTTCTTTCCATGTACAAGACAGTTACGTAATTGTAACATTTTCGCTCGATTCATAATTTTTTCGTAAACATATATTTTTACAGGTTATTTAAATAAAATGAAGATTAATCGGCTTTTATGTCTAAAATAAGTATTTACCCATTATCCAGCCACAAGATACATTTCTCTAGATCAATTATTACTTTAGTTTTAATGAAATAACAATTGAGACTTATGCCATTCAGTTTCGTGTTCGAACACGATCAAAGAGCGCACACGACATTCAACTTTATTACTGATATGTTAGCGTTCATATAGTGGAGTGGCGGGGTGCATGGGGGCGGAACTTGCGAGGAAATTGTGTTTACAGTGGTGGTCTTAAACGAGTTGGGCCCAGTAAGGGGCCACGCCAATTGTGGCATTAGTGGCATTTTTAGGTCCTCAGAAGTGCAGGTGTGTGGTGGACACTTTAAACACTCAAGCATAATATGGGACACGGTTTGGTCAGGAGCACCGCATCTGCACTGGGCATCGCTGGGATCTATTATCTTTTTGTCATATTCATATAGCAATAATAATCATTATCATTGCTTGGTTTAAGGTTTAAGCAGAGATAAAAATCTACACATTGATTCTAGTTTTTCCAATCCTGGATTATTCGGACCGTAAGACCAATTTCATAATGGTTCTGCTGGGCGTCTGAGACACTTAATGAAAATAAGGTAGGTACTGACAACTAAAGTAGGCTTGCATTTTCATAGTTACAGAGTAATACCAATCTACAGATTAAAATAGACTATCTATAGAGACACATCCGCTAAATAACACATAACATCCCGCCTGTAATCCGCGAAGGGTCTGGTAGAGGTGTAGATAGTTTTTATTTGTACCAACGACAACCCCATTTTATGTCCAGACAATTGCCTGTAAGAGATCGCAGAAAGCGATAAGGTAGTATATAATTGTAGTAATTATATTTTTTTCTGGTTTGTAACTATAAAGTTTATATTAAGAGGCTTACAACAGCTAAAGCGCGGTCACTGTCGGACTGCATAGAAATGAAAGAGAAGCGCGATGACACGACGCAGGTAATTTATTGCAAAATATGAAGCAGTTAGCGATTTACAAAAAATCTATTGATTGGACTGGAAAATTAAAACACTATTATGCTAATATGTAGCTTGTAGAATAATCTGACAAAAAATCAGAATGATTGCATGTAAATTAATATGATTTTTAATCGTTAAAAGAAATTTTTAGAGGTATCTTCATGATTTTTTTCTATCGTATCAAATTAGTTGTATTATGTTTTCAACACACTATCATACTAGCATATATCCTGAAGAATATCATATATTTTTCTGATTTTGTTTACTGCAGTGGATCATATTCTTTTAGGCATTATAAAACTTGCGTTTAGGCACGTTTAGGTCCTGTAGTCCCCTTAATGAATAAAAATAGATAAATACATTATATTCCTATAGTACACCAAATAATTTAAAAGCAAAAATGACTTACAAAAGGGAAGCGACAAACTGGAAGATCATAAGCATGACCCAGTTGACCGAGATGCTGGCCACCAGGTTGAATATGATGCCGCCTATGAGGGAGACCAGCAGCATCTTGCGTCTGCCGCGCGTGTCAGCCATGTAGCCCCACAGGATACCGCCCAGCATTGATCCTGCAGACGGAAAAAATATAAAGCATAGGTGGTGCGTATTTGTACTCTATGTAGGTACTAGAAGTTAGTATGTATAAGTAAGCAATTTCAAACAGAAGATCACGGGGAAGACCTGAATGAGACTTCGCACAGACCAGGGAAGCATGGCACAAACGGTAGGAAGCCTGTATTTAGCAGTGGATGGAACAAGACTACCAAAGAGTATAATGATGAAGTAAGTGACTAACTAACTAACTATGCAAATAAATACAAAAACAAAAGGGCACTAAGGCGTCGAAGTATTCGTCCGCAATACTGTACGTGACGATGGGAAGAGACCAGACGGCATGACGTCGTTGCCTTGGAAGGTGGGTGGGCCCTCGTGTGGGACGCAACTTGTGTCAACACCCTTGCGCCATTTTATGTTCCTAGCACGGCGAGCTGTGCTGGCGCCGCTGCTGCGGCTGCTGAGAGCGCGAAACTAAATGGCGTCTCAATTCTTATTTCGTTTATAACTAAAGTAATAATTGATCTAGACAACAAATATCTTGTTGCTGGATATACTATATTTTCTTACTGTGAATACTTATTTTAGACATAAAAGCCGAGTAATCTTGATTTTATTTAAAAATCTATATAGAAAAAACACATGATTTTCGAATAAAAAATTAATCGAGGGAAAATGGTACAATTACGTAACTGTCTGGAAAGAAAAAGATCCAATAAATCATAGATTACAATTTTGATTGTATGCGTGACTGTTTCTATATAATTTAGGGAGCATCCTTTTAATGCGGGGCTTTAAAACCAGTAATCGTTACAAAGATATAACTAATTAATCATTATAAACTAACTAACAAAGCTAGATTAAATAACCTCATTATTCTGAATAGATACTTAAATATTAAGTAGGTACCTACCGCGTTTAGTTTTATAAATAAAACTGGTTAAAACACCGTGTGTTGGTCAAAAAGCTAGACCGTAAATTTTTCATGTTTGACCGTTAGTAGGTAAATGGTTGTTGAATAGGAGTACCTATTAAGTAACTTGGTCTTTTTCAAAAAGATCAAGTTACTTGGTAGCTTTGCATAATTGTTTTTAGACATATTGACCCATAATTATCCTGACCTAAAGAACATACATTCCTACAGCTATAGTTAAAGTTTAGAGGCGTGAGGAACAGGGTGCAAAGTTCACTTATCCTCTATAGAAAAGGGAGGATCCTCCGATCAGACGGGTGGCGTGTCTAGTGGGCAAGTGCCCTTTTCTATAGAGAATGAGTGAGCTTTTCACCCTGTTCCTCATGCCTCTAAATTGGTGACAGCGAGTCAACGCAGCCTCCGTGCAACTATTTCAGCGTGACGTCATCATCATCACTCCCGCAAGCTTTCGCGAGTCACACAGCCAGCCATCACCCACGGTTTCTTGCCTCTAAAAAAGTACTATTCATCTATTGTTGCTGCTTACCTATAAGTAGATACACCAGTCTCCGATTCTTTAGGACGCCCGGTCCTAAGAATCGGAAACTCAGCATTCACTACAGTTCTGTTACAGTTCTTAACTAACTTACCCACGACAGGTCCAGCGGCTAACAACCCCTGTTGGCTGCCCGTGGTCTCCAACTCACAGGCACTGGTGGGCACTATGATGGTGCTGGCATACACGATGCAGGCGAAGGAGATGATCGCCAGACCGGTCAAACTGGTCATTATGTAGCTGTATAGTCCAAAACCTAATAATAATAATAAAGTCAGAAATGTAGTGAGTTACATATTAAAGAGGAAAAGGGGTAACAGAGAAAAAAAAAACATTTTAGTTACGACTATTTCCAGGTATTTAAAGAAGAGATTCTGATGAGTGATGCCCAAAAAGGTCGATCTTTAAAGATAAGGAACGATATATTCATTAAATAACTGTCTACATTAGTTTTATTATAAACATAACATGTTTAGGCTCAACAGCCTACCCATGTCGATTAAGAGCGTTTATTCTGAAAGCGGGCAACGTCGCTAATAGCTGTCAAATATGTCGCTGTTTTGATTAACTTGGCAATATTTCTGTATGGAAATATGAAATGTGGTTAGCTAGCGAACTAGAATCAATATTCTAGTTCACTAGCTAACCACATTTCATATTTTCACATTTAATTTTTTCGAATTTGATGTTGTAACGTGTTTTTCCCCTTTTTTTAATCTAAACCTAAATGTTACGATATTAATTATTGCATGTCATAATCAATATTTTAGTTCACTAGTTAGTCACATTTTATATTACCATACAACATATTGCCAAATTAATCAAAACAGGTAAATTTTTGACTGCTATTAGCTACGTTGCCAACTTTTAGGATAAGCCCTCATAAGAGGTTTTAAATTTAGTTTAAGCATAATAATATTTCTATTTAACTGCTTAATAGCTCGTGGTAATTGATTGTACACACGAACAGCAGTAACATAATATCACGCTTGTACTCCTCCAAGGATTAGGCAGAGGTGTCCCTACAGTACACCCATATTTCGCCAGTTATGTTTAAGTCCCATGTAACAGGCGGCGAGCCTATTGCCATCAACCGGGCACAAATACAGACTCCGGGCTGCCACTGAAAGATTCCAGATATGGAAAAACCCAATAACAACTTGCCCGACCCGGGAATCAAACCCAAGACCTCATGCTCAGCAGTAGCGCTTGCGACCACTAGAACAGAAGCAGTCAAAGAATAGCAGTAACATAGGTACTTTAATAATAAATCTTGTTATTAACAAGTAGTTATTTTCAAAATAAATATAGTAGAGTCATCTCAACTCCTCTGTCCCTTGAATTTGTACCTATGTATGTATGTGAATGTAGTTTGTAACCTATTTATGTGTTGTTGTACCTATTTTAGTTATAATGTATTAGAATATATTTTTAATTTTGTTTTCTTTGTTCCTCTCAAATAGAGCACCTGCTATCTAATCTCTTAACCGCCCTTGGTTGTCTGGTAGAGAATGCCTCAGGCATTAAGTCCGCCTTTGTACTTTTTTGAGTGAGAAAAGTTTAAATAAATAAATTATTGTCATATTTTAGATTTTGCATAATATTTTTAACAAATAAACGTAATGCGAGATAAGGAGTCATATTGTTTGACATTGGTCCTCCTAAAGATTAAAGGATTAGTAGTAGGTTCTAATATAACTACCGATGTGAGTTGAAAAACCTCGAGCAAACTCGGCTTTTGTTTAAATGTCACAAAGAATAAACTTAAACCAGGTTAGCATTACACAACGCTATCTTACCTATACCACGTTTTTTATTAAGAGGGTAGGTGACTTATTTCTGACGTGGGCTTTGCAAGGCCTATCCAAAAACCAAATAGGATAGGAAAAGACTTACGAAAGTAGAAAAGTTGAACAATATGGAACATTTCGCACCTTTGGTAGAACAAGGGCATAATTGTCATAAATTGCCAAAATGACTTAAATATGCAGAAATGCTTTAAAAAGGCCCTTTGAACTGGAGGGACAAAGACATTCGTTTGGCAATTTATGACAATTATGCCCTTGTTCTACCAAAGGTGCGATTTATTTAAAAAATTGATTTTATCAGTACCGACCCGGAGTCTGGGTTTGCGCCCGGTTGATGGCAATAGGCTCGCCCCTATTAGTTTCATGGGACTTAAATGTAACTGGCGAAATGTGGTCGTACTATAAGTGTACCTCGCCCTAACTTAGGGGTTCCCAACCTTTTAAGATACGCGCCCCCCTAACTTCCTTTTAAAATCACTACGCCCCTGAGTTATTTTGTCGATATAAGCGGCAGAAAAGCATAAGAATGTAAAGCGAGCGAAAATGAGGTCGAAAATGTTTGGACCCCTTGGATACATTAGATTTTCTTTTGATCATTCAAACATAAATAGAGGTTATTTTGTCGAGTTTTGCAGAAAAGGTCAAGAATGATGAGAATGCATAATGTAAAAACGAGCAAAGCGAACTCGAAAAATGTTGTACAATCTCGGATTCGTTACATTTTTATTTTGACCATTCATACAGAAAAAGGAGTTACTTTTTCGACTCATGCAGAAAAGTAGAAGAATCAAGGGAACATAGAATGGAAGAGCCAGCAAAGTGACCTTGAAAATTGTAGCACACCGCCTCGGCCGTTTTCTTTAGTCCATTCATACAGAAGTAGGAAAATTTATTTTGTCGACTTATGCAGAAAAGCTGAAGCTCATTTTACAGTACCTACCTACAATGTTATGAAACGTTCGGGTTTTGAAAACTAGCCTTATCTTAATCAAGAAGAAGTCTTTATTATTACAGCCACCGCGTTAACCATTGGTCACTCTACGCCTCTCGAGCGGGCGCACCCCACCGGTTGGGAATCCCTGCCCTAACCCTTCGGGAAATACAGACGTAATGTTAAGTTATATGTACAGTAAATTTATTTAAAAACTTAACGTACCTGCTTGGTCAATCGCCGCCTCAAAAGGCAGCTTTTCCGAGGAATCATTGCTTTTGTCCGCCATCTTAACTTTCCACTTATTAATTATAAATAAATGAGTTAAAAAATAATATTCGATTATTAATCACAATAATTACTAAATATAATTAAAAAATATAATATTCTTAGACTTCAATTCCTCACGTGTTAACGCAAGGAGAGTCATACTAAGATTAAAAATCGTACGTAATATTGATAGTGCTAAATTTGAAGATAATGGCATTGTTCCGATACGATACTACTAATTTGCAAATTTTCGACAAAGATAATTACATAATTTAATTGAGTTTTCAGAGATATAAAACTGCCTAGTTATTTTTGCCATTACAATTTTCTTAAAGCTATTATGAATTCTAAAATATTGGACCCTTAATAGTAATAGTCATTTAAAAGAAAAAAAAATACAAAAATTGCTTCTTGAAATACCTTAAGGATTTCGTGGTTCTTAGGTACATACCTTCCGATAAAACTGCGTGTGGCAATTCTGTTTCGAATGTGTGTTGTGTGGTGGCTTGCTAAACCGCTACATTAGCGGGGGACCGCTAGCAGAGCGGGTTAGCAAGCCAGGGATAGTGATGGCTTATCACAGACTACTTAAGGTTACGAGTTCACGTACATACGCCACAAATAATTTAAATTGCGCATATAATCGAACATTCCATAAGGTCAATATTTTACTTTAGAGAGGATATTCTTCACATGCCGATTCCTATTTAAATACTTCACTCAGAAAGCCTGAATTAAATTCAAGGCCTCCGATTAGCACGCGCGTCGACGTTTCGATTCATCGATTTCTTTTTTCTATTAATGTTTTTGCGTAATTCTTTTTGTGAACTAGGTGAAAATACAGATAGGTACCTATAAGTAGGTACAATGGAAGAACTACTTAACACGTTCAGTGCCAGGAGCCCTCTTGGAGGGCTCACCTAGTCGCATATGGGATGCCGGGAGCCCTCGCGGAAGGTTCATTTTTAATATAGGTTTTTCTTAGCGAATACAGCATTATAAACCGTGAAAATAAAATCTGATGTATATTTAAACAAGATTTATTAGTATGTGCGTTGGTTTTAAAATCCAAGCATTTTAATTTTCTTTAAATTTTTTGTTAACGGTTACTCACGGTATTCACTAAAAATTTAAAAGGTTGGAAACTACGTTTAGCGACAAGACCTCGTGAAAACACAATTTTACTTCGTTTTACGGTGTTTTATAACACGGTTTTAAAACTAATGCCGTTGACCGCCCGCGATGGTTAACTTTAGCGCAAACGTAATGCCGGCAACCCTCCCGGAGGGTTCACTTCCAATATGTATGGCGTATGAGTTCTATGAAAAGTGGATGGAGTCGAAAGTGTTAAGTATAAGTAGATACTTTTTACGAAAAATGAGATGTAAGTAGGCCAATGTATCGAACATTCGTAACATATTTCATTCCGGTCCTTAGAGCCGGTATCGACTTTTTTTATTGTCGCTTGATGCTTCGAGGGCATCTAGTTCAATAAATAATTGAGTGTTCATAGCTATAGTTCCTATAGGAACTATACAGGGTCAAAATAAATTAGCTAGTGGAACTCCGCAGACTTCAAGGGTCGATATGATAAAACAAAAATAAATTAATTTGATGATTGTAAATGTTCGTTTTACCAGAAAATGTTGCACGTTGTTTGTGACATTTTCGTACTTATCTGTCGATAAAAATAATTGCTATCAGTACAAACTTATCTACCATTAAATAATAATTTAATCTTATCCATTAATGGCCAGTGATCAGTTCAAGAGGGGCTAAGGGTCGTTATATATGTTGTGGTGGATTCCCAAAATCTATTCCTTTTACGATACTTAGGGCAAAATGTATCCAATTATCTAATAGACCTAAGCTTTGTAGACATTTCCATGTTTTATTTCACATTTAACTTACTAGCTTTTTACTAGTGATTAAATAAAAACTTTTCAAAATTGATGAGATAAATATTCCTTTTTCAGACATAAATAGGTACTTATGCATAATTATCTACCTATCTTCTTCTTCTTCTATTGTTATCTATTTTCTATGTATATAAAAATCAATTGCTGTTCGTTAGTCTCGATAAAACTCGAGAACGGCTGGACCGATTTGAATATATATTTTTTTGTTTTGTTCGCCTCAATACTGGGGTGGTTTAAGAAAAAAGAAAATTAGAAAAACCCAAAGAAACAGCCAAAAAATCTAAAAAATCTAAATTTTGTCTCACGTGGTACGAAGTTCACAGGGAATCTGTATCCTCAACCTAATTAATATTATAAATGCGAAAGTGAGTTTGTTTGTTACGCTTTCACGCTAAAATGGCAAAACGGATTCTGATGAACGTTGGAACGTGGGTGGACCTGGGTTAGGACATACGATACTTTTTATACGAGACTTATGCGGGTGAAACCGCGGGGCGCAGCTAGTACGGAATAAAAACATTAACCTATCAAAAGATTCCAGATACCTACTGGTTGTAAGTTAAGTTATAAGTAAGAAAATCGAATTAAAAAAAAAAAAGTCCAGAAGTGATCTACGTTTTTGTAAGGTGATTGATTGCACCTACGTAAATTCTGATAGCAAGATAACCATACTTAGTATGAAGAGAAATGAAAACAATGAAACCTGATTGTTGGGCATAAAGATATTTTTTGTGCAGGATACCCATTCTCACACTAAGCAGGCAGGTACTTTAATAGATACCTAGCAGATATCCTAGATAAAACCTATGTAATCAATTTAGATATAAATCATTGACGTGTTTTTAGCATTATTATGACCATTTTATAAGCCGCTTTTTGGAATGGAATGTTATTTGTGTGAGATAAAAAATCATACACCTACCCACTATGGGTAGGTGTATGATTTTCAGAAAATCATTTCTAATATGTTCAGGCCCGAAAACCTCGCGCGCATCTTTTGTTAGTCGTTTCAGTTCTGGAAATTTTATTAGGTAGGCAAACAAAAAAAAAAAAAATATTATGTAGGTATGCAATCCCAAATACTATTATAATATTTTATTTAAACAACAACTGTTCTTTTTACTAATACTGTTTTTGTTCTTTTTACTAATACTATTTTTGTTCTTTTTACTAATACTATTTTTGTTCTTTTTACTAATACTATTTTTGTTCTTTTTACATTTTGATTTAGAAATGGCGTTATTTACATTATTGATTCATTAGCAAATATAATTAAAGGGAAATAAAATAAATGGAGATCACGGAAAGCGATAAGGTCGCCCATTGTAGTGCTTAATTATTATTTTTTGATTTGTATTTTTGTGGTGTACAATAAAGTAGGTATATATAAAAAAATAAATGGAAGTTTCAAAATGTGCTCCCAGTAGGTGCCTAGAAAATGTTTTGATAAAAATATATTCAGTGGGAATAACTAGTTTCAGGATAATATTCATGTAGATTAATTTTAATTCCTTGATCAGCAGGTAATCCTCTTTTACTGTAAGATACGATATACTTTATGGCACTAACGATAGCAATATATTATTGTTTTACAAAACACAAACTACACAAATGCATGCAATAAAATTATCAGTCAGTCAGTAGCATTTACATTACACAACCCTCGGACTCATTCATACATTATGTACAACTAAGATTATTTAATGTTCAGTTTTCAGTAGATCCAGTCATATGGTCAATTTTTACTTCTTAGGACCTTTGTCTTTTGGCAGAAACCATGCTACGGCTATTGCACCTGAAAAGGACCAAATGTGTTGTTAGAAAAATCAACAAGAATAAAAATAACATACCATAACATCACGCTTATATTACCCGAAGAGTAAGGCAGAGGTGTACCTATGGAGACGCCCCGGGCGTCGGGAGTCGCGAGCCGACTTCCGGCCACCGTAGGCGCGGGCTTGCGGACGGTGAGCAATGGGTAGCTCGCCGTCCGATAGGGACCAGGCCCGGGTCGACGGCGCGTTGTGTTCCACGCGCGCCTCAAAGAGATGTCAGCACCAAGTGACGGGGTCCGGAAGGGCCAATGCCTGCCGGGGTTGCGGGTTTGTCTGAAAGGGATATCGCGACCTCGGCACACAGGCAACGGAAGGAACACGGGTGGGTTTTAGTCAGTAAAAGTCTGACACGCCCTCCCGCTCCACCCAGAGCGGGAGAAGTTATTTGATAATTTCCCATCCTCAAAAAAAAAAAAAAAAAGAGGTGTACCTATAGTACACCCACATTTTGTCAGTTATGTTTAAGTACCATTTTGTAATAGGGTCGAGACTATTGCCATCAACCGGGCACAAATCCAGAATCCGGGCTGCTACTGAGAAATTACAGATGGAAAAACATAACAACACTTTGGCCGACCCGGGAATTAAACTTAAGACCAGATGCGCAGCAGTAGCGCTTGCGACTAGATCAACGCAGTTATAAAAAATAATGCATCAGTATTTTTTTTTAAATATCTGAGGGCCTATGCACACGGCGTTATTTTTCGCGCCGTCAACGCGCAATTTATGTAGTGCAGGCGCAACTAGAGCTGGCGCTGCTCTTGCGTGTAAAAAAACGCCATTTGCATTGGCCCTTAAAGTTAACAATTACGTACGTCTTTAGGGAAATGGAATCATATGAAATATACCTAATTGAACCGACGTCGGGGTCATCAATTTAGAGGTATGAGCAACAGGGTGTAAAGTTCACTCATCCTCTTTAGAAAAGGAAAGATCCTCCGACCAGCGGGCAACTGTGGGCGATTCAATCGGGACGTCGCGACGCCCCGCAAGGGGGCGTGGCGAGCAGGGTCGGGGCTTTGCCCCTCGCCCGCGGAGGCCATACAGTGACCCGCTAAAACGGGCCCCTCAATGTATTTGCCTATAGCGGCCTGTGTGGGCGATTGATGTCGGATAGTCTTATACATGTCGTTCGCGCGGTAAACTCTAATTGCGCGATGCAGGTTATGTGTGACGTCAGGATTTTGAGTGACGTCAGGACTTTGATACGTAGTTCGTATGTGGCAATGTAGCTGCGACCACAAATATCATGTTGTTTCATATTGAAGACCCTGAATTCAGTATTTAATTCGAATGCGGAAATTGCAATGTAATGATGAATTGGTAATTACGTTTATCTTATTGATTTATGTCAATCTATATAATGTCATGTTTTAATTTGACTGATTTGTTTGACATTAGTAATTAATTTTAATCTTAGGATTAAATATTCATACATTAGGGTAGGTTCACAATGCTTTTATAGTTTTAAATTTTATCAAAAATACTAGCAAAAAAATGACAATTAACTGAACTGTATTTTATTACGTTTTTTTTAATGATGATCTCGTCCGGCCGTAGAGAGAATACGTTCCTGACACCTATCAGTTGGACAATTTCTAGTACTATTATGGATCAAAATGATAAAACACACACGCACACGCATTCGTAGATATGAAAATGACAAGTGTCAAGAACGCACTCTCTCAACGGCCGGACTGTAATCCGTCATTTTCATTGTATTTTTTTTATTTTAAATAAAATATTGGTAGGTACATAAAAGGTCTTTAATATAAGAAGTTCAACATATTTTGCTTACTTACATATTTCAGCATGCAGAAAATACCTTATAATAAAATTATTTACAAACAAAACTTTTCAATTGTTACTCTTGAGATCAAGAGGTAAAAAACAAAAATCTTTAAAATGACGTTATATATATTACTAGTGAGATCATATTTCGATTTTGTTGCGCCACTTCTTCTTCCCAGCTAAAGCACTAGGAAGTGGTGAAGGGTGGGTGTTTTGGGGCAATGTCTTATGTAATTTTGACGTTCGAAAAGTGCTGATTCTCAGCGTAGTTTAAATAAATGACTTTTGAAAATTTAATTTTCGATCTTTGTGATTTAAGAACTCACTTATTGTATTGAACCTTGAACGCATGAATTATAGAGCTATTTCTTAAGTTTATTATTAAAGTAATTTCGTGGCAGCTCTCTGATCTGTTTGGGTATTTGGTTATTTATTTTGACAGACATATTGTAACAATTGTTCTGAAATAATGTGCTTATCTTCTAACAGCCAGATTTTGTATCGCAATGATCATTTTAGTGTAAGAACCTGAGTATTCTAACAAAGCAACAAACGATAAATTTTTTGGTCATTTAGTACCATAACCATTTTAAAACGGTCAGTGAAGCTTTTGAATTTACATTTCTATTTATAGTAGTGGAACGACTGAGCAAAATTTAAAAGTTTTTCTAGGTGGTAGGTTGCCATTAGGTACTCGTGTTATAAACGGTATATTGTAGCACACTTTTAAGATACAGGGGGTTTATTGCATGATATTATGTTTATCGACGATAAGATAGAAGAAAATAAATATTAATTGGTGTAATCAATTATGCAACTTGTTTTTTGTTTATATGGCTTTTTAATCAGTCGCGAAAACGTTGTATTTATTGCCACCTTGTCATATTGAAGGTTGATGAAATCGTTTTTCAGACAAACTCAGTTTACAAAGGAGTAGTTTGAAACAATCTTGGTCGGTTTATAACCTACGATAATCATTGCGTGTCCGTGGAGCTTCTTACCCGTTCTTCTCCATAGAAACCTACTACGCTTTAGAATGGGCATCTTTCTGACTGACCAACCCCTTGACAATTCAAAAATGCCTGTAGGTAATTGGGTTATTTGAAATAAATGCTTTGAGTTTGAATTGTAGCAGGTTCAATGAATATCAAAGAACAAAAAATCGTTAACACAAACCTGGATGGATATTATAAAGGTCGGCCAGCATTAGCTGTGGTCAATACCCCAAGCAAAAAACATGAGAAAGGCTAAAATATTAAAACTTAAGTTATTTAGTAACAACAAGGACCATCCATGGAATGTAGCTTCGCAGCTGGTTGAAATCAGGGCTCCTATCTAGTTCACCCCCAGGAAGGCGCTAAGTTTTCTTAGCATCACTGATAAACAGGATATCATCCCTGGGTTAAATAACATTACAATGAAATTGATAGAACTAGGAAAGTGTAGCTTGTGTAGAGCTCATGTGAGGTACCGTAAGGCATAAGATGTTGCTCCTAAATAAGCGATACTGAATTTTAGCTATTGAAGAGAACGTGTTTATTTGTACCCGCCTAACGCAATAATGTTTTATTTTATAACCACCGCGGTTTTTACAATTTTGAAACTGATTGTGGTTCCATTCGATCAATCAAGCGAATTCGCTTTTCGAAGATTTTTTTATCTGATTTTAGAATCATAGTCTTTTGGCTGAGATGATGTTGATGATTACCGAAACAGAGACTGATCCTTTTCATACCATTATTCTAGGATTGATGAAATTGGTGGTGTTGTTTAAGGTTAATCCATCTTAAAAAAAAACCTACTTCTAAAAAAAAACATTACAAAGTGGAAAATAACTTTAATTTCGGAAATCGGTGTCTTTGGTTTTGTATTTTCGTTTTTTGCCACTGACTTCGACGGCATCTTCATCGCCACATGCAAACTATTCATCAAAGACCTGAGGTCACACAAATCCTGCATCGCACAATTAGAGTTTACCGTGCGAATGACATATATAACACTATCCGACATCAATCGTTGGGCAATTGCCCGTCAGACACGACCCCCGTCTGGTCGGAGGATCCTCTCTTTTCTAATGAAGACGAGTGAACTTTACACCCTGTCCCTCATACCCTATAAATTGGTGAACGTCAACGCAGCCTTCGTGCAACTACTTCAGCGTGACATCATCATCATCATATTATCACTCCCACAAGCTTTCGTGAGGCGAGTCCCATAGCCAGCCAGTACCCACGGCTTCAACGGGTATCCTAACCACCAGCATGCAACGAACGCGTATTCCTGGTCATCACCCTCAGCCTCATCAGCAAACTTGGCACAGCACCTGCACTTTCGGCCGGTCTCACTAGCAGAGCCCATTCTACCCTCTCCTGGTCACCACAACCTAGCACTGTACCACATCCGACTCACTGGATCATGACGCAGCGTCACACCAACTCACTGGGGAATCACCGCAGACAGTTCCGACTCACCGCGAACTATGCGGCACCCGGTTCCGACTCACTGGAACCTCAACTGGCACTGTGGAGCATCGCAAGATACAAGACTCAGCCTACTATCGATCTCCGGTCTCCGGAGGGGAGGGATGTGGCGGCATCTACATCGCCACATGCGAACTACGTATCAAAGACCTGACGTCACACAAATCCTGTATCGCGCAATTAGAGTTTACCGCGCGAATGACATTATAAGACTATCCGACATCAATCGTTGGACAGTTGCCCGTCAGACACGACACCCGTCTGGTCGGAGGATCCCGCCTTTTCAATAGTGAGGATGAGTGAACTTTACACCCTGTTTCTCATGCCTCTAAAGCCTAGGCTTTGAAAGCAAATAAATTGGTCTAAATATTTACAAAAAGTTTTTAATTGTTTTATAATAAATGAAAGTTAATGACTTACCATATTAAGCAGTCTAGCCTGGCAAAACAGAAATATTTTCCGAAGCAATTAACGAAAAGGAAATGTTTAGAAGTCAGTTAAAAATTTAAGGTTATTGATGAGGTCATGTTAACTGCTCGTAAAAGAAACGGGCGAAATACAAACCGTGGGACTTCAAACATATTTTGACTTAAGTTAATAATTCTAAACATAGATAACTATTTATAATATTTACATCTTAGGGAATTAGGTAGGTACATACATTACAAACAAGTAATTGCTCGTAGCAAAATAAAATTATTTTTCACTGATTCTTCTGAATATCTTCTGTAATTAATGGTGGAGCTGCTTTTTGCCGACGGTCGTCGGGCAGGAACGATGCAACAATCGCCGATGCTGAAATATTTGAAAATGTACTTAATTATGTTTTGCCCGCGATTGGTTGGAGATTATCCCACGGCAACGCACTACCAGGATAAGAACTCATGTAATCTATCCGTGTGGTAGACGTTCATGCGAATCCGTTCAGCCGTTAAAGGCGTGCAAAGCAAGAGACTGATAGAGTTTTTTCCGCATTTAGCATGGATTGGTCCTTTTGCAAATACTGAATGAAACTTTGAAAAAGTGTACTTTTATTACCTGCGAAGAGAGACGAAAAGAGGTAGAATCCGGCCTCGCAGCTGTTCGACAACATCAGGTTGAGGATCTGGATGGAAGCGAAGTTGCCGATACGTCCACCTGTTATGGGAAGTGCGATGGCTAAAGCCCTGAAAAATATGTAATAATTATCTACGTTTTAAAAACCAAAATATAAAATGTTGTTCGTGGTCTTCAGAAAAGAAGGAACTCAGGCAAGTTTATGGAATGCATAATGAACCCAAAAGATCCTTGTAGAGAGTTCTACAAGGATCTTTTGGCGCCTGAATGACATTGACAGGGGCTTGGTAAACATTTGTGAAATTGTCACAGAAATTGTATTGACAAAACAAGATTGCGACGTTAGTTCCGATTTTGGCCACGGGCCAAAATATCTTTTTAGCTGTAAGTTTTAGGTCATGGGACTGTCATGTATTTTCTTAAAAACTCGTACGCCTTTTATGTACCTCAAATGCGTAGGGAACAGCGCCACACAGATGGCCGTGTACAAGCCAATGACGACGACGCCCATGACCAGCACCACGAAGAGTATGGCGCTGCCGATGGTGTTGGGCACCAGGTTTACCAGGATACCGCTCAAGCCGCACAGCGATGTCACCACGAGCACCATATTGCGACGACCGGTTACGCCAATCAACTGGAGGTAAAAGAAGAGTTCATCGTTTATCACGTTCTTGTAGCAGTTAGTTTTTTTTTTTGGAACTCACATACACTCAAAATTAAGATATTTTATTACACAAAAATCTACAACAGCACTTATAAAACGTCAGAAGCTAGGTGCACGGTTCCAATTGGTCGATTCTATGGAGAAGAGCCAGCAAAAAACTCCGCGTTTCTCTTTTAAAAATAATTGGCTTTAACAATATTTTCAAATCAGTTTTAATAGGTATGGGAGGACAGTGTAGACCTTTCAACGAGTACCGAGAACATAATTAAAAATAAAATGCTCAAAAAATCTATATATATAGTCCACTAGGCCACATCGACAAAAAAGAAAATGATCTCTTTAGAAGATAAATAAAATAATAAAAATAAAAACCCATTTAAACCAGAATATTATATTATTTATAAACTAAATGACATGATTGCCATTACAACTTGCTGTAACAAATCTGAATAATTATCATGTCCACAAAAGTCACCAATAAAGAGTTGAAAGTAAATTGTATAAAATGTCAAATAATAAGGTGATTATGTCAAGGAAGAAAGTAAAAAAAAAACATCGTTATTCACTTTCATTATTATGCCGTTAATGAGGTGCCATGGAAGTCACATGTGCAGAAGGAATTATTTCCAAACTTCCTTATCTTTAACGTAGTCTTTAATTAATAATATGCCTTTTTTGATATGGTCGCGGTTGATGTGGGTTTTGAACTTTCCATCGCTAAGTTCTGTAACCGACTTTGGCAATTTGTTATAAAAGTGGAAACTGTTTATAAGAAATGACTTGCTTGTTTTAGTTAATCTAAATGTGGGTACAGACAACTTATAACTAATTTATTAATAAAAGTAGCAAAATTATATACCTACTAACTTAACTAAAACTAATACAAACTAAAATATAGCATCGAAAAATACATCCGCATCGCTGTCGACTGGTAATGTACCTAAGAAGCTGGCCGCATTGCCACGTTGTATGGCAATGCTTAGCCTCTGTCCAAGGTAAAAACCAGCCCTTGGGTCACGGGATGGGTCAATTAGCCGTTTGGAGATTTCTCTAAAGAGGCCGTGAGCACTCGGACCCCACGGCCCGAGGGTTTCAACCCCATACGGCTCGAAAATATAATTACCAGTAAGGTTATTATGGGTAGGTATTACAATTTCATGTCTACTACGTGTATTTATATTATGTAAATCGCTTTTTATTTTGAAAAGTCCTAAGTTTTCGCGAGCATACAAAATACTTTGTAAGATATAAACAGAAGGCAGAGTCAGTAGGAATATCAATTTCTTTGATTTTTTTTCTATGGACCCATTTTATAGATCGCGCCGATTGCTCTCTTTTGTAAAATGAAAATTGGATCTACGTCAGCTGCCGATCC
This sequence comes from Agrochola circellaris, assembly GCA_914767755.1. Classification (NCBI taxonomy): domain Eukaryota; kingdom Metazoa; phylum Arthropoda; class Insecta; order Lepidoptera; family Noctuidae; genus Agrochola; species Agrochola circellaris. The sequence goes on along the minus strand of OU611859.1, from coordinate 2,692,462 downwards.
CAACTGCAGAACGCCATAAGACATAATACTGTAGAAGTAAGAAAAGTATATTATGTCTCATGGCCTTATTTTTCATACTGCTTATGCAGCTGAACTTAATCTACTTGAAATAGTTCTAATGTGGGCGCAGTTGGGTAATGAGAACCTAATACATTTAGTTTGGTCTGCATTAGTAAAAGATTATTAGTTGCGAACCATTTCGAAAGAACAGCCATACTGTCGTTAACATGTAAGACATCCGTATTTTTTCTATCTATTAAAAAAATAAGAGATGTGTCATCTGCGAATAAAATTATATCCGATAAGTTAGCCATCATATAAGGTAGGTCACTTATTAAACTAAAAATAAGTAAGGGCCGAGAATTGAACCTTGAGGCACGCCCATTTTTACTAGAGACCCCGAGGACGTCACTTCGTTAACGTTTACTTTTTGCTGCCTGTTTAATAGATAAAAAAGTATAAGATCAGCAGCTTGACCACGAATTCCGTAGTCGTATAATTATCAGATCAGTGTATTGTGGTCAACGAAGTCCAACGCTTGTGAGAGATCAAAGAAGATGCCAATTGCATTCTGGGATTTTTCGCAGGATTTCTGTGACTGATGAGTTTTACTCCCGCTTCAGTCGTCGACCTACTTTTCGTGAAACTAAACTGGCGACTATGTTAAATCCAATTTCAGTTAAAATGTGACAATATCTAGTCAAGCATGCTTTTTACATAGATTTAGCGCATACGGTTCTAGTTCATAGTCACGTTCAATACGCAGACTCAAGAAGAAAGTCGCTTATTCGCGACTCGTCGCGCTTCAACTTTCAGAACGAGAACTCTACCTAAGGTTAGGTAGGTACACTTACAAAACTGATGATGAAGTTGACAACAGACTGCATCGCCGCCACACCCAGCACTATTAGTAGGGACGATTCGTTCAGGGCACAAGGCACCGCATTTGTCTGAAAAGAAATGACTGGTTTAACAATTAGGCAATAGACGGCTTCCAACAGTGTAGTTCAAATATTGACGCTATACACTTAAAGAAGATAAAACAAGGTATGCCAATCTCGCAGCTTTGAATAGTGATCTCATCAAATCCTTAAAAATGTAATAAGTACCATAACATCACGCCTGTAATCCCTAAAGGGTGCGGCAGAGACCTACACTCATATTTTGTCAGTTATGTTTAAGTCCCTGAGTTTGTTTCGGTCTTTCTACTCAGAGTAACTAGTCAATTAGAAAACACCGAACTCATCTAGTTTTAGCCAGACCAAGACCTCAGACGAGTAACCATTATTTGTTTGAGCCATTGGTTTTGTTATGCCTGAATGAACAAGTAGTCAGTTCATGAAAACCGTATAGGTCACGGAAGTACTTACATCAGGAGGACTATCCATGGTGATGATGCCGCATATGGTGAGGTCTGAGTTCTCGCCAGTCTCCAGAATGCGCACGAACTGGTCTGCCATGGTCGGCAGCCACACTAGGAAGGCTCCCACCCTGGAATACAATGTTGACGGTGTAACTAATGCGTAATTATGGGTTCATCTACTTCATAATCATTATCATCACTGGCAGCCTTATTCCCCCCAATGCTGAGTATAGGCCTCCTCCTTTTTGTACTATGGTTACTTGTGCGAGTCTCATCCAGTTCTTCCCCGCGATCGTCAACGGGTCAATTACTTACATAACACAAAAACAATGGAATTCGTCAGCGACACAGAAATTAATCAAGAGACTGAGGTTTAATTTATTAGCTCTCTCTGCATATTAAAACCAAGCCGTAGGTGCCTGCCTACACACAGCTTTTACAGTCGATCAACGTTTTGATTCGCAGCATTTTTAATTTAACGAACGAAATGAATGGAAAATACTTTCAGAAATGTATTTAAAAGTTATAATAAAATATACTCACTGTTGGAATACGAAGAGTGTGATCATGATGATAGTTAGCTTCAGCAGTGGATGCTTGAACAGCGGCACAATTTGATCTTTAGGAGATCCCCCTGATGCACCTGGTGCGTTTCCTTCTTGTAATAATCCTTTCACCTGAAAAATATAAGAAATGTCCAGCATCAGGATCTAGTATAGCGTCTAATTTAGCGTGAATTTCTTCTTGTAAATAAGTTTTTCACCTAATTATTGCATTTAAGTCACATCTCTGACTTTGCTGGGAGTCATGATACGTTTTGAATTTGGGCTAGAGCCAAAATCACCCAAACCCTAGAATAAGAATCTTATTTGATCACTGCTTAATACCAATTTAATGATCACCCGGGAGGCAATTTTACAAATAATTCGCGTTTAATAAACAATCTTTAAACAAAATAACAGGCAAGCAGGTTTTTTTTAGAGATACTCTAATTACTCCATAAATTAATTTTAAAATTACCATTTTCCTTTCACTTCAGCTTCTGACACAGCCTTACGGAAAATTACCTGAAATTCCTCCTTAGATCTGAAATGATTGATCCTGTGGATGGTCCTCAATATATCCATGGCTCGACCTTCATCTCCCCTAACGAAGACAAACTTAGGACTCTCCTTCATGAAGAACAGCCAGATGGTGGTGATGATGCTGGGGACGGAGTTCACCACCAGCAGGGTGCGCCAAGAGTTCCATTTGATGCCCAGAGCAGGAATGTCGTGGGAGAAACTTAAGGGAATGATTGGTATAGCCAGGACTGGAATTTAGAAAGTAAACAGTCACATCTTGAATGACTCCCAGCTAAAATAGTGGGCAGTCACGTAACCTAAAAAGAAGTGTGTGAAGTGAATTTTGCGAGAATTTTTTTGACCCTCGCCCTTCCTGAGTTTTGCTTAATAAACTCTAAGGCCAAGATCTATAAACGTGCTTTATTGGCTTAACTTAGCTCAAGGTTTAACTCAGACATGTACAATCTCACTTGTAGTTTGACAGATAAGATAGGAATAATGTTTATCCTAAGTGCGTGCTAATTAACGTTTGTAGATCTCGGCCTAATTCTACTTCTATTCAGTTTCCAGTATTTCGAGAGTTAGCAACAGTTGGAGTTTCATTCCCTCACCCGCCATGATACCCTGTGACAGCAGGAAGATACTGGACACCAGCACCACGACGAGGCTCCTCTTGGCCATCGGAACACTTTCACTCAGCAGGGACATCGACATCGAGTACAAGCCTGATGCGCTGAAAAATTAAAGATGTAACTTGTAGGTGCTTCTAGGTACTGCTGAGTAATGGGGGATTTTTAAATAAGTTGAGTGCTATCGAGTCCGTTATTGGGAGCTTGGTTACGTGAAGAGGACACTGCTGTGCCTCCAGATACAATCCATTCGAGTCCATCGCGCATCACTGGTCAGTTTCCCAGAATTACTCATTTAGGTAGGTACCTACTCGTATTTTGAACACATTTTTGTTTGCATTGCATTGTTTGATGGTATATTATGTGTAGTAGTAGTATGTTAGGTATATTACCTACGGTCGACTACGGTAATATTTTAACGGAGATTTTATTCATAATTAATCACTTACCTTATAGGTATTATCTTTCAAGAGCGGTTTAATAAAATTATGAATGAAAATTATCAGTCAGTATCAGGATTACTACATAGACTTGCTTTTCAATATACTTAGGTACTCTATAATTACTATCATAGCTTGGGTTTGGCAGAAATAATATATGTAGTTATCTTAAGCTCATTAAAAACTACACATTCATTCTAGTTTTTCCAATTCTCTACCGCATCTGGTGTGCCTCGATTATTCAGATCGTAGGACCAATTTCATAATGGTTCTGCTCGGCATCTGTGAGAAGAAGATGGGTTCCTAGCAACTAAGGTTTAAGGCTGCATTTTCATAGTTACAGAGTAATGCCAGTCTACAGATTGAAATAGACTACCTATAGAGACAAATCCGCCAAATAACACATAACATCCCGCCTGTAATCCGCGAAGGGTCTGGTAGAGGTGTAGATAGTTTTTATTTGCACCAACGACAACCCCATTTTATGTCCATACAATTGCCTGTAAGAGATCGCAGAAAGCGATAAGGTATTATATAATTGTAGTAATTATATTTGTTTTCCGGTTTACAATAAATTTATAAATAAAAATAAAAATAAATAAAAATTGATGAATGCATTATATTCCTACAGTACACCAAAGAAATTTAAAAGCAAAAACTTACGCAAGGGAAGCGATAAACTGGAAGATCATAAGCATGACCCAGTTGACTGAGATGCTGGCCACCAGGTTGAATATGATGCCGCCTATGAGCGAGAACAGCAGCATCTTGCGTCTGCCGCGCGTGTCAGCCAGGTAGCCCCACAGGATACCGCCCAGCATTGATCCTAAAGAAGAACAATTTATAAATACAGGTGGTACTTCGCAGCCCTTGAAGTTGTTAATATATAGATAATTAGTAAGGAATTTCAAACAGAAGATCGCGGGGAAGACCTCTTCTTAGATTTTGTGGCTTTCATGATTTTCTTATTTGCCATACGCAAAATACGTCCGTTATACAATACTAGCTGCGTCCCGCGGTTTCACCCGCATAAATTTCGATACCGTGGGAAAATCGAGATAAAAGGTATCCCATGCCCTTTTCCAGGTCATGGTCTACCTATGTGCCAAATTTCATCCAAATCCGTTTAGCTGTTTTAGAGTGAAAGCGTAAGAAATAAACAAACAAAAAAACAAACTCAATTTCGCATTTATAATATAATTGTTACATAGTTATGTAGTTATATAGTTATATTTATAGTTAGGATAGGATGTACCATGTGTAGGGTGTGTGTGCGTTTGGTTTGTGCAGAATAAACACTTTTTCTTTCTTTCTTTTCTTTCTTTAAATTCTTTAAAAAAAATCGAAATGAAAATACTGTTGCCTACGAATGAGTAAATTACCTACTGTCGAAATTTAGGGCGTCTCGCGTATCAGCGCAAATAAAAGATCAAATTAAAGTAGCTAGCAAAACTACGCAGACGGGATGGATATCTATAACTCAACAAAACAAAATAAAAATAAGTACCTACTGTAGTTTCCGACTCTTAGGACCAAGCATTCACTTGCAGTAACAGTTCTTCCAACTAACTAATAGAATTGAAATTGTTTATTCTTTAAATAGGATATTGGAATCATATAAAAAAATTAGCTAGATGAGTTCGACAATTCCTATCTGACTATTCTGAGCAGAAAGGCCGAAATAAACTCAGAGGTCACAGTCTCTTAAAGTCCAGACATAATTTGGTCAGGCCATATGAGGACCATGTAGATTATTGTCTGAAATGGTCTTTTGAGAAAAAAAACCACACAGATTTGAGTAGAACTGTCCAGTCAGTGCAAGCATTTGTCAGTAATCGTGGAGCTCAACTCGGAACTTAAGGAGCTCAACTCGACGAACAATACCAAAGAAAGGACATTTGGGTAGGCTGCATACATCCCATGCCGATTTCGGTTACGGTGACTGTTTTTGTTTCTGACGACTATAGGTTACGAGCGTGTTGTCTGATGTGGCTAATGTAACCGATCTCAACTGTAAAGATACTTCTTTCATCTAACTTACCCACGACAGGTCCAGCGGCCAACAACCCCTGTTGGCTGCCCGTGGTCTCCAACTCACAGGCACTGGTGGGCACTATGATGGTGCTGGCAAATGCGATGCAGGCGAAGGAGATGATCGCCAGACCGGTCAAGCTGGTCATTATGTAGCTGTATAGTCCAAAACCTAAATAATAATAAAGTTATAACAATACTTAGTTACATATTAGAAAGGAAAAAGGCTTAAAGAAGACGGTAGATATTAGGTAGTCAAATAAATATTTTATTTACCTACGACTATTTACAGGTATTTAAAGAAGATGTTTGAATGAGGGATGCCCAGAAAGGTCGTTCTTTAAAGATAAAGATGAAGAAATAATTTATTGCATAACTTTGTTCATAAGTTCTTAAGGCTCAACATATCCGACATGGGAAGACACCCATGTCGGAAATGCAATATTATTAAAAGGAATTGCAAAAATATAACATACAAAATTTTTTTTTTCCCAAAAAAACTCATGCAGATTATAAATACATTTTTATTTAATTTGTTTGGGAAAATAAACAGTAACTCATTACAGGATTACACAAAATTTTGAGCTACATAGTGAATAAATGTATAAACCACGACATTTTCCACATATTATAAAAATATATACATTAAAGATTGAGAGTTTTATAAAAATATATTTCCATTTAACTGCTTAATAGCTGGCGGTAACTGATTGTATACATGACTAGCAGTTACATAGGTACTTTTATAATTATTCACATTGTTAATAACAGGTAAATTAATGTCATATTTATATTGTTTGCGAATGTTTCTCTTAGATAATATAATTTCATATCCGATATATGAAATTAAAATATTGCACAATATTTTGAACAAACAAACATAATTCGAGGACCAATGTCAATTATTATGACTAGTTGTCATATTAATTAACATTGTTCCTCAAAAGATTAAAAGATTGTGGTAGGTCCTAATATAACTACCGATGTCAGTTGTGGGTAGGTAAAAACCCCTGATCAAACGTGGCTTTTGTTTAAGTGTCACAAAGAATAAACTTAAACCTGGTTTAAGTTTATTACTTAATATATGGCTCCTTATCTCAAATTATATTTATTTGTTAAAAATAATATTATGCAGTATTTTAATTTCGAATCGGATTCTAGTTAGCATTACACCACGCTATCTTACTTACACTACGTTTTGTAATAAGAGGGTAGAGGTCTGATTTATGACGTTTTACGATGGGCCAGGTTTTTTCCAGAAGAGTAGGATGTTCTAGTAGCATTGGTAATTTTTATACTTTCGTAAGAGTCTTTGTTAGGTACAAAGGCTCTTACGAAAGTGGAAAAATTTAACATTATGGAAGTTTACTTTTTTGCATGTCGTTCTCAGTAGCAGCCCGGAGTTTGGGTTTGTGCCCGGTTGATGGTGATAGGCTCGCCCCATAGTCCAAGGGCCTTAAACATAACTAGCGAAATGTGGGTGTACTATAGGTGCTCTTCTGCCTTACCCTTCGGGGAATACAGGCGTGATATTATGTAATGTAATGTAATTTAAAAAACTTAACTTACCTGCTTGGTCAATCGCCGCTTCGAAAGGCAGCTTTTCAGAGGAATCATTGCTTTTGTCCGCCATCTTAACTATCCCTTTATTCATTATAAATAAATGAGTTAAAAATACAAAATAATATTCGATTAGTAATCACAATATTTATAACCATTTATTACTAAATATAATTGAATAAATATAACATTATTAGACTTCAATTCCACACGTGTTAACGCAAGGAGAGTCATACTAAGATTAAAAATCGTACGTAATATTGATAGTGCTTAATATGAAGATAATCTCATTTCCGATATGATACTACTAATTTGCCTGTGTTGACTTGGGGAAAAAAAAACTATTTAGTCAGTCAGTCAGATTATAAAGATACGTATTTTTTGCTTTATCATATTAATAAAAAAATGGTTTAGATATAACGCATTAAAGTTGGGGAGAGGGAGCTCGCTACGTCATAAGTCAGTATAAAATGTACCGACCAGTGCGTCATGCCACATTTTAACGCATTGCCTACTCAATGTATTGCCGTAATCTTTTGACTACGTAAATAATGAATAAAAACGTGTCCAATATTTATTTTATAACCTACCTGAGGGACAAAAAAATATTTTAGTCAACATCCCTATTGTTTTTGTGAACTAGGTGAGAATACAGATAGGTAGGTGAGTACATTGCACGTACTTATTAGGCCTATAAAGTATAGGCTTTAGTAGTAAAAAAAGTTAAATAGACATGTAGGTCAGTTTTCATCGTAGGTACAACATTAGTTAAATGTTTAATTTTTGGTCCTAAGAGCCAGCCGCTAACTCTTTTTTTTTCAATTGTGGCCTGAAGTTTAATAAATAATTGAGAGATTAATAAAAAGCTGATCCCAATATATTAGTATACTTATCAGTGGGGTACTAAAAATTGCCCAGAGGTTGAAGTCGTGAGTTTGTATATATGTCCACCGCGCGGTAAACTCTAATTGCGCGATGCGGGATTTGAGTGAGGTCAGGATGTTGTGTGACGTCAGGTCTTTGATGCGTAGTTCGCATGTGACGATGTAGATGCCGCCACATGTGTAACAGGAAGCCGGGGAATCGCGCGCTATTTGATTTGACCAATGAGCGCGCGCGGTGTTTGAGTTGGCAGTCAGATGGTACCAACCCATTTTCCGAGAGGTTGTAAATAGGATGATGATGACGATGACAGTGACAGTGACGGTGACGGTGTTGGTGTTGGTGATGGTGATGGTGATGAATATTGTTTATATCATATATACGTCAGCCAAGATGTCAGATGTTACACGTGATATTTATTTAATTAACAACACCATCAAGGCTATCAACCCTCGAATAATGGTATGAAAAGGACCAGTCTCTGTTTCTGTAATCATCAACATCATCTCAGCCAAAAGACGATGATTCTGGTTGAGAACCAAATCAGTTTAAAAATTATAAAAACGCGTTGGTTTTAAAATAAAACGTTATTGTGTTAGGTAATTCGGTATCACTTATTTGCGGCAACATCTTATTCTTTCAGGAACCAGGACTCATATGACCTCCACATAACCCACACTGTCCTAGTTCTATCAATTTCATTGTAATATTATATAGCACAGGGATGGCATCCTGCTTATCAGTGGTGCTGGGAAGACTCCGCGCATTCCTGGGGGTGAACGCGATGGATACCCTCATTTCAACCAGCTGCGAAGCGACGTTCTATGAATCTAAACCCACCCATCATTTCAGTTCTAGACATATTTTTTTTAGGAAAACAATGAAAACAGTTTTGTAATATTAATTATGTACATTTATTACAATAGCCTTATTATGTGTAACTAAATATGTATTACTTAATTAAGACAATTTTTTAAATTAATAATGTTTAAATATTAGACATTGGCCTTATAAGGTACATTGTGGTTTAGAAATTGCGTTATTTACATGATGATTCATTAGCAAACATAATTTAAGAAAAACATCGAATGTTGTCTTAAAAATGGAAGTTTCAAAATATTCAGCCTGTACCTACTTATTAAATCATTTGAAATTTTTTGGGAATAAATAGTAAAAGAACTTTAATTAATTGGTAATCCTCTTTCACTTTACGATATACTTTATGGCACTTACACAAGCAATATATTATTGTTTTTACGAAACACAAACTATACAAATGCATACAATAAAATTATCAGTCAGTCAGTAGCATTTACATAACACAACACTCGGACTCATTCATATATTATGTACAACTAAGATTATTTAATGTTCAGTCTTCAGAAGATCCAGTCATATGGTGAATCTTTACTTCTTAGGAGCTTTGTCTTTTGGCAGAAACCATGCTACTACTATTGCACCTGAAAAGGACCAAATGTTTTGTTAGAGAAATAAACAAGAATAAAAATAATATAACGTTACATCACGCCTGTATTACCCGAAGACTAAGGCAGAGGTAAGGCTATAGTAGAGGCACAGGTATAGTACACCCACATTTTGCCAGTTATGTTTAAGTACCATTTTGTATTAGGGGGCGAGCCTATTGCCATCAACCGGGCACAAATCCAGAATCCGGGCTGCTACTGAGAAATTATTACAGATGGAAAACCCAATAACACTTTGGCTGACATGCGCCTATATGCACACGGCGTTTTTTTTACGCGTTGTCGACGCGTGCTTTATGCGCTGCAGACGCAACTGGCGCTGGTGCTGCTTTTTCAAGGCAGAACAAAATTATTACCACCTTGCCATATTGAAGGTTAATGAAATTGTTATTCACACAAACTCAGTAGACAAAATAGTAGTTTGGAACAAACTTGGTTGGTATAACTAACCAACTATAATAATTATTGTAGCAGGTTATCTAAATAACAACAAAAAATCGTTAACACAAACCTGGGTGGATATGATAAAGTTGAAGTTAATACCCCAAGCAAAAGACTTGAGAAAGGCTAAAATAATAAAAAGTAAAGTTTACTTAAACTTACTTAGCAACAACAAGGACCAGCCATAGAAGGTGGCTTCGCAGCTGGTTGAAATCAGGGCTCCTATCGCGTTCACCCCCAGGAATGCGCTGAGTCTTCCCAACATCACTGATAAACAGGATACCATCCCTCTGCAATAGAACATTACAATTAAATTGATAGAACTAGGAAAGTGTAGGTTGTGTAGAGCTCATATCAGCCCTGGTACCGGAAGGCTGCTAAATAAGTGATACTGAATTTTAGCGTTTTATGTACTTCAAGATGACGTGTTCACTTGTATTACTAACGCAATAAAATATTTTATAAAAGCAACACGTTTTTACAATTTTGAAAATGATTATATTAGCTTGATTGATCGAATGCAACCAGAATCATCGTCTTTTGGCTGAGATGATGTTGATGATTACGAAAATATAGACTGGTCCTTTTCATACCATTATTCTAGAATTGAAAGCAATAAAGGTGCTATTAAAAAAAAATGCACAATTTAATCACTAGTGTTATTGGATCTGATCAGTCCAGATCCATTTCCCGATCGCATCGCGAGCGGTAATTAATTAGTTTATTTATGGTGTACATTTTAAGTGCCTGCAGAGACACGACAACAGCTATAATGTAATAAATGCATTGCTCATACAATTTATTAAGATTGTTAGTGTAGACATGAATTTATAGTAGGGAGGTATACCTACATGAATGGCCTTCTCTCTTTTAGTCGTTCCATGCTATTTAGACTTCTGGTGTGTGTTTTTTAAGCTTGGGAAATGTGGAAAATATTTAGAAAAAAAAACAGACTGATCGCTTACCTTAAAGAAGTAGGATAAAGCTCTACAAAATACACGCTCAAGATCCCCATGGATAGTGCGCACATTAGGAAGAAGAAGAAGAAGATTCCTCCCGCCAATGGCACAGCCACCACGTTCAACAAAATGGCAGCGATGGCCGACATGGCCATGATGCAGATCATAGCCATGCGCTTGTGATTACCGCAGGTGAGGGAAAGGACCACGTTGGAACAGCTCGCCATGGCGCCGTAAGTCATCGCGGAGAAGAGGGTCGTGTCCTGGATTGTGTCGTCGCAGATTTCTACATCCTGGAAAAGGATTGAAATAATTAGAAACATGATAATATAAGGTTAGAATTGAAGCGAATAAAGACTTAATATATCTAATATTATGCCAACTTATATTAGATCTACATCTAATATTAGGCCTCCCACTAGATGGACTGATGACCTTGTGAAGGACGCGGGAAGTACAGAACTGGTCGAAGTTGTGATGCTTGGAGGAGGCCTATGTCCAGCAGTGGACGTCTTTGATTATGCCAACTTATTATAGTCCCACTGCAGGCCAAAGGCCTCTTCTCAATAAGGCATGAGCATTGATTGATCACCACGCTTATTCAAAAATACTTTTGGGCATCTTCAATTATTTAAACAGTCAGTTCTGCCACTAATGCGAGAACCATTATTGATGGTGATATTAAATATTATAAAGAGAAGATAAAAATTACAATATATTGCAGACATAAACGAAACACTTACAGTCATATTTCCAGTAACGAAGCCGGCTACGGAGGGGTACTTGATGACAGCGCAGAGGTTCATGCCGTCACCGCCTCCAGCCTCCAGGACGAAGAACAGGTTGTTCATGATGTAAGGTAACCAGAGGATGAAGCCACTGCCACTAGAATGGAAATAGTTGTTACAGCACTGTTGATTTCAAAGAATTCAAATAAATTGAGTCAGAAGACAAGTTTCATTTTGTCAAAAGGATTTTATAAGTTCATTCTAAGGATTCAATCCTACTATATATATATTATAATTATAATATTATATTATTATATGCTATATTATAATACCTCCTACTATATAATTGTTGGGATGTTTATTACTCAATCACGCAAAAATGGCTCAACAGATTTGGATGAAATTTGGCGCACAGATAGTTTATAATAATAGTTTATATAATCTGGATTTATACATAGGATACTTTTTGTGCCGGTAGGTAGCACGTTCCCGTGCGATAGTTTTCGACCTTCATGCGGGCGAAGCCGCGGGCGAAAGCTAGTAATAAATAAATCTTTGTTTATCTTTAATTTAAATAACTTTTACATTTGTTCTAAAATAAGACTTAAATCAGTGGTCAATGATGAAAGCTTCTTTCGATGTTTATTTTTGCTTTTGAAGCATAACTTTATTCTTAAAAAGCATAAAGCTTTGTTCAGACCAGCGCGACGCGACACCGGTTATTGTTATACCGTGAAGTTTTCTTAGAAATTGTATTGTTCGAGTCGCGTCGCAGCGTCGCGTCGCGCTGGTCTGCACGAGCCTTAATATGGTGCTTTACAATATATTATGGTATCTAAGATTTTTCGAAGTACTCACGTCATGTAAATAACAGCAACCAAATAAAACAGTCTGAGAGTCTCCTTCAGTAGCGGTGCTCTGAAGAGAGGCACTGTCTGCTGCCAAACCGACTTCAAGAAAGTCACCTTCGTTTCAGAGGACTTGTTGTCATTGTCTTCTAGGAGCTTGTGAACCTAGAAAGAGAAAGGTATAACTTAGAATCATTGGTTGGTTGGTTTTTTCATTTTCATTATCAATAATTAACCTAAGGGAAATATAAATATCAAAAGTCGCGGATAAAATTAAACAAAAAGAGTTTTTTCAAGTCGATCTCTACGTTGAATTGATGATCTCCATATTACAAAGTATAATAACAGTATCTGGTCGTACGCGCTCTGCTCGGGTGAAAATAGAAAATGCTCATTTTATAGTATAGGATAGTTCATACTAATTCCATGTATAGTACATACTAATTCCATGTATAGTACATACTAATTCCATGCTGCCATGATAGTAGGTACTTACTAATTCGAAGCTGCCATGTCATTAATCTAAGGTAGCCATCTTGTTCTAAAGTTTGGGCGACCGAGCTCTGCTCGGGTGAAAACACGTCGAAAACGAATTTTCCCAGATATGAGACCTAGCTAAATCAGTTTAACGCCCCCGTAAACCCCAATATTGCAACTTTCATCGAAATCGTTACAGTCGTTTTCGAGAACGTGATTACAAATATATGTATATACAAATATTGCTCGTTTAATATTGTAAGATTTAAAAGATGTATTATTGACTTTAGTATTTTGGAAACTCATTTAATTACAATGAGACAGTCGATAGTTTGTTAACCGATTAGTTATCCTCGATGCCCTTCAGTGTGAGTTCGTTGTTTGGCTTTTTAGTGACAAAGAGAAGTTTACGACATCTTATTAGAACTGCATTCTTTGTTGTCAAAATTTTAAGGAAAAAAGGTGGTGACTTTTATTAGCAACGCAAAATTAATTAAAATTTAAGTAAATTGATGCGGTGTTGCAAATAAAGTGGGAATGTAATCAACCCATTAAAAAACAGATATGGCTTACAAGGACGTAATGTTTAATACTTACAGGAAAACTATCAGCTTTATTGCCAGTATTAGCAGCATAGATATTCTTCAGGACTTGCAGAGCTTCATCCAACCTTCCATGCGAAGCGAGGAACTTGGGACTCTCTTGGAAAAATTGCAGCAGGCATGCAGTGATGGCACACGGCAGAGACATGACGAGTGCTAGGAGACGCCAGGGTCTGTACGTGATGCCCAGGAAGTCGATTTGATAGGCAAACTGCATCGGAAGTATGGGGTAGGCAAACACTGGAAGAAGATTTTTTTACGTTAGGATTATCAGCTTTGATTAACTGGTCAATTGGCGACGCTTTTGGGAGAACTATGTCCAGTAGTAGACGTCTATCGGCTGAAATGATGATGATGAAGGTTAGTTTTTGAAAATCAGGGATCGTTGTTATGCATAAACCAAGTCTTAAGTGGATTGAGTGAAGAAGTGAATTTAATTTGCAAAATTTCTAACTGCTGTACTTAATCAGATGTTTAAAGTAGTATATTTTATGATCAAACTTGATAGAGATAGTAGGTATGTAACCATCTTATTTAGGTGTACGCATTGCTTATTCTAAAGCCAATGATAAATACCTGCAACAGTAGCTTGCGAGCACATAAGCGCGCACGTGCACAGCAACATGGCACGGCCACGAGCGCGTTCAGAACAGCTCTCTCCAAGCAATGTGTAGGCTCCTGAGTTGCTGGCTGAAGTGCTGGGGACAAAGGACCAGTATTATAACTTCATAGTTACAAAAAAGTGAGGACTGAAATTAGACGTGATTACACGAATGGGTCTGATGCAAACCTATCTCTTCCCCGTCAAACTCTTATAGAGTGCTGCATTTCGACTGCTCTCTACATTGCCTGCAGTTGTTTGTTATATTACTACAGAAGATATATACATCTATGTAGGTATCCTATACGTAAGAAGTACTTATTAATAATCGTAGAAAAATAATTTGAAGGAAAGAAAACGTTGCTCATTACCTATGCACAGCACATGCAACAACACGTTAAACATCCACCTTTGTTTCGGTAGGTCAGTTTTCTGTCTACATGAAACGCAACTAAACAAATATAAATCACGCCACCTGTTCACAAGTTACTTCCAGCGTATTATTGACATTCTTATTATAGATGTGTGTATTCAGCGGTTATCTTGTCTTTGTCTCGCCAGGGGGTTTTGTTATCTCAATCTAAATACTCGGAAAAGTTTGCATAATATATACGATAATATTATCGCCAGTTCCATGACGTAAATTTTCACTACCGCGAGACGCTTGACGTCACGGTTATTTGCTTAATATCAGCTCTATATACTCGTAGTATTTCTATTTTTGTACTAGCTGACTGCGTTTTTTTTGGCTTGGCGTAAAAACGCGTGTAGGTCTAATAGAATTTTCCTAAGGAAAAGGTTCCCATAATTTTTTCCTTTCCTCTGATTTTTTTGTCAAAAATTAAGCTCAGTCTCAATAACTTCGAGAAATAAGGTGTTTTCTTAGATACATCTTATAATCTAGTTTTACTAGCTCCTTCTACTTCTTACGACATCTTACTTAGTTACGATCAAATGCTTAATTTTTTTTTTATTCGCCCCTAAGGGCCAAATAAACGCGACTAAATGCCTCCATCATGTGTTGCCTCTAATTGTCAGTCCCGAACATTAAAATAAGAAAGATTGGTACATTTCCGTTACTTACAGTAATGTTATTTAAAGGTTGTAATGGCGCTATTTTTATAGTGTTATCTTGTAACTATGTTGACCTATTAAGATGGTGGTGACATACGTTTTGAATCACACGTTGTAGAACACGAAATATGAGATAACATGGGAAAAAACGCGGAGCTTTGAGAAAAATATTTGTGTAGCTAGTTTCAGCTACTACATATTTACGTAGTCTCAGTCACTCTTGTCTGTCATAATTATCTCAATTTCTATTTGTAAGAAAGTCTAACGCAGAGGGTTCGATTAATGTCCTAAACTAAACATTTGGCTTTCTAAACCCAATTTGGATCTGATTAATTTAGCTTGTGAGAAGATTAAATGCATCAGAAAAAAAAAGAGTCCATTCCATTTTCAGATACCTATCCCTGGAATTTTCTCCATAGGTCCCGATAATTCTTTGACAAAACATAAATAAAGCAATCAACTTACAAAGTAGATGAGATCAGTTTGAGAACCGCCATAGTCTGCCAGTTTGGAGATAGACTGCTAAGCGCTGCAAACACGAACCCTATTGACATGGACAGCACCAGGGTCAGTCGCCTGCCCTTCGTGTCGGAGACGTAGCCCCATAGCTGAGCTCCTGCTACTACACCTGGAAGGAAGATGGATTATGTTAAGAATATGATTTCTTTACTTCAGTGGCTTACAGGCTCAACTTGGCTTAATGGCTACAGGATTTAACCTTATGATGACCTTGCATACGTCCTAAAAACTATCTGACTCGAAGGACCAAGTTCATCCCTATAGTCCCGATTTATCATAATACATAGCAGATTGGAAGTCTATGAATAAAACTGCTGGGTAGCTTACCAAGAAGTGGCATAGCAGTAAGCAACGCTCTCTGCTGCAGCGTCAGTTCAAGGTCGCAGACAGCTGCAGCCACCACGAAGCTGGTGCCGAACATGTCCATGCCCATCGCCTGCAGGGTCCAGCTGCATACTACCAGCAGACCGAAGTTGTACTTGCCGAATCCTGAGGAGTAATGTGTAATATTTATTAGCGATCAGTTGGAGACAAGATTTCAAAAAGGTAGAAAAGTTGGTAAATGCAGTTCATCTTGATAATAGAGAAATTATAGGAACTGTTTAACAAGAAACAGTACGGTTATAGCTAAGCTTAGCCTATAATAGTAGGCTTAGAAAAACATTAGGATGCTTCTTAAAACAAACGCATTGCACTGTAACCAAAACAGCACTCTTAGCATGACCACAATAGAAACAGGTTTTGTCGACGGAAGAATAGATAAAATGACAGATAAACAATCACAATCTGTCACTTTGTCTATTCTTCCGTCGACAAAACCCGTTTAGAGTGATTACTATGGTTGTCATGCTACGCGTTCTGGGGGTCTCATAATGTCTACTAGCCCGTCATTATTCCTCTGAGGGTCCTCTTGCAAGTAGTAGCACCCTACTAGGTAGTTACTCACCAGTCATAGACAAAGCCTCTTCAACAGAAGCTGAGTATAACTTCTTCTTCCCCGTCTCCACCACTGCGACTTCTTTTGTAGTAGTCTTACACATTGTTGTGTCTGCAAACAAAATACGTAATTATACTAATTGTAGTCCCAAACATCTCTGTTGTCACCTGCATCTTGGGTTTTAATGCAATGGCTTATAGTGTCCGCGTCAGCTGATAAGGGTCTTGCAAACAGTAGTTAACTACTTTGATTCCAAAATTATCTTCTCTAAACGAAATCAGGGAAGTGACGATTCTTAATATTGCCCATTGTAAAGATGTCAACTGAGGTCAATAAACTATCTACAGGTAAATTGTTTGAATTACGCAGTTTAATACAAAAACGTCGGTTGTTGTTAGATAAACTAATTATTCTAATTGGGTAGGATGGAAAAATTTTAACTTAATAATGACATTATTTTCTCATTAATTTCAAATATAGTAAAAATAGAAAGTAAAACAAATAGTATAATAACTTAGAACTCACAACGAACGTAAATTATAAAGATTTTAAGTAAAGTGTAGTAGGTAATGTAGTAAGGTCATTTTAAGAACTAATTAATTTCGAACAAATAAATTAGTTCGCATAAAAAGACCGAAATAAAAGAGTTTAAATTATTTAAACTCGCATTGGGATTTAGTGTATTTTTAGACAAAATTAATTTGTAATATTGCTCTTACAAAACATTTGTATGGTTTGAGATGTTTCATTAAAATGAACGGCAGTTTCTATTGTTGGTTCGAGTAGCGCAGTGGATGCGCGTTGGAGTCTACACACTCTATGTCAAGGATTCGATTCCGGCACGGCCAGGAATTTAAGGTTTTTTGGATGTTTTTGGTATTTGGAAAAAACGTTTTCGAAGGTCCAATAATGCATTGGAGTGGACAAATGCTTCAAGATGGATAAACAAGAATTACTTACACCACTACAAGATATTATGAACAATATAGAGTGAAGGTTATTTCTGGGAATCGAACCTCACGTCTCGAAAGCGCTTAATGAAACTGTGTTCACTGAGGTACCACTGCTGGATCTTAACCAATATGGTTCGCATGAAACTCGGGTTGTCTTATAAATTCCTCTTCAACACACAGACAGACAATTTATTTTCTTAATTCTGTATAAAATCAATAAGAATTTTCTGAATTGTTTTATTTCAATATATTATATTTTATTTAAATTAAATCTCATTTAACATGTGCAACCTTACCAAAAAATATCCAATAATAATTGTAATTAATTAAAATGTTTATCAGGTTCTGGTAGACAGGTATGTACTCTCAGCTGCGCGCACGGTCTGATGTAGGTACTACGGTATCTCCTAATAACTGTTACTCTACATATCCCGTCCTTATATATTGTGTTATATACGTCACGGTTTATCTCATTTCTTACTCCGTAGTCATCGTTACGGATTGTTACAATTGTTGCGAGGTGTACTTAGATTTACATGTGTTCTAGGCTGTTTGCGGAAAATCTAAGTGTAGACGTAGGTAAATAGCGTGTGAGTTTCTATTTGGTCTTTTGATCCCCGGGGACAGGTGACAGCTTCTAGTATTTTTTTAGTTTTTTCTTATTTACTGAATTGAAAGATTGGGTTCTCGGATTTTTGGGAGAATTCAGATTATATCTATAACACCCAGAAAAGAAAATCAGGTTGGAGGCTGACTGGTTTAAAGGTTTAATTGATGTATTAGTAGGTAAACTTAAGGTAACCAAAGAACCATAATATTATAATGCTCTACTTTTTTAGGGTTCCGTACCTCAAAAGGAAAAAACGGAACCCTTATAGGAACACTCGTGTGTCTGTCTGGCTTGCTAGCTGGCTGTCTGTCCGTCTGTCACAGCCAATTTACTCCGAATGTACTGGACTAATTTAGTTGCAAGGTACGCATATGAATTTCTGTGACCCAAACACGGACGTGTAACGTAAATAAATAAATTTAGAATAAAGGGTATATTCAAAATTCATTTATTTACATTACACTTTTCGTATTTCACTTTTAACTAACTACAGAACCTAAAATTTTGAAAAAAATGCCGAGAATGGTACTCATAGATTACAGGAAAACCTATAAGAAATCTATGGTCATAAAATAACATGCTAATCTCTCAATATTTTGCGTAAAAACTTATCTTAGTAGTTGAAATGTATGGGAGAACATGTTTTTCAACTACAATGTTAAGATTTTTCTTGGGATAAATTCATCCCAACTACGGAACACTTCATTGTTCGTCATCCGACACGCACTTAGCCGGTTTTTTGGACCTTCTTTTCATAACGGTTTCTTATACCATGAACTACTAAATCATTCTCTTTAAATAACTTTAAATACCTTTTTGATGAAATTAATTTTATAAAGAATATTTTAGGCAAAAACGAACCGGTGTAACAAGAGTTATAATAATAATACAACATGTAAAAAGAACCCTTATCTGTTGTTAAGTATCGTACTGACAGTCTATTTATGTGGTAATTTTCAGGAAAAATTAAATTAAAAAAACACTTTTTTTTCAATTGGTAATTTTGCCAGGTTACCTGAGGTGCGGGCGGCCGTTGTTTAGCGGGACTACAAGTCATAACTTATGAGTTATGACCCCTGTTGAACATTTGCAAATTTTTAATGGATTTGGGGTAATTACCGAAAATGTGAGTTTTAAATAGCTATAACTTTTTTATTTTTAATATGAATAAAAAAGTGTAACTTTTTTAAAATGTTTTTGCAGTAACTATGTGCGTGCCCCTTTCGGATTGGACCGATTTTTTTTTACATAATGTGTAGTGTGAAACACTCCAAGTTCTCAATAGGCAATCCGCCAATCCGCCGATGCGTTGCTGCCCTTAGAGACGAAGAAATTGAAAAAATTTCGTCATGGAACGGCATCCATACTTACTTTCCGGTCTGGATTGGTTACTGAATTCTAAGTACTTGCATCTCATAGATCTATTGAGAAAGGAAAACCAATCACTAAAGACATCGACAAACATTACATCTCACGGCCTCAATGGAAAATTCTGTAACCGAAAATTTCGTGTCACATTTTCTCTTAGGCCACCTGTCTTGTTAACACATAGATACTGTCAAACATGTCCATTTAAACACTGCAGTAATATTTACGACGCAGATAGCGCGTCGTTAGGTAGCTCACATGTTTGTTGCGTAAATTTGCACAGGCATCACGTCCGGGGGGGTCTGGTGCAAATCTGTGAGTAAACAGTAGATTCTACTATTGATGTGCGTGAACGTAAGGCATTGTCCTATGTGAGATATAGTTGCGATGCGACGGATCGTAACAACGCTTATTAAAAATATCATTCATAAAAGTAGTTTTTCTAAAACATAAAAACTACTGGTTCTCGAGTTCGAACCCAAGGCACGCACCTCTGACTTTTCGGATTCATGTGCGTATTGTATAATGATCACTTGCTTCAAAAACGGTGAAGGAAAACATCGTGAGGAAACCGGCATGCCTGAGAGATATTTCTCGACGGTATGTGAAGCCAAGTCAGAGGCCCATGGGCGGCTTTAAAAAACTCTGACACCAGGTTTGTCACTAAGCACACGAAAAGAAGAAGTAGACTGCTATTTAAATGGTTAAATCTAAATACTGTACTACCTTAATCGGGAATCGATCTCGTTCTACTGGTTATGCAATAAAAAATGTTTTGCGAAAAGGTGGTAGGTACCTACAACTTCATGAATCTACAACGGTACTGAGACGTCAGGTCCGGTCACCTGTCAAAAGTGTCAAAGTGTCTAAGTGTCTATATTTTGTTAGTCGTGACTGAATGATGAACGAATGAATGAAACGTATGTTGACCGTCATCACATATTTTATACTAGCTGCGGCCCGCGGTTTCACCTACATAAGTCTCGATCCCGTGGGATTATCAGGATAAAAAATATTCAATGTCCTAACCTAGGTCATGGTTTATCCATGTGCCAATTTCATCCAAATTCGTTCAGCTGTTTTAGCGTGAAAGCGTAACAAACAAACTCACTTTCGCATTTATAATCTTCGAGTTACAGTTTTATTAGCTTTATGTAAGCGGGCACGCCCTTTATGCCTGGAAGCTTTTATTCTGGTATTAAGTTCTGTTTATGTTTTGAGATTTTATTTTTGCTTGACTATATATTTCGATTGTTTTGTTGGTAGGTATATTGGCGTGTGCTAGCTGTCATTATGGCAAATAAATTTATTTACTGTTTTGTGTTGAGTATTGTAAGTAAATTATATTGCATACTATTGTATAGAATCAAGTTGTTTTTTTTTCTAACTGCACAGTCAGCAGTGCTGCTGGGGAGTTTGTAGCGCCACTTCTTCTTCCCAGCTAAAGCACTAGAAAGTGATGAAGGGTGGACGTTTTGGGGGGACTGTCTTATGTAATTTTGACGTTCGTATAGTGCTGATTCTCAGCCTAGTTTGAATAAATGACTTTTGAATTTTGAATAATATTACTAGCTGTTGCCCGCGACTTCGTCTGCGATCCAGGATGAAAAGAGCCTATGTCCTTGTTCAGGTTATCAAAATCGGTTAAGCCGTTTTAGCGTGAAAGCGTGACAAATAAACAAACTCACTTTCGCATTTATAATATTATACTCGTATAAGTTAGGATTAACTATAGCATCTGATATTTTCGCATCGCATCACACAACATTTATCTCACGTAGGATTACACACAAAACTGTTGTTTGTGTCACTGAACTTAGGAAGGACGGCAAAATGGTACGCAGTTAATAAACTAATGTATGAGTACTATAAGCTAATGAAGTGTTTTTGTTTTTAGTTCTAGGTCTATTTGTTTGATTTGATGAAAACATTGAACGTGTTGATGAAATGCTCTATTGTTTTAGGTATTTGTCTAACGACGATGACACGGTGTTTACAATTAACCGCAGATCAATGGTACCAGTTGACTGTGCGATATGTCGAACGCGCCCTCGGTAGTAAACGCTGCTACCACATATGTTTTTACTAAACGATCTATTAAATAACAGGTTATGACAGCTGTTATTTAATAGTTCGCGCTGATAAGGAAGAGTACTATTATTAGTAATATTTCAGGATCGTTTTGCAGGACCCAATATTATTTGAACGTTTACTGGATTTAATAGATGGATGAAGTTCACCGTAAAATTATTTGATTTCTCCCTCATGATAGGAATTGTGGGAACTAAGTCATTAAATACTTAATGACATACAGTGTGGATGATAGGATTAAAATTTGCCATCGGCAAAAATGACGATATTCCATACAAACTTTCACCTCTAATTTAACCTCTTTGGGAGATGAGAGCAGTGGTGGCCCAGTGGTTATGTCGGACTTAGGTTACTTATATTTTTTTTTTTTTGTTTTATGTTGCTTCTTTGTGTACTTACTGTGCAAATATTTCGACACAAATGTATTTTTGTTATGAAATAAATAACTTGAACTTGAACTTACGAATTGTAAGTCGTCGGTTCGAACCCAAGCCGGCGCTTTACTTTATGTAAAATATTTCATCACCACTGCTCTCAAAACAGTGAAGGAAAATATCGTGAGGAAACCGGCATGTCCAGGAACCAAACATTCGAAGACATGTGACATCTACCAACCCGCACTGGGCCCGCGTGGTGGATTACGGCCCACTTCTCACAGAGAGGAGGCCTGTGTCCCAGCAGTGGGAGTGAAGGATAAATTTTATTCTCATAAATCTGGAACACTTGTGCAAAATTCCAAGTTTCTACACCCAGCGGTTTGTCTGCCAGTGAATTAAATAATTTAGGATTTTTATCAAGTAAGTGAATAATAGGACCAATCAATAATATGGCTTATCTCGATAAGTGTATAAAGGATTAGCCAAACATCCTGGTGTGCCGTGTGTATTGAAAGCAGAATGTGAATGTACTGTTTGTGTCGTTGTAAATGTGTAAACACGCTATTTACAAATTACGCCATTGACTATGACAAATTAGGCTGTGATGTTGTTACTAGGCTGAGCGAGCGCGATGGATTTTATTTAACTTCCATTTGGATTAGAACCAAAACTGGATTGCGTAAAATTAATTAAAAACTTCTTCGATCAAAATTCTTCTCGATCAAAACTTTAATATCTGCTCCTTTCAAAAAAGAGAGAACTGTGTAATATTGCAGTAACATAAGAATCCAAGCGTGGAGAAAAATCTCATCGTTTTGAGGCTTTCTGAAATTCCGTCTCTGAATGCTAAGTTAATTTTCGATTTTAGATAGCACCCTGCAGAAGCCTTTACCTTACACCCCAAACCTTTTTATTGTTTTGTTCCACTGTTTCCCTTTTTCCACTCCTCCTGATCTTGTCATCAAGTAAATAATGGTATATAAACACCGTTGGTTTGGTAGTTTAATATAAGTAGTTATACAAAACAAAACACGTGACGAGAGAGCAGTCAAGTAACCGACTAAACGTAATACCTGTCACTTCAGTTGTCATGCTACGTCACAGTTGTACTCTAGAATTTAGCAACGTTATAATTCGTTGACTAAATATTGTGGTATGATAGCTATGGAATAGAACATAAAATATGTCAAACTGTCATATTTATTCTACAGATAATTGTTATCTGACTATTGAAAAATCAGCTCCTAAGGGCACCATAGAGCTAAAGAAGGACCAAAAAAATATTAGTAGTAGCTCTCGAAATACTTCTGGTCCTTTTACGTTTTATATCTATGTATGTACACTAGAACATATTTGTTCTATAAATCTTACTAGTTACTAGTCTGGATGTGTTTTCCCGACACCTGTATAAAGCATTGTCCTATGTTCAAACAGAGACGATACGTAACTGGGGAAACCCGTACTTTCAGAGCTAAATAAATAAACTCATTTATCTACGTCAGAGACTCGTGTATGTGTCTTATATATAAGAAAATTTTAGGTATTTATATACGTATCACGTTGTATTGTTTGAACTGCTGTCGCTCCGTTTACTGACTTCATGTTTATTCTATATTTAGACGTAAGAGTCTTAAAATTAGACATATTAAAAAATAAAAATGTATCATAGGCGACACACCTTTATTTGAAGAAGAGGTAGGCAGGCCGGAGATTTTTTTTCCAGTCAAGCTTTTTGTAGTATACTTTTTATTGTTTACATATATACCATGCTTACCTACACGGCTGACAATACTAACAAGAGACGGAATGATATAATATGCACATCTAATGCAACCTCAAAACATGTCTTTGTAGAAATATTTTTGTACAATAGATTAAATAGAAAACTAAGTATGTATGTATGTATAAATTAAACTACTTTAGCTGTAAAAAAATTATAGTTGAATATTTACTAACCATAGATTATGCGCAGACAGAAGATCTACTTGTTGTCTTCAAATAGAACCGCTAACATGATATTTTACTTTTATTTACCTAATTTTAATTTAGTTTATACTTTACACTCATTGTTAATTTATTACATTAAGTATTTATGCTCTTCCTAGCCTGAAACACAGGTTCAACCTAGTTCAGGCAAATAAGCAACTGTGCTTTATTTTAATGATTAAGTTACTTATTGTATTGTAAATGTGCCCCTTTTTATAAATAAACGATTTTATTTATTATTATTTATTATATACTAGCCGTTCACTTCGAGATGGCCGTTACCTCCCTTCCCGCTTCCTCACACCGGTCCTCAAGTTAGACCCGCTTAGTACGGATAGCGAGTTTGGCCCATCTTGAAGTGAACGGTAGTGCATAGGGGCCGGACAAGTGGCAGTCGGTTTCAAAGCGTTTCGTATTTCTACAACGACTTTCAACAGGATTGACATAAGCTTTTCGGTACCTTATGTCAATCCAATACTTTTGCTATAGCTATCACTGATATAATGTCATTTTGTCTAGGCCCTCTACTTATGGTTACCCTCCGTCGGAACAAGGCAGAGGGTTATTCCGACTTCGACCGACGTAATCACACGATGAACGCCACATAACAAGTAGCGAAAGCGGGTAGCCCGCGAAATTCAAATTTTCTTACGTTTTTTGCAATTTGCAGGTCAGTATCACGTTGTATGTTGATCTAAATACGATTCGCGGCCGTATCAAATATTTATTTATAGAATTCTAATCACAAAAATCGTCAATACAACTCTCTAAGTTCCTATAATCCAATTTAATGGCTATTTCATGAAATCATGACACTTTAAGATTATTCTAACATAAGAAGTCGTATTGCTGATTCTATTGATTATAATTCTGTAAAGCCATATTTGACACTGACCTACAAATTGCAAATAACGTAAGAAAATTTGAATTTTGCGGGCTACCTTAGTGCATCCATCTTAAATGGCGACAGGTGGGTGGGGTTTTTCGAGATGGTGCCGGGTCGTTTCTGCGCTGGAGCGGTGTTGTTATATTGAGTGATGACCTAAAGATTCACTATATAAAAGTGCACCTTGCTTTGCCTACACACGTCTCCGGAGGAACATCAAATGAAATTTTACCTGCCTGATTTAAAAACAAACCCAGTGGTGCAACTGTCAGATTTCTGGGACTGTAGAACATGATGCATTATGATACCATGTTGGCGCGTCAAATACGTTGACGGGGGGCGTTGTTGGTAAACACTTGAAATTGTTGTTTTTTTACCCAGGCATCATCTAGTAATAATTTAAGGGGGCGCTAAAAGACATCTTGACCTATGGGCGTTATACTGTGTTGTATTTGTTTTTCAAACATTATTTTTTGGCGGGAGGGCACGCCAACCGCACCGCTTTGCCGTGAACCGCACATTGCTGGGCTGCATGGGGCCCTCCCAAATGTATCTGCCACTGGCATCATCCCTATTACTACTATTGCGAGTACTCACAAATTGTAAGTGCCACTCTCAAACGCCAGAGGTTTACCTAAGTGGTACTTTTTAAATAAAGTGATATTCAAGTGATGCAGGTACGCAATGTGAATAAATAATAACCACCTAATTATACTAAATAACCACGAGAGACTTGGTGACGTTTTCATGAATTATCTTTAACAACATAACATCAACACAGTAATTCCCGAAGGCTTAGGCAAAAGTGTACCTATAAGTAGTTCCTACACCCACATTTCGCCAGTTATGTCTAATTCCCATGTAATAGGGGGCAAGACTATTGTTATCAACTGGGAACAAATCCAGGCTCTGGTCTGCTACTGACAAAGCTATAACTATCCATATCCTTAACTACAACATTTCTAATATGTATGTTACAACATTTCCAACAGAACTCTAGTTAACACTAATAAAAGGGGTGACAGTAGCCCGCCTTGGTTCGTAGTTTCGTACGTCTGTTATCGCCGCTAGTCGTGAGCCGCCATTTTGTTTCGACATTTGTGTAATGTTTGTTTAGTTTGGTTCAGACAATTCGTTAAAATCGCGATACAGTGAGCAAGCTTCACGTGTGTCACCGACTCGACCCGAGTAAGTTCGCGAACTTAATAACCGCTTACTTTAAATTCATGCGTCTATCACCCACTTAATGTACTTACTTCGCTGGCCCCGGGCAATATAGCGGTAAACACCGGTTACGCCCTTTTTAATGTTATTTGATTGTTGGCTTCTCTGAGTACCAATCTATCACTCTTATTTTATTCAGTTTTTTTTAATAATATTTATGTAGAATAAATGACAATAACAGCTTAAACGCCAGTTTTGGATCACTGTACACTGCACTATAAACAAATTAGCTTCTTTTACTTCTCCTGTAAATTTAGATTTTTGATATTACCGCTTTATTGCCCGGGGCCAGCAATGAAAAAAAAAAAATTAAATGAAATGAAAAATGGTTTATACTTATTTTGTCTGTGGTCCTTGGTACCGCGATGTAAAATACCTTCATCTTTCTGACTGACCGACTCCTAGACAATTCAAAAGTGCCTGTAATTGGTTTATTTTAAATAAATGCTTTGAGTTTGATTATTTTCCATTCCCATGGGTTCTTCTAAGTGGCAAGGGCATAATGATATCAGAGATTTGTTCTGGTAGCTTTTTACTTTTGACTACTTTTGAGCGACGGATAGACAGCGGTTGATGCGTGAGAGCAAATAAAGATATTATTAATATAATGATGGAGGAGACTTTAAGAGCCCTAATACATGATTTTTGACGCTGTAATTTTCAGCAGCAGTAAGATATTTTATTTATTTGCTTATGAATAACGATAGTGCCATTCTCTTTCTTGTAAGTTGGAGTTACACATTTAAAAAAATATTTTTGTATAATTTACTATAAATATTTTACGAACTCAGTTTACAAGAAAAACCGTCGGCTCTTTTAATTATGAATTTGCGGAAAAAAATAAATAGGACTCATTTGACGCAGTTTTAAAGTAGTTTTAACTCAATAAACAAAATTAAGTTGTTCATAATGAACTTGTAGGTACCACATAAGTCAATATACAGGGTCAAATATAAATTGGCTAGCGAATTTCTGCAGACGTGATGGGTATCAATATGTAAACACTATAAAATAAAAACAAAAAAGATTCGATGTTTTTATGGTTCCGTACCTCAAAATGAAAAAAAAAACGGAACCCTTATAGGATCACTCGTGTGTCTGTTTATGTGTCCGTCTGTCACGGCCAATTTACTCCGAATCTAATGGACCGATTAAGTTGAATTTTGGTACACATATGTATTTCTGTGACCCAAACACGGACGTGTAACATAAATAAATGAATTTTGTATAGGGGGTCACTTTTGGGGATAAGAAAAAGAAAGTTATTCAAACTATATCGTGTGACATATCAAATGAAAGGGCATAATTCGAGGATCTCAATTTTTTTTAATAATTTTATAATAAATACTTTTAAAGATATTTAAGAAAATAGAGGACATTTTACCAAACCTTATCTCCGAAACTACTGAGTCTAAAATAAAAATGAAAAATACGGAGAATGGTTCTTTACTCATAGATTACAGGAAAACCTATAAGAAGTCAATGGGGGGTTCAACGATCGTTTGTAGTGTTGCTAGTTGAAGTATGAGTTGAGAAAATCCGTTTTATTTTATTTTATCGTTTTTAGATATCGATACATACGTAAGTACGTCTTTGAAGTTTTCACAAAAAAAATCTGATTCTTTAAAATTATATTTGAAGCGACTGCACTAAGTGCGGTCCATATCCCCAAAAAAATATCATCAAAATCTGTTTTATTTTGTTTTATCATATTTAGATATCGATACCCCTCACGTCTGCGGAGTTTCGCTAGATAATTTATTTTGACCGTGAGCACAGGTCGCTTGCAGAGGAATACCCTTAGACTAAGACCTCGCGGAGCAGTTTCCAGCGACGCCCGCCGCGGTGGCGGGTGCAGCGGGACTCGCAAACAATCGCGCAAGCCGCGGGCATTAACCGCGTCGTAAAATTTACCTACTACCATCTACATTTCCATGTATTACGTGTTCGTACGAGTGTTTGCGGTCCCGCCACCGCGGCGGGCGCAGGTGAAAATCGCTCCTTGAGTTCTTAGCCTAAGTAAGTAATCAAGGACTGTAGGTTGAACGAACTTTCTTATTTCTGTCTCGTCTCAAAAGATAACATTTGAGAAAGCTGGCTGATGATTCGTTATTGTTTATGAGGACCAAATGACCCGGCTGAACTTTATTATCTAACGGTTAGCTTCCGCATTCTACTGAGGCTATCGCAGTCTACTGCTGGACGTAGTATCTCCCAAGATAAGCACACTCACAACAGTCAGTTCTCATCATCCGAATCACTACCAGCTGATTAGCACCATATCGACGGGTTTGGGGACAACCCAAGTATCGTCTTCTTACTTGAAACTCTCACCTCTGTGCTATAACCGCTGCTTTACAATTAGCACCTTCCAATGTGTCATCGACAGAAAATCCCTACCTATTATTAGTCGTATTTGAGCCAAACAGACAAATCTTGGAAGTATTTTGCCGAGAATAGTTGTGCTACGGCAGCATAAAACTGACAGTCTTTGCCGAGATCTGGTCATAATACACATATTGATTGTGCTTTTACTGACATTATTATACTTGAGCTTTTGATCAAGACGAAGTGTAAATCGTGACTTCCGTTCGGTAGTTACAATTTAATTTGAATGGAGTGACCGGAATTACTGCGCTATTAGTGGTTTATCGACAGATAGACAGAATGTGACTCTTTGGAGAACTACAGTTTAATCCAGACATTGCAGCTTCTTTTCCAAATTAAACAAGTGAAAGCTATGTTATTGAAGACCTTAAGTGACCAAAGTTATTTCAATTCCCGAGTCAGGAGTTCCAACTGTAAGACCTATTTGTTCCAAGTCTCATTGCTCGCGTGTGTGATATTAGTGTGCCACGGCCAGGACACTGACAGTCCTAGCGTTGGTCCTCTAGTGTGAACTGATACCGTAATACCGTGGTGGTTGTGGGATAAGCAGTAGGAACCGACCTACGTGTTGACTTCGAACGTGGGTATCCCAATATCGTCACAATTAACGCCTACGGTGACAATTGGTGGTATTTGCGGTCATAACATTGTTGTGAGTACGTATTTGTAATTTGTATTGATATTATTTTCCAATGTAACATCGCACCCCATTCAGGTTTTTGATCTGCTTGGTGCTGGAATTCCCAACAGGCCAGTCTTGATTGAATCTTCACTAGTTAAAAGCACGAGAAGGAGATTTATTTATTTATTAATAATATAATAAATACCTACTATAATAATTATTATCAATTTATTAACCCAATGTGCTTAACTGTTCTTAAAGAGTCATAAAGAACCCTGTAAGAAATCGACACGTGTTTCACCTCTCAACGAGGCATCCTCAGGATGATGATTGACTTGTTACGAACCAGGACATGACGTGTTGCTGTCGCGCGTCAAGCGCCGAACGCAGTGTGAGCCATACCGCCCGACAACCCACTTATATAGGATTACTGCTCGGTCCACCTCGGCTAGGATCGTTGTCAGCTCGATAAGGGGCAAACAATCGCAGTAAAGGTGACGCGTAGCCTATAACCACCGGACGATGAAGACGCTTCCAACGATACCTCATTTGTCAAGTTTGATCAGTAATTTAGAAGTTATTAGTTAACAGATGAACATACATACATACCGGTAAAAATCATAACCCTCCTTTTTGCAACGTTGTAGTCGAGTAATAAAGGGTTTAACATTTCACCCTTTAACATTTAGGTACAGTACGAGTCGTACTGTACCTAAGTTGTGTCGTACTGTACGACACAACTTAGATGTAGCATAGGGGGAGGGGGGGCACTTTGATACACAAAAATTCAATCTCTTTTCTGAGGACCGTAAAGCATTATATTTAAATATTTGTTTTGATGTGTGCATTGGCTGATATGTCAGCTTCTATTTTGGCTACGCAAAAACCGCAAAAACTGGCGACGTATAGAGATAAACTGATTTTAAGAAAAAAATCATTTTGTATCATTCTGCCCCACCAGTAGGGCACTTTATACATGGGGTGGGGCAGTTTGATAGGTATTTTAGATCCATATGAAATGCAAATTTAAACTGACTAAAAACCCAATATAAACTGTATTATTACTTAAAATTAAGAAATAAAACAATTTAATTATTGAGATCGCAAAATACTTTTTATTAAGAGTGCACATTAGCCATAATCAGTCTCTTAAATTACTTAAGGAATATAATCACAAAAAAACAATATTGTCATCATAGAACAAGACTAATTCTCTGTTATTTTCTTAATTATATAATCAGTTTTATACTTACTAAGTAATCAGACTTTAACATTGAATTTTGTTAATGAAAATATAATATTAGAATCTTCTATCAAAATGAACAATGTTTTTCTTAAAAAATTAAACAAACATCAAAAATTTAACATAAATAAGAACAAGAACTCAGAACTAGAAGAACAAAGAACAAGAACATAAGAACAAGAAGAACAAGAACGAAAGAACTCTCATATAAATTACAAAACAATCTACTGGATATTATATCGAGTTAAACCTACCGAAAATGAATAAAGCGACGATGTTCGAGATGTGCCTTTGGAGAAAGTTGGTTTTGGTAATTGCAAAACTACATCTCTAACATCCACACTTGCTTTGTCTTCCACAATTGGAAATATAAACTTAGAAGACCCTGCTTTTTTTCTGAGATATATATAATACTTCATATTAGATATTTTTTCTATCAGTTTTGGGTTTGTACGTGCGCACCATTTTCTGAAAAAAAGAAA
Organism: Agrochola circellaris; assembly: GCA_914767755.1. Taxonomy (NCBI): domain Eukaryota; kingdom Metazoa; phylum Arthropoda; class Insecta; order Lepidoptera; family Noctuidae; genus Agrochola; species Agrochola circellaris. The sequence continues at coordinate 2,661,593 of OU611859.1, read as the reverse complement.
AAAAAACAATAAAATAAACTATTATTTTTGACGGGGCACTTTAATACAATAAAGGGGCAGATTGATACGTATCATTGTACCCCGCACATTACCGTATCAAAGTGCCCCAAAGGACTTTTTCCACAAACAATTAATTTTATCAAATATATAATAATCTTGCAATCAAAAACATTTTAAAATACAATAATAACTATATTTACTTACCTTTAGTAACAAATAATAACAAAAACAACTAAGAGTATCCTCCTGAGACACAATTACATTTCACTTATTTTTTTTGTAGGCAGCGGCGCACGCCACTTCTAACACGTTAGTGACCGTTGAGGCCAAAGAGTATAATGTTGAGGCCCAACGGCAAACTGGCGGCGAGCGGTGTCACAACTGTCATTCTTGTGAATGTCCTTGAGCATTCTAGTGATGTGCCGGACTGTGTAGCGTTTATCGGTTTTGAGATATAGATACTGTACCAATGTGCCCCGTGAATCAATGTGCCCCCCCTCCCCCTAGATTTGAAAATTTTCATTAATTCATTTCAATTTTACGAATGTATTTGGTTATAAATAACTTTACAAGTTATTGCGTTTTCGTAAAGATCATTTTCACCTAAAGCAGTAATAGAGATTGGTAATTTTGAAGACAGTTTGGATGGTGATCGGTTTTACGAATTTTGTCGATGTTACATCTAAGTTGTCGTCGTACGTCGTATTGTTTTTATTTATTTATTCCACCCTCAAATAAATAGAGCCACAATTTTGATTCCCGAAATCTAACAAAGAAACATGCATTGGTAAAAAATGGTCCGTTTCTATCGTGATGATGAAAGACCAATTGTTTTTCAGTACAACATATTTTAGCTTTTAGTCGTAAAAACAGAAAAAGTGATACTGATTTGTAAGACACAGAGATAATGTGGTTCTTCGTAGGGAAATGATCGGTAGACCACTTCCAAACACTCATGCCACTGGCACTTCACAGATATACTGCAATTAAGATTATTTTGTTGACACTGGTAGTGATTATTAAGCTAATCAATTGAAGTGATAATTGTCCGTCTGTACGTACTCGATAGCTTTTCAGAGACTTGTTAATTTGCCTTATGTCCACTGGCTATCTGGGCGCCATAGATTCAGATATAATCAGGGACTGAAAGCGGTTACGGTTAAAGGTTAAGATACCTCAAAAATATACCGGAACCGGTTTAAAATAAGGGTTGAGCTATACCGATACCTTTTTAAATAAAGATTGGGCTAAACCGTTATTTAACCTTTACACGATTTCGGTACCGAAAAACATGTGAGACGGCACGGCGCGGGTGCGCGGGGCGGTCGAACACGTTAGAACTTGTGTATTTATGAAGGTTTTGGTACTGCTACCGAAATATACCGGTATGCATTTCCAACCTCAAAATTCCGCTACTGAAAAAAAGAACGGTATCGAAATATTGTGGTAACCCTTATTTAACGGTATGACGTCATACCGAAATTTAAAGGTACCTTAATTTTTGGGTAATTCAGTCCCTGGATATAATAGAGTTATCGAGCGTTATCCGTGTTGCTCAGGCATCCATTTTAATGCGTTTACCTAAAATAAAGAGTCAGAAAATAGACCACAATATATTTCTCGTAGTTGTTGATACACACATGAAACTGCTATAGAGGTATGAGCAACAGGGCGTAAAGTTCACTCATCCTCCATTTAGAAAAGGGTCCTTCCACCAGACTACTGTGGTGTCTGGGTGAACTTCCCGATGAGTAATGTATATGCTAGTCACGCGGTAAACTTTGCTTGCGCGATGCAGAATTTTGCGTGACGTCAATGCATGTGGCGTTGTAGATGCCGCCACCCTGCATTACATATTCGAAATTGCTGGCTTCCATATAAAAAATAACTTCAACAAAAATCTACTTTCCACACATTCTAACTTCCATAACACCGTTGTATTCCCCGAAGACGTAGGCTGTGGTGTAGTCAGTCACGTCCATCACGTGTAATAAGAGGTGAGCCCATCAACAAAATAAAAGAGAATTTCCCAATGGAATAACCAATAACACTTTTCCTTAACCTAAGAAAACACGATCCGTAAGTACGTAAGTAGTCGTACTTGAGACCACTATACCAATAAAGCCGTCGTTATTCCCAGCTACTTATAATATGGAATATTTTTTTAGATTACTCGGTACCGGTTCGATGTTCAGTAGAGCGAAACGATTGATCGAAAAAGCAATAAGAAAATAAATTACCGTTACTAAAGAAAATGAATCATCTGTAACAGCACATGTGTGTAAAAGTTCACTGAACGAAGTCGGGCGTTTGAACTATCACATAGGTAATTACAATACTACTGGGCAAGACGGACTGCAGTGCAAGGAACAGATAAATAATTCATTCGCTGCGTTTTTGCGATAAGTAAGTGTAAACAGTTGTGTGAATAGTGAGCTCTAATCTTATTAATTTTGTTATTTAAATAAAAAGTGTAAACAATAATATTCCGGATTTGGTTATTTACTTGGAAGGCTGGAAGTAAACTTAATAACAGCATCAGGTCAGTTTTTTATTAATTATTTTTAGTTTATTTATTTATTATTTATTTATATATACTTTATTGTACACCACAAAAATACATAACAAGAAATAATAATTAAGCACTAAAAAATATACAATGGGCGACCTTATCGCTTTCTGCGATCTCTTCCAGGCAACCTTAGAACCTTTTAGTTTTTAGTTAGTAGGTAGGTACTTCATAATGATGCTTTATTGATAGAGACCCCCTCTATTAATAAATCATCATTTTGTGGGTTCATGCTAAAACCTACACAAATTTTGAAAAAACGCTTAAATCAAGATATAATTCAAATGATATGTTAATTAATGGTCTTGAGAATTCTAAGGTATTTTCTGATGATTACGGGTTTTTCTAAGCAAATAAAGACCAATTCTATTCTATTCTATTTTTTAAATTAAATTGCTTACCTACCTGTGACGGATGATGAAGCACGTTCGCCGCGCGTAGCCAAGTTTTAAACATACGCATAGATATTTAGCTCACTCAGCAATAACAAATCTTTTGCAAAGTTGACAGAAACATTGTTCATTCAATTCAAGTTCATTAAAAACGATAACAAAAGTAAATTGCAGTTTACATGCTTTCAATTTAAACCACAATCAACTTAAGATAAGACGCTATCATGCTAATTTAATATCGTCCTAACCCAACTACCCTTAAATTATATCATATCTTAAGGATAAAAACCAATATTAACGAGTAAAAGTGTTTGTACAAACCTATGTAGTTACAGAAATAAAATCATTTATCATTAAATATTTTGCGTTATACCTACGTAAATGAACGGAAAATCTAAAAAACAAAACACATAAATGAAACAGACATGTATGAATACTCGACTTCTTTCTCTCACCTTAAAGTTGAATGTCACTTGCCGGCATAAAACAACAAGGTTTATTTGTCTATGTTTAAGCATAACCAGCCTATAGGCCCGCACCCTGCGTAATACACGATAAATCACAATCTGAATCATTTTGTAACAGATTGCTAATCCATTGCTTCATAAGTTCGAAAAAAAAACTGCTCAACAACGTAAATAACGCAATGAATGTTGTTAAACTGTCAAAATGAAACAGATTAGTCGAAATCGTTTACGAAAATGTTTTGCGTAATTACGTAGCTGGACGGCACCAAAGCGGAGAGGAGACGAGAGGACAGGAGATGTGTTTTAAACAACCAATAGAATTTCGTTATTCACACATCTCGTCTCCACTCAGCTTCAGTGGATACCACTGACAGTAGATGTATCATATTTGTATGGCGCCATCGAAGCGGACATGTGAAGTGTGCGTCGCCGAGTGAACAATGTTAAGTTTGTTTTTGGGATAAATTCATCCCAACTACGGAACCCTTCATTGTGTGTGGTCCGACACTCATTTGACCGGTTTTTACTATCGACTCGAAAAGAAGAAGTGAGATTTTTTGTCAAAAGTGATATCAATTACGTCGCCGTCATCGTAAGTCAAATAAACAAGATATGGTCTTATCGTTCAAAGCAATTTTTATTAGACAACCTTAGTGAGAATTCTTTAAAATTGTTGGTGGAAGAATAGTGTCACAAAGGCCAAATTTCTCTTCGGTGTTCCACTATTTTATTTTAGTTACTTATTTCCTAAGATAACATACAGCCTCGTTGGTTTAGTGGTCGCAAACGCTAGACCAACACTGACGTTCCTGGGTTTGATTCCATGGTCGGATAAAGTGTTATTGAGTTTTTCCATCAGGAATTCCTCACTAGAGGCCCGGCGTCTGGATTTGTGCCCGGTTGATGTCAATAGGCTTGATGTCCCTATTACATGGGACTTAAACAACAGAACTATTAAGAATGTTGCTAAATAAATTCTACTAGTCATTACAAGAATATTTGGGTGATAATTCTATAATTACTGCTTCAGAAAATTGTACATCACCTCCCCTATTTGGACGATTTAGAATTTTGTTTGACATTAGCATTAATATGACATGTGACATGTAATCTATTTGATATTTATTGAAATTGATTGTATTTTAAATTTGCATTGTTAAGCATGTACCTATTAATATTGACTTTATTACAAATGTGAAAGTTTACATAATTCTACCACCAAATGAGTTAAATTTGTGTTAAAAAGTGAAAACTTCGACAATGTTAATTCAATAAATTTGTACGCCTCTAGGCAAAACATAGAGGATCTACCAATCTGTAACATTTCGCACACTGTTGTAATTTGACCTATGTTGATTCTGAACAAAAGTGGCGAAATGTAATGTAATGTGTCTCTCCCTATCCCTTCGGGTATTATAGGCGTGATATTTATGTTATGTTAACATAAAGGAAATATTTTGTAAATATATAGTTAGTATATCTGCCGTTATATTATGAATTATATAGGTAGATTATCATATTAATACGTGAAGCAAAAACTTTGTACCCCTTTTTACGAAAATTACGCAAACAGTGTATGAAATTTGGCACAGTTAAAAGTTTATATGGAGAAGGAGTGCAGAAAGCTAATATTTTTATGTAATATACATTAGAAATAAATTAAATTAATAAAAAAACATTACACACACCACCGTGCGTTTGACACAAGATGGCTACCTTAGAATCATGACATTCAAATGAATTATGGTCGAATTTCGACCTCAGGGCGACCACTAGTCTGCCGGGGTCGCGGGTTTGTCTGAAAGGGATATCGCGACCTCGGCACACAGGCAACGGAAGGAACACGGGTGGGTTTTAGTCAGTAAAAGTCTGACACGCCCTCCCGCTCCACCCAGAGCGGGAGAAGTTATTTGATAATTTCCCATCCTCAAAAAAAAAAAAAAAAAAAAAGGGCGACCACTAGTAAAGATAGATAGATAGAATATTCTTCATTATGCACACTATACAAATTACAGAAATAAATTTAGATTTTTTACATAAGCTGACACAATGGGCGGTCTTATCGCTAAAAGCGATCTTTTACAGACAACCTTTGGATGGATTAAAGGGAGAAGGAGAGACAATACCGCAGGTAATACATAATAAATACATTAAGCATAAACTTATCCATATAAATATACACATTGATATATATAAAATAATAAACATGGAACTATATGTAATGATAATGTTTAAGGAGAGAGGAAGTGCTTTTTCACAAGAATTTTAAGAGTGGACAAAGATTGCACACGCGCGTCGGGTTAAAGGTGGTATGTACAAAGTTAGGTGAAAGGGAACGTGCCTGCCGCCAGTTATTGGAATCTTAACCACTACTTGTGGCCCAGGGTTATCAAAATCTTAACCCTGGGTCACAATAATTATTGACTAACGATAGATTACAGAAATAATTGTGCTGTTATGTATTAACTTCTTAGCTTCAAGGTCTGTGATCATTTGTAAATAACTGAGTTAGGTACCTACCTGACATCCAGGGTACCCCTCTCTGGATTTTAATATCACCTCGATTGACAACTCAACTCATAATAAGTACTCTGTTACTTAATTAATTGTTCATTAAAGCTATCTAATATGAGCATATTATTTTCACTAAATATTCTTAAATCCAATCTAAGTTTTCTGTAGTTTTGATTACATTAGGCATGTTACGAATTATCTTCTTGATACTGTGTGAAAATCGGGCCAAGATGGGATCCCTGAGTAAACCCACGAGGTGTTGCATGCAGTTTATGTGTTTATTTCTAAGTGATGGCCACTGACAATTTATATTTTTTTTAGATAAACGCTTATTGATGTTGGCAAATAAAAAATTGAGAGGTACCTAATAGAGTAAAGTGATCAAACAACTCGAAGGCCAGTTTAAAATCACGTAAGGCCCCCGCTCTCACGTGTTTGTCCGGTTGGTGGCAATAGGCTCATGATGACGAAATGCGAGAGTCTATGGGTACACTCTGCCTACTCCTTCGTTGAATACAGGCGAGATGTTACGTGTAATGTAAAGCGAACGAAAATCGAATGCATTAGGATCATTCAATTTTATACTTAGAGGCCTGAAGAATTATTGGATTATTACAACCTGTTTTAGGGGTATGAGGAACAGGGTGTAAAGTTCACTCATCCCCCATAGAAAAGGGAGGATCCTCCGACCAGACGGGTGTCATGTCTGGCGGGCAATTGTCCAGAGGTCGAAGTCGTGAGCTTGTATATAATGTCCACCGCGCGGTAAACTCTAATTGCGCGATGCAGGATTTGAGTGACGTCAGGATGTTGTGTGACGTCAAGTCTTTGATGCGTAGTTCGCATGTGGCGGTGTAGATGCCGCCACACTGTATTTACAATTAGCAGCTTCAATTTCGAAGAATTTTCTTTATTATTCAGGTTTTTAATGTTTTAGTTAAAATTATGTACCTATTTATAAGCATTTATGCTTTGCAAGCGCTTATTCATATGTACCTTTACATCCTAACTATGACATCTAGCGGTGACTAGTTATATTAATATAATCCTTGGGAACCTAACATCGACCGCTGATAAGAATGAGATAAGTATTCGTAAACGGGAACTTTACCCTACGACAATCACGTAGTGGGAATAAAAGAGAACTATTATAATATTACTATCTCTTGCAAATGTAATTAGTTCTGTTGTTGTCAATTATTAAGAATAATGTGACAAACAGATCAGTTGTATGTCGGAGGATACCGCAGTCTATTCTCTTGCAAGAATTGACTTCTTTATTTGTTGTGACTTGAGGAATTAAAGATTTGATACATAGTGAGTCTGTGAATAAGAAGTGATTATTTAGGATATGTACTACGGAACGAAACGCATAAGCTTTCTACATACGAACATGATAAAAAGGTTTGTTTACTAGCTGTCAAAAGTTAACATCGAGCCTTTATTATAAATGTGGCATGGCAAGGGATTTTCGTAAGAGGAAATGATATTGAATCTTATTTATAAATACCCTTAGCACTCACATTTAGTTAATATCGTCTATTCGACAAAAGGGAACTGCTTGAGCATACCGCGATGCTGTGGCATGTCGCGGTAAGCTTCCGCGTGCCGGGGCCATATATGTCATGTTAATGCTTTGCCTTTTCGGCTTTTAACCCCTACAAAGAGTGTCAAATAGTAGATTGTTATAAAAGGGGCTTAAATGACCCATTATATACGAGGTAGTTTTTACTCCCGAACTTTAGCGAGGGAATAAATTGAAACCGAGTTATAATGGGTTCTTAGCGCCGTGTGTTACACTCTACTTTTCACTACGATTGCAAGAAAATAAAATAATCCAATAGTTTACTTCATTAAAAATTTAATGTACAATTTGTACAAAAATTTAACGAGATATTTTTTCCCGGCAACTTAATTTCAGTCCTCTGTGAAGTTGTTTGTGGGGTAAGCGTGGGAGATACACGTAGTTCCAGGTTTGAGGGTCCCTCGTTCGAATGTTCTGAATAGAGAATCAGCTGAATTGACTCATCCCTTGATGTCGATGGTCGTGGGCTAATTGCGAGAATATTGATGCGTTCTGTGATACGCTGGGTGATATCAAATTTGTTTTGTATGGAGTTCTCTATATACCCTTCCGCCACTTGATCGGATCTCCATCCACCGCGGCGTTTTAGCGTTGTTATATTTGCACCAGAATCCGCCAAGAGAGTGGCGGATGTACTTCGGAAACAACGGCCAGTGTACTGTTCCGGATAAGTAAAATTTAGATAGGTGGCGATCTCTTTTGGCATGTTGCTAAATTAATTTTTGCCTAACGTAAACGCACCCATTACCGCCAGTTTAAGCGGAGTTCAGATTGATATCCAAAAAATAAGCACATTCTTAATATGTGGCTTCAATAAAAATATTTTTTCAAGTTCTGAAATTATCGATTTTTTTAGTTATGTATAAGAACTGATAATCAAAGAATTACTTAAAACATTAAAAATTAAATAAAAGGAAAAAGGGTCATGGCCCTATTACCGACTCAAAATATCGGGTGTGTGCCTAATACCGTTTATGTGACACCTAATACCGACCACTAAATAAATGGAACCGTTAAAGTTAAATAAAAGTGCTCGTGTGTATTGAACTGTTTATATAAATGCTCCAACACAGTACAGAACGCTATCAACACTTAACAATTATATGTATACTTATAAAAGTATATTCTCAACCGTTAAATCAATAAAAATATCATATTTATACGAATTATGAATAACAAATTACCAAAGGCCAGCATTGATTACAACTACTATAATATATAACCAATGGGGGCATTTGGTATTATACAAGAGTTAATGGCATTATAGAATCTTTGTAAAAATGTAACATAGTCATATAAAATTACAATAACATTTATGAGGCGGTTTACCGTCCACTAGAACCGCTAATTGAAAAAGTATCAGAACTCGTAAATTGAATAAAAATACAAAATGTGGTTTAATAAAACAGTAAAAAAGGCATTTGACTGTAAACCGCCTCTTAAGTTTAGTAGTCAAAGTAAATAAATACCAAATAAAAAAACATGTAGTATGGGGTCCGTCGTAAATGTACAAGTAGATCGGGAATAGGTTTTCTTAAAGGAAATCGTATAACCTATTACCGACCCAAAGGAATGTGTATGAATTGTGTAAGTATATGTGATTTTTGTACATGTATATGATTCTAAGTGGTGCGGCTGCTAAAAAAAAAAAATTATAATGATATTTCAGCTATAAAAATACACTATTTAAAAATATACCTCCTTTATTCATCAAAATATTTACATAAGAACAAAGTTAGTGTATACGGCTACTAAAGCTCTTGAATATATGACGTTAATAGCTCAAATATAAGTTAACATACTAAGGAACTGAGTAAGTATAGCCTCCTGCCTATTTACTTATGCATTTTAACAAAAATCATGGCACACAAAAGATACGACAAGTACTCATCAGCGACATGGGTCGGTAATAGGAATAAAATTGAGATTTTTGTTCCTATTACCGCCTATTATTAATATTGAATTTTAAGCAAAATAAAATAGTATCTCATCAAAATGAATCATTACTTGTGTTCCTGAAAGTATCAAAAATGCATCAAAAGAACTAGAAGTTACATTAAAATGCTTGACGATATAATCTTCTGCTAAAAAAGAAACAAGAGTGCTTACGCCATTGGGAATGCCACACTATGGAAAATGCACTAAGGTCGGCGTCCACGGACGAACTGAGCCATTATTATTTAAATAGTCGAGTTACGCACACAAACAAGAGATGAACATTTGCAATACAAATACATCTACATTTTTTTTAAAGCAACCAATTGTGTAGCTTTAATACATGACATAAAAATGATAGTTTTCTGAATAGGGCGGTAATGAGCGCAGATTTTAACGGGTCGTTTTTAGGTGCGTTTACGTTATAACTTGCATTGTGCATTTTCAATTTTGATAATTGACAAAACATCTCGGGCGTGCCCACTCCACTCGGCCGTACATCTTGGTAGGGTTTGATTTTTTTATTTTTTTTCACTTATGAAGAATTTCCTCTCCTCATTTGTCTTTGTATTGGGCAGATTTATGGCTTGAAGATGGGTGTCAGTTTCGACATTTTCCACTGTTATATTAGCCAGTTCGATCCCGCTGCAGGCACGCGCTGATCCCAACAATTAAGCAACCTCTAAAACAAAAAATAAGTGTGTTAAAACTGTATTTTGGTCGGTACTTACCAATTTAGTTTGACGAAAATAATAGAAAATCGTTTAAAATGGTGACAACTTTGATTTCTTGACCTTGTAGCCGGTGGTTTTTTTTTAGAAAAGCCGTCTTTACTTCGTATTTCTTTATATTGACGTTATGTCTTGTCTGTATAGTTGTTCGTAACATTGAATATGTGCTCCAAAGAGTACATTGATACACTGATATTTTTTGGAAAGTTCATCAAAATACGTTAGCAAAACTCCATGCGTAAGCAAATCCACTTGTTTTTCTGTCCTCCACTTCACAAACGTCACTTAACATTTTCACTGGTGTAAAATAAATGACGGTCACCGATTCAATTTGTAATTAGAGAAAAATACTAAAGACTTCGCGCTAATCCTTTTTTTAAATTTCTTCTGTAGCCGCAACCTACCCCCGCAACGCAATGCACGTATTCTACCGAAGAGATCGCCGCTTTCGGTTAGTCCCCTTGCTCTAGTCCCGCTATGCTCGACTCGAAAAATACCTACTAAAAAGTTTCGCTATGCACGAAATCACATTCGCAGGCAGTGATGAAGAAAACTGTTAAAATTAACAATGTAAATATGTTATCTTATTCTTAATCATCATTAAATATAATAAAACAGGTCAAGCTTTGCTCTTGTTATGAGAAGCATGTGTCGAACTGTCGAGAATCATTACCTGTCCCGTATTCTCTTTCGCTATTATCTAAATAGGTAGAGACAAAATAATTGCAGTATTATTTTGCAGCTGCAACTGATAAGGGTAATTAGGTTTGTTCTTCTATGACAATGTAGGGTGCAAATTGTTCAAGTGGTTCGGTTCAAAATTTTAAAATAATTGACAGTAGACGTGGTGGAAGAACTGTATTACATGCCGGGCATACCTCAAGCTCCGCGAAAACAAAAGATATAATTATTTGGCATAGTACAAAAAATAAATAAAATTAAATTCACTGGGAAACTGATTCTGGACAGTAAAAGTCATGCAATAGTTCAAGAAAATAAACACAGCAATCAATACGTGCCAAATTTTGAAGACAATGAGGTTCAAACAGCCATTAGTGAGTGCTAGAAAGAAGTTAGTACAAATTATATATCGGTACAGAAAACTTTCGAAAAACATATGCGAAGATTAAGACATTGAGACATCGGCTACCATCTCTCAGGAAGTGTTCCTTTTAACAGATTTGTAGTCGACAAATCAGTAAAAAGTAAATTATACAGATACAGAAATAAGTCACTGAAAGTTTAGCCGAGCTATTCAGTAAATATCTCACCGTGAAAACTTAGGTGAAGTGAGCATGATGTGAGTTATCATTGCACCTAATACTAGGGATAGACACTATTGACAGCTCACTTCACCTCACTTTTCACGGTGAGAATTTTACAGAATGGATCGACAGAAAACACAATTAAACAACCCGGCTGAAGTCATCATAACAGAAGAATTTCGTAAAAATATGATATTTAAATAGTTGATTATTTGTATCTTACAGCTCGTTTATATTTTACAAGTTTTCTGCCCGCGACTTCATCTCAGCATTTGAACTATCTGTGTAACAAATTCCATCCTGATCCGTCCAGCCGTTGTAGCATGAGTGCGTAACACACATTCTGAAATCGTAACTATCGCATTTATATGTAATATTAGAAAGGAAAATGAAAGAAAATACGTTTATTTGCGGTACACATAACGCAAGATAAGTACAAAACACGAAAATAAACAATTTAGGGGAAAATATGCATCGGATCCACGCAAAACGGCCATCGCTCAGCATAATGCTGCGACCCTATGCGAGACAGAGCCCCAACGCTGGTTTTCAGCGACAGCCGGCGTAGACGTGATGACGTCAACCGGTGCAGCATATAGTGAAATAACAAAATAAGACAAAAATAAAATGAATAAATACAATACTTACTAAATGTTTATATAAAATATAATATTTAAAATGGTAACGATGGTAATGGAATTAGTAAGATAGGATTTGTAACGAAGTCTACAGTTTCGTTAAATCTTGTGGATCCAGTATTGACTTACAGCTCTATTCATTAACTTAGAATTGCTCTGAAATTCGTTTGTCCTTATCAGTTATTTTGACTTTTTTTATTGTCAGAACAAGATAAAACAAATTTTAACTAACAGATTCTTAAACTTATACGAATAGCGCTATAAACATTTTAACTTGAATTCAAACACTTCTTTGTACAACTGTACCTTCCTTTGTTTACGTAGAAGCGAAGATTTGCGTGCATAGCGAAACTTTTTAGTAGATATTTTTCAAGTCGAGCATAGAGGGGTTAGAGCATACCGACTTCAAACATAAAATGTTATTCTTTTTTTTATGAAACAGTATTAAGCCGAGTTTTTATTCTACTTATGAATAAAGACTATTATCAGTGCCACTCGTAAAAAGGCATTTATACCATTCCTCCTCTAAAAAGCTTATTTTATTCACTGAAAACCGTGAATAAAAAGCTCTTTTAATCACTATTTTGGTGTTTGAATTTAGAACACACCAATATATTCGACCTCCATCTAAATGCTATACAACCTCCTTGCGAAAAAATACTCGATACACAGGAAATATATAGCGCTTCACAAGTTGACTATCCTAATAACAATAATAAGAAAATTACTCTTAATTTTAGTAATTGTTTCAATTGTAATGTACATTTTAATTAATTTAACTTTCCTTTTTTCTTAATTAAATGTCTATTTTCCCTTAAATCTTTCTTTTTCTCGTAGTCATGATATAAAGTATAGTATGCAACTCTTGAATAAAACGGATTTATATCGAGGGCCATGAATTACTCGCGTCGCTCAGGATTCTAACACTTGAATCACTCGCTCACTCCCTACGGTCGTGATTCAGTCGTTAGAATCCTTCATTTGCTCGTGATTCATCTATGGCCCTCGCTTTAAATCCGTCCTTTATTCACTAATTGCATAATATACTATTTATTCATAGTTAACAGTGAATAAAACTCTCTTTTACTTACTTGTATCCCTCACTCCGCTCAGGATTCAAATCTAGAATCGAATTAAATTCCCTTTTTTTTACTTGTTGTATAATCTACTATTTCGTTTACGTAGGCTCGTTGGTAACACAAAAAATAAAAACCTTTTCCTCTAGAGGAAAATATGCAATTTTATCCCCACGGACTTTTTGAGCCAGAGTAGTGAAAAGCTTATTGCCATTGAACGGGCACAGTCTAGACACCTGACTGCTACTGAAAGATTTGTAACAGACAAAGCTAATGAAACTTGCTTGACAACTAGACTAAGAAACGTGGATGTGTAATGTGGAATTCGAAATCATTTACTATTGACTCATCACCGGATATGAGAATTCATGTCAATCATCTCGCTATGTGTTATGTACACAAGATTAGTCAGTCGCCAAGGCTAGTAATTTTCCGAGATGAAAAAGATAATGTTTTCCACGAATTCATTTCATGCTTTGTTCACTATTGAAGGCTTGTGAAAACTTAGGTAGTTGTTGTGTTTGTCTTATGAGTACTTTCACATACTTTTGTACATAAGGAAGTGGTGACTGGTAAAAGTATGTCATGATATAAGTACTGAAAATTATCCTCTTATTTAAACAGAACGTGGTGAGTACGTTATGTGATGTGGCGTTTTGTTATGTTCGTTGTATTTCCTTCTTATTCTTTGTTCATGTCATCTTGTCACTGTTGTTGTTTTTTTATCGACTAAATGTTTTCTGTTTCAATTTCGATATAATATTCGATGTATATGGATATTTCGATTGTATGGTGCAGTAGGCAACGAGGTGTAAACCTACAAATCGTCAGTGAAGTTCTAACAGTACGTAAGTCAAAAATGGCTACTTTACAGCAGAGTGAAAAAAAAACTGTATGAAATGAATGTAACTTACGCTTAAGGTCTTATTGCGTTCAAAATTAATACAAATGAACTCTGTGATGGTTTGAACCCGTGAGAATCCTAATAATCTTTTACATTGAAGAAATTTGATGAATTTCGCTGTGTTGTCAGTAAAACACTCATAAAATAACTTACGCACTGTTAGAACTTCACTGACGAAATGCAACTGTGATCCTTTCGGTGTGTCAGACTTTATCTGTGATCTATTGAGTATATGAAATGTGACTATAAGCTAATAGCTATACGCTAATATTAATCTATTGTGGACGTTAGGACCGTAATAATCTCGTGGGATAGACGGCGCCAACTCGCTAATGATTGTACTATTATTATTTATTCAGTAATAATTGTTTATTTGTTTACACAGTTTGATATCCTCTCTCAAAGCAGTTATTACGGGGATACGTTGAGAGTTTTTCTAAATACCTACCTACCATAAGGTAGTTAGGTATTTAGAAAAAGCTAACGCGTCGTTCCAGCTTTAGTCACGTATAAACGTGACTAAAGCTGGAACGACGCATTAGCTCACGGTCTTGAGTTATGCCCAATTCCTTACCTTATATAGGTACAGTCAGTGATGACTTTTTAACGCTGAGCTGGTCTGTCGTACTAAGGAATTTCAATAGAATAAGAGACGAACTTATACTGGTTTTTTACCTCTGACGACCTACTGTTCCTTTACTTTTTCAAAACTTCGCCAACATCAAAGTAAGAAGGACGCTTTTAGCCTTCAGACACCCTGGTCCGTCGCAGACTGAAGGACCAGCATTATCTATCCAATGTTAAGATCATTATCCGGAATACCTGTACTTAACAGTGACCATCATCGAACTGATACGATAAATAAATACTTACTAAAATATTGTAATCAAGATGTGGTAACGTAATATCTACGATTGTGCAATGTCGCCCTAGTTCCAAAGATAATTTTTCTATGAATACTACCTATCTTCACGGTCATTGGTCATAATAGGCAATAAATATTACTTATTGTATGAATATTTTCATAGGACATAAGTATAGTTACATAGTCGAGTTCAGGCGGCAGTCGCTTCTTCGCCTGTAAAGACTGAAAATATTTACGTTACGATGGGAGGCTATCAGAAGGTGTTTGGGAAGAGGCAAGGCTTTTGAACATAGTATACAGGGTGTAAGGGACATGAAGAAGCGCAAATTGATACCATGAATTCAGTAGGTGATTTTTCGTGATGCGGAAAAAATATATTCCAGGGTTATTTAAAAAAATCTGTTGTCTCATACAAAAGTGCCATAGGTACCTATACAGTCGAAATGTATGGAACAGCATTTTTTTTTTTTAATGAACTTTGTCAGTTTTCTACGCTAGAATTATGTTCTGACTTCATGGTAACAGTCTGCTTGTGCCTTTCACCATGTATTATTCCTAATAATTAATTTAATGTTAATTGTTTTCTCGTATTGTGTAGGGACGAGAATATGCGTCATGTGGTGATGGCAAGCATGGCTGCAAACAACATCCAACCACCCATGATGGAGGTAGAGCTCGAGGAGGCGCTGGAGTTTGCAGGTTAGTATTATTTTACGGTTTTATAATTAAGTGTATTTGCCTGCGGCTTCGCCCGCGTGTAAGTCGGACTTCATTTCGAATAATTATCTTCCGAGAACGTACTACCGGAAATAAAGTGTCACATAACTATCTATACAAAATAACATACACTTTTTGTTAATATTTTCACATAAAAATGATTCTCTGGACATCACCTAGAACACGATAGGAAAACTAAGGATGTAGCCATATTAATGTTAAAAATATTTTTTGCTGAGTATTTTTACAAAACCAACTTATAAACTTAAATAAAAACCGGCCAAGAGCGTGTCGGACCACGCACACTGAAGGGTTCCGTAGTTGGGATGAATTTATCGCAAGAACAAACTTAACATTGTATTTGAAAAACATTCTCCCATACGGAATGTATGGGACAACATGTTTTTTCACATATCCAAAACCAACCATTTAGCTTGCCAGCTAAATGGTTGGTTTAGTCACTTAACTCTTACAAAAATTAACAGTTTAAAGCTTAATATTTCGCAAACGGATCCCTGAATCCAAAAATGGTCATCACAAACTCACAATTCCAACAACACCCCACATCATGATAGATGAGACAAAAAAACGTACACGAAAAAGAGGTACGCAAAAAATATATTTTTGTGTCGATTTTACTTTGTCGTTGTCTTTGTGTGTGTGTTGTGATTAATATTTATACCCATGCCAAATTAAAGCTTTCTAGTACAAAGAGTCTCTGAGGTAAGCCGCGGATAGACAGACAGACGGACATGGCGAAATTATAAGGGTTCCAAAAACACCAAATCGACCTTTCTAGGGGCCCGTTCTTTTGCAAGGCCAAAATTTTCCTAAAAGGATAATTAGTATACTCGTATTGCTTACGCATAGTTTTACCTTTCCCGACACGTATGCAGGTAATTAAAAATATTGTTACAGAATACTTGGATTATTTCAGATAACCGATGGAAGGCATAAATTTAAATATTTTTGGATTTTTTATCTATTAATCCTTGTAATTGTATTTCAATAAGATAGTGCACGCACGCATCAATTAAAAACTTTGAATGATAGATAAGTTAGTTAACTTATTTTGGTCAAGGTTTAAGGGGACTACAGGACCTAAACGTGCCTAAACGCAAGTTTTATAACGCCTAAAAGAATATGATCCACTGCAGTAAACAAAATCAGAAAAATATATGATATTCTTCAGGATATATGCTAGTAAGATACTGTGTTGAAAACATAATACAACTAATTTGATACGATAGAAAAATATCACGAAAAAACCTCTAAAAATTTCTTTTAAAAATTCAAAATCATATTAAAATACATGCAATCATTCAGATTTTTTGTGAGATTATTCTACAAGCTACATATTACCGTAATAGTGTTTTAATTTTTTAGTCCAATCAATAGATTTTTTGTAAATAGATAATTGCTTCATATTTTGCAATAAATTACCTGCGTTGTGTCATCATGCTTCTCTTTCTTTTCTATGCAGTCCGACAGTGACTGCACTTTAGCTGTTGTAAGCCTCTTAAGGGAAGAAGTGTCCGTAGTTGGACCGTTGACCTTGAAAAGGCCGCTCTGGGTGAAAAAACGAATGCGAAAGGCGGAGAACACCGTCGTGGCCACACAACACCAGGGTCTTCTGATCTTCTCAGTATTTTCCGAAGGTGATTTAACGTACAGAGGGCCTACCTAACTCAAACGTTGGGTACGTGGATTCGATCGATTTTTTAATTGGAAATACTCGTTTGGCACATAATATTGATTTTATTTAATACTTGTTGCGCCCCATGGTTTCACCCGCATAAGTCCATGCCACACCTATGTGCCAGATTTCATCCAAATCCGTTCAGCTATTTTATCGTGAAAGCGTAACAAACATACAAACGTAAAAAATCTAATCTTTTCTCATTATTATAATATTAGTTTAGATAGTAATACTAATTGTGGTTGTCTTATGTTAATTTTCGATTTAAAAATCGTGTGCTTGCTAGATCCTCGGACCTGCATGTACATATGATAATAATAATAATACCAGCCTATTATTGTCGCACTGCGGGACAAAGGCCTCTTCTCATAAAGAGAAGGAACGAGCATTGATCACCACGCTTGCTCAAGACTACATAATAATATACATATTGACTGTGAAGAAAGTAGGAAAAGTGCCTTTTTAACCGAATTCCCAAAAAGGAGGAGGTTCTCAATGCGGTTGTATTTTTTTTTTTTGTAGACTTTTTAGACAAGTTTACATATTACGTTTACAGGTACCTATGTAGGTAAGTGGCACAAAGGTCACTCAGCTCCTGAAAATCGATAATTCATCTGTAAGCCCTCGTTTTTTTCGGCCCACATGGCCCAATGTAAATATGTTTTTGTTTTTCAGTGAAAAACTGGTAGTTTCTAGTTAGACATTTATTGTTCTGCATTTCTTTTTAAATTGAGAAACGTTTTTTTAACTCGCTGTTATTTCGTAGTGGTCCTTTCCCCGTCCTGTGTTTACCCGGCTAGGTGGAGCCATCTGCTGTCACAGCTTTGCGTAAGATTCCCTATTATTATATTTTCATAGTAATATAGCTACATTCCGAACGGCAGGCGCTTGTTCAGTAACAAATATTAAGTAGGTACTCTCCAGTAGCTTCCAGCCTTTGCCTCTTGCGTCACCCGAGAGAAAGTGATGATAGCGTCCTAATCACTCACTTTTCAGCACATACAACCACTTGTTCTAGCAAGTGTCTTAATAAACATTAGTTTAACGTGTTTTGCCCCGAGTCCACCGATAGGCGCTATCTTTACAAAGTCTTACAACGCATTATTTGACTACCTATATACCTAGATAATGTTTTCAAGGAAACACCCAATCGAATTATAGTTATTGTTATTTTCCTCATCGGTATTTTTCAATTTTTATTAAGTACTAGCTTTTCATAGAACTTATACGCCATGCCACCTTACATATTGGAACCCTCCCGGAGGGAACCCTCCGGGAGGGTTGCCGGCATTACGTTTGAGCTACAGTTAACCATCGCGGACGGTCAACAGCATTAGGTTTAAAACCGTGATATAAAACACTGTAAAACGGGGTAAAATTGTGTTTTCAGAGGGTCTTGTCGCTGTACGTAGATTCCAACCTTTTAAAAGATTTAGTGAATATTTGTAAGCGGGAACAAAAAAAAAATGATTTAAAACAATTATAACCAACGCATACACTAATAAATCTTTTTATTAAATACATCAGATTTCATTTTCACGGTTTATAATGCTGTATTCGCTAAGAAAAACCTACATTTAAAATAAGCCCTGCGCGTGGGCTCCCGGCATCCCATACTAGGTGAACCCTCCAGGAGGCTCCTGACACTGAACGTGTTAAGGTAGTCAAATAATTAATTACGAACTACAAGCATTTTTAAAGCATATAAATTTTTCACGCTATATACAACAGCCATGCTATTCTGTAAACATCTCACCGTGAAAACTTGGGTGAAGTGAGCTGTCAATAGTGTCAATCCCTGTGGAATGACAGCTCACTCCACACTCACTTCACCTAAGTTTTCACGGTGAGATGGTTACAGAATAGCACTGCAGAAATATACATGCCAATAACTAGACAATAAATAAATAAGCAGCTTTACTTTCATAAGTAAAGCTAGTAAGTAGAATAGAATATTGTTTATTGTTGCTACAGGGAAGAAAAAAAACAAAAAGATATGTTCTTATTTGGAAAGGAAAACTAAACTATGTAAAAGAACTATTCTAAGTAATACAGGAAAAGATAGAAATATGTAGCTAAGTACCCATTGATGTAGTAAAAAAGAAAGTAGATAAAAGTCTAGGGAGTCTCCGAAATATTAATTAACTATGGCTTCTTAATACCCCAATCCACTCCGTCGCATCGCATCGCCCGCCCGTCCACACTATTACTTCGTTTCGCTCAGCGTTCTTTCAGACTTTTTTACTCGGCTCCCAAGGGTCGTAGCGTGATGTTAAATAGCCTATAGCCTCCCTCAAGAACTGGGCTATCATATGCAAAAATAATTTTACAAATTCGACTGGTAGTGCCAGAGATATCGGGTTCAAACAAAAAAAAAAACAAACTCTTCAGCTTTATTTTTAGTAGAGATTAGATTGAAGAACAACATTTCTGTAATAGCAAAATACGCAGTTTACGTTATCAACATAACTCGCTACATTGCTCTTACAACTCTTGCAGGCACCGGCAAGTACCAGGTCCTGCACAATCTCCTGATGCTGGCCACACTGCTGGCAGCCATCTTGGAGATGATCGGCATCGCGTTCGTACTGCCTGCCGCCGCCTGCGACCTGGATATACCTGATAACTTGAAGGGGATTATCACATCTTTACCTAACATCGGTAGGTAATAGACAACAAGCCTAACTAGGATGCTTGTATAAGTATCTTAAGATCTTGCATAAGTTTTTTTATTTTTTATTGACTTGTGGTTACGTAATAACAGCCACACTGGTCGATCGATCAGGTTAAGCTACGATTGCCGCAGTTGGTCCAAGTAGCAGATCCGGGGGGGACTCAATCCCCCCTCAAATGTCTGAATGTCTGAGTTCTTCCGTGAAAAATCAACTTTTTAGTAAGTATCACTACGTAATGTACAATTGTCATCAAATATCCTTCACCTAATATATGTATTATGTTTTCAAGTTTTTTTTATAGGATGTTTTGATTACGTGACGAATTTTGAATCCGCGCGCCACTCATTCCCCACTCACGATGCGGGATTTGGCCGCCATGTAGGTATTATACTCGCCGTCACCGAGTTATCTCTGGGAGTCTACAATCTAACGAAGTCATCGAGGAACATCCAAAAAGTAATTCGAGGAGGGTTGTAAAATGTTGTGTGGTTTTTAGTGTTTACTTTGCTCAAACAACAATCCTGGATCAGACTCTGGTTGGTCCATAGATAGGTCCCATCTTTACATACCAAGAGCACGTTAAGCCGCTGATCCCGGGTGCCATTCGTGGATCTTTGAAAGTCGTTACGGGTTGTCAGGAGCCCGCAAGTCTGACAACCAGTCTTACCAAGAGGTATCGTGTTGCTAAGTAACTGGATTGTGGAGGTCAGACGGGCAGTCGCTTGATGTAAAATACTGGTATAGGTACAACTGGATTCAGTTAGAATGGAAGCCGACCCCATAGGTGGGAAAAGGCTAGACAGATGATGATGAGCGTCAGTTTGTTTTTTTAGATTACGAAAGATCGCCCTGTCCAGATCTTGATACTTACCAGGTAAATTGTAATAGCAATATCTCACAACATCACTCTTTGCTATGCTACCGTAGCCGTAGTTCCTGTTTTATTTTCATACACATTTCCCGACAAGCATCATTGCTATGTTCACAGTCATGTGTCTACAATATGTAAAAAAAAATCTTGTTATTATTATTGAATATAACAAAGTTATTGCTATTTAAAAATCACATTTTTAGTACCATTACTCTAAATCCATAAAAAAAATAGCAAATTTTCATTAGATATGACTTGTAGACACCCCATGTAATCACCCAGTAAAATTCACCATTGAAAGACCTTTTTTCCCGTAAACTACCACATAAGTATACTCTCAGTACGATACCTAACAACACCCTCACGGATCGGACACTACACCCACATTTCTGTAGTTGGGTATAGATCCTATGGACGTATAACAGAAAGCGAGTCTAGCGCTGCTTCTGAGAGTATCCTACTTAAAATACATTATAGCACTTTACCCGACCCCGGACTTGAACACAGAACCCCGAATAAAAAAAACAGTAGCTTCGCATCTCCCATCACAAGACCTTACAGTCTACGCATTACCATTTTATCATTACTATTCCAGGTATAATACTAACAGCTCCATTCTGGGGCCGTGCATCAGACTCTCTGGGCAGGAAGCCAGTGCTGCTCGGCTCCCTCGCAGCATCCGGCGTGATGGCCTTCACTGCTGCCTTCATGCCTTCGCTGGTTACCTTCGCGATTTTCAAGTTCGCTTGCTCGCTGTTGTAAGTATTTATTAAAATCTCCCTCCATCTCTACTACCTAGTCTATTTCTTTGGCGAAGATTATACTATTTATAGAAAAAGTTTTATTTCTGTTAGCGGGTTGGCGCGTTCTTGATATTAATATTCCACAGGGTATTTAAAACTGCCTCGTTCGTATAGTGGTGGCAAGCGCTACTGCTGCGGTTGAGGTCCTGGGTGCGTTTCCCAGATCGAGCAAAGTGTTATAAAGTTTGTCCATCTGGAATTTCTCAGTAGCAGCACGGAGTCTGGATTTGTGCCCGGTTGATGGCAATAGGCTCGCCCCCTACAGGCGTTATTTTATTAACACGCTTTTATGTTATGTATATTTCCAACGATGGCTTCCTTGTAAACCCATTTTTTTACATTTATGATTAATTTTGACTCGTGGTAGGAGCTCGTGGCTATGTAATAACAGCTGTACGGTTCGATCTATCGGGTTAAGCTACGCTTGCCGGGGTTGGTCTGTGGATGGGTGACCATCTTAACATACCGAGACTCCGCCGTGCCTCGAAAAGCACTTTATGCCGTTGGTCCCGGCTGTCATGTGTGGATCTTTGACAGTCGTTACGGGTCGTCAGAAGCCTGAAAGTCTGACAACCAGTCTTACCAAGGGGTATTGTATTACCCAGTTACTGAGTTGTGGAGGTCAGATAGGCCGTCGCTCCATGTAAAATACGGTATTCAGCTGCATCCGGTTAGACTGCAAGCCGACCCGAACATAGTTTGGAAAAGAATAGGCAGATTGATTGATTAATTTGGACTTAAAACAGGGCTCTTCTGTGGGTATTTGGATTAATTATATTTGTAGATAAGAAAGAAAGAAAGAAAATAAATTTATTTGACTCAGGTTAAGGCACACAATATTCACGAAATAATTATCTTAATATAAAAACGTGAAAGAAGACTTTTTGCGCCTACAAGGCTTTCATGTAGGTCATTTTAATTTCCATAAGTGTGGTTTAAGGCTGCAAGAACTAGATAACAAATAATTGATAGAAAAATATTAAGAAAAAAAAACTCTTCTTAATTAATATTTCAGTTTATCGAGCCCGTCATCTCTAGGCTTCGCGTACGTGTCAGAGATGCTTCCGCGCAGGCGCCGAGACTTTGCAGTGCTCATCACCAACGGGCTCATCAATTTACTTACTTTCATAAGTCCTGGTAAGTTGGGAGAAACACTAACATCGATCATTTCAGTCAGCTACAAAAGTCGATTAACACTTCAGTTTTTAAAATGTTAATTATTGAGCAAAACAATTATAAGAGTAAAGAGTATTAAATCTTAGCATGAAATAATATAAAATGCTGAAAAGATGCATTAAATAATTTTGTGTCAATTTAGAAGATATTATATAAAAGTAAGTGAATACTTTAGTTGCTGACTATAGCTATTAGGCCTATGAAATCAGCGTTTTGTATGGAGAATTTTAAAGAAGTTGCTTTTTTCATACTAACAATTTCTTAATTTATATAACAACCATGAACACTAATGTTTTAAAACTTTTATGCACTAATGTTTAAAAACTAAGATAACGTAATATGACACTTAGATTAAGCGACAAAAATAAGTTTTGGCTAAGTTAAAACAAATAGTGGTCATTTCTGCTAACAAAATGAGGAGTCATTTTTAAGGTATTTTTATGTTTATAAACTATAATGTAATAAGGTTTTTTTTTACTATTGGTAGTTGTCTATGATGGTCATTATTCGATATAATACCAAGCAATTGATGAATATTTTAAATCATAGAAGTGACAAGGTTCTCTATTTGTGAGAAAAAAAACGCCAATTTCATAGGTGGGGTCCCAATATTTAACAGACTTTTGTACCTATTTGTAAACTGTTCAGTGTTAATGGGAGTAACATTGTTAGCGCTCGCCCATCGCATACATCCACATGGTTCGACTGGATTGAGGATGTTATTTTTTTTATTTTAACCGGTTCGATTCCAAAGTGTGGCAAGCGAATGAAAATCTTTGAAAGCAGATTTGTTTCTTTTAAAAACTAAAGGAATATCCACTGGTGGGGATTTGTCGGTGGGGATTTCTGGAATAAACCTTTCCTTTAAGTAAAATAATCTATCTTAACGATTTAAAGTGGTTTCCCTTCAGGGCCCATTGATTATTTCCAACCTGCATATGCACTTTATTTATATGTGTCTACGTATGTCACTACGAATATCGTGTAGCCAACTTTGTATCTAATTCCACTACACTTCTTCTCCCAGTTTTTTTAAATGTTTTGTAAAGGCACACGAACAGCTTATATAATAAATCTTAAGTGCTATAGGTACTTGTAACAATAGTGCTAGTACATAACAATATTAAAACTAGTGGCTCTAAAGAAGAGTTATCAAAATACTTACTTCACAAATCCTTCTTAATTTCCAGGTCTAGCTTGGCTCATCCTCTCCTTCGACTGGCAGTACCAGTTTGGAGCCATAGATCTGCGACCCTGGCGTCTGCTCACCGCCGTGTATGCCCTGCCACTAATCCTGGCTGCGTTGGCTATGGTATTAGCTGACGAGAGCCCTAAATTCCTCATGGCCAGAGGCAAGGATAAGGAGGCACTGGCGATCGTGAGGAAAATCTATGCTGTTAACAGTGGGTTGCATGAAGATAGTTTTTGCGTAAGTGTATAACCCCATTTACACATCATGGCATATTATAAAAAATAAGCTATAAATTACTATAGACGACGTATATTTAGTAACCTAATCCGCTTAATTGTTCTTAAAGAGTCATAAAGAACTCTGTAAGAAATCGACACGTGTTTCACCTCTCAAGGAGGCATCTTCAGGATGACGATTGACTTGTTGCGAACGCACACACGCACGATACACACGCACACGTGTCGATTTCTTACAGGGTTCTTTATGACTTTTTAAGATCAGTTAAGCGGATTACGTTACTAAATATACGTCGTCAATTGTATTTTATAATGGATTTCCGACAAGTCAAGCCCGAGTCATAGTTGACTCAATGATAAATAAAAAGGTTAATTGCATCATCTAAGCAATGTTTAGACGGTGCAACTTTTAAGCCTGATTTACCTGGTGCGATTTAATTGCCTGTGGCATTCCATGGTCAGACTATGTAGTCTCTGTTTTATACTGCAGGATTTCGTCTTTAGACAAAAAACACTTAAACATTCTTTAGGCTAGGTCCAGTTACATTGTAGTTTGACCGCGACCGCTGTTCCGCGTCTTAGAGATGCGCGGCGAGATGGGGGCAACATTGACGAATGCACGGAGGGCGGGACGCCGCGCGCCGTGAGTATTGACGAATGAGCGGCCTGCATTGCCGTCTCGCTGCGCACATACCTAAGGTGCGGAACAGCGGTGTCGGTCAAACTATAGTGACCATAGCTAGGTATTTTATGACCACAATATCTCGTTGACTGATGCCGATCAGAAATAGGTAAAACAGGTACATGAGATATTTCAGTTTTATCTTTGGGATGCCAAGACAACTGAAATAGCTCTGGTACATAACAGATTATAAGCAGCGGTGACCACTTACATATCATCAAGTATGCTTACGGCCGGTTGCAGCTCAAGAGCTAAGCTAAGTCAGTTTAGCTAGCTTAGCTTAGCTCGCATATAGCTAATGAAGTACTTTTTCATACTTCTGTTCATAGTTCGGACTGCTCAGAAAAAAGTATGATAAATTACCTCAGCTATGCGAGGTAAGCTTAACTGACTCAGCTTAGCTGTTGGTCTTCAACCGGCTTTATGCTTGTTTGCCACCCAAAACAGAACAATTTCATCGGAATCATTTCTAATTACACAAAATTAGAAATGATTCCGTGATTGTCATTCAAAAATTATGTTTCAGGTTAAATCTCTAAAGACACCGTGCGACATCAACGACTCTGAACAGCGCGGTTCGGGTATTGCGCTGGCGCCGAAGTCGAAGTCCGAGTCGGCGTTCGCGCTGCTGCGGCCGCCGCACCTCAAGTGGTTCGCGCTCACTAGCTTCCTCATGTTTGGACTATTCTCTTTGTAAGATATTTTTGTTGTCATTTTTATACACAGGAGCGTATCCAGAAAGATCATAAAATTATATTGTAGTGTAGGTATGCGAGGCCTTAGTATTTTCTTACTTGCCACTTTAGTCACCTTTGCGTTTTGGGCGGCGTATACAATGTGAAATTTAATTCGTTTGCATCCTCATAGGGGGGCAACCCTGAAATCGCGAAAAAAAATCAGCTGTTACATTCATTTATGTTCGCATAGCTCGATAGGTAGTGAATTTAGGGATGAATAAGTTGATTGTTGTTGTTACCTAATTTTGTTTGGTTTCTATTTAGGTGTATATTTTGTATTTCGATTGATATTTATCTTGATACAGTGCGTGTGTGTTCGTGATGTGTTATAACACTTATAACTTATAAATATTCATATTTTCAAATCAACATCATCATAAGCCTTATAAATACTAAAGAAATATTTTTTTCAGCTTGAACGGCTTGTTCCTCTTCGCTCCAGACACAATCAACAAGGTGATGAGCAGTGAAGAGACCAGCGGCACTGTCTGCGAACTTATTGGCCAATCGGATAACTCTGTAAGTGAAACTATTCAAATACCTAACATCATATAGAAGCGATAATATCTCAGCGTGGACTGGCTAGCGAGAGATAGTTATTTTTTTTTATTTTTTTTTATTGGATCTCCAACATAGGATACACAATAACATACACGATTACACGAATCAGAACCAATATCAGTGTGCGCTTCCAATTATAGAAGACCATATCGTTCATAATATAGGTGCAGAATAAGTTTGACGAGGGCGAAAATATTAACTGTGAATACGAGTAAACGTAAATCATACAACGGAAAACCCCGAAGGTTAAAGCAAAGATATACCACCTCAACTCTATTACTACTGAGAAATCCTGATGACAAAATCTAATAACACTGCATACCAGGGAATTGAACCTCAGATAACAATCAATAAGATAGAAAAAAAAAAAAAAAAAAATTGTTTATTGTATCTCAAATGGTTACATTTACAATTGTGAATGAAACAGCCCCAGTAAGTACTTAATAATACTTGTGTTGAGGTTGTCTCGCTCCCTCCCTTAATTGGTAGTTAACAATATTGAGACTGTATAAAAATAAAATTAAAAGTAAGAAATTATTTTAAGAACAGAGAAACAATGACATAAAGTAATTAGCAGCTCTGTTCAGTATGTTATTGTGAGTATGTGTGACTATTATAGTCACACTACTATAATAGTAGAGTGTGAGTTTGTGTGTGTGCGTGTGTGAGTTTGTAGTGTGTGTTTATGTATGAGTTTACGTGTTTGCTGATAGTTAGATGCTATTTTTATAGAGGAACAAACTTCTCATTTATAACTTTAGGAAGTTTGTTATCGCAGACAGTCGGTATGTCATATTATTATGACATATCACGCGACAATAAACATTATCTTTAGATATACTTTATTGGTATAACTGCAAGGTATTAGGTGGAAATATTGTCTACTATATAGCTTCTGCCCGCAACTTCGTCCGCCTATTACCTTCCTCAAAAATTGGGCTTTGTTATTTGTTATTTGTTTTATAACACTGATTTTACATTCTGTGATTACTGAACTCACACACTGACTTATTAGTATTACTTGTTACAATGTTAGGAATATCGTTTAATTTTACAATGTTTGTAAATATGTGAGCACCATGTATCTATCGCATAATTAATTTATCTGTCATCGCTTCATTTTTCAATCTCTATCCTATCGTGGTATAGTAATCTTATTCTAGATGCATCGTCTCCACATATAATTAATGTATACAAAATATTGTAAAAACATTTTAAAAGAGTAACGGTGGAGTATCTTGCCCATTCTTCTTTATACGAAAACTACCTTTTGGAAGAGGCGACTAGAATCAATTCAATTAATTGTAAAATTGACGTTCAAAAGTGCCTTTTATGCCGAATTGAAACAAATTTATTGACTTTGACTATCCAATCCAAAAATTATTTTTCGAATCCGACTGGTTGTTTCGGAGATTACCCCCTTCAAAATTACAAACAAATTTTACCTCTTTATAATATTATTATTATAGTGGTAAAGAGCAGTGTTGGCCCAGTGGTAACGGCCGCAACTACGCGAGTAGGTCGTAGGTTCGAACCCAGGCAGGCGCTTTACTTTATGTAAATTATTTCATCACCGTTGCTCTCAAAACTGTGAAGGAAAACATCGTGAGGAAACCGGCATGTCCTAGAACCAAAAATTTCAAGACATGTGACTCTACCAACCCGCACTGGGCCCGCGTGGTGGATTACGGCCCACTCCCTCTCACTGAGAGGAGGCCTGTGTCCCAGCAGTGGGAACATTATAGGCTGATTATGCTTTATGCTTAAAATAGTAATATTATTAGTGAAGATAGAGAAAACCAAACCAATCAACCTCACCAAATTGGTCAAATTTGGTGAAACAATTCGATACATGACATTGAAACGTGAAGGCTTTAATATTAGTAAACGTGATATGAAATTGATCTACAAACTCATTCTACAATCTCCTCTCTTCCAGACGTTAACAGGCGAATGCCTAGACTCGATCTCCTACCACACGTTCTACATAATGGTGGTGACAACCTTAGTGTACGGGGTGCTGGTCACGGCTGGCAGCATGAGCCCGCTCTCCAAGAAGACACTGCTGGTCTCCATGTTCATCGTCGTTGGAATCGGCTGTCTTATTGCTGGACTTTCTACTAACAGGTACTTACTTATTTTATTTTATTCTGTTCGAGAAACTTACAACTACGTTCTTAAAAAAATATGAATTTGAAGGCCATTTTAACAAGTTTCCGCTAATAACCACTAAAATAAAAACTAAGAAGGTCGGCACAAAATACCTATAACATATATTTTTTTAAACGTCGATTACACGATCGATTAATTTATACAAACCAATAATCGCTAAGCAAACAATTTCTTTTTCACTTTTCCTTGAAGAAGCTTCTCACCAACCAAACCAAATGGTATTGAATTTATCCAAACCATGTTCAACTAGGCAGTTTATTAAAAACGTACGTTTAAGAGATAGAATCTTTCGCCCCTTTGAGGTTAAATTTAAGCCCCGTAGATAAATCAACACTGCCAATTTTTACCTACCTACTCGTTCAAAGAAAACATAAGAAAATAATCAGCTAGAACCCGTTGACCCCTCTCATTAACCCCTCAGTAATTAAAAACCGAGGATCGAGATTGGAATGGAGAAGTTAATCTTCGAAAGAGCACTTCTAACCACGATGCCTTACTGAGATGCATAAGCACGCCTGTAGTGGTCGACTGTCTTAGAGTTGGCTCACATAGGCACTATCTCATTGTTAGATAGGCACATCATGTGTTGTGACATTATATTAATTACTACGGATAAGTAATCAGGGGGCCTAAAACGACCACATTAAGTAATTCCTCTAAAAGCAATTCATTTTCAGAATTCCCAGCAGTTCCTCTATGGTGACACGTATTTTAGCTGAATCATATTCAATTCAATTCATAACAGAATCATATTTGGTGTACATATTGCCGCATGAAAAAAATTAAGACCGTAATTTTACCGGATAATTTTCCTTTACAGTTTTTATTAATATCAAATGAGATTTTCATTCTTTATTTCTTCAGTTAAAATGTTATTTCATTATAATATAAAATTGTCAAACATATGAATTGCGTAATATGAATTAAACGCAGATAATATTATAAATTGTCAGTTTGTGTCATTCAGAATATTATTATAATATGATTCTGCCAAAGTGGCCGTTTTAAGCCCCCAGTAAAGATATTACTTTTATAAAAACTGTTTTACAAAAACAACTTTTGTTTTCTTTTTCACGTTTTAGTTGTGATACAAATTCGAATACCACTACCTGCTATGTAAATAACAGTGTCAGGAAGTTATTATAGCATCATCCCCATAGACTAAGTAGGAAAAATACGTATTATTGAAGCTAACTCAAAAGTAGCCAAGCAAAGTTAATAAAATGTACAATATGGGACCACCTTGACAGTATACCATTTCAAACAAAAAAAATATTGAGAACCTCCCGCTTTTTTAGAAGTCGTTTAATAAAAAATAAGTGGGCCTAAAGTCTCGTAGCAGAAATAAGATCTCAAAGGTTGGAAATGTTATTTATTTAATTATAATTAATTACAACGGCTTTCGCCGATGACAGTAATTAACAGGTAAAACTAAACATATTACGTAAATAAATATAATTCAAAAATAAATAACAAGTCAGAGATCAAACATACTTAACAATAACTTTAAGAAAATAAAATAAAATAAAATCGAATAAAGTGATAACAATGTTATAATGTGCGTGATAGTGTATTCTTTTTTTATTGCTTTATTGCACCGGGCGGGATCAATTTTTTAGATTGATAAGAAGTCCAAAGGTCTTGGTCGATCTGCTTGATCGATATGAAAAAAGAGAACGTGAATCGAGACAGAATGTGAGCTCTTTTAACACCCAACTGTGATTTTTATTTAATTATAAGAAACCAATTCGCTTTACAATACTTAACACAAATAACTATTTACACTAGGTACTGAATACAATAACAAACTATACAAATAAATACAAAAAACAAACGGACACTTAGGCGTCGAAGTATTCGTCCGCATCGCTGTCGTCCGGAATCGTGCCCAGAAGACTGGCAGCATTGCCACGTTGAATGGCAATGCTAATTAGATGCTATTTTAATAAGATATAACCACGTTTTGTACATGAAATAAACATAAATATATCTATAATAAATATGTGGGCTTTCAGTGCAAAGTAGGATTAAAAGAACTGATAAAATAAACACCGTAATTTATAACATAGGTAACTTTGTTTACAGGATCTTAGCAGGAGTAGCGATGTCATCCCTCCAGCTTACAGCACTAGGCATCGGCCCTCTCACAGCATACGTCGTGCATCTGTTCCCCACGTCTTTGAGGTAAATATTCTACTTATCCTTGTTACCGCAGTCTGCAGTCGCAGGTGGTCCGTCATAAGCAGCACTTAAAATAGAAGCAGTTGATCTTCAAAAATAAAGTTATTACCTACCTAATTTTTTTGGGTGGGAAATTATCAAATAAATTCTCCCGCTCTGGGCGGAGCGGGAGAGCGTATCAGACTCTTACTGACTAAAACCCACCCGTGTTCCTTTAGTTGCCTGTATATTGCCAGGGGTCACGGTATACCTTTCGGTCAAACTCGCAACCCTGGCAGGCATTGGCCCTAACGGACCCCGTCAGTTGGTGCTGACATCTTTTTGAGGCGCGCGTAGTACACAACGCGCCGTCGACCCGGGACTGGTCCTTATCGGACGGCGAGCTCTAACCCATCGTTCACAGTCCGCAAGCCCGCGCCTAAGGTGGCCGGAAATCGGCTTGCGATTCCACTACCTATCTACTGAGTTTGGAACATCTTGTTGAATTTGAAGCTGATCTTACCTTTAGATAAGGCTAGGATCGAGAATGGTAAACTGGTAGGTACGTACTATTGACTAAATCAGCCAGTTTTATGGATCGTTAGACCTTCGAATTTATTCAGTAACAAACACAAAGAAAGGAAAATAAAGAATCAAAGTAGGTACCTACCTACTTACTTTTATGGATATTGGAACAGGCTGTGCAGGGCATACGTAGAGTTTATTGATCATAGGCTGCTGGAGGCTGAGAGACGAAGGCGGCTACCTTCTACTTAACACGTTCAGTGCCGTGAGCCCTCCTGGAGGGTTCACCTAGTGGCGAAATCTCCAGGAGGGCTCATTTTAAATGTAGGTTTTTCATAGCGAATAACGCATTCGAAACTGTGAAAATAAAATTTGTTGTATATTTTAACAAGATTTACTAGCCTCTATAGATACTTATGCGTTGGTATTAAAATGCAAGCATTTTTTTAATTTATTTTATTTTTTGTTCACGGTTACAAACATTCACAAAAAATTGTAAAGGTTGGAAACTACGTACCATAGCGACTAGACCCCCTGAAAACAGAATTTTACTTTTTATATTTTTAATTTGGTTTTAAACCCAATGCCGTTGATCGTCCGCGATGGTTAACTTTAGCGCAAACGTAATGCCAGCAACCTTCCCGGCGGGTTCACTTCCATTATGTATGGCGGCATGGCGTATGAGTTCTATGAAAAGTGGGTGGACTCGAAAGTGTTTTAAGTACCTTAGTTTTCTCAGACTACACAGACGCCCTTGGGGGTTTCCACCTCTCGCGATGCTATAACAATTTACAACACAAAGCTCCTGCTATATACAAAAGCAAATATTGTGCTCTACTCAACCGTTTCATAGATATTACAGTACATAATGTTTAAGAATATAATCCGAAATAATATAAGTAGCCATAAAGATACTGGAGTACCGAATAACAACGAAATAGCGACAAAGATATGATATAAGTATTTTTGTCATAGGTAAATCTATTGGTAATCTTTATTGATGTTTGGGACTTTCCAAGAAAATTATATGTCGAAGACAAACAACATTATTTGTCAAAATCTATGTTGGATTTATAATTATTGCTAAATCATTCTCGTCCTCTAAAAAATATGCTATTGCAACATAAATCGCAATAACCAATTAAAACTTAGCTCGCAGTGCGTAATACATAAACCAAAAGGTATTTTAATACAACACGAATACTCAAAGATAAATAATTAAATTGTCTTTAAAATGGTGAAGGTTTCAGAAAAATACGCTTGATAGATTTTGATTATGCAATGCAATAACTATTAACATCATAACACCGAATATTTAGTTTTAGATGTAAAAAAAAGTATTTGGATATTTTCCAAAAGCCTATTTTACACCTAAAACGGTTACAACTTCAATTTCAGTGTTATAATTGCAGTTCATTATTAATATTCTAGGTCACTAGTTAGCCACATTTCTTATTTCCATATTACCGTAATTAGTCAAAACAGGTAAATATTTGACAGCTATTTGCGACGTTGCCAACTTTTAGGATAAACGCTTTTAAAATAAAAGCCTAAACTCTTTTATACTATTGATTTTTTCCATCTACACATGTGATTAAACAAAATCGAGTAAATTTATAAGTAACAGACGATCGACATCGTAGATATCGTCATAAATCTGTAATAAGCTGACAGATCTTATTGATCGTCAAAACAGCCTCTCAAGCAACAATACACCATGGTCAAAAAATCATATAGTCTTATTTATATATACTTTATTGTACACCACAAAAATACATAACAAGAAATAATAATTAAGCTCTACAAAATATACAATGACGGTAGTCTTCAACGACGGTAGTCTTATTCAATCTTACTTCCCCAGGGGCACAGCTGTGGGTGCAGTGCTGATGTTCGGCAGGATAGGCTCCGTCGTCGGCGCCAACGCAGCCGGGGTGTCGCTGAGCGCCGCCTGCATGGTCACCTTCTACGCCTTCGCACTTCTAGTCTTTTGTAAGTAACCCCAAAATTTTCTGATCACATTTTTATCTGATTTAGTTACTGTGAATCTGGCGCTACGAATCATTTTGTAAAAAGACACATGTTCATGACGTCATCATTTCTGCCGAAAGACGTCCACTTCTGGGCATAGGCCTCCCCCAAATGGGGGGGTTTACCATAATCGCCACGCTTGGCAGGCGGGTTGGCGATCGCAGTATGGTGTTAAAATGCATAGAGAACGCTGCTGCCCATTCTCTAGTAAGTCCCTTAGTCGCCTTTTACGACACCCACGGGAAGAAATGGGATGGTGCTATTCTTTACGTCCGGCACCACACGGACTAACGACGGCGACGTTCATAAAGTAACAACATCTAAACCGTAGCTCTGTGACCCTGACCTTGTACAGAATAACTTTGACGAAGGCTCTTTCTTCGGTTCACCCTTGTTTGATCGAACAACGTTTGATATAATATTACTAAATCGAACAACGTTTAAGAAAATCATCACTTTGTATAATATCATTTGACAGAATTTTCAGTTCATCGAATATTTATTTGCTATAACAACGTTTGCGCTAATGATCAAAAGGTATAATGTTCATTTGATGTAATGTTCAGATGGTATAACCATGTATTTTATCGAATATTCAATTGGTGTAATGTAATGCAGAAAAAAAAACATTATGCTACAAAATTTTGTGACAGAAACGAATCGCTGCAAAACCGACTTCACGCAGTCTTGTCTGCCCTACCCCTAGAGTGTAATTTAAGCCCGCGTAGGCGCGGAGGGGTGGGGCGGCCCGCGAGCTGAGGAGCAGGTGGTTTGAAGGCCCGCCGCCGCGGCTGAGGCTGGCCGGCGAAGCCGGCCAGCAAGCCGAAGCTGCGGTGGTGAGCGTTAAACCCATCTGCGACGATAAGCTCGCGTGGGGCCGCCCAAACCCCGCAGCGCCGGAGCCGTGACAGAAACAATGCTTGCTGCATGTTGCATGCCTGCTTGCTTGCTGCTTGCATGCTGCATGCCTGCTTGTATGATGCATGCCTGCTTGCATGTTGCATGCCTGCTTGCATGTTGCATGATTGCTAGCATGCTGCATGTCTGCTTGCACGCTGCATCTGCTTGAAACTGAAAAGGTATAATGTTCATTTGATGTAATGTTCAGATGGTATAACCATGTATTTTATCGAATATTCAGATGCAGCGTGCAAGCAGACATGCAGCATGCTAGCAATCATGCAACATGCAAGCAGGCATGCAACATGCAAGCAGGCATGCATCATACAAGCAGGCATGCAGCATGCAAGCAGCAAGCAAGCAGGCATGCAACATGCAGCAAGCATTGTTTCTGTCACGGCTCCGGCGCTGCGGGGTTTGGGCGGCCCCACGCGAGCTTATCGTCGCAGATGGGTTTAACGCTCACCACCGCAGCTTCGGCTTGCTGGCCGGCTTCGCCGGCCAGCCTCAGCCGCGGCGGCGGGCCTTCAAACCACCTGCTCCTCAGCTCGCGGGCCGCCCCACCCCTCCGCGCCTACGCGGGCTTAAATTACACTCTAGGGGTAGGGCAGACAAGACTGCGTGAAGTCGGTTTTGCAGCGATACTATCTTTCGACTAAATCATTATTAGTGTAGTGAAACATTAGTTTAAATAAAATTAGTGCATTTGAAAATTCGGCGAAATGAAATTAGTTCAAATGAAACTAGTTCAAATAAATAATTACGCTAAATAAAAATTTACCAATGAATTATTCGGTCAAATGAATAATTCTTCGAATTGACTTTATTGCAACTAAAATTCGATTTAGTAATATTATATCAAACGTTGTTCGATCAAACAAGGGTGAACCTCTTTCTTCACATATCTGGAAGCAGGTGCATTTCCTTGGAGATTCCGGAACCCCGTGCTATTGATATACATCGTGTGGATTTAATAGGATAAACCATCCTCAAACAATTTTTTAAAATCAAAATCAATTATGTTGAGGTCGGCTTCAAGTCCAACCGGATGCAACTGAATACCAATATCAAATATGGAGCGACTGTCTATCTGACCTCCACAACCCAGTTACTGGGTAACACGATACCTAGGTACCTCTTGGTAAAACTGATTGTCAGAATATTTTAGGCTTTTGACTACCTACGTTACGTATCAGTAGCTACGACAACGGGAACCAGCGGCTTTACGTGCTTTCCGAGGCACTGAAGGGTCGCAATATGTACTTACCTAATGGATGGTCACCCATCCACGAACCGACCGCGGCAAGCGTAGCTTAACCTTCGATCAACCCTGTTGCTGCTGTTATTATTTACCCACGCCCACAAGTCCCTTTTCAAATTCACATTTTCTCCATCACGCTACGAAACAAAGAATTAGGTACGTAATTATTATAGAGATATCGACATCCTGCTTTACCAAATACCAAGCTCATAACTTAATAGATGATTGTATGTGTCCGTGGCCCAGAAGATCGAGGTTCCGTCCGTCAAGTGACGGATAACCTAAATGACCGTTCATGAGATACCAGTGATGGATCACAGACCTTACACACGGATTATGATAATTCTTTAAACAGGGTCTCCCCAATCAACCTTTACCATTTAAACATAATAAAATGTGTAATTCTAACTATATTATACATGCGAAAGTGAGTTTGTTACCCTTTCACTCTAAAACGGCTGAACGGATTTGTATGAAATTTGGCACACAAATAGACCACGACCTGGGTAAGGACAAAAGCCTCTTTTCAACCAGGATCGCAGACAAAGTCGCGGGAAACAGCTAGTAAATAATTCGAACTAATATTATTAATTCGAAAGTGATTTTGTTTGTTACGCTTTCATGCTAAAACGGCTGAATGAATTTGGATAGAATTTGGCACAGGGGTAAACCATGACCTGGGTTAGGACATAGAATACTTTTTACCCCAATATTCCCACGGGATCGAGACTTATGCGGGTGAAACCGCGGGACGCAGCTAGTATAATATAATATGGATTACCTACTTACGAAAAGTAATACTTAAATTATTTTATCTACTCCCATATCGTAATATTCGAATTACAAACTTCAAAACGAGTTTATATTGACATACTTTATAAACACATTACCGAAATTTAAAAATAGAATCATATTATAACACTTTTTCTCTAACAAAATAATGCTATAAAAAAAAAAAAAACTATTACGATACAGGGCTAATCCAAGAAGTTAATATCACCAAGCAGTTTTCATTAACTTTTGTAATGAAACGTTAGCGAGGGACAGCATTACCGCTGTAGCGCATGCGCGGTGATGTGCTGGGTGCAGGCGCCATCCATACGTGAAGTTGTACTGAATTTCGTGGGAATTTTGTATTCTTGATCTTTAACTTTCATCTTTTATTTAGTAGGTTCAATCCCAAAGTATGAGTATGAGTATGATTTTTTGAATTTTGATTTTTTTTTGAACCGATAACGACCGTATGTATACTTTTATCCTGCATCATAGACGACGTCGCGTGCAACAGCTAGTAATAGGCAAATTATAAATTAGCACGCGGCGTGCTACATTGATCTTTAACTTTGATCTTTTATTTAGTAGGTTCAATCCCAAAATATGAGAATAGATAAAGTATTGAATGAAACTGCACATAACTAGGTATTAAAACACTCGTGTGATACTATTACTATAAACACGCACTCGTATTTTAATACCCCTCATTATGCAACGGTTTCATAAACTACTATTTTGACATTGCAAGCACATTGCGTCATGTACCGATAACGACCGTATGTATACTTTTATCCTGCAACGTAGACGACGTCGCGTGCAACAGCTAGTAATAGATAAATTATAAATTAGCACGCGGCATGCTACATTGACAGAGTTTTATCGAGCAGTATCGTAATCTTTTTAATTCGTTCCTTTGCTATTTTCGACGAATTTCATGGCTTTATCAACAATTGGCAAAGGCCACGCCCTTTTTATATTTATTGTAGATGACTACGATTATAATTGGGCTAAAGATTATTAGTACCTCTTGCTCTTGTAAACCACCACACGGATATCAACATTCCATAAACCAAGTGTGGTAAATGTGATGATTATAGTCTTATTCTATCACAACTGACTTTGGAAACGTTGAAAAGTTTGATGATTTAGCAGTTAATTACTATTGATCAACAATTACCTACTACACTTCTTCACCTTAGTCACTCTTCCTCCTCTCTCCCACTATGGTGTGCCCGACAGGGTCCATAATTGTTTCATTAATTTTAAGCTTACCTACCTACTGTTTTACCAACATTATGGAATGCACTAAAGAATTGAGAATTGAGGGAAAAAGGTTAAATTTACTCCAATAAATATAACAAAAAATTGAATTTTTAAAAGATAAGTGTTTGAAGATAAACCTGTGAATAAAGGGTATCAATGAACAAATCCTCCTAAGATGGCGAATAAAACAAGTCACTTTTTAGCGTTTGGAAAGACTTAGCTACTAAACAGTACACACCTACACCTGCAAATTCCTATTACTTAAATTCGTATTCGTTTCGTTTAGCCTATAAACCAAACACATAAATAAAACTCACCCCTTTCGTACCACTACGGTAAGCAGAAACTACAGAACGCAACTTGCTACGATCCGTACATACTCATTTTGCTACTTATATGATATTATGTTATAAGAAAATAAAATATATATGTATATATAAATAATTAATAAAATAATATTAAATTATTATAGATAAATAATAGTAAATAAATAATAAAATAATAATAAATAAATAATAATAAATTATTATAATATCTAACCTATTATATAATTAATCATTATTATTTATTACCTTTATTTCACCATAAAAAAATAAAAAAATAGTAGAACACCCGGAGATAATGTGTCGGATTGATTCTTCCAGACGGTGCATGCCCGACAGATGTCTATTATTTATTTTCTCCTCTATTTCATTTAAACAACTTATAAATAATATTTTTAAATATTTCTTAAAAAAATATATAAAAAAACATTTAAAAATATAAAAAATAGTAGCCCACTGGTATCGGGAACAGGGTCCAAGCTACCGGCGGTCAGGGCTCCAGAGAGAGGAACCTCCTGACAATGCGAGCCGTGTCTAGGAGTACCGCTTTCTGAATCAAGCCCTTGATCCAGCCGCCCAACGAGAGCCTCCTTAGGTGTTGGTCGAGGCTCTTGGCAATTAAGCCATTGGCTGATACGACTATCGGCACAATGATCGCTGAGTCCACATCCCACATGTCGACAACCTCGCGAGCCAAGTCAAGATACTTGATTTGTTTATCTTTCTCGGCTTTCACGAGGTTCCCGTCATGCGGGACCGTTATGTCAATAATCATTGTGCGCCGCTCTGCTCGATCCACCACCACTATATCAGGTTTATTGGCAACAATAGATATGTTCGTCATCATAACTTCGTCCATAATTGCACAGACAAAACCTTCGGTTTCCCCAAATAGGTCACCAAAACGCAGCCAGGCTACGGACGCTAGTAAATCTACATCGGGTCCATGTAGGGCCCGGAAGTAGCGTCCGTGAAGCTCCTTATTCTGCCATACCTCCTTGCGATCGTTAGTATCAAGCACTGCAGGCTTGCGCCAGTTCTCTTTAGCCAAGGAGAGCGGGGTGAGACCCTTGTCCACCGC
Organism: Agrochola circellaris; assembly: GCA_914767755.1. Classification (NCBI taxonomy): domain Eukaryota; kingdom Metazoa; phylum Arthropoda; class Insecta; order Lepidoptera; family Noctuidae; genus Agrochola; species Agrochola circellaris. The sequence goes on along the minus strand of OU611859.1, from coordinate 2,622,813 downwards.
GACCACATCTCGATGCATCCCCACGTCGGCTTCTAAGAAATATTCCCTGAGACTGCATATCTCGCGATTGTGGAGAGTCTTAGCATTTAAAAAACCTCGACCTCCACACTTTCGTGGGATATACAGTCTCATTACCGATGACCGTGGGTGATGCATTCGATATCCAGTCAGCAGCGTACGGACCCTCCTATCCAGGGCGTCGAGTTCGGTTTGAGTCCATTTGAGTACGCCGAAAGAGTACATCAAAACCGGCATGACCCAACCGTTGAAAGCGCGCACCTTGTTCCCGCCTGATAGAAAACTATTAAATACTTTCTTCAGGCGGCCAAAGAAGCGCTCCTTCAACGATTGCTTCATGTCAGTGACATTGATGCCCAAGGTTTCCGACATACCCAAATACTTATAGGTTTCGGATGCGGAGAGGGCTCTAAAGTTTATGGAATCCGTGAGCTGTGTTCCCACGGATTCCACAATCTCCCCTCGCTTTACATGCATGACCGCACATTTGTCCACACCAAATTCCATCCTGATGGCTCTACTGAAAGTTTCAGTTACTTTCAGTAGCTCCATCAGTTGAAAATTGTTGGGGGCAAAGAGTTTTAGGTCATCCATGTAGAGGAGGTGAGATATAACTTGACCACCTCTCCTCAGCCGATAGCCTAGGTCTGAACCTTCCAGCAGTGTGCTTAGAGGATTCAGGGCTAGGCAGAACCAAAGCGGACTCAAACTATCGCCCTGAAATATGCCCCGCTCTATCCTTATCGGTTCGCTATTCCTCTGGATATTTCGACATCCTGGATAGCGAAGGACCGTCCTCCATTGCCCCATACACGACAACAGGAAGGTGCGCAGAGTTGCATCTACTTTATACAACTCCAGCACCCTCATAGGCCTTCTTATAATCTATCCAGCATGTCGACAGATCTTTTCGGGAACGGCGAACTTGTTGGCTAATGGCTATTTATTTAATTATTATGTTTTTAAATATTTATGATAGGTACCCAGTTTATCACAAACATTATGCAGTAGTTTATTTTTATTTCAACCGATCTTTATCGACACTTGGAGAAAGCAACGTGAGATTACCAATCGACTTTTATCCGTAATTGACAATTTATCGATAATCGAGATCTTGACGTGATTTCGTGCTCAAATGTTATTTTATTTTTACCTTATCAACGATATTAATACACACATAATTTGAACAACTTCAGTGTCTTAGTACGTCGGTATATACCGACATTCTAATACATATGTATTAGAATGTTATCTAAATCCAGATAGCAGATAACGGCCTCCTGTAGTTTTTAAAGTTATCATTAATATACTGTCTCCACGCTGATCTTTTGAAACAAAGTACGCTTATAATAAAACTTATCAAACAACTTTTTATAATAGTTGTAAATTTTGGTTGTTGTTAAATATTCTACACTGATTAGGAAGTGGAAGGAAAATTTTGGAAAATAAAGATTAAATCTTCAGTTGATTATTACGCCACGCGTGCGAATAATAGTGAAGTCGAATTTCCTAACACGTGTTTTTGTGTAGGTCATCACTAAAGTCCCATTTACACGATGCAAGTTACCTGTGGCATACAATTAAATTGAAGCAGCTAATGAATGACTTGCATCGTCTAAACGCTGCATGTTTAGACGGTGCAACTTATATTCTTTATGGTATGCCTTGGGCACTATCACCAATACACGATTAGGGTGTCCATAATACATTATGGAGCCGTGTGGTGAAGTTATCTATATCAATAAAATTTGCATTAGTGTCGTGTGCTACTGAAATAACTCACTCATATCCGCCCGTAGAACGACGACTTTGTACTCTCATCAGCTAATTATATTCATCAATCCTTTGTGTTGTCATACTCTAGGAGTCTAGGACAAAGGCCTCACTTTTCTCGTTCCACTTATCGCCGTGTCTGATGTCAAGCAGGCGCGGTCCCATGGCGCGGGTCACGGGGGTCATGACCCCCTCCAAAATTATTTAAGCTGTCGAGAGCCTGAACGATTTACGTGTCTCACTAATTAAAAACTGTAGGTACATGAGCCACAGTGACCCCGAGAGCCATATACAAAAAATTAAGCAAAAATGCCAGTTATAAAAATAGAGGACGCAAGAGCGAGCGAAGCAAACTCGGGAATTTGGGCAGCACTACGCTTGGATTAAGGCCATTTCAATTCCTGAACTGTTGTAAAACGAGTTTAAGCTTTTTTTCTCTACAAAGTAATTTTTCCTTGTGTACGAGTATAATGGTCAAAAGAAAACATAATCTATTTAAGGCGGGGTGCTAAAATTTTGAGGCTCGGTTCGTTCGCTTGTCTTGCTTGATTTTTGAGATTAAGTCGACAAAGCAAGTCATTCTTAGTTCTTTTGGAATTATCAAAAGAAAATCTAACGTATCCAAGAGTGTGCTAAATTTTTGAGCTCGCTTCGCTCGCTCGCTCTTAAGAGTATTGTACAGTTTCATAGTTGCTTGGCATTTCCTTCATAAGTCAACAATGTAACTCCTATTTCTGTTTGAAAATGTAAATCAAATCCTATCCTGTTCAAGACGGTGCAAATGTAAAGCTTTTTCACTTTGAAATTACGCGCACCACTACCGCATTTTACGCACACGGTAATGCGGTAGTGGGGCGCGTCATTGCAGGGTAGACAAGCTATAGCGCTCGCTCAGCTCGCGCGCGGTATGTCACTATTTTAACCTGACCTAACCCGTTTGGTCAGGGTACCCTAGCTTAGTTACTGCGACCAACTGTGAGAAAAGATCAGATAGTTAAAAAGAGTTTCAGTTATTTAAAAAAGTGTGCATCATTAGAAGGTCAAAACGTTTTTAGAGTATCAATTATTTCATGGTGACTGTGACCACCCCCAAAATCTTGGGCTGCGACCGCGCCTGATGTCTAGGGTATAGTTTGATGTCAAATCTACCTCAAGGATGAAATATAGGTAGATTAGAATATTCTGACTACTCGATGAGAGTTAAGATAGATAAGTCACATCTCATTGTAAGAATAAAACACGTACCATTTGACATATAAACTATCATTACACTCATTGAAGTATGCACAAGCTCGTAACGTATGTGCTAGTTCTAAATAACTGTAGATACACACTATCACCAAGTTTGTTTGTTACCAACCTCCAATGGTGACCTAGCTATCCAACTGGATAGCGTACTTTCGGGCCAAAAGCTTGTCCAAATTGCATCGCATTATATATACTGATGGACTCCACATCTAAAGCGGAAAACATCATGGCTCAAACGACCTTGGATGGACCCAACAGCACAACAGTCACCCAACAACAACTATTAGTTATCAATTCAGTATTAATATTCTTCGCGGCGTTTTTTGCAATCGCGTTGATAGTCCTATCAGTGTACTTGTATAGGAAGTGCTACATCAATTGGATCCAGCAGGAACTGGAAAAGAGGGAGAAGCAACGCGTGGCGCCGGCGGCTATCTTTGAGAAAGGGGCAGAGTTTTTCCCGCCATCGCTTCCTGGGCTGCTGGCCGCTGAGACGCTGTCGTTTGCTGCAGCTAGAGATGGGACTGTTGTTGTTTTTCCATTTACCGAAAAGTAGATTGTAGAGTAAGGAAGGAATTGATGTCCACAATATGAAAGTATTTAGCAGCTGCGCTTGCTTACGTATGGTTTAAAGCCCGGAAATGCACAAACAATGCAAATTCAACGGATGATATCTGGTAGAAGATCAAGCAGATTTTTTTTATTCGACTATTTTATAGTTTTCGACTTAATTTAATTGTTTCATTAAAATCTTTTTTTTTTAATCCATTTATTTTGTATCCCGTTTCCCACCACGTCGACATCATTTTTATATATATATATTCTCGACGGTAATCTAAATGGACTCGAACCAGAATTCGGCAACCTGTTTGGCGTCATTACTAGCGTCCAGCGTCAGTTACTGTAACGTGCAGACGCAGGCCACGCAGGACCAATATTAAGAGGCCCATCGTTTGTGAACAGCACCACATTTTCAATCTAAGGCGGATGATTAAAATTATTCAATGATGATAGTAATTTAACAGAAGGAGCTTGTGACTAAGTAATAACAGCCGCACGGGTCGATCCATCAGGTTAAGCTGCGCTTGCCAGGGTTGGTCCGTGGATGGGTGATCATCTTTACATACCGAGACTCCTCCGTGCTTCGGAAAGCACGTTATGCCGTTGGTGCCGGCTGTCATTCGTGGATCTTTGACAGTCGTTACGGGTCGTCAAAAGCCCGAAAGTCTGACAACCGGTTTTACCAAGGGGTATCGTATTCCCCAGTTACTGGGTTGTGCAGGTCATACAGGCGGTCGCTCCATGTCAAATTCTGGTATTCAGCTGCATCCGGTGAGACTGGAAGCCGACCCCAACATAGTTGGGAAAAGGCTAGGCAGAAGAGCAGAAGAAGATAGTAATAAAATAATATTACATCCCATGTCGATTTCGGTAACGGATTGTATTACTTACAACTAATGATGATAGTACCTAGATAGCTAGTAATTAGGATGGCCAATGCACTGTAATCCATCCTGCCGGTTATCCCTATCATATGTGTCATTTTCAGTGATTGGTTTATCAGAACTCGGTACGTAGATCACTACGACCATCGATCACTAATAAAGATCGTGATCGATGATTACGACCTAAATGAAGTTCTATATTAATAATTTATCAAAAACATCAGCATTTTTTGTTGAATTAATCTAAATGTCATTGTAAAGTTTTACAACAGATATTTACCTAGTATTATCGAAAGAATGATTAATGAGACAATTAACTGGATATTAATAAAAAAAAATATGCTAGCTGTAGGCCACGACTTCGTCTGCGATCCAGGAAAAAAATATTGCCTAAGTCCTTTTCCAGGGTTCATGCAAATCCGTTCAGCCGTTTTACCGTGAAAGCGTAACAAACAAATAAACAAACTCACTTGCGCATTTATAATATATTACTAGCTGCACCCCACGGTTTTACCCGCATAAGTCTCGATTCTATGCAAATATTGGGATAAAAGTATAACCCAGGTCATGGTCTACCCGTGTGCCAAATTTCATACAAATCCGTTCAGCCGTTTTAGCGTAACAAATAAACAAACACACGTTCACATTTATAATATTAGTTAGAATAAGAACTCAAGTTGTCCGTAATTATAACACAACAAAATGATATCACACGAATGCAAGATACGAATCTTGTTAATAAAACTGGCTGCAAGTCCACTAATGTAGTGAATGATTTGCACGCAAGTTTGGTAGGTAGGCCCACCTGAACTTCAAACCCCTTCGTAATAAAATTCGCTATCAATTTTGCAACAATTTTATCAATTTTACATGCATTACTCCCTGATCTTTCTATACTCAATAAATCCAGCCGTCTGTACCTACTGTAATACTGTATGTCAGAATTTAAAGCCAGGGCCTTAAAAAATGGGTTTTTTTATGACCTCCGGGGCACCGTCTTGGATCCATTCAAGAGTAGACATCCTGACAAGACCTCACAAAGGAAAATTATCTTTCAAGTTTTATGTTTCTATCCTCACGTTGTGTGTTGTCTGACAGCCACGGAGTGTTTATCTATATAGATCTATTAACTACCAACTCATTTCAGATCATTTTCTTTGTCCGCAGTATGTGCGGGCCTCAGCTTCCTTCTGCCGGCTGCAGAACAAGAGAAAAAGTCACAAGAACTGGACAGCAGGGACAGCTGATGATACGTTCAAGTTATTTATTGACAACTAGTTGTATAAGATTTTACACTTTTATATTTGAACCCCCCTATTCATAAGACGGTACTAAAATGGTGATATAATGTGATATAGATCATTGTTTTATTAATAAGGGGGGTAGAATTAATTTAGAAATAAGAATATTTTAGGTATGCGACAAACAGAGTGTGAAACAGCTGCCTAAGAAATGTGTGACGATGTAAAAAAATATGACAATGGGCTGAACTAAAAATTCGGCTAGAAGAAAATACATAAATTTGCATATTAAAATGACTTTTTTTAAGCGCCCATGTTTTATACCACAAACTACTTCTCAATTCCATAACTCTCTAGAGCAGCAGTGCTATTCTGTAACCATCTCACCGTGAAAACTTAGGTGAAGTGAGCGTGGAGTGAGCTGTCATTCCACAGGGATTGACACTATTGACAGCTCACTTCACCCAAGTTTTCACGGTGAGATGTTTACAGAATAGCATGGCTGTATACGATTCTATATCGATTAAATACTGTTGTGTTAAAATATGTCCCTGTATTTAAAAAACAATCTAGAGACAAATATAGTACTGTCTGACCTATTAAAGGAACTAGTTTTCTGTGCAATATGAGAAAATAAATGCGCAGTTTTAGTACGTGATAAAAACCCAGTCTGACTCGAAACGAGCGTATTAACGCATGAATAAAGGTTCCAAAAAATATTATACAACTGACATTTCCCCTCATAACTAAATGTATACCTATCTACGAGTACTTATAGTTTTGATGAATAGGTATGAAAGGGGTTTCTAGCTAAAAAATAACAGCCGCACGTATCGATCGATCAGGTTAAGCTACGCTTGATCCGTGGATGGGTGACCATCTTTACACACTAAGACCCCTTGGCAGCCATTTTGCCTATGTCTAGCATCCCCGTTTTGGAGCGCAGCGTAGTGTTTCGTATTCTGGAAGTCGTGGGTGCCTGAGGATGGACGGCGCCGCCGTGGAAGAAGGCCCAGAAAGAAGTGGCCAGACGACCAAGACGCGTACCGCAAGGGTTGGATCGAGGTGGCCCGGAAATAGGATGCTTGCAAGGATTTGCACAGCAGTGGGACAGTGTAGGCCAACATAAAAAAAAATGTATGAAGGGAACCTACTATTTGTATGAAGAGTTGCACAATAGATCCGAACTCCGTCCGTCCGTTGTTTTGCATTGACCTACGCTACCCAAAAGCTTCTATCAAACCGGCGCTGTAGAAATACGAAACAATTGAAAGCGATTGTTACTTACGAGTATCTAGGGTCTGTAGCCTCGAGATAATATTTTTGATCAGCGCACTTCAGGAGGTATTTATACATAAACTCACGCCTTCTCTGGGGGTAGGCAACAACTACAGAAAGCCACCTGCTACGATTCTTAAGGCTTCACCAAATAGAACGCGTACTTAGCGCGCGCAGAGCGCTAAGTACAGCGCAGCACGCAAAGCTAGTGTCGCGGCGTTGCTAGCGCCGGAGCTCTGTTTATCAGTAAACGTAAGTCATAGAGCAACACAATTCGGCGCTATAGCGCGGCGTCTGACGCGCGCTAAGTACGTGTTCTATTTGGCGAAGCCTTTACATACTCCTTTATCACTAGCTAAGGTCCGTATTACAGAACGTTCCTCAAGTTCAGTTTGATCTTCAATCAGTCGATCACTGTTTAAGTATAGAATCAGTACTTGAGCATCGGTCTTATTCCAGAACGGTAATCAAACTATACTCATTACTCAGATAAATCGAGACTCAGATCCAGCCTCAAGCAGAGATGTGTACCTATTGTCTATGCATATGCATCGGATATTGTTGTATGTTTTTTTTATTACGTTTAATTACTAGCTTTGCTAATTTATTTAATTATAATATTATCACTATAAAATGACAGGACGATAAAATAATTTCAGTCCATTGGAAAAATCCTTTTAAGTACATAGGTAATAAGAATTCTAATTGATTTCAAGAATACTGTTGATATATCATCGTTGAATAAATTATTGTAATGATCTACGAGTACTTCTCCAAATATATCCATTTTGTAAGTAATCATTCAAAAACATCAATATTACACACTCGACAACGCAGATGCGTTGTCGATTGTCGAGTTTGTAATATTGATGTTTTTTATTAACATATTATTATTATTGTTCAAGTCTATCTAGACTTGAACAGAACAAAAATTGACATGACAATCTATGCTCAAGCGCGGTCTTGACCACACTTGGGTGATTACAGATCCAATTACTGCTTGGGTTCGATTCGTGAACTGAGTAGGTAACGAGCCAAACTCAGCTGAACTATGATCAATTAATCTATGCTTGAGGAACATTCTAAAATTAAAACTCGACTCAAAACTAGATTTAAACAGAGATCAGTGCTTGAGTTTCCTTCTGTAATACGGACCTCAGACTACTTTCCGGGCCCTTACCTTCTGCCCGCCACTTCGTCCGTGTCATATTTCTTATTCCCCCGATCCACCGCATTGCATCGCATCGCCGGCCCACGCTATTACCAGTTCGTTTTCGCTTAGCGTTCTTTCTGACTTTATTTTTATTTTTGCTGATTCGACTGGTAGTTCCGGAGATTAGCACGTTCAAATAAAGAAAAAAAAATCTTCATCTTTATTATTAGAATAGATTAATTATCAGTTAACAATCGCAGTGATCAGTTGTTTTCGTTCCCTAAAATAATTAATTGATTGAGCATTCACGACGATAACATATTCGTGAAGACATTTACTTTCTTGTTGATGGGCTCTTACGATACTTGACATAAACTAATTGGAGATTAGATAATTGTCTGCGTCCTAAGCAGAATTAATATCGTCGAAGGCCGGAGCTTATCTATACATACTATAAATAATTTATATAAAATTGAAGTTGAAAGTGCTGTTCGTAATCCTTTTTTCGTTAAAGAGCAAATTCGTAATCTCAAAATAACAGCTTTTTACTAAATGCGTATGAAAGTATATACGGTACTTATAACAAACAAAAACCAGCCAAGTGCGTGTCGGACTACGCACAATGAAGGGTTCCGTAGTTGGGATGAATTTTTTTAAAACATGTTCTCTCCTACAATCCAACTCCAAATGTAAGTTTGTACGCGAGAGATTTAACATGTTATTTTGAGACCATAAACTTCTTATAGGTTTTCCTGTAATCTATGAGTAAAGAACCATTCTCGGATTTTTTTTCAAAATTTTGGGCTCAGTGGTTTCGGAGATTAGGGGGGAATGGTCAATTTTCTTCTTTTTTTTATATCTTCAAAAGTAGTCATTTTAAAATTATGATAAAAATATATTTGTGATCCTTGCAATAAGCCTTTTCATTTGATAATGTCACGCGGTACAGTTAGCAAAAAAAATCTTTTTATTTTCTTATTTGCCCACAAAAGTGACCCCTTTAATCAACATTCATATATTTACGTTACACGTCCGTGTTTGTGTGACAGAAATACATATATGTTCCAAATTCCAACTTAATCTGAAAAATACTGGTATTCACCTGGATCCGGTTAGACTGGAAGCCAACCCCAATATAGCTGGAAAAAGGCTAGGCAGATTGAAGTGAGATCAAAACGTTTTCGCATAAAAACCTGAAAATGCAGATCTTCGATGACTACAGATTCACTTTTGCCAATCAATATTCAAGCATTACATCTCGTGTCGTCAAGCGCAGGCCATCCGATTCGCATTAGTCGCATCCTGATCAGTTCTGCTAATTATCCCAATCTAGAGTAGATTAGACTAATACCATCTAAGAAGGTCTTCAATCTTCATGGTTGGCTTGGAAACAGGTGTTGTGCCTTTATTGTGCATACAAATCATTATTTATAGAGCTGTAGCCGTTGTAGGGAACTCTCTTATCCCGCGTCCCATAACCGAAAGATGTGGACGCGCCGACAGAGGGCACCATCCGGGTTTCCGAACAAAAGTGATATTTGAACGTGAAGATTGCGTATTCGCGCAACGATCGGTTTTAGTGAGGACGCGGCCTAACAGGATAATAATACCAGCGTGTTACTATCCCACTGCAGGGCAAAGGCCTCTTCTCACACAGAGAAGGCACGTGCATTGATCATCACGCTTGCTCACGAGGGGTTGATGATTTCAGACTTATATAATATTAACTCTACAAGACCCGGATCCCTCACGATGTTTTCCTTCACCGATGTCAGAAATGACCAAGATAAACTCAGAAGGTACATATAAATTGAAAAAGTCACATTGGTACTTGCCCGGATTTGAACGGGGCATAACGGATTTGAAAGGATAACCACTCCGGAAATTCCATTTAAGGTGGTAGGTATGTAATTGTTATATCTTCCTATCGTAGGCACAGTATCGGTATTTACAAACTTCCTGTAACCTACAGTATAATTATCATTTAATTATCGACTAATTAATGGGACATAGACGATGCAATCGTGTGATAAAAGTGGGAAAGGTTGCCACAAGTTGCCATGCTCTTTTCGTAAACATCGTGTTTGTCACATATGTACGAGTATGTGCATGATCGGCCTATATTGATCTCACTGCTGGGTCACATGCATGGTTGCTGGCCAAAAGCTGGGTACGCTTTTGGCCCAGGGGGGGGATCAGAAATGTCTTAAGGTGAAAGTTCTCAAATGTCATGATTTCATGAAAAAGTTATTAAATAGAACAAATTTAACTGAAAGAGATGTATTAATGATTCTAATGATTACAATTCTGTACTAACCAAAGACTGACAGAGCCAAGCCCATTTAACCTGGCTTCGATCATTGTTGATCTGAGCCATTTTTTATCGTATCTGTAAATGTAGGTACTGAATGACCATTTAATTGTGGTCGTTGAATAAGGCATTAGTAATTAAATTTACAAAGGCCGCGCAGGGCGATTTTTCCTAAGGGGGCAGCTGCCTTCCCCTGCGCACCCCTGGGTACACCCATGGACACATGACAGGCCTCCTCACTGTGAGAGGGAGTAGGCCATAATCCACCTCGCGGGCCCGGTGCGGGTTGGGAGATTTCACATGTCTTCGAATTTTTGTGTGAAGTGAAGTGGTGATGAAATAATTTACTCAAAGTAAAGTGCCTGCCTGGGTTCGAACCAACGAGCGACAAATGGTAAGCCGCGGTCGTTTCATCTGGGCCACCACTGCCCTCTAGCCGCTTTCTCTTATACCAAGTTTATCCAGTAAGTAGTCAACATGCTGAACAATAAATGAGGAGATCTTTGAAGACGGGTGACACCTTTTGTCATCAGGTGAGGTTATTTCATGCCGGGGTTGTGGGATATATGTACATGCGTCCCCGGCTATAATTAATCAGAGGAAAACCGTGTGGTTTTATAAGTTAGAATCTGGCAAAAGCCTACAGCCCTCTCAAGCAGCGGATACGATAAAAAGGAGAAGGTCAATAACGTGACGTGTCCTAGTGAAGCTTCGTTATCGTGCCAATCCACCAGATGGTGGGTGTCTCTCCCAGTCCTGCGAACAACTGGATGGAATGGCGCTCTGCTTCTCCACTGGCCGGTGGGCCTAGCAGATACGCGGAGTGTAAACAACGTAAATTCGAATGATTTTTGATTAATAAAATTTGCCACATGTGTTGACATTGCCCTGGAAAAGGACATAGGCTTTTCTTCCTGGATCGCAGACGAAATCGCGGGCAACTGCCAGTATTAATTAACTAAGTTTTAATACTGGATTTATATCCATGGGTGATACTAATTGTTTACGTCGCGAGTTCGTGCTAGGAACGTTATGCATGTGCAAAAAACATGTGACAATCATGGAAATACATTCACAATTTTAATAGAATTAAACTAATTATCTCCCATAACGTGTATTCATTGACAATAAACGTGTAAGAGGTCACACTTGCAGTGTTTATCGTGAGCCATATCTGTCGCTTGAGACTTGCTTCTTTATGTAGTTTATTGATAAATGAGGGTATTAATTGAATTGCAACTATGTTTTTTTTAGACCTTGTGCTATCTTTTTTAGGTGGCTATTACTAAATTAACGTCCTATTTAACGATCACGTTTTTGAAACGAGACTTTTTTACTCTTTCGACTCTACCCGCTTTTCATAGAACTCATCCGCCATGCTGCCATACATATTGGAAATGATCCCTCCTGGAGGGTTACCGGCATTACGTCTGCGCTAAAGTTAACCATCGCGGACGGTCGACGGCATTAGGTTTAAAACCGTGTTATAAAACACTGTAAAACGAAGTAAAATAGAGTTTTCAGGGGGTCTTGTCGCTATACGTAGTTTCCAACATTTTAAATTTTTTGTGGATATTTGTATAACCGTGAACAAAAAAATTCTTAAAATGCATGGATGAAAACCAACGCATATACTAATAAATCTTGTTAAAATATATATCAGATTTTATTTTTACTTATTATAATGTATTCGCTAAGAAAACCCTACATTTAAATGATTAAATTGATTTTTTTTGATTAAAATGAGCCCTCCGCGAGGTGTCCTGGCATCCCATATGCGACTAGGTCAACCCTCCAAGAGGGCTCCCGGCACTGAACGTGTTAATAAATGTATGAGGCAAGCACTTTTCAAATTACCACCGTCTATGTCAGATATGTTATAAATAATATTATAATATCTCATCAGTTATCATTATCATTATCAGTCATAATTATTACTGTGAATAAATTACAATAGGTTCTTTATTTTTTAAACGTGCTTAGATTTTTGAATTGTTTTTTTTTTTTCTGTTAGTTTTAATAATGGTAGGCTGGCCATTTGTAGTACGTAATGCGGCCTACCCAAATGTCCTTTTTTTGGTATTGGTCGTCGAGTCGTTGAGCTCCTTAAATTCTGAGATAGTATGAGCATTTGTCAGTAATCGTGGAGCTCACCACGATTACTGAAAAATGCTCATACTATCTGACCAAGATTATGTCTGGACTTTAAACGAGACTGACCCCTGAGTTTTTTTCGCCATTTCTTCTCGGAGGTAGTCAGATAAGATAGAAAATGTCGACTCGACCTAGCTTTATTTTAATATGTATTGTCAAGATGATTCCGATATCTTATTAACTGAATAAACAATTTCATTTCATTTCATTTTCGGTGGTCAGAGACTCTGTGTCAGACTCTCTGTATATAAGGAAAGAAACTGCTTTCCTTGATAACTACACAACGGATAAAAAAAACAAATGCTAATTTTCCTTCCGTTCTAAGATTTCGATCTATAATAACATGCAGACATACATAACATCACGCCTGCATTCCCCGAAGGGTCAGCCAGAGGTGTACCTATAGTACACCCACATTCGGCCAGTTATGTTCAAGTCCCATGTAATAGGGGGCGAGCCTATTGCCATCAACCGGGCACAAATCCAGACTCCAAGCTGCTACTGAGAAATTCCAGATAGAAAATCTCAATAACACTCAGCCCGACACCCGGGAATCGAACTCAGAACCTCATGCTCATCAGTAGTGCTTGCGACCAAGACCAACTAGGCAGTCTAAAAAAAAAAATTCGGTATTATTAAGGAAATTTCAAATTCTTTTACAAACAGTAATATATCACTTCTGGTGTAAGATAACATTAGCATGACATAATGCCCATAAGGATGACATAATGCCAATAAGGTTTTTTTTACAATGTCGTTTAATACATTAGATAAGTTGAAAATATTATTAGACTGATAAGAATTATGCCATCACAATGTAGGAGATTATGCCTTGACAACGTAAGATGTGCTGGCAAGATTTATATCTGAGATTCTTTCATCAACGCGAAGATGACCACTGATATATATTGGTTACCAATAAAATGTTATAGCCCGGGTTTCTATAAAATAACAACGGATCAGCTGCCTTACCATCCGTTATTTGATGAAGTTTAGTTCTTTGAAAATATTCAAGGGAAAAGTCAGTAATATATAATAGCTTTTTTTAGGCGTGATACTGTCTTTAGCTTTGAAAAATAAAATTTATACTACGTGCAATATTAAACCAATAATTAAAATCAAAATAAATAAAAAAGGAATTTATTTCCTATTTTTAGAGTGTTTCTAAAATAAATGAGTTTTTTTATTATTTTTTAAGATTTAGATAGTAAGTTTATGATTTTTACTAGCTTTCGCCCGCGGCTTTGTCCGCGTGGAGATCGGAAATTATCCCACTGGAATAAACTACCGGGACGAAAAGTATTCTATGTCCTAAGCCAGATCATGGTCTATCTCTATGCCAAATCTCATTCAAATCCGTCCAGCCATTTTTGCGTGATTGAGTAACAAACATCCAAACACACAAACATACAAACTTTCACATTTATAATATTATTATAGTAAGGATTAGTAGAATAGTGGGATAGCGTAACAAGAACTCCTCAAAGTCTTCCAAAGATTGCCATTTTTCTCGGTCTTTAGCTGTAAGTTGCTATTTTTTTATGTTATCATCTCATCGTGCGTAAAGTCTTTCTTTACGAATAGCGGTTAGTAAACCATCTGGATTACGGCAAGCTCACAATTGCCCTACCTAATTACTACTCCATTAAACGCGACACCTAAAGATAATATAAATAAGGTAATAGCTCCTTACTTACACACTCATTACGCATGTCATGGTCACTTGTAATTACCAAAAATGGTTAGTGACGTCACAGTCTGCACATGGAATCAGGTGGTAATATTATCTGCTTATCTACCGGATCATCGCCTGACTGATTAAGAAAATTGATTAACGATTGTTAGTTGTAGATACACAGTACGATGGCGGAAGCAATGTATGATAGTTGCCACAAACGAGCGAGCGGTGAAAATATAGAGATGTCTATAAGTCATGGCAACACCGTGTAGACGCTGCTACGCCACCGCCACTACAGTCTACACCGCGTAGACTCGCTACGCCACTGTTGCTACGCCGCGTAGTCTCGGTTAAGTCACCGTACACCGCCGCTAGTCTACACCGCGTAGACGCACTACGCCGCGGCTGCTACACCACTGTTACTACGCCGCATAGTCGCTGCTACACCACAGCCGGTGCTACAGTCTACATAGCGAAGACGTGCTACGCCGCCGCTTCTACGCCACCATTGCTACGCCGCGTAAACGTCACTGCACTAGAAAAACGTAAAATTCAAAGGAGAAGGTATACAGAAGGTTGTGTCATGTTGAGATATTGGTTTTATAATGTCGAGGTTAACGTATGGATTTTATAAAACTGGTGTTAGTAGAAATGTCGAGAGATGAAAGGTTCATGGATTTTAATTACTTACCTATTTACTACTCGTACTTACATATCATTTGAAACAATGGATTTTTGTGATAAGCGTACACAAGGACCCTGCAGCCTAACTCCTAAGATGTTACTTACCCATAAGCTTTTCCTTTTTTTGCCCATGAGCTGTAGACGTGATTCATGCATTTATCCTATGATAAATACTAGAATCATAATCAAAGACATAATATTATGATTTTGATAGAAAACTAAGATATACTTATCTGATGACATAAGCCCGACCTAGTAAGATCATTATTTCAATAACATCATTTAGATATATCTACAGGATGTGTCTTTTCCAAAATACTTAAGTTTATTTTAAAGACATCATCAATTGGCATCCCGCTATAAATTTCATTAGGGCTTTCCACACTGCAAAAATTTCGAATGCATTTCAGAAACCCAGTATTGAGTTGATGTTCAAGATATTTTAATGAATATAATTGATGTACTATTTGACTGCGTGTTTGTGACAAACTGGATTGTAGGAGTTGAAGTATAGAAAACTGTAAAAATTACCTCCTTTATACAAGTTGTAATTTTTTCTATAAAACGAGCGATGGTAGACAACTTGGACAACATAAAATTAAATAAGGAAAAATTAAATCAAATCAATTTTGTGGACACAGACCTACTAAGGCGGAGAAGTCCTGCAAAACTTATTTCCAATACAGAGTAGATACGCCTTCGACTATAGAATTAGAATTATCTTTATTCAAGTATCATATGACTCAAAAATGATTTGTTAGACTTACATATATATTAGTAAGAACTGACACTTCACAATAAAAAAACAAACAAATAGTATTAGTGGATCACCGTTGCGGCAACCCATGTGAGATGGTACAACAGCGACCCAAGAAACTGCTAGGTGACTTGAAATCATGTTTAGGATACTGTTGGAGCTGCTCCACACCCTGCGCACCACGTAAGCGCGCCTTTTGCTCATGGTTGTGACTATTAACTGCTTGCCTTGTTTGTCTATAACAGTAATCGGTTAAGATTAACTAATTCATCAATAACTAATACCAAGTTTCTACAAATTACATGCTTGTTCCTACTAATAATGCTAATTAGTCATGGAAGTGACAAAATGCGTCACTTCTTGCTCGTCCTCCGATGCGGGTCCTCCGATTTCAGTGCTATTTTAAACACATTTGACATGACATATATATCTTCTAGAAAAGAACGAACCTAAGGACCACTAATTTCTCAAATTAAATTTGTTTACTAATTTAATTTGAGAAATTACTTGGTCATTACGTGGTCTACTCAATGAAAAGTCAAAATTATATGAGAAAGATTATTTGTTCTTTAGAAGATTCCTTTTTGATACAGTTTTGTTATGTGGGAACAAGATTCTACTACTGTGAATGGCCTGAAATGGATCGAACCTGAGAACTGGGCCTCTGGTACCGAGTTTAATGCGGAAATCCACGTTAGTCTACTCAAAGTCACGGAAAACAACAAGTCTTTAACGTATTGCTAATTACCATAAATATTACAATTTACAAATGCCTTTGGAACCAAGCAATGTGACCACTCTTAGCAATGGCAGGCATGAGGGCACAATGACATACTACTTATAGAAAACATTTTATCAAACGTGCATAACTACATTTACTGAATCCCATTAAAAACATAACATGTAAAAATATGCAAGTCAACTTCTTCGTCTTCTTCTTCTTCTTCGCAACGCAGTTCTTCGACCGCAAATCGTTGTGAGATCTAATGTTAAACCAAGTCGGTAAATTGTTTCAGTACTTATTTATGGGAGTAGCAGTACTATCCAACAACTTTATAATTACCTAATTAGTTAACTAACAACATGTTATAGTGACCGACATTTTTATTTATTTAATAAATACAATGGCCATCACACGGCAACATAATCACATAAGAATAATCTACTATTTTAAATAGTCCTAATTACATAAATAAAACGCTCACAGCGCTAATATTAGGTAGAATTTGTTCTATGTAGATCTATTGCCGTGTGCGACTGCCAAGTCATTCAATTTAGCAAGGTTGGTTATTCGAGCAAGGTTTTGCTCGACTTGGCGGACACTACCGTGCCCGGTGTACTTACTTAAAATAGTCGTGGCGATATTTTAATGTATCACGTTCGGCGCACACTGAGCAATAAAACCCCGCTGCAACCATGCTAACTGGGCTATACAAAAGTAGGTATGATATATTTTCAAATATACCTAAATTGAAAAATTCCATGCGATGCTTGGAGGAAAATTTCGCGCTGTTGCGATCCTAAATAGATTGGGATAAGGGTAGTAGAATATAATGAAATGAAAGCAGGAAAGAAGAATCATCCCATGACAAAAGCGAATATTCTTTCATACTACCACAGATTAATAGAGATTCACTCCGCAAAATAATTTAACTAAAAAGCGACTCTTGCTACGACACAATAAAGTGCAAATCAGGTCGCACAGCGCTAATTACCTACAGTTATATGTCACTAGAAAATGCCTCGCTTTCTATCGCGTAACTCTTAGATCTTCTGACTACGTTACACTCACTGAATTGGCCCGACAAGTCGAGCCCACCGCGTAGCTTCATATCTAAAATAGCATATTTATTCATCTGTGATACTACTGAGCTCAACTTAGCTAGAAACTTATGTAATTATCCGCAGACAGCCATTGAGAGCGACCTCAAGTTCAAGCGGCCAGATAGAGCCCTCCCGCGGTTCTTTATCTGAAGTCAGATGTTCAGCCATTAAATATCGCTCGGACAAAATTAATCAGTTTGACAACATATCTGAGTGTAGGATCATGAGTAGCAGGCAAAAACTGTTACTCTACTATGGTCAGTTCGGAATTATTAAAAGTGAGTAGATATCATAAAGAGGAGAACTCCTGAATAATAACTTAGTGAAAACTGTGTTTTTAGACTATATTATGAGCGTACCGCAAAGTTCCAGTTTATTCTAGTTGTTTTTTTTTCAGACGGAACTATCTCATGTTTACAATCATTTCAGTAGTCTTTGGTGTATTGTCTTTGGTGGAACAGTCTCGAAGGAGGGTGTGCAAGCTTGCTCCAGTTCATTCCAGTTTTGGTCCAGATGGGCTTACTAAATTAGATATTGAACGGCACTTAAAAATTTAATCTTAAAGTTTCTGCACTGTTATTTTTTTCAAGGAAAATCAATATAATGAGGATAGGACATTAAAATTTCCATACTCTATACATACCTGCATACGAATAATAGTACATTATGATTTATGTGTGCTGTGTTGGTCATTACCCACAAGGCGGTATTATTCGCGCTAACCACAGGCGAGTACGATAATTGAGCCGACTGGGTAGTGATCAATGCACACGCGTTCCATACAACGTTTTTCGTGTAAGAACTTATGCTAGAATAACGTACCTAACTATAGAGATGATAAATATAGATTTATAAAGTTCAACTGATCTTTGTTGCCAGGTACTGATTGATAATCCGAAGCGTCTTTTAAAAACTTTTGTACGTCGGTTAGTGACAATACTTTAGATTTCGTATTTTTTATAATAACAAAACACAAACGATAACAAATATTTACGGAAAATTGCGCGCTGGTTTTATTTTTTCCGCTAGCGATGCGCGCACAGGTGTAAATAAAGGCACAGGCAAAACCGCTGAACAGCCTATATAAAAATATAATAAACACAAAATAATAATTTGAATACGCTAATTAAGATTAATATGTAGTGAAATATATATAATTTGATTAAATATTATGCTAATTCATCATATTTTATTTATTTACACAGTAGGTAAGCATAAAAAAGGCAAGAAGTACCCACGCATAATGGTCCACCTGAAGGGGACCACATGACCTAAACGTGCCTAAACGCAAGTTTTATAATGCGTAAAATTATATGATCCACTGCAGTAAACAAAATCAATCAAAAATATTATGATATTCTTCAGGATATATGCTAGTAAGATAGTGTGTTGAAAACATAATACAACTTATTTGATACGATAGAAAAAAATCACAAAGATACCTCAAAAATTTTCTTTTACCGATTAAAAATCATATTAATTTACATCCAATCATTCTGATTTTTTGTCAGATTATTCTACAAGCAAGATATTAGCGTAATATCGTTTTAATTTGTCAGTCCAATCAATTGATTTTTTGTAAATCGCTAACTGCTTCATATTTTGCAATAAATTACCTGCGTCGTGTCATCGCGCTTCTCTTTCATTTCTATGCAGTCCGACAGTGACCACGCTTTAGCTGTTGTAAGCCTCTGAAGGACTAAGTGTTGAAATCAAACCCCATAACATAAAACATAGAAGGCAAGAAGTCTCTTTGACGAAATAAAAAAAAAGCACAATTCTCTGCTCGGGTTAAAATAGAGAATGCTAATTTAATAGTATAGGATAGTTCATACTAGTTCCATGTATTCAAAGTCAATTTCTTTGTACAAATTCCATGCTGCCATGATAGTACTTACTAATTGGTATGTCGCGTTCCAAATTTGCCATACAACAATGGCCGCTAGAAATTGTCTATGGTTTTAGTGATGTGGTAGTATGATCTTTATGTTTTGGTACTTTTGATGTTACGATTTTTTTGACGGTAGTGTTTCATCAGTATTTTTTATATTGAGTAACTTTCACATAAAAAACAAATCCATTGAAATACGTTCCTATGTTGAACCGGGAAAACGAACAAGATAGCACGGGTACTTACGTACGTTTGGTATGTCAAAGCTTAAAAAAAAATTGCTTATACTAACCAAATACCTACCTGACAAATAATACGAGACGAGCTTACAGATGGTGTAGCAAGTATTTAAGTAAACAGTTAAATTTGTAACAAAAACCTCATTTAAAAAAAAAATGTTATTGAATTAAGCCCACGCTTTGTATTTTGTACCGTCGACACGACAACGAACGACGCGAGACACAAGCCGCATGAAGGTGCAAATGTTTTCGGGAGTAAAGAGCTAGCTGGGTGAGGTACTATACAAATCCAAATGATCGATTTCCAAAAAACACAAAACATTAATTTAACTTGGTTGCTGCTAAGTAACGTCTTCCAAACGGACCGCGAGTCCTATTATTTTTTTATATGGACCCTAAATAAAATTAATTGGTGATCCCTGGTGTAGCTCATATTCTCTGCTCGTACTTCCCTCGGACATGTTGAATGTCAAAGACAAAAACATTTTGTAATATTTCGAAAAGTAACGATAAATTGTATTCGTCTAGTTAGCTCAGAGGATTTAAGATCACTTGAAGTGGATATGATTGGAGTTTCAAATCCCAGAAACAGTCTTCCTTTTGAGTTTCGGTATTGAATGACGACTTTGGGCAATACGTCGCCAACCCGTGCTCTTTTTGAAAGTACTCATTAAGAGTCGTAACAAATTCAGTGTTAAAGCAGTATATAATATTCTAAGGGTCGCCGCACACGGGCCACACGCGACAGCCACAAACGCCACCACGAGAAGCTAGAAGGTATAAATATTGGCAGCGTGTGGCGGGCACCGGCGTCAACCGTGTGCGGTGGATCTATATAAAATGTACGAAAACTACAGGAAATATGCTGGTGGCGGCGTTTTGTGGTTGTGGCTGGTGGCCCGTGTGCGGCGTCCCTTAAACTTGAAGGGCCCCATATTACCTATAGACCATTATTTAATAAGGAAATAGGAGCTCATCTTTAAACGCGGGCTAGCTCCAACAGCATTTTGAAAATCCTAGCCGAAAAACACGATTTTTCTCAGTATAATAATTATAAATACATTAAATTGTTTTTTTTTTCAATTTAAGAGTTATAAAATAGTCCTTGAACAAATAGTCGATATTTATTATGTCAATCACTGGCATTTCAATGACAAGATAAATTTAGACAACATAAAAAAAGGATGTCGGTTATATATACATACATAGGCGTATGGTCGGTCATTTGACGTTTGTAAAAATTCAAAATCCATCCCAGTTTTCGCTTTTATTGTTAAATAAAATAGTTTAATTAAAAGAGAAGAAACACGCATAGGATGTTAAAGTGGGTGTAAAAAGCACGCATGTTTAATACACTGCATTATAAACCTAAAAACGGTTCAATAAGAACTACTTTACGAGCAAGTGTGTTGAAAATAAAATTAAAGTGTCTGTTTGTAATGTCAAAATAACAGCTTTTTACTAAATCCTAAAGTTTAAACAATACTCTTAACAAAAAAAAACAATTTCTAAAGTTTTTGTTTGTTTGTACCACCTAATCTCCGAAACAGCTGGACCGATTTTGACGGGCAGATAGCTGATGTTATAAGGAGTAACTTAGGCTACTCATAGCATCACGATAACACAGGGAAGTAAGGGAATATGCTTCTAAATTTCCGTCCACGATATCGTTATGACGTGCGCGTATTTCCATACATTTATGGACGTGGAAGTGGTCGTCCACGATAATATCGTTACGTTAGAAATCATAAAAGCCCACAATCCAGATGAGTGAGCCCTAGACCATTTTAATGAAATGAAATGAAATGAATTTTAATGAAACAATGGACATCATCCTGACGTCATATCGTATAAATATTATTAGAGGTGATTATATTAGTAAATAATATATCCGATCTAGTTAATATATATATAATATATATATATAATATAATAAACTTTATTTATCCAAAAAACATACAGAGTTTGAAAAACAGTTTGATATTTGGTTTAGAAATAAATGTTACAAAATCTGTACAAGAATAATACTCTACCTCTTAAGCTAGGGTATACCTGTATTTTAAGAGGTAGTTTACGGTCATTAGTTAACAAAAACTTATCTCAAGTGGACTGTGTCATTCTACTGTATGGTAAAACAAGAGTGGAATTGTATGTTGTGTGTGAGTGGTGTGTGTGCAGGTGTGAGTGTAGGTGTATGTGAGTGGTGTGTGTGTGTAGGCGTGTGTGAGTGTATTATACAAGATAGGTGAGTAAAGACTCCGTATAAGAGTAATCCTTAAGGAGCAGCCACTCTGTTAGTTTAGATTTTAGTGCATGTGAGTTGAGTTTTATAATATTGAGATGTTTGTTAATGTTTTTATAGATATGAGTACTTAATATATAATATTGATGTTTGGCGAAGGAGGTCTTTTTTTTTTTTTTTTTTTTTTTGGATGGGAAATTATCAAATAACTTCTCCCGCTCTGGGTGGAGCGGGAGGGCGTGTCAGACTTTTACTGACTAAAACCCACCCGTGTTCCTTCCGATGCCTGTGTGCCGAGGTCGCGATATCCCTTTCAGACAAACCCGCAACCCCGGCAGGCATTGGCCCTTCCGGACCCCGTCAGTTGGTGCTGACATCTCTTTGAGGCGCGCGTGGAACACAACGCGCCGTCGACCCGGGCCTGGTCCCTATCGGACGGCGAGCTACCCATTGCTCACCGTCCGCAAGCCCGCGCCTACGGTGGCCGGAAGTCGGCTCTCGACTCCCGACGCCCGGGGCGTCTCCTGCGGCGACTAGGGGCGCGAGGGCGCGCATTTTGCCTCTCCCTCGCGCGCTCCGCCTCCTCCTTCGCGAGCATTACTGCTTCGCAGAAGGAGGTGACGGCCTCCCATGCACTCTCGCTCCGGACCATGGCCTGAACCAGGGCCGGACGCGAGAGATCGCCGCCGCCGATCGCCTCCGTGAGGACACGGCGGTGCTCCGCCCAAGCTGGGCAGACCTCCACCGTATGCTCCACCGTGTCCTCCGGGCGATCCACACAGTGGTGACACCCGGGCGTTTCCTCCCGCTTTATTCTGAACAGGAACCTCCCGAAACAACCATGTCCGGTGAGGACCTGTGTCAGGCGGAAGGTGAGGACGCCGTGGCGCCTCTCTAGCCACTCCTCAAAGAGGGGACTTATCGCCACAATTGTGGCGTGCCCAGCGCTGGGTTGCGACAATCGCACTCTCCATGCCGCCATGAGATCCCGCCGGAGCTCTGTCCGCTGTGCCGCGATTTCTCGCGGCAGCGGAGTTACGCCCCGGCGTTTCGCCTCCTCGCGCAACTCCCACATGTGCGCGAGGACTTTTGCCTCCAGATCCCATGGCGGTAGTCCGGCAAGGAGGCTCGCCGCCTCACGGGAGACCGTGCGGTATCCTCGTACCAGCCTGATGGCCATGACCCTTTGGGACGCGTTCAACCGCTGGGCTGGTCGCAGCCTTAATGAACGCGCCCACACCGGTGCCCCGTAAAGGGCCATGGACCGCACGATCCCCGCGTAGAGCCTCCGGCAGGAGGCGTTTGGACCCCCTAGATTGGGCAGAAGCCGCTTCAAAGCAGCCCCTGCCCTCTGCAGTTTGGGAGCCAAACGTCGGAAGTGCTCCACGAAGTTCCACCGGCTGTCGAGGACGAGTCCCAGGTACTTCATCGTCGACTCGACACCGATGTGAACCCCTCCTGCCGTTATCCGGGAACCCGACAGTGGCGCGTTCCGAGGACCATAAAAACACATGGCCTCGGACTTGTGCAAGGCCACCTCGAGTCCCAATTGCCGGATCCTATCGACGATTGTCGCAACCCCGCGTGTCGCCAGTTCGGCCGCCGCCTCATGCGACCTCCCCTGCGCCAGGACCAGCGTGTCGTCAGCGTAGCAGACTACACTGACGCCGCTAGGGAGGTCGGCGCGCAGCACCCAGTCGTAGCCGATGTCCCACAGATGCGGCCCCAGGACCGATCCCTGTGGGACACCGCACGACATCTCTCGCCGGTTCCACTCTCCGTGGTGACCGGGGTAGATGACGGCCCTGTCCGTCAAATAGGCCTCGACCACTCGACAGAGGTAGGTCGGCATCCGGTGATACCGGAGTGCCTCCCTAATGCAACTCCAGGGCAGGGTATTGAAGGCATTGGCGATGTCAAGAGACACCGCCAAGACGACCCCACCCCGGGCAATAGCATCCCCCGTCGTGAGGGCTCGAACGCGCATGATGGCATCCACCGTTGAGCGCCCCTTGCGGAAACCAAACTGGCTCTCCGCCAAGTCCGGTCCCACTCGCACCAGCCGCCCGACAAGGCGGTCTGCAATCACTCTTTCAAAGAGCTTGCCCACCTCGTCGAGCAGCACAATGGGCCGGTAAGCGGACGGAGAGTCCGCCGGGCGCCCCGGCTTTTTGATGAGGACCAGTTTCCCCGTCTTCCAACGAAGCGGGAACTGGCCCCTTTCCAAGCATGCGCTTAGGAGCCCCCTTAGTCGAGGCCCGAGAGCCTCCAAGGCCAGAACCCAGGCTTTTCCAGGTAAGCCGTCGGGTCCTGGGGCGGTATTCTTGGCATTCAGCCTACGTACCGCCACTCTCAAATCTACCTCGGTCACCTCCGGAGTATCGTCGTCGTCGTCACTATAGTGGTCCGCATTGGGCACCGCAGAAGGCGGAGCCATGGGCGGGGGAGTATATTCCCCTCGCGAAGGGAACAGAGCGCTCACCACGTCCTCCACGAGCTGGGGCCGGAGACTCTGCGTCAGCGGGGGAGCCCATGGGCGGAGTTTGTCTCTCGCCCATTTGTATGGGCGTCCCCACGGATCTCTGTTCAGAGTCTCCAGCGACTCCTCGCGGGCCAGTCCTCTGGCCCGCTCGATCTCCGCTCGGAGGGCGGTCTTCGCCGCTCTGTACCCGTCGTACAGCTCCGCCTCAATGGCTTCCGTATCCGGAGGGCGGATACGGAGCCTGCGGTGCCTGGAGTACCGGTGGCGCGCAGCAACGCATGCCGCGCGTAAAGCGGTCAGCTCACGCGACCACCAGCACACCTGGCGCCGAGCACGTCCGGGCTGGACCCGGGGCATTGCCACGTCACATATCTCGGACATGGCCTCCCGGAACCACTCCGCCTCGACATTGATGTCGGCAGGCCTGTCCGGTGATGACACCCAGGCCTGCACGATCGAGGCTTCCAGGAGGAGCTCCCGGTCCAGCTGCTTCAGCGCCCACCGCGGACCACTCGGGGTCTGTCGGACCGACGCGCCCGAGGTCTGGGCGGAGACGTCAAACCGGATGTACCGGTGATCGGAATAGGTCTCCACCCCCTCCATGACGCGCCAGTCAATGACACGCGGCGACAGAGCGGGGCTGGCGAACGAGATGTCCACCACTGATTCACCCCGCATCCGCACACACGTGGGGACAGAACCCCGGTTCAGGACGACCAGGCCTGTCTCCAGGGCCCAGTCCTCCACCATCCTGCCCCGTGTGTCCGTATACCGGGAACCCCAAGCCACGTTCTTGGCATTGAAGTCCCCGAGGACGACCACGGGGAGGGGATGGTACCCGACGACGACGACTCTCAACTCCCCAAGGGAGTTGTGGAACTCGGCGAGAGTTCGGTTCGGGGAGAAGTACGCTCCCACCACGACAATCTCCCCGAACCGTGCTGCCACGCAACCCTGTCCCCTCTTGACGGCCTCGAGGGACGGGGTACCGGCGGCGGCCGACGATATAATGGTCACTGAGCCGCTCAGGTCCTCCACCCAGTCATCCCTAAGGAAGGAAGGAGGCGAAGGAGGTCTTGTGTTGGATATTTGGTGGAAGGTACGTGCGTTTATTTGTTATAGGAGGAGGAAGGCCTGCGTGCTTTCTAAGGGTGGATTTAAGCACATAAAGCTGACGAACCGTAAGTACTTTACAGTCAGAGAACAGTTCAGTGGTTGGATACCGATAGGGCTTTTTCGTCATGACTTTAAGTATAGCTCGCTGTGCTCTTTCCACCCTCAGAAATCTTGTCTTAGCGGCACCGCCCCATGCAACTATGCAATAACCTATCACTGATTGGCATAGTGCAAGGTACACCATCTTCAGAGTTTGTAGGTCGGCGGATACTCTAAGAGACTTAAATATATGTATAAGACGTAAAGTTCTGGTGGTGACGGCGTCAATTTGTTGGTCCCATCTATGTATACTCCGAGGTATTTAACGCTTTCGGATCTAGCAAGCGGAGGACAAGTGCAGGGGGTGAACGGGTTTGTGCAAGAATGAGGAGTTATACTAAAAGAAGTTCTATAATGACTATCCTACTAATATTATAATCCTACTATAAATGCTACTAATATTATAAATTTGTAAGTTTGTGTGTTTTTTTACTCAATCACGCAAAAACTACTGAACTGAATGGAATGA
Organism: Agrochola circellaris; assembly: GCA_914767755.1. Lineage (NCBI taxonomy): Eukaryota > Metazoa > Arthropoda > Insecta > Lepidoptera > Noctuidae > Agrochola > Agrochola circellaris. Next base: position 2,596,711 of record OU611859.1, on the reverse strand, counting down.
AATTTGGCACACAGATAGTTAACAACGTGGATTAACACATAGGATACTTTTTATCCTGGTAGTATGTTCCCGTGGGATAATTTTCGACATAAATGTGGGGGCGACGTCGCAGGCAAAAGCAAGTCCGCTATAAATTACTATTGATTTCTGGCGCTCATTCTTTTCAACATGGCTAGGACGTTAGGTTACTTCATTAAACATTTTAATCTTAATTTTTATTGAAAATATTCCGCCGTTGATAGCCTCATATTGTTCACAGCGCCCAAAGTTCAAGCGAAACGGTTCGCGAACTCTTATCTATTGTCCCGATGTTGATGATACTAACCGAAATAAAACAGACGCGGGACTGTCAAAAGTAATCAGTGTTATGTTCAGTGGCTTAGCATGCACCGCACCGCGCGCGCTTCTACTTAAATTTGTCGATAAGTGAGTACACGCACGTGATTCTTTTTTATAAACAAAGTTATTTAAATAAGCAAGGAGAAAGAAAAAAGAAATAAAAAAAAATTGCGCGGTAAAAGTTTGTGTCAAAGTGACAGCTTATTTTGAAATTAGGAAACCATAAAGATTGTTTTTATAGTCAGCTTTTTTTAATTAGATTTTTTAAATAAATTCCTATGTTTTAATAGGTTGTGCTGTGAACTGAGACGTGCCTAAAACAATAAATACAAAATATATTTTAAAATGTACATTGACTGACATGAATAATTAATAAATTTCATTAATTATCTTCATCAACAACTAATACGAGAAAATAGATACGTTGTAGAAACTGGGCCAGTAGGCCTAATAGGATTGATAATGTTAAACGTATATAGTTCTGTACCATATAATTAATAGGTACAAGGTAACGTTCCCGCAATGAGTGGTTTGGATTAGCTCATTAAGATTGTTTAATAAACAATAATAAGCTTATACAATAATATATTATTAGGAGCCAGCTAGACAAACCAAGATAAAATCGAAAGCAAATGCAGATATAATAAAAAGGAATTACACTACGCTAGCTAAAATAGTAGTTAAAACAGTTTTTTAAAGGCTCAAGATATCGGTAAAACAAATTTCGGCAATTATTTTCGATAAAAAACCGACGGGAAATTGTGTAACTTTTGGATGACTATAATAAGAAAAGAAAATCAGAAAGTATCTTTTTGGTAACTTACTGTGATTGTTGAAGCGCCAGAGAGATATTTCTCGACGACATGTGAAGCCAAGTCAGGGGGCCGTGTGCGGCTTTAAAACTCTGACACCAGGTTAGTCAATAGCCACACGAAAAGAAGAAGAAGACTGTGATTGTAGGCAGTCCAAAAAATAAACAATTGTTCAGTCGGTGTATCAAAGTTCGAAGACGTTTTTTTTTTTCAATTTAATTAATAAATAAAACAAAATTGGTAATGTACCCAAGACACTGGCAGCATTGCCACGTAGTGGCATCTGGCCAAGGTCAACCAGCCTTTACCAGATTTCCTTTCAGCTGTTTCAAACAAAAGTGCTATACTAACACGATCAAATGTATGGAACACGATAAAAATCGTTATGATATTTTTCGAATAGCGGAGGTTGCTATTTACGTACAAATTATTTATTTATTTTCAAATTGAAGTTAAATTTATTTTAAGCTCAGCTGGTGCATGTTGCTTTATAATTAATTAGTTGCCATCTAATTATTAAATCATTATTATTCATAATTGATCAATTACGCATGTATTATCTAGTTAACTGTGATGAAACACTTTATTGATAATACGCACAAAAATATTTACGTTAAGCCCAGCGTTTACGCGATAATAACGATATAATTGACTAATATCACAGATTGCTCTAGCATTTCAAAGCTAAAGTCAAAAAACTGAAGTGTGGAAATTGAAATTCTTTGAATTCTTTTTATTTATTTTTTACATGATTTAAACACTGACATAAAATAATAATAATAATAATATATGTATTTTTTTTACAAATATATCTCAGTTACTAAATTAGGAAATACTAGCTCTTACTCACGGCTTCGCTCGCGTTCAGTGTCTATCACACGGGAACAGTCCTTTTCTGTACCCCTGATAACGTTTGTGAAAAACTTCATGATGATCGGATGAGTATAAGTACTCATCCGATCATCATGAAGTTTTTGCGAAAGTGAGTTTGTTTGTTACGCTTTCACGTCTTAAGAGACGTGAAAGCGTAACAAACAAACTCACTTTCGCATTTATAATATTAATTAGGATTAACGAAAACCATTTCATACTTATAAAAAATCGCACAGAATCTCGGTTCTTGAATTTGGGTCATGTCACTGCCGTAAAATGCACTCGAACTTTCTGGTTCTTCGAGACGGGAACCTGAAAACAAATGAAAATTTTATAATTCCCACTCACTAAAGCGAATTTTTAGTTATATAAATAAAAAAGATAACCCTGATTTAAATATAACCCCAATTAAAATGCGATAAAACCTACTGATAGGTACTGATGTTCGGAACAAAAGTGCATTAACTGTTAGGTGAACTTGATTAATTAATAACGTCCAGACGGCCGACTGTTACGTTTAACTTTACGATAACATTTTGTTTACCTGTTCTGACCCTTTGTCAAAAGTTATGCAAATTAAAATCATCACTATCACCGGCTTGAGGTCACTTATGCCCTTTTTTCACTGACGGTACGCGACTTAGGTAAATGTTTTGCCTAATAAAAGCTCACTGTTGGATTTTCAAGGCTCGGCTAAGCACCGAGAGTGGAAAATTCAACAGTGCGCTTTAGGTGTCGCGTAGTGTTAATGAAACCAGGAATTTTAGTTAGGTATACCGCCCGGGTTTCTGGCTCTTGTGATACAGGAACTCCTAGTACAAGAGCCAGGGCTACACAGATGTTTGTGACTTTGAAGTGTAAATAAAGAAAATATTAAAAAACATTTTCCGTATGTCCTAATGAAAAAACGAAACCCTTATAGGATCACTCGTGTGTCTGTTTGTAGACGTCTGTCCGTCTGTCACAGCCATATCTCCGAAACTACCGAGCCTAAAATTTTGAATAAAATTGTACTATATTTATATATTATAGGAAAACCTATAAAAAGTCTTAAAATAACATGGTAAATCTGCCAATATTGTGTGTTCAAACTTACATTTGCAGTTGGAATGTATGGGAGAACATGTTTTTCAACTACAATGTTAAGTTTGTTCTTGGAATAAATTCATTCCAACTGCGGAATCCTTCATTGTGCGTGGTGCGACACGCAGTTGGCTGGTTTTTTTGTTATTCTAGTTAGCCAAGCACAGCAATTAACCTTAGTTTGACAATGTTTCAGTTATTGGATTTTCAGAAAGCAGGTGTCAGATTTCTCTATGAATTCACCCTGTACTATAGAGGCCAAAATTATGGTTCCAAAATACCAGCTTAGCTTAATATGCTATTAAGAGCACACATTACGTGCTGCCTAAAGTACTATGGTAATATAAAAGCTAGCGGCATCAGTATGACGTTCATTGCCCCATGAATATACAAAAAGGCTCTAAAATTATGTAACTACGCAACGGTTTGGGCATTGAGAATACTGTTCGGCACGTGGGTAGGTACCTAATATTTTTTTATGGACCACGTAAATTGTAGCCATTAAGATCAATTGAGGGTTCATAAATGAACGAACATCTTGAAATATTACAAATGTGTAGTCTATCTTTATAACTTTGTTTCAACAAAGAATCAAAAAACATTTCACAAAGTAGTAAGTCCGTTCTTTAATTTTATTTTACCACACTGCGGGGTGATTACGTAACACACATAAAATTACAACTTTTCGTAATAGGTTTCATTTTGACAGTTGACACACGTTCATTACCTTATTTACGTTGTTGAGTAGACGAATTTTTCAAACATATGAAGCAATGGATGTATCAATATCCTTCAAAACTCTCGGAGTGTGATTGAAACTGTGTTACGTAATTAGAGTGCTGACCTTTGCTCCTGCTGTCGATTACACCCCCGGTTTACAATAAAAAATGTATAGTATTTTTTTTTGCAATTTTCAGAAGATCGGTTTACTATTCTTCTTCAACCCATTTTCACCCCCAACTGGATTACCCACTGCTTGGCTTATTAAGAGAATTTCATAACTCCCAAGAATGTTTTCTTTTCAAACATCTGTCAATATTTATGTTGACAAAAACAGTTATTGAGTTCACTGATATCTGCTCTAGTTCTTTAATAACATTAAGTTCATCGACTATTGCGTATTTTGGCAAAAACAATGCCTCTGATAATATAATCAATAAGTATATGTAAGCCTGAAATCGCCAACCCGTCTGGAGCAAGCGTGGTGATCAATACTCGTGCCTTTTCTCTATGAGTAGGGGCCCTTGCCCAGTAGTGGGACAGTAATAGGCTGGTATTATTAAGACGCAGATATATGCCAGTGCCCTTGAGTGGTAAGCTTGTGTGTTCTATACTGACCTCACGGAACACGTTGTATGTCCAGCCAGTAACAGGGACTCGCCTATCAAGGAGCGCTGTCCCAAATTAGACGCATTATTAATTTTATATCATCATATTTATTTTATTATAAGTACATAAAACAAAAGATATTTTGATAAAACACGTAAGTATACTAAAATATCAATAATAAAATTATCTTTAGCATGGTGAAGGTTTCAGAAAACTACGCTTGATAGATATTGCGTGATTCTCAGTTTTTTTATCCGCGTTAGACATAATTTACAAATTAATTTCACTATGTAATATAAACATAATCTAAAATATTCCTATTTTAAGTTATTAAGAAAATGCTCTTATTTAACATTTTTTCCAAACCATTAACACTTCTCGTCTAAACGTGATCTTCAGTATAAAAACATTAAAAGTCGGTTATCGTCGCCTTAATGCCTCTAATATATCAATTCGTTCCCAAGCAACTGCCATTGTACCCTTTAGATCCTCTCCTAAGCCAATAATCCGTTTCCGGCCGCTTTATATAATTCGTAAAATACAGATATCCTATCGCGGACAAGGCATACTTATTGATATTAATTAATACCTTCATTACTCATCTGGCTTGTGATTTTAATTAATTTTTATCTTTAATTAATATTATTTTTAGCTGACTCATAAGCTATTGCAACTTCTTTGATTGCATTACTGCCATTATCTATTTGAAAACGTTATTTGGCGTCTATACGGTCGTTATCGGTACATGGCGCAATGTGCATGCAATGTAAAAAATATATTTAAGTCCTCGTATTACTTTTCGTAAGTAGGTAATCCATATTATATTATGCTAGCTGCGTCACGCTGTTTTACCCGCATAAGTCTCGATACCGTGAGAATATTGGGATAGGCCTAACCCAGGTCATGGTCTAACCATGTGCCAAATTTCATCCAAATCCGTTCAGCCATTTTAGCGTGAAAGCGTAACAAACAAAGAAAAAACATACAAAAAATCTAATCTTTTCTCTTTACAATATTACTTTAGATTTGTTACTCGATCTGGTTAACTGTCTACCTGATGGCCAATGACCGTTTTCTATCATAATTAGGATATTATAAAAAAGTTGCGCAATAGCTGATATCGTACCTTATACAGTTTAAAAATAAAGACTTCATCAAAGTCTCCCACGAGTTTTATTGACGTGACAACGTCTTAAATTAGGTTGCGGCTCGGAGTCACTCATGAAAAAGTGTAACGCCCGCTCACGTCTGTTACGCTGAGTCACCGCCGATAAAAAGACGTTGACACGTAAAATCTTCGCCCGTAAAACCGACTTTACAGGCAACCATTTTTTATTATATAGATATCCCAACAGGCATCTTTTGGGCACGCTCGTTCCGTCAAGACTTCATCCATCGCTTTCCATTAGGAGTGCTCGAGGTCGGCAGCAGGCCGAACCTGCAAAAAAAAAATTGACAGCCCAAGTTGCGTAACATAATGGGCCTGTAATTTGCAATTACATACCAACGAAAAAAATATATTTTGTTTCACATAAACCTACAAGAGCACGCATGAAACGTCAGAAGCTAGGTGCACGGTTCCAATTTTATTGGTCGTTCCCTGTGGATAAGAGCCGGCAAGAAACTCCATGGTTACTCTTTTAAAAATAAATGGTTTTTACAATGTTTTTAATTACATAGGTATGAGAGGATAGTGTAGGCCTATTAACAAGTACCAAAAAACATCGGTTAAGTTTGTAAAATTCTTCTGCGTATGGTGTTCATAATAAATAATATTCAATTGTATTTTATTGTTACGCATTCACGCATTTCACGTAACTTCAAAACAAATTTTTCGCACTTAGCAACAAAAATAACGTTGAAAGAATATCTAAATACTGATAATTAAATCGTAACGTCAATCTACGATTTTACATTTTCCTCAAATGACTAACAAAGTCCGCAAAGGACGAATGCCGATTGATAAAATCGAAGATTTTGTTGGAAACTTATTATCAGTGTAGGATAATACTGTACATTATAAAACTTATTGTGTAGGTCCAGTTAGGAGACACATTTTGATAAGATTCTTTAATCATTGAAGTCAATGGAATATTTCGCGAAACAATTATTGAGAACGCATGGAACTACGAATGTCATCAAAACAAGATAACGGGAAAACAGAATTGTAATCCTTTTTATTAGACAACTATTTAAAGATAACACGGTGCTATATTTGTATCTATTTAGGGCTTTTATGATGACCCCCCGCATTCCGGGTGTAGGAAGATCGTTGTTCGGATTGGCATTATTCGGCACAATCGGCACAGCGGGGTGGCAAAATATGCATTCGATTTTGTCGCGCCACCTATGTCGACCGGACCACGTGTGCAGCACAGCACCCCTTTGGAAACAAAGAGAAGACATACAAATTTAAATTTAAATAATTAGCAATACTAAAATAAAATGAACCTATAAAATAAAGTAGAAACTTCTTCATCACGACCTTGTCCACAACTCGTAGATAAAGTAGATCCTGTGGATGAGATGATGACCTTTTTTTGTAGTACAAACAAAAAGGATACAATTTTACACGAAAAGCAAAATTCCGAAGGTCATATCCCTTCGAAAATTTTAAAGGGAAACAATAAAGGGTGCTGCTGCTCTTTCAACTGATAAATGTTATAATTCAAAAACATAGATCGCCACCTAATCCATTTTACCCTGTGACCAGCATAACGCAGCAAAACAAAACATTATCACCTTCCAATTTCTAGGTCTCGAGTAGACTGAAGGCCGTTTATCATGGCAGCAGAAAGAAAATATGAATATGACATAGTACCCGACGTGGAGGTAATTCTGATGCCTCAAAAACACTGCATTTTGTAAAAAAATCTGCTCACAAAACACGCTTTTAGCTATAAATTCTTGTATCACGCTTCGAGTTTTTGTCAAAATCACTCATGTTTTTCGTGATTGTTTATCAGTTTTTTATGGAATCAAGGACCATGTTTTTTTTTAGCTTTTTTATCGTGTAGCGTACAAAACACCCCAAAGTTAGCTTTAAAATTGAGTAGCAAAGAGGTTGGATCCACTTCCTTCATAAGTTCATGCCAAATATCCTAGTAAGTATTTTCAGTAGGTGTTGGTAAACACAGGTGAATTGGTTCATATGGTTTCAAATACATCGGAGACATGTTATAATTGAAGTATCTATGATTTTCCTACAAGCGAATTGCGAAACACACTTACAATTCCAATTCCATTCATTTCGACAGTTCAACATTATTCATTGCGTTATTTACGTTGTCAGCAAACTTTTCAAATATATGAAGCAATGGATTATGAATTTCCTTCAAAATCCTTCGGATTGTGATTGAATGTGTGTTACGCAATTGGGGTGCTGTTCTATCTATAATCTTGATATTCAACGGTAATTTTTTTCAGGTTCTAGAGGCAGAGATGGCGAAGAACGGCTCAATGGACAAGAGCGGCGAGAAAATTGACAAAACAGTTGCGTCTCTCGATGACGCCATGTTGTTATCGGGTAAGTGACGTCAACATACCTAATAATATAATATTGTTTTAACTAGCTTGAGGAAAGATGATAAATAATTACGAAAGAGATTTCATTACTCAAATCGTATGAATATGATTTGATTCTACTGAATTAGGGTCAGAAACGGAAGATTTTCTGAACACATTTTTAGGGAAGAAGCTTGACAAAATGGGATATTTCACAATTTAAATACACCTTTAATCCTAAATCTTGCTAAAATTCATAGAGCTATGCAAGCTAACGTTATAAATCAACAAAATAAAAGCACGTATGCAGGAAGAGATTTCTTTAGGAATAAGCATCACCTTTGTACGTATTTTTCTGTTCTTTTCTTCTTGTCTGTACATAAATGCTTAAATAAATAAATAAAAGTAAAAATAAAGGTATATTATTCTTATCAAGATAAGCTCTTATAGCAGAAATAAATAACAAAGTACCTACTTATTGCTCAACGGCATGATCAGCGAAATATTATTTGATATCTAAATGACTCTCAATCGTTTCAGTTATGACAAAGACGGTCAGACGATGTTCAAAGTTCATTCATATCGTCATTCATGTTCATATTAATCTAAGTTTATTGCGACAAGCTCATTCCTTTAACAGATGACTTACCTACAAAAAGTTTCAATTGTTTTGATGAATTTTATCATTTCGCATTGTCTTTAATTGACTGTGACATTCGTTCTCACACTCATTTGAATATGATGAAGAAGAATCATGATTCTTTTTCTTTTGCCACAGAATACATAATAATAACAAGTACAAAATCATTTAAATCGACTCTTTCTACGAGACAATAAAGTGCAATGCAGGTTACACAGCGCTAATTACCTACATTATATTCAGCTACAAGTTGCCTCTCTTTCTATCGCGTAACTCTTCTATCTTTTGGCTACGTTACGCCCACTGAATTGGCCCGACAAGTCGAGCCCGCCGCGTATTAGTAGTTCCATACCTAAAATGCGGAGTGCGCCTGGCCTGATTTTGGTCCTCTACTTTGTTGACTGAAAATATATTTGTTTATCCAGACACCCACCATAACATATCAGGACCCCTCCGTGCCTCGGAAAGCACATTAAGCCGTTGGTCTCGGCTATGAATCATAGATCTTTCGCAATCGTTACGGCTAGTCAGAAGCCCAAAAATCTGATAACAAGTCCTACCAAGGGGTATCTCTTGTTACCCAGTACCTGGGTCGTTGAGGTCAGATAGGCAGTCGCTCCATGTAAAATACTTATATTCAGCTGCATCCTTTTAGACTGGAAGCCGACCCCAATGTAGTTGGGAAAAGGCTAAGCAGATTGATTGTCCTTTAATGAGACATCGTGGTTTTTTCAAAGATATGTGTTAGAAATCTGCAGGAAACGAACCTAAATAAATTGTCAATTTTATTGAAAGGTCAAATCCCAAATATTTGTTATTTCTAGGAAATATATTTGTCTAAGTATCGATAACCACTCATGACCCACTAACATAATAAAGACAAAGCAATAATTACTGAACTATTATCTGGGACAGTCATATTTCTGTACCGATCTTTGTAGCTATTAGAATATGCAGGGATAATTCTGAAAGATTCCACATGACTTCGGCTCGAAGGATCATCCAGTGAAGGTTCCCGCAGACAGGCGCGACGTGGGGACTTGAGCGATAAATATCTTATTTAATTATCTAGAGTCTACTTATGATAAACCACATAATCCAGCCTCCTTCTTTTAATTAAATACGTCACCCACCAACGTCATTTCCTTCTTTTGTTTTTTTTGTAATTGAGACAGAATGATAAATGCAGAACATGCAATTACAATATCATTCTCAGAGTCAGATATAATGTACCTACCTAGTCTATAACCGACCACAGACACTTGAATAAGCACTCGTTCGCCTGATCTAAACGTCTCTATAGCATGTGCAAGAATTCCACTTAATTTTTGTTGTATTCTTGCTCATTGCTATTCTTTTGGTGTAAATGATGAAAATGAATTAGTTTATACCAAAAGAGCACGAAACAACCACGCTCCGTACTCTTGTTCTAGCTCTATAGCCAAGGGCGGATCCAGGGGGTCATGACCCTCCCTGGGCTGTGTCTAAGTCGACCACTGATATTTTTTCTAATCTCATTGATTTTATTGTAATAAATACTTTGTATGATGTCTCGTATGTGTTTGCCACACATGCGCGAACGACACGCACAATAAGACTATAAATGTGCTCTGTTATTATAATTATATGATGATTGACCGTAGAGTTTCTTGCCGGCTCTTCTTTATAGGAAACGACCAAATGGAACCGTGCTCCTAACTTCTAACGTTTCATAAGTGCCCCATGTAGGTTTATTTTATGACACCGGTAGTAGAATTTTCGTAAAGTTTTAATTGAAATTGTTCCACCAAAGTCGCATCGCGCCGTCGTCGCATTGCGCCTGTCTGCTAGCCTTGAGTCAGATCAATTATGCTCATGCTCTTCAGAATCCAGAATGAGTAAATAAACAAATTCTAAAATAAGGTCTGAACCTCGTTTTTTTATTGTTTCCCCATTTAGCAATAACCTGTTTATGAAATAAACAGGTAATTGTACCGTTATCAGAAGTTTGAGTGCATTTTCAATTATTGGCTCTAGGTGTCTGTGTACTTTTGAATGAAGAAAGATTATGGAGACAGGTTAGTGAGAGGATCAAAGGACAAATCGAACGACAATAAGTTGGAATAAAGATATTATGTAATATGTAACGAAATCGAAGATATAGCTAATGTAAGAAGCAATAAAATAATAAAACAAGATATCTTATAAAAGTCAAATTATCTATCGAGTCACGTTCAGACACATGCTCAATTTAATTTATTAACTTCAATTAAAATAAAGATTATTTACACTTTCCACTGCTATCACGCGTAGCCGTCAAAAATACGTTGTGGGAGTATTATCATAGTTGTTTTAAAGAGCAAATATTTGAGAGAAGCAACGTAGTAAACTATTTTAAACTAATAGAAAATATTGTCTTAAGTAGACAAACACCGTAATTAGGGAAACCCCACTAGGTGATGTTCATCACAATGATAACAGATTGTTTGCACTACTTACTTACATAATTATTGTTTGTTCTTTAATTAGATAATGATGCTGTATTTTTCTAGAATAGAACAAATAATTTAATCGTTAGAGTAAAATATGAGATGTAACAGAATTAAAAGTTTTCCACGAGATAAGATAACAGGGTTTAAATATTAGTAATTTCCATTTTTAGGATGCCGTACCTCAAAAGGAAAAACGGAACCTTTATAGAATCACTCGTGTGTCTGTCTGGCTGTCCGTCTTTCACAGCCAATTTGCTCCGAATCTAATGGGCCGATTTAGTTGAAATTTGGTTCACACATGTATTTCTTTGACCCAAACATGGACGTGTAACGTAAATAAATGAATTTTGAATATGGGGGTTACTTTTGGAGGCAAATAACAAAATAAAAATAAATTGTTTTGCATACTGTACCGTGTGACATATCAAATGAAAGGGGTTGTTACGAGGATCTCAATTTTTTTTTCAATAATTTTAAACTAAATACTTTTAAAGATATTTAAGACAATTGATGAAAATTGACCAACCCCCTTATCTCCGAAACTACTGAGCCTAAAATTTTGAAAAAAATACAGAGAATGGTTCTTTACTCATAGATTACAGGAAACCTTATAAGAAGTCTATGGTCTTAAAATAACAAAGTAAATCTCTCAATATTGTGCGTACAAACTTACATTTGCAGTTGGAATGTATGAGACATGTTTTTCAACTACAATGTTAAGTTTGTTCTTGGGATAAATTCATCCCAACTACGGAACCCTTCATTGTGCGTGGTCCGACACGCACTTGGCCCGTTTTTTAATGTTTTCTTACTACCTACATCTTTGCATTTTTCACAGAAAGAGGGCTTTGGCATCCTACACTAAGAACTGCCCTCGTTGACTATCTTGTATCATTCTAATACGCCTCTCCGCGTTAAAAAGGCACAATTTTACAAGACCTCCTTTTTCATAAAGAACCGAGTTGTCCGCCCTGCATTATTCCTCAGATAACATAAGATTAAGTAATTGAGTTCGTTTCAGGTTTCGGCATGTACAACATCTGTCACATGCTGATGTCCGGGGTCATCCTACTGGGCATGATCATGCAGAGTTTAGCTCTCGGGTACATCCTGCCAGCTGCACAGTGTGACTTGGACCTGACGCTGCAGCAACGGGGCTGGCTTTCTGCTATACCCTTCTTAGGTGAGGACTGCTTTTGCGTGCATCTTTAATGAGTAGTTTTTATACTCGATCCATAAAATCAAAATCAAATCATTTATCCACTTTATGCAGTTTTTGGACGTCAAAATTACACAAGAGAGTCCCCCAAAACGGCCACCCTTCACCACTTTCTAATGCTTTAGCTGGGAAAAAGAAGTAGCGCAACAAACTCCACAGCAGATTTTGAATTAAATTATTAACACGCTGTTCAGACCTTGGTGGTGGAATTAGCGGATTAATTAAATAATCCGCGCTGAATTATGTCAGACAGTACAATTTTTACAGTTTTTTTTTGTATTTAGAGTATAGTGCGTTTCATCAAATAGTTCCTTTGCCGTAATGTTGGCTCCCTCCCTGAGCCAACATTACGGCAAAGGAACTATTTGATGAAACGCAATCTATAACCTATCCTAATGAAACACAATATTGTTATGCAAAGTTCAATATTAGAGCCGACTGGAAAAGTTTCGTCTCTAAGTATGTGTACAAAATTTTCCAGTCGGTTAAAAATGTAAATTCATATTTCCAGCTATAATCCTGACGTCATACTTGTGGGGCTGGCTGGCGGACACACAGGGTAGAAGACCAGTCATGTTGTTCTCCATGTTGATATCCGCCATCTTCTCAGCATTCGCCAGTTTCGCGCCCGACGTCATCTCCTTCGGGGTTCTGGTCTTTATGTCCGCTATATTGTAAGTTGCTCGATTTTAACTTTCAACTCTACCTATACCTATTTCGAAGAAATGATCTAACATCAGCTGTTGCTTAAGGGCCACAGAAGACAAGCTACTTTTAGCATCAGCGATCGGCGTATTAGCCGCTTTTTAGCAGCTAAATGCAGCGACCAAAAATTCCACAACGTACACTTAAAAACGCCAAACGCGGTGATGGAGTCGCTTTTCGGAAGCTCGACACAGTAGCTGAACGCTACGCCCACATTCGTATGCCGGTCGCATCGATTTGGCATCAGCGGAACACGACTGCTCTAGATTTTGACGAAGCGACCGCCTCCCTCCATCTCTCCAGCATCGGAGCAGTCGCTAAAACGCGCGATTCCGATACCGCATCCGAACGCAGGAAGTCGTGAAATCGCGATCCAGCCTCGATAGAATCTCTAAAACGCGCAATTTTAATACTGCGATGGAACGCAAAGAGTCGCCAAAACGCAACGCAGCATCGATACAGTCGCAAAATCGCCGATAATATAAGTAGCTAGTCTGCTGAGGCCCTAAGTACCCAAGTGTAAACAATTGAAGTAGAAGTTCACAGCTGATTAGAGGACTCCCAGAAAACTTTAATAAGTGGTTAAAGATGAAATTGCTTGTGCATGGTATTAATATCGGCCCACAGGAACTTATCAAATATTAATGACAATGCGAGACATTAATGACTTGAAAACCAGGATTAATACCCCCGTTGGGTCTTGCTTCTAATACATAGAGTCTCCCCTTACGTACCGCTGATGGGAGTTCTTAATATTTCTATTTCAATTTTGCAGCATGTCTGGCTCATCAGCCGTGGTGTACACGTACCTCGGCGAGTTCAACAATCTACGACACCGAGACAAGATGGTTGCCTTCGGATCCTCTTTTGTTGGAATCGGCACCGTTATCCTACCATGTAAGTCTCCATGCTGTAAGATTCTGCTTTAAAAAAATACTTTAATTCATTTAGTAACAGAGCTTTATTATACCTCCTTGGAGCCATATTAGACTATCATAGAAATATGATCAGAAATGTATTTGTCATTTTTATATGAAGAACTTATGACGGTATAATAACTACATATGATTCATATCGACTATGATTATAGTTAAAGGATCCTATTTGACAGCAAGCGTACACGCGTAAGCGTGACGGTAGACGGATATGATCACATTTGTATGTGATCATATCCGTCTACCGTCAAAAATGGCTAAATCAATCACAGCTAAATCGTTATCCATATTGATTAAGTATGAAGTTTATATGATCATGTAAGTGTAATATGTAAAAATGAAGAACAGCATCATTTAACTATGATCATAGAATTTGACAGATATGAAATCATATTTGTATGATAAATATAAGACAGTGTAATTGGGGCCTTAGCCAAATATCAAGTACAGTCCAGCCGTCGAAAGAATGCGTTCTTGACACCTGTCAGTTCCTTACTAACAAATAATTGTTTTGCGAATTTGATCCATATTAGTGTCCAACCGACAGGGGTGTCAGGAACGCATTATCTGGACGGCCGGACTGTAGTAGGTAATTTTCTATACTGTTACTTGCGAAGCGCCTGCGACTTTCATAGCAACTAGGGTTGTTACACAATTTCATATTATCACAAGCTGTATTTTTTAGGCGTCCGCTACTCATAACTAATGAGTAGTTACTGGACTTGAGTAGGTACCATTAAGAAATAAAGAAAGAAAATAAATTTATTTGACCCAGGTTAAGGCACACAATATTCACACAAAAACAAAGTACTGAAATAACTTAAAATACTCAATACTCAAATCTTTATTGCTTTACCATAATGTGTACTTCGGTGGTAACTGTATAATTAAGATCATTATGAACCCTGTAGGGCACAGCTAAAGGGTAGGAGATAGGAAGCCCTGTTTTATGAGATCATTAAGTTGTTATTGTGGGAGCAAGTTTTAACTTACATATAATCAAAGTCAGGAGATCGCGAATAGGATAGGTACTAACATTTCGCTTATCTATTATTTATGTATTATTGTATTGTGCGCCTCACGGCTGCGCCAAATACTACATCTAAGCTTGAAACTAGAAGCTTTGAACTACTAATAATACATTCCCCAATCAATTCCAGGTGTCTCCTGGCTCATTCTGCCTCTCGAATTCGCGTATCCGATACCGTTCCTGGGTATCGAGTACCGTCCCTGGCGACTCCTGGTGGTGGCCTGTGCGATACCCTTCGCGTTAGGAACCGTACTCCTGATGTTTGCACCAGAGAGCCCCAAGTTCTTGTTCGCTACTGGCCAGTATGATACAGCCTTGAATGTTGTCAAGAGGATTTACTTCAGAAATACTAAGATGGCTGAGGATACTTTTCCTGTAAGTATTTGTAGTATTCTTTTTAGGTATTTGTAGTATTAATTTAAAATTGGTTTCTATCTCTCTACTGGTATTCTTAAATTTGAATAGAAAGATTTTGAAAAATTGAATTTCTATTGTGTTAGTTGCATGGCTTTCAATTTGTTCAGGCGTCAAAGCACATAAATCATAAATCATTTATTACTTATACTTAATACTTAACATTCAGTAATTATTTATGCAATAGCATAAGGAATCGTTAATTAACTTTTGACGTTATTGTCACTTGAAAGCGTGTTGACTTTCACTTGTTATAAAAAATAAACATTAAATTCAGGCATTAAATATTACATAAAATAACATTTCACAATATTGCAACAGAATAAATCACAATAGAACAAAATGTCAAATAAAATGTCTTATACTTACCCATATTTGTTTTATTTAAAACCTTCAGCCAATATTTCTATTTCACCATTCAATTTAAATTTAAATACGAAGACAAATAATAGAGATGTTGACTGGAGAAAAAAAACGATTTAGTCAGTCAGATAATAAAAAAATATTAGACATATATTTTTTGCTTTATCATAGTAATAAAAGTCAGGGAGTGGGGGCTCCCTACGTCACAAGTCAGTATAAAATCTACCGGGGACGTCATGCCACATTTTAACGTATTGCCTACTCAATGTATTGCCGTAATCTTTTGATTACGTAAAAAAAGAAAAAATACGTGTCCACTATTAAAATCTGCCTGACCATAATTTTCATATCATTTTAGGTCAAGTCCCTATTAGTAGAGAACCAGATGACGAAGGACACCAACGTGAAGGGCGCGGCCGCCATCTGGGCGTCCATGAAGGAGCAGACGGTTCCTCTGTTCAAGAGACCGCTGCTGCCCTGGACTGCTCTCACCTGCTTCGTGCAGTTCGGGATCTTTGCCACGTAAGTTTTATTACTATTTATGTTTTACTAGCAACCCGTCCATGCTCCGCCTTAGGACTTGACAAAACATCCAGATTTCTTTAGTAAGTTTAATATTAATGTATTATATACATAAACCTTCCGGAATAAACTCTTTAAACAATAGTGAAATCTGTATCAAAATCCGTTGCGTAGTTTAGAAGAACAACGCGGTCATACGGACAGACACGAAAAGCAACTTTTGAACGAAATTTTTGCTAGAATAAGTTGGAATTATGACAATGGCAAAAAGCACAAAGTACACGCATAATAGGGCTGAAAACCTAACCATGCTAAAAGATAGCATGGTTAGGTTTGCAGCACTATTGTGGCTTGATCAAAACCCAAGTTGTAAAGTCGCTACATTTTAAATGAATGTCAATTATTTTCAAAATTATTTCCTCTTAAATCTTAGAATTTGGATTTAAACGCTGGTGCGTGGTAATTTTTCGTTTTCTTTTCGAAGTTCCTTTTGCACCAGAGTTACCTATTTGTGTTGTGTTTTCAGAACAAACGGCTTCTACGTGTGGTTCCCGTCCATCCTCAACTCCCTTGCTACTCACGAGGGAGGAGAGACTAAGATCTGTGACGTGCTCGATGCAGGCAGAGATGCAGTCTCTAATGGCACTATGGTAAGTTCGAGAAAATATAAAACGACCCAAATCACCGATGTCTAACAATAGCTAAAACTATAATGACCCCTCACAGGCACTGAAAAAAAATTATAAGTGGTTAAATAATTATATGACATAAATTATTAATAACCCGTAGACCTTTTGGAAGGGGCGACTAGAATCAATTAAATTTTTTTGTAAACTTTGACGTTCAAAAGTGCCTTACAGGGGCCTATTTGAAATAAATGATTTGACTTTGACTCAATCTATTACTTTATAACATTTGAAAAGTTCATTCACAGATTTTTAGAGAATTTCAAATATAACTAAAACCGTTGTATCCAAATGTTTCTCAAACACCCTTTCAATATTGAACTACTTTTTGAAAGTTTACATTGCCGGATAAACAAGGTATGTACCATTAGATCCGTTTCGTTCTGAAATTCAGTTTTTAATAATAATCTCTTTACTCTACAGATCTGCGACGACACAATCCACACGTCAACCTTCGAGCGCTCCATCTACATCGGGCTGGTCTTCTCCTCAATGTACATCATCGTAGGCTTCCTCGTTGACTACGTGGGCAAGAAGCCGATCCTTGTGGTGATCCTGGGCTTCACCGGCATCAGCGGGATCTGCGCCCACCTCGCCTATAACCAGCAGTTGGCTGTGGTGCTATTCGCCGTCTTCCAGATGTCTGGAGCGTGTATTGGCTTGATGAATGCTGTCGCTGTTGAGTTGTTCCCTACTAAGTACAGGTGAGCTATAAAAACTTATTGCACTTGCAGCTATTACTTGCAATTATTCTACTTCTTTGAGGGACGACCTAATTTCGTGTTCAAAAGATAGGTAATAATCGTTAAGTTTTCTGGCCCCGATGGAAAAAAAGACGCATCTAAAATTTTTTCCAGATTTGAGTTATATATATTGCCGGAATCAGAAAAAAAAGGCGCATCTGCCTGTATTTTTTATATCAATCTGGAAAAAAAATTTAGATGCGTCTTTTTTTCCATCGGGGGCAGTATTGTCCATCATGGTGTGGCGGCTGAGTATTCACGCAGTTGGTTTCCAATAAGAGTAGGTAAATAAAGACAATCACAGGCACTGGCATGGCCATGTGTTTCACACAATTACCAACTCTCACGAGTAATTTTCACGACGATCAGTAATGGAGCAATACGTGGTCCTTAGGTACGAATGAACAGCTGTGTTATAATTATAATGGTCCTTTGGTTACGATCAAAACACGGTGTCAGAATTACTATTACTTCTTCTTATGCATGGGGTACATACTCATCTATTATTTTGTATGCCTCACAGAGCCATGGCGATCTGTCTGGCCATGATGATGGGTCGAGTGGGTTCCATGGTGGGCTCCAACCTCGTCGGTCTGTTCCTTGAAGTCAACTGCGGCGCAGGATTCTACTTATTCGGATCCATTATTATAAGTAAGTACACTTTTCTTACTTACTCTGTATTCATTCATTACAATTACTATCTAAAGCGACTGCGTAACAGGCCTCAAAGAATTTTCCAAAGACGTATAGATGTACAAATGATAGATAGGGATAAGTCTAAAGGGGAAAAGGAATAAGATTAACTCCCAGGCGGGGTCGTCTCACTAAGTAAATCTTGGAATCCCTACGGGGGGGCTAGACCGATGTTGCCAAGTGTTCTTCTATTATGTGAGACCTAAAAACTTCGGTCTCTAATAATGACTTTTCAAGGATGGCAACATAAGTAAAATTGAAAAGGTGCATAAATGTTTAAAAACTAACCATTTGGTAGTTTTTGCGAAATTTTTGTTTAAATTATCAACAAATTAGCTGATATAATATTTCGTCTAATTTATTTAATATGATTAAAATTGAATAAATATAAATCTCATTCATGCAGAATATAATAGATAAACGCTCGTATAGCGTAGGTTGCAACTTTAATTAAACAAAAGGGTTACTAATCAAGCCAATAAATAAACAATTAATTTAATTTATTGCAACGTATCGGGCAGAAGCTAATTATTTTCTAAATTGATTAATTTCACAAAATTAGGTGGGAAAGCTTTGTCAAATGTTCCTGACAACCCCACAGACCCCATTTCACAAGAAAAATGTCTGCCAGCGTGATCGCATATTGATGTTATTTCTAGTGAATTCTCTTGTCGTCATCTATTCATCTTTTAATTTAAACAATAAGGCTACTTGACCACCAAAGCGGAGCTGGAAAATTGTAATCAGTGAAATTTCACAATAATTTAACATCGGTTACACTTTCCCAGTTCCGTTTTCGTGGACAGACCTTGAAATAAATATCGCAAAGAAATCCGATTGGCGATTTAGAATGAGGAGTCAAAAAACCGTACCATTTTATTTGTACGTACTTGTCAGCCTTCTCCCTAGAGTAGATATGTTCCTTGCTAATTCTACTTTCAAATTGAACCGTTGTCTCGATAGTTTTGACTGACAAAAGTGAAATGCTTGAGTAAATAAAACGAGGGTCATTACTAGATAATCGGTAAAGAATAACTTAACCAGCGTCCTCTATTCAGTATAAGTATCTGATTGTTTTCGCAAATCGTATATTTTTCTGTTTGCCTTTTTCAGTAAACTCGCTGTTCTGTCTCACTCTACCAAACAAGAAGAGGACCCCCCACAAGAAGATTGTAGTGGAATCAACTCAAAACGAGACCCACGAACCAGTATGAGCCGGTTCAAACCAGAAACATGGAACTGGACAGAACTAGCTAATTCTGTTTGCGAAGAAAACCGAAGAATGTTTGAAAAAAATACTCGGACCCAGTCTTAGGACTTATTTATTGGCACTAAGTTCTATTATTATATGCAAGACTATTCTGAAACATTATCTATAGGTAAAACAACAATCACTAAAATTGGATCAGTGGTTCTCGAGCTATGAACGCACTAACGGACAGACAGAAAGACAGACGTTTTATAATTATTTAAAGAGGTATAAAAATGGAACTCGGATTAAATCCATCGCCAATAAAAAAGCCTAACACGCTACATTGCTCGAGCAATATAATAAAGTTATGAATGAAATTTTTAACTGTATTAGTAAAATGAAGTACGTAATTGTTTTAAATGAATGAAAGTTTATTTTTAACCGACTTCCAAAAAGGAGGAGGTTATATGTTCGTCGCGTATGCATGTTATTTTGTTTTTTTATTTTTTATTTATGTATTTCCGCCGATTTCCCTGTCAATTGTGGACTGATTTTGAAAATTCTTCTTTTTTTGTATGAAAGGGTAGGCTCCCAAATTGGTCTCATATAAATTTAATTAACTTTGCTTGGATAGTTTTTGAGTTAGCTTCAATAATACGTATTTTTACCACTTAGTATATGTGGATGATATGATGATAACTTACTGTCACTATTATTTACATATCAGGTGGAATGGCGAATTCGTGTGGGGTAGGCACCACAACTAAAAAGTGAAAAATAAAAAACAAAAAGTTTTTTGGTTTGTGTTTTACGTACAAGTCAGCGAAAGAGAATAGTAACCAGGGAAATAGCTGACTGAATACAGTGGATAGTGTGGTTACCAAACTGTTTGGTTGACTGTGTATACCTTTAAAATCGACCATTAATACTGTTAGTTATTATTAAAATAATTTTAGATTTTTAAGTAATAAAATGTATACGAAAATAGAGTTGATATAGTGAAAATGTGTGGAGCACACTCAAAAAAAACGATCGAAATATTTTAATGATTTTTAAGTAAAATAGAGGGTTGTTTAATGAAATTAAAATAATCGAAAAAAAACTCTCGAAAGATTGCTAAGCTCGATATACGTTAGTAGCAAATAGGTACTGCTCTTGAGTTATCGATACATACTACCTTATGAACTTTTAAAAGGAAAAAAAATATTGACCAACAAAAACAATTCACTATAGCTAACTATTATTATGTATCATAGGATAATAGGTAAATATAATCACAATTTCTCAAGTTCTGTGATTACTATTACAGAAACACTGCCATTACTACGTTTTTGTTAATTATTTGTAAGATAACGAACAATTAAAGATTGTTAATAGAATTTTACTGCATTTTTATATTACTTATTATTATTTTTATATTATTAACTGCTTCGTTGGTCTAGTGGTCGCAAGCGCTACCACTGAGCATGAGGTCCTGCGTTCGATTCCCAGGTCGGTCAAAGTGTTATTGGGTTGTTCCATCTGGAATTTCTCAGTGGCAGCCCGGAGTCTGAATTTGTGCCCGGTTGATGGCAATAGGCTCGCTCCCTATTACATGGGACTTAAACATAACTGGCGAAATGTGGGTGTACTATAGGTACACCTCTACCCAACCCTTAGAGGAATACCGGCGTGAAAGTCTAGTATCTATCTCAACAGTTTTGTTTTATTGGTCCTTTATCGCCTAGCTTTGCTAGCTTGTTAACCGCAACATATTTAACTTTGCCCTTGCATTCCACTAGGTCCTTTTATCATCACACATAACATAATAATATGCTGTAGGTTCTACCTGCCCCCATGGGAAAAAGAGGTGAGTTTATTTATGCATATACAATATGAAATTTAATTCGTTTGCATCCTTTTGCGTGGATGTGACACATATTTTCCCCCAAATTGTTTATTTTTGTGTTTTGTTCTTTCTTTGCGTCATGTGTACCGCAAATAAACGTATTTTCTTTCTTCTTCTTTCTTTCTTTCTTCCTCTTAAGGGGTCATTGTACTCATCATTATGAACAACTTTCACTATGGGGCCAACCTTGAAATCGCGAAAAAAAAATCAGCTGTTCCATACATTATAACGAGCTATGCGAACATAAATGTATGGAACAGCAGATTTTTTTTATACAAACATACTAATTATCTGAACCCAGCTTCCAGCTTTTATGTGGAAGCAAACATAAACTTAGTGTAACTAAATGCTCAGACAGACAGATATTGCGTTTTATAATAAGAACACAGATACAAAATAATGTCAAGTACATTATTTGCTAACTATGTTTTATACGATTCAACAACAACACAATAAACTACCCTACTCGCAAAATACTAATGAATGGAAGTCCCATTCACGTTACAAAGTAGCGCTCATTCACCAAGCTCCAACTTGTTGAGCTGCGCAGAACAGATGCGCAGTAACATAACCTCAAACAGCGCCCATCGACCGAAATATTTCAGGAAAACCATCGCGGAAGCTTTCATAGAGCTTTCCGAACTGAAAACGTTGTGCCGCCCTACACTGCGGAAGTCGAAGGTTCCTACTTCCGGGAAACCTGGCGACGAGGGCAGGGAAATTTCAGAATTGTGGGCGGCGGTACTAGGCTACCAGAAACGTTAGGAGATAGGGTTGCGATGGCATCGTGCGGAGCGAAGACGAAGAGTACGCATGCGTGGAATGTCTTGTATCGATTTTCTTTCCCCCTTCCCGCCGTAGCCGCGATCACTGCTATACATTGAGATACGAAATAAAACAGAATAAGTAGCTATGTTACATGATATGACAAAATATTTTTCGTTCATTTATTTGCATAATAATGATCTCAGTCTTAATTAAGAAGCAAACTGCAGGTGTTGTTAGTTCTCTTTATCACATGCTTGTAGAAGCTTATGATATTATAATTATTTACGGGAGAAATCTTTATTTATGCGGCTCAAGATAAACATTATTTAGGCCACCACAATCAGTATAGGAAACTTTTTATTTTAAATTTGGTCGCCACTGGTGAAGACAGAAGGTGGTCGGTCATGGAAAAAAAATCTATAAATCATTAATATATAAAAATCAATGATCAACAAGTGATTTTCGTAGCTCAGAGTCGTATCGTACTACAACCGAATGTATGTGTCTAGCCAAGTCCCTACTGCCGAGAAAGGAATTTCCCTAACTCCTCGGTCCCCTGTGCGCCTAGTAAGTCAGATGTCGTGGAAAGTTCGTTGAAAAGATATCAGGCGGTTTTCCAAGCGAAAGGACCACTTAATTTCTTTGCGAAAAATTAAGAAAATTTTAGGAAGATAATCCACTGGTTTTATTTTCACTTTCCGTTTTTATCATCCGAACTTATTAAATGGTCCTTATGGAAATTATGAACTTTCTCAAAAAGAGAAAAACCATAATTATTCCGTTTCAAGAAAGTGGGTACTTGAGGTCCCGTATGGGGCCTTGGCCCCATAGACAACATGACGGCCAAGGCCCACTACGAGTCCAAATCATAGTGGGATCCGCCATTTTTGTCATATTTACCAGGAGTACAGATTCTATAAGGAGGTTATCGATTTTCCACGACGCGCAAAAAAGGGACCACCCACGGTCCACTTTTCCCTAGCGCAAGAAAGAGACAGACTTATATCGACGCCCCCAAGTCACCCCAACCCCGCTTGAGATATCTCAGCTGATTTCATTCAGGACCGTGTACAGTATTGGTTACGTAGAGACCTAATAAGATTAACTTAGCAAATATGCACCTGTGTATTTTATCGCAGAGCGCTTGGCACATAGTCCTTGCGTCAAGTTCGTGAACGGGCGCCGTCAGTAGGGACTGACGGTCATCTCTTAGCTGCCACGGCTTACATATTTTAATTTTTGAATCGTATTTTTTTTTTTTGCTATTACGGACGCTTTTAACGTTCTGCATCGTTCTCACATGTTTAATTTCAACATTAATGATGTAACTAATATTTTGTAACCATATTTTGATTTAAAAGAGTGTCCGTGGAGTTTCTTGCCCGTTCTTCTCCATAGGTACCTACTACGCTTTGGAATGGGCAACTAGTGTCATCCTTCTGACTGACGACCCCTTGACAAATCAAAAGTGCCTGTAATTGGAAAGTTATAAATAAATATTTGAGTTTGAGTTTTAAATTATATTATCAAAAATATGCAAATAAGATAACTGATTTCTTACCATCCCGTGTTCATCATAAAAATTGTTAGGTATCAGTTTATAATTAAAAACTTAACAGGCTGCTGCGGAGTTTGTTGCGCCACTTCTTCTTCCCAGCGAAAGCACTAGGAAGTGGTGAAGGCGTTTTGGGGGACTGTCTTATGTAATTTTGACGTTCAAATAGTGCTGATTATCAGCCTAGTTTGAATATATGACTTAAGTACTAGCTTCTGCCAGCGACTGCGCCCGCGTGAAATTTTTTATTTTAACATAAATGAAATTAAAAATATATTCTAAGATACTCGGCAATAGTGTAGCTGCCCATAGAAAAAGAATATTCGGATCGGATCAATAGGAGTTCCGGAGATGTATAAGTATAAGTAGGGGGTGTACTTGTATAATATATACAAATTAAAAAAAAAAAACTCTTTTTAATGTTAGCATAGATATTATAGATAAATGGATTTAAAGATACTTCAATCTAAGCCCTATTAGTATTTTATATTAGTAACTTCTATTGATTTGAAGCGCATTTACTCAAGCCTCGTGGGATTTTCGCTTACTTATAAGTAGCGTTCAAATTCAAAATTTAAATTCAAAAGTCATTTACTCGTATTCAAACTAGGCTGAGAATCAGCACTTTTCGAACGTCAAAATTACATAATACAGTTCCCCAAAACGCCCACCCTTCACCACTTCCTAGTGCTTTAGCTGGGAAGAAGAAGTGGCGCTACAAACTCCCCAGCAGCACTGCTGTCTGTTCAGTTAGAAAAAAAAACTATTACGTTATCATTATTTCACGTAACACACTTTATTAGAGAGTTGATTATCTCTCAAATAGCATTCTCCTCTCTGCTTATCTTTAACTCTTCCTTATCGGCCGAAATCTCTGTCATCCTGTACACACACATGCACCAAATATTTATAAAACGAGGACATACAGTCACAGATTCAATGTTATTATGCAATGAATAAATCAAATTCCTAAATTATGTAGGTATTATACCGAATGCAAGGCAGGCGTACTTACAAACAGTGAAGGGACAAGCATTAATCACTACGCTTGCTAAGTACAGTTTGTTGATTTTTAAACAGGTTTCCGGGTTGCCCGAATCGACTCCTCTGAGTCACAATAAAAATCCTGCTTTTTCGCATCTCTTTTTAACATACTGGCGACGCGCTCCTGCTTTGCACGGTTATTACGACTTGACAAAACATCGAGATTTCTTAGTTAAGTAAACGTAATTTTAATATTAACGTATTATACACATAAACCTACCGAAATAAATTCTCTAAACGATGGGGAAAACATCAAAATCTGTTGCGTGGTTTAGAAGAACAACGCGGACATACAGACAAACGCGAAAAGCGACTTTAATTTATAACATGTATAGATAGATATCGATACCGACATTTTAATTTCGTATCGAGTTCTCGACTTCTGTGTGAAATTTAACAATATTCAAATGAAATAATTATTCAAGAATTAGGTACTATGTACTTTAATTATGTCAATTTATTATCAGAGTTCGTTTAATCTGACAGTTGAATGTTATCTCAGGGAAAGCAGATGTTTACAGTGTGTCGTAACTACTGTCAGCACTTTGGCGAGTGGCACCGCGTCTACACCATATTTACACTAAACGTGCGAGTAGGACATTGCGAGTGCCGAGAGCAATGAAAACGCAAAGGCAACCGTGACTGTGCGTTTTCTTTGCACTCGGCACTCGTAAGCATTCCACTCTCAGCATCTGAACACTCTATTCTAATATTGTCGTAAAACTTTCCTGATGAATGTGTGTGTATGTTTCAAGTTCTAGTAGCTAATCGATTGATTGGTATTAGTTCACACGCATAACAGTGTGGCCATCATAATCGGCCTATAATGTTCCCACTGCTGGGTCACAGGCCTCCTCTCTTTGAGAAGGAGTGGGCTATAATCTACCACGCGGGCTCAGTGCGTGTAGATTTGTTTATGTCCTCGAATTTTTGATTCTAGGACATGGTTTTGAGAGTAGTGCTGATGAAATTATTTACACAAAGTTAAGCGCCTGCTTGGGCTCGAACCCACGACCTACAACTCGTAATTCGGGGCCGTTACCTCTGGGCCACCACTACTCACAACCTCAACCTCATTGCAACGAAAATATAAACATCTGCGTGATTTTGAGTGATGCAAAATCAGATTTAAAATAACTGTGAAACGACTGTTCTATGCCTTCTACTACTTCTGAAATCAAGAAATAGAGGTAGACCCTCTATTATCAAATAGAGTTCCTCGACATCTCTTGGAAAAAAATGTATCTTTATCATACTGTTTTATACCTACGTTGCGCGTTGGTTTATTTACCGATGATTGTTACAATAGACGTTCCGTTTTTTCAAACATTCTCTCTTAAAATACAGCATCAGTTCACCTCCTCATTCTATAGAATACAAACATCAGTCTGGCTTTGTTAGATAACAACAATGTCGTTGACGTTGACGCCGGCGACAGCTGCATGCAACAAAGGCGACCACGTAGGTACGGATATCCGACGCACGACTGATTCAGTGTTCCGATTATAATTGCTCAGTTCATTACATTATGTAGTAACTCACGGGGCACGCTCATTTAAGGTGTTTTCAGCA
Organism: Agrochola circellaris; assembly: GCA_914767755.1. Lineage (NCBI taxonomy): Eukaryota > Metazoa > Arthropoda > Insecta > Lepidoptera > Noctuidae > Agrochola > Agrochola circellaris. Next base: position 2,570,331 of record OU611859.1, on the reverse strand, counting down.
AACGTGACTAGCTGGTTTTCGTGTGACCGTTAGAAATTTTATTACGAAAAAAAATTGAGATGACATTCCTTTTTTTTTTACTTTTTCATGATTATGTAGGTGAGTAATAAATGGAGAGTGATTCTTCTATCATGTCCTTCCTAAAGTATGTGGGTGTTCAGGATAAGTCGTTTAGTACTTTTCTGGTCACAACAAGGCTGGAAGCCGACCCCAACATAGTTGGTAAAAGGCTTAGCTGGACTACCACTTTTACTACTTCTGTCAAACTTCAAAATCGAAGCTCCACTGTTACGTAGGTTCTGGACGGAGAGGTTTGCCACAATTCGTTTGTTTGCGAGCATTTGTTTCATGCGTAGCGTGGCCGTGGGTCGCAGCGAATGATCCTGCCTTCATGTTCATACAAAGCGAAGCGAAGTACATACACGTGCATAGCACCTGTCGAACTATCGAACAGCCGGACTCGTTACTTACTTTGTAATATATAAACCACATGGAGTCGTCAGGCAACCCAAAATAATATTCAAATACAAACTTCCTGCCAAACTAATCAGTAAGACAAAATATTTTTTTTTGACATTTACATTTATCTTATTTTTATGTCACAGTTACATAAAAGAAAACAAACCGTGTTCATGATGTAAAAGAAAAACAGTCAAGTATTTTATTATTTTTATTCATAATTAAAATGTAACAAACTGAAAGGTTGATATAACAAAACCCTTACTTTAACGATCAGAATAATAAATATAATGCTGGCAAAAGCATATTAGTTGTTCTTCTGAGGTTTTACGTGATCTTAACTAATAATAACAAAAAAAAACATGAGGAATCACTAAAAGAATGCCAATGCCTGAAAATGGAAAATGACAACATTTTAGCGAGACAAAACTTTTATTTTAGCGAGACAAAACTTTTATTTTAGCGAGACAAAACTTTTATTTTAGCGAGACAAAAGTTTTTATCGATAATAAGAAGAAGAAGAACGAATAAAATATGTTATAATGATTCATTTTCTTTTTATAATGAATCACTTTATTTTTATATTCATGTTTACAATACTGAGTGACTTTAAATTTAAATTAAAAAAACTGGTCAAGTGCGTATCGGACCACGCACAATGAAGGTTTCCGTAGTTACAGCGTATAGGCAACACTGAAGGAACACGAGTGAGTTTCAGTCAGTAAGAGTCTGACACGCCCTCCCGCTCTGCCCAGAGCAGGAGAAGTTATCTGATAATTTCCCACCCAAAAAAATGGTTTCCGTAGTTGGGATGAATTAAGAACAAACTTAACATTTTAGTTGAAAAACATTTTCTCCCTCCCATACATTCCAACTGCATAATTATGTAAGTTGGTCGTTTATTACTTCTTAACTTGTAGAGCCTACTTAGCTGTGATAGTTTTGCGTTTAATTTCGTTATAATATACTGCTATAGATTTTTTCACATATCTAAAACCATCCATTTGAGGAAACCGAATCCTTGTTTACTACACTATCATAAGTACGTCTACTAGCAACACATATAATATTCTCGAAACATGCACACACACACACTTACGTCTCACACACATACAGACACTCGCAAACACACATTCCCCACCACACCCCCACTCACATACCACACATATAAAATATATACTTATACTTTCAAGCATTTTCGTTAATTATTATCTTTTTATTTTCTTTTGTTTTGCGTTACTATACTTAATTAAAATATTGAATTGTACAAAAACACTAAGCAACTGATTTTCCACTTTTAGAGGGATACGGCACTGATTCTCTTTACTACAGGCTATTGTATAGCCTATCTAAGAGGACAGTACCCCCACCATTTTTGTAGCATACAAGTGTTCATTTGTAAATTGTAACTTTTTTTTACTGTATTCACTGCAAAACCTCTTGTGCAATAAAGTATTTCATTTCATTTTTCATTTCATTTCATCCATTTAGCTGGCAGTGGGGGGGACACTTGACTCTAACAAACATAAACAAAAAAAAAAAAAAATTGTTTATTATCTTAAATCTAGATACAATTAAGTTGCCGGGGCTTCCCAGAAAGTAATCCGAAGATACTTGTGATGGGATAAACCTCGCTCTTCCTCGATTACTTCAACTGCTTCGTTGTGCTAATTAGGTATAAGTTAAGTTACACATTTTTTTAAAGCAATAAAAATTTAAAACTAATAACAACAAACCAATAAGAAAAAAAGAAAAACAAAAATGAAAATGAATTAAATCATGCTTATGGAAGAAAGGTGTAAATGTGTGTTAATGTGCGTGCGAAAGTATATTTTGTGTGTATGTGTGTGTGTTTGACTGGGTGTGTGGGTGTGTGTGTGTGAGTTAGGGTGTATGTGAGTGTGTGTGAGTGAGTGAGATGGTGTGTGTGTGTGAGTGTGTGTGTATGCGTGACGTTCAACCCTGTGTAACCAAAATGTCTTCCACGGCATCATAATTAAGTGTGAAAAGCCATTCCTTCAATATCTTCTTACACTCGTACAGCTGCATAGGGTAAATGTTAAGTATGCGATTTACTTCATTATAAACGCGTGGGGCTTGAGCTACATTTTGGCGACTAGCAAAAATTGAACGTGCTGAGTATGTAGGGGCTACTATATCACAGCGTCTTTTTTTAAATTTGGCATGGCTAAAGGGTAGAATTTTATGGTATCTGAGTACAAGGTGTAGGATGTAGAGTTTCCTGACGGAGAGCAGCTTAGAGCTTGAGTATAGAGATTCAGTAGGAAACCTGTAGGGCTTACAGTACATGACATTAGCACTTTAAAACTTAATAATTCGCAAACGGATCCCTAAATCCAAAAATGGTTTTCACAAACTCCCAATATTTTTGAACCTTGACCTTTCCAACCATGGATCCTCTACTCCATGGGACAGACGAGAAAAAATACAACTTTATGTAAAGGGGAGGTAATCTAAAAAAAATTGCCGCGGACAGACAGACCGACAAACAGACGGCGGACGACATGGCGAATATATAAAATGCGTTACACAAAATGGAATAACATAAATGAACTGGTATTGAGATGTATTGATTTCATTTAAAAAAATTATGAATATATTTATGTTGACTAGATATTGGGTGATTTTACGCAGACTTCATTTAAGTTGATACTTTTTTGAATAAATATAAATCTTTTCAATGTTTTTTCGGTTTGAAACATGGAAATCGATAGATGGACATAGGTTTTTTGAGGCAGATAAACATGATACCATTTTAATAATTTCATAATATATTTTTAAATATCACTGAACCACCAGCAAATAAATTTTATATTAAATCTGAGGTAGTATTCCGTTATGAAATCTACTATTTTAATAACATCGAAATTACAGACTTTTTTTAGGAATAAGGATAAAGCTTTAGTCGGAAGACATGCAATTGTTACGAAATGGTCAATAATTTTGATTTTGACCCAATTAACAAAAATGTAATAATTATTTATGTGAATATTAAGTTATTAAAAATCATTTGTAAGTTACTTTAGCCTATTATAAAAGTAAATGATTATGTAACTGACTCCATGGCCATACCCGATTTTTGCCTGTCGTTGGCAAAAATGTTTTTCCGAAATTTGGAGTCTGCTGAAACGAACGGCCAACCAATATCCATACATAAAGATTCCATAGCTAATGTTATTATATCGTAAAGTTTACATAGATGATTATCATAACTTAAAAACTGACGTGCGAACTGAAGTGCGAGTTGGATTAGCCCCCTAATAGTTCGGTACCGATAGAACAGGAAAAAAACATTAGACCAATGCATTTTTTTGGCATGGCACAATGGCGGACGATACTCAGAAGTAGCTGGAATACGAGACTGATGAAGAAGATTTTATTTTTGAGGTTTAAAATATATAATTGAGGAGCCCAAAGGGCGTTCTTGAGTTTTGTATTGCCATGACATACAATATAGATCATAATAATACTCCTCCAGGCCGTATTTCGGCCATGACAGCCAATCTCAGCGGAGACTAGCCATCTACGTGGGAGATATTATAGTGCAGTGATGTGTGCGCAGTCACAGGTGCATTCATTATCATAGTCCGATTGGACGGAAATTCACCGGAGAGACATCAGGCGCAGGACCAACGGCTCAACGTGCTTTCTGAGGGACGAGGTTATCAAAATTCAACCCTGGGAGAGATGAACAAACATACTGACTGACAGGTGAAGGCTTACTACAACGGCCCCGTTGTCACGTTTTGAGTACGGAACCCTAAAAACGATAATTATTTTACATAATATGTGTGTAATGAATTGCATAAAGTCGTTAAGTTAGGCAAGACAAGCGGAAGGCAATTTATAACCTTTATCTCACAGATAGTGATTGTTTTCCTTCTTGAAGAATCCGAAACTCGTATAGGCATGGTATAATAATATTATACTTCGCCAGATATAGCATTCCGAGACACAGTGGTCACGTGGGTGACACAAGTCTACGTCATTACATCTGTGTTACCAGAAGTTTGTAATAATAACTGCCCAACCCACCGTTATTACCTGTGCAAATCCGATAAAACAATGAGGTTTTAATTAACAATTACGTTGGTTTATTTTTAAATTGAATTGTTTCGTTTGATTAGACAAACGAAACGACAATTTAAATGCTTTTTAACAGTACATCATATTTTTTAACAGAATGGTGACTGAAAATCTTTCCTAAATTCGCGTTTTGTTGCAATAATGTGGCAACTGGATGGTGACGTAAGCATGTGTCACTCCCAGAATGCCAGACCTTGTTTTATACCGGATATTTGCTACACAGTCTGTGCGCCAAGTATCGAAGTCTGTTTGTGTGGCATGGATAAACCATTTTAACATATCATAACATCACGCCTGAATTCCCGAAGAGGTAGGCAGAGGCCACTTCTTCTTCCCAGCTTAAGCACTAGGAAGTGGTGAAGGGTGGGCGTTTTTGGGGGACTGTCTTATGTAATTTTGACGTTCGAAAAGTGCTGATTCTCAGCCTAGTTTGAATAAATGACTTTTGAATTTTGATTTTTTTTTAATTTTAGAGAGGTGCACCAATAGTAACCCAGCACCCACCAGTGTAGTATATATACCATTTTTAACTCCAAAAGGAGGACGTTATCAGTACGGATGTTTTTTTTTAAATGTTTCTTCGGGCATTACTTCGTCATACATAGACGTATTTGCAAAATTTTTTTTTTGTTTGAAAGGGTATACTTCCAAGATGGTTCCATTGTCATCAGGCCAGGATCTGATGATGGGATCCTGGGGAAATCGAGGGACTTATCAAATATTATAGGTACACCTATAGCTATTTGAGTATTTTTTATAATAACTCATGCAGTTGCTCTCGGAAAGCACCATTTGGTGAAGTGGAACTGATGATGGAGACCACAGATGACCACCGGAACTGCTCAATAATAAGTATTTGACGGGTTCAGATTCGATTACTTTAATATGGCTGCCAAGCAATTTGTGCTCGTTACAAAGCATAAGTGGAGCTGATGGTGAAGTACCAGGAGAACTCCTCAATGATTAAAGCCCCTCTTTTTTTTTTTTTTTTGAGGGTGGGAAATTATCAAATAACTTCTCCCGCTCTGGGCGGAGCGGGAGGGCGTGTCAGACTTTTACTGACTAAAACCCACCCGTGTTCCTTCCGTTGCCTGTGTGCCGGGGTCGCGATATCATGATTAAAGCCCCTTGCATCGGGAAAAGCAATATTTTGTAAAAGGTGATGAGCAGTTGACATTGGGCTATTGTAATTTAGATACATTACAAACTGACCTACTAAAAAGTGAGAAATAAATATATTTTTATGAATAAAAAAACGACAACAAAAAGACACATAACTTAAATTACGGAATTCGGTCGCAAATAAAAAAAAACCAATGACTTCGGAAAATGAAGTTACTTTTCACTTTGCAGTGTTTTTTTTGTAAAAAAAATTTATCCAGTAGGTACATTACGGTATTCATAGTCACATGAAGCAGTACGTTTTGAGTATGAATGTGGATGGCTGGAAGAGTAGGGGAACCAAAAAGCCGATGAATGGACTGTGTGAAAGATGATATGGCTAGAAAGGGGGTGACTACCGAGATGATGACTAATAGAGAAGTATGGAAGAAAAAGGCATTTTGCGCGGTTCCCAAGTAAATTGGGATAAGGGAAAGAGAATGTTGATGAAGCAGTAATCAGCCTAGTTCGATTCGGAGGTAAGTTAAACTGGTAACTTTGACGATTATAATACCAGCGTGTTACTGTCCCACTGCAGGGCAAAGGCCTCTTCTCATACAGAAAAGGCACGAGCATTGAACACCACGCTTGGTCAATTCGGTTGGCGATTTCAGACTTGTATTAAGGCGAAAGCGTCATTGATTATGAAATACAATAATTCAATTCGTAACATCTATTTAATTTTAGACGTAAAAAAGTACCTATTTCAACAAGGAACCCTTATAGTTTCGCCATGTCCGTCTGTCTGTCCGTCCGCGGATTAGCTCCGAGACTGTTTGTACTAGAAAGTTGTAATTAGGCATAGGTATACATATTAATCACGCCGACAAAGTGGTAAAATTAAAATATATATATAAATATTTTTTAGGGTCTCTCCCATACACCTAAAGTGGGGATGTTTTTTTTTTGAAACGGTAAGTACGTCAAATTCCGTGTTATAATTGCAATTCATTATTTAATATTCTAGTTCACTAGTAAGCGATATTTCATATTTCCGTAAAGTAATATGACTAAACTAATCAAAACAGGTAAATATTTGACAGCTATTTGCGACGTTGCCAACTTTTTTAATGAACGCTCTTAAGGAGGACTACGGTAACCCGCGAAAATGAATCATCAATCTTACGTTTTTTGCAAGTTGCAAGTCAGTATCAGAACGCCTCTCATTCAAGTCGCAATCTGTCAAACTTGTCAAAAGTGTTAGTAAATTGATTGTATTTTTGACAGATTGCGAATGAGATACAAATGCGAACGTTCTTGAAAATATACGATCTAAATATGATTCACGGCCTTTTAAGAAATATTTGCGTCTAATTCAAATTCAAAATTATTTATTTTGGGATAGCTAGATCCAAAGGTTAGTGTACAAAAACTTAGAAACTATTGTTAGCACTTAAATACAATTACAAAGGACACACCAATTCTATAGACAAATGCCCCTGTGCTGAGACATCCCGGCCCGTCAAGATAACCAATAGGGAGATACCTCCCTAAAAGATCACCAGACGAACGAACTGCCTCAACACAGGTGCACGCACATCTTCAGCTATAGTTTTCAGGATGCTGTTGTGACTTCCCCGCACCCTCCTCATAAGTGACACGACTTTTTACCGAATGACGTCATGAAAATCGTCAGTATGAGCCTGCGCGAACATCTCGGAGGCACTACAGAAACGAGGAAGTCCCAACATCATCCTGAAAATGTTATTGTATTGGACGCGCAGAGTCTCCAGGGATTTTACGGTATAACTAACCCATAGACCACCCGTGTACAGACCCTACTGATCTTGACTTGGTCCGTACAGCGGGCGAATCTACGGGCCAGCATGTTGCCACGGACTGACAGAGCCCTGCACTCCCCTCTCCATGTCAACATCATCCTTAAGGTCGTCGGTAAGGTAATGTCCAAGGTACTTAAACTGCGACACTCTATCTAAGTTAACACCATTCAAAGTAATTTGTGGAACAGATTCAGAACACTTACCGGCGGCCTTAAAGACCCATGTACTGACTCTTCTTTACATTGTAAATAAGTCCATGTGACTGTGACTGTGGCTTCTCAAACTTTCAGCATTTCTCCGAGCTCCCCCACAGTGGGACCCAGCACAGGGCGTGCAAAGCCGGTTTTCCGGTTTTTAGCAAAACCGGAAACCGGACGAAATTTCGCAATTTTTGAAAACCGGGGTTGAAAGACAAACCCGGTTTTATCTCCGGTTTTTTCGTTATTGAATTATACATTTACATTTTGATTTAACCGTTAAAGGCCTGATAAACAACTAATTAACGTGCTAATTGACGTGCTTGAGGGTCACCCAGGGCTTTACCGGTTAAATAAACTTTTTTCGAACGCACTCATCAAATTTCCGAACGCAACCGTTACTACTTACACTCCTCCCTCCGTGATCCGCGACCCCCGCACCCGCGATGTGACACCCCTGCGTCCTGCGTCAACGAACCGAACGTAATCAACCGGCAACAGAAACAAAGAAGCGAAAACTGATGACCGACTTTTTCAAGTCAAACGAATCTATGGAGGTGATCGTTTCCCGAATGGCAGCATTAGACGGCTGTACCTTCAGATTGTTTACAGAAAGTCAAGATCTACGACACGTCTTCAAAAAAAGTGGCTTGGAGCTACCGAAATCACCAAACACTATCGCAAAAATAGTCCTAACTAAAACCGACGAATTAAAAACTGAGACAAAAAACAAAATATCGGTTCTAAAACAAGCTGGACATAGATACTCAATAACTTTAGACGAATGGACGTCATTGAGGAACAAAAGATACATGAATATAAATCTACATTCCATTGCTTTTGGAGGATTTAATTATAAAAATCTGGGGATCGTGAAAATCACCGGCTCGATGTCAGCATTGGGAGCTCTGGATATACTGCGTGCCCACCTTGCAAAATTCAACGTGTGTTTAGATGAGGACATCGTGTCACTAACAACCGACGGTGCGAGTGTGATGGTGAAGATGGGAAGATACATTAAAGGCCATCACCAGATTTGTCTCGCCCACGGCATCCAGCTGGCGGTGATCGATACCCTGTATAAAACAAGTAAAGAACCCGAACAGTATGCAGTAGCGTCTATTGAAACAACCCCTATAAATCCACAGGACAACTCTGAATCAGAAAGTGATAGTGACGACGACGACGATCGAGCTGAAGAAGATCTCAGTGGAAGTCTAGTAATCGAGACCCCAGCCATTTCAGCAAATCCAGAATTATACAGAGAGACAATCACTAAAGTTCGAAAATTTGTAAAATCTATAAAGAAATCTCCTCTAAAAGCTGATGCATTGCGGGAATATGTCTTGCAGGAACACAAAAAGGACATACAATTGCAACTAGATTGTCGCACGCGATGGTCCAGCATGTCCGATATGATCGGAGTGTTTTTGAAATTAAAAAACTCAGTCTTTAAAGTCCTTATAGATTTGAAATCTGAGATATCTTTTTCCGAAGACGAAATTCGAACTCTGTCTGATATTCTCAACAGCTTGAATGTTGTCAAACTGGCTGTTCTATCCCTGTGTCGACGTGATGCTACTCTTCACACAGCTGACACAACATTAAAATTCATGATCAAGAAACTTGATGAACAAAATAGTGTTTTGAGCTGCAAACTAGCGATGAACTTGAGAAGTCGTATTAAGCAAAGGCGTCTCCGGTTAGCAGGTGTCTTGCACTATTTGCACGATTGGGAAGACTTCTGTACACAAGATGACGATGATACGTTTGCCAAACCCAATGGTGCTGACATATCTGACATTATAATAAACTTGTTGCAACAGTTAAAATATCAGCCCAAGAGCTCTGATACTATCCTCGGAGTTCTCTCCGAGCGGTCTGTACCATCGTTATCGTTATCATCTGATGCTGAAGTTGTAGCTGATGAGCTAACTCTTCAAGAGCAGTTTAATAAAGAATTGGAAATCCCCCAAGAATCGGTCTAATTTCGACCTTGCAGGGTTTGTCAAAGTAGAGCAAGCCATGTATGAAAGCGGAGGGCAACGGGGTGTGTATCTCACCGAAGCGTACAACTATTTGAAGTGTGTACTACCAACAAGTGTTGAGAGTGAGAGGGCCTTTTCGAGTGCTGGGTACTTTTGCAATAAAATTAGAAGTACGCTATCTGACAAAATGTTAGATGCACTTCTATTCTTAAGAACTCATTACCAAGAACAGCGATCTCTTGGAAAAAAATCATTTTTGTTTATTGAAATAAATTAGTATAGGGTACACAGTAGGTACACACTTACACACTGTACACAGTTTAATTGATCTCGTTTTAGATCAAATATGAATCCTTTTAATAATGTTGTTAAATTGTTAGTTAGTAGTTCGTAATTAAAAAGCTCAAGTTTCAAGAAATTGAGACATAGGTATTGTAATTGTGGTTGTGTTTAGTGTCATATGATGATGATGGTGTGTTTTGTATGTTTAAAATATATTATTCATGATAACAGAATTGTTAGGTACCTAGTGTACCTACTAAATGTACCACAAACTGATTTGTTGTTGATTTGATCTCAGTTAGTTAATCTTCATATTATTTAAGTTCATGTTATCAAAACTATTAAGGTGGTCTATTTGGTATTGGTTGGCATAAATGGTTGATTATAAAGAGATTTATCGTACAAATCGTTTTATTTTTAGTATTTCTGAGTGTCCAAGAATTTGTTTTCTTGTTAAAATTCTACTATATAAACATTAGAAAATTGTTGCCAAAACCGGGGCTAACACCGGTTTCCGGTTTTGGGCACTCAAAACTGGATTTCAAAACCGGTTTTGAAGACTTTCCGGTTTTGCACGCCTCGTCCGCGTAGCTGATATTATTAACACGAATACCACCCACCCGGCAACCGACACGCATCTAATGCCAAGTTTGATTTCTTAGTAACACTGTATTGTAAACCATACCTACTCACAAAATTAGCTTAATTAAAGTAATTTATGCTCAAGTATAAAAGTGGACAGGGTAACTATTTGATCCGACGATCACTTGTTTTTAAAGAGTTTGTGAATATAAACAAAATAGAAACCTTTTAATTAACAAACTGGCCTTACGTTACGTTTTCCCTACACCAAAACAAAAAAAAATCACGGAAGAAAAAAGTTTAAAACAATCAGGCAGGTAGCGTCACAATTAACTGCAAGTCATAATTATCTCTCGAAAATTATCGTAGAACTCGGGACGGCATCCTAAACAATCTCCGCTGGTATTCCTATCAGTATTTGTATGATTAACCACAAACTATATTTAAGCGCGCACCGGTTCCGAACACTCACTGCATACGTATCAGTCTCTCACTGACACATGGCCAACATAGCTTGGTCAAATATTGGCCACCCACTGTGAAAACAATAAAATATTAGGCAAATATTGATTACAAATAATTCAAAATTAAATCTAAGTAAATTAAAAAAGGCGGCGCGTTGTAAAGCAAGTTTAAAAATAAACCTAGTGGAAAAAGTTCGTTAAAAAAAAATGGCGTTCGCTATAACTGATAACGTTACGAAGAAAAATAGCTTTGAAGAAGCTTTGGACCTTACAGGTGAGTGATTTTTAATTAAAAGGGTCCAAATTATTCGTCAATTTTAGGTGTACATTACCAGCCCTGTATACTTGCCTATAATTTATTGAGTATTGCAACAAATTCATTTTTAAAAACATTAAGTAATTAAGAAAACTCGTAAAGCTCGGATAACTTGTAGTTATATACATTTTCCGACCTTTTCGAGTTTTCTTTCTTTCTGTTTCTGTTCAAATTACCGTGTCAACATCATAAGTACAATGTCTTCTCCTTTGATAGGTAATGCACTTATGATTTATACAGGGTGTAAAAAGACACATCACAAAGCCGTAAACTACGCATACTGTACGTATAGCTAAGTAGCTTTGCGCAAAAATTATTGCTGGGAACCGTAATTTTTTTTTTTTTTATAAAAAAAAACAAGTTTTTATTGCGCGCAATGTAACGCGAACCCACGCTTGAATGAACGGATTCAGTGTTAGTTAAGCTCCGCCCCTACGCTACGTAGGTAGGTACTTGTTGTTCATTGCGTTTTTGTAACTTCAAATGCGTAATCTGTTAAGATAAATCTAAAATTCAGGTAATGTTTGTTTGGAAAAAAGTTTCGTATTATCGCATAGAATTCATTTTCGTGAAAAAGTAAAAAAAAAAAAAGCGACTTTGACCTTCAATATCTCCAGAACCAGTGGATTCCCAGGTATGGTCTAGTGGAAAAAAATGATGCAAATAATGGGTAGAATATGTGGCTTTCGGCTTCGGAAAGTGTCTTTTTACACCCGATATTTATTTAACTATCCTCACCTTGGACGGTGATTAAACTTTTAAAGATTTTTTTTACGCAGTAGCGTAGATAAGAATCCACAATTTTGTAACTCTCTTCAGCACCGTAATTAAATAATACCCGATCAATCACAATCTGAATCATTTTCAAAGAGATTGCTTAATCCATTACTTCATATTTCGAAAAAAAAAACTGCTCACCAACGCAATGACTGTTGTTGAACTGTTAAAATTAAACAGATTAGTCTTTATCGTTTACCGAAAATTTTTACGCAATTAAATAGCTGAGCGAAGTGATTCATTATTTGAATTGTCATGTTTAAGCCTTACAACCTTCAATATCAACTGTATTAAAAAAAGCTTTTCATACGTTTACTGTAATACACGAAAGTAAACTTCTTCTAAATCGGTCCATCAAGGTCAATTTCCCGACCCAATTCTATTTCATTTTGTACTAAGTAGTTTGCACACAGAGATCCAATTTTGATCCAAAAGTTGCCCTAACTTGCACTCCTTGAAATCAATATTCAATTTAATATGAAGCACCTAGGTGAGTTTAATAATATCTAATTAAATAGCAAAAAATACTAAGTAGGTACCTCAACGCATGGTATACAACCCGGATCCATCCCACTAGGTCAGACTGTTAAATATTATCGTATCCAGGGACAGTTTAATCCTAAAATATGATCAACAGTTACGAGTAAGTACCACAACCACTTTAATCATCGTGGGAAGGTCAATGTGAAGTAGACGCATAATAAAATGATAATGACCGAAGAGTACTGTCCGCTGTCTGTATTCCCCGATTTTACTGTTTCCTAGACCCGAGGAGTCTCTCACCTAATGATAATGGTCCAACTTTTTGTTAGCAGATCTACTGTGTCAAATTAAATTACCTAGCGAAACTCAGCAGACGTGAGGGGTCGATCGATCGTCCCTCTAATAAATTTGTGCAAAATTAATATTTTCTTTCTTTGTCTACATAGGGAAATAAAGAAAGAAAATCTTCATCGTTTCGATTGACGCCAGACGCGTTTTTCTTTACCTAAAATCTTTATTCATTTACTAGCGCCCCGCGGTTTTACCCGCATAAGTCTTGATCCCGTGGAAATATCGGGATAAAAAGTATCTTATGTCCTAACCTAGATCATGGTATACCCATGTGCCAAATTTTATCTAAATCTGTTCAGCCGTTTTAGCGTGAAAGCGAAACAAAGAAACTCACTTTCGCGTGGAGTTCGGAAATAATCCCATGGAAACGTACTACCGGGATAAAAAGTATCCTATATGTTAATCCGGGTTATAAACTATCTGTGTGCCAAACTAAATCCAAATCCGTTCAGCCGTTTTTGCGTGATTGAGTAACAAACATACAAACTTTCACATTTATGATATTAGTTAGGATGTGAAAATAAACAATAAAGTGTTTTGACGTATCGACAATACTCAATACCTTAATCGTGATCTATACTCATAATGAGCATTCTTGAAGGAAATTAGCATGTAATGTAAAGACATTCATGAACACGCGAGTTTGCTACCCGTCACTATCACACGACAAGTATATGTGTTCAATCACGACTGTCAGGAAGTTGACCCTGTTCAGGCTCTTACGCAATTGCTTACTAAAGATTTAGTAACACATTCTTCTATATTATGAAAGTTTCAACTTTATGTCACCACTTTTTCCAACAAACATTATTAAATTTTTATTGAAAAATGAGACACTTAAATTAAAGATAAACGAAATTATAATTATAAATAACCTTCTTTATTTATAATTATAATTTCGGTAATCAAATCAAAGCACTCAATTTGTAAGTGGCACTACAGATTGGCATCCCCAGATACATTTTGTGATCCATTTGTATATATTTTCATCAGATACTTTTTTTTCGAACAAGCCGTGGAACCGTGAAACTTAGGTGAAGTGAGCGTGAAGTGAGCTGTCAATAGTGTTAATCCTTAGTATCCTGCCTGTCGATTTGTGACAGTGACGACTCACTTCACGCTCACACCTAACCTAAGTTTCACGTTGATATTTTTACAGAATCGACCGATAGTAATAGGGATGTTGACAGATATTGATTGTCCGTCAGGTAGATTATTAAAAAATATTGGACACGTATTTTTTTCTTTTTTAACGTACGTAATCAAAGATTACGGCAATACATTGAGTTAAAATGTGGCATGACGTCACTCTCCGGTAGATTTTATACTAACTTGTGACGTAGCAAGCCCCCACTCCCCAACTTTAATGCGTTTTATCTAAGCCATTTTTTATTAATATTTATGATACAAGAAAAAAATACGATACTTGATTTAATCAGGTGAATTGGAGCCCATGTGTGCGAAGCCAGTTGAACATTGGTCATTTAAACTTGAAGCTAGCTTGGTCCAAAGTTGAATCCATCACTTTAGGTTTGACCCAACAATATTGCTAAAGTTCGCTCATCTTGCGCGTCATCCGTTGTTTGCTCTCACAGTTATATTACATGGTGGAAAATCACAATGGGATGGCCATTTGTGTTGTTAATTTGATAGTGCACAAGACCGAATTGGCGCCAATTGCTGCCTACAATGAATGTCAATTAAGTCATATCAAATGGTCACTCGCGAGGAACAATATTTAGCTTACAGCCTCGCCCCCACAGGCGCGTTTTTATCGCGCGATAATTACGCTAGCGTTATTGCGATAGGTACAGACGCCAGCACATCAAGCTACTACAATCTGTCAGATTTCTTCAATAGATTTTGAACTTTATTCCTATTGTATAAGGTTCAAGGTTGATTGGGAAAATTTGACAGTTTCGGGTAGCTTGACCTGCTGGCGTCTGTACATTTTGTATCTGCTGCGATAATAATGACGCAATAGAAGTAGGACGCTTGCGTTCCTCCGTCCTGCGATATTCCAATATGTGATCTTAGAACATTTTGTATTAGGACGCATGCAATCTTACACACACCTGCGTTAATAACACTACCACGGTACACGCAGACGTAAGAAATATCGGACAAGGAATGGGGACGCATTATAACGTTATTATCGCGCGATATAAACGCGCCTGTGAGGGAGAGGCTTTATGGAAAGGTACGATCGCGTAGCGAAAAAGTTAAGCTCCATACGGTTAGTATTAAAATAAAATTAGATGAACAATGCTCAGTAAAAACTGAATATCTTTATCAAAAGTTTTTAAATACCTACGATATTACCTATAATATTATAGTATGCATGTCACTCACACCCACTAGGTAAATGTCCAACTCATAACAGTGGGACAATAGTGCAAGGACCACTCCTTGGAAACAACTCTCAAGTCCTTTACATAAACTTTGACCTATAATAGAACTTATTTTCTTCTGCCAGGATTCGGCAAATACAATATTGGTATGCTGATAACATGTTGTCTACTCATCCTGGCAATGTACCTGGACATCTTCGGCTTCTCCGTGGTTCTGCCGGCGATGGCGTGTGATATGTCGCTCAACACCTCACAGCAGGGGCTGCTGTCTGCTATACCACTCATAGGTAAGTGACTGACAAACTATCAATATATCTAGATTTTGACGTGACAACGTCTTAAATTAGGTTGCGGCTCGGAGTCACTCATGAAAAAGTGTAACGCCCGCTCACGTCTGTTACGATGAGTCACCGCCGAGAAAAAGACGTTGTCACGTAAAATCTTCGCCCGTAAAACCGACTTTACAGGCAACCTTTTTTTTTTTTGAGCCGGGTCAAATGCTGCCGTCTGGCGCCTCCCGCAAATTCTTTATGGGATGCACTAAGGTAGGCCGCGAAATTCAAATTACTTATCTCGAAATCCAAATTTTGGCAGCAACATAATATTAATAATTAAATTGTATCGATCGATAATGCGCCAAACCAACAGAAGCACCAAAACTATTGTAAAAAAACTGGTGGCATTTTCGTTTGTGGTCTAATTAATTCTAGCTCAAGACAGAGAGGGGTGGAGAGGAGAAAAGGAGGCCTTTGCCCTGCAGTGGGACTACATAGGCGAAAAATAAAATTAATTAATTTAGCTGCTTTGGGTCTGTGCCGATATACTACGCTCAACTCTCTTGGTCATTGGCTTTTTTAGATAGGTAAAGCTTAGCGGTCTTATACGTGGCTACCAAACGCAAGTTCATGGGTTTGATTCTCATGTCAAGCAACTGGCTTGCTTTAGATTTATTTTGTAGCATTTTGAGTCATAACCGAAATAAATTGGGATAGGGGCAAGTTAATGATGATGATTTTCAGTAAAAACCCAATTTTAGTCTAAGAATGTTCTAAGACACGATCGCCTCTACAGGCAACTGTCAATTTAAAGCCACTTTGTTTGAAATAAATTAACCATTTCTTTATTTCCCAGGTGTAATCCTGTCATCCTATGGTTGGGGCTTGTGCGCCGACACCAAAGGTCGTCGGAAAACACTACTAGTCGCCATGCCAATTGGCTTCACCCTCAGTCTGGCAGCAACCATGGCACCGAACTTCGAATCGCTGGCCGTTCTCAAATTTATTTCCGTTTCATTGTAGGTTGATACCAAACTATTTAACTAAGTACACAAAGCATTAATTTTTTTATAAAAAAACACCGTTCCTGAAAAAAAAACATACAAACATACTAATCTTAGCTTTATAGAGTATGGCAACACTTAAAATTAATTTCGTCATTCAGCTGATTCAGAGCCAGGGTCGAGATTATGAAGAGTAAGGTTGCATTGCAAAGCACATTCAGAGAGGTCTATGTCAATGTTCCTGTATTTGACTGAGATAATTTTGATTGATGCGTTAATTCCACATAACTCTTTAGTCTGTATAAGAATTTATACCGATCTAGAGGTAAATAAACAAAAATATGAAATGATGTCAGAAGTATTTTAGTTTATTCACCTTTATACCAAAAGATCTTTGTTTTTTTTATAAACTGTTATCTCCTATGAAAATATTACAACGAGGTATTTAGTGTTTTGTAAGTGTGTTTGTATATCAAAAGAAATCTTTGGAAATACTTATTCGATGACAAAATTTTTCACTGATAAAGAGCTACTTACAATATTCCCGAGTAACAAAGGATAGGTACTTTTTATGCCCAAAAAATGCATGGATCCTGTAGGCACCTCTATAGCAGCTAGTATTTTATATTTTGCTGGTTTCCAGTTCTTCAGCAGCAAATGCAGGAGCCTTTGTGCTGTTGGCGGAGAGCGTGCCCAGCAGACATCGCAGCAGGCTCATGTTTCTTTTGGCCAGTGCCACCATGGTCGTGCAGCTCATCATTTGCTGTAAGGATCTTTATATTCTGCTATCCGACTTAAGCTTTCAGGCCCAAAACACCTGCTGATCAGACAAACATGACTTTGATCATGAAAGCATTGTCTTACATTCAGTAAGACAATGCTTTCATGATCAAAGTCATGTTTGTCTGATCAGCAGGTGTTTTGGGCGGTGTTTAATACACCATAATCGTGAAACATATTGGTGCCCATGGTCTGTAATGACCTCTAAATGAACATCCTTTAAAAGAAAACTGTCTGAAGAAGCTTTTAATAATTTGCGCTTATTTGATTTACAGCGTTCGCCCTACCAATATTCGCATTGAAATTCAGCTACGAGATATCCTGGCTCGGAGTAGTCTACAGACCCTGGCGGTTACTGATGCAGGTCATCACATTGCCGTGTGCGCTCGGTATCCTGTTCATCATATTCCTGCAGGAAAGCCCCAAGTTTCTACTCAGTAAAGACAGGCAGGCGGAGGCCTTGGAGGTTTTCAAGTCAATATTCAACAGCAACACCGGTTTTAAGAAGGATAGCTATTCTGTGAGTACTTACCCATATTTAAATGATTAAAAGTAATATAACGAAATTGTTATAGATTTTTCCATAAACATTAACTACGGAAATAGAGCATCGTCGAGATGCACACCGTACAATATAGTTACTTATGCGGAGGATGAAGTTCCCTTGTATTGCATTATATTTTTATGGGTAGGTATAATAAATTGTGAATAAATTATTTCCATAATAATGGCTATTTTAATGATTATTGACATGTTGATGAATAACGTGATAATATACCAAGACAAACGATTTTATTGTTTTGCTTGATTGAAAATTACAGATTTATCTTAACTATATATTGATTTATGAAGTTATGAGTAGGTAATAATCTGAACGAAATAAGAATTTCCTTTTCGACGATATTTTTCAGGTAATGCAAGTGTACCTCGAGGAACCACTACAGGACAGTTCCCAGATTTCAGTGATGAAGAAGATCTGGAACCAAACAGCACCTCTGTTCAAGCCTCCTCTATTGAAGAACTCAACCATACTTTACTACTTATTGCTATGCGCATATATGACGTAAGAAGCTACTGCGTTTAATTTAAATTTTATCTGTCTTCCATTCATGATAATGAAATATAATTTAAATTGGAAGATGACTCTCACATACGCCCCCCGTCGGCAGTTAATATTTTAAGAATACTAACACCCTTATTCTAAGTCAAAACCTCATGATTTCACAGTTTCCTCAGTCGAGGTGAGTTGAGTTGAGAAATCAACTGTCAAATATAAGGTTCGTCGGCATCTACCTTGAGGAAGTTTTTAATCAAAACAAAGCGTACCTACATATTTTATCCGATTTTCGTAATGTCTTCTGAAGAATTGATTGAATACTCGTATTTGTACGATAATCCAAACAATTACGTATCAAGACGCTATTTACGAGATGCAGAAAATCCAATTGAAATTTATGATGAAAAATAATTTAAAATTCGATTTCGTTTTACTAAAGATATTGTGGTGAGCATTTTGTTACCTACCTCTATTGTTTCAACAATTCGTGGACTGGTCGTGGTAACAGACATTGATTGCCATTTCCACCCCTCAGAACAAATAAAAAAACGCTGTCAATAGTGACGTGAGGTCGGTTTCGTAAACATGTTGTGTGCACTTAGTGAGGTGTACTTTGATTGTAAATGTTGGAAATTTGTGCGTGTGAGCATGTATGCACAGAGCGGAGGGAGGTGTAGTTTTACCATGCTTCGCTGTATTTTTCGCAGCGCGATATCTTGTATTTTCATTTGGTCTGAGTTTCACCCATATTCCAATATTTAAGGAAACACTAATATAGATTATTTTTACAGAATATTTTTATGTTCCCAAGCCATCCAATTCTCAAGTATCATTTTATTTTTTGCCCAGGGTAGTGTAAAATAACCTGTTTTTTCTAATGATTAATAAAATAAGTTGGCAACTTTGTTAACGGGAATGTCCCGCAAAACGTGGTGCACCATACTAAGTTGTTTTTACCCAGAGAATTCGTTATAATTTAAATTATTTTAATTCCAGATCAACAGGCTTCACAATGTGGGTGCCAACCATGACAAACGCATATTTTACTGGCGGGGAGAGCCGCCATGGTCGCACGTTCTGCGAAGTTGCGAGTCAGAGTACAAGCACCCGTTCTAATGGCACTGTAAGTTGAAAATACCATTATATAATATAATACTCACCATGGTCTAATATAACAAGGTCTGGCATTCCGGGAGTGACACAATACTAACGTCACAATCCAGTTGCCACTTTATTGCAACAAAACACGAATTAAGGAAAGATTTTCAGTCACCATTCTATGAAAAAATATGTACAACGCATTTAAATTGTCATTTCGTTTGTCTAATCAAACGAAACAATTCAAACATAAACCAACGTAATCGTTAATTAAAACCTCATTGTTTTATCGGATTCGCACAGGTAATATATGTCGGTGATATGGGACTTATTATTAAAAACTTCTGGTAACACAGATGTGATGACTTAGACTTGTGTCACAGAATTCTATTCCTGAGAATGCTATATTCAGAATGCTATTCCTGGTGAAGTATATTATTATACCATGATACTCAATAACCGAAAGAACTGCCTTTAGTATCAAAATTACAATAAATTGTACACAAAAAAAAACTGCTAGCATCTAATCCAGAGCTGCCAAGGCAAGCTGAACTAAAATCTACCATTCTGATTTATTTATGGAAGCCAATACAGACAATTATCAATATTTAATTCTAAATGTTTCATAAAGGAATCAGCAGACTGCACGGGCAGTATCGAGCCGAGGGCATTGTACGCCACCATGGTTTACTCCGGCGTATCAACTCTCCTAATGATCTTTCTGTCTTTCATCGTGGGACTACTTGGCAAGAAAACCTTAACACTCATAGTGTTCGTTGTATCTTCATGCTGCGGAGTCTTACTGATCTTCATCAGAATCCCAATGCTGAGCATAGCGCTATTCTTCGTGTTCCTGTACGTTGCACAGATTTTGGGCAACATTAACACGTATTTGGTCGAACTGAACCCTACACATTTAAGGTTTGTACCTTTTTAAATTTTTGTCTGATTCTTTTGACCCTTAAGCATCCACGATTCAAGGCTCTTGGCTTTTTAAGATCAGTATTCCCTGATGAATCAAATGTCTATATGGAACTAAATCTGGAGAACGAAAAAACGCCAAATTCTGAATGCAACCATAGAAAACACCAGATAAACCCGTTACTAACTTCATTTACCTATTATTGCAGAGGCATGGCGACGTGTTTGTCGGTGGTGGTAGCCCGAGGATCGGGCTTCTTCAGCGTGCAAATCATCGCCAGCCTGCTAGGAGACTACTGCACGCCCATGTTGGGCGGATATGTAGCTTTAGTCATGTGTAAGTATTATAAGATATACATACGAATAGTTCAGTTTTGTTCAGCTTTAGAATTTGTTAAAAGGGTTGCCAATTGAAAAATATCTTAATAACTTTCCATTTTTTGTTTCAGCCGGATTTATTGTTGCAGCTTTCTTACCAGCTGATCCAAAATCAAAGGGAGACAAGAATGAGATTCAAAGAAATGAAGAAGAAGATACTGATACTCCCAAAGTTTAATTATAATAACTGTTAGTTTAATTTTATTGTGAAGAGACTGTCGATACATTAATTTATAGGTACTTAGTAGGTTCTCATTGTAATTTTAATTATGAATATAAGCTTGAATGTTAAATTTATTGTTTTTTTATTTCCAAAAGAAATACATCGTAGGTAGCTAGAAAAATCTACCTAGTACCTACATTACAAAAACAGTTTTGAATTTATTCCGTTTTTATTGCATACATCACCTATACCTTCCTACTTCATAATATTCTGACGAAAACTAAAATTAGGAAAATACAAACAGGTAAGCAGTCAAATAGTTCAGTGTGCAGTGTAAATAGCCATATAAATTTGTTATTGCAAGTCGCAATAGTATCTCACAAAAACATCGTTTTATCACCCATCCCAAATACAATCTCTGCGTGGTATTCCTATCAGTATTTGTAGTAGGTGTTTAACAACAAACTATATTTAGGAGCGCACCGGTTCGAAACACTCACTTTATTTGCATCAGTCTATCATTGATGCATGGCCAATTAAATTGTAGCTTGTCCATAATTCTAAATGGTCAAATACTGGCTCTACCTATCACCACCGTTACTACCAAAAAGAGCAAAAGTAATGGTGGGATAGTCATTTAAATTTAAAATGGAGTCGTAATTGTACATGCTCTTATTTAATATTTTAATAAAAATCTGGTGGAAACACCACGCATCAATGTTTCCAATGTAAGAAATAAAAAAATAATTACTGTGAAATAATAAAAAGATGGCGATCGCCAAAACTGACCACGATTCGAAGGAGAGCAGGTTTGAGGAAGCTGTGGACCTTACCTACTGGTAAGTGATTTTTACAAGCTTGGGTTAGGTTTACATTATATTAACCCTGCCTTCATCTAAAATTAACGTAGACTTTCATAATAAACAGCTTTTATAAAATTAAAATACATCGGTATCGACTTCTTAATACTTTTTACAATGATTGATTTTCCAAGCTTTCTTGCTGTTTCTTGTCCTAGAAACTGCGTCCAAACTGCATTTGTGATAAAAAAGTGAATGAATTTGTGAATGATAACTAATGCACTCGTGAATACTCGTGATATTTCTCTATCTATTCTCACCTTGGGTGGTAATAAAACTTTCGAAGATAAGTTTTACATAGGTAGCGTATATTGTAAGAAAGAGAGTCTACATAAGCTAAGTAACTATAGTCTATTGAAACACTGGCTTCCAATTGACGTTTTTTCCACTTGAAACAAATAACAACTTTGCGCTGGTGTAAATTAAGTTAGAATGACTACTACTATTGAAAAACTCATAAAAAAGTAAGTTGCAGCGCAAACTGAACTTTATAAATGGGTGCTTAAGTACTTATGTTGTTTTTCCAAAAACTCATATTTGTTTACATGTTTGGAAACGAAATCACGAACGCAGCAACTGCATGCAATAGTCTTTGGTAAACCACTTTCGTAAGCTGCTTATAACAAAAATTACTTATCTGAAAGAAAACAATGCAGTGCAAAATATGAAAGCTTGTATTTAGATAGGTACACATTACATATGTTTCTAAATCTTCTAATTCTGTTTATTTGATAGTGAACCAGAGTTAATTGTCGCCAATTGTTGTCCACAATGAATATCAATTAGATGCTATCAAATGGTTGCGATGGGCAGAAATTTCAGTTGTCCAAAGATTAATCTTGGAAGGACATACTCGGGGACCAAATTAATTCCTATAATTACATAGGTAGGTATGATCCATTTGATTCGAACGAAGGCGTAGTCCACTATGAAAATTTAGTAACAAGTACTCAATGCTTTTATGTAGGTATTTATAATCACATAAATTATGTAACAGTCTTATTATAATTATGTAAGCTATGTTTCTATATTTTTATTTTTAAGTAAGTACCTACCTACTTAGAAGATTTAAACAAGAACGCGGGATTTTTGACGGTGTGACAACGTCTTAAATTAGGTTGCGGCTCGGAGTCACTCATGAAAAAGTGTAACGCCCGCTCACGTCTGTTACGATGAGTCACCGCCGATAAAAAGACGTTGTCACGTAAAATCTTCGCCCGTAAAACCGACTTTACAGGCAACCATTTTTTACCATTATGTAGGTAGGTACAATAACTATTTAAACTGTACCTATAGTACCCAAGCTAGTTTCTTCATCATTCTTAATTTAATGAAGCATCAATTGGAAGCCAGTGTTTCAAGATCACACAGTGCTTTTTGAAAATGATGACGCTACTGAAAACTGAAAAGCACAGCAAAAATTGTATTTGGCGGCAAACAAATTAAAATTAAACGTCATCTTGACAGCTTCCGAATATCCCAGAAGTTTTCAAGTATTGCAAACTTTTCTTTTACTTTTCTACCAGGTTTCGGGAAATACAATGTGTGTATGCTGATAACCTGCTGCGTGCTGATCCTTGCAATGTACGTTGATATCTTTGGCTTCTCCGTGGTTCTGCCGGCGATAGCCTGTGATATGTCACTCAGCACTTCGCAACAAGGGCTGCTGTCTGCGATACCTCTCGTAGGTAAGTGTTGTCTGCATGTTTATCTTGGCAGTTACCTCTCCCATTGCAATTTTGAAAGTTATTGAATGATCTTTATTCTGCTTCTGTAGGCGCGATCCTATCGTCCTACCCTTGGGGTCTGTGCGCTGACCCAAAGGTCGCCGAAAAACATTACTAATCGCCATGCCAGTCGGCCTCGCCCTCAGCTTAGCAACAACCATGGCACCCAATTCGTATCGCTGGCCGTTCTAAAGTTTATTTCTGTTTCATTGTAAGTTTACGTAATGTTAAAATTATTTAACTTATTTTAAGTACCTCCACAGTACACTGACACGCCACCAAATTTCATGTATATAAAAGAAAACAAACAAACCTTGAAAAAATCTACTACACAAGAGCGTGAGTACACACAGTTATTTTGACGTGACAACGTCTTAAATTAGGTTGCGGCTCGGAGTCACTCATGAAAAAGTGTAACGCCCGCTCACGTCTGTTACGATGAGTCACCGCCGATAAAAAGACGTTGTCACGTAAAATCTTCGCCCGTAAAACCGACTTTACAGGCAACCATTTTTAAGCTATTGCATAGCTTTTATCGGAGACTCTGAGCGCGGCGACCGAATGTAGAAATTCCGTAACGAAAAAAAAACCTGACGCGAAAGTTTGTGAGGATGGATGGATGGATGTTTGTTACTCTTTCACGCAAAAACTACCGAACGGATTTTAATGAAACTTTACAGTAATGTGGCTTATATATCAGAATAACACATAGGCTACAATTTATAAAGATTTTATGTGATTTAGCCATAATATAACGATAAGTATCCAGTAAGTCGGAAAAAATCCTGCCCTCTGAGATCTATCTTTGCGTGCGCTGCCTAAACCGCTGGAGTTACATGAAAAGAATGTATTGTGGGGTTGTTTGTCTTAAAGAGTTCTAAATAAAAGTCCGCGACAGCATATATCTACCTTTTATGTGGAAGCCATTATAGCCAAAATAGTGAGCTATAAATACATTTAAATTGAATACTTTTTTTAAGTTGCATATTTTAGAGTATTTAGTTAATTCGTATCAAAATAAATACCTTCATCGCTTTCGGTATTTAATGTAGATAAAATTTCTCTTTTACACTAAGTAATTTGGACTAATATTTTAAAAGTTAGAACGATAAGAATGACCTGCGATGAGTCGACGGCGGGCGCGCAGAACGAGGGTGGAGGGGCGGGATAGGCAATGACGCGCGATCGCCGAGTGCGCGACCCGAACGCGGGCAGACGCGTGAGGGCAGACGTCATTGACGGTTGTGTAAATTCTGCGATTTAGGGGGGGGGTATAGGGGTATTTTTTTAAAAAAATATTTAAATCAACAATATTATCTTCTTATTTTTGAATATATGCTATGCAATAGCTTTACCGCGGCAGTCCTCGAGTGCCACACGTATTTTTTTTTTTTAATTATTTGACGGTTTCAGCTCCACATCAGCGAACGCCGCTGGCTTCGTCTTACTAGCGGAGAGTGTGCCCAGTAGACATCGCAGCAGGTTCATGTTTCTGATGGCAAGCGCCACTCAGATCACGCAGCTCACCACTAGCTGTAAGACCATTATTGGTTCACACACGTTTGGAAAAATGAATACCTACATACTGTATAACTGCAACTTTTTTAATTTATTAAGTACACTTATTTGTTCCCTAGCCTTCGCTCTACCAATATTTAAGCTGACCTTCGGTTACGAGATATCCTGGCTCGGCGTTGTGTACAGACCGTGGCGGCTGCTGTTGCAAGTCATCTGTATACCAAGCGCACTCGGTATCTTGTCTATCATATTCCTAAAAGAAAGCCCAAAGTTCTTGCTCAGTAGGAACAAGAATGAAGAGGTCATGGAGGTTTTTAAGTCAATATTCAAGAGCAACACCGGTCTTACGAAGGATAACTATTCTGTGAGTATTATGTAGGTAGTTAAAACCGTCTGAAGTTACTGACTTAGCTCGCATGATAGACTATCCTAGAGCATGCCATCATAGTTCAATACAAAAAACAGAATAATGATTCGAGCTAGTAAATACCAATTGGAATAGTTTGAACGATACTGAATGAAGGAAATAAAAAAATCTTTTTACAGGTAAGGCAAGTCTGTCTCGAGGAGCCCCCAGTGGATAGTTCTGAAACTTCAGTGTTGAAGAAGATGTGGAACCAAACAGCCCCTCTTTTCAAACCTCCTCTATTGAAGAATTCGGCCATACTTTACTACATATCGCTAACTGCATACATGACGTAGGTTTTACTGCCTATGTGTAAAATCATTCATAATTTTCGGCTAATTTCTAACAATATGCTTTGTTTTACGCCGGAAGGGGACGCCCTAGAAGGATATATGTGACCTTATTGGTGATGTTCTTCAGAAAGGTCAGATGCGTCCTACTCGCAACCAGCATGAGTGTATGACCAGAGGGGCAATTCCCGTAATTTTTAGAACATTTGCATTTGCACCCCATTCGCAATCTGTCAAAAATACAATCAATTTACCAACATTTTTGACAAGTTTGACAGATTGCGTTTCTAGAGTACGAGAATTGGCCTTTAGATGTATGAACGTAAACGAAGCAAATTGAGTATGCAAGGATCGTAGCAGGTGGCGTTCTGTAGTTTCTGCCTACCCGCATAAGAAGAAGGCGTGAGTTTATGTATGTATGTATGTTCTAACAACGTCATAACAATACTTCGTCAGATAATTAAATAATTGTGCGACATCTGTTCCCTTTTTTTTTTAAATACATAGAGTTGGCAACTTTGTGGGAATATCCAACGGGAAATTCCCGAAAACTTCGTTAAACCGCATTCATAGCCGACAATCATTCACTTTTTTTTATTGCTTTTCTTCCAGGTCGACGGGCTATACAATGTGGGTGCCAACTATAACAAACGCATATTTTACCGGCGGGGAGAACCTCCATGGTCGCACGTTCTGCGAAGTTGCGAGTCAGAGTATACAGACTCGTTCTAATAGTACTGTAAGTTGCATTAACAATTCTCTAACAAACCGATAGAATTTTCCGAGTATTATTTTCTCAACTACTAAGTTTGTTAAATAAACCAAATACTAATCAACAAAATAACAATATTCTATATGCTGCCAACAAATTGAACCTAAAAATTACCATTTAAGGATTACTTAGGATAGTAGAAACCAGGGATGTTGCGGATATTCGCATCCGCATCCGCAATTGCGGAGCTTTTGCATTTATTTAGACATCCGCATCCGCATTAATCAATGCGGAGCTCTTGCGGATGCAGATGTGGGTCGAAAACAGTGCATATAAGTAAAATCATAATCAATCAAATAGAAATTATAATCATTTAAAATTGTAAATATAGCTCTAAATCGTCACATGTTCACGAAATAGTCTTATATCCATCAAACACATACAATTTCGAGAGCTATATAGATTTTTAAATGATTGTAATTTAGTCATTATTTTATTATAATTATCGCGAATTTAATTATGATCAACATAGAACGAAACAGCTCTGCAATTTGCAAAAACTTAAGAAATGTTGAATTATGCCTTACCGCCTTGACGGATCCCTTAATAAAAGTTGAGATCCGCATCTGCATCCACATCCACGGATGTGAGCCACCAAAAATCCACATCCGCATCACCGGATGTAAAAAAATCTGCATTCGCAACATCCCTGGTAGAAACTAAGGGAATCAGGTAGGAAAAATATTCATTTAAATTCATTATTTCACAGGAATCCGCAGATTGCACCGGCAGTATCGAGCCAAAGGCACTGTATGCAACTATGTTATACTCCGGAGCGGCGGGAATCTTATTAATCCTTTTGTCATTCATTGTGGCGCTTGGCAAGAAAACGATAACACTCTTAGTGTTCACTATTTCGTCTCTCTGCGGTGTCATGCTGCTCTTCATCAGAGTCCCAATGCTGAGCATTGCGTTGTTTTTCTTGTTCCTCTACGTTACACTGATCTTGGGCAACGTTAATACTTATTTAGTCGAGTTGAACCCTACGCATTTAAGGTTTATATATTTTTTCTTTATTTTTTTTGTGTTTGTGCTTTATTTTCTCGTAATTTTTGTTTCACTCCCGTTTCCATTATTGACTTAATAATTTATTTACCCGATAATACGACCGCTTATCTGTGTGAACATAAAAATTGTTATAACAGAGGTATGACGACGTGCTTGTCGGTGGTGGTAGCCCGAGGCTCTGGTTTCTTCAGCGTGCAAATCATCGCCAGCCTGCTAAGAGACTACTGCACGCCCATGTTAGGCGGATACGTCGCCCTAGTCATCTGTAAGTAGAATAAAAAATCTGAAACCTAAAGTCACTTGTAATTACAGAAGCTTATTCTGATTTTCCATGACCAAGGCTGCATTTATAAAAATATAATATAATGGTTATATTTAATGAATGGCAGTAAGTAGGTTGAAAAAACATTTAAATTAAATATTTACAAAAAAAAAACATGGTAAGTGCTATGACAGTGCTTCAGAAATTATAAAATTGTCAACGGGACTAGTTCCCAACAGCAATTAATATATTTTTAATCTCATTGTTTCAGCTGGACTAGCTGTTACATTTCTCTTACCACCAGATAGGAAATCACAAGGAGAGAAGAATCAAATTGAATGAAATGAAGAAGTAGATCTATAACACCAAAGTTGATATCATAGAATTCAATCATTTATTGCTAGTAATTTAATTATTGTAAAGAGACTTTCGATAAGTATTTTAATTATAACTAATTACTTTTTCACTGTGTTTTTCATTAAAAGCATTCAAATGATTGTTTTACTTCTAAAAAAACGAGAAATTACTAAAACAAAGAGTTCTTTTGAACATTGAGGCATTGCGAACTTTTACTTGAAAATTTTCATAAGCTACGGCTACATTGTCGCGTAAACGGGAATTACACTACGCGCCCTCTCTCTCGCACAACGCTGGACGTCTCGTTGTACAACAGAGAGCGCGCGAAATGTAGTTCGTGTTATCGCGACAATGTAACCGTAAGGCGTAACCTCACAAATAACAAAACATTATGCCTGTAATCTCCGAAGGATAAGGCAGAGGTGTACCTGTGCACCCACATTTCATAGGTATTTTTACGAGTAAGTCCCATGTAATAGGGGACGAGCCGATTGCCGACAAACCGGCACAAATCCAGACTAGGAGGTGCTACTGAGAAATTCCAGACAGAAAACCCAATAACACTTTGCGTCCCCTGAGAATCGAACCCAGGACTTCATGCTCAGCAGTAGCACTTGTGACCACTAGACCAACGAGGTTAACAAATAATGACTACAAAATAAAATAAACATCACGCATCCCCTAAAATCTACTAAATGAAGTGTGAAAATTATGTTTGATCTGGTAACATTTCCATTTTGCGGCTGTCGGACGGATGATCTGTCAAAACTTGAACTGTCATTCATTTTTGTGAAACGGCTAGCGAAATGTCTGATTGTGCCGGTGATAATTCAAAACCACGAGTTGTGGTTTTAGGAGGTAATGAATTTCTTTTACTTGGAATAAATATGCTAAACACTACAAATAATTCGACAGCATTGAAACTGCATTTACTGCTGTGAAGTGACGTGGTTTTTTTTGTAATTCTTGTAACGGTCTCTTTAGTGTTAGTCATCCGGCTTGCGAGGATTCTTTTTGGTTGGTTTGACGGTGTGATTTTGATTCAGGGTGCGGTTTCATCGGGCGGAACTTGGTGGAGTACTTGATAGCAAATGACCTGGTGAGCGGTCTGCGAGTCGTGGACAAAACGCCACCGCAGCTGGCCTTCTTGAATCCAACACATAGCAAAATATTTGAAGACTCTCGTATAGAATACAAGAGCGCGAATCTTATTAATCCCAGTAAGTTTAATATTTATTTAGTTTCATATGCTCTTCATTATTTCACATCCGCTTTGTGGAATTAACTATTGTAATTATTATTTTATCTAAAGTAATTGAACTCTCCATAATTGACCTTATATCCAGGATTGCTCAACTTTTTGTGACTGCCTATACACCAAAATTCTGATCACTTACGGTACTGCGTTGGCATTTTGCAATATTAAATTATCACTTTAGTTTTGCATACAAGTCAAGGGCAGAGTGAACACATCAATTTGAACTTTCTCACTATCTGTAAAACAACTACAGATAAGATAAAAAACTCTTTTCAGCCTTGCACAAGTCTAATGAATCTCGTTATGAAATAATAATTCATGCTATGTTTAAAATGTAACTTAAAACTGTAGACAAATAACGATAGCCGTGATTTTCGGTCAGTGGGTCATCACCGCCCCTAGGCGGAGTCTGCAGTATCACAATAATTATGTAAAAGGTATTATAGAAACCTTCTGAAAACAAATGTTATTAAAACAGTAGCAGAAATGCAAAAGAATTTTTTGTTTATTTGACTTGTTTCACAGAGTTAGCGCCTTCAAACAAAAAAAACAAACAAACTCTTCAGCTTTATTATTCAAATTCATTAGTATAGATGTACTAACAAATCATAATAATGCACAAAATAATCACAGTATGACTGACAACTTAAGTCTACACAATTAATAGTTACAGTCCAGTGTCATTAAATTTATTTGTGTAATACAATTAACTTCTGTAGTAGCCTCTGATTATGTTATCAATGTACCTACAGGACGATTCATCTTCATTCTGTTGACACTTTATTTGTTTTTACATTCTAATTTATATATTTAATGTGGTAGCAGCATAATCAGCCTTTTAATGTTCCCACTGCTGGGACTCTGGCCTCCTCTCTGTGAGGGGGTGTGTAGTACTTACTCACAACCGGCGTGCGTGTGTAAGAAATACACGCACGCCGGCTGTCTGGGCCCTGTTTAATAAACGTTACAATCATACAATTTTGTAAAAATGTCACACATTTGTTAAGTTTTACTACATGTGCTGTTTAATAAACCTTACAAATATGTAAAAAAGTAACAAGTAAACATTTACATTTTGATTTCGATGATAATATTGTATCTACAAATATGTAGTTGGCAGTTGGTACTTAGGCATGCTACACACTTCTTCGGCGCTTTCGGCACAGCCGGTCGGTAAAATATACATTCGATTTTGCCGACCGACCTGTGCTGAATCATGCCAACCCGAGCATGTTTTTATCACCCATTACACCCTTGGCCTCACATTGCACAGGTAATAATTATGCGAATTTACACTTATGTAATTCTACCAAAATGGACACCTATTTCAACCTGTTGATTACAGAACACATTGAAACACAAGACGCGTACATTTCATAATAATAGCCTTAATTAGGCTCCACAGCTAATTACTTACTATTTACATGCATACTGCTATTGCGTGATCGCATGCATGCATATAAGTATACCTATGTAATGTTCGAATAATATTTGTCATGGTTATGGTTTATGTTCCCGAATTGTCCATTGATGTCGCAACAGCACACCCACACATTTTCTATACAACCTTAGTTTTTGTTTACCCTAAACCTCTTATGGGGTCATTGTACTCATTATTATGAACAACTTTCACTATGGGAACAACGCTGCAATCGCGAAAAAAATCACCTGTCCTTACATTTATGTTCGTATATCTCGTCGAAATGTAGGGAACAACTGATTTATTTTTCGAGGCCTCCTTAAGAGGTTTAGGGTAAATAAAAACTAAGGTTGTATATGTTGCTACTGTACCCACCATTATAGGCAAAACGCTGCCTACAAATCACTAAATAGGTACCTACGTTTAGCGCAAAACATATTCACAAGCCAGATGTGAGTGGAAATGGAAACGCCGGGACCCCGACGCCCTAGAGGACATATCGTGACCTAATTGGTGATGTTCTTTAGTAAGGTCAGGTGCGTAATACTCAGAACCGGCGTGCGTGAATAACTAGCGACCCGCCCCTGCTTCGCACGGGTGCAATGTACTGATGCAAGACAAATCAATCGCGAAAAAAAAATCTGCTGTTCCATACATTGGCACCATAGTGATAGTTGATCATAATGATGAGTACCTAAGAGGATGCAAACGAATTAAATTTCACATTGTATACAACAATACATAAAAAATATATACAGACGAATTGGGAACCTTCTTTTTAAAGAAGTGACGAAGTGGTGGGCAACAGCAATATATATAGCCATAATCCGGCTACTTATTAAAAGCTATAAATACCACCATACCATGGTGTATTTTCGGGTGAATGACAAAAGCTTTTAAAATTTCACCCCTTTTAACTTTGGCGGTTGATAGGTGTTCTGTGGTCTAGCGACCTCGTTTAATCAGCCTAAAAGGTTAGGCATGTACACACTTAAAATGTGTAACCTGTGTTGCTTCGATTTTGTAACCAGAGACGTGCAAAACCATACAACTGCGTTGACGTCTTACCTTCGTACTTGCTAATAAGCCGCAGTCATGTATCTGATACAATCTCGGAAGGTTAATTACGTTGAATCTTTCAAATCCGCACATATAGGTATTTCCTTTAGCCAAGACTTTATTACAGAAGCTGGTTCATTTTGGTCATGTTCCAATACGTTTTCGCAACGGACGTCATGGGTTCGGCTCATTTAGCGGACATATTGTATAGTCTGGGCCGAACAATGCCTATGGACAGCGTCAATAGCTGCTGTAACGAGAAAATATTTCCAATAAAATCCAGTGGACTAAAATGTTCCACAGCCCTGGTATGCCCTCTATTCGACACAAATTCTTAAATCGCTCTGTGTCATTCCACTCCCAGATTATACCAAGTTATTTGTGTATCCGTTATCGTCGCTCTAACCTGCTGTTACAAATAATGCAAAAAGAATTATGTAAATGTTGTGCACTAGTCCACGAATGACGTACATCGGTCAACTTGTAGCTGTAATGCTGAGAGTGGGCCAAATATTTCGGATAGAAAGTCTTAGTTTCACAGACAAACGAGATGTTTTCACGTAGCGTTTCGTCTGCCTTGCGGGATAATTCCGTAACAAAAAATTGCAGTTCTTGTCGATTGACAATTCTACAATATTCATTACGTTGTTGACATTGTCGAGCAAAAAATTTTTCAAACATAAAGCAAGGCATTAGCAATTTCCTTTCAATATATGTGTTACATAATTGGGGTGCTGGTCAGAGACCTGCTTTACTTGTCTTACTCCGACCTTCGATGCACTCGCCTGAAATCATCCTGAAAGTGAAGATGTTATTATAAATTGAATACCTACTTATTTATCGTACTTATTTCCATTAAATCATCTGAACGCCGCGCGCCCCCTCTTTTCTAGACATACGTACGTACCATTATATGGAACCCCCCAAGGACTAAAATTAAATGGTTCGGCAGCACGCGCAGCCATGGCTCATCTATATCTATTAGAAAGACGTCTCTTTCAACTCTATAGCTACTCTTCCCTGTAAGCAGAAACCTTTAATCAATGTTATGTCCTTTTATTATCAATTAGTTTTTTTTTTTCTTTTTTTTTTCCCAACAAACATCGGCTTACGTAAATTTGTCAATACGCTGATTCATTTTAAACGGAAGGCCCTGTCTCGTGTGATACAGTTTTTTTAAACTAGTACGTGATACAGGTGATCTTTTTAGTTTCTGCTTATCAATAACTAGTTGAAAAATAAACTGTAACTCTGTTTTTGGAACAATAAAATTATTATTTAAATTAAATGTCATCGTCAAGAATTGATGATGATTTCATTTTCTGTTTTTTTTTTACTAGATATGACCCTATAACTATAGCTTTTTGCAACAGAATCGTTCTTAAAAAGGATCCAGTGTGAATCATTACATTTTCGAGTTAGTAATACGTTCAAAATTAGTACCTACTCCATTGTCACTGCATACCCTTCGAGCTCACAGTGAATCCAGCACAAATAATATTAACACAATGTCTTTGTCGTATTGTTAAGTCTAATCATAGGGAAAAAATGAAGTTTTCCTCGTAAACAACATAACAACTAAAGTTTACTAAAGGTATCAAATGTCAAGTGATACCGCTATGGGAGGATATTGCAAAAATTACCTACGAGTATTATTGTAATTGATTGGCACTCAATGTGTCGAGTAGTCTCTGTAAAAGTCCGTAGTTATGGCTCGTTATTTCAGCCGAAAGACGTCCGCTGCTGGACATAGGCCTCTCCCAAGTACCGCCACTTCGACCGGTTCTGTGCTTCACGCATCCAGCGGATTCCTGCGGCCTTCACAAGGTCATCGGTCCACCTTGTAGGAGGCCTTCCTACGCTACGTCTTCCGGTACGCGGTCGCCACTCCAGAACCTTTCGGCCCTATCGGCCATCTGTTCTGCGAGCAATGTGTCCTGCCCGTTGCCACTCTTCGGGCTATGTCGGTTACCTTGGTTCCCTAGCGGATTATGAGTTGTCTAGCTAAAAGTAATAATTATAAATTATCCGACTATAATAATATTAATTCCCGGAAAAACATCACCATCGAAAAAGTGCATGTTATTATACTTATTTCCTTAATCCGACATGGGTAAACGGTGAATGGATTTGTAATGTCTGTCAAATAATAGTAATGGCAATTATTGCTATTTTTCGTTAATTTAATTAGCATGCTAAATCCCACAGCTTAGCATGCCAAGTGCTATTGCTATGCGAATATGAAATTTCATCAAATATAAGAAGAGAAACAGCGAATAAATTAAATTGCGAAATCGTGAATGCTATGCAAACTATGAAAATGATTATTTTATGAAACATGTAGTTTAATAAATCGTTAGTGTTGTGTTGTGACTTTAATATAAATTTAATTTGACTTCAATAAAATTGTTTGATGTAGGTATTTAATTTAATTTTACTTAATTAATTAACTTTCCTTCATACTTTTCCAGCCTTAGAATTTTAGCATTCACGAAATATCGCAACTTCAATTAATTGAATTATTGTTAATCATGAAATCGCATGCTAATTAATATGCTAATGCTAATTATTCCATTACTATCAAATAATTACAAAGAACTTCGAAATATAATAAACTAGCTTCTACCCCTCGACTTCGTCTGCGTGGTCTTCAGAATTGGGTCCAGAGACATATGAAAAATGCAGATAAACATAAACCGTTGCTACAGTTTAATATCTCGTAATTCCGTAATACATTGTTTTTATATACTTAATAGATAAAAAAAGTAAAAATGTGTTTATTTATTTATTTAAAGCATGATTTTTTTCAATATTTCCCACAATCATGATCATATTTTAGCCAATTTACACAAAGTAATGAATTATACACATAAATCTTCCTCGTGAATCACTCCGTCCATTGGTGAAAACCGTATGAAAATCCGTTCGGTCGTTTTTGAGTTTATCACGTTCAGACGGACAGACACGCGGGCGTGGGGAATTAAGTAGTGTATATATATATTATATATATGGTAATTCGCCATATCTTTTACCTAATATTAGATACGTTCACAAGCGACTTCAGCAAGATACACTTAGAAGGGGTCTGCTAGGCTAGGACCGATGCCTGCCGGGGTCGCGGGAAAGTCCGAAAGGGTTACCGTGGCCCCTGGCAACGTACAGGCTTTCTGAAGGAACACGGGTGGATTTTAGTCGGTAAGAGTCTGACACGCCCTCCCGGTCCGCCCAGAGCGGGAGAAGTTATTTGATAATTTCCCTACCCAAAAAACGAAATCAAAATATACTTCTTAAACAATATAACTAACTTAAAATCGACATTCCCGGGTTCCCGACTGAGTATAGTTGCAGAATACGGTTCCTTAGAATAAACATAGACAATAATTATAATACCATATGCGCGTACGCTGATTAAAATTCTACTCATCGATCCGTTATGGGAAATCTCCCACAAGATAAATAAGTAAGTCTAATTTATAATGGCATTTATTCGTAGGATGTTGACGCCAAGTCAACATCCTACGAATAAATGACTTGGCGTGTTAATATTCAAAAAGACTCGGGCGCATGCACTGAATAGTAATAACTTAATAAACAGTCCAATTGTTATGATTGCCTAGACCAATGAGGATATTTAAGCAGAAAGGAACACAGGAAAATAAAGTAGTGTTTCTAGGTATTGTAAATGGGCTGAATGTCATTGAGAGTGTTTAAAAATAAATATGTTTACTGATTAACCTAGGAAAACTTACTAGTTTGTTGTTAATACATAGTACTACTCATTTATTTTAGTTTGTAGCTAAAGGTAAAAATTACTGCAAACAGGGGGAATTTAAGGCTCCTTCCTATCATCTCGTACATTGGCCCTAAATTGTGCAAAAAAACCATTGTTTTGGTCTGCAATTTAACGTCCAAAGATTTTATCAAGTTGCTGTTTTGATTGAATCACCCATTTCCAACCTGAACCGCGCGAAACTTGGCGTATCACACGCACAAAAACTGTATTGTATTACGCGATTTTGAACGCGAGTTGCGCTTATACGAAGCAATATTTATTTATCCAGTTTACTGATTTAATCGTCATCTGCCTAGCCTTTCCCCAAATATGTTGGGGTCGGCTTCCAGTCTAACCGGATGCAGTTGAATACCAATATTTACATGGAGCGACTGCCTATCTGACTTCTACAGCCCAGTTACTGGGCAACACGATACTCCTTGTTAAGACTGGTTGAGTCGTCTGAACTCATATCAAGCCCATTTTTTCTGTAATTCCAAATCTGCCGACATGAACACCGTCATTTCCATAGGCATTTTATTACATGCATAAATGTAACATTAAACGTACGTCGTCGTGGCGCCGACAATATTCGATATGTCTTCATATTTGTGCATACAATGCGCCTGCGCCTACCAGCTACCTAGTTATGAATTATAATACTTAAACATTACACACTTGTATTGTTATTAATATCACTTATTCAACGATTGCTTCATAGTTCGTCGATGCTAGGCTACTAATAGGAATGTTAATTGAATTTATTATGTAGGCGTGGGAGTGTATTCGTTAATATTTAAGGGTTTCCTTTATATTTTTTAATTGATGATGAGAGAAAAATTCTCATTAGTATTGATGCAGTGCTTGACCATTTTTAGAACTCACAGTATAGCTAGTGCGTTATGGCGACATGACTCACGATAGCGTCGCGTCGCATCGTATCGGCCGCCCGCTCGTTTTCGCTTAGCGTTCTTTCTGACATCCTAAGGGTAATAGCGTGATGTAAAATAAAGAACCTTCCTCAATATTTGGGCTATCAAATCCGACTGGTAGTTCCACAGACAACCGCATTCAAAAAAAAAAAACCGGCTGGGTGCGTGTCGGACCACGCACAATGAAGGGTTCCGAAGTTGGGATGAATTTATCCCAAGAACAAACTTAACATTGTATTTGAATAACATGTTCTCCCATTCGGAATGTATGGGAGAACAATATGTGTTCCATTAGTATAGATCACCTAATATCTGGACATAGTCGCCAAACTTTTCGGGGAACGCACAATGCAAACTTTTCAAAATTTTCCATATCTGCGACACAAAGAACCGTTTTTCGGGAAAAAAAATTGTGTAGGATTTCCGTACAATTCGAGGTCAGCTTATACTGGAAATGTATAGCTTGATTTGTAGCCGTGTGTCATACTAGGTTCTTCGCCGTTTTAACTCGCATGCCAATGGTCGCTACCGTTCGTTTGAGTGTCCAAAACAAGCCGGCTACAGTTTATAGCCGGACTCTTAAAAAAACACTCCGCCAAACTGTGATTAATTTTGGATAATTCCCGTGTCCCACGTCTAAAAACCTTTTATCTATTCACTTGCCATCTTCTCCATTATTCTGTCCTTTCCAGCATCATGCGCATCAGCCCTGGACCCTGGCGACGGCGCCCCATGGGGCTTGGTCGTCAACTGCTCCGGCGAGACCAGGGTGGGGCAGACGGAGGCAGTGTACTCCGAGGGACTCTTCACGCTCAGCACCAACGTGGCCCGCCAGTGTGCCAAGCTGAAGGTCGAAAGGCTGGTTGAGATTTCGAGTGGGCAGA
Source organism: Agrochola circellaris (assembly GCA_914767755.1). NCBI lineage: Eukaryota > Metazoa > Arthropoda > Insecta > Lepidoptera > Noctuidae > Agrochola > Agrochola circellaris. The sequence continues at coordinate 2,532,831 of OU611859.1, read as the reverse complement.
TGCACAGTAGTGATAAGGTTGGTACTTACTTGATTGATTAGTTGTTACAGGTAGGTTACAGTACCTACAAGTACAAGTAAGTCTCTGAAAGGTCAGTTTTCATACATTGAAAATGGTTTTTTTTTCTATCAGTTCCTATCAAGACTGCCGAGTTGAAACTCCTGAAATATTATGAAAGATAGAAAAAAATATGAAACATAAACATGAACTAAACTGCAGCAGATTTTTCTAAAATCATTATGTCCACTAGCGTCGATTTTGACCCCATCCGTGCGCCGTATCCATTCTGTAACCAGGGCTCGTAGGAACCCTACATTACTGATCAATCCTTCTGCCTAGCCTTTTCCCAACTATATTGGGGTCGGCTTCCAGTCTAACCGAATGCAGCTGAATACCAGTAATACAAGGAGCGACTGCCTATCTGACCTCCACAACCCAGTAACTGAGTAATACGATACCCCTTGGTAAGACTGGTTATCAATCAGACTGTTGGGCTTCTGACGACCCGTAACGACTGTCAAAGATCCACGAATGACAGCCGGGAACAACCGCTTAACGTGCTTTCCGAGGCAGAGGAGGAGTCTCGGTATGTAAAGATGGTCACCCATCCACAGAACAACCCCGGCAAGCGTAGCTTAACCTGATGGATCGACCTGTGTGGCTATTATTACTTAGCCGCGAGCTCCATTACTGAACAAATAATTTTATTTTAAACAGATACTAATGCTTTGTATGGTAAAAGGTTGTCTGTGCAGACAACAAGTGTGATAAGGTCCTAATATTGAACATAATGAAGGTGAATGCTCTTTGAGCGTTATTTTGGCTCGTAGACTATTAGAGAGCTGCTTTACTATTTAAATTAAGGATTGCTCTTAACAGCGGATCTAGCACTGCGCTAAAACCCATGGTTGCTCAAAATATGGTTTGTTTTGAATAACATTGTATAGAATATATACCCCTATTAATAAAATTACATACGTAATTTAATTAACGATTTCTGCAAATAGATGAACTCCCGTCCCTACTCAATACACTCTCAATTTATGACGAAACCAATATTAATTTTCGTTAACGATATTAATAAAAGCGTACTCTGGCTGCGACGAAATGGTTAATCAATTCGGTACTTATCAGGGAGTGATAATTACCACAAGGATCCGGTCGGGCTCGTAAAATTTGTCCGCTGGTGACATTGATGTGGTGACGTCATCGATCAGCTCACTTTATGTGACGTCATAGACCTCTTAACATATGTGAATGAAGACGTTAACTAAAAATAGTTTCGTCTTCCTAGCATTTTAATCATTCATCACCTCCCAAGTTCATGGACGTCTAGATCTCTCAAAACACATAAATTTGTTTGGGATATTTCGTAAAAGGGCGACCATTTACAGACGAATCAAAATTAGATATTTAATTTTCATGGTTTTTCGGTGAGATTTTGATGAAAAGCAATTAATTAATCGAAATAGTTAATCAATATTTTTTTACCCAAATCTTAATTATTTTCCTAGCCACAAAAAGAAGACTGCGCAGTAGAGCCATGGACCACGGAGGCTAAGATGAAGAGCAAGGTGGAGAAGGAGTTAAAGAGTATGGCGGCCGAGCTGAACTATACTATCATCAGGCCGGCCATCGTGTACGGCATCGGAGACCGAAGGAGTTTGAGTAAGTAGTTCTTATGGGCCTTTACAGAAATGGCTCTGTAGAGACTTACATAATATTATCTAGTCATATAATGTTTGGACTTTAAAGAGACCATGTTCTCAGAGTTCGTTCCGGCATTTCTTTTCAAGTATCAATCGGCTAGGAAATCCGGCGCCATCGCCATCTAGTTTTAAACTATTAACCAATCAAATTTACATGTAAAAGTGTCTTAGAACATAGAAGATCTTCTTTCGGGAACCGACAACATTTCATTTAAAGAAGTCTTCTTTAAATCATATTTCTGCACTGGTAGCCCGCGAAATACAAATGTTCTTACGATTTTTGCAAAAATATGATTCGCGACCATAAAAAATTTGTATTTACAGAATTGTAATCATTAGAATCTCTCTAAGTAGTTTCATTACAACTTTTCTATTGGAGATAACATAAACATAACATCACGCCATTGTTCCCCGAAGGGTTGGGCAGAGGTGTACCTATAGTACACCCACATTTCGCCAGTTATGTTTGAGTCCCATGTAATAGGGGGCGAGCCTATTGCCATCAACCGGGCACAAATCCAGACTCCGGGCTGCTACTGAGAAATTCCAGATGGAAAAACCCAATGACACTGCCTGACCCTGGAATCAAGCCCAGGACCTCACCCTCAGCAGTAGCGTTGCTCTGTCGGTCATATTTTTGTGTGACGTTTTCTTATGAAAGCTAAATTTGTCACATATACTGTAATTTTATCTAAATGTGATTTCAAAGGTAGGTACAGTTTCAAACTAATATTGTCCTAGAAGTCTTTGGCATCCTTGGAAGCTTTGATTGTAAGCTTTATAATGGTATTATTTTGTTAAATACAAATTTTAATTATTGCACTCGTTTCTCGTTTGATACTGGGTACGTAGACTGAACTACGGCGGCCGAAATGTAGCAGTTTCCAAGTTTTGTTGAAAATGTTTGATATTATAAGCTAATTCTTCATGGATAATAATATTATGATAGGCTTCCGTCACGCACCTATAGTACAAAAGCAAGCGAGCTACTTTATACGTAAGGTCGACAAATAAAAATCAAATAAATCACGACAGTCTAGCTTCCTTTGTAATATTTTATTTAGTTATATTATATTTGTTATATTATATTTATTGACTGAAATACTACTTCGATAGAGTTTTATCGTTCATAATGAATGTAATTAGTCTTCTAATTCGTACGGTGTGAAGGAAAGTGGATTATCACGGACAATTTAACATTCACTGTTATCCACTTTTGTACCGTACATAACGTATGCATAGATTTACGGTTCTTGGCGCTTGTCGAGATTATTATTAACACTACTAATGCTTTTTTCGCGTGCAATTATTTGTTTTTTCCACACAAAAGACGTTTAAATACATAAATGCTGTTAATACTATCGCTTGGGTAGAGTTTTGCTTCTTCTAATCGTATCGACGGTACGTCATTAAGGTAATGTAGCTCAAACGTTGATTGCTGAATGAAAGGCTCTTCTTCAAAAGGATAGCCATCCAATGAAATGGTGGTAGATAATCAGATCAGTAGCAATCTTGACAGAATGCACTTGCAGGAGTAGATTTTTGAACGTTAGGCTACCTGTCCACTGGGGCGGAGAAGGGAGAACAGGAGCCGAGCTGTGCCAATATTATTAACATCGAATCTACATCTCCGCTCCTTTCCTCTCCTCTCTTCTCCACTCCAGTGGTACTCCGGTGGCCTTAGTCTACGTAAAAAATCTACTGACACTGGTTCTCTTTTTATCAGCGACAAGCTCTGTGGGCCGATGGGATATCCCATCGGCAAAAACGAAGTTCCTGCATCCCTTGAATTTTCAATAATCCTTCCTCAGTGTTTAGTTTCGTTATAGAGGGAACACTTGTGCAAAATTTCATGCTCCTAGACCCAGCGGTTTTTTTGTTGAGACTAGGACCCCTCCCATGTAACGCACCGTAACGTTTTTCTGTTAAACGTTGCGTAACCACCAAGTGACCATTTTTACCTTAAAGTCACAATTATAGAAAGAAAGAAAGAAAGAAAAAGTGTTTATTCTGCACAAACCAAACGCACATTACAAAAAAAAAACAAAACAATACCACTTTACAGATGAGCCAAAAGCCTCGTATCCATTATTGACACAGAAAAGTTTGACAAATTTTATCTATTCCCTGCTGTCAGGGAATTTTGTGGCGTAAAGTACCGGAAAGTCGCTAAAATACCTTACCTCTACGCGACCGTTCTGAAGTTCTGAAGGAACCCCCCTCCCGCCCCTGTAAAGCATCGTAACGTTTTACAAGACCCCCACTCCCCCCAAATTCGTTACGTTATACTTGAACGCTCCCTAGGTTGTGCGTTTTCTGTTAGCGAATTAATTAAGTAGTTACTAACCACACATTCCCCCCACAGCGCCCCGCCTCCTCTACGGCGGTATCTACAAACACCTCAACGAGACTATGAAGCTCCTTTGGACAGCCGACCTCAAGATGAACACGGTTCACGTCCGGGACGTGTGCCGGGCAATATGGACGCTGGGCCGGAAACCGGAAGCCAACAAACAGACTTATAATGTGGTGGATGAGGCCAATAGTACCCAGGGTGCCCTGGCTGAGTTAGTGGCCGATATCTTCAAGATTAATCATGATTATTATGGGACTGCTATCTCTACACTGGCTAAGGTAAATTTTCTGCTTGCTCTTTTATTTTTGTGAACATATAGACAGAAATATTAACCTTTTAATAATAGCGCATGCTAACCTTGTTAGTCATTGAAGGATGACCTCAAACTACTTTCGCCGCTGCCAAATTAAACATATTTTTCAGTTTTTATCGCATCTAGTTATATGTATGAGCCTTACACATCGTGTGAGATGTTTTCATTCCCCCCTGTTGTTGGAAGCCTGATTGGTAGATCGGCTGCCAAACTTAGGCCCGTATTACAGAACCTTACTCAAAACTCAAGCATTACTTAAAACTCGTTTAAAGCCCTTTGATTGGTTGAAACTAGTTTTAAGTAATGCTTGAGTCTTGAGTGACGTTCTATAGTACGTGCCTTAGTTTTAGCTGTTGTGGTTGATTGCACAGTAATAAAAGCAGTTTTATAAGATACTTGCTGCGGCCCGCGGTTTCTCCCGCATAAGTTTTGATCCCGTGGGAATGTCGGGATAAAAAGTCAAATCCTATGTCCTAATCCAGATCATAATCTACCCATGTGCCTAATTTCATCCAAATCTGTTCAGCCGTTTTAGCGTGAAAGCGTAACAAACAAACAAACTCACTTTCGCATTTATAATATTAGTTAGAATGGCGTCAAATTCAATTCAATAGCCTTTCAGAAAGGTACTAATTACTTTGAAAAACTACCATTATTTCAATTACTAACTTTTCTACTTTTTTACTTCCAGACCGACATAGCGTCAGTGGCCGAGGAAGCGAACGATAAGCACCTCACGGCCTGGGCGGAGATGTGTCGCAAGTATTCTCTGGACCACACTCCTTTGGAACCATCCGCTGGAGCCGAACTACTGCTCAACAAACAGCTGTGCCTAGACGGCAGCAAGATGAGGGCGGTCATGCAGCTGGATGTACCACAGCCTACTGGTGATAAGTTACGGGAGGTGAGTTACCAATATTCTAAGATAGTTATAAAGTGGTTCTGATGTGTGAAACATGATTATTTGTCCATCTATAAACTAACTACAGCAAGCAACTGTGCCAATGTGGTCACTAAACCAAAGTAATCTAGTTGACGACTGTTGTATCATCGATTCGAAAAGAAGAATTGTTGGTCTGTAGCAGTTCTGTTTCTGAGCAAGCGACACCACAAACTATAATCGCCATATTATGCAAACAAGTTGGTAGTAGAGCCTCTCTGAACACCAGCTAGGATGGGCAAAATGCCAAATTGTGTAGCTTTTCTACAATTAGCCAGGACGAGAATAATAGGGATAATGACAAAAAAAAAATTAGATTATTAAAAAATATAGAAAACGTATTTTTTCTTTTTTTACGTAATCTAAAGATTACGGCAATACATTGAGTTAAAATGTGCCTTGACGTCACGAGTATGTATATTCTATAGTTATGACGTAGCGACCCCTATTTTTATCTAAGTATTTTATTATTAATATGATAAAGCAAAAAATACGTGTCTAATATTTTTTTATTATCTGACTGACAGACTAATAAGAATTTCTTTTTTTCTACCCGGGCATCATCCCTATTAATTAGATCACAACTAATTTTCTCCACCCTTGTTTTGGTATTTCATTATTTTATCTTGCTTAGATTTTTCAATCGTCAGATTACTTTCATCTAGGGTATAAAATTGAAAGTTTGTCACCTTTTATGCAGCTTGTGTAGAGATAGAGACTGACAAACCGCTATATTTATTCCTCAGATAAAAATGATCTGACGATTGAAAAATCGGGCCCGAAGGCGACATGCCCAATTAAATATTAGTCAACAGTTTTTCTTCTTCTTTTCGTGTGGTTAGCGACTAACCTGGTGTCTAGAGTTTTTAAGCCGCTGTGGGCCTCTGACTTGGCTTCACATGCAGTCCATATATATCTCTCAGGCATGCTGGTTGCCTCACAATGTTTTACTTCACCGTTTTTGAAACAAGTGATAATAATACAATACGCACATGAATCCGAAAAGTCAGAAGTGCGTGGCTTGGATCAACAGCTTAGTTATACTATGTAACTCAAAAATATATTTGTTTTCCTTCCAGGTACTGGAAGACTACGCTTCCATGAACCTCTTCCCTAAGGAGCTGCTCCTATGACCTAACAACTAACCTATTTTTATATGAACAGCCATTTTATAACAATTATGAAAAAAAAAATGCACATTATATTACGTTTCCGCTTGCATCGACAATTGTGTTAGCGATATTCGGTCACAAGTATTTCTCACATATAACGTAAAATGTAGAGGAGTGTAGTAGAAGTTCAATAATGTTATTAGATTAGTCAGTAAAGATGCCAAGATGTGTTTTCCTGAAGAAAAAAATCGTGTGCGGATGTCAGGAACGAAGTTCCTTACGCGATACTCGCACACACACACACAAACACACACTCTCTCGTATATAATATAAAGAGACAGAGAGGAAGCCGCATGGAGGGGGCATAACGCTTTTTCATTACGTGACTATTTTTACCAGTCAACTCCTACCGCAAGCCGCGTTAAGGAACGTTGTTCCAAAAAAAGCGATTCCTTTCTTTCGTCTTCAATGTTTACTCTCAATCTGCAAGTCAGACCCAGTGTGAAGTATTTAAATATATAATAGTGTTCAGTGTACCGATGTCAATAGCTCCTATGTGGCCGACCATGTATGTGCTTATCGCTTTCCAAATCATTCTATCATTATTATTTGTAGCAAATAATCTCTAAGCAATGTTCGACCTAACTTCTATTGATTCATTATATTTTTAATGCAACACTGTGATAAAAGTGAGACGTTTTGAGATCAAAAGAAAACTTCCAGAAAGTATTTTTTTATAAAAATCGTGACAATAAATTTTTAAACGACATTTGAAATCTAAACATAGTCTATTTAGTAAGGAATCGAAGACTGTGAATACCAAAAAGCAAGTCAATAATTTTTGCTTTTCTTAAAAAAAAGAAATCGTTCTTCGAAATTCTGCATTTAATTCCATCCAAGGTGAATTGAAATAGTTTTTATATCATATAGTATCTAACGTATTACGAGTAAAGGCTCAACTTAGCGTAGTACTTAAAGTATTCCTTTTTATTTTAATGATGGTGCAAAAGTATTTAGTTTTAAAATATATTCTTTGTACTCTCTTATGATAATTTTACGGATATTTCTTTGATACACTATATCTTCTGAGAAGTTTAGGCGTTATCTTTAATTAAGGAAATTATTATAATAAAAGTCTTTAAGATCTTAATGACGTGCGTACCTCCGTCTTATTCAAGTCGAGACCAAACTATATTTAAGTTTTAACGAAAAAATTATTCGGTCTAATTGGATAGTCTCTTTTCCGTGATAACTTACACCGAAATTAATAGGAGCCCTAATATAACGAAATATAGTGATAGACCGCTTCAAAGCTGGTACTTAATAACTGGAGGTCAAAATGCAAAAAAAGAAACGTATATAATACCAATGTATACAGTAACAAAACTGGTCTAAACGACATTAAACAGTTTGAAACTAAATGCGAGGTAGTCGGGATTCATAACTAGCCACCCTATGAGGGCGGGCACACAGAGTTGCAATACAAATTCGTCTACCCACTTTTAAATGTGCTTCAATCCCGAAACAAGGTTTCTATGTATATTGCGTTAGATAAGCCTAGTGTAAGAAAAAGTCAACGTTTTATTTTTAAGTGCTTAAATTGTATAAGTTGGCGGTTGGCCTATGATTTTTGATAACTTTCGAAATTAAAAATTGAGATAATCATTTTGTATTTGGGCTATGTTCAAAAGGGCTTGGCGCATGTTATACTTCGTCGGCCGGCCGATGAATCATGGCCGATCCGAAGTTTGCGCAGAACGCTGCGCAATAACATTCTTTTGGGACTACATGAGGCGAGTGTGAGTGAGAGAACATGCGTGAAATTTCGGATAGCCATGTTCAGACCGGCCATGATTAATCGGCCGTATTACACACCGCGTGTTTCTTAAACGGCTGAAAATTCGCACGAACAGTAAGCGTGCCAACGCTCGTCTGAACTAACCCTTAGTCATGTTATAGTCAAGTTGCTGTAAGTAATTTTGAGTATTTTTAAAACGATGGGTGTCATGAATGTAATCCATGCTTGTCAATAAATGTTAAATGGTTATATTTTAAATACTATAGTTACATTTTATTGCAACGAGAATCGTGTATTCCAATTGCTTAGCATTTTTTTTTAATTTTCTGTCAACGTACGGAATGTAAGATTTGTTTAAAAATTAAAGAGCTTTGTATTATTTTACGTTTTACATGTATCGTCAATTGTGTAATAAATACTTTATACGTATAAATAAAACAGTTTTTATTTTCACCCACTATCTTCTGAAGAAATAAAAAATATACACAACATATTTCAACTTATTATATTCAAGTCCAAACTTTACAACAACTTGTGAAAAAATACACAAATAATACTGCAGTGAACAGTACACAAAAGACAAATATTGCACATAAACCGTATAAACTTGCAAACAGAGCATTCAAACTGGGGAAAGTGCTTGTGATAAAGAAATAAAACATCAACCGCTTTCAATATCGTCGCCTTAGAGTGAAAAGCTCGGGAATGCATTTTTTTATTTTATTACATTTTTGGAATAAAAAACCTCGCAACACACCCAGGTTTGTGGCGGCATCTATATCGCCACATGCGACCTACGCATCATACTGACGTCACGCAAAATCCCGCATCGCGTAAGCAGATTTTACCGCGCAACCAGCATATAATATAAATTCCCAGTTGCCTACCAGTTTTTCGCATATAAGAGATTTTCACTCTAACACGACAATATGAAATTTATATGCTTTAGGAAAATAAATCCTTCATTCTATAACACATTGTCAAATTACATTGCAAGTAGCACAAGTTTAACTGTTTGTCATTCTAGAATCAGCTTTATCGACATAAAGTTGATATTTTTTGTTTGGTTGAAGTTGATACTCGACTCTTGTGGAGTCAATGTTATTGTCATTTATAGAAGAGTAGTAATCACTAGTTTATGTAGCTGTACAAGGATCGCTTGGCGCGTGGCCAAAATCGGAACTAACTACGCCATGTTGTTTTTTCAATACATTTCACAAAACAATTGCACTAATGTTTACCAACAGCGCCCCCCTGTCGACGTCATTCGAGTACTAAAAGATCGATTTGTAGCAGTTAATTGATAATTTTCGCATGACAAAACTCAGGAAACAACAATTCTAATTCATTTGAGGTCGACGCAGCATTACTTCATATAAATACATTTGGACGAAAAGGGTAAATAACTTAAAAACAAATAATTTGCAAAATGTTATATTTTGTGCGAACTTCCAGTTTAAATGCTCTAAGCTAAATATGAAAACAATTATAAGACAAATGAGATAAACTTATAGCAAATACAACCTGTTTGATTGGTTCTGTTTGGTATCACATTTTACTATAGATAATCATAACTTATGGCGCTTTCAACTACAGTTACGCTTTCCTTTCTCATATCAATAGAGATTGAACTAAACTGAGCTTTTTTATGTAATGGCATAATTACACGTTTCACCTACAGTACGGTCAATGAATCATGGCCAGTCTGAATATAGGCACTACGAACTTTCGCGCATGTTCTCTCACCCACACTCGAATCATGTCAACATTCGGTCCAAAAAAAAATTGCGCAGCCTTCTGCGCAAAGTTCGGACCGACCATAATTCAATAGCCGTAGTGTAAGTCTTACAATTTAGACGAAGCAACCAATTTGAAACATAAAGCCTAGCACACGTAACAGCCGCAACTGTCCGCCACGTAATGCATTTACATCGATAAAAGTGCGGTGCGACCCGCCTGTAGTGTGCGTTGGTTAATTAAAAATGTATGAAAATATTTAAGGAGGATTTTTGCTGCATTGCGGTGCGGCCCGGCTCAATCTGCGCTAGCCTTAAAAGTGCAACATTCAATGTTTATGCGCCAAATTGATTTCATTTAGTTGAACCGTGTAATATTACCATAACTGTGACAACTTTAGCCGCTGTGCGAAGGCGTTTCAGAAGTGAAACTCGACAAGTATGAGTGTTTGAAAAATTACAACAACCATTTCATTGTTAACAATACGCGAATTTAAACATTATACATAATATTGAATTGAAATAGGCAAATATTTAGAAGATGCATAGATAAAAATTAAATAACAATGTTACAAAATATACCGATTATCAACTTGGTACACTCAGAGTGGAAGGAATTCATGCATGTCGTCAACCGTGCACGCAAAAATATACCTTAAGGTGCAAAATTACTATTCATTTCGTGGCTGTACTTATTTTAAAATCGCATCCAAATTGCTATCTCATTATGTGTTCTCAAATGACTGTAGGCTCCTTGTCTACAAATATTTTCTAAAATTGTAGCAACGCTCCAGTATAAGCACAGATGGGACTCATTTTAGGTATGAAGCTACAAGTAGGTACGTAGGTAAGTAGGTCCGCGGGGCGAGCTCGACTTGTCGAATTCAGTGGGCGTAACGAGGTCAGAAGATAGAAAGAGAGGCAACTTCTAGGTGAATATAACTGTAGGTAATTAGCGCTGCGCGACCTGAATTGCACTTTATTGTGTCGTAGCAAGACTCGCTATTTATTTCAATGATTTTCTGGGGTCTCATCTGTACTAATCTGTGGTGTAAGTAAGTTATTATCGCATTCGCGCGCGTGCCATATTCCACAGCAGACAGCGCTTTATGTATGCTGTGTGGCCCGACGAAATATACGAAAGGTCAAGCCAAAGCTTACAATCACACATTTTGACAACAAATGTAGATTTTTACTATTAGCTACCTAAATTGGTAATAAAATAATGTTGGCTGGAAAACTTAACGCTTCTTATCATTAACAGGACTTCAAATGATAACAACGGTAGTTTATTAACTCAACATTTATCTGGCAGTAATGTATTAAGATTATTTACGTACACAGTCAAATCTATTATGAAATGGTAAGCTTTACACGGAATATTATGTTTAAGTACCGTAATAATATTGTTGAAACATTTAGTGAGTCCAAATCCTCCCTTTGTTACTATAATTATGCATAGCTATAAACATTATTCTGTTCAGTTCGACATAAAATCTACAATAGAGTTATAACTTGTATCACGTCTAACATAGATGTTTTTAGACAGTCGTTTTTATATCGAGCCTCATCAAGTAACATATATTTTGCTAAATTCACCTGCTTATAAAATCATTCTAGCATAAAAATAGGCTAATAAAATTCTGGGCGCACGGCAGTGCACCTTAGATCGCAAAAACTGACCAAAAAATTTATAAACACCAATTTTAATATAGAAATTAAGTTATGGTAGTGCCTAAGGTCCCACATAAGTAACGTGACCATTTATTTTTTCCGTCAAAGCGGGACACCCTTTAATGACTTATTATTGATTTAAAAATAAATCATAAGTTTGTATGTCAGGTTTCGTTTTACCCTTTGTCATTGTCCTCAAAATGGCTTTTAACACTGCAACTTCTACTTGTGTTACTATCCATATTTTATTCTAAGTGACACTCGACTACAGCGATACTGCGGTAGGCATAAAATGTACTATCAATTATTAAAAATTGGTATTGTTGCGATTACTTTTTTACAACGATTTTCAGTAAATATTCTCAATTCGACCGGGTGACAACGCATGCATGCTCCTATAATTTTCTTTTTTCCTAAGTGGGACATTTTTACTTATCTTGGGGACAGCGGGACGCATAGCTGAAAAGCGGGACTGTCCCGCTCAAAGCGGGACGTATGGTCACGTTACACATAAGCCCAGAATAAAATACAAGGGTGTTATTTAAAACAAGCCATTTTCACAAAATCGTGTATCACCCTTTTAGATCAAGGCCTAAAACAAACCAAAGAGACTTTTCGAGATTTTTACTCGAGCGTGCATCAACGCAGCATATGCAGAGAGAAGTATAGGCGTCTCTTTCACGCAGCCGTTTCGGGCTGAGTGCGAAAGAGACGCGCGACGCATCGACGTCATCCCTGTGCGTTGTCGCATGCGCCCACGTGGCAGTAGTCAGTCAGTGGGACGATCACTACTTGTATCTGGAAAAGGAAATATTCTATTAGAAAATGTAGCCAGCAGTTTTGTGAATTTTAATAATTATCAAATTAAAGTTAAACTAGAAAAGGTATGCGCTTCGGTAATCTTCGTGTATCCGAATTAGCACTAAGGTTGCGCCGTAGAATAACCCCCACGGAGGCAACGCTTCTCACTTTTGGACCGCCGCGATTTGTATTAGTGCACCTAACATTGCGTGTTTGTATCAAGTTTTCTCTCTGTCGGGTAACCTACTCCGGTAGCATATCGTTATTTGTCACTTAAAAGTTCAAGTTTTTTGGAATTTAATAGAGTTATTAATCTTCAATTTTGTATCTTAGCAATCGAAAGAAACAAGGGCTTTCATGGTTGTAACAGCTCTATATTAGATCTCATCACGGCACGTTCGTATTTCCGAAGATAGGCGGTGATTCCCGAAGCGCGTACTTTTCTTGGGATATCTGTTTATACGGCAGAGATTAGTGACGTCGAGTTTAGTGTTGCCGCAAGTCTATAGAGTCGGTCAATATTCACTTTGCGAAGTACGTTGCAAAATTAATCGACTTTCCTATTTATTAAGTACTAGGTTCTGTCCGCAACTTCGTCCTCGAGATAGCGTAGCTTTCTACGACTATCAGTGAAAGGATTTTTAAAGTTTCGGAAATTACTTCCTACATACAAACTTAAGAACTTTGCCTCTTTAAAGTGTAGATATAGCCAGTATGCTATTGCAACTTTTAATGGATTATACTCCAAAAAGGGTATTAAAATTGTGGTAACAATGCGTAGTATTTAGTAAGCTTGTAGTAAATGAGCTTACCCTCAGTTGATCCTTGTTTGGTCCCAACAAGTGTCGCGGCTCGGGAATCTCGCACGTCTCCGAGCACTTGGAACAACATTTGCTGGAAATAGAACTAAACATCTGGTTAATAACAGCTTAGATAGAGCAATAAAAGATTTTCATTTTTTTAATATATAGAAGCAAAGATAATGTTCGTGGCAGTCGTGGGTATAGTTTATTTATAAATGTATTAAATATGTTCTTTTTATTTTTTCTCGCGCATTGTATGCCCGTGTCTCGCCTGCCACGAGTGCCGGCGTGTAGCTGTACCTATAGCTGTGCGCGAGCTTGGTCCCGCCGGGCTGCGGCGACACGTCGCGCGTGTAGGCGCTGCTGCCCGGCGCGGGCGAGTACAGCGGAGTGTTCAGCTCGTCGAAGTCCAGGGCGCCGTCTATGTTCAGTACCCTGGGGAGTTCCTCAAGAGTTAACAAACAGAACTAAATGGGTGTCGAAATTCTTCGACCCTGTCATGGGCGTAGGCAGGGTGGGGGCAGGGGGGGCAGCTGCCCCCCCTCCTGGAATTCGTATGCCTAAGTACCCACTGTGGCTGATAAAAATTATGTTAAGAGTCATGTTAGAAATTACTTTACAATTACAATATTTTATATTATGTAATAATTTTAGATAAACCGCGCTGGCCGGCCATCATGTTGTATCATGCAAAATACGCGAACGCAGCAAGCAAGACCACCCGGTTTAAGAAATTTCTAATTTGCCCAGGGGGCCAAACAGATCCGGATTTTAGAGGTGGATGTGCAATATTTGATGCATCAGAAGCTGAAATGACGGCTGCTAAAATGGATTGACGAAAAAGACAAAACACCAAACAATGCCGTTGTTTAAAGGCCTGAGACTGATTACAAACACATTAAAATCTAACCCTAATCTTGTTTATTAAATCAGCATCAATAACGAAGGTGTTGTGTTAAGTGTTATAGATGTTTAAATCACTTGCTTCAAAAACGGTGAAGGAAAATATCGTGAGGAAACCGGCATGCCTGAGAGATATTTCTCGACAGCATGTGAAGCCAAGTCAGAGGCCCATGGGCGGCTTTAAAACTCTTACACCAGGTTAGTCACTAACCACACGAAAAGATGTTTAAATCGGCCTAAAACTTCGTTTGTTGCTGTTGATACGGACATCGCCTAAAAATCTTGAAAATCCTCAGAAGGAGTATCACCATCTCTGTCTATTTTACTGTTTGAACATGAATAATAAAATAATTGTATAAGAACTGACCTGTTTTGTGGTGAAAAGCGATGCACTCGCTCCACAACTGAGGACACGTGTTCGACACCCTTCTGCACCCCCCACACCAGGATACCGATCTGAAAAACATAATAATATATTTATTTTATTTTATTTTATAAACTCTTAGCCGGTTTTTTTTTAAGAATTAGTTTTCCTTCTTGCTCAGTCATTTAAACAAATATTTAAATGGCCAATGTCATACTTACTTAGTTATTTTATATTTAATGATATTTCTGTAAGTCTGTTTTTTGTACCTAAGTCAACGCTGTTTTTTTGTTTATGATTGTATTTTGTTTTCCATTTTAGTAATATTTTAAAATTTTAATTTTATCTAATTTAAGAAGGTTGCTTTGTTGTATGTTAATGTCGTGTACACCATTAACTGGTATATACAGGGTGGAATTGTTGAACCTCACCTGGAGGGAAAGTACAAAAAAAAGCCGCAGTAGTCGTTAAAAATATTTAAAGATTAAAAAAAAAATTGCAGCGTTAACCATTATATGACATATGTCACAAAAACATAAATAATTAGTACTATAACCACCTGTAAGGATATTACGGTTTTCCTTGCTGTTTACGAGATAATTAACTTTTTCATACTAGCTTCATACAAATTTTTCGTAAAAAAAATATAATTCCTTCGTTTTTGTGCAGAATTAACTCGGGTGTCATTTTTGAATATAGTAATAACTAATAGAAGCGATATCCGGCAAAAAATCCGGCACTTGCAAATTGAAATCCCTAAGTCTATGAAAGCCGATTTTCAGCCCACCGTGCGACAGTGTGAATAGTCAACAATCAACTATTAATAACAAGTATGTACTTAAAAGTTTTTTTATTTTGAGCAACAAATTGACATAATTACCTTGACCCTGACGTCAGGCTCCAGCTGCTCGGTCTCCCCGTACTGGTTGATGGTGTACTCGGGACAGTTCTGACACGTGATCGAGATGCGAACCGTTCTCAACACCACCTCGGGAACCTACGAGATATGGAGTAGTCAGTAGTGATTGTTGTGTGTTGTGCCTGGAGATTTTCGCCATTTTGACGATCGAGGATACCGAAAATGGTGAAAATCTGTAGACATCTAAAAAGGCTAAAAACAAAAGAAAATGTTATCTTTTATTCCATCTCTTTATTTCGCATTCACACTCGATTTTGTTAAATACTATTTAGTTTTTTGTTTAGCAAAACCTAAGTTTAAACCAGAAATCAAACCCAGTTGGAGGTATTATCTCCCGTCTGAAATAACTTTGATATATTTTTAACTTCTAAACTTTTCGTAACAATGTATCGTATTTTTTTTATATACAAGATTTCGAATCGGCAACAATGACGAGCTCCCATACAAACTGCCATCCCCTATTGGTTTTCCCCAGGGGTCCTCTTTATGTGGTGAATTAAAAAAAGTCTTAATGCTCACATTCGTTACGCAAGGTTAAATTAATTAGCTAGCGAAACTCCGCAGACGTGATGGGTATTGATATCTAAACATGATAAAGCAAAAAATAAATTATTTTCATGATATTTTTGATTTGTGATGCAACGAATGCGGATATTCGTATTCGCTGAATACCATGAAATTACCAAATAGGTATTCCTATTAGCCAAATACTTTCATGACATTCGAAATTAGTGACTTCCTAGAAATCCCATATAAATATTGCATTGCGACCGAGCTGACTGACACAAAGATTCGTTTATAAAATCATAGAACTTTCTTATCTTTTGTTCACTTCCACAGATGATCAGCAATTGTGGCGACCTTTTACTTTTTGTTTGTAGGAGTGGAAACGTATTTAGCTGTCAAGGATCAGGTACAACGAAATTTTTGGTGTGTTAACTGTGTTTCATCGACTTGGTACTAAAAGTTGAGGCTAAAGGTTTAAATTTTTTAAATAATATCGTCCCTAAAACGTGAAAAAAGTGATAAAGTCCGCAGTGTAATTGAAATATCGGTTCAAAAAAACTTTTTTTTTTTTTTAACTACTGATGTGATGGGGGATCGATATCTAAAAACAATGAAACAAAAAAAAAAACTGATTTCTTTACTCATACTTCAAATAACAACACTACCAGCAGTCGTTGACCACAAAAAAAATCCTTCAAATCTTTTTTATTTCGTTTAGATATCGATACCCATCGCGTCTGCGGAGTTTTGCTAGCTAATTGAACTTGACCCTGTATAAGTAACTCTTATGCAAAATGTCATGCTTCTAGACCCAGCAGTTTAGACTGAGCGTTGCCTGTCCATGAATGAATGAATTTAACATTTGTTTTAAGTAGATCTGTCATCATGTCATGTCGGTAATTCAGTACGTCAGAATTCAGGGTGGGTGGTGGACGCGAAAACTGTTTCCATGGATTCAATACATGGGGGTTGTCCATTACTCACGTGATGTTTTTTAGCAACTTGTTAACCCCCGGGGTTCCCCCCTGGTGATACGTGGTGAGGTTTTACACCAACCGGGAGGGGTTGGTGTCCCTACCCAAAGTCACGAGTATTTTTTTGGTGCAAGATATCTTAGAAAATTACAGAATATTTAATCTTTAAATAGAAAGTAAGAAAGAAAAAAACTTTATTTGGGGGCCGCTATTCGGTTTAAAAATGCACGTTAAACGAAAAAATAAATACACCTGATATCTCACGACCCCCCCTTGTGATATTTCGTGATATTTTCCGAACCCCTGCTCCCCCTTTCGAGCCTCACGTGATTCATGGATGGCCCCATGATTCTGAACCCGCCTGAGCTGAATATTTTCGTCGTTTATTTAAAATAAAATCTGCTGTTTCATAGAAAAGTGCAATACCTACGCAGTCAAAATATAAAAAAGAGCGATAAAAAAAAAATAACCGACGTAGTTATAATTTCAGAGCAGGGGGGTTCAGAATCGTGTATTGAATCCATGGTAACAGTTTTCGGGTCGATGGCCGTGCCACCCTGTATTATGTATCAAATCAAAACTAATTAATTGATGGTTTTTTTAAGTTATCAATAATATCGCCTTGGTCGGTGGTATAAATTAAAAACCTCACATACAATCGAACCAAATAATCGTTGAGCCAACATTCATTCTTCTATAACGTGCCGATGCTAAATACGACTTTACTTCTTTCATGCGAAGCTATATTCTGCACGTCGAGCTAAAATAAATAAGAAAAGCCTGTATTACTTGGTACCTACAAAAAAAAAAGTGAATAGAAGTAAGTTTTTTTTTTTTTTATAAGAATGAATGAAGTAATTAATTAAGAATAGGTATCCTCTAGTTTTTTTTTTTTTGTTCTTCCGCGCGGCTAAATTAATCAGAAATAAAATATCTTGTTTCGCCGAAACACAAAGTTCACTCGCACTTCGCATAGCCTCGATTGAACACATGTAGGTATGACAATAATCCAACGTAAAATGCCAAAACAATGAATGATTTCTAAATAATGTATGTATATAGTCGCGAGCATAAATATGGACAGCTCGGCAATAATATCTAACTTCATGATATATCCATTAATATCTGTGGTCAAGATAACGAACAAATATTTGTGACATCGAACAACAAAAATATCTAACGAGCGACGCCAAAATAAAGGATGCTGCATCGGCTTCAAAAATATGCGTTACCTCTTAGAATACCGAAAACTGAGCCGATGTCGACTACTCTGCCAGTATCAATTAACCATCTTAAAGTAGGTAAGTATCAATTTTATACTTGATACTGCCAGAATAGCCGAAATCGGCGCAGTTTCCAAAAAAAAAAGAAAGCTTATTATTGACATTTCTACTGTCAAACATTACCCTCAGATATTTATGCTGCCAGTGGGATGTCACATTTTTTTGCAATATGAGCGGCACTGATTGCAATATAGTCTGTCAGGTTTTTATGCTGCCGAAGTGATGTCAGATATTTTGATCACATCGAGGTATCACATTCCTATATTTTGGTGTCACTTATCTCGTCAAATAGTTTTGGTGTTCCTTCTATGTCACTTATTTGTTCTCTCATCTTGACGACAGGTATTAATAGATGAATTATGAAATCAGATATTATTGCCGAACTGTCCATAGTAATATATTTATGCTCGTGACTGTACCTATGAACTTTTGCAATTTCGAATCAATAAAGAAGTACAGGAGAAAGCAAATTTTTTAAAAATAGGGCCCTACATACTAGTAAGATTTTGAAGACGCGACTAGTAATTTTAGTCAATAAAATATAATAAATTCGTACGGCAAGCGGCATGTGTCATTCGCGGGTGGGTATTCTAAAATGGTGGCTCAACAATTACTTGTGATGACCGTACGTACCCGCCCTGAGCCTCGACGCGTTCGGGGGAAAAAAGGCTAGGGCAAGAAAACGAAATAACCGGTTAATTTACACATACTTCACTCTAGTATTTAAAGAAGGATTCTTTCAATGCGAACAAATTTACCTTTAGACTGAAGAATAATAAATCGTTTGGTACACTCCTATTTTTCATTACAAAATTAAGCTAAATGATAATGCGAAATAAATAAACAGCAAGCGAGCGTTTGTTTTGCATTGTATTCAACATAATATAGGGCCCGATCACACGTACACAACCACACTACAACGATAACACGTCGATGGGCGCTAATTTGTATGAAAATGAATACTTGATTCACACGGACAACGTTGCGTCGACCATTTGATTTGATTTTGTAGTTACCACAATGCAACTGCAAGAAGCTGCAGCGACTCTATTCACACGTAACCACCGCTTGCCCACATTTCGTCGCTGTAATGTGGTGTAGTTCTGGTTCGCGTGTTCGGGCCTTTAGGCCAGTTTTAAAAATGCAAGTAAACGGTTAATAGATTTTAGTGTAATCGCAGAAATGAATATACTCGTAAGCTAAAACAAACAACAACAACACAACAGCTAACAATATAGGAAAATATTTCCCTAAATTGAATTACCATTTGAACACTCAAAATCAATCTAAAAGTTTAGTTACATGTAGAAATATATCAATAGACGACAAAAGAGAAGGGAGGTGTTTGAGTTCGATGTGACAGAGTTACATCACGCACAAACTCAAACCCAAAGCATTTGTTTCAATTAATTCATTACAGGCACTTTTGAATTGTCAAGGGGTTGGTCAGTCAGAAAGATAAAGCTAATTGCCCATTCTAAAGCTTAGTAGGTTCCTATACAGAAGAACGGGCAAGAAACTCCACAAACACTCTTTTAAATCAATACACATTACATAAAGCGCTAAGATCGGTCGAGACGTAAAAAAGTCAAGGAATTAGCCTTCATGACAGAAAAATGGAAGGACGAAAAAGAGCCTCAGCTCAAAGAATTATACTTTTAGGGATCTCGCGACCAGTGGTCGCAGCGACCAGGTAAAACTATAGAAACCGATACGAATCGCGCACTACCGTCCATATGCGGCAAACCGGGCCACGGACCACGACTGGCCGCATTGCACGAGATACCATAAAAAGCTGCAAGCTACTACATCAACCATTCATACTCACATCATAAGTTCCAGCCCAAACGATCAGCAAACTCTTCCTGAACCAGACGCCCTTAGGATACAAGTCCACAGTCCACTCCGTCAGTTTGTCCAGAGGAGCCACGTCAGCTATCGAGGGTCTGGTGGAGAAGATGAAGGTTCTGGTGTGGTAGCAGGGGAGCGAGTGGAAGTTGTCCACGGCCAGGACTGAGCCCCACGTGTCTTCTGTGTAGAGGCGAGGAGTGAACAGCATGCGACCTGCTTCAGTTTGCTGGACTTCGGACACGCGTTCGTATTGACCTGGGTAGGATGCATTTTCTTTTAATGCGCGTTCTTTTACTGTTTATATATCTCTGAGCTATTCGTAACATATGGCTAGGAATACATAAAGCCTACGGTGGCGAATTTGTTTCAACGTGTGTTACATTGCATGTTGCATTGCATATATTTGGGCGGCATGTTACGTTTCAAATATGTGTCAGCATCATCATCATAAACAGCCTATAATGTTCCAACTGCTGGGACACAGGCCTCCTATCTGTGAGAGGAAGTGAGCCGTATTCAACCACGCGGGCCCAGTGCGCGGTGGTAGATGTCACATGTCTTGAATTTTTTTTTTGTTATTTGACGTGCCACCCTCACGATGTTTTCCTTCACCGTTTTGAGAGCAGTGGTGATTAAATTATTTACACAATGTAAAGCGCCTGTCAGGGTTCGAACCTACAACTCGTAAGTCGCGGTCGTTACCACTGCTCTATATTGTACGCACCATTATAATAAATGCTAAACTGGTGACAACCAAACAACCAACCGGTAACTGGTGGTAACTGGTATGGCTAAATTGGTGGGTTCAAAATGTTGTTGCGCCCAGAGTCTAGATTTGTGCCCGCTGGGTGGCAACAGGCTCGCTCTAAGGCTCGTCTTGATGATGACGATTAAAATGAAAGGAGGAGGAGACTTATAGTTTCCGACCGACTGTGGTTTCCTAGAGAGGCAATGGTGCCGATTCTCTTGTCACAAATGCCTCTAAACTAAACTAAAAATCACTAAAATTTAGTTTATTCCTGTCAAACGACGATTTCCTATTCTGAAATAGACTAAAGTGACACAACTTAACTATATTTTAGTTTGACAGCGCTAAGATAGTACTGAGTTTTTAGTTTAGTGAAAATGGCTATTTTGCTATTCTGAATATGACGTTTTTCACCTAAAATTTTGGTTGTAAAAGACCAAATCAGACTAAACCTGACAAATTTTAATCGCGATTAAAATGGTGTGGTATAAAATAAGTTGTTATGAACTAAAATTCACACCAACATCTCGACTTCACGTGCAAAAACAGTACTGTATTTATTTTTTCTTTTGCTTATATCTCGAAAATGGTGCGTCCTATCGCAAAAATAATGAAAATTTCGACCCCCTTTATAAAACCCTTAAACACCTAACACTCAACACGTAGGTAATATTTTTTTCATATTTTCCATACAAAAAAATAAAAATTCCATATAAAGCACGTCGAGGCTACACCACATGCGCACCTCCGGCTCTAAAAAAAAACACCGGTTAGGGCAAACCACGGGTACCACGTGGATTCACGATTGACAAATTCTATTTTAGTTGTGTCAAAATTATTTTTTAGTTTAGAGAATTTTATTTGCAGAATAGCTCTAAGATTGTCATAGCCAAAAGTAAGTAATTTTAGTCTTAGTTTAAGTTAGTTTAGTTCGGTGTACAAGAGAATCGGCACCAATATCTGATTTACACATACAAATAACTTAACACAACTGTATGCAGACTGTAAGGTTCTTACAGTCCGTCAGCTCTTTGTGCTTCAATCTGTTCTCAGGAAACACAGCAGCCTTTCCCCGTCTAACCCAAATAAGCGCACAAACCTTCCCGCAGGAACCCAACACAGAACCACGTTCGCGGAGCATCAGTATTATGTAATTAGCGCCTATATTTACAAAAAGATTCATATAAAACTGAATATCTTAGACCTCAACAAACACAACCTAAAATTCAAAGTTACAGAATGGCTACATAAACAGGACTATGCCGCAACGGAGACTTTACTGACCTACATCGCCTAATAATAAGCACACACTCATTTCCATGCTCGCACGAATACCTCTATCATCGCTTTCATTCACATTCGCTCATACAACTCCCCCACTACTTACCCCCACTTACACACACCTGCACACCTTTAATCACATTCATTTAATCTCACATACCCTCACACTCACACTCTCACATACTCACACAAAAATTTAAAACTGTAATGTAAACTATAAGCACTTCTTTTTTTTCCTTCTGAATGTAACTTGACACAGTCCACTCATGCATATTATCAATTGGAACCTCATTGCGAATCCCTGTCTCTTAAGATACAGGATACCCTAGTTTAAGAGACAGAGGTTAATCTATTGTGTACAGATTTCTGCAGCATCCAAATGTTATATGTTAATGTTCTCTATCTGTATTTTTGGAAATAAAGATATTATTATTTTATTTAAATAAATAAAGTTTAAGTGTCTGTTTGTAATGTCTAAATAACAGCTTTTTACTAAATGCATAAGGAAGAGTATACGACACTTATAAAAAAAAATTGTCGGTCTGTCTGTTTGTTTGTTCCAGCTAATCTCCAAAACGGCTGGACCGTTTTTGTCGGGACTTTCACTGGCAGATAGCTGATGTTATAAGGAGTACTTTTATTTAAGAAAAGTAAAAGAATAAGGATCCGCGCAGGCGAAGCCGCGGCCAGCAGCTAGTTTACAATAAGCTGAGTTAAGTTACCCGACTGATAGCTCATGGCGATGGCCATCCTCTCCATGAAGAAGTCTTTATGTTCCTGTGTGAGTGGGCACAGGAGGAGCTTCGCCAGCTGGTTTGGACACATCATCGGAAATCTGTAAATAAAATACAATTGTAAGTATAGCTGAGCTAAGTTTTATTTCAGAACTAAAACATATTTTATGTATTCATCGTCTTTTCATAGCATTTACACAGAAAACCATATTTTATTGTAAGTAAGTACGGTCGCGTAGCTTTATAACCCTCTCCCTATACTTGGCTTTATTGCACTGCCAATTTTGTAAGCAGTTCGTACTTTTAGAGCGTACTCTCTGTTATCCAAATGCGTGTAACAGTATTTAAAAAGCTCGACTGGCCATATTAAACTCCCCGGTATTTTACTTTCAATTGGTACGGTTCAACCAGCTTTTAAGATTATCTTTGCGAAAGTCTTGGCAAAGCGATGGCTCGATATTCGACGAACCATATTCTGAAGGAGAAAATAATAATACTAATATTGACCTGACATGTGAGAAGACAGCGGCGACAAGAGACTCCCAGTGCACTTTAAACTCAGCTTCCGTGAGGTCACTCGCGGTCAATCGCTCCCGTTGTTTGTTCAGCCACCGTACTACAAACCTGGGGAAAAATTAACTATATTTATAATGTGAAATTTAATTCGTTTGCATCCTCTTAAGGGATCATTGAATTCATCGTTATGAACAACTTTAACTATGGGGCGAACCCTGAAAAAAAATCAGCTGTTCCCTACATTATAGAAAATTTACAGGGTGGAAACTGGAAAGTACCCTGAATATTGACTAAATGTACTTATTTTTTAAGTAAGAGACATGGTTTATTTTTTTTTGCTAAAAAACTTGCTTGCAATTATAGCACATATTGATAGTCAGCAAGTTGATGTAGTGAGAAAGGGCGCTTCGGTAATTTTCGTGTTCCCGAATTAACACGAACGTCGTCGTCGCCCCACAGAGTAACCTCACACAGACGCAATGTTTCTATGTTTTGTACTACTGTGCCGTGTAGTAGTGCACCTATCATTGAGCGTTTGTATGAAGTTTTCTCTCTGCCGGGCTACCTACTCCGGTCTCAGATTGTCATTTGTCACTCAAAAGTTTTCAAACGTTTTTTTTGAATTGCATAGAGTTGTTAATCTACAGGGTGACTTGTAATTGACGTATTCCTTCTAGGACGTGATAATGTGACTCATTTGCAACAATTAAGCACCCCATAAACCCTAGGCAAAAATTTATGGGATTCGAGATGTTATTTGATTGATGTTTTTTTTTTATTTTCCCAGAATTCGTCACTAAATATCACTTTTCTCTACTAAATTCTCAAATTGAATGGCCTTTATTCTGATTCCATAGGGTACCTAATACTTTAATAAACTTTTCGATGTAACCAAATATTCTAATACATCAAACAGTTAAAAGTTAAAGGAAGAAGTTTATCAACCATTTTCAAAAATCATCTATTTTCTTGAACTTTACCAGTTATCTAAAAATGGCATTAAGCGTACAAAATTACGGGGAAGACATCTTCATTTAATCAGCTACCTAACGAGGTACAAAAGGTTAAGAAATATTAAAAGATGCCGATGAAAATGTCGATAATGCTGGATAAGGCCGAATTAGAATTGAATAGAAAAATTGTGTGATACTCGGATTAATTAACTGGTTTATGCCATCCCACTAGGTTCTAACCTATCAGCAATACATCACACGTTAGGCACCCAGATCGTCATGACCAGGTCACAAGTCGTGGAGCGGCTTTTGAGTTTTTAACATGACTCACGATCCACTGCCTGGCCACGGTTTACTTGTATCTTAATTTGCGTGGATGATGGAAATCGTTGAAACAGCTCTATGTTAGATCTCATCATCACGCCTTCGTATTTCCGAAGTAATACGATTATTCCCGAAGCATATACTTTTCTTTGGAAAGCTGTACCTGTACACACTCATCTCGTTGTGCAGTACTAGGTCGCTCTGCTGCAGCAGCTGTACCAGCGTCTCTCCCTCCAGCTCGCTGAGGTCATTGTCAGACCACACCCACTCCAAGTTCCATTTCACGAAGTTCTGACATTCCTGCCAAGTTCAAAAATACATTATAAACATCTATCAACAATCAATTAATTATAAATTTAATTAATCAATCAATCAATCAAATATCTTTATTGTGGATCATAGGTAGGTACATATTACAGGTCTTATTAAATAATTAAATTGTGATCAGCTATATCCCGCCCTTAGGGCATACAATAGTTACACAGAAATTAAATTATAAAAAATAAAAAAAAATTGGTAGGTACACAACAGTGGGACGCTGAACGCATCATGGCTGGGGGGACTGTATTGGAGAAGTGATTTGTCTGTTATGAAGTCTTTTATAGAGTAGTAGCACTTGTTTACTTACAGATCATAGAGATCCTTTTTAATGTTTTTTATTACCGTAATTCTAATAGGCCCCGGAATATTATTAAAGATACGTGAAGCTGTACATAAGATACTTTCATGCATTAGATGAGTCTTGCTGGCTACAGTGCGCAATTTGTCCTTACGTCTGAAAGGCGTGTAGTAATTAAACATGACAATTTTTTATTATTATTTAAAAAAAAAATGATTATTATTTTTGACAAAAACTGCTGCCTCAAATATATAGGCACATTCATCTTTTTAAAGAATGGTTCACAGGAGTCAGTATCATATAGTTTAAATATAGCCGTAATGTAACGTTTTTGAGCAATGAAAAGCTGTACGCTCCTTGTCTGTACTAAACAAGTAACTGTGTGTAATAAATTCAAAGAACTACTAAGTTTGTAGTCAGGGGAATTTACTAATAAGCAGAGTCACATACTACATCATTTTGTACGACAGTTGTAATAGACAGCTGTATCAATTTGCTGTTTTTATTTTTATTGTGTTTTGGGCCGGGTTATAGGGTGGAAGGGAACGCAGTCACTTCACTGGTAGGGAGTTCCACACTTTGGCCTCTTTATTGTAATATATAGTGTACTATTAAGAGCCCATACTACCTCAGCTCAGATTATTTTTTTATCTCGCTCGCACCATACTGCTCGTGGACTGAGTGAGAGCGAGGCGGAGCGAGGTACTAGCGGCTCCAAGGCGCCAATAGTTCAGGTAATTGCTTTCTATGGCGAAAAGTATTTCATCGTACTTTTTACAGATATCTCTCTGATAAATTAACAGCCATATCAATTTGCTGTTATCTATTTATCTAACAGATAGCTAGGCTAGCTAGCCAAATCAACGGGTTGCTTTTTATTGTTATATATCAGATAAAAAAATCATTATGTCATTCCATGATATTTTGAGAACTTTGTCATCAATAGATTGATTTTCTCTAAAAAGCAGATTTTTCTTAAGATTTTTGCAATTTGCAGGTCAGTTTCAGGTTAAAATTGTGTCGCGAAATATTTGATTAAAATATAATTCGTGACCGTAACAAATATGACGCTTTACAGAATTATAATCGTTAGAATCAGCAATACAACTCCTCATGTTAGAATAATACTAAAATGTCATGATTTCATGAAATAGTCTTTCAATTGGATTATATGAACTTAGGGAGTTGTATTGCTATCTTAGCAATTCCCCCTTAAGGCGCATCGTCCATGACGCTACTCATAATTATAACGTGATCTTAATCCACTGTATTCAGTAAATACAGGACCAGTCGTTGTGGCGATGTTTGGTGAAGGACCATGTCCAGCAGTGGTTGATGTGATCATAATGATTTCAGAATAAAAAAGTCAAGTATCATAAGGTTTTTTTATTTCCTAATTCTAATTTTAATATCTCTATTTTAAGTAGGATTTGTTCTTTTTCTAAAGCAAACATTAGTTTTTTATGTTTTAATTCTTCTCTTAGTATTTCTTTTTTTAATTTTCTTTCTTCTAATTCCTCTTCAATTAACTGTCTTTGTAGATTAACTATTTCTAATTGTTCTTCTGCTAACTGTAGTAAAGGTCTTTTTTCTGTTGGTTTACCTAAAACAACAAAAAATAATCATTTTAAAGCAAAGATGCAATTTAACTTAATTTTTAGTAATTAGTAGTATAAGAAGTAGTATTCCTCGAAGAGTTAGACAGAGGTGTACCTACTTTAGTATACCCACATTTCACCAGTTATGTTTAAATCCTATGCAACAGGGGGCGAGCCCATTGCCATCAACCAGGCACAAATCCAGACTCCTTGCTACTACTGAGCATTTCCAGATGGAAAAACCCAATAACATTTTCCCCGAGCCGGAAATCGAACCCAGGACCTCATGCTCACTAGTAGCGCTTGTGACTACTAGACCAACGAGGCAGACAGTAGTAATTATTTCTGCCGGCAAAACCCCACTGTGACCAATTGGTTACGGTCGGCTCACCTGACATTTTTACTCCTAAATAATGGCTAATATAGTCTGTGGGCTGTTTCACTCTATGGCCTGACGGATATTCTCGTCAATTAGACCAAAAATAATCAAAACATTACTGGTAGCACCGAAAAATTCTGAAAAATGTCGAAAGTGACGTAAAGCGCGCGTCAATGTCAAACCGCGGGGCTAGACCGGTTAAAAAACATAGCCCAAAGAAAATATAATAAAAAGGGTTAAGTACTTATTTCAGTTTCATCTTGGTCCTTTTCTTTTGGTGATATGGGGAAACCATTTACAAGTGGTAAACATCTTTTTTTAGGTAATGGTTCTTCCACAGGCATTTCACACATAATGTTATTGGAATCTGAAATTGAATTCTTTTTTGAGTTTGTACAGGCCGGCTTTGGAAAAAATGAGTTCCTGACACCTGTCAGTTGGACAATTTTTAGTTGTAATAAAGATCAAATTCGCAAAACACATATTCGTTAGTATGAAACTGACAGGTGTCTAGAACGCTTTGTACTGATGGCCGGACTGTAGATCAATGAATGAAATAGTTGTGTAAATGTATAGATAGATGTACCCACATAACATAATCAGCCTATAATGTTCCTACTGCTGGGACACAGGTCTCCTCTATGTGCAAGGGACTGGACTATTATCCACCATGCTGGCCCATTGCTGGTTGGTGGATTGTGACATCCGTTGAACTTTTCGGTCATGATAGACATTGCTTATTATCCAGGTAAGATATAAGCAGGTACACAGGTTAAAGAAAAATTAAAATGTCTTATGTGGCTTAATATACAATATGTTAATTAACGAAAGGCGTTCCCGTTAACCCTGAATACGATACAATACAATTTCAATGTGGAAAGACAAGTGCGACAAGTACACGTATACAGAGTGTTTCTTATACGTATCAATTTAATATTTTTTTATGAATATTTTATTATTTAAGAAAAACTTCTTTTATTTACGTGTATGGATGCTATACTATTGTGAGTTAACGGCAACACCTTTATTAGTTAAGAGCGTTTATTCCGAAAGTTGGCAACGTCGTAAATAGCTGTCAAATATTTACCTGTTTTGATTAATTTGGAAATAATACTGTATGGAAATAAGAAATGTGGCTAACTAAGTTACTAGAATATTGATTAAGATATGCAATAATTAATATTGTAACACCGAATATTTAGTTTTACCCGTAAAAAAAGCATTTGGAAAGTTTCCAAATGCTTTTTTTACGGCTAAAACGGGTACAACATCAAATTCAATGTTACAGTTGCATAGCATAATCAATATTCTAGTAACTTAGTTAGCCACATTTCTTATTTCCATACAGTATTATTTCCAAATTAATCAAAACAGGTAAATATTTGACAGCTATTTACGACGTTGCCAACTTTCAGAATAAACGCTCTTAACATACTGGATTATCTACAGCCAGGTTACATTCGTTTTAGTTGCTGCGGACCCCCAAACTAGACAGTTAGTCTATATCTTGGCGCAAAGATAAAGACTAATGATACAAATTTACATTTAAGTATTTAATCATACTTACAGTCAGCTGAATCAGTATCTGAATAGTTTTCTTCCTGTTTGATTGAAACTGTTATGTTATTTATAATAACACCTGATTCAGGTTCCTGGTTCACAGCCATCTCTAAAAAAAATAGTAAATGATAAAATTACATAATCTATACTTTTAATATTATAAAAATGTTAAACTTGTGATTTTTTATGATAATCATCGCGACTACTGATCTGATTCTGAAAATTCTGTCACTAATTGGAAGCCACAGACCTCAGAACAAATAAAGAATCAAACCATAAAGCTGCAAATAATACTGTGAAGCATTCCAAAACTACACCTCTGCTCTGTGCATACTCACTCACATTCACACAACAACCAACACATTTACAATCATACTACACCTCACTAAGTGCACAAATGTTTATGAAACCGGCCTCACGTCACTATTGACAGTGCTAGGTTTTTTATTTGGTCTGATGCTACAATATTACCGAGTGACAGAGGATATATTTTATTTTATGTTAAAATAAGATATCTCAAGCGGATGAAGTCACTGGCAGAAGCTAGTGTTAAATCATTGAACTTGGTGATTGGCTTTTTTGAAAGAGTTCCTCAATATCGCCAATATGACATATTTACTATAACAAACCACGAAAAGTTGAACGGTCTATCATATAGTCTTAATACCTTTTGCGACATTTTAACAAATTTGTAAAACTCACCCATTGGATCCGGATCAGAAAAACTCTCATTCCCTTCAAACGTTAATAGAATCATTTCCTTAACTCTCCGTTCTATTGGCGTCAAAGGGCCCACACCACCAGTGCCAGCATTAATATTCCCTTCCATGCACATCAGGCGACACTTCTTTCTAATCTCCCTCTTCAAAGCTTCATATTTTAACTTCAGATGCTTGGCATCCCTATATACTGTACCATTTCTTACTCGGTTGAAGTCCATCTCGATAGCCTTCCAAGCATTTTCTTTCTCGTGCCAGGTTCCAGCATCATTTTTCTTATTTTCTATAATATTTATTTTAGACTCTATGAGAGTGACCAGTTTTTCATTCTCCTCGCGAGTATAGTTCACGTTCCGCTCACGTTTTGTTTTTACTCTATCCGCTTTGGATTCCATGTTGTTATTACCACATATCTTGAACTTTTTCCTTTATTTTCGCTATTTTCTCTCAAAATCTCATAAATTTCGTCAATATATTATTTTGCATCTGATTGACATAACAATAACAGTCAGGTGTCACTGTCAATGTCAAATTTTTAGCGTCGCTCTGCGTTTCTTTTCAGGTAATTTTATTTTTGTTAATTTCAATTCATTAGACACTTCAGCTTCAGTAACCATCGAAAAAATATTTCAAAAACAAAATCATCAAATTATAGACCAGGGTCGATAATTTTTTAAACCAAAAAAAATAATAGTAGGATGAAACCCATTAGAAAAGGAGGGGAATATTATAAAAATGAAAGGAAAAATAATTTACGGGCGATCTGAGGTCGGGAAGGGGATGGGGGTGAGTTTTTAAGGGTAAAAAACGGTTTTTCTCGATTTCCGGCAAAACTAAAAGTCCTATCGAAAAAAGTCAAATGGCAAAGTTGTATGTAATAAAAAGATCTAAAACTTTTGTATTTACACTTTTTTCACATAACCTCAAAATGTATGTGAAAAATTTAAAAAACCAAGTTTTTGGTTTTTTATTTTTATCTTTTACAATTTTTTTTTATTTTTAACGAAATATGGTGAAAACTTACCTTTTTATGTCCCAAATACGCTGTAATTTATTTGATTAAAAATATTTATTTTTTCACCTTATTTTGAATTAATATCGAAAAAACACCCTAATTTTCAATCGAAAATTCACCCGTCAAAATATCAGCTTTTTTCAAAAAGTTGGTATGGTTTCTATTCGTTGAAATCTCTACTTTCCGACGGTGAAAAAAAAAAAATATGTTACTACAGTAAATCTTCTCAGAAAATGCAAAAATTCAAAAAAAACTTGAATTCGATTTTTTTTTTTATTATTATAAATAATTTTGAGCTATTTATTAAAATTTACACTTTAATTACTCGAAAAACGTTAGATTACATGTGATATTGATAACAAAAAAATTGCAAATAAAAATATACTACTATAATTAACAAACAAATAAGTTAATAAAATTAATATTTAATAAGACATCTACAATATTTGGAGAAAGTTGTCGAATCTTCTTTAAATTATATGCGTAGATGCCTATTTATAACTATTTTAAGATAAATTATATATACCTGAGTAGATATACCTGAGTGACCTACGAAAAATTGTAGCCCATCAAAAGGTATTTCGTGGAGAAGTGGGGAAGGGGCTAGGCGGGTCTGGGTCTTACTACATACATACCTACTATTATATACTATATATTTCGTAGCAGCTGTTACAACCGTTAGCCTAACCATTATTCGAAATACAGTACAGTATACAACATCGTTTATAAAAATACACGTGCACGCTGAGTTTCTTGAAGATAATTGTGACAAGTTTACTTAAAAAAACAAAAAAACTTTTCGAATCTGCATAGGAAGGTAAATACTATCTCTATTTTTATCTGTATCAATCAACTCAAACATAAAAATCGTAATATTTTCTTTAAAAAATAGTATGCTTAACGTAACATAACCTAAAGATTGAAATTAAATGATATTTTAGTACAAGATAAAAAAATAATAATCTCCTTAAAAATGTATAAAATATAAATGAAAATCGGCCAAAGGTTTGTTATTAAAAATATATTTACGATATATGTTTTATACATTTTTAATAGATTTATAATATATTTTTTATGTATTTTGAATTTTTTTTTTTTCATGGAATTAACTAAATTTGTTTGTGCAAAATTAAGGAGATTATTATTTTTAGGCATCTACGCATATAATTTAAAGAAGATTCGACAACTTTCTCCAAATATTGTAGATGTCTTATTAAATATTAATTTTATTAACTTATTTGTTTGTTAATATAGTAGTATATTTTTATTTGCAATTTTTTTTTTATCAATATCACATGTAATCTAACGTTTTTCGAGTAATTAAAGTGTAAATTTTAATAAATAGCTCAAAATTATTTATAATAATAAAAAAAAAAAAATCGAATTCAAGTTTTTTTTGAATTTTTGCATTTTCTGAGAAGATTTACTGTAGTAACATATATTTTTTTTTTCACCGTCGGAAAGTAGAGATTTCAACGAATAGAAACCATACCAACTTTTTGAAAAAAGCTGATATTTTGACGGGTGAATTTTCGATTGAAAATTAGGGTGTTTTTTCGATATTAATTCAAAATAAGGTGAAAAAATAAATATTTTTAATCAAATAAATTACAGCGTATTTGGGACATAAAAAGGTAAGTTTTCACCATATTTCATTAAAAATAAAAAAAAAATGTAAAAGATAAAAATAAAAAACCAAAAACTTGGTTTTTTGAATTTTTCACATACATTTTGAGGTTATGTGAAAAAAGTGTAAATACAAAAGTTTTAGATCTTTTTATTATATACAACTTTGCCATTTGACTTTTTTCGATAGGACTTTTAGTTTTGCCGGAAATCGAGAAAAACCGTTTTTTACCCTTAAAAACTCACCCCCATCCCCTTCCCGACCTCAGATCGCCCGTAAATTATTTTTCCTTTCATTTTTATAATATTCCCCTCCTTTTCTAATGGGTTTCATCCTACTATTATTTTTTTTCACTTTTTATTATTTTTAAAGGCTTCTACCCTGGTCTATTATTCACGTATACATAGTAAAAAAATGATGTAACTACATTTTAGACAACTTATTATATCAGTCTAATCACGATTCACGGATTCACGTACGGAGTCGTATATTGAAACGCAGCAACCACTAAAGCGCCCTTACCGCTCCCACTTCCAGATAACTCACAGATAACTGTCAGTTATCTTATCAGACGCTCAAATGAAAGAGTGCAAATAAATATCAGCTTATTTTTAGCTTACTATCTGGAACTGGTCTTTAGTACCTTTTCACACGTTCAGGCTCCTGGGTAGCCCAGACTTTTCCGCTGGTGGGATAGTATATGAGTAATTATGAA